>OU896716.1:38488272-41030359 GCA_918026855.4 Phaedon cochleariae
TCTCGGTGATATCGAAAAATTGTCACATCAATCATTCTCACAGAAGTCCTGACTCTACTGGCCATTGATTTTTTTGTGAAGGTTCCTTCAATCATCCGTGTACACAGAAATGTCTGCAAATCTGAACCAGTTGGACCAGAGAATTCGCGATGAAATTCGAGCAATATTCCACAACAACTCTGTGTCCGCGTGTTTGCCAATTTTTAGAGAACGTTTTGGATGAGATGGTGTACGTGGGAAGACGGCATTTCGATGGATTGATTTTTTTTAACAAATTTATTTCTACATTTTGTAAGTTATTTTATGAATGAAAAAAAAAATCTACATTGAAAACTGAATGAGTTATAATTTTTTCAAATAGTAAAAACCTTTTCGGACACCCTATATATCAATTGAAGAGGAAGTAAGATTGTGCAGTTATGAATTACTGAAGATTGATCAAATTGAACCTGAAATTAGTCAAACAAATTTGGAAATGTTGAATAAAAAATATTTGATCGGATGCCTATGGCGAACAGAAAAAGGGTTGAAAAAACATCAAATGTTGACCTGAGGTTCGGAATTCTTCACCAACTGAACGGACAGGCGCCTTTTTCGGTTCACTTTTTGAACTGGGCACACCGCTGAAAGATTGATCCGCAGGCATTTTTCATAACCTGAATGGGCTTTGACGCTTTCGCTTTTTGCGCTTCCCTCAATAAATTATGACACTTTCTGTTTCTGGCGAGGTCCTTTCAATTCCAAATGTTTGATCAATATCGGGCCACAACATGGAAACTGTTGATGAATTTATTAAGTATTCTATAATATCACTAGGTGACCCGGCAAATGTTGTTTTGTCATAAAAATTTTTTTCTAGAAAATATTTTTCTAGTTGAATTTTTATCAACACACTCTCATCATTTCATTCTCTACTTTTTTTCAGTTTGGCTAACCAAAAAAGCGTGTTTCCTTAGTTCTCCAAACTAATCTATATTTGTTACTTCTTATTAGCTCGGCAATCCATCTCTTGATTTTTTCAAACTTCTCTTCATTTTTTACTTACTTCAATTTATTTTGACTATCCTCAAAAGATTGTTTCATAAGCATTTTAAACTGATATTTACTGCAATAGCAGACCCAGCAAACGTTGTTTTGCTACTACATTTATTTGTAGAACAATATTTTTTCAGTTAAATATTTATCAACATACTTTCATTATTTGGTCTCCTAGCTCTTTTCAGTATGGATATTCATTGAAAATTGTTTCTTCAGTTTTTCGAACTACTATTTATTTTCAACCTTTCATTTTTATTTCGACAGTCTATCCCTCCAGCTTTTTCAACTAACTCAATTTTCCACATCTTTCCAGTTCGGACTCGAGTTTGGTTATCTTCGAAAGCATGTATCTTCATAGTTCTTCAAACTACTATTTATCACGAAGCTTGTTCGTCATATTGCATTTGCCATCTTGAATTTCCCACCTTTGAAGAAAAGGTCATAATCTTCAACTCCGCAAACTTCCTAGATTCGAATTTTGAATAGAATCGGATCATAATTACAAAACTCTTCTGCCATATTGGATCAGTCATCTCAAATTTCCTCATTTTGACGAGGGAATCATGGTCCCCGATCCCGAAAACATTCAGAAAAGTGGTATATAATCGAACGAATCCACAGAACTCGTTCGCCATATTTGATCCTCCAATTTCAATTTTCGAATTTATACAGAATTATTAGAATCTCCGACCTCAAAAACCTCCAGATGCAAATTTCGAATAGAATATGAGATCATAGCTACAAACTTCGTCTTCCATATTGGATCCGACATCTCGAATTTCCAAATGTTCACGAACGAATCTTAATCTCCGACTCAAGAAACGCTGCCCAGATACAAATTTGGAATAGACTCTGATCATAATAAGAAAATTCGTCGGCAATATTGGATCTGCCATTTTGAATTTCCTAATTTTTGACGTAGGAATCATAATCTACTAATCCGAAAACCAACAGACAACAATTCTGAATAGAATCGGACCATAATCACAAAACTCGTCCGCCATATTAGTTTAGCCATCTAGAATGGGCGAATTTTGACGAAAGAATCATAATCTCCGACCCCGAAAATCCGCAGAGACCAATTTTGAATAGTATCGGATTACAAAGGTCGTCTGCCATATTGGATTCGCCATCTTGCATTTTCAATTGAAAAAATAACTCACGACCCATTCTAATACCAACCGACTACGTACAAGAATTTTGAAACGTATTAGATTTTATTCAATCGATCCAACACCTGAGTGCTCTGAGCAGCAAGAAATGGACTACTAGAACTTTTGACGTGTTTCAAGATGCGATAACTTCATCGGAAATTGACCGAATTTTATTTGGGATGCACCATTTCTGTTTGAGATTCATTGTTCAAAACTGAGGTACCAAAGTTTTTCAGTTATGGCATACCAAGAGATCGAAAATAGTGCAACATAATCGGGAAAGTTCAGGCGCTCCCATTATCCCCATGAATATTTTCACCCTTCTGCCAATCAACTTTCCGCGTTAATATCTCGAAATTATTTGAAATTTCGACGTTTTCCATACAGGATGTGAAATATTGATGTTTCACAATATTCTGATTTCTGGCGTACTTTTGCGAATCTGAAATATTTCAGGCAATAATAACTTTCTGGAGGAGATATCCACCTGGCTTCTATAGAGTAGGAGACATTTCGACGAAAGAAAATAAGCGCTTTCCGATGTTTGAGATTCTGTTGAATCGTTTGTTCATATTGATGCTCCACAAACATGTGGAATTATAAATCGTCCATTCAAATAGATTGTTCTAGTTAACATCTCGGAAAGATTTCGTGATTCTCTAGATATGTCAATTCCAGGGGACGCAAGTGCGCACTTTTTGACACGAATCTCATACGATACCGCAAGAATCTAGTCATCAACGTCAAAACGTCAGATGGTGTATCTCTTCGAAACATTGCGCGATTGCCTTCAGTAAGAAATTCATTGCACGAAATTGAGTATTCGAAGGGTTCTATGTCTGTCTCAGCTCCAGCTCAGATATAATTCTATGATTTACACCGGTAGAGTATTACAGGATCATTAGCTGAACTAACGAAACTACCTGTGGTTTACATGGTTGATGAATTATGCATATATATCTATGAAGAATGAAGACCAACGGCTCAAGGACAGTGACCTGCGGAGCTCCATATGTTTTCTCTTTTCACTTGCTTTCGGTATTATCTCTAACATCGTGTTATCCGTGATTTCATTGCTAGTGATATGGTGTCATACCCGATTCCATATGTGATGACAGTTTTATGGTAGTTTCTCATAACAAACAATACCAAAAAATGCTTTCGAAAGAGTTCAACGATGATGCATTGAGTTTGTATATTTCGATCTGATGTCTGACAAACTTGTGATTTTGATCTTCCGTTGATTCTCTGAAAGCATACTCAATCCTCCAATGGTATACATCATCCAAAAATTGAGTTGTGTAATTTCAATAATCAGATAATTCTTTGTACCAGGTGATTCAATAGGGATGATGAGGTGAGTATCTCATGAACTAATAGTTTATATAACACGGATCCTAGCGAGTGCAAGAAGAACCGGAATGGCATGGATGCATTCTTATCTCATTCACTGAACCGTTTTTTCTTGAACCGCGAAATTATCAGTTCCTGAGATACATTACCTCGTCACCCCTATGGAATCACCCGGTATAATCCCCATTCAGATGTTCCGCATTCGAATCTCGAACGATTCCGCGAAAATCTAGCGTCACAACGTCAGCTGGTGTATCTCTTCGGAACATTGCGCTATTATCTTCAGTGGGAAATGGAAAACGAGGCAGAGTAGGAAGTGTAATTGAGCCGGGAGCCGCTTCATTTGTGTTCACGAAATGGCTGATTGATTTGCAGAGTGATGTACGACGAACTGTATCCAACAGTATTATTGCCGAAACCCGGCCGTGACAGTTCAACTTCCTCCCATTTCGTGTAATGTAGTGTATCGATCGAGATTTAGGTGAATCTCTAATCTAAGGTTTTCAATAATCGATGGAATTCAGTGAATGAAAGATTTGTCAGAAGAAAATATCAAATTCGAAATGGAAGCCTTTGTTATCAAAAAATACCTGACTCTCTCTGGTACTAAGAATAAAAAGTTGATCATTTCATGGAACCAACTAATTTGTTTGCTCAGGAGAAATCATTTCGAATCCAGTAAACACAAACTCGTTGATGAAACTTTGAATAACGGTTGGAATCGTGGAAATAACGTTAGTGGTTGAAAACTCCAACGTTGAAATTTGGTTGAAGATGACCGGGATATAAACACGTTATTTGGACATTTCATTTCCAACAATTCATTTCTTTATATTCATCTACAACCACTATTGAACGTTGAAATTAAACGTTGATACTTTCAAGCAACAACACTCCATGTTTTCTTAATGAAACGATACATTCACAATGTACGGTGATATTATTGCAAAAAAAAATCTGTTTATAACGTCAGAAGACTGATAGATTCAAACAACAAATTCATGTTTACTTGAACGTTTTAAATTCACATATTTATTACTCTTGAGTTACTTCATACGTCATTTAATCGTGTACGATGAAACGTAGATAATTACTAATTCAGAAACGTCTATTTTTATGATGAAAAGATTATTTATTGATATTCGCAAGCTTCAAACGATTATCAGAGGTTCATTTCAGTATTTCATTCAAATCAGAAAATATTGTTTTAGATGTATGACAAACTGACATTTATCATACAGGGCGTGGAAAGAAATTCTGAATTGAGAAAAACCCAATCACGAATCTGCGATTGAAGGTCTATAAAAATAACAAGTTTCCATCGTTCAAGTTTGAACCCCTTGATTGGGTATGAAAGTATTGAAAAGGAATATTCTCAGATATATTATAAACATGAAAAAATGGATATATTTGAATAAATACATTGAGAATTCGCATTCTCTATGTGATGAAATTATTAATTCTTTCTCGGCATATTCAACAGAAAACAACTATGTGAAAGAGATGTGCATATATCCCAAACATCATGGATACGGATGATTTTTGATAAATTCACGACTCAACAAGAACAGAGTATGTATACTAGTATATTTCTCCCATACATTCCAATTTTCATACCAATTTGGTAAGTAATATATTTTTTATATCGTTATATTCATCATAGTATTCATCCGATTCTGGAAGAGAATGTCAATTCTCAATTTCAGACGATATTCATTTTATGCTCAAATTCCTATCGTGTATGTTCAATTGATATAATTCAATGTTCGTCGTGGCATATAGCCAGGAAAGTAGTTGTTTTCTGTTGAATATGCCGAGAAAGAATTAATAATTTCATCACATAGAGAATGCGAATTCTCAATGTATTTATTCAAATATATCCATTTTTTCATGTTTATAATATATCTGAGAATATTCCTTTTCAATACTTTCATACCCAATCAAGGGGTTCAAACTTGAACGATGGAAACTTGTTATTTTTATAGACCTTCAATCGCAGATTCGTGATTGGGTTTTTCTCAATTCAGAATTTCTTTCCACGCCCTGTATGATAAATGTCAGTTTGTCATACATCTAAAACAATTGCCACCCACATGACTGGAGATAAGTCAACAAATTTTCATTCTCAGATAGATGTCAGTTCCACTATAGTTTTAGTTATATTATTATAGAAATGTGAAAATTGTGTATTAAATGAAGAATGGCTGAAGGAATGACTGGACTTCAGGTTACTGAGGAGAGTTTGAAACTCGAAATGAATTTTATTCGAATCAAAATCATCTAACCTATGTGAAAGAGATGTGCATATATCCCAAACATCATGGATACGGATGATTTTTGATAAATTCACGACTCAACAAGAACAGAGTATGTATACTAGTATATTTCTCCCATACATTCCAATTTTCATACCAATTTGGTAAGTAATATATTTTTTATATCGTTATATTCATCATAGTATTCATCCGATTCTGGAAGAGAATGTCAATTCTCAATTTCAGACGATATTCATTTTATGCTCAAATTCCTATCGTGTATGTTCAATTGATATAATTCAATGTTCGTCGTGGCATATAGCCAGGAAAGTAGTTGTTTTCTGTTGAATATGCCGAGAAAGAATTAATAATTTCATCACATAGAGAATGCGAATTCTCAATGTATTTATTCAAATATATCCATTTTTTCATGTTTATAATATATCTGAGAATATTCCTTTTCAGAAAATATTGATTCAATCACTGGTTATTCATCGACTTTGAGAAAAATGGTCCTCCGTTTGAGATACTGAATAATAGAGCGTTTTTTTCGATAATGAAAAAATTACCAATTATCTACAGGGTGGCTGGAATTAGTGCCTCATCATTGGGATCTCGAAAACTGTAAGAGATGCAGTGTCGGTTAAGTCTTGGCAAGACTGTGCTATTTTATGCTGGACGAAATTTCATTTCGAAACATGGGAAATTCCTCTGAAAAAATTTCATCAACTCGAAAACAAGGTGTCCTATTGACATTAACAAGAATGACTCCACCTCCTGAGGAACCAAAAATTTGAGAATGATGAAATCTCTGAGTCGGATTTCCCATTTTCCCTCCACTTTTTGTGAAAATTTTCAAAACAATGAGTATAACAACCATACCGTCATTTTAAAACGTGTATTCCACATGGTGAACTAGCTACTTTTCGTTGATTAGGCAGAGTTCTCACGGTGAACTAACGTTTATTCGAAACGTTCATTGAACTGTTTTAATGAACGTTAATCATACGTTTCATTGAGAGTAATCGATAACGGTTAAAAGGAAAAGAAGGAACGAGAAATATATGTTTTCCAACTACATTAGTCGATCGTAATTAGACAATGTGTATTCAATCCGTTTGTATCTCGCCGACGTTCACACTGAGAGTTTAGGTACAAATACGAGTAGTCAAGCATATTCAAATAGGGATACGTAGAGATGGGCACCTTACGAAAAAGAAAGTGGAACAGCTGAGGAAAGGAAATAACATGGGCAACATAGCAGGGTTAGTAAGGTTATAATCATGAGAATGTTGAAAAATGATTGTTGACACCAAAATAACGAGAAATATTTTGACCAAAACGTTGAAAGAACGTTCGAAACCCAGAATTTTAGTATTGAAAATAAATCCGAAGTGAACGTTGAAATATATTTTTTTCTCAACTTGTTTAAACGTTTGATATGCCACGTTAATTTGCCGTGAAAACTTCGTTGAGAACAGGGCAATTTCCACCGGTTTCAAACGGGAATTTACGTTGGAATTAGTAGATGAACATACATTTCTGTACTGGTTGAAAATAACGTGGATTTCAGCAACATTTTCGCGTTGTTTCAACGTGATCAACAGATTCCATTAAACGTTATTCCAACCGACCGTTGTGGTAATTTCACTACGTTATTTCACCGTGAGAGTGTTCACTTGGTATGTTTGACTGAGAACCAAGATCGGGAGAGTAGAATGCCTAGATCCACCAGTTCAGTCTGTTCAGAGCTGAATTTCTCTTAGTGATATCACATTATTTATCATTGTTGAATTATATCTCATTATGAACCGATCTATCTTGATTGAATTTCATCGATATCGATCTGCATTCATTAGAAGAAATTTTTTGAAATCGACCTTCTCCATAAAAATGTTAATTGAGGTTATCTGTAAAGAGTAGGTACTGTTATGCCATTTCAAGAGGTTTCAAATTTGGCACTCGTGTGGCACTCCTGACTACATTGAATTCCATTACTGCAAATATTCAATTAATCAATTGAAACTATATTTTCCCCGGTATGTTGGAAAACTCGGAAAATATATACCTATGTTAAAACAGAATATGGTGGAATGTTCAGTCACTTTCTTCAATGTAGGTATATTTGTTTATGATCTGGCTGTTTTACATTCATGAGTGACGCAAAAGTTTAGCTGAATATTGCCGAGAAAACTGGATGAAACCCCGCCACAGCTGGAATACAGCTTTTTTGTATCCCCAGGTCTCAAAATTGCCGTCCCGCGTCGAGCAACAACTTTTATAGGAAAAAGTAAAGGCGATATTGTACGTGTCACGAAAAGTTTTGAAAATTCATTATATCCGAGACAGCGTTATCGAAATCACGTCTGGCTATGGGATGCTATGGGCAATATAAGGATGGCTCGATTTCTCAAATACATTGTATTTGGAGGGCGAAATCTTTTCGAGTGTGTTAAGAGAAGAATAACCATTTTCACTTATTGTCATTCTATCATCCTAGGTATTTTGATGATCACTAGTTCCAAGAGCGAAGAGAACATGAAATTTTTTTCTTATATACTTATTTTGATTCAAGGACGTCGCCAGCCAGTGAGTCAGGGTGGGGCACCATGAAATAACTGAAGAGAAATATCGAGAGAAATGTTTTAATGAAAAAATCATCTTCTAGGGTTCTTCGCGAACTCGTGAAACTATGTTGCCTGACTTGCCTGGGTACACTCATCATTAGAATATATTAGAATATAGAATAGAACTTCAATAACGGTTTTCCATTGCATAAATTATAATACATATATAATTACAAGATGATGGAGGAAAAATATAAATGAATACATATGTGAATATCAAATAAAACAAATACGAATAAACATATAACAAAAGAATATCCTGAGTGAGTATGAATCTATCAGTACCCCACAGTAATCAAGCACAGTTGCTTTATATCATAGATCATTAAAAATCACAGTAATCAAACACCGCTACTTATGAAGGAGTTTTAATAGTGGTAATTGATGATCAAAAAACCGAAATGAATTACGAAAAATGTCAACATGTGTACAATTATCATGTATTCCCTTGGTATCTTCGAGAGGCGTCTATGCATGCCATGATTTGTCGAATGATGATTGAAGTTGAATAGTGCTTCATCTCTAGCCCAACTGCTTGTATCAAGCTGAATCTTGGATACGAGTTCGAGGCAGTCAATTATACCATTCAACAGCTCATATGAAAAGCCCAAGTCTAAGTTGAACCTACGGTTTTCTAGAGTTTACAAAACCAGTGATATTTTGGATGCTGTCATAATCATGATTCCAATTCATTCCCAATCTGAATGCATAATGCTTGAGAAATTTCCTCTGTATTCCTTCAATAGTTCCTATGTCAGTAGATTGGCGATTGGCCATTGAGTCGAGCTTCCAGGGAAACCCAATTAAGTGACTTTCACCGTTGAGAAGTAATGCAGAGAAAATATTTCGATTCAATCAACTTTAGAAGGATATACAGGGTGTCCGGAGATAAAACCGACAAAACTCATAGGGTTATAGGGACTGTCGATATGATTGCAAAATGCCATAAACGAATGTCCAAAACCGCTTCGTTACTGAGATACAGAGTGATTTGTGGATTTTGACAAAAAATTCAATCCGCCATATCAGATACAGGGAATAACCGATTAGATTCAAATTCGGTACACGAATTACACTGAATAGCATCAACAAGTAGCATTTTGATCGAAACCAATATCAGGACCGGAATAATATTTTTCCCCTATGTTGAGTTATTGTTAGAATAACTCACCCTGTATAATGATTACCAAAACTTTCAACTCAGATTCGAAATCTACGGTAAAAATTGTATAGGAATTTGTTGAAAAATCTCCTGGCACTATCTTAGTTATTCCATAATTAATTATTATTTAAATTTTTTTCATTAAAAAATCAATTATTTTCGGACAAAGTACCACCAAAATTGTTAATATAATAAATATTTACGAAACCATGACATGAATGTCGTTATTTTCTTCAATCAGTTCATAAATCGGAGTGGAATGAAATATTCTCATTACCCGAAAAAACTGAAGAATAAATTCATACCAGGACTGGAATGAGTTTTCCGTTTGTTTATGTTAGCTGACCTAGTACATCAATAGTTATCAAAAATCTGATCGTAGATTCGGAATCTGAAAAAATCGTATAAGAACCTGTTAAAAAAGAGTGAGGTTTTCGTAAATTATATTAGCTCACTAATGAATTTGAATTTATGAAAATACTACACAAAGAACAATAACTGTTTGTAATGAACATAACAAAACCAATGAATTCATAAAAAACTTTCACTACCCAGTATTACAAAACATTTTCAAAGTGGAGCCATCCGGCATCATCAATACATTTTTGAGAGCGTGCTAGTAGATGATTCACTGACTTGCGTATTATTTTCTAACGCCAACACAGGCAGCAGTAATTTTCCATAATGAATTTTCTCCAATTCACATTTCTTCATTATGAACTTCTTACTAAAAAATGATCTAGCTGAGTTGGATCAGGGGATAGCGGTGGCCAATTTACTGAACCTCCACGGCCAATCCATCTATTGGGGTAATTGACATCGAGATGGTTTCTAACTGGAACTGAAAAGTGAGGTCTAGTACCATCATGCTGAAACCACATACCCCAGGTATTTACACTTTGCAATAGATCCGGTCAAGTATTGACCAGGAAATTTAGGTAAACATCACCAGTTAAGCCCATACAAAAATAGAATATCTGCGTATTCCTCATTAGTGAGATGAAACGGCATCTTCAACACACTCTCAGAACTATAGTTTGATCCTAAAAACACTGGAATAATGAATGAACATCAATAAAACAAACGCTGATGACAGGTAAACTATGGTTTTCCTTAATGAAATTCTGAATTTGACACAAGCCTAGTATTCTCTATACACAAACATTATGAGGTACTGATACGGTTTTATTATTTGAAAGTTCAGTTCGATCATTTTTCAACAAGTTTTTTAACTTCTCTCAGTGCATTTCGGATCTGCGATCAGATGACTGTTATACTAGATCATCTATTTTTACAGGAATATAATCATAGAAAACCTCATTCCAGTCCTGATACGAATTTTTCAGTTTTTTCGGGTTATGAGAGTAATTTATTTAACTACGATTCACTAACTGATTAAAGAAAATAACTATATTCAAGTCATGGTTTCCATAATCTTCATTTTAATTTTATTACCAATTTTGATGGTACTTTATCAGGCAATAATTGATTTTTGAATGAAAAAAAATTTAAATGATTATTTTTTTTACATGTCAAAATGTGACGTTTTCCTTGTTTCAACCAATATCAATGCGTGATTCTAGCCAATCATTCGGAATCATACTGATAATTTGTTAGTATCAAATTACCGCGATGACTTATTCACGTTTGGATCTTCCTTCAAATGGATACAAAAAGGGACCCATAGACTGCGATGTTGATAGGCTGTTTTGTTCGACTAACAAGTCTGTTCGAACAAAAATTGCGCACAACCGAAGTGTGTGGCTGTAAAATGTTCGTTTTCGCTGGCCACACACTTTAGTTTTGTGTCTTTTTTGTTCGAACAGACTTGTTCGACGAACAAAACGGCCTACCAACAACGCAGTCTATGGGGCACCTTTAGAGAATTAGCATTGACTTGACTTGGTTGTCAAGGTAACGCAGCTATTTGTCTCAATGTAAACATTTCGAATTCAGAACCGACGCCATTGTTAAGTATCAGTCAGACTTCGTATTTTGTGATTTTCTCTAACGTTTAAACGAGTTGGTATAGGTTCGGAAAAACTTTACAATTATTATTAGTCATTAACAGAAACCGACATGAGCACGAGATTTGGTCAAAGCTCGGCTGATTCAATACATTTAGCTGTCGAACAAGCAACACCAATCAACACCACAAAAAGCAAGAATACGATATGGAAACAGTTTTTGGAGTTCTGCCTTGAACGTAATTATGAGTTGACTGCAACAACCGAGATGAAACAAATCGCATCAATTATGGAGGACTGGGCATATAACATGCGAAAAAAAAATGGAGAAAACTACAAAGAATCTGTTGTCAAAACTTTGTGGAATGTCACCGCAAAACTTATCCAGGAAAAATATTTCAGGGAGTATAATAGAAACATTGATCCGTTCACTGATATTGAATTTAAGACCGCGCGAGATGCGCGGAATTGCAAACGTCGAGAACTTCAACATATTCCTGAAAAAAGAAAAGCATCTTCTGTTGCTCTCAAGAAAGAAGAAATAGAAAAAATGATAGCAGCATGGGACGAAAATACTCCAAATGGCTTACAAAGGAAGTTTTATCATACTGCTAGCTACGAATTGGCTTGGAGAGGCGGAGAAGCGACAAAAGCATTAGTACAGTATTTTAGAGAAGAAATGGATCATTATGGAAATCAAACTGGAAGGATAGAATATAATCCAATAATTTCTAAAACAGCACAAGGAGGATCGCACAGGTTATCTGATAGCAAATTTTTAACGCCAAATGAAAATGAGACTGAAAAATGTCCAGTACGTCTCTTTCGGAAGTTAATGTCGAAAAGAAGTGCAAATATTCAAATTGATCGTTTATTTTTAACACCTAATCCAAATTGGCAGCAACCTTTGTCTAAGGGGTGGTACAAAAATCTTCCGGTAGGACAAAATGAAATAGCAAAATGGACAAAACAAGCGGCCCGAAAGATTGGCTTGGATCCTAGCAAAATCAAGGTTACAAACCATTCACATCGTTCTTCTGCTGTGACACAACTCGCTAAAAGTGGAGTAAGTGAGCAGCAGTTGTTGAAGATAACTGGACATTCATCTGCAAGCTCCATCAAACCCTATCTTCAACTTGACAAAGAGCATCACGCAAGCATGATAAACAACTTGAGAGGAAACACTGTTTCGACCTCTTCATCTCAAGGAAATTGTACAATAACATACAATAATTGCACCATTACAAACGTAAATTGTAAACATTCTTGATTGTTTGATATATAATTATTTGATATATAATTGTTTGATATATAATTGTTTGATATATAATTGTTTGATATATAATTGTATGATAAATGATTGTTCAATAAATAATTGTTTAATAAACATATTCTGGGGCATTTTGCGAAATAGTAAAAAAAATAATCACGCCGAATTACATTCGTGTTGGTTATTTTTTTAAATAATTTTAACTAGATTTAGCACTCGTCTTTGTTGCTATTGAGAAATCCCACTCGTGGACTTCGTCCACTCGTGAAATTTCTATAGCAACAAAGATTCGTGCATCTAGTTAAAATTATCAAAAAATTACCACCACTTGTGTAATTACTGTTGATAATTAATTAAGAAATAACTAAGTTAGTGCCAGAAAGTTTTTCTACAAATTCCTATACAATTCCCACCGTAGATTTCGAATCTGAGTTGAAATTTTTGGTTTTTATTATACAGGGTGAGTTATTCTAACAATAACTCAACATAGGGGAAAATATTATTCCGGTCCTGATATTGGTTTCGATCAAAGGGCTACTTGTTGATGCTGTTTAGTGTAATTTGTGTACCAAATTTCAATCTAGTCGGTTAATCCCTGTATTTGATATAGCGGATTGAATTTTTTGTCTAAATCCACAAATCACTCTGTATGTCAATAACGAAGCGGTTCTGGACCTTGGTTTATGGCATTTTGCAATCAGATTGAGAGTCCCTATAACCCCATAAGTCTTGTCGGTTTTATCTCCGGACACCCTGTATAAATCTCCATAGTGGACAAAGCCCTCATAAAAAAATAACCGTAGCTTATCTTTCACACTTTTTTCACCGTACTGATGAGGGCCGAAAGTCCGTCCACTATTTTGTTCTCTGTTGTTTACAACATCCCCCTCAATTTCCCTTTCATCACATATCTCCATATATACACATTCAAACTATACCTATTTCTCAATATTCTATCACCTCCAGAAAACTCGGTATAAATTTCTGACTCACCCTGTATGAGGAGTTATTCCGGATTTGATCACATTACAATCCAATATGGCAGACTTTCGGGATTTCTGAGAATGACAGCAACACAAAATATGATGTTTTCAAGGTTTTTCACAATGAGTCGCACATAATAGAGAAACATATTTGTTTTGTGTCAACTCATCGATGAGTCAACTCAGTCACATCGCTCTTTGATCAGAATTTATTTTTCAAAAAGTACGCCTCCCGCATGTCTCCCTAGAACATACATTGAGGAAAAAATCAAATACCTATCATTTTTGTATTTCTGTGCAGTGAGTATCAAATTTCAATCATTCAGAAATCCACAGCTAGTTCATGAATTTCCTTGCAGTTCGAATAATTCTGATTTTTTCGAGAATATTACAGTTGATATGAAGATTGTACTCCGTTTCACCAGTTTAACTCGAATATGTTGAAATATACAGGGTGTTCTATTTGAAAAAAACAAAGTTGCTGGCAAATTGGATTGGAACGTGATCAAATACTAAATAAATGCTTACATATCATAAGTTTACCAAATTCCAGAAAAATCCTTTCACGAATGCAGGAGTTTCAAGGGTGGCGTGATACCCTGTATCACCCGCTATATATAATGACTCGAAGAAACTATTCAAAGTGCATTCCTCGGATTTGAATGGAAATTTTTGTCGATACGCTGTTGAATTTGCCAAATCTATAAGACGTCTTGGACTTCACTTCATCAGGTGGGAACAATGTTTAGAATTAAGATGTGGCTCCTGTTTTCTCAATTCGATCTCCCTCTCTCTCTTGTCGAAAAAGGATTTACGATTAGAAGGAAAAACAAGCGAACGCTGTAATATTGTATCGCCCCAGCCGCCTTACTTTTAGCAACCGTTTGGCCCGTCCTGTGGGAGAATATATGGGCTGAGCAATCTAAAAAATGAATAACCTAATTGAAAGAGAAATGCCGCAGAGAGAAACATTGCATGGTGTTAGGAAGTGTAGCAGAAGAAAAATATTGAATAATTAATTTCAACGGGCAAGGCCAGTTGTATACCTACCTAATATATTGAATGAAATTCCTTTGGTTGACCGCATATTTGATAGTGAGTTGATCTGATAACAGTTATTGTTGGGTGAATTTTCAGTTGAAATTGGACTTTACTACTCCTGTTTTGTAATGGGAACAATATTCATGACAAATCAACTCAAATGAGGAATGCGGCCAATTAGAAAATTCTTTCCAAGAGTCTTCTACTACTTCTACTCAATTGAATCGTGGAAAGAGGGAAATTATTTATTTCGAGCGCCTATATGAAATATATGAGAACTTCAATATCTGAAAGAATGAGAGGGGTTGGTGATATGTTGCGAATAAAAACTGTGTTCGACACTGAAAATGAAATCAGATTTAGGTTTTTACTGGACTAATTCAACATCAGTTATTCAAAATATCCTGTAACTAACTTTCTTATATCGACTTCTATCGCGTACATAGGTGCCTTTGAATAACGGTATACTCCATGAGTTGATTTTGCAGATGAAACTGAGCCTTTGAAGGCATCAAATTTTCAAATGCAGTTCCTCACAATGTTCTCTGTTACTTCTGATTCTAGAATCATGTAATTTGATACTTGAGAGTTATTTGATCTCTCAAAAACTCCACAAAAGATAAGAATTCCACAAAATTCCTAATCAGACATGTTTCGCAAACACGGTAGCTTTCTTTATAGGCGAAGATATAATGGGAGATTACCTTGACAATAGAAGATTTTTTTTGCTTCAAACCAATAAACTCTTCCTTCATGAATGAGTCAAGAAAGTTTTGAAGGAAAATCGAACAAATATTTGGTTGGACCTATTCTAACTCCTAGATTGAGCAACTCATATATACCGGGTGACACAGGGTATCGGGCCACCCCTGTAACTTCTGCTTTCGTCATCGGATTTTTCTGAAATTCGGTACAGTTATGTAAGCATTTATTTGGGATTTGATCACATTACAATCCAATATGGCGGACTTCCGGTATTTCTGGAAATGCCAGCAACTTTGTTTTTTCAAATGAAACACCCTGTATATTTTTACATATTCAACTTCAACAGGTCGAAACAAGTGCAATCTTTATCTCAAATGTTATTTTTTCGAAAAAAATTAATTTAAAATTGTTTTTTCATTTTACCTCGTGGATAAATGAGATGTGGTCAAGACTATTCACAATGAGTCACACATAACAGAAGAACATAATTTTTTCTGAAAATTTATTTTTTGTGTCACTTATCTAGGAATCAATTCAGCCACATCACTTTTTGATCAAAAATTATTTTTTTTCAAATGGAACCCCTATGGGCCACCTACCCTTTTCTTTAGAACATACATTAAGGAACAAAATAAAATATCATTTTTGTTTTTCGGTGCAGTAACAAATTGTATACATTCAAAAATCAACAACTAGTTTATGAATTTCCTTGCAGCTAGAATAATTTTTCAACTAGGTAGGCTGTGGAAGAAATGACATTTGATATCAAGATTGCACTTGTTTTGACCTGTTGAACTTGAATATGTGAAAATATACGTGTTCCATTTGAAAAAACGAATTTGCTGGCATTTCCAGAAAAACCGGAAGTCCGCCATATTGGATTGTAATGTGATCAAATCCGAAATAGCTGCTTATATAACTGTACCGAATTTCAGAAAAATCCGTTGACGAATGCAGAAGTTACAGGGGTGGCCCGATAGCCTGTGTCACCCGGTATAGTATTTGATGATATTACTATAATATGTTAATGTTTTCATTTATATTATACATGTTTTAATTTTTTGTATGTAATGATAGGATGGATATCACGAAAAAAAAAGGAATTGTTGAATCAGGAAATATTTGATAAAATGAAGCAAATTAAAGTGTCATATATGCACGACAAAATATGATCTTAGAATGAGTAAATCTTCATCTTGTTTCAGAGCGAATTTGAAGTATGAATTAAGTAAATATGTCTTGCATCAACTCTTGATCGTATTCCTCCAAGCACATCCATGAATTGAATTAGCTCAAACAATCATTTTGTTTCATTCAAAATGACAAGATATTGATTCAATGAAATATTTAGTTGATTCAATGAAATATTTGGTTGATTCAAAGAGATCTTTGGTTGATTCTATGAATCATTTGATTGATTTAATGAAATATTTGATTAAATCAATGAAATATTTTGTTGAATCAATGAAATATTTCGTTGATACAGGAGAAACTGTAGTTCCATTCGACAAATTGTATTGTTGAACCAAGTTCAGTATAAATTCGGGAGTTTTCTGAAATTTCACATCATTAGAATAAACTGAACTAGGAAACTATTCGACTTCTAGGATAGATCTCCGGTCTCTACTTTTCTTCAGCTGATGCCAAACTATTTCGGATTGCTAATCATCCTAAGTTCGATTTATCCAGCTGATATTTCAAACATGAAGCTTTAGGCTCCACATATTATAATGAATTCGGGGCAGACATAGACGAGGCAAAATGATCGCCAACTATATAGAGGCGAAAATATTACTTGATGTAGAATGAACAAAATATTTCAATGATATTAAATATTTCGTTGCTTTATTCAAGCAAATAAATTGTTTGAAACGAGTTCAGTGCTACATCGGAATAGGAAAACTTGTATGTTGTTTCAAAGATATACTTTCATCAAAATGATCATTATTCCATCAACACAACAAACTGTTTATAGTTTAATCAACATCGACATTATTTTGGATTGACATAATTTGTTTTTGGAGAAACCATATATTTTGTTGATTTTAGTAGATTACATTCTTGATTTGAACAAGCTCCTTCCATGGAATGACATTGTATCTAGTGAACATGAACATGAAGCCTTTTATTCACCAACTGTGAAAATTGATTGCATTCAATATTCACGGTATATTTTGATTTCCTTCGAAATGATAATCTCTTGGTACAAGAAAATAAGGGTCTTCTGGAAAAATATTCACTTATCATGATATCATCATTTAATTTGTGAGAAGCTCGAAATTCCTTGATTCAAGAACAAAATTATCCGAATATGGTGAGAGATCAACTTGACAATGGAAGCATTTTCTTGTTTCAAACTAATCAATTATTTCTTCGACCAATACGTACTGTGATAATGAAGAAATATCCATTCGAATCAAGATGGTCTTCTATGAATGAATCAAGGAAGTTCTGTAAAAAAATCTAACAAATATTTGGTTGGACCTATTCACCTACCAATATGATTAAATCAATGCTGTTTCGCATCGAATCAAGAAATTCTTTTTATTCGTGCAGATTGTAATTTCCGCAAGATCTGCATTGATAGCGTTGACCTTCCTTCGTTCTAAGTCTTTAGTTTCCTGATGGGAAGAAAATTTGAATTCTAGAAGAGAACGCAGTATGGAGAAGATCATAATAGGAATATCCTTTCGTGCGCTCCAAGAGGTAACAAAAAGTATAGTAGGCTCCTACAACTATTGCAGCCTCCTATACAGTCCAATTCGATACCCAAATTCCCATATAACCGATTCAGTGACGAATTCTTGAAATCCGACACGCTTCAAGTCTCGTGCGAATCGAAAGGAAGCTTCTTCATCGTGCATCCACAAGGTATTTCCGCTTCCCATCACCTCGATATAGTAGATTTCCTTTTTCACTCGGCTGATAATGCTTGTTATGATTCCGGCATGCTATGCTCATTCGCGTGGGAGTTGGAGATATTATGTTATATGTGCTCTTGAAAAGCGGACGGAAATTTCCTATACTTCATTACAAGATGTGAGATGTAGATATAAAGGAAAGTTAATAATAGAAACTCTTCCGAATCGGACTACTTCTTGCTTCTCACATAACGACGTCTTATCAGAAATGTCTATACACAGTGAAAAGTGAATGTTTCCGCTTGTTTGGAAATATCGTCTTTGGTGAATAGTTTATTTTTCTTCAAGTCAAGAACACCATATTCAATTGAATGGAACCCAATCTCTCACATCGAGAAAAGTATTTTCTTGATCATTTACTTCAACAGAACACTCGCATAACTTGTCTGAAATCAGAAAACTTTGAAACAAAAACGGTGATTTTCATTTCGAAACGGACTACCACTTCGAAGTGAGCAATGAAATATTTTCTACTGATGATATGAACAACTTGATCTAAGTAAAAATATCCTGTTCCAGTGCAAGTCTCTCATATCACTTGAATGAAGATCTCAATTCGTTCCTGACAAGATATTTGATAATCTTGAATAAAGAGTTTACATCGCTCTAGAGAGAGTAGATATTCTGCTTCTGATTCAACAGTGATCCCATGAGTTATGTTTGAAAGATCTTGCTCTCATCATTCCAAGAGATCAAGATTATCCCTAAGAGTGTGGAGATTCCTTGTTTGGAGAATAGTTATTTGTTTAACTAGGCAGCGAAGTAGTAGATTGACTGCCGAGGCTGAATTCATAGCCGAGCTTAGCGAGGCTAGGAATCCAGCTAAGGCAGTCAATCTACTTTGCTGCCGAGTTGAACATATAATTTTTTCTCCGATTGTTCATAATGGTATAGGTGGATATTGTAATTGCAAGTTATTACAATTCCCACAATCTCTTTATTTTTTCTGTAGTGTTCAATTAAAATGAAATTTGAGAGAAATCGCAGTTGTTCATGATAATTATAGTTTGACAATTCATGAAAATTCTGACATATGTGCGAAAAAATATCGGTATATTCAAATTATTATATATAATGGACAGTGATAGCGACCTGGAAGTACTTACACCTCCAGAAATAAGGGAGGTGGCAGAAAATATAGAGTTGAATTTGTTGCCGGAGAAGTCTCAAATGAAATATGAAGGAAATTATAAACGATTTATGGATAATTAATTTTGCTGATACATATCAATCAGCAAAGCAACCACTTCGCTGCCTAGGCAGCAAAGTATGCACTTTGCTGCCTAGGCAGGAAAAGTAATACTTTGCTGATTGATATGTGTCAGCAAAATTAATATTTGCTGCCAATCGGAGAAAAAATTCATTTTTGATAGTAAAAGATGTGAGAGTGGGGGACGACACTTCCACTTATACCCGGTAAACAAGTGCCATAGACTATAGAAGAACTATTCGGTAATCTTTGCAAGTGCATTCGTAATCGTTTGTGTCGTGTGTCGAGAAGTTTCGTGCGGTTTGGTGTGGTTTGGATCTGAGCGATGGCAAATATTAATCAGTGAAGTTCTCCGAGAGTGGACATTTAAGGAAATCATGGAATTGATAAATAATCTTCTAGGTTACTGACGATATGTACATACCTTTAATATAGGTATGAATAGGAAGAACGAATTCTAGCACCTATTATGCGTCCTTGCTGAAGTTGATTTTTTCCTCCATGGCTGTCTTTGTTGATGGCATGATGTGAACAGAGCGAGTCATCGGAAAAATCAAGTTTGATAGGTATAGCAAGCACAAACGAACAGGACTTATTGGTACTTTTTTGCTTCGACGACAAAATACGTAAAAAAATTTGACGTCCGTGCCAAGGTCAAATTTGACATTGGGTAGGTACTTGGTGGTTTACTTGTTTGTATAGGTTTGAAAGAAGAACACTTTCATGCAATCGGTAAATAGACATATAATGTAGAATCCAATGAATCAATAATCAAATTAGGTTCAGGAATTCAAGTCAAGAATGCTATTCATTCCCTTATTTCAATATTATATGCTCTCGAAAAATAAATTCATTTGCGATTCAATCTTCCTATGGAATGATTAGTATATATACAATATGAAATATAGATAGTTGGATGGAATATCCATGTATCTTTCATTCAAGAATTTCAGTCCCTTTTATGAGTATGTATAATCATTATTTGCTCCCATTTGATATTTGTTTCAACTCGTTATCATATGACCGAAGAATGTATAGCAAAAAAATTGAGAAGGGGCACAGGTAGGTTCTTGAGATCTATCATTCTATTGGTATCAGATGGCATAGTTATCTCGTTACTAAATCGTGAAATTGAGTGCTTATTACCGCACAGGAAAGTGCCATCTTCCAATCATTTTGTTTAGGATAGGATATGATTGGCACAGGTGCCGCTCGATAAAATACAATGTTTCTTTTTTTTTTGAATAATAATGATCATTATTTAAATGGAAAATCCTAATTTTCGAATGAAAATAATAATAGTAATACATACAAAAAATATAAAAAAATCATGGAACAAATATAGAAGATGAAAAGTGAAATGAAAATGAAACGGTAATTCAACACAGTACAATGAATATATCATATATAATATAATGAATATCTATGCCTTCTCGGAAGGACCCCATTCTCCATTCAAAATACTCAATTATATTATATATTGACTACATAATAATGAAACTTTTGAGTCTCTCTTTGAAAATATGGATTGTAGTACTCGATGTGATTTCCATGGGCAGTTTTTTATGATCAACTAAACCTTGGTGGAATAATGAATTCATATTCCCCTTCAATCTTGTACGATTGATATGAAAATCATCTACCTCTTGTTTCATGTTTGTGAATCTGATGATTGAAAGTTATGAAATCTTTCAAGTACGTTGGGAGATCACAATGTACTACTCTGTAAATAAATATCAAAGAGAAATACTTAATCCTATTCTTCACCGTCATCCATTGAAGAACAGATAACATCAAATTAACAGGTGTTAATCTGTTACATTGAAGTATATAATTCTCATTCCGCGGTTTTGCAATTTTTGTAGAGAAGATAAACCATTATCATCCAATAGTGAGAGCAAACTCGCACAATAATCAAAATGAGGTTGTATGATTGTTCTGTAAACAGTGACAGATGACCGAAACAATATATCAATCCTAAGTAATTCTAGAAAAGAAGAAGAGCTTTTTTACGATTTTTTTGTAAATGTACCTAAAATGAGACTTAAAGTCTAGTGTATTGTCTACAATAACATCAAGATATTCAATTTATTTACGATTTCTATTTTGTCACCGTAAATCTCTATGTTTATATTTTGATAATTGATTTGACTTTGTTTGTACTTATAGAAGTAATAACCATAGCTTTAGTTTTCTGATGATTGAGCTTCATACCTTTTGGCAAAATAACATTTCGTTATCAAATGACAGTCTAAATTTGTAGCTGGGTCTCCTAAAATTGATCTTTTTGAAAAGTGTATAATTCGACGATAATGACAATATCAAAATTGAATTCCGACTGAGCAGTCAAACTTCACTGACGATTATGGTTTGAACTTGAACGAGATAAATGTTGGTAGCATTGTTCAAGCAAGGATCTGGGCACGGCAATTATGATTGTTAACATTGTGTGAACTTCAATGGAAACTCCCAAGTTGACGAATACGCACCGGATGATACGGCTATTTTGCGCATAGTTTGTGTAAACACGACTTGTGCTCTGATTGTCGGGATTTGATAATTAGTACCTTGAATGGAGAGTCCCTTGTTGTATCAGGCCAGTCCTGTTATCCGTTCGTCAATATCATGTTCAAGTAATTGCGTTATAGACCGACCTAGAGTCCAGCCGCTACTTAGATGGTACAATGGTCGGCAGAGAGGGAGAAAACGGAAATCGGAAGTGCAGCAGTTGTTTGAAACATATCAATGCAATACAAATACAATACACTACAAGATATTTATTTCCATAGACTTTATAGTATTGGATAATGTCAAAATGGGTTTTCTAATGAAAACAATCTGATATACAGTGAGTACACATAATAGTTAGAGAAACAATTATCGAAAAATTCTGCACAAAAACGAAAGTTGTAAGGACCTCAACAAAAAGTATACATTTGGAGCGAGGTTAGAGACGATGCGATTGAAGAATTCATTGATTGAATAAAAACAACATCGTTAGCGAATGCTGGAAAATGATGAAGAAAATCCTGCATGAGACTATAAAAAAAATGAGGGGTCCTAGTATGCTTCCCTGAGGGACGACACTGGTAACTGGGATAAATAAAACTTGAATTATCCCAAATTCCACTTGTTTTTTAGTTGGTTTTTTGTTCTCTATTGGTGAGGTAAGATTAAATCCACTCAAAAGCCAGACCGCGCATGCCGCATCTGTAAAAGTTATCTAGCATTAACTCGTATATAATAGTAGATTGTTTTATTAGGATCGAAAGTGACACTTTGTTTGACAAGTTGAACAAGTCACTTTTGATCCGAATAAAACATGCTATTTTTTCTGCAACCGAAACAATTTACTCAAATAAACATGTGAAGTAACCACCAATGCCGTGTCATATGTATGCAATGCAAAAAATAATGACAAAAAATCCATGTGGTGAGAATATTCTATCTGCATTACCAGCAGGTTGGGTTTTCCAGGATGTTCGAATTGTAGTTTCAATATAAAAACAACCACAGAGTGACATATTTGTGTATGGACCAGGTGCTCTAATGGCAAATACCGCGCCAGTGCCTGCTATAGGAACAAGACGTAGAAAATGTTAGGTTAGTGAGCATATCAACAATGAAAATAGTGATTATTTATTCCTCTCCATACTGGCATACTACACTGTGTTTGACTTGATCATCAAATGAAGCTGAACAATATATTTGTTTGAGACAAAAAAACTATTGGCTTGCCGTGATTATTCAAAAACAAGTTATCCATCCCGAGAATAACGAATGAAATACAGATCAAGCAAGAATTTGAATATTGAAGGCTTTCCTGATCAAAACAAATATACTCAACTGAGATCTTTATAATTCCAATACTAAACTATAATAATGTGTATTTATATCTCCAGCATGGGTATGAAATGCAAAATCTGCTGAAATCGGAAACAAATCAGGTATGCGTCTCAACCCAAATAACCAACCGTCACAATGTTGTTTATTCTTGATGACGTCCAGTAGATCCTTTTTAGTTCCTAGGAGCTGAAGTTCAACTTTAGCTCCTAGGAACTAAAATTCAACATTAGCTCCTAGGAACTAAATATGTTGCCTAGCAACATACCTATTTTTGTGTCAGTAATAGAAACGTCAATTTAAGAGCTAATTTTGGTATCAAAATGGACGACTTTTGTGTCGGTTGCAGAAAAAAGCATTTTTCAAATATTTTCGAAAAAATTGCCCACCTTCTCTCAATGCCGTCCTTATATCCTCATGCAATGGTTACATTATCTTCACAGCGACTACTGTAACATTCCTTAAACTATTTCATTATTGAAGGCAGTGAAATGAAACTTTGGGGTTGTGAATTATTGTTCATAATAGACATTATTGGACATTTCTATTTCATTCTTCTCGTACTTCTGATTCGACTGAAATAAATCCAATTCTAGATACTCATTCCATAATCGGTTAGGGACTATATGATCACGGATTCGATACCGGGTGTGATAGATGTTGTATTTGAATGTTTTTAACATGTCTGAAGGTTTGACGAATATCGAAGGAGAACGCACTATTATGGGTATATAGACAGGTATGAAATATATATGTATGGGGCATACTTATCGAATACCCAGGTAGGACGGTGACCTAAGAAGACGTCAAAATGACGTCGTATTTCTGTCCAAAATTCTTCCGTATTACCGGATAAAAAGAACAGTAATCATCCTAGCATTCCATCGTCTATTCTACAAAATTAGATTTTGAATAGACGTTTCTCTACAACGTGATGCTTTATTTGTCAACTTTTGGTACATTGCAATCAAGCTACTTTTATATTCCGCTTACATCCTACCGACGCTCGCTTCATAATTTCAGACACAAATATGAATAGCTAATGAAATACTCACATAGAGATGCGAACTGAAGATAACGCCAGGATCGCACAGGACTACACCCGTAGGAAACAGCTCATTTCGTAAAAAGTCACTGGTGTATGATACCGTATATATGTCTATAAATGCCCTGATTTTGTGAAAATATTCCTCCATAGATCATTCCGTCGTCTGAATATGACGTTTCATGACGGTCTTCAAGACGTAATTTTTTGACGTTATTTGAATAGATTTATGACCAAATTAGGACATCCGTTGGACGTCACTGGTGCTACCTGGGTTGGTTTGTATGAATAATATATAATTGAGGTTCTAAAACATGTTGAACTTCACACTATCTGACAAGCTGAGACTTAGCAGAAGTCTACGAACACATCTGAATAGTTTGGCTGCTATCTGCTGTGACGTGCCATGGGTAACCCAAGATGGCATTCAATTCCTGTTGATTACGGCCTCATCTCAAAGAGACTTCCTCAACAGTCGTCACAGATTCACCCTGTTAATGGATCTATTTCTCAACATGATACCCAGATTGAGGTACATGCAGAAGAGGTGAGAAATAATTACATTACTTCAATAAGTGGAGTGATTTTGATATTGAAAATCTACATATCTATACACATGTTTCATGATAATATTCGATCATTGAGTATATTGGTTGTTTGTCGAGATATTCCCAATTCAATAATGACAAGGAATGATATTTCAAATTTCGTTCAATCAGTATAGATAGGAGGAAATTCACTGAATCTTGGTTCTTGGTTTGTATAGATAAAGAGGTCCTATAGAAATTATGAAATGAACTGAATCCAATTGTTTCATTATGTAATCTTACTGTGTTAGTAGCATATTGAAAAAAAAAACTTTTTCCAAATAGATATTGATATATATTTGAGTGTGAATTCGACATGAATGGATTCAAGTATCTCATGAGCTGACACTTGGCAGATTTCTCCGAACACATCTGAAAAGTTCCGCTGCTATCTGTTGCGACGTTCCATGGTGAACCCCAGATGGCACGCAATTCCGCACGATCCTTTCTATAACGGCTTCATCTCGAACAGGCTTCCTCAACTGTCTTCTCAGATTCACCCTGTTGATGGACTTGTCTCTTGACATGATGCCCATATCCAGGTACATGCAGAAGAGGTGATTCCCCAGTTTGTATTCATCTACGGGTTGACCAGCTGCTGCTCTGTCCATCAGGTCTTCATCTATGCGAGTGGAAGAATGGGCCTGGCACGCTTGATGTGCTCTGCGGAATTCTCCTGTTAGGTTTCGTTGAGTGCTAGCCTGAGGAGTGAATTGTGTGACAGTGCGAATTCGTTCACATTTGGACATGTATATTCACGTCTACAATTTGCTTATGCGATAATTTCATATAGGTACGACATCACATATGAAAAAAATGGCAGACGCTATCAGAGTGCATCTATTATACCACATTTAGTAGGTATGTTTTCGAAAAAACAGTGGTGCATGTGGTGCTAATCAATCAATACTGAAACATTTTGAACGTAAGTAGGTGCGAATACCTATGCATGAGTATTTTCTAATATTATTTGCTCTGCATGAATTTGAAAGAAACTAATATATGTACATGGAAAGGAGGGTATGCCATCATAGCTGAGAGCTGATGAGTTTTGAGGTAATAGGTTTATACGCAACCAGCCCTGATCGAATAGTTTGGTTATATACTTATATAAATGATGAATTTGTTAACTGTTACTAAACTTGTTATCAATATAAGGCTAAGAACAATAAAATAAGCAATTATTCTGAAATGAAGACATTGATCTATATCAGCGAACAAAATATTTATTTATAATCGATAAAAGCTTTATTTTTATGTTGTACTCATGGATAAATATTTGGTTACTGAACACAAAGATTCTGAAACAATAGATATCGTTTGGTGTGTGTGAAGAAATATAAATTCTGAGTTAATAAATGAATATTATCATTAAATGATCATAATTCAACCATGCACGAAGCTTATTCATGGGGTGTGAACAAATTATTTGTACTTCTCAAACAAACGTCTGATAAGCCATATTTCAATAAAGGATTTGGTAACAGTTAATCATATTCATTTATCATAACGAAACTTTTCTTTTCGTGTAGTCGATGCAGTCATTAATTGAACATCTGATTGTACTCTCATTGTTTTTTGTTCGAATTCCACATCAATATATCGAAAAAAAATCATTGCAGGTGTTACTCTCAAGAATCTCTGAAGAATATTGAGAAGTATATTCAATAATAACATCAATCAGATATGAAACATTCTGACTCATCAGTCAACTCATAGTGGTGTGGAGTGTAGTTTTGTCTTGTTTCGATTGATCATGTAATTCGTTGGCAATAGCGAATGAATCCTGTATTTCAGCAAATCTATAGCACAGGATATCTGAACATTCCACTTTCAAGGATATTCTAGAGAATTCGCTATGTTGACTTCCAAGATCTTCTGAATTTCTCAACCCTCGTAACTTATTGAATGAATATTTTCAGTACTATTTCCTATACGTATGGAGAATATTTCATCTCATTGTTCCGAAAATAGTGAGCTATTGATTTGAAACTATGAGCAAACTTTACATTCGAGTGATGCTCGCAATTTTACATCATGAATATATTCAGCATAAATTGCAGGAGTCTATTTCCATAATTCCTGAAGAGAATCAAGAAGTACCCTTAGTCAGAACATTTTCCACCTGTAATATTACTTCTTCGTTTGAAATCAGTTCTCCTAGCTCATTTACAAAGTATATTGCTGGTGTTAGTCTACGTGGAGAGCTACTTTGTATTATTCCGGTTATTTATAATAATAGAATTCATTGGGTATCGAGAACAAACAACGAGTCTAACGTTCAATTGAGAATCGTACTGGAATTATGGAATCACTCGAATTCTATGCATACATCGAGGCATACATTCAGAAAGCCATCTCGACTTATATATAAATTAATAATTTAAAGTACTTGATATAAATGACTGATTAATACTCCGTTTAGTAATCACAATAACATTCCATTATAATCAGCAAATCAGTCATCGCGCATATTGTTGCCAGATATAAATGAATCATATACCTGAACCTTTTCATTCGTATGCCACCAACCTCTGGAATAGTGACTCTTGGAATATATTCTTTGATAATATCTGAACTAGAGCTTGTCATTGCCTGGGTTATAATTTGATAATAATTATAATAACTATTCCTTCGACACATTTCTAAGGAATTAAATTTTTTCTTTTCACAATATTGCTGAATCTAAGATTTCGTTCGTAAATAAAAATGAATCCTTGTATAACACTTCTCTAGTAACAAATATTTTTCCATGACATTTCGAAGTTTAATCGAATGCTAGAAGAAAGCATTCATATTATCTACCAACTCGAGATGATTGGACATTCAGCCTGAAATGAATTGAATGAAAATTCCTTTCAATTCAGAAAAATTTGTAATGTAAAGAAAACATAGTGAGAACTAAGGAAGATGAGGTAGGAATTAGTGTTCTTCTTGAATTTCTGGAGGTCAATATGCCTCGGAGAACACCTCCCTTGGCAATGTGTTCCAGAGCCTCGCTGTTCGTTGGATGAACCAGTTTCTGGAACGAGATGTTCTGCAGGTCTCCAAAGTAACCACGAAGGGGTGCGAAGCCTCAACTTGACGGGTTAATCTCGCGGGGACTGCCGAAGAAGGAACAATTGTTGATATTTCAGGAGAGGATGGTCATAATATTCTTCACAACCAGGTGTATATTGAATATTTTCTCACTACTAGCAATACATTTCAACCATTTTATTTAGGTGAAACTGAAATATGCACTGATTGTCACTATAGAAGTTTTTTTTTCAATTTAAATTGAGATCTAGTAGCCATCATCAAGATCATAAACACCCACTAGATTATAGTGTTCTGCTAATTACAACAGAGCTATGTCTTCATTGACTTCATAAAATGATGAAAACTACCTTGGGTAGTAAAAACACTTGGAAGGAGTAAATAATGCGGTAGGTTTCGTAGCCATAGTGGCAGAAAAATATTCTAAACATTTCAGTGTAGAATGTATACCTTACCAAGCAAATCAATGCCGATACGATACACAAGTAAAACAACGCACTTCTCATTTCGATCAAATAAATGATTTCCAATAAAATATATGGAGCTGATATTGAACTACTGGGTAAGCTCTGATTTGTTATTTATATATATTTATATCCCGGCGTGTTACCATACGAATCATCGGTATTTCCAAATCGCTGGTTCAGCGGTATTAGATATTTCCAATTGATCAGATCGCGAAAAATGCCACCTGCTCGCAGATAGTAAAGCAGGATTGGACTAAGGAAATATATTCATTTCATTGGGCAACAGGCTCTGAAGTGTGAAGTCAACATTCAAAGGCCGGATAATATTTTTTTTCTGCAACCGACACAAAAGTTGTCCATTTTGATACCAAAGTTAGCTCTTAAATTGACGTTTCTATTACTGACACAACAATAGGTATGTTGATAGGCAACATATTTAGTTCCTAGGAGCTGAAGTTGAATTCTAGTTCCTAGGAGCTAAAGTTGAACTTTAGCTCCTATAAACTAAAAAGGATGTACTGGACGTCAATAAACAACATTGTGACGGTTGGTTATTTGGGTTGAGACACATACCTGATTTGTTTCCGATTTCAGCAGATTTGGCATTCCATACTCATGCTGGAGATATAAATACACCTTATTATAGTTTGGTATTGGAATTATGAACATCTCAGCTGAGTATTTTTGTTTGATCAGGGAAGCCTTCAAAATTCAAATACTTGCTTGATCTGTATTTCATTCGTTATTCTCGGGATGGACAACTTGTTTTTGAATAATCACGGCAAGCAATAGTTTTTTTGTCTCAAACAACGATATTGTTTAGCTTCATTTGATTATCAAGTCGAACACAGTGAAGTATGGAGAGGAATAAATAATCACTATTATCATTGTTGATATGCTCACTAACCTAACATTTTCCACGTCTTGTTCCTATAGCTGGCACTGGCGCGGTATTTGCCATTATAGAGCACCTGGTCCATACACAAATATGTCACTCTGTGGTTGTATTTATATTGAAACTACAATTCGAACATGTCAATATTTGTTGCATTGCATACATATGACACGGCATTGGTGGTTACTTCACATGTTTATCTGAGTTAATTGTTTCGGATGCAGAAAAAATAGCATGTTTCATTCGGATCAAAAGTGACTTTGTTCGACTTGCAAATATTGATTTCGCTCGGCTTCGCTAAACGCTCCACCTCGCAAATGCAAAATTCGCTTGTCAAACAAAGTGTCACTTTTGATCCTAATAAAACAATCTACTATTGTAAACATGCAGTACCATAATCCAGGAAAAAATCATCAACAGGACTAGTTTGATTATAAAAAGTCAACTCCTCAGAAATGTATTGATGTTCTTAAATAATACAATGAAGTGTGATTTTGTGTTGATACTCAATTGCAATTGTCCATGCATGGTCAGAGTTCCATGTTGAAATAAAAATTATAACGGGTTTTCATTGAATGAATAGTCCTGTGCTCTATAACCGCGTTCAAACGGATTGGAATATCATAACAAACTGGTGCCTATATATACAGAGTGTCCCAAAACTCAACCAGCTCATGACTGACCATAGATTATCAAAATATGACCCCAGTGGAATATTGATGGAGACATTGACACTATTATGACTTTCGTGAGAATGTGTATTTTGAGTGTCTCATGTACAAAACTCCATTCGAACCCCATTTTTATATGCAACCTGTATCGATCAAAATCCCAAATGAAAACAAGTATACTCGATTCACGAGCTAATTTTTTTTGATAAGTTCACTCAGACTCTTCATATGGTGATCGAAATTACCACGCGAACCTGGCATATTATGTTAACTAATTGCATATTCAGTGTAGTTCTTGATATGGTATATCATTCTTCATCTTTTGCTAGGAGCCTTTTTTGGAATTTTTCCAATATTCCAATGAGGTGATATTGTGATATTCCGGTCAGTCATGATTCAGTCTATCAGTTTTCCAAGGAATGTCGTTGAGTACCTATATAATAGGTATTTTCCTAGCAATCCTGGAAAAAACAACAGGGAGCTACATATCACTTTGAAGGATATAAACAAATACCTTACTTGTATCTGACGACTGTATAAACAGATTGAAAAAATATTGTACATACATATCCATAAATGTTATATAATATTGTTTTACAAATGTCGATACAACAACATCGTATACATATTGTTCCCTACATTAATAACCAATATCGCAATTTGAACATTCTCCCTATGTCGAATCTGAAGCGGTTATGCAATATTGTATATTCAAGTTGAACAGCATATTGGTTGGATATTGTTTTAACAATATTTGAAATATCATATTCACCTATATTGATTGATATCATTTTATCTATATCATGCGGAAGATATCGTATACATTTTGTTTCTTACATTTATAACCAATATCGTGATTTGAATATTCTCCTCATGTCGATTCTGAAGCGGTTGTGCAATATTGTATATTGAAGTTCGAAGGCATATTGGTTGAATATTGTTTCAACAATATTCGAAACATCATATTCACCTATGTTGATTGATATCATTTTATCCATATCATGCGGAAGGTATCGTATACATATTGTTTCCAACAATTATAACCAATATAGCAATTCGAACATTCCCCCCCATGTCAATTCTGAAGTGGTTATGAAATATTGTATGTTCGAGTTCGACGGCACATTGGTAGAATATTGTTTCAACAATATTTGGCAAATTGAATTTACCTATATTGATTGATATCATTCCAACTATATCACGCGGAAGATATCGTATACATATTGTTTCCGACAATTATAACCAATATCGCAATCTGAACATTCTCCCCATGTCGATTATGAAGCGGTTATGCAAAATTGTATATTCGAGTTCGACAGGCTCATTTTTGAATATTGTTCATTCGACAATATTCAAACATCATATTCACCCAAATTGATTGATATCGTTTCAACTATATCATGCGAAAGACATGGAATGCATATTGTTTCAAATATGAATATCAATAACGCCAATTCAATATATATCTCATATCGGTCATAGAAGAGAAAAACAATATTGTATTTTCAAGATCAATTGCAAGTCGGTTGAATAGTTTTCCAGGTATATTCAGAAAGTAATATCATCTTATATTGGCTGATATCTGATTGACTATATCATGTGAGCAATATTGTTCACATATTGTTTTGAGAATACATATCGATATCGAAATTTCGATACTAATTCCATAGCATGCACTCTCAAATCGATGTCGATAGATGGCGCTATAAATGATTCGTAACGTACTCCCATTGCCGATCAGACGAGAGAATATAAATATTGGATCTGGACGATTGTAAAGCATTATTACCTGGAGTAGGAGTTAACATCGTGGAGTTAACCGTGATCAATAAGGCGGCTTCCCCAAGGCAAGGCCCTCCCATTGCACTTCGGCTGGGCTGACCTTTGTGATTATTCCTAATGCGAATAACTCGCAAATATTGATATGAAAGTATTTCACCAATATTTCGAAGACAACATAGCTACATATTGATTTTCAATAATGTACCAATATTTCCAACCAAAATTGCACCAGTATATTACTATAATATTCCAGTAATATTGGTATGACAATATTCTACCAATATTTTTGATGTTTTTCAATGATTCACCGATATTTCCATTTAATATTGCACCAATATTGCCGCATGTTCACCATTAATTTCTTGCCAATATTGATATAACATTTTGTGACCAATATAACTCCACGAATATTCAACCAATATTGATATTAGAATATTCTACCCACATTTGGAAAATGATATTGTTCCAATATCGCCGAATGTTCACATTTTTTTTCTCGCCAATATTACTTTCACAATATTTTGCCGATATTTTCGTAATATTGCACCGATATTGTCCCAATATATGTGTGCTACTTGGGATAAAATGCTCAGATCTTCTCATGTTGGTAAAACATGAACAACAGATGTTTGTGAGCCTTTTCGATCAACTCTTCATGCTGTCTCATCCTGGAACTATTCGCACATCAATACGAAGTTAAATGGATTGGAAGAAACGAACATGTCAGTTAACTATTTATTTTCATAAACTTAATTATCAACAATTAATGTCAGTCGACTCCTAGCGCAAAATATACGTGTTTAGGAGTTGTTGAATTGTGTTTTGATTCAGCATCACAATGATTGTCCTGGTGGCCTAACAGTTCTTAGAGCTGGCAAATTTCTCGTGACACACCGAAACAGCTCAGCTGCAATCTGCTGCGGAGTCTCTCGACTGCGTCTTGGTCCGCAGCATCTGTGTACTGCTTGACTTACAGCTGCTTTGTCATCAATCACAGCCACCAATTGTTCTATGGTTACTGGAACGTCGACCCAGCCATTTCCTGACATGATCCTCAGTCTGATGTACATGCACAGCAGATGGTTGCCCAGTGAATACTCATCTACTGGGAGACCTTCAGCAGCCATATCCATCAGATTACCTTCTATACGGGTTGCTGGGTCCACTTGGCATTCGTTGTGGACTCTGAGGAATTCCCCGAATAGATTGCTCTGGGTCCTCACCTATGGAGATATTGTGTTCAGAAATGATGAGATTCAATGGAAATGTTTCATCCTCCAACCAAGAACAGGTACCTATCAGATATGACGAAGAAGAAATCATGAGGTCACCTTCTGCAAGAACCGTTGAGAAGATGTCCTTCAGAACTCTTCAGTATCTGTTTTATTATTCCCAGGATATAGATTGAATATGGGGAATTGAGATATTATATTATATAAAATTGGCTACTCGAGTTTTCACTAACAGTTTTATAGTTGATGATCATCAAAATTATGCAATGTCTGCTTCTAAATCGACCATGTGTATGACGGGATAACTCGTTTATAAAATTTATCGAAATTGTAATCGTTATCATAGATCAACTCCATCATCGAAAAATAACAGACATATCAAGATCATTGAAACTGGATGTTATTGATGATTTCTGGGACGAGTTTCTTTGGAGATCTTAGATGAAGAGAATGGTTCTGACTTCAGGAGGATTTCTCTGATTGATCCAATTGATATGACTCGTTATTGTCTTTCCGTTGACATAACAGATATATTCTAGTCAGTTCGCACCTAGTGAGACCTATGGTCATGAAGAAAATCTTTTCAAGATGATATTTTCTTGGTCAAGAATATGTAATTTCGACGTGAATTGTCGAACCCTAATACAAACCACTAATAAATGTGATTGAAGGGCGGAATAATTATTTCCTACTGACCATATCCACGAGTGTCGAATATTCCGTATTGCAAGGTTGACTACCAGAAGTATCAATGTAAAATGTGAATAAAATTTGCGTTACTGTCGAGATAATTATATTCCTATCAGATCAAAAACTGTAGAATTGTTCATCATTGATGATGATAAGAGCTAGAACAACTTCTTCGATCCTAGTTTTTCCAAACTTATCAAAATTGATATTGAGAACAATTCATTTCACAAATGACACTCAATTAGTCTTTTCCTACGTGAGGTCAGTTTCGATAGAACTGATAAATGAACTCCTTCTTCTCGTGTCATTCGACCTCTTACTACGATATCTTCGTTTTCATCGTAAGAATTGGTCGTTCTACAACGAGAGGAAGAACACGCAAATCTGATCGATGGTTTCTATAACTTGGGTCTATCTATATTTGTTGAAAAAGGCCAAATCAGTTTTTCCGAATATTTTGGATAAAACAGGCCACAGCCTTTAGTGCTCCCCTGCAAAAGTTCGGGAATTTTGACTTTGACATTGACGGCACCTTGTAGTAACGTCAACAGGTGAGACTGAAAATGATAGAGTTCATTGATGTCAACATCTAGCATACAATGAATAATTATTTTCAAGTGGAGAATGTCAATTGATTCGACTAATCATATTTTCTGAACGGAACCAATAGGTTCAGTGCAAATAGCAAACTCAGTTCGAGTATTATGATTGTAATTGTTCATGTTCCTAGACAACTATAGGTAAGTAGAGGAAACAAAGAGCAGGTCGTATGACAGCCATTCCTGTTTGGCATTAGATATCCACCAAATTCGCCAATTTATTGCTATCAATACCCAGTGTTCCTATAATACCAAAAAGTTGACCATAAACACTGCATTTTGGATTGTGATCCGAACATGATCAAGTATTATGTGATGGTTACTAAATACATAATGACAACGACTGAGTTTGTGGTGATTATCATTGCATAGGGTGCATTGAATATCTAGCTGTCTGTATAGCAATACAGATTTTTTGGTTGAACTACTGATAATGCTCGTTGCAAGTTATATTTTTCTGTGTGGATATCATTCCAGTTATCATTGCCCTGTCCAGCTACTTGATGATGTGATGATGTGATACCTAAGGTAAACAATATTGCCAGCTGCCTTTTTGTTAATTCAACAGGCATTCTCACTTCTGGTTCACCTATGACTTGTGCTGCATTCGAACAGAAAATTAATAAGTCTAATCTATGATTCATTTTGAGGAGGAGGAACAGTGGACCTTATCAATACTACTGTTCAACAATTTGGTACCTTCACCACATAATCCATACGTTCTTAAGTGAATAGCTACTACAAAATGATGTATAGAATTGATTTCTTACCAAGGTTATCATTGCAGATGCTAAACAGAAGGAAGAAATTATTGTAGTGTTCATGGTGGGAATGAGATAAACTACGAACAAATGAAAACAAAATGCATAATCTACGTATATTTATACTGATAAATATGAAACATATCTATGATCTTTTGGCCATCGTCATGGCACCGGCATTTCCAAATTGAGAGTATGCAATTTTCCTAATTGGGATTTATCAACACCTATAGTTAGAAAAATATAGGATAATCGGAATACCATTCAAGAATTCATATAATATGGGTTATTATCAAGTTTTCACTAATTCCTTGAATGAAATCCCAATGAATTATACAGAGGAAATCATCTAGTATCGAACATTATTCAATGAGTCAGTGCCGGAGTGACCAAGTTTATTCTATTAGTAAGAGAGTCGACCAATAAAATATCAATTAAGTACTAATTTGGTATTCTAAAATGTATGACAAATTGACAATCATCATATCTGACGTGGAAAGGAATTTTTAATTGAGAAAACCCAATCACGGAACTGCGACTTGAGGAGAGTTGTTGTTACCTGTTGAATATTCAGAATGATATATTACGTGCATATATATTTTAATCTGGAGGAGATTGCAAATCCTCAACTCCAGGAGATTTTATTTTCAAATTCTCATCGTGTGAGTTCAATAGAAATAATCAATGTTCGTCGTGGCATATAGCGAAGGAAATAATTGTTTTATGCTGAATATACCGAGAAAAAAATGATATCCTCATCACATACAGAATGTGAATTCTCACAATATTTCTCAATATAGGTATATATAAATATAGAGAGGAGGGAAGTCGTTGCTGACAAGTTAGAGGAGGAATTTAGTAGTGGGGAAGCAGCAAAGTGAAAGTGGAATTTATGCAAGTTTGTCCAAGCTTTCGGAAAGTTATATTTCCATCATCAGGGCCAGACTTGTATCGGTGGTAACGCCAGACTACAGAATGTTATAAAAATTATTAGCAAAGCTAGTTAACTATGGAGTGCAGTAGTTACAACTCATTGAGGTTGGTTACATTGATGTTACTAAAAACGGTATATATAAATAAAAAATTGTTGTATAACATATCTGGAGTATGATTTTGTCGGCATGGATCTACAGAAAACATAGTGTTGGTGCAAGGATCAATCATAGCACCAACACTATATCTACTCCTTATCAACGATTTGTTGGAAGCAACATCATGCCCAGTACACAACTTCGCGGATGACAGTACTCTCCATACCGCCTTCTCTTCCATGGCTCCAATACCAGCCAGGCAAATCAGAAACGAACGAGGAAGAAATGTTGACAACATAAATATGGACTTGGCAACTTTCTAGAATGGGGATAAAATAACTTGGTAGATTTCAATGCAAACGAAACACAAACATGCCATTTCTCTAGGAAAACCGATCTCACTGTGCCCAACATAACCCTGTCAGCAGTAACCATACCTTTGGAGACATCCATTTCGATGCTTGCTATTACTATCAGCAATACCTTTTCTTGGGAAAATCACGTGAAATCAATTGCTAAAAGTGCATCTCAAAAACTTGATTTTCTGTTTCGGGCCAGGAGCTTTTCCACTTCCAGGCAGCTGCTTATGATCTATATGGCACAGATCCGGCCTGTCCTGGAATACTGTTCTCATATTTGGAGTGCAGCACCCAAACAGGAATGCTTGAAAAAATGTGCTAATATATAGGGCATTCGATAAAAAAAAAGTGGACCTATAACCCTCTAGATTTTTTCAGGTGCCTCCTGTATATGCGACAATGATTTTAGTTATGGACCTCATTGTCTCACTCATATTCGTTTTTGAATCAACTATCATTGAACTCGAGCAATTGAGCTCCGACGCACTTATGCCCCACACTGTATAGATGCCTCTTATTCGGAATATTCGAATATGTTACTATGGAAGTCTCTCCCTTTGTTAACGTCTAGATTCGTCATTGTTTAGTTCTCGAGTTCACCAACTTTTCGTTGTCCATCCTATTACTCACGAATCAGTGATAGTGAATAAGCGTATATCTACATAGTTCCGAGTATTTCGTGAATTCATTGAATTCAGATATTAGTTTCATTTGAGATCGCAGTGGAAACTCGCAGTTTTCAATCATTGGAACGATGGGAGTTTTGGTGATGGAAAAACGTTTATCGCTATCGTGCCACTGACAAGCAACTTTTTTCCTTTTATAAATTCGATCTAGCTCTGCGGACGCATCGCTCTGATGTTTATGTTGTTTTTTGGTTGTTTGGGGTATATTGTATGGCGTGATGTATAACTTCAGTGATTTTTTTTCGGTGCTGACAGCCTTTTTTCGAGCCATTTTAGCCAAGCATTAGTTTGTTTCAGGGGAAAGTTCGGTGAATTATTACCTTCCTTTTGGCATTGCGCTTATCCATCACTATTCTAGTCCACGAGAATCAGAATGTTGATATCTAATGATTGTACCTAAGATATTTTTATGCTTTCAGATATTCCGGGTGACATTTTAAAAACGTTACACGAAAAAAAAAGTGATTTTTGAATCAGGCAAAATTTAATTGAACGAAGCAAATAAAAGTGTGATATATGCACGACAAAATATTATCTTGAAATGAGTGAATCTATATCTTGTTTCAGAGTGAATTCGAAGTTTGAATTAGATAAATATGTCTTGTATAAGCTCTGGATCTTATTCAATCAAGCACACTCATGAATTCTTTATGAAAAGATATCGAATTGGCTCGAACAATCTTTTTGTTAACGAGATATTGATTCAATCAAATATGTGATTGATTCAATGAAATATTTGGTTGATTCAAAGGAACATTTGGTTGATTCAATGAAATATTTCGTTGAATGAAGAGAAACTGTATTTCCATTCGACAAATTGTTTTGTTGAACCAAATTCAGTATTAATTCGGGAATTTCACATCGATAGAATGAACTAACCTAGGTAACTAGTCGACTTTTAGCAAAGATCTTCATCAGTCTTTGATTCTCTTCAGCTGATGAAGAACTATTTTGGATTGCTAATCATCCTAAGTTCGATTTATCCCGCTGATATTTCGAACACGAAGAATCAGGCTCCACGTATATAATGTATACGAGGCAGGCATAGATCGCCATCTGGAGGCAAAAATGTAACTTGAACAATGAAACAAATATTGCATCGATATTACATATTTTGTTGCTCTATTCAATGTTCAATGCTACATCGGAATAAGAAAACGTGTATGTTGTTTCGAAGGTATATCCTCATCTTCTTATCAGAATAATCATTATTTCATTAGATCAACAAAATGGTTACAATTGAATCAACATCGAAATTATTTTGGATCGACATTTTTTTCTGTTGAGAAAACCATATATTTTGTTAATGTAATTGATATTACATTATTGATTCAATCAGACAACATTCTTGATTCAAACAAGCTGCTTTCATGAAATAATCATGTAACTTCTTAATCCAACACAGAATTACTCAGTCAAACAAAAAAATTCAAACATAAATATTTGTTGATGCAACATATCCTATTTTTCGTGGAGGAGCACTCAATATTTCTCCAACTGATGACAGTATGAATATTCGGGACAGTTTTTGAGGTATTTGTTGTTATACAGGGTGAGTCAGTGAGTCATGAGGAACTGTACATACTCCTACCCTGAGGGCATTACCTAGGTAATAATCATCAGAAATTGTCTTTCCTTTTTCTTCACTAATAGGTGATTTATGAGATTCGTCTGAATCTTCCATGGAATATTTTGCTACTATGTATACCTTCTGATCAACTGATTCATTCGGAAAAGAAAAAAAAACAGGACAGTACTCGAAAAATTTCAATAGTTCAGATGAAATCAGAAAGTTCATCCATGATATCGTTTCAGTAAACTCTGGCAACCAATTTTCGAAGGTCACAAATAGACATCAAGAATAAACTTTTTCGAATTCCCCTCACACTCTCCCCGACTTTTTTGAGAAAAAAATGTATAATTCAAACAAAATGGAAGTTTGGAAGACAATTAATTTATTTTGCTATCTTTACCTCGCATCTCTATGTGAGTATAACATTAGCTATTCATATTTGTATCAAAAATTATATAGCGAGCGTCGGCGAGATGTTAGTGGAATGAAAGTAGCTTGATTAAAACGTACCCAAAGTTGGCAAATAAATCCTCACGATGTAGAGGAACGGCTACATGAACTCAAATTTTGTAGACGAGACGATGAAAAGGTTAGATGATCACTGATTCTTTCATTTGGTGATACGAAAGAATGTTGGACGTAAAAATGACGTCATTATTACGTCTTCACTGGTCACCGTGTTACCTGGGTATCTGGTAGATATGCCCCATACCAATATTTCAAAGCTGTCCATATATATCCGACAGTGTGTTCTCTTTCGATATTCGCCAAACCGTCAGATATGTAGAAAAAATTTGAATACAACAGTTATAAGGTTCCATGAGAACTATCACCTAAAATTGTTTTCATATCTATGTATAGTAATCTCTGGTAGAAGTCCATCGTTTCTCAAAGTGGAGTACAGTGGTTGATACTGAATAATACACAAAGTCAACTCCACGAAAATTTATTATGAAAACTCACGGGTTCATTGTGAATAATCACATCAGAGGAACATGTTTCTGGACATACGTATGTCCATCATCAGCCTAATAGGAAATTACATAGTTTTTCAATGAGGGAAATTAATTCAATAACACGAGGAATCCTTACCATAGATAGCTTACATGAGGGTGAAACACTTTTTATTATGACCGTAGAGAATTGAAATACATGAAAGTTGAATGGATTGATTCTTTTCTAAGGGGATAACCATAAACACCCCCATTCATGGGCATTAAGGTGGATAACGAAAAACTTAAGAGCCCCCTAACATTTGGGGCTCTATTCATTATGATGAATGGGTTTTCGGAACTGAACACCTTGTATATTAATACAATCCCAAGTTCCCCCTGGAAGCCGATTTCATCACACTTGAGGTCTAGCGGAAATGATTACAGAGATATATATATAGGGTGTTCGAAAACAACATTCTCCAATTTCAGTGATATGATCAATGTGTCGATATCATTTATTATTGGTCGAATCGGCTCACATGTTCCTATCATCACTCCTGATTCAATACCTATCGACATTCGATTGGAAAAAATACAGGGTGGGTGGTTCAAGATTCAATATCCTTCAGAAAAATCATCTGAATATGTAACAAACTGGCGATGTTATTATGCCAAAAGCAGAATTGTACGTATAAAGTTCCATATTGTTGTGCAGATGAGACATGAACATATACATATTATTAACCTTGGAGGAATACGTGTATCAATTATCTCCAATTAGGAGAGGAAAAATGATAATGCTCAAATTTCCGGCAAAGCTATTTCAAGAAGATGTTTCACTTTCAAGCCATGCAGCGTTCCTTTATCTTCGTTGCTTTCTCAGAATAACCAGATCAAACCAAGATTTTTCAAACCTCAATTTACCTATCCAAGTCAAAAGAACCATTGCACAACTCGGTCTTTGTAATAAATACACATAAAATCCACACTGAACGGCTCTACATATAGAATAGTTCCGCGAGAAATTTGTTCAATATGTAACTTGAAAGAACTGGAAACTATAAAACATATATTGTTTGAGTGTCCAATTTATTGTGCAATGAAACCCCAAGATCTCGACTATCTATCCAACCTTGATGATCTCGTCTATGCTCTTGATAATAAACTACTCAACACTAATTTCGTCGCACACCAAAATGTCGCCCCTGTTATAATGTGAATAACTTTTTTCAGTTTACAACAATTTGAATTTGGTTCACACTGTTCGATAGCCCATTCCTTCAGCTATAATCTCGTACTTCATCGAAACATAAGGGTATTCACATAAAATCTCTACATGGTGTTTTCCAGCACAGTGCAAAATTTCGGAATATTCAAAAGGCTCTCAAATGGTGAAAACATTTTTTTTCTCAACTTCGACAACAGAGGCATGAAGATGATTTCATTACCTCGAGATATTTCGCGAATTAACTTCATATCTCTCTTATTTACCGAATGATCTCAAAAAATCAACTTTTTGGTTTTGCAGCCATAACTTTTTTTCACTTCAACCGATTTTGGAAATCTTAGGCTCATTTTGAAGATAAAACTTCAGATGAAGAGATCTGAATATCATAATTGACTCAAGATGGCTATCAAAGATCTCGAGTTTTCTTGAAAGTGACCCAAATCTGGATCGCCCTCCGAATCTCGATTGGGAGGAGAATTGAATGTTAACCAACGTGTTCTCGGAAAAACAATTCATTCTGGATGCGTTCATATTTTCCTCGCTCTCAGTAGTCAAGAATGTGCGTGAGAAAACACAATTGAAACATGTTCATGCAGAAACATCAGACCATTTCTCCTCTGTAATGCATGAATCACAGTAAGTGACTGACAAGTCAGGTTAGACGTCGTTTTCGAATCATAAACAGATTTCGATAGTTTCGATGCCGCATCTAACGCAAATGTGGGTGACAACTTTGTTCTCGTTGATGACAATGCGAGACCGCATAGGATTGTTGGTACACCATTTATGATGAGCCTTAGCTGGTCGGGTTTGTCAGTCCATTGTGATTCTTGTAACGTTGGTTACGGGCCATGCATTACAGAGGAGAAATGGTCTGATGTTTTTGCAAGAACATGTTTCAATTGTGTTTTCTCACGCACAATTCTTGACTACTGAGCGAGGAAAATATGGATGCATCCAGAATGAATTGTTTTTCCGAGAACAAGTTGATTTTCATTCAATTCTCCTCCCAACCGAGATTCGGAGGGCGTTCCAGATTTGGGTCACTTTCAAGAAAACTCTAGATCTCTGATAGCCATCTTGAGTCAATTCTGATATTCAGATCTCTTCACCTGAAGTTTTATCTTCAAAATGAGCCTAAGATTTCTAAAATCGGTTGACGTGGAAAAAAGTTATGGCTGCAAAACCAAAAAGTTGATATTTTGAGATCACTCTGTACAAAAGAGAGATAGGAAGTTGATTCGCAAAACATCTCGAGGTAATGAGATCATCTTCATGCCTCTGTTGTCGAAGTTAAGAAAAATTTTTTTTTCACCATTTGAGAGCCTTTTGAATATTCCGAAGTTTTGCACCATGTAGATATTTTATGTGAATACCCTTATGTTTCAATGAAGTACGAGATTATAGCTGAAGGGCTGGGCTATCGAACAGTGTGAACCAAATTCAAATTGTTCTAAACTGAAAAAAGTTATTCACATTATAACAGGGGCGACATTTTGGTGTGCGACGAAATTAGTGTTGAGTAGTTTATTTCCGCAAAATCTGCCAAGGTCATTTCCAACTATATCTGGAACATCTTGAGACTCCGTTCTCTCGTGATGAATGAATGAGTTTTCTCTCACCATACACTATGTTTTTTTTTCTACTTGATGATGATTATTTTTGTCTGTCGTCTTTGTTTTTGCCTATAACTTCCTTCTTTATTTCAGCTATGTTCAATATTTATATATGTTACTTATGTTAGCACCTGTACATTCGAACTCTTAATGCTATAAAATGTATATTTTTTAAGCACTACATGTATTCTATTGTATTCTATTCTATTCTATTCTATTCTATTCTATCCACTGGTATATACGGATTCATCATTGACTAACCAATATCCTTCAGAAAAATCATGGCAATGTTATTATGCCAAGAGCAGAATTGAATAAATATAGTTCCATCGCATGTTGTTGTGCAGGTTGCAGGTGAGACATGAACATAATATACATTTTATCCTTGGATGAATACGTGTATCAATTATCTCCAATTAGGTAAATCCCATTCAGTGCAAACGACACAGCTCGAGAGATACTGCACGTGTCAAAGATGCGATCCATCAAGAATTCATCAGATCCTCTTTCAATATGGAATGTGCCATTTCATCACGAGCCTGATACGTGCTATGCAACGTTGCTGCAGGAAGCATCGACTCATAAAATCATATAGAGGAAGTTTCATTGAATTGTAATTAGAGGAGTCGGAAGTTCAGGATGTCACATATAAAGGGAATACTCAAGTAATGTTGTCGCAAAATTACGGATCAGTAACCAGACAGATGAAAGGCTGTTCTCAATGGAAAATTGATGCGAGAATACTCTATTTATTTCGTATACCAACGAGAGCATATCTCACACTCACTCACCCGGTTGAAATATTCACTTGCCATTATTGAATTTCTCCCCACAGACCGATTCGAATCAAATAAATAGTATCTAGATTGAAAAATTGAAGAAACACGCTCTCATTGATAGCCAGTCTCATAAAAATAGAAAGTTGGATAATGAAAGTGTGTTTCTCAGTTTTTCAATCTACTATTTGTTTTAGGTTTCAATTTTGCCTAACTACACAATCGTGTTTCTTTTAATATTTTTTGTATGTACCCATTTCGACAGAAGAATTATGATCATTGACACCGAAACTCCTGATAGAAATTTTGAAAAGAATTGGATACACTACACTGTTTTACCACTAACCAAACCGATTTTTTAACGCCTCGACACGTGTTTCGCTAACCATGTTCTTCAGGAGAAGATTAAAAACTTTTTTAATCTTCTCCTGAAGATGCTAACATAGTTAGCGAAACACGTGTCGAGGCGTTAAGAATTGGATCATAATTACAAAACTCGTCTGCCACATCAGATCCGCTATCTTGAATTCCTCAACTTCCACTAAAATCATAATTTCCGACCCAAAAAACTCCCGGTTTTGAATGAAATTGGATAGTTATAATTACACAAATCGTCCTCCATATTGGATTCGCCATTCGAACACTCTCAGATACCAATTTTGTATAGAATCAGGTCAAATTACAAAACAGGTCTGCTACAGTGGATCCGCCATCTTGAATTGCCCAATTTCGACGAATGTATCATAATCTCCGACCCCGAAAACTCCTGGATCCTAATTTTGAATAGAATCGGATCGTAATTACAAAACTCGTCCTCTATATCGAATCCGACATTTTTAAATTTGAAATTTTCACATCATTTGATGGACCCTGTCAATCTGAATTCGAAAATATATTCCTTTCATTTATTATTATTATCGAATGAAATTTAGAACATTTAAATTGAGAAAACTTGTATTCTCTCAGCCACCCAGTATATTTTGTTGATATTAAGGCCGGGAAGTATCACATCGTTGGTTGTCTCTGTAACTATGAAAATCTTGGTAGATATGGTTTTGATAAATGCAGAAGATAATTACCATAGCAGTGAAATATCGGCTGACAGCTATTTGACATGAAATTAGTTGACATTTTCATTTTTGAAAGTTTGGTGGCAAATATCACAATAAATTATCGAATGCAGCTGCGATAGTGAGTTTGAAAATGTCCAAACAAAATTTTCAATGTAACAGTTAGTAGGTTTAGGAATTCTGTTCAAATTTTAGTATTCGATACGAATGAGAATTATAATGAAGAAGAAATTGTATTCTAGATGGAAATATAAAATGATAAATGTGTCTCATTGATTTGTTATTCTACATGGTTGCCGAAAAAATAGTGTACGCATCTCGTCCGAGAACAGTTTTATTGGACTCGCAGAGTCCTACGGCTTGGCCTAGAATTTTGTCTACTCGTCTAAAAAAACAGTATTTTCTGGACTTGATACGTGAATTACTATCGTTCTCAAGTAATGGTCGAGTCGATTCAAAAATAGTCATTCATACACCAAGATAGTAAAGAATATCATTATTACTCTATATAGAAGCAAAATTATTTCCTGAGGCTTCAGTTGAGTATAACCGTATAACTTTCTGAGGGTTCAAAATCTAGATGTTTCCTGAGTAGTCAAGAATTATATATAGAAAAACAAAGCTGACTTCGCAGTAAGCTTCAGAACGATTCCAAAGTAAGAAAAATATATGAGTTCAACATATTGATTTTATTCTGAAATGCGATGTTTTCTAATAGAAAAATTGCAGGTAGGTACATGGACTCTCCAAAATTGAACTTGTGAATAATCAACTGAAAGAGGACGGTGTTTGCATCAATCAATTCAATCAGTTGATTCTATATCAATACCTGAAATGATTCCCTTTGTGCATGGTTGGAAGGATTTTCATCAATACCAAATTGCGGTGTTGTTTTGATACCAGAATAAATAATACGAATATTTGCCGTTCACCTTCGACTAGATTCGAAACACAATATAGGAGAATATTGATTCACCAGCAGATTTCAACACAAATCGTTGGATTGCGTTCACGTGAGCTGTCAGCATCATCATAATGAATATACATATCAGCTCGTTGAATAGCGTCATTCGAGAATTACATTACTATTATAGTATTATGCACAATAAACTTTTATCGATGAGGGACAATGATTCATTAAAATGAATATATAATCTATAATTTATCGATCAAAAATTCTAACGCTCTTCTACTCCACTGTTGACAATGTTATGAGAATTATCCGAATATTCTGTTAGGAATCTTCATGCAGAAATATGGGTTTTAAAAATTAATGTTTTCATACTTCCGCTGTTTCTGACAAGTGAGATATACCAGGAATATACCTTTCGATGTTTTTCTGCAGATAAGTTTGAAGGAAGACTGTTTTTCTACTGATGATCAAACGAATAAATTAGTTGCGAAATGTGAAAATCACATCAGGTCATTAGTTTTGAGTGCCTTATTTTTCGCATTATATATAGTGTGGATAATGTTTGAAAACATCTGAGTGTTCCACTTTATTTATCAATGCATCAATACGTTAACAACAATAACAATGGCAGACGACATCACTACTCTGACACGGCTGGTCACCGAAGGAGCCGAACGACATCGATGATATACCCGAGAATATTATGTAACATTTTCAGAGCGGACTTTGGACACCATATTACCTACTTCACCTAGATATTCATTGGATATCTTCATGTGGACATGCTATTGTTGTCCAGAATGTGTCCATAGACACCTTGGACATATAATAGACACAATACAGATATCCAATCCAATCCAACATCTTGTGTTATCAGGGAAGTAGTCATACTTCATTGTATGGATATCTGCGGAAAAGCTCTCTCGAATCACTAGAGTACACAAATAAACAGTTTCATTTGCTCAAATCACTATAACAAATCGAAATAATGCACACAAGTAAATGAACCATTTCACAACAATGTACTTCCATACTTCCATATAGTTCCAAAACCGGTCACTTTGGTCACTGTGGCGCATATTCTTTCAATTTGATCAATATCTGGATGATGTCTTTATTTTGCATATATTTGACCAATTCCGTTCGAGTTTTTATATTATCACCCTGAAATCCAATGCTTGTTCGAATATACATTGATCTCCTCATTATAAAAATAACTAAACATATAGAACCGCGTGCTATACTCAGCGATGATTATCAACACTGAGCTATATCGCTATAATGAGACTAATCCATCAAAGAGCTTGTAAAACTCGAACAAATATGGAATGCAACCATGTTACATGTGTGAGTAGAAGAACATTAATCACATCAAGGCAAACAGCATTAATTATACTATAAAAATTAGCCATGAGAGGAAGAAAGCTTGTGTGACCAATTAAAAACATCGTTCATCATAAATGTTCTCTCACAAAGCAGGATTTTTCGCTCGAGAGAAAAATGTATAGAAGCATGAGAACACAGGTACGGTGTCATTATCTTCCTGTGAAGATTCGATTTTCTCTATTTGATGATGTAAGATAGAGGGGTTAGGATGCTGAATGGAAGGAACGTGATGAGATTCCTCAAAAACAGTTGCGGTGTGGTCGTTTTTGTGATGAGAGATTAATCCAGACAGTTTTCTAGGATATTTATCTCATGGAATGAACACCTATTCCAAGAGCAGAATAACGTGATGATGAGCCTGCTCTAGCGAAAAGATGGCAAAAATTGTTATTTGTTTCACTAGGCAGCGAAGTAATATTACCTCCAAAAGTTACAAGAAAATGTTTGTTCATCATCAATGTCATTCGCTAAATCATTATAGGCAACAAGCTGCCGTGACGATCGCCGAATATCAAATCAGCAAGGTGGAGTTTGCGAATATTCACAGGAAAAATAGCATCACGAATTGTATTCGTATGAATATTTGCGCATTCACACCCTTCCGAAATCAATGCAATAATTCATATAGACGAATAAAATCGCGAGTGTTTCCTTCCCAATGTTCTGCGTGACATATAGGAAGGAAAGTATAGTTGTTTTTCTCTCGTTATTTACCATATTCGCTCATTTTATGGACTATGGTGGTAATGACTTTGAGTTTATCTCTCTTTGTGACCATTGCATTTCACTTGGAGTATTTGGCTTTTTCCTAGTTGAAAATACGTCAGTCAAGCAACCAGCCTCTCCCACTTTACCTGAAATGGAATCTTGTTTTGAAATGTTTCTTTTCTTGCCAGGAAGCATTCGAAATTTGCATTCATTTCGCGGACGTTGACCGCCTCGTGGGGTAAGTATGTTGAGATGCGTTTACGTTGGGACAGGTTTGCACCAGATAGCGGTCAAGAATACTATCTGGGACAGCCCTGCACTGATGAGAGCCAAAAGCTCGAAACCGGTCTGCAGGTAGTCTCCATTTAGGCGCAGGTCGGCGTTTAGGAAGGAAACACTCGAGATTTTATTCGTCCAAATGAATTATTGAATAGATTTCGGGAAGATGAAATCCTCTGATCTTCGTCGTGGTATATAGCCAGACAAGTAGTTGTTTTTCTCTTGTATTCTATCATTATCGTTCATTCTATGAATAGTATGAATTATTATGGTGATGACTTTGCGTATTCAGCTTTTCCCTAGTTGTCAAAAATTCCATCGCTGATGAACGAGGTTGGTTGGTCGGGTGTGGGTCAATTCTGTTTCTGTGCCGAAAGAGCAAGTCTGATAAATTCCAGTAAACGAAGAATATCGTTGAAATATAAGAGAATCTGTGAAAAAGATCGATCCTGATTGGTTCTAGAGAATAGGAGGATAGGATATTAATTTTCCATAAAATCATCTCACGCCATGAAACGGTGTTTCTCGAGTGGGACTGACGATAATGAAGTGAATCTAAGAAGAGGAATATTGAAAAAAGATAAGGTTAGAGTGTAACTTTATTTTTAACTTGAGAATATAGCTGTTACACTCCTCAGGGTATTCCATATCTCATAAAGAAAGCACGCTATAATTGCTACAACCGGTATTCATAACAAACCGGTTTTTATGCAGATACAATTTGCTCGACAATGCACAGAAGGAAATATCCCGTCATTCAAAACAAAAACCTCCAAATCGCACGAATAGTTCTGACGAATTTGTATCTCAAACTTTGGACAACTTTTTGGTGATGCGTTAATTCCATCGGGAAGTGTATTTCAACTATCCAATCAGAGTGGAACACTCTGGGACACTCACCATCTATTTATTTTCGATAACGAAATGGAAAGATTTCATTACAACGCATTAAGATTGATGTAATGGTCGTTGGAAGTGTCCGTAAGTCGTGGAAATAACAAGAGCTTACACCGGCTTTTTCATGCCATCCATAAAACAAACTATCGGTTATGGCGCACGTTGTGTCCTGAATTGAGCATTTCATGGCTTTGTTTTATGTTCTGTGTGCGTTTATGTCGTCGAGTGTCGTGAATGTCATAGACGTTCAATGAACAATGCCTCCAAAAATATTGGTTTTTCCTCACTACACCTGATTCAGTTGTAATTCAGGAAGCTCAACTCGAAATTCACATTATCAAAACGTAGTTCAGATGTGTTACTTGTAATTCAGAATAGTTAATCATATTTCAGGAAGCATTGATTGTAATTTTGATAAGGTAATTGCAATTTAGAAAGCATACCATGTAATTCAGATAATGTAACTTATAATTCAGTAGGTATAGTTCATTGTAATTCAGAAGGCATCACTTGTGATTCAGAAACTTACATGTGGCATGGAAAATAAGGGTAGAGAACGATAAGAGCCACGAATTTTATACTTATCAACCAACGGGCATATCTTGAAATGCCCGAGCTGTAGCATGCTGAATGGTAGTGTGTTGTGCAGCCCTAGCACATCCACTTCCAACAATTATTGTATCTTCAGCCTGGCGAATATTCTGTTCAAGATACACAAGTCGTTGTTGTCCAACAGCCAGACCTGCAACTTGTTGTATAGGTACTCGAAGATTTACTTCCACATATTATCACTTCATTTTGGACCTTATCATTGTTCCAATTAGACCCAAATGGAGAGAAGACTCAGGACGTTCATTTGATATTCCTAACATTCAAGTCACAAGGATAATACATACACAAAGGTTGTTTTCAGTTTCTGATGAATTACATTACTACATATAATGCTTTCTGAATTATTTCAATTGATGCTTTCTGAATTACATTCCACTATTTTGAATCACGAGTTACACTTTCAGAATCACATTAAACTAATCTGAATAACATATTACCCTTCCTGAATTACAATAAACTAAACTGAATTCCGAGTTCAACTTTCCGAATTACAATTGATGATATTCTCAATTACAACTGATACTTCCTGACTTACATATTATATTTTATGAATAATAACAATTATCAGTTCCAAAATCACAAACTGTTCACTTTCCTGGATTTCCTTGTCGATTTTATGAATGAAAATATGAGGAATGTTTCAATATGATGTGTGCCTTCGAAAACATTCCAAAAATGAAAATTTGAAATAGAAGCTCAAATGATGGTCGGTGACACCTTGTTCTGGAAAATGATCGAATATATAGAAAATATATCGAGAAGAATTTTACCCTTATTTTTGGACGTTTCATCAGAAAAGAACCGGCTCTCATTTTCAACACAGTGTCACTGACTATCAATTGGATATCTTTGTCTCTGATAATGATTTTTCCCCAACATGGTGACAGATTGGGGCGAATCAACATAAAATTTAGGGAAATAAATACTTCACCTCCTCGAACAACCTACAGATAGTAGGTATTCTATAAACTGTTCTTCTTGAGAGCAATGTGATTTTTTAATGTAGATTTCATTCCCATCATGCCCTTTTTCTGTGAAATTGACGATTCATGATTTCAGGTTGATTGACAGTGTTTCTCTATTGGCATATTCATCACCTGTAAGCAAGGGGGGTGAATATCTGGATATTTTGGGATTTTCTCTCGTTTCTATGTATCAAGCACAAATCAGATTATCCAAGAATATCACAGTGTTGAAATGATTCCATTTTCAGGATGAGTTCCTCACTAAATTAGTGAAATCTTGTTCGGAAATGTTCGAAGATGGAAAAATCTTAGATATATTATATTATATTAAAAATTCCACACCATCGGCAATGATAACCCCAACAAAATTGGGTTTCTTTAACAAATCACCAAAGCAACTTAAGTGAGTATTTCATCGGAAATTTTTTGTAGTGGGTACCCACCAGCGACATGAATCAAAAATTTGTTCGACGTTTCAATGACATAAAAATATGTTGACGCCTAAAAATGGTTATTTTGTGCTACTACTATGGGTAGGAATAAACAATTAACTCGCGATAGAAAATGAGCGTATATACGCAAACTATTGGAGTTTTTGAAAGCTGTCAAAGCGGTTTGTTTACTTTGTTCTCATTCTCGTATTGTTTGTGCTCATGGTCACATCCATCTGAACGAACCGCTCAGATCCAATGTTGCCGCCACGAGGGGTGACGTGATATTTACTATCACGAATAGGCTCAGAATTCATTGATATGCAAGGTGCATGTATTATGAAGAATGTCATACCATTCTGAGCAAGTGTAAGGCATATGATGGAATCCTATTATTCGAAATGTTTGGTACTCATACGCTTCAACAGGAAGATTTGATTAACCTAACGAATGGGCGTACGGAAATACTGACCTCCATCAGAAGGTCAAGGAGGTTCGAAAAGGAGAATCATAAAGAGAAATAGATATGTGTGCAACAGAGGTCAGGAGGAGATTGAAAATTTGATCTTCTCCTGAAGATGTAGCTACCACGTAAGAGAGAGCTTAAGAAGATACCATTATTGTGTCATTCATAAAATTGTTGCCTCAAAACCAGATATGTGTCTGTTTGATATAATATGATGAGAGGGTAACATTGATAAATGTGAAGTAACTAGATCCATTAGACCCCTGAAACCCCTACCTCTCCCCAAACCTCGAGAGTATGTAATCAATGTCGATAACTGGCCATTACAGTCCTATCATTTATGTATGCTGGGCTTGTTATAGAAAACTCAAATTGTGAATTATGTGGTACTGGCCTTCTGCTAGGAAACTAAATATGATTGCTGTGTTACCAGTACTGGGACCAGCTACCGGCCGCAGTCTACTGATAAACAGAGTCCCGCATATGGAACCATTTACTGGGCCGCTGATGCTGAGGTATGAAGAAAATATATTAGGTCATTAATGTCACGTATCAGAATTGCTGCTGGGTCATGATTGAATGAAAGCACAATATGAAATCATGCTTGAGAAATATGGTTAGTAAAATGAATACCAGCTCTGGATTTGGAAGGCTTGAGTAGGTAATAATGATAATAATAAATGTTATTCGAGAAGAACTCATCTATTGAAACATCTTAGCTATCTATCTATGTATAGTTTGATTCGTATACTGAGTTTTCTTCCTGTATCTATATGATATATGTATATATAGATTCCTGCATTCCAGTTTCAGAGTCTTCCATAATGGAATTCCTCACTACATTCCATCAAAGTTAGCCGTGCATCGAACACATTTCTCTCCTCGAACTATATCGAGAGTCGGAGCTGTAATGAATATAGCGAAACTTTGATAGTAAAACTTGGCTTTTTGTCAGATCGAAAGGCTTGCTGTTCCAGTTTCACAATCACTACATCAATCCCTGTCAGAATAGTTTGCTCTCCAGAGTGTCTTGTCCTCAATAAAATAATTCCCAGACGATTCCTCATGTCACGAAGATAGTTTCGAATAGAGACTGATTTCATTCTGAACTCGCTTTATGTTCGTAATGATCACTGAGCCTGGTTGTGCAGACACAGTATTCTGAACTTTGTTCATTAATACATAATATACTTATCACGATCTAATATTTTGCAGGTGTACATTTCAGGAATTCATGCTGATGATGCTCTTACAGTTCGGAAATATTGACTCAGGTTAGGGTTTAGTTCCATGAGAGTGGAGCAAATACCACCACCTCAATTGCGACCATAGATGGGTCTATTATGACTCACCCTTAGAGGTTACAATTCACTCCATTTCACGGAGTACATGGTCGAATGAGGTGAGTTTTTATTTTAAATCAATAGGTTCTGAATTGGTAAAGTCCAAAACGTGGAATCACAGTCTCTCTGAGCAAGGGCATGGACATAGAATGTGTTTAGTCGTGTCGTCTTCCACATAGCAGAACCGATAGTCCGCTCGTTGGTTCAGACATATTCTTCCTAGGTAGTGTCTCAGATTAGATTTGAAATAGGGCTTTCGGGCTATCTGCCTCCACACTGCGACCTTTTCAGATCTATTGTGTCTGCCCTCAAAATCGATAAGAGTTCTTCGACTAGCCCCGCCTTCTCTATGAGACTCCATAGGCTAGCTTCCAGATCTCCTGTGTATCTCTGGGCTCCCCTGCTCCATTCTAGGATTTGCCTGGTCTTTTCTTTTGTTAGTTTAGGATCCCTCCACCCACTGATGTGCAGGCCAGTGATGCCAACCCGTAGGGATATTCCCTACAAGTAGGGATATTTTGCCCAAATTTAGGGTGTGTAGAGTTGTAGGGATGTAGGGACAGATTATTGGATAATCCAGAATTGTAGGGATTTTTCGTTCTTGAGTGGATTTTTCTAAGACCATTAAATTTTTTATCAAACGACCCCCTGGATTTACTATTTTCGATTATTTCTTACCCAATTTGATTCGGAAAGCTTATATTTGAAGTTTTATATTTATTTTATATGTACATATTCAAACAAACTCAGAAATTTTCATTCGATATCACTGATGAATCAAAAGTTGCTAAATCAGCTTCATAAAAATATGGTTCATTTGATTTCAAATGACTTGTAGGGATTTTTTTCCCAAAGTGGGGAATTTTATAGGTCCGTGTAGGGAAAACGTATTTGAAAAGTTGGCATCACTGGTGCAGGCACCCACAGCAAAGTGACTCTGTTGTTAGCACCCAGGTATACGAATTGAATACAGCTCCAGACAATTCATCTTGGTGGAGGTCAGTCCTCTGAGAGCAGCCTGACGGTCTGATAAAATACTGATGTCTCTGTTTACCAGAGGTATATACGTCTACTTTCTAGCACACAATTCAATAAGTCTTTCCGAACATGTTGACCAATCTGGAATGAACAGATTCTCAAGGCCTACTATTGTTTGTGAAGAGGGTCATTTCTGAATCGATTATCACCAGAAACACATCGAATACGCAGTTCCATCGTTGAACCTATACTACAGGGAAGTGTCTCTAGATCAAAGCAAAATTAATGTAGATGAAAAATGTTTTTATTAAGATTTATACTTTTTTGCCTGAGAATAATAGTTACCAATTCGAGATATATCACTATTCTACATACTCCTTTTTTTTATGAAGACATCTCGAAGTTTCATTTCATTTCGCCCATATTATGATTAGAGCATCAGTAGGTTCATCTTTTTTTCAAATGCATTTCCTTGTTGGTGACAGCACTGAAACCAACGCTTCATAAGTCTGAACTTGTGCGAGGTTACTGATGCATACGTATATACATACATTCATGGCCTAACTCGAGCTACAACCACCTACAACCCATGCCTCGATGGGAGTTTCTCATACGAACTCAATGCCTTTGCGCTCTCGACCATCGGAACTTTGCAGTCTTTGGAGAGTGTTTTGCTATTATTCTATTTGTGTTATATTATATTTGACAGCTTCTTCTCATTTCGAACTTTTTTGAAAGTAACTGTGGTGAACTGAATGATCTTCCTATGGATCATCTTGGCATTCAATGATGGTCCTGCTCTGCTCATTAGTCAATTTACCGTGAAGATTCCTGTTCGTTTGTACTCGACAAACATTCGTCAACGATCGTTATTTATTTCACCTTCAAGATATTCGATAACAAGTTACGGGTATATGATTGAAATTCACTCGTCTGCGTTGATTATCATTGGTGTAGACATTATTGTCAATATACAAGGAGACCAATGGAGTTAATTATTGATATATTCCCAATGGAACGTCCCAAGCTATGGCAACAAGTCGTTGGCGCCATTTTTATACGTAACAAGAGTGAATAAATTAGAAATTGAATAACAGCCATGGCCAGAAAATTCAATGAATACTTTTTTCCTAGTGATAGAATACATTCAATGATGTAATATTAATATTACTACAAAACAAGCTTTTATGGGCCTTTGGTGTTACACCACATTTCCATCTCTTATAAAACATATGTGTGTCTCATGTATTTTATTCAGCTGTTCAACAATATCACAAGTGTGACCACAATCATCATAGAATGAGATGTTTGAGGAACTTTACTTCAAACATACAAACACGCCACAAAAATTTATGATCGAACATATCTTCCCTTACTTCCTGAAGGCAACTTTCCGCGGTAGATCAAACTAATAAATAATAATTTGGTCGGTTGCTATTATTGCCGATATCACTTGGTGCACGGCAAAACACGAATGCACGCTAGATACAGAACGAAAATTTATTATCGAAATTTAATTGCGGCCATATATCACGAATCCATTGCTGAAATCCATTGTGGCGTGACGCGCACGCGGAATACGAATCACCTAGTGTTTGCATTTCAACTTTCTGCATCTATCTTCGAATTTCGATGGGAAATCCTCCACGGATGGGCTACAAAGACTGATGGGCAGAGGACGTTGTATCGAGATGAAATATTGGCCAGTGGAGGCTTGTGAAGAGTCTGAGAAAGAAATCGAATACCGATTATTGAAAATTGAAAAACCTTTATAATAGTTATTCATACACCAAAGTTTATGTAACATTTTTCAACCACTAGGAATATATTTCAAACATTTCAATTCTGTGAAAACGGAATATGGACCTAGACCTAGATGATTGGCTCCAGATTGTCAACACAGAGGTTTAATGCCAATATATGACATTATTTTCATTCATTCTATATTATAATTATTTGATGTGACATACCTGACGAGTTTGTAACGATAAATTACTGCAACAAGAATATGAATGCTGTCATGAAGTTGGACAAGAACTGAACTGAACTGTGTGCGGATGGAAGTTGATAGGAAAATTGAACTTCTGAAAAAGCAAGGTTGATCATGAGAGAAATGAGAGAAATGAGAATATACTCATCATTCAGGGAACTGATTGGTTAAAAATGCAATAACTCCGATATTTCAGATTGACATATCCCTCCATGATGTTGAGGGCAATCCCTGCGTTTGCAAATTTCTAACCATCACTTTTTCAAAACCCCACTCGATCACAACTCAGAATCAGAACTCACACAGTGTAGATATCAATTGATGCATCCCCGAGAAAAACTGAAGGTTTCTTAGTGATCGATGAAAGGAAGGTTTTTTCTAAAAAATTGATGAACCAATGTATGTTGAACTCTAGGCAAGTTATTACAGATGCGTTCAGAAAAAAAATTTCAAGAATATTTCAAGCCTGTGTTGAACTTTCCATACTCTCATCATGATTTTTCATTTTTTCTGACAATCTGTTATATTAGATCATCACATTGAAATGGGCAAATGTAAATTTTTTTCCGTCGTGTATTCACATTACGTGAGTATTTATTCAAAGTAAATTAAAGTTTGTTGTGTTATGGTATTTCACATAGAATTTACTGCAAAAGTAGCTGAAAACAACCATGAGGTATCGTGAAAGTAACAGATAGGTATAGGTTATATTGCAACTGATGAAGAAAGTGAAGCCAATGTATTGTCATCAGGCGAATGGAATGACGATGGCAATGTCAATGGAACGTTGGTTTTTCATCAACTGTCATATGAGAATGATGGCAAGGGTGAGAGTTGAGCAAGAACAGAGTATAATAATCATGAGAATTCCAATCTATTCAAACAGAGTATCAAGGAAAACAGGAGCTCACCAATTCAGAAAATAAAATGTTATCAATCAAAGTTCAGGAATTCTGTGGATTTAATGTGATAAGATTGGACCAGTTCATTCAATGAGGTGACACAGAAACTTGATTTGCAAAGCATTGGGTATTTCGATAGACTTCACAATTTTATACATGGATTGTAGCCTTTAGATTAGTTTTGGGAGTCTTAACCGCATAAAACTGTTGAGAATCTATTCCAGGAAATCGAATCGAATCAATTCAATATAATCAATATAAGTGATTGTGTATGGGAACTTAGACTCCTATAATTTCAAGAAGCACAACAGTGTGTATCCAAATGCCTTCTAGAAGTATGGAAACTATGCATATAACCATAGATATTGAACTAACTCATGTTTATTCATCCTCTGGTGTTGAAACTATTTCACATTACTATATATTTTGATCCAATATTGGCTGAATAACTGCTTCTGATTGCCTACTCTTGAGCTTTTCATAACGATAAAAAAAAACATTTTCATTCAGTTCACTCAATTATTCGAGACTTTCTCTCCTCGTTTTTATGAAATGAAAATTTGAGAGGAAGATAACAACCAAAGGGGAACAAACAAGAAATCCGCTTACATTCTTCTGAACGGAGACCGAAACATTGCTTCCTGTTCAGTTGATATAGTTAGAACATGGTATTCACAATAAAAAACTGTACATAAAAATGGTAGATTAAAGATCAATCGATGAACAATATCCTGTAACTCATTTGTGAACTAACATCATCACTTATCCATATGCCAACATCAGTATGTCGATGAAAGGTGTCAAACTATAAGAAAAACATTCTCGAAAAAAGATGATTTCCATTTTATGTTTAGACCGGGGCCAGATTCGTTCTCGAAACGACCAAAGATAAGTGAAAATTCGCAATATTCTTCCTCCTCAAACATTTTCTCAAACAAAACCTGACAACATTGTGCTATTATTTCAAAAAAAATCTCATCGCCCATGAAATGTCAAATGTCAAATATCAAACAATGACAGCTCTGTCGAATAGATGAGCATTACTCGAGAGGAAATCAGATGGCTACAAGACGAACAAATCAAAAATGTCGCTGTTATCTGTTACAGCCGTAAAAAAATTATAGAATATCACTTGCACGGAATGCTAATTTCACTATCATTCCGTGCTCGTTGAACAATATAGGTACTAAAAACGCACTGACATTTTGGGGCAAATCATTTGGTTTGTCCTACTACACACATATATTGAAATAGGTTTTATATTTTCAATTTATAGAAACGAGGAGAGGAAATCCCAAATAATCAAGTGAAATAAATGTACAACTTCCTCAATTAACCTTCATCAGACAGTATTTAAACATTCTCATGCCTTTTTACTCGTTTCCAACTTTTTTTCATCGCATGTGGATGCGCTCTAGTTTGAACAATACCACTTCGACATTGTCACGTCATTACATGTTGAAATACTCAATTGATGGCCTTTCAGAGCCACAAAAACTGGATCGAATGCCGAACAAATAACCATTCAGATGTCTTCCACGAGGAATGGAACTCATCACAGTCAATCCTGGAAAATAATCCAATTTCCATGTCCCGTATAGTGATAAACAGCGTTCCAGTTCTCGATGAAATACACAATTTCTCTCTGCCACAATACAACATTATCCTATCAAAACATTCATCCGCATTTTCCATTCCGACTGGAAAGAGATACATCTTGGTGCAATTCGGATTTCTCCGTGAGAAATTGTTAGGGAACACGCGAAGATTGAGCACATCGTGTATTCATGAAGGATGATAATTCTCTTCCTCGCTATTCATTAATTTTGGTAATCAGACACCAGATTAATTAGCGCAGGGATGTTTTGGGAGATGAAATGTGCCAAAAATGTTCTAGGAAGTTCTCTATGTCATATTGAAGTTGATAAATACCTCTTTTGATGATTATTGATGGAGACGAATAATAATGAGAATATGCTAGTAGATCTAAAGTACAAAATATTAAAAAAAACTTCAACAAATTGAGGACCATGATGATACAGAGTAAGGTTGTCTGGAAACGAATGAATATATAGGGTGTCCCGAAATCAGCCTGTGAAACTTCGCCAGCGGCTTCTACGACCGAAAATAGAAAGAAAGGTCAAATGAACATGATATGACAAAATGAATGTCTCCCAAGAGACCAACGGCCTCCTGAAATGTTGCTCTTGGAGATGATATTCCTTTGATGATTTCGAAACGCCGTATGATGACATGATGCAATTCAGTACAAGAACTGAACTGTTCATGCCTAATGCAAAGGAGATAAAATCATTCCAAAATGTCATACCATTCTGAGCAAGTGTAAGGCATATGATGGAATCCTATTATTCGAAATGTTTGGTACTCATACGCTTCAACAGGAAGATTTGATTAACCTAACGAATGGGCGTACGGAAATACTGACCTCCATCAGAAGGTCAAGGAGGTTCGAAAAGGAGAATCATAAAGAGAAATAGATATGTGTGCAACAGAGGTCAGGAGGAGATTGAAAATTTGATCTTCTCCTGAAGATGTAGCTACCACGTAAGAGAGAGCTTAAGAAGATACCATTATTGTGTCATTCATAAAATTGTTGCCTCAAAACCAGATATGTGTCTGTTTGATATAATATGATGAGAGGGTAACATTGATAAATGTGAAGTAACTAGATCCATTAGACCCCTGAAACCCCTACCTCTCCCCAAACCTCGAGAGTATGTAATCAATGTCGATAACTGGCCATTACAGTCCTATCATTTATGTATGCTGGGCTTGTTATAGAAAACTCAAATTGTGAATTATGTGGTACTGGCCTTCTGCTAGGAAACTAAATATGATTGCTGTGTTACCAGTACTGGGACCAGCTACCGGCCGCAGTCTACTGATAAACAGAGTCCCGCATATGGAACCATTTACTGGGCCGCTGATGCTGAGGTATGAAGAAAATATATTAGGTCATTAATGTCACGTATCAGAATTGCTGCTGGGTCATGATTGAATGAAAGCACAATATGAAATCATGCTTGAGAAATATGGTTAGTAAAATGAATACCAGCTCTGGATTTGGAAGGCTTGAGTAGGTAATAATGATAATAATAAATGTTATTCGAGAAGAACTCATCTATTGAAACATCTTAGCTATCTATCTATGTATAGTTTGATTCGTATACTGAGTTTTCTTCCTGTATCTATATGATATATGTATATATAGATTCCTGCATTCCAGTTTCAGAGTCTTCCATAATGGAATTCCTCACTACATTCCATCAAAGTTAGCCGTGCATCGAACACATTTCTCTCCTCGAACTATATCGAGAGTCGGAGCTGTAATGAATATAGCGAAACTTTGATAGTAAAACTTGGCTTTTTGTCAGATCGAAAGGCTTGCTGTTCCAGTTTCACAATCACTACATCAATCCCTGTCAGAATAGTTTGCTCTCCAGAGTGTCTTGTCCTCAATAAAATAATTCCCAGACGATTCCTCATGTCACGAAGATAGTTTCGAATAGAGACTGATTTCATTCTGAACTCGCTTTATGTTCGTAATGATCACTGAGCCTGGTTGTGCAGACACAGTATTCTGAACTTTGTTCATTAATACATAATATACTTATCACGATCTAATATTTTGCAGGTGTACATTTCAGGAATTCATGCTGATGATGCTCTTACAGTTCGGAAATATTGACTCAGGTTAGGGTTTAGTTCCATGAGAGTGGAGCAAATACCACCACCTCAATTGCGACCATAGATGGGTCTATTATGACTCACCCTTAGAGGTTACAATTCACTCCATTTCACGGAGTACATGGTCGAATGAGGTGAGTTTTTATTTTAAATCAATAGGTTCTGAATTGGTAAAGTCCAAAACGTGGAATCACAGTCTCTCTGAGCAAGGGCATGGACATAGAATGTGTTTAGTCGTGTCGTCTTCCACATAGCAGAACCGATAGTCCGCTCGTTGGTTCAGACATATTCTTCCTAGGTAGTGTCTCAGATTAGATTTGAAATAGGGCTTTCGGGCTATCTGCCTCCACACTGCGACCTTTTCAGATCTATTGTGTCTGCCCTCAAAATCGATAAGAGTTCTTCGACTAGCCCCGCCTTCTCTATGAGACTCCATAGGCTAGCTTCCAGATCTCCTGTGTATCTCTGGGCTCCCCTGCTCCATTCTAGGATTTGCCTGGTCTTTTCTTTTGTTAGTTTAGGATCCCTCCACCCACTGATGTGCAGGCCAGTGATGCCAACCCGTAGGGATATTCCCTACAAGTAGGGATATTTTGCCCAAATTTAGGGTGTGTAGAGTTGTAGGGATGTAGGGACAGATTATTGGATAATCCAGAATTGTAGGGATTTTTCGTTCTTGAGTGGATTTTTCTAAGACCATTAAATTTTTTATCAAACGACCCCCTGGATTTACTATTTTCGATTATTTCTTACCCAATTTGATTCGGAAAGCTTATATTTGAAGTTTTATATTTATTTTATATGTACATATTCAAACAAACTCAGAAATTTTCATTCGATATCACTGATGAATCAAAAGTTGCTAAATCAGCTTCATAAAAATATGGTTCATTTGATTTCAAATGACTTGTAGGGATTTTTTTCCCAAAGTGGGGAATTTTATAGGTCCGTGTAGGGAAAACGTATTTGAAAAGTTGGCATCACTGGTGCAGGCACCCACAGCAAAGTGACTCTGTTGTTAGCACCCAGGTATACGAATTGAATACAGCTCCAGACAATTCATCTTGGTGGAGGTCAGTCCTCTGAGAGCAGCCTGACGGTCTGATAAAATACTGATGTCTCTGTTTACCAGAGGTATATACGTCTACTTTCTAGCACACAATTCAATAAGTCTTTCCGAACATGTTGACCAATCTGGAATGAACAGATTCTCAAGGCCTACTATTGTTTGTGAAGAGGGTCATTTCTGAATCGATTATCACCAGAAACACATCGAATACGCAGTTCCATCGTTGAACCTATACTACAGGGAAGTGTCTCTAGATCAAAGCAAAATTAATGTAGATGAAAAATGTTTTTATTAAGATTTATACTTTTTTGCCTGAGAATAATAGTTACCAATTCGAGATATATCACTATTCTACATACTCCTTTTTTTTATGAAGACATCTCGAAGTTTCATTTCATTTCGCCCATATTATGATTAGAGCATCAGTAGGTTCATCTTTTTTTCAAATGCATTTCCTTGTTGGTGACAGCACTGAAACCAACGCTTCATAAGTCTGAACTTGTGCGAGGTTACTGATGCATACGTATATACATACATTCATGGCCTAACTCGAGCTACAACCACCTACAACCCATGCCTCGATGGGAGTTTCTCATACGAACTCAATGCCTTTGCGCTCTCGACCATCGGAACTTTGCAGTCTTTGGAGAGTGTTTTGCTATTATTCTATTTGTGTTATATTATATTTGACAGCTTCTTCTCATTTCGAACTTTTTTGAAAGTAACTGTGGTGAACTGAATGATCTTCCTATGGATCATCTTGGCATTCAATGATGGTCCTGCTCTGCTCATTAGTCAATTTACCGTGAAGATTCCTGTTCGTTTGTACTCGACAAACATTCGTCAACGATCGTTATTTATTTCACCTTCAAGATATTCGATAACAAGTTACGGGTATATGATTGAAATTCACTCGTCTGCGTTGATTATCATTGGTGTAGACATTATTGTCAATATACAAGGAGACCAATGGAGTTAATTATTGATATATTCCCAATGGAACGTCCCAAGCTATGGCAACAAGTCGTTGGCGCCATTTTTATACGTAACAAGAGTGAATAAATTAGAAATTGAATAACAGCCATGGCCAGAAAATTCAATGAATACTTTTTTCCTAGTGATAGAATACATTCAATGATGTAATATTAATATTACTACAAAACAAGCTTTTATGGGCCTTTGGTGTTACACCACATTTCCATCTCTTATAAAACATATGTGTGTCTCATGTATTTTATTCAGCTGTTCAACAATATCACAAGTGTGACCACAATCATCATAGAATGAGATGTTTGAGGAACTTTACTTCAAACATACAAACACGCCACAAAAATTTATGATCGAACATATCTTCCCTTACTTCCTGAAGGCAACTTTCCGCGGTAGATCAAACTAATAAATAATAATTTGGTCGGTTGCTATTATTGCCGATATCACTTGGTGCACGGCAAAACACGAATGCACGCTAGATACAGAACGAAAATTTATTATCGAAATTTAATTGCGGCCATATATCACGAATCCATTGCTGAAATCCATTGTGGCGTGACGCGCACGCGGAATACGAATCACCTAGTGTTTGCATTTCAACTTTCTGCATCTATCTTCGAATTTCGATGGGAAATCCTCCACGGATGGGCTACAAAGACTGATGGGCAGAGGACGTTGTATCGAGATGAAATATTGGCCAGTGGAGGCTTGTGAAGAGTCTGAGAAAGAAATCGAATACCGATTATTGAAAATTGAAAAACCTTTATAATAGTTATTCATACACCAAAGTTTATGTAACATTTTTCAACCACTAGGAATATATTTCAAACATTTCAATTCTGTGAAAACGGAATATGGACCTAGACCTAGATGATTGGCTCCAGATTGTCAACACAGAGGTTTAATGCCAATATATGACATTATTTTCATTCATTCTATATTATAATTATTTGATGTGACATACCTGACGAGTTTGTAACGATAAATTACTGCAACAAGAATATGAATGCTGTCATGAAGTTGGACAAGAACTGAACTGAACTGTGTGCGGATGGAAGTTGATAGGAAAATTGAACTTCTGAAAAAGCAAGGTTGATCATGAGAGAAATGAGAGAAATGAGAATATACTCATCATTCAGGGAACTGATTGGTTAAAAATGCAATAACTCCGATATTTCAGATTGACATATCCCTCCATGATGTTGAGGGCAATCCCTGCGTTTGCAAATTTCTAACCATCACTTTTTCAAAACCCCACTCGATCACAACTCAGAATCAGAACTCACACAGTGTAGATATCAATTGATGCATCCCCGAGAAAAACTGAAGGTTTCTTAGTGATCGATGAAAGGAAGGTTTTTTCTAAAAAATTGATGAACCAATGTATGTTGAACTCTAGGCAAGTTATTACAGATGCGTTCAGAAAAAAAATTTCAAGAATATTTCAAGCCTGTGTTGAACTTTCCATACTCTCATCATGATTTTTCATTTTTTCTGACAATCTGTTATATTAGATCATCACATTGAAATGGGCAAATGTAAATTTTTTTCCGTCGTGTATTCACATTACGTGAGTATTTATTCAAAGTAAATTAAAGTTTGTTGTGTTATGGTATTTCACATAGAATTTACTGCAAAAGTAGCTGAAAACAACCATGAGGTATCGTGAAAGTAACAGATAGGTATAGGTTATATTGCAACTGATGAAGAAAGTGAAGCCAATGTATTGTCATCAGGCGAATGGAATGACGATGGCAATGTCAATGGAACGTTGGTTTTTCATCAACTGTCATATGAGAATGATGGCAAGGGTGAGAGTTGAGCAAGAACAGAGTATAATAATCATGAGAATTCCAATCTATTCAAACAGAGTATCAAGGAAAACAGGAGCTCACCAATTCAGAAAATAAAATGTTATCAATCAAAGTTCAGGAATTCTGTGGATTTAATGTGATAAGATTGGACCAGTTCATTCAATGAGGTGACACAGAAACTTGATTTGCAAAGCATTGGGTATTTCGATAGACTTCACAATTTTATACATGGATTGTAGCCTTTAGATTAGTTTTGGGAGTCTTAACCGCATAAAACTGTTGAGAATCTATTCCAGGAAATCGAATCGAATCAATTCAATATAATCAATATAAGTGATTGTGTATGGGAACTTAGACTCCTATAATTTCAAGAAGCACAACAGTGTGTATCCAAATGCCTTCTAGAAGTATGGAAACTATGCATATAACCATAGATATTGAACTAACTCATGTTTATTCATCCTCTGGTGTTGAAACTATTTCACATTACTATATATTTTGATCCAATATTGGCTGAATAACTGCTTCTGATTGCCTACTCTTGAGCTTTTCATAACGATAAAAAAAAACATTTTCATTCAGTTCACTCAATTATTCGAGACTTTCTCTCCTCGTTTTTATGAAATGAAAATTTGAGAGGAAGATAACAACCAAAGGGGAACAAACAAGAAATCCGCTTACATTCTTCTGAACGGAGACCGAAACATTGCTTCCTGTTCAGTTGATATAGTTAGAACATGGTATTCACAATAAAAAACTGTACATAAAAATGGTAGATTAAAGATCAATCGATGAACAATATCCTGTAACTCATTTGTGAACTAACATCATCACTTATCCATATGCCAACATCAGTATGTCGATGAAAGGTGTCAAACTATAAGAAAAACATTTTCGAAAAAAGATGATTTCCATTTTATGTTTAGACCGGGGCCAGATTCGTTCTCGAAACGACCAAAGATAAGTGAAAATTCGCAATATTCTTCCTCCTCAAACATTTTCTCAAACAAAACCTGACAACATTGTGCTATTATTTCAAAAAAAATCTCATCGCCCATGAAATGTCAAATGTCAAATATCAAACAATGACAGCTCTGTCGAATAGATGAGCATTACTCGAGAGGAAATCAGATGGCTACAAGACGAACAAATCAAAAATGTCGCTGTTATCTGTTACAGCCGTAAAAAAATTATAGAATATCACTTGCACGGAATGCTAATTTCACTATCATTCCGTGCTCGTTGAACAATATAGGTACTAAAAACGCACTGACATTTTGGGGCAAATCATTTGGTTTGTCCTACTACACACATATATTGAAATAGGTTTTATATTTTCAATTTATAGAAACGAGGAGAGGAAATCCCAAATAATCAAGTGAAATAAATGTACAACTTCCTCAATTAACCTTCATCAGACAGTATTTAAACATTCTCATGCCTTTTTACTCGTTTCCAACTTTTTTTCATCGCATGTGGATGCGCTCTAGTTTGAACAATACCACTTCGACATTGTCACGTCATTACATGTTGAAATACTCAATTGATGGCCTTTCAGAGCCACAAAAACTGGATCGAATGCCGAACAAATAACCATTCAGATGTCTTCCACGAGGAATGGAACTCATCACAGTCAATCCTGGAAAATAATCCAATTTCCATGTCCCGTATAGTGATAAACAGCGTTCCAGTTCTCGATGAAATACACAATTTCTCTCTGCCACAATACAACATTATCCTATCAAAACATTCATCCGCATTTTCCATTCCGACTGGAAAGAGATACATCTTGGTGCAATTCGGATTTCTCCGTGAGAAATTGTTAGGGAACACGCGAAGATTGAGCACATCGTGTATTCATGAAGGATGATAATTCTCTTCCTCGCTATTCATTAATTTTGGTAATCAGACACCAGATTAATTAGCGCAGGGATGTTTTGGGAGATGAAATGTGCCAAAAATGTTCTAGGAAGTTCTCTATGTCATATTGAAGTTGATAAATACCTCTTTTGATGATTATTGATGGAGACGAATAATAATGAGAATATGCTAGTAGATCTAAAGTACAAAATATTAAAAAAAACTTCAACAAATTGAGGACCATGATGATACAGAGTAAGGTTGTCTGGAAACGAATGAATATATAGGGTGTCCCGAAATCAGCCTGTGAAACTTCGCCAGCGGCTTCTACGACCGAAAATAGAAAGAAAGGTCAAATGAACATGATATGACAAAATGAATGTCTCCCAAGAGACCAACGGCCTCCTGAAATGTTGCTCTTGGAGATGATATTCCTTTGATGATTTCGAAACGCCGTATGATGACATGATGCAATTCAGTACAAGAACTGAACTGTTCATGCCTAATGCAAAGGAGATAAAATCATTCCAAAATTTCATTCAGGGGTGTATGATACATTGCTCGAACTTTTTGTATGGATATTTTTGGAAAATTCCATCTGAATATGGAAACCACACCTCTTTGAATGAATAGTGCTCTCCTTCCGTGTCGATTATTTTGAGCAAAATGGATTCAAAAATGGATATCATATAAATATTTTCCTATTTTATGCGCCTCTATGACATTGTTTCGTGAAGAGAAAGTAGTTGATTTTTTTTATATCCACAATATAATTTGAGAATTATTGGAAATGTTATGCAGAAAATATGAGATGTGACAAGATTTTTAAATTGATCTCACTCGAAAATGATACATCTCATTATTCCAAATTTTTTTGGAATTTTCTCTCCTCGTTTCTATAAAATAAAAACATGAATACCACTTCAATATACGTGTAGTGAGGACAAATCAGATGATCCGCCCCAAAATGTCAATGCGCTTAAAGAATCCTCCTATCAGAGAGCCCAAAAGAAAAATTCACTAGCTTGTCAGTGACAATTTGTATTGAAAAAATTTTTGGAGAAGGGAAATAAAGGTATATAGAAAAAATATCAAATTTTCACTTATCTTTGGACGTTTCGGGACCGGTTCTGCTCCCGTTTTCAACATAAGAAGAGATTATTTCAATAGCGAAGTCGTATAATGTCTTGAAGCTTTTCAGTTTTCAATTTCAATGACAATTGGTGACGTTGGCAATCAAATGAGTTACAGGATGTTTTCATTAATTGATCTTGAATTTACCATTTTCATGTTCAGATTTTAGTAGTGAATACCATGTTCTGTCTATATCAACTGAACAAGAAGCAATGTTATTGTCTCCGTTCAGAAGAATGCAAACAGATTCCTTGATTTTTCTCTTCTGGTTGTTATCTTCTTTTCCAATAATTTTAATATTATTCCACTCTGCCATATGTTGTCCGTCTTCAGTAAGGATATGTTCAGCTAGTTTCGATTTATCGATGTTTCTTTTCTTTATATTGTACTTATGTTAAAAATCAAGGAATCTGCTCGCATTCTTCTGAACGGAGACAATAACATTGCTTCTTGTTCAGTTGATATAGACAGAACATGGTATTCACTACTAAAATCTGAACATGAAAATGGTAAATTCAAGATCAATTAATGAAAACATCCTGTAACTCATTTGATTGCCAACGTCACCAATTGTCATTGAAAACTGAAAAGCTTCAAGACATTATACGACTTCGCTATTGAAATCATCTCTTCTTATGTTGAAAACGGGAGCAGAACCGGTCCCGAAACGTCCAAAGATAAGTGAAAATTTGATATTTTTTCTATATACCTTTATTTCCCTTCTCCAAAAATTTTTTCAATACAAATTGTCACTGACAAGCTAGTGAATTTTTCTTTTGGGCTCTCTGATAGGAGGATTCTTTAAGCGCAGTGACATTTTGGGGCGGATCATCTGATTTGTCCTTGCTACACGTATATTGAAGTGGTAATCATGTTTTTATTTTATAGAAACGAGGAGAGAAAATCCCAAAAAAATTTGGAATAATGAATATACCACCTCCTCGATTAACCTACAGACAGTATTTATGATACATCTCATTGATATGGAACAGGAGCACTTTTTTTCTCAGAAAGATCTGGATTTCCATAATCCGAGAATAAATAGTCGAAAAATAAGCATACAAGGAAGTTTGGGAAATATTAAATGAAGTTCCACCCTGAATTATACATTCCTGAATGAAATTTTGAAATGATTTCATTTTCACTTCAGTAGGCTTGGGAAGTTTGTTTCTTGTATCGATTTGCATCATTCATCATATGGCGTTTCGTAAGTATCCAAGAAATATCATCTTCAGAAGTCCCCTTTCAGCCAGCCGTAGCTCTTTTAGGACATATTTATCGACTCATTTTCATCGAAACTTTTCTTCCTAATTTTGGTCGTAGGAGCCGCAGGTGGAGTTTGGCAGGTGTATTTCTCTTGAAAACAATTAATAATTTTTTTAAAGCACATCCGGACATCTCCATATCATATTCAATGAAAATATCCATTGTTGTCGAATTTTTTTTGTGACTGACCACAACTCCTCGCGTTCTAGGGAAACACATTTGTGATAATAGATATGGAGAAACCATTCTGTGGAATTGAAAACTGACATCAAATCAAAAGTCCTTGGAATCTATCATTGTTGCCTGATCTGAACTGGAATGGAAATATCAGAGCACGAAAAATTCCTGATAATACATTTGTTTATAGTCATGTCATCGTCATCTAGTGGTATAGTTCTGAGGTAGAATCACATGATCACGCCTTACATAGTTTTACGCTGCCATCTATAGTCCACACGTGAAGACCCTAGCGTATCATACACGTTACAGAGTTCGTGGATGATTCCACTCAAGTAGTCAGATAGTGTAATCTGTGAGCAGAGTGATTTACTTGTAGTACCTATCACAATTTTACCGTCATTAAAATCTGAGTCAAATTGATTCAATATAGTCGAAGTACATCTTCACTGTATATACTGAGGAATATTCATCAGTTAATTCTCAAATAAAATTGATTGTTTTCAAATTTGTTTTTCCATTATTGACGATATATACATATTGATTGAATAAGCTCCAATAAGCTGACTGGACAAACTAGAAAACCATTCTTAGGCGTTTTCGACCTGATAAGTGGATGAAATAAGCAATTGATTCCACTTATAGAAACGCCCCTCGAGTGATTTGTTCATCATTTCCGAACACCCTGTAATTAATCATATTTGAGCCTCATTTTTAATACATCCCATGAATTATTCAGTAGACCGCAGTTGAGTGCTGTTTTTCCACTATGCGAATATAAATGACATGACTGTTAATTATTGAGTTTCAAATATTCATATCTCTATGTATTACATTGAAGACATCATTGTCATCATTACAGACAAGTAATGAATAAATACCCTGAAAATATTGTTTTCACATTACAAGCTATGAAATATACTATTATTCACTCTGTTTCGAAAAGTAAAGTGTGTTTTTACTACCAAGGTGGTTTTCTTCATTTTATGAACCAATACCCTATGATAACACAACTCGATTCAATGGACGTCCTATGGACATCCATAGGATATCCAGTTTGTGTACACTGGATGACGTATGGTCATCCATAGGATATCGCGTTTCCAACTTTCAAGCTATCCATATGGTATCCGTCCTGGACATCTATGTGGTATCCGTCAAGGACATCCATATGGTATCTGTCTTGGACATCCATATAGTATCTGTCTTGGACATCCATATGGTGAATTTTATCAGATGTTTTGAATGTATGCATTCATGTAATATAGGAATGAGATCTGGTGAATAGATAAAACCTATGTTTCTGGTTGTTATATTTATTCCAAATGTGATTTTATTCAACCGAACACTGTACTATAATATTCTATCTCAGATTGGTGTGATATGTTGTTTCTATCGACACCTTCCTGCATCATTTCAGTTTGGTTGACTTGACACAATAGGCACTCAATTTCAGATCCGTTTTACTGGTTGAAGTTCTTCGATATCTCCATCAACACATGTTGGGATGGCTCTTCACTTCAAGTGATCTATTTATTCTTCGACCAAAATGGCATAACGATAAAACACAAGCGAGTGTCGACGCCAGTCACACACACATGCAAAAATCTGCAAAACGCTATATAAACATAATATATCTGAAAATCATGAGATTATCAGTCTCAGTAGCCTCAGACAATGCATCAACGTTAACAACAATAACAATGGCGGACGGCATCACTACTCTGACACCGCTGTTGATAGCATTATCAGGGGGGGCATTAGAATGGACACCATATTGTCCCAATTGTGTCCATGGACACCTGCTTGGACATATAATGCACACCATATGGACCACTTTACCTGGACATCCATTGGGTATCTCCATGTGGACATCCTATTGTTGTCCAAGATGTATCCATGGACACTAATAGACACTATACAGATATCCAATGGACATCTTGTGTTATTAGGGTAGTCATCAATGTAGACAAAGCCACCCCTGGTGTAATTAACCTTAATTCACTGTTCTGATGCGATAATCGCTGGCATGACACTCGGATCTAGTAAATAACGACTTGTCATATTATGCTGTCATGGTCTTGAGTCATGACTACTAGATTTTGATAACAACTGAAGAAAAGTGCTTTAACAGTGACAAAACGTCCATATTTCATGAATCTGAATACATGATTTGACCATGGTTGGCAGCTTGCTCTTCAATATGATTCACAAATCAAGCTGCAACTCATTGGAAAGTAATAGAGCCCTCAGTCTCATGCCAATGAACATGTATTCAATATAATTGAAACTATATGGAATCCTAAGTTATCGAAATATCTACATGTTCAATTCATAATGAGCGACAGAGGGGCTCAGTTCTGGAAATGCAGAAGCTTCCTCTGAATCGAAATTATATACACACATTTCTTCTCCAGCAAAACTTTCATAGATCTTCAGATGGAGGTTTGAAATGCAAGTTGAAATACCTGTAGAAAACGTGGTAATATACTTCTTCTATAGGTTCTGTATTTTGATGATCGCACTTCTCTGTATGAATTGCATTCATTTTGTTTATGATATATTCAATGAGTACTAAACCAGGTTGAGTAAATAAACAAGTCAAACGTGCTCTCAGTATGCCGAATTCTATGTCCAAACCTGACTTACACTGATTGGCACCCGCGAACAAACTTATACATTTATTCTGACGCCAGTATCCCAGCAAACACATCTGTTATATTTACATTATCGTTATATAACATCAACGGAACTTTTTTATATAGAATATTTACGTTAATATTCCATAATAACTCTAAAATTTGTAAACCTCGTATTCATATAAAATATTTATGTAAATATTCCATATAACAATTCTGGAATATGTGAACCCCATAATTATATAAGAATGTAACGTAACTATGACGTAACTGATATGTGAAAATTTGATATCAATATAAAAGCTCATATAATAGCTACATGACTTTACTAGGACTCTCGGCCATAAATTCTCTGCAGACTCGATTCTGCGCCAATTAAGGATATTCGTTGGGATGATCAGTACCCGTGGTTTCGCGCTGTAGCGTTCCCCCACCGCGATGAATATTATTTTTCGCTCTCGCGCTGTATCGTTTCTCCGTGACCACTTTGTGGAAATAAGTAATTAGTGGAGACTTGAAGACTGAAAGCATTTTTGGTATTTTCTAACTATTCCGAATGTTTTTCTTATTTCCACCAATTTTCTGCGCTGTAGCGTTCCCCCTTCTCACCTGCTCAATTCCCATTGGTTGACTACTTCGAGGTTATGAGTTATAATTATAAGTTAAGACTGGGAGACCATAAACAAACTACACTGAAGGTATTTTCGGTATTTTATGACTATTTCGAGAGTTCTTCTTGTTTCCACCTGCTGTGATTGATGAACTAAACTAAACTAAAAGTGTTAATGGAATAAGTGAGTGAGAATAAAACATGCCTTGAGATTTTCCTAACCGCTGTGAAAACAACAAGGAAGAAATAATAACTTATCTATCCCGAACCTCTTGAATACCTAGAAGTGATGATTCTGGTAGGTATTGATAGAATCCGAGGTAAAATCTGGTCAAACTTCAATTCTCATATGAAATTGAACAACAGCCATCAGTGATTGATTATGATGGCTGATGAAAACCCCAGTGAAATCCCCAAAGTGCCTCACATTCTGGATTGAAGATATATCATTGGTTATGGAAATTTGATAATTTTGTCAGTGATTATTATTTTTTGTTTCATAAATAAGTTCATTGAGAAACCCAATAGGATGAATTATGAACTGTATACTTTTCCAGGTAGGTACATCATTTCAAAACTCAAGGTGGTAGAGCTGGGAGAGACTATCTATATATAAGTGCTGGCATGAATCGTTAGATTATGAAAATGATGACTCATTTTTGTATCAGCAGGAAAATTGATCGATAACAAACAGGCAACGATACGTTAGTCATTTTGAAAAAAAAATTGACCTTCACTGATTGGTTTCTGAACTCTCTTTGATCTTCATTTCTCAAGACTTGAAATATCCCTTCAACACTAACAACATTCGATCATCCACATTACTGATCCCGTTCCATATGATAATTCAAATTATTCATTCGCGTTCACTAATGAGACGTGTAATACGATTCAGTATATGGATCAGTTAATTGGATTAGATTAATGTTTAATAATCCTAGGAGTACTCTCGCACGCTCCAAAATGACAAACAGCCAACGTATTGGAAACCCGAAATACCAACATCAAAGCCATAATTATTGTGAGGTTACGTAGTTGCTCACTTCACAGACACATTCAGAATGAAGAGGTGATCATGGTACAACATTTAGATGGGATGGTTCAGAATTATTCTGGATCTCATGATCTATAAAGCACTCTTGACTTGATATATTTCAAACATCATATTTTCGATGAACATCGTGCATAATTATACCTATAGGCAGAATAGGTTGAACTGATGAGATAAGGAATCTGGAAGAGAACGCAGTATGGAGAGTAATATATTTTAGTAAAAATAGAAGTCCATAGCAATAACGCAGCATTGTCAGCTGATATGCTCGTTCGAAAATACGTCTATTTACAACCACATATGTAATGTTGTCATTACTAACGTCATTGGAGGTTAGGACAGTGAGGTGTGCTGACTGGTACGTCTGAGTGATGAGAATGAAATAATGAGATTGCTACATCATGACTCCTACTCATTCGCATTCTTGATGTACTATGATATAACAACTTACCGCTCATTAGGTAGGCAGCCAAGAATGGAGAAATATACCAGAGCAGATGATTGCGAATAAACAATCCAGTTTTCCCTACTTTTTGCTTGAATCTTCGGACTCATATTTTGGTTTTGTTGATTTTTTCATTTGAATATGATTTCTATCTCTAATTGTTCAACTTCATTGCTCATTATACTCCATCAAATGAATCTAGGTGGTTTGATTTCAGTACCCTTCAATATCCAAAGACTAAGGAGGTTTTGAACTTTGAAATGCATTTTTCTCGAAACTTACTTTTTGTGACATTCCCCCTTTTTTCCCTGTGGTCTTCATATAGAAGAAGGCAAAGCTGAGGTGGTGACCCATAGTATGATAGTTTTTTCTGAAGGAAGTCCTGGTATCAAACACGATCGAATGCTTCCGATATATAGAACGACGCACAGCTAGAGAGATACCACATGTTTTTTCAATTCATCAGTCGATCTCCGATGGCTAAATACGATATGCTCAATGTTGGGGACATTCTTCTTGACTCTATGCATTGCGAATACGGACAATAGTTGAACTGAGATGTTTTTCCCAATTTACCGATGCTAAACTTCCTCAATGTGATATGTAACATAGTTTTTATTTATCTCTCGGAGGTCATGAAAAGCGAATCCTATGATGTTAAAAGAATATCGTGCGTTTCTAGGAAGGATAGGGAGAGGAGGTAGGTGTTGTATTTTTTTAATATACTGTGTTTGAGTTATTTACATGACTGTCATATGGATATGATTTCAGGAAAATCACTCACCCTAAGGTTGGAATCTTATATCAAGATCAAGTGATTCCTTAACTTCTGATCTTCTAGCCAATATCACAAGTAAGTACCATCGAAATATGAGAACTTCGAGATCTTCGAGATGTTGATGCATGACAAGAAAGGAACTAGGAAGTAGGCAATTTATTATATACTTGATGAAATTCACAATGCTAGAAGTTACTTGAACGAATAGTGTTCCTATTCGGATGATTTTCAAGATACCAGACTATTTATAAATGTATATTATGTAATGAGCAACCTGGTCGTGCATATTTTATCGAATATTGGGAATGAAGTACACGGATGGAAATGATGGAAATGATATGGATAAATTGACTAATCGGGATATATCGAATGGAAACTTCTGTGAGGGTGTGAAATGCAGAATGCGTCATTTCATGCATAATTTATTCATGGAATTTGAAAACAGGGTGTTAGCCTGAAAATAATCCGAAAAATATTGTAATCAAGCTCGCGGTTGAAGCGGTGGAAGCTTTCGTGTTCTGTGGATACTCCAGAATAAGAAATTTATTGAAATATTGAGTTATTCCTCTATTGTGAACAAAAAAAAATCATCATGGAACATGTATCAAGATGACTCTCATCACATTACGTTTCCTTACTTTCCAGCAATTATTGGAGATAGAGAACCCTAACGCATCATTTTATTCCTATACCATATCAATTACTTAACTGAATAGACACTACAAATGATGACAATATTGGACTTCTCCTAAGAAAAGTTACCTTGGGAAATTAGCTATTCGGAAACTTTTGGGCAACTCCTTGTATCCCATAGGAGTCATGCAAAATATGCCCGATCTAGGTAATTCAAGTGACAGGTATCAGAATCTGCTTGCTCAATCTTGACTACCTCAGATAATATTGTCTACGAAAGAGCATGTGATAAGCCTTCTGAAATTTTGGCCTACTGAGACTGAGTAATTATTTGACTGTTTCGCGAATGGTTGATGAACTTTCTCCACTTGTCGTTGAAATGGAACTTATATCTAGTAGAAGGACTCTTCATCAATTTATCTACTCCTATTGAATTATATATACATATAACTGCATTCAAGGAATTAACAGTATATGTAAACCAACTACAATGATGATTTCGAAAAGAATAAGATTTATAAAAGAATATAGTTTCAGTTCTATAACACCTCAAAAAAATAATATACATATGCAACAAACACAAAAAAAAAACAATTCAGTCCAACATATTCAATACAATGGTTGTTCAGACCTTACCGTTGATTGTGTTGATTAACAAATTGGGTAATTATATCGATACATTCATAGCATTGTTATGATAACTATCAAGATTTGTGAATAAAGTTTTTTCTCTGTATTTGTATCTTGGCATCCATATTGTTATAGTCGTAGATGAAGTATATTATTCAACTTGTGGTGATGGTCATAACTCACTTGATGAAATATGTCCTACATTACCTCGCTCTAGATCGGAGTGATATCTGATTATTACACAGAATATCTCAGGACCTAAACAACACGAATATAATGATCAATAACAAAAAAGGAATTGAATTGGTACAAATGACATGCCAGCGATGTAGTTTACTCTATAGTATATGGTAATTAGGATGTAGTAGCAATTAAGCTTTGAAAAATCCAATTTTCTTACAAAATTATATAAGATTTCTTTATCGGCACCACTCTTTGATAATACTGAATGGGTTTGATATACTTTTCTGTGCGTATTATTCAAACCGCTTCATCGTTATTGATTATAAGTAGATTGTCTCATGGAATTTATACACGAATTTTTCAGATGGTTAGTTTTCTGCATCAAATTTTCCTAATCCTCTTTGTTTCACGAACCGAATATTCCTAACAGAATCCTCGAATGAGGATTTATGAGTCCTATTGGATGTAGAGAGCGATCATAATAAAAATCTCCAACAAATTTACAACTTCAATATCATTTTCTGCCTTGTACCCCGTAAATTGCTGGGAATTTATTATTGGTTTCACCTTGCAGAATCTGGGAATACTGATCCTAATATCAGCTGAACCATCTGCTGAACATAAATTATCTGAACAAAGAATATGAATTCAATGATATACAATGAGAATGAAGTATATTGTGATAACATAGTCGAATGAAATGCAATTAAATGTGAGAGAGATAATTGGCATGTGAGAGAGTGTTTTAGGAAGTTTTTCAAGAGATGTTTTCTTAGGTGTATATCCTTGATGAATACATATTGGATTTTCGAAAAATGCTTGACTTGTGAAAAAAAATCTCTCTGTAGATTTCTACAATCACTTAGCATAATATGATGTGAATCCTGAATCTCCATCTATGTATATAATTTGATCATAATATATCTTCAATTGAACGAGCTATAGAAAATTTGGGAAATCATTGAATTTCAACGCTCCATATACAGGGTGGAGACTTCAACTAGAATAAATTCGCTACTGGGGAAGTGAATGATTTTTCTGGAAATTCGCATACACGTCGACGTTCAAATGAATTCACCTACATTTGGCAATATGGAGAATATAACCCTCCAGGGTGTGGTATCCCGACTAAGGTTTATTCAGGTTTGGCAGATGAATGAATAATATACACAACTTCAGTAACTCAACTTTATTAATTATCATACAGTACCTATACTATCACTAACCCTAATTCACCTCCTAACTATATTAATTATCATACAGTACCTATACTATCACTAACCCTAATTCACCTCCTACACATGACGAACGACAAAAGATTATTGAGTTCGTGTGCTCACAATGAACCTTCCACAGACCAGTGTTGATGCCGATCAGATCTTGCTCCAACCGTTCAATACCGAATAACCGTTTCCACAATCTCAGCTGGAGTTAATGCTTGAACTCAGCCTCCAGGACTCCCTTGGTTATGATGTTGTATGAATTCAGCTTTTCAATACCGCAGTTCCTGTTCTTTTATTTGGTCATCTTTTTCTGACATTTCTCTTGACAATCTCTTTTCTACAATTCTCTCCTATCAGTTCCTACCTACCGGATCCACAACTATCTGAATATAGTAGTGTAATGTATATACATACATAGTGGTATATTACAAAGGGCAGCTGGAATCCCCAACATGTTTTTTTCAAGTGCAACCCTATGGCTTGCGACCCCTCATTAAAAAGCAGGTTGAAAAAGGAATCCAGCGTACCGATTATATTTCAGTTTGCGGTACGTTCGGGGGTCGCATAGTATCAGAATATAATTTGAAGGTCTGATAAAGCTTCAAAGTATTTTCATGAAAATTTCGACTTTTCGTGACAGTGATATAGGGCATCTCCACCAGTTTGCAATAACACTTCGTATCGAACAGTGAATACAACAAAAAGAGAACAAATTCCTATTTCGCGGCTATATGAAATCATAGAACAGAAGATAGCAGTTGAGGCAAAAAATTGCCAACAACTGTTCATAACACATTTTGATTGATACATTGAGAGGAAATTGAATTTCAAAATGACATCTGAATCCTATGCAACCTTGAAATGTATGAAAAATTGAAACGAATTGTACGCTGGATTCCTCTTTCCACCAGCTTTCCAATGAGGGGTCACAAGGCACAGGGTTATATCTGAAAAAATCATGTTGAGGGTGGTTTCAGCTACGCCTGGAGTGATATATTTTCGATATCGCTCGCAAAAGGTAGGGGAATACATCGAATGGGGGAGACCACTGATTTTTTGAAACGACATTATCGTGAACTCTATACTGAAAAACTACCAGTGAATTAATTTCGAATTTTTTCATTCATGCTAAGACGATGAAAAAAATAAATTAGAATATGTCCATTTCAAAACACTCAATTCCTGCGTCATTTGAAATTTTGTCAATTCATTGGTGTGACTGGTGCGACGTCTCAGTCCCAACACGCCCATTGTCCTTGAACTCACCAATCACACTGCAACGGTTGATTGATATATTACGCTTAAACGGTAAACGTTGCAACACTGCAGAATGACGAGGTATCAGAGAGAGATAGCTACAGTGCGGGACTAATACGTCACGGCTCCACCATCATATTTGGCTTTTCGAAATCACGAATGAAATATGCTGATTTCAAAACGATATAGATTCGATTCCCTTTAACTTCAACTCAGAATATTGATTGTAGATCAAACGTAAATCATGATTCGTCGATTGAAAGAGGTTTGCACGGATTTCTTTCCTAAGTGGTCTTCCCCATTGTCGACATATGCCGGGAATTTGAAAAATAATATTCAGGTGCTCATTGTTCATAGATCGGTTATGTTTGCATCCGCGGACCATGTTTATTGCGATAAAAAATCTCATTTCATCCTGAAAAATAAGTCCTTGAAATCTGCAAACTGAATTTCCAAACACCCCTACAATGAACCTATACTGAAATTGATGAACTGAATTGGTGTTTCGGGATGAGATTCGATGATGGCATTATTTTCAAGGTTTGATAAGACATGAGAGAAAATATTTCTTTGGATCGAACTCATTTTCATGTATGATTTAATGATTAGATTTCACTCAAAATATGTGATATGAGTTGGTTTGAGAGCAATAATCATTCATAATTATTATACTCCTATTTTCCTAGATCCTTGAACATTTAACGATTCTTATCATTCGAATCTCAGATGTATTGTAGCCAGAAATGTAATGTATTTCAATTTGTGCCAACATAGGTCATTACGACGAAAATACAACGAAAACAGGGGACATAGAACGATAGGTATCAATTTCCAGATCTAATCACAAACTAAATGGTTGGTTAAATCAGGTTCGTGTAGAAACGATAGTGTCCAAAGTTAGCCCAAAGTTATCTGGTAGCGTGACTGTTCATCATTGTAATGAAATATTACGTCAGGGTGATTATGATTATTATGTCTGGAAAATATACGTTTCAGTACACTATCAAACATCCAATCATTTTATGATATATTGATTTCACCATATATAAGCCGTTGGAGCGAAGGATTAATTTCTTATATGGAACTGCTGGTTTTATGAAAGAAGTTTGATATCTTTTGTACGGGGTGATTCATGAGGTGACTCACAGCCAGATGGTGAATCTGGGTAATCAGGACAAGTTGATATTGTATGTATGAAACATTATTTTGGCCTTCCATTACGAAAAAGTATTCGGTGAAATCGCCATATAACTTTGACGGCTGATATTTCATAAATGATTCCAAGTTTTTCTATTGAAACTCCAATGGAGAAATATGAAACAAACGTTTATGAATCAATTTTCAATTTCGATCTGGCTGCTAACTCCTATAACTTTCAACTGCACTCGCGTGAATAAATTTTTTAATTAGTCCTCTTGGAATAAAATTGGCAGGAAAGAGTGATTGATTGATAATTTGGAGAGTTTGTTTCTGATCGGAATTCTAGATGGTTGTTTTAGTCATATCGAACAATGTTATCATGAAGTGCTATATATAGACATTGTTGAATATTGGGGATAATCAATACAAAATTCAGTGGTTACTAGGTATAAAATCCTGAAATGAATTATTGGTGATCCATTTGATATTCAATTCGAATGATAACTTGTTGTGAGAAGATAATTCAGGTCAAGAAACTGTTATGCATATTAACACTGTTTCAAAGATCAAGGAAACTGAGAAAGATATCAAAATAAATGAATCGCTGATAGTAAGGTGAATAAATGAGAATCATTTTTCATCAGCTCTAATTCACAATCAGCGTTCCAAGGGCAAACATCTGTAGGGATCCATATCAGTCGATATAAACTTATATTGACACCCCGACTTACGGAATCCAGTTATACAGTCTCTATTTAAAAACTGCTGAATCAAACATTCTAACCACGAAATGTCATTTGATGAACGTGAAAAGATAACGTTTTTAACGTGAAACAGGTCATTCGTTTTGTTTCAAAATGGATACCTTATAGATTCGAAATGAAACAAGATTATATTCAAAAGAGGGAATTTTGAAGATGATCATTTAAACACTGGAAGATGTCATTCAACAGTTATACAAGTATTATTCACGTTTCATCTCTTCTCCATTTACGATCTTTGTCGTTCTCGTTTACCAAAATGAGTCATCTCACTCACTTACGAACACTTGTTCCATCAGAATCGTTATTCTTCTCCGGATACCTTATATGTGAAGACATATTATCCCGGAGTAGCGCGTGAACCCTTCTTACAGGGTGATAATTTTTTTTTCCAGAAAGTTGATTGGTTGGAAGTTCTTTCATCAGGGACAAATTTATTCATATTTCCTCCAAGTATAGGATTTGTTGAGGAAACTACAGGAAGTGGAACTGCATCAGGGCGTTATAGTGTTCTCACGAATAATCGGTAATGTATCGGAAATTCTTCCAATTTGGATAACATTCGGTATTTTTAAACCAGTTCACTATTCACTATAGTAGCAAAAGCTTGGATATACGCAGTAATATCGGTGATAGATTCTATTGCGTACACAGTGTGTCCAAGGATGTCTTTGTCGACTTGGACATGGTGTATATTTATTCATTCGATTCGTATAATGTTATTTGCTGCTTCGGAATTCACAAGAATTCTAGTCAACAAGGTTTTTGGTTTGCGTTTCGTGATTCGTGAATCCTCATTTACTGACGCTACCGTGTAAATTTTTGCCCTTATGTCAACAAATATTCGAAGTTAGTGACAAGAACAACAAATGTTTCAAATTGAATGCGTTTTCAACCTAGGCAAATTAAGATATTATGTACTGAGTATCTCGATCTTGTGATGCACTTCAATGCCCTATAGTTTCAATAAAAAACTCTATTTGGGGGTAATTATATATACTTGGTAGATATGTCTTCAATATTCTTCGACGATCTCCAATCCACTTCATTTTTAGGGATAAAAAATATAATCACCATCATACTGTAATGTCAATCATTTAACTATCAAATTGGAAGCGAATTATATTGATATGAGTATTATCTGATTTTTATATTATACTATTCAATATTGAAATGTTCATCATTATACCCCTATTATATGAGTGTCATTTCATTCCCATATATATGTTGTTTCACAGTTATATAACTTTTTCTCAATGATGGACTTGATTACAGTGAAAAGGGAAGTATGCCTAGGTCTATTCAATTCAGAAATCTTTTGAAGGTTATTCAGTTCATCAAACACAACACATACTCGTGGTATCACTTATTTGAGTGATCAATACTTAGACAGAGGTATTGCATACCACTTCCGAATATTGATAGTTCAAATTATTATACACCTCTACATAAAATAACATATTCCATATCCAGTATGTAGTGGTATTAGGATTGTGTTGAATGTTACTCAAATGTTTCTATTTACCACTACGTATTAGTGCGTACGGTAATAATAATAGGTTTACTTTTTGAGATGTACAAATCTACCACATCAGAGAATGATATGCTGAAATTACGAATCCGATCGTCTACGTTCGTTTTTTTGAATGTGGCTTGGTGTTGGCGTGGTTCGTTCATCAGTTCATAGTTCATCTTTTGTTGCGTTTGTCTCATGAATAATGGATGAAATAAATTTCATTGGCCCATGGCGTTTTCATTTGCAGTGCATGTGTATAGTGTAAGTACCTAGGTATAGTGAAGTGTGAACTGTACCGTTGTTAATGGTGTTCAACAGTGAGTAGATTACCTATTCGTGTCATATTGAAACTGAAATGGCAGGTGAACGTTGCACGCGATATTGAGGATTACAAGGAAATCTCAATTTTGTTGCACACAAAAATCAAATTCACACAATGATTCGATTATTCTCTCATTCCCAACTTCAATCATATATATACTCACATAACTATGTTCACTACCTATACCTAATTATCATAACATACCTGCGAATTACTGAGATTCTTTGATATTTTCCAGTTTTTCCTCCAAATAAGTATGTCCCCCGGTAGAGAAATATTGAATCAGAGTTTGAACAGACAAAAATAAACAGACAAAAATGAACGAATTTATAAGTAGTAGTAGTAGTAGTAGTGGTAAATATGAATTTAATGAGTAGAGTATAAATTTATTGTTTGTAGTGGTGAATACGAACCGACGATTATAGTATTATTCACTCATTTGTAGTTGTGAATAATAACCGAACAGTTAGGGTCCCTAATAACTGGTGCTGTAGTATGTCATATTGCCTCAATCATACTATTCTGTAGTGATTATATATGTAGTGACTGGCGCCTATTTAACCACAACGCTTGGTATGGTATAGTGATCTTCAGGTATTCACAACGGATAAAATCTCTCAGTGTAGTATGAAACACCACAATCCCAAACAACTGTGAAAGCTTTCTATTCAGAACTTGGAGTTGGCATGATCTGCAGTCTTCCCAAAGCCAATCCGGTATCAGACTTCTTGCGGAACACCGACAAATTACGCCGAACGCTTTTCGGTGTAGCTCCGTGCAACCTCTTACGGTCTCAGAGAATATTGCCTTGCACTTGGTAAGCCCAATCGGTATCCCTGGAGGGCGAGAAACCAGACGAGATTCCGTTTAATCAGGAATTTTGCCTCCAAGTTCCCGACTAATACGATATTGGTCCGAATGGATCGATATTTACTCGACGTTTTGATCATTGTGAAAAACATCACAAACGATAGGAATTCCACAATTTTTTTTATCACAAGATATGTTTAGCTAACACAACACAGTAGACACAGATGACGAGTTGTATTCCTGTATGGTGTTTGGAATATCATGACATGCTTGAAAGAGTACAAGTGAACTTCTTCAAAAGGCTCTTGCTACTGCTACTTAGTTCACCAGATTATATCGTCAGGCTTGAAACTGGAAAATTCAAGTTTCTATATAATATCTTCAAATTCATCCTGAATTGGATCATCAAAATTCTTGAGATGGACATCCGTCGCCTTCCGAAATTGTGTTTTCTGAGGCAAATGTCACTAACGAATATCAACCCAAAGTACAACTAGGCACTTCAAGAATATGTAATGAATATTTCATCAAATTCACATTTTTTTAATGAAAGCCCATATGAAATGAAAGCAGAAACGTTGCAGCATATTTTGTTCGATTGTTCGATTAAAAATAGTTTCAGAATACTGTCAAGAAGTATAAATGCCTAGGAATTAACACCACTCAAACTCTCGTTCGTTTCAAGACCTTCTATCAAAACATTCGGTACATTGCAGTTCGATCAGGCCAGCGGAGTTCATAGACATCATTTCCTTTATAATTTGCAAAGAAATCGCTTACCGCGGCGATAATACCTAGGGTAAGCGGTATCGAAAGCTAACGACCGTTCCCAGTGTGGAAAATAGCGAATCTAGCATCGATTCCGAATATAAATAGTACCCGAATCGATGAGGCAATTATTCATTATTTATAATTCATTATCGACACAAGTCATTCTAGTGAAAATCAGATGAAAATGTTCGCCGTCCTCCCAACTTCAAGCCTGCTGGTCAACCCCCTGCTAGACGTAATAATGTAAGTGCTGTTTTTTTCCCAATGTTGTTTTGCGTTGATCTTTTTTTCCTTTTTGTTAACCTGCCATGTGGCAGCATCTATTCATAAAACTTTTCATTCAATCAATAAATGTTACTTTTCTATGAAAACTGTCCGGTCTCTTTATTTGGGGGTGAATAGGGTTGGATGGTGAAATGATCAAAATCCTCTCATTGAGCCAAGCGAGTAGCCAAGTTACGATCCATAGGAGGTCGAACATCTGAGTTGCGACAATACCAAACAGTGATCATCTCCCGAATAGCCACTCGTTGATTGACTTCATCGACAATCTCACTCCACTTTTAAATGCAAAAATATCGCCAACTCTATATGGAATATTCTAAAAACCAGAGCATCTTCAAGAAACGAGTAGCACTTCGTGATATCATCAACTTTGCCTCATTTCCCTATTCTTTCTTCCTGTTCTTTCTTTTGTTATTAATCAAAACTCTTTATATTTGCACATATTATGTATAGTGACAATTATTACAATTTGCATTGTACACATTTCCATGTAAAGTGTTTATCAGAAATAACCGAATCCTTGCTATATATAGGACTGTAATGTCTTTGAAAGCAATAAAGAATCTATCTATCTATCTAACACAACACAGTAGAGTCATCAGGTGAAATACTGGAACAATGAACTAGTTGTACCAGTATTTCAGATTGAGAATTTTTGTGAATATACTCATCGTTTGTGAATTTTTTACATTTGCCATGAATTTTTACCAAGTAACGGCCGAGTCAATTCAAAGCTTTGATTACTGTTTCAACACCAACGATTTTTTGATTTGTTGTGTTAAGAATATAGAATATGTCGTTTATCAGTTGATAAAATGAAGTAGGCAAAACGAGTGTACATGCAGAAAAATTGACGAAATTGACAGGAAGATTATTTTGAAATCTCTTGGAGCGCACGAAAGGTAATTCCTATAATGTTCGGAGAACATCGTGGGTACCCAGGAATACAAGAAGAAAATGAGAGTTGCGAATGCATATCTGATTTGATTTTTAACCAATGCATGAAATTTCTTACTTCAACTCAGTACCTTACTTTTGTTTGAATTATACAATTTTGAAAAATGCAGCACGAGTCTTTGGATCAAAATATTGGAAAAATGTGAACGTTTCTCTATATTGAAACATTATGAAGACGATTGATTTCCCAATTTGATTCAAAAAACTCACCTAAACATGTCATTTGAACTTCAGGCGAATTATCGATTGAACTTATTGCTATATTTCAGCTCAAACCATGTTAAATTGAAATACTCGTTTGTTTCCATTCAGAAAATAAGGACAATAGAACAACTGCCATAGAGCTCAAAAACCGATGGACACGATTTGAGATCTGCTCAAATACCAATGCAGGAAAAAATACCAAATACATGTTTTATGTGAATTTTTTCTTAGGAGTGACATCTCAAAAAATTATGAAAAATGAGTAATCGAAACTGTAACAACTCTCAACTTTTGTTTGATGAATTCGAAAAAAATATAATAACTGGAGGAATATTGCAACTGGACTTATATATGCTATATGCTCATCCTAGGTTTATCCACTACGAACTAACCGGAAATTTCCCTTCGCGGTGAATTAAGTATATATCAAAAGGGAAATCCTTCAAGAACTAAACCTTTTCGAACTCGATTTTCTCATTTTGTGTTATCACATTCTTGTCCTCAAGGTGAGATATATTAGTTAGGAACAGATAACTTCTCCTATCCACGTATTATCTCCATTTCCGTTTCATAATTTGTATTTATTTTTCATCTACTCACTGCATCGAGAGTAAGCATTTGCTCTCTCATTCAAAGACACAGACCTTTCAATTTACTATAACGGGAGGAAAGAATATCACCTCCTTACCTTCCGTGGGAGGTGAAATGAATTGGCGTCAGTTTGCTCCTTCAATATAGAGATAAACGTATAATATCTGTGCTATTCAAGTACCTAATAAGTGTCCCCATCACTACCATAAAACAAATAACAATTTCACTTTCCGATGATCTCATACACTTCCACATATTCCAAACACTGAATCAAAAATTTAAATAAAATGCAATTGCACAATACACAAATTCAATGTGAAGGAAGTGTCAATGTCAAATTGATTTTCCTTCAGAATTCAGATTCAAATACTGTCTGTAAGCTTAGATCATGTATCACATTGATCTGGATCGAGACTCGAGAGGTACACCAAGAACAACGCTCTAAAATATATGCGTTCGTCATAGACGTTCGTGAATAAAATCATAATATATTACTCGGGAGCAAAGGTTCATTTGTTCCCTTGATATTCGAATAACTATCAAATTCCTGCGCCATGTATCTGTTTAGATAGTTGCAGTTAACAATTGGAGAACGTCGCCCAATATTGGCAGTGCTTTTGAAAGTTGTAGTATTGGTTCTGGAAATCCAAGCTACAACAGGTATATACCCATTATTCATTATGCCAATAAGTACCTATAATTATTCTAATTTACGTGTATATAGTAGGACACATCAGATGATTCGTCAAAAACTGCCACTGCGTTGGAACATTTTCCCATATATTAGAGAGCCCAAATTGAAAATCCATTCGTTTGTCAGTGACACTTCGTTTCGAGAAATGGTTGAAGAAAAGGAATCTAGATATATTGAAAAAAACTCGAATTTTCACTTACCTTTGGACGTTTAGAGAATGAATCTGATCCCGTTATTATTTCAAAAGAAAAATCTTTGAAACTTGTCGAAATTTTGCGATGTTCTTGAAGTTACTGAGGATGGAAAGTCTCAAGTACCGGTAGAACGGGGAATTACTGAGATCAATTGGCCAGCAAAGTAACACGTCAAGTAACCTCGAGATATTGTTGAAATATTCTTTCCTGCGATTTCCTACGACCCATGAATGATAATCTCTGTAGTGGATCAACCGCTCAATTGAAGAACTCTTTCATTTCATAACTTTGAAGGAAGCAACTGTCCTAATTAGCAATAACAGTTCGCCTTATATATGAGGAGATTGTATGTTACTATCTCAGTTTCTCATTTCATATATTCCCAATTGAAACTTAGCCAGATAAATAACAACTACTGCGATACATTTAATCTATTAGTTCTATACTGGTGATATTATAGGAGTAGTATTCAATATTGTTGCAAAGAACATTCATCCTGAAGGAAATATTTCAGTTGGATTCGTATTGCATCAATCAAGATAAAACGAAAACAAGACAGTATTCAATTCATCATTATTCTGAAGGAAATTTGAAGTCTTCAACATCATATTAAAAACCCCGCGGATTTATTTTATGGATGCAATATAAATATGATATTCTGAATAAAATCATTGGTATTGCAATAACAATCGTGGAAATTCGTAGAAACTTGTGTCTGTGTCCTTTCCAACTTGGCCCTCTTACCTGGAATGTGATGATTTGAATATGTCGTTCATTTCTGCTGACAAGGCAATTGTAGGTCCTCCGGGAATTCCCTTGCAGGATATTCTCCAGATTCAACCGGATTCTGTTCACGGATACCGCGTTCTGATACGGGAGTAGAATTGGTGTATATAGATATGAAGCTTCACTCGGGAATATTTGTTTTGCTATGTTTATTGAATTACTTTATACGCAATTCCAATGGAAGTAACGTTCGATGTCAGAATGTTCAAATAGCATCAGAGTTTATCGTTATCGGAAAAGGTAAAGATATCGAATCATGTTCGAACTCTTGCGAATTTGAACAAATTTGTATGCTGGTTGAATGGTGGCTATTGCTCTGATGTACTTATCGTATTGGTCGAAAGAGAAAGGACTTCAAGGAGACTGAAAAATGAATAGCGAATGCAAATCAGTAACTTTGTATCCTTGGATGATTCTTATTTCTAAGTTGAATATCACCTGCGAATAATAGTTATATATTATTCACCTAAATAATCACGTTCCTTGTCATCTTTGTGAGTAATAATCATCATTATATGCACTCATCAAAAGAACTAAGTTGATTGTGTCTGAAGGAGATCCTCAAACTATGTTCAATGATTATCAATTGGTATGATATTGTTGCTTCCTGAATAGTTGGAATATAATATGTATTGAATGATAATAACAATAATAATGATAATAATTTCGATATATTAGTTGTGGGCAGCAATGAAAACTGACACTATTTATTTATAAACTGTTTATATCGGTATGTTGTCTTTATTCTTCAGTTTGATAATTTTATATAGATGAGTATTCTAAAGAATTCATTTCAACACCATCATGCATGTGGATAACCGTGAAGCATAATATCAAAGGAATAACTATAACTCATCTATATCCCAATGCCATTTTCCATAAAGGAGATTCTCTTCTGAAACTCTCGATTCCAGCGAACATCTTCATAAATCTAATTTCTGACTAAACAAGACCACCCACTCAATGTCGTTATAAACCCGTTGGACCATAATCTGAATTACATTATCTTCCCGGCTATTACCAACATAAATTCAGTTTTCGTCTGATTGCCTCCACAATTTGTCCTCTGAGTTGAATTCCATATAACTGGTTGACATTATGTGGGCTGAACATGCTCCAACAATTAATTACTGAATTCAGAGATGTCAAGTGAAAAACTAACTCTCCTTATGATATATTCCTACTATTTCCTATCCAAAAAGTTTTCAATATGTTGATGAAATTGGACCCCGCACCGCATCAATGGGAAATTGGCTTTCGGTGAATTCACTCGAATTTTTGATATATTGTAGAACTCGTGGTGCTGATCAAATGTCTCCATTGCACATGCACCAACGCTCTAAAACCAACAGTTACGATTATATAGGGTGATAAAGTTGACTTTTCGAGAATTTTAGATAGAAATTGTGAAGACACCTTCCATAATTTCGAAACCAAATCAACTGTGCATTGATTGTTCGAATGACCGATACCAATCTACTATAAAGTATAATGATTCCTGCACGTACCAACAATATACAGGGTTGGTCGGAACATAGCGAATAATTCACTGATTTTCTGAAAAGTGTGCGGTGGAATCTCATTTAAATTCTGTAGTATACAAATATCATCCCCATTTCGTGATATTAGCATCTTCTAATCAGATATATTATATACAAGATGTTTTATTTTTGATAAAGTCACATCCATGTTAGGTAACTATTATTGGCATCCTCAATATGACTTACAACTTGAACAACCTATTGGGAATCTTGTTCATTCTATGATGAATGTCCACTCTGCAAATCCGTGAAATATATACGGAGTGGAGGAAAAATCAATGGTCTTTGCTAATAACTTCTCAAGAGTAGTATGTGCAGATTCTTGTGACCCATTTTATTCACCCTGTTTCATAACGACATTATAATCAATAAAACTAATTTGAACCATTCGATGCAGTATATTTTTGATCGTTCTGTAGGTATCATAGTAGGTTTTTCAGGTGATATAAAAACAATCAACAATAGGAAACAAGAAAAATGAATATACAATTATTATGAATAGGATTACAACATATTCTGATATTTGATCACAACAGAAGTTCTGTACCTTACATAGTGTATGAACTTCGTATTATGACAAGCAATTATATTTCCTCGATCACTAATTTATGAAACGGCTATTAGAGTCAATTTAGTATAAGCCACAATAGAAGCAGAAAACCTACCAGGTAAAATTGGCACGATCTCATATGAAAGATGTATATGATATCACGATAAAAATTAATTTCAATTTGAATACGAACGCTCATGGATTTTTACGAATGAGAATTTACTCAAGCTTCCGTAATTCCAAGAAATAACAATAAATTGTGGATCGCATTCAATGCCGGAGGACATTGACATAATGACACCTAATGTAAAAACGCGAATACATGAAATTAGTCATTCATAATATATTGTTTACTACTTCAATTTTGTTTTAACTGTTATGTTAACTTTACTTCAGCAGTGTTTGAGGGTTGAGGAATTCTAGAATTGAGTATGACGAGTTGTATTCAGGAGACTGTTCAAGAAGTTGAATAAATTCAACTATTTCATTTCGAGAAACGAATTCGTTACATGAATTAGTGACCGAGGAAATATAATTGCTTGTCATAACACGAAGTTCATACACTATGTAAGGTACAGAAGTTCTGTTGTGATTAAATATCAGAATATGTTGTTATCCTATCCATAATAATTGTATAATCATTGTTCTTGTTTCCTATTGTTGATCGTTTCTATATCACCTGAAAAACCTACTATGATACCTGCAGAACGATCAAACATATACTGCATCGAATTGTTCGAATTAGTTTTATTGATTATAATGTCGTTATGAAACAGGGTGAATAAAATGGGTCACAAGAATCTGCACATACTACTCTTGAGAAGTTATTAGCAAAGACCATTGATTTTTCATCCACTCCGTATATTTTTCACGGATTTGCAGAGTGGACATTCATCATAGAATGAACAAGATTCCCAATAGGTTGTTCAAGTTGTAAGTCATATTGAGGATGCTAATAATAGTTACCTAACATGGATGTGACTTTATCAAAAATAAAACATCTTGTATATGATATGTCTGATTAGGAGATGCTTATATCACGAAATGGGGATGATATTTGTATACTACAGAATTTGAATGAAATTCCACCGCACACTTTTCCGAAAATCACTGAATTATTCGCTATGTTCCGACCAACCCTGTATATTGTTAGTACGTGCAGGAATCATTATACTTCATAGTAGATTGGTATCCGTCATTCGGACAATCAATGCACAGTTGATTTGGTTTCGAAATTATGAAAGGTGTCTTCACAATTTCTATCTATAATTCTGGAAAAGTCAACTTTATCACCCTATATAATCGTAACTGTTGATTTAAGAGCGTTGGTGCAATGGAGACAATTAATACATCAAAAATTCGGGTAAATTCACCGAAAGCCAATTTCCCATTAATGCGGTGCGGGGTCCCTTGCATTAGTGATAGTGATTCTCGGGAAAATTTGAAAAAAGTTTTCAGTGTTGAGGAAAACCATAATACAAAGGAGATTTTTCTGTGGCGGGGAAATAGTTCTTTCATTTCATCTCTGCTGACAGGTTTTGAAATGTCACTCTTCATTACTCACTTTCTACCCATGTAAAAAAGTGTGCGTACTTTCTGCCAAACTTCACCAGCGGCTTCTTCAACCGAAAAGAGGAAGACAAGTTTCAATGAACATGAGTCGAGAAATGTCTCCTGAGGTACTGCACTCTCTTGTTGGATAAACATTTCAATACTTAGCTACCCAACAAAATAAAGTTTTCCGAAATCGATCAGAAAATATCTATTCTACAGGGGTGGTAAGTCCTCAAGGTGAACACACTGTATATACAGGGTATTTCAACATGTGTGTAGTGTGAGAATGCGATGCCGGTGTCTGATGGATTTCTGAACTTTCGGAGATTATAAGTTCTCGGAAATACTTTTTTAGGCAATGAATTCCAGAGCTTTGCCGTTCTATGAAGGAACTAGTTTTGATACTGACATGAATGTTCCCACCTGCATTCCATTATCACTTCTATAGGTAACGTACTCTAATTATTACGTTCTCCGAGGCTCCACAAAATGAAAATTATTTCATTTAACATCGTCCGTACTGGAGTTAAAACAACTTCACTGCAGGACATTTGAGAGATCCAGTGATAGTCCAGATGAATGATGATGGGGTGGATGCCACAGGTCAATGTTTAACGTTCAGGTCCACTGCAGCTCATACAATATGCGAGAAAATTATATTTTGGACACAAATTTCCAGCACGGAGCTTCCCTGTGTTGAATACTAAATGTTCGTGTGGCGGCGAGGATGAGAGTAATTCGAAATGACGATGTGGATCAATGGTGGGAAATCATGAAAAATGCGGGCCTTTTCATACTGGACAGGAAGGCAATTCAATTGCTTCGCTGACAGTGATTTATCGACGCTAACTTCTCGTGTCACTGTTTCTATTTTTCGAATCACGTGTTTGATCGAGTGGAAAATATTATAGATGGAAAACATCACTCGTGGTGACACGGATCATTACACACTGGGAATGGACGAATAGGTGTCTGAGATGCTCCATTGAAAAATACATTTTTCTTCTCACGAAGCAATTCTCGCAGAAACCAAGGAAATTCGTCTGAGTGAACTATGTATCAGACAGTAATTGTTTATTCACTACAATGACCTAGTTCAATTGACTCGATACTTCCATAAAATAATATGACAGATAAAATGAGTATACCATTTCCACACTTTCTCAATGATTCATTCAAGGAGACATGTTTCGAACTTACAGAAGTCCATCTTCAGCCCAATTTGGAAGTTGATGGAAGAGAAACATTTGCAAAAGGTTGGTGCCAATACCCAACATCATATTATCATTATCGAGGTTCAAAACATTTTGGTAATCAACGGATTCTCATAAACATGAAGGGCCCCGTGCCTTGAGAGAGGGTACCTATCAAATCACAAGTCAAGTCCTGGGAGGAAAGCTTGACAAGACATTGCAAAGCAATGATTACAAAAAACTATCATTATTTGAAAAAAAGCGCCACAATTGAATGCAAAAATCAATAAAATTTCAGGGGACAAATGCCAAACACGTGTTAAATCTAACCCCAGCAGGTTTCTAGGTGTTCCTAACGCGCGAAACATGTCCCCTTGAATGAGCACATCAATAAAAGAAAGTGAAGATGACTTCGAAATGTCCTTCTTTCCTATGAAGAATTCCACTTTACTTTGAGCAAACATATAGACTCCTTACCAGAGATAAGGTATTCAGATGTTATCGCGCCTGGAATAACTTCTGTACTCGCCTCAAGTAAGTTTCAGTATCGAAAGCAAGAGCAAAGTTTGCTTAACTTTCATTCTCATTTATTGGAACACTACTATCAAGAACACATCAACGTAATTATGTAAAACCAACTTCCAAAAACGCGCAAGTCTAAAAATGTCAACATTTCAATTATCGTTTTAACAGGAGTGATGTTTATCCAAAAACAATTGCAGAGTCTCGTGCCGCACCTGCACTCATTTCAAAGGGAACTTCAAACACGCCGACACCGCCCCAATGAGCACCAGACATCTTAAAGACGTACATTTTACGACTTACTTACGTCTTTACGTCCAGGGACGTATGAAGTACGTCTTTAAGATGTAAATCCATGTACATCTTAGAGACGTACACGAATTTACGTCTTCAAGACGTACATTTTAGGTCGTATCCACGTCGTTCCTCCCATGTCGTATAAAAGACGTCTCAAAGACGTTCATTCCAGTACGTCAATTCGACTTATAGAACAATAATGTAAGTTATTTTTTGAAGAAAAACAAAATGTCATCTCTTCACGTTTTTTATTTTCAATTGTTCAGTTTTTTCTTATTTTCAACAAAAGTGATGTTTTTGAATTTTTTCGGCCGACATTTTGGAGCCTTCGTGTTAGATTCTCGAATTTTTACAAAAAAGTCATATTCTCCGACCCCAAAAGTCCCATAGTAATCAATTTTGAATAAAATCGTACTATGATCACAAAACTCGTCCGCCATTTTGAAGCCGATATCTTGGATTTTTCATTTTCGACAAAAGGAATTATAATCTCTGATCCCGAAATCCTTCAGATGCCAATTTTGAATCAGATCAGACCATAATCAGGAAACCATATGCCACATTGGATTGACCATCTTGAATATTGAATTTTGATTCGAATCGGAACATAATCAATGAGAAAATCTTCCGCCATATTGGATCCGCCATTCTGTTTTTTCCATTCAATAATAATATCACAACGAATTGTCACCGGAATAATATTTACTTGCCAAATTTCAAATCAATCGGACGATTTGAAGTGAGTCAAATTTAACTTGCACGTTTAGATTACAAACAGACACAAGGACATGTTAAACTAAGTATAAAAGTTTGTTATGTGATATATAGAACAAACAGAAAAACAGAAGAAGTGAGTATGGTATAATCATCGAAGTCAAGCAACAAAGAGCGCGGTTAGTACTTGAATGGGTGACCGCTTGTGTCTACCGTTTGATGAAGTCGTTTATTTCCCTTTTTTTTTTTGCTTGTCTGCACTTGTTGCTAACTTCAGTGCACAGATGAAAATTAACTGAAACTATGTGATTTTTCCGTAATTTGAAACATCAGTTTGAGGTCATGGACCAAAAACACCTCAAAAAACGTCTTAAAGACGTACATATTAGTGGAAAATGTACGTTTTAAAGACGTCTTGAAGACGTCTCTTGGGCGTAATATGTACGTCTTTAAGACGTACTCATGTCCCGACATGTACGTCTCAAAGACGCCTTTAAGATGTACTTTGGCTGATTGGGGCACGATGCGAGATTTTCTGCAATTGATATTGGATAAACTATACCATGTAACATTAAATTGAGATATCATTAACAAATGTTCAATCATTTCAGATTATCACTTGTTATTTGAGTATAGGGATTTCTTTACGTACGCTCCGCGCTATAAAAAATAGATATTTACGTAATCAGTTAGGAAACGCGTTGTTTTGTGTAACGATGGGATTTTGCGGGACGAGCGAAGCGAGATCCCGCAACATCACAAGGATTTGAATTGAGAGTTCTACTAAGGTGTACACGCCTATTCATTTATATACCAGATTGTACAGTTAGGCCGAGAGTTCAAAGTATACAATACATACTAAACGCATATTTCTGTTCGCTGTTTGAGAATGAGTGAAACAAATTCGATGGATTTCGACAAAAGTGCGCATCTGAGAAGATAACTCTCTTTTCAGTTGAAGAAACCAAAAAAAAAAATTTGTAGGATTGAAAGTACCCTCACGTCGACCCTCACCCACTGAAAAAAAAAAAGGATTAGAACAAGGGTGGTAACACGGTTCTCAATTCAATGAGAAGACGTATTGATTCTTATCGTTTTCTTCCTTTTTTATAAACTTATTACTTCACATATTTTTCAAGAATATTCCCAGTACATGTTCAATAACATTGATGTACAAAATTTAGTTGACAGTGGAAGAACAAAGGAAGAACGTTTTTTATAACGTATGTTCAGTATGACGGTCACCTTCATCAATACAAAGGTCCATTCGACGTAAAAAATTGAAATGCACCTAATTTTTTCAAGTAAACTTGAAACTCTTTCCATCGACGAACGGTACATTTTGATATATGAATAAATTTGGTCCAATCAACTCATATTGACCTCCATTAAACGTGGCAGCTTCATATCCCAGCAATTTCAGAACACCCTATATTTCTATCTCTTAGAGTAATCTGTGACAAAAACTGGGAATATCACTTTGGGAAGGCGACAGATGGGCATGCAGAGGAACCGGAAAGAACGAATTGAAGTTCGCTTCGAAAAAAGTTGGTGTGCAATCAATTTCGTAGCAGGAAACTCCGAACAAACAAACGAGCATCATAAGTCGCCATTAACGCCAGCTAGGTGAGTATGCAAACAACGTGGAAAACAAAGCGATAAACATAAAATTCCGGAAACAATCATCATATTCCTCCGCTTACGTCGAACTATCCCAACTAGACACAGTAGCGGCGACTTTGCATATCGACGACGACACCGCAAAACCAAGTAGGTGACTTAACTTCTATTGGTGTAACACAGGATAATAAGAATTTATCATAAGTATTTGTTAAACGGAAATTCTGAAAACATGAAGTGACGTTTTTCAAATGTTTGATAAATTGACATTCATCATACAGGACGTAGAAAGAAATTCTGAATTGAGAAAAACCCAATCACGAATCTGCGATTGAGGTCTATAAAAATAACAAGTTTCCATCGTCCAAGTTTGAACCCCTTGATTGGGTGAGAGTATTGAAAAGGAACATTCTCAGATATATTTATGAACACAAAAAAATGGATATATATGTACAGTGTGACCCACTTCTAATGGAACCACCCCTGTATCTTACGTAATCGTCGGGTAAGGATCCTGAAATTCGCTGGAGCGAGGGATATATCAAAAATGCACTCTATGATCAAGTAGGGTCATCTCCAGTGATATACACTGCTCGCCAACAGCCATGAAACTACCCCAATTTCCGGAAAATTATATAAGAAGTCAAAATAGGTCGAAAATCACTTCAGATTTGGAATCAGGACGCCCAACTCACTAACTAATCAAATTTTTCTTCGAACATTATAGGGATTCCCTTTCGTGCGCCCCAATCGATAAAAAAAAAAAAGTTCGGAGAAATGAAATTTTGTCGCATTTTCTATGGAAGCACCCCCGTATCTCACGTAATTGACTATATCTTTGGACTTTTTCTTCCTCCGGCAAATTTCAGAACCCTACCTCAATAATTACCATTTTTCCAGGAAAAATTTGAATAGTAATTAAATTGGGCGTCCTGATTCCAAATCTGAAGTGATTTTGGACCTATTTTGACTCCTAATATCATTTTCCGGAAATTGGGGTAGTTTCATGGCTGTTGGCGAGCAGTGTATATCACTGAAGATGACTCCACTTGGTCATAGAGTGCATTTTTGGTATATCTCTCGCTCCAGCAAATTTCAGGATCCTTACCCAACGATTACGTGAGATACAGGGGTGGTTCCATTAGAAGTGGGTCACACTAAAGAAATACATTGAGAATTCGCATTCTCCATGTGATGAAAATATCAATTCTTTCACGGTTCATTCAACAGAAAACAACCACTTTCCTGGCTATATGCCACGACGATTATTGAATGAAATCTATTGAACACACACGATATGATTCAATATTCGTCGTGGCATATAGCCAGGTAAGTACTCGTTTTTTGTTGAATAAACCGTGGAAGAATTGATATTTTCATCACATGGAGAATGCGAATTCTCAATGTATTTCTTTATATATATATATCCTTTTTTTTGTGTTCATGAATTTATCTGAGAATGTTCCTTTTCATGAAGTAACGTATTCTTGTGAGAGTTACTTATTGTGAATAAGTGTTTGTTGTTTTCTCACAGAAACAGGTGTTGAACAAGTATCTACTCTGACAACACGAATAATAATGAGTTTTCGATTATCACTGTACAATCGTGAGGATAAAGATTATCAAGTGGTTTGTGACTATTCACTATCAATTATTCCAGATTAGCTCTGCTTATAGTTTGACAATTCTCAATGTCATACTGATGTTGACAGATGAATGAGTGATTTTAGTCTGGAAATGAGTAACAGAATGTTTTCCTTAATTGATCTTAAATCTACCATTTTCATGTTCAGTTTTCAGTGGAAAATACCATGTTCTATCTATATCAACTAAACAGGAAGCAATGCTATTGTCTCCTTTCAGAAGAATGCAAGCGGATTCCTTGATTTTTTTTCCTTGTTGTTACCTCCCTTTCCTATGATTCCGATATTATTCCACTCTGCCATATGTTGTCCATCTTCAGTGAGGATATGTTCAGTTAGCTTCGATTTATCGATATATCTCTTCTTGATATTGTACTTGTGTTCGTTAGTCCTTACTGCACGTATATTGAAATAATATTCATATTTTTATTTTATAGAAACGAGGAGAGAGAATCTCCAAAAATCTGGCGAGAAATGAGAGTATCACCTCCTCGATTGACCTACAGACAGTATTCACTATCAAATCTGATCAGTACACCCAAAATTATTTAGTTTTAACACATTGATTGCCACGTCATACATATGTGAATGACACTACCACTTCCGTTTAGGCCGCGTCATACATATATGTATGACGACATATTTTTGTTGTGAGGCCGTGTCATACGAATATGAATGATAGCCAATGCAATTCAGATGGGGATATGAATGTGTGGCCTCCAAGGAAGTCACAGGCATATTTGGCCAGAGCAAATTTTGATAGATCGTGATGCAAGACAATAAAATACAAAAATCATATATGAAAAGGTTTATTCATCGTAAAAACAGTAAAACTAATATTACATAATAATGAAAAATAGTAGTTTACCTAACAAGTGCGGAAAATGATACTATTACGCATGTGTTAGGTACACTATTTTTTTTACTAGCGTGCGGAAAAATAAATTCCTCTTTTCCGCACTCATTTCACTGTGGAGAGTTTTTTCCGCACTAGTGCGGAAAAATGACTCTTTCAACACTGAAATGGGTGCGGAAAAGTGTTTTTTTTTTCCGCACGCTAGTAGAAAAAAAACAATCATCATATTCGTCATACATATTTGAATGACGTGGCCCAGCGTGGTGAAATAACTCTTTAGGCTAACATGGGAGGCCACGTCATTCATATATGAATGACATCGAAAAACAAACAAAATGGATGAAAAAAAAATCAATAATGACTTTTAAGGGTCAAACTTGATTTTTGGAAGTGAAAATTCATGAATGGAACTAAAATGTACCTTTGGCCCCGTGGGATAAACTCCAGATATGAGCTTGGCAATCAATGTGTTAAGTGTCTCCTGGAGAATTTGGTTTCTGCAGTTACTTGGTTCCGCGGTGTTGCAGATGATATTTTGACAGTGAATGAAGAAATCATGGATTATTTCAGAGTTATAATGTCAACTGTTGTTTTCTATTACTTTGATACAGACAGATGTGGTCTTTTATTTGTTTCATTCTCATAGCGAGGATGGGAACAGAACGAGGAGCAGAATGACGTTCACATATTGAATAAGAAACTTCATGCTCTCATGACTCTGCATTTGAGAATTGACATATCATAGAGCAGATGGAGCTTTTTGGGGCTCCGATTAATTTCGACATCATATTAGTGGAGTTGAAAGAAACAAAAAATTGAAGCATTCTTGGAGCAGTGATTTTGGTGATTGTAGAACGTTTTCTGATATCTATAAAATCAATTGCATCTAGGAATGAAGATATGAAACCTGTTTTACTAGAAAGAATCATAGGAACTTCTCGGTAACAATGTCTTTCAAGGTTTCTACTTCTCTCTAAGAATTTCTTATTCGTCAATGTAATCTCATTTTTTGACAACTGTCAAAAATGTTTCCATGTCATTTCTTGTAGTGGAATGGAATGAGAAGTTGCAACCGGAATTGGAATAGTTGCAGATGAAACTGAACAATGAAGTGATTTCCGTGGCAGAATCGAATAAATAAAACGTATCTAGAACCACCAGAAACTTCAGACAAAATCGCCAGAACTGCTGAATCAAACATTCAGCAACTACAGACAGAACTACTAGATTCAACAGATTTCTATTTTTTTCCACCCTTCACTTTGAACAATACAGAGTGAACCAAATGTCCGGAGGTACGAACTGGATGATGATTCTTCAATGAGCATTTATATATCAGTTTTCATACCTCAGAGTACTGTTTTTTGAGGTGCTACAGAGCACTGAATAAGACAATAAATTGCTTGGCATTTTTCAGTAATGTGGAATTATACTCATATTCCTGTACATAAAAACGATGAGAGAAAATCCCAGAATATTCAAGGAAACCATTCAAAGAGGTTCGTTGGTTCAAAAAGTAGCTACAACCTTTTGTTATATATTGTAATTCACTTTTCATCTCCTAAAGGTATTGACAAATATGTCCAAATGATTCATTTCAATGAGACCAATTTGTACTCATCATATGTAACAAGCAACATTCTTGTCAGAGATTAGTGACTGATAGTTGGGAGTGGTTGAGTGTAGTGTAAACAATATGTTGATATTTCGGATCAGCATAATAGGAACGAAAAAGTCACAAAATGTTGTGATGGCCATCTTAGAAATATATTCACCATACGCCATTCACATTTGGTCATATGGTTTTATGAATCACACATACTACTAATCATAGATTCGATCATAAGTTCAATAAATTATTCACATGGGAGATCGATTTTTCAGAGGAGAAAATGGCATTTTTCAATCATCTCAAACTTTTTTCGAAAAACCCAACCCCAAGTATTATGCCTCAAGTAACAGTCGATGTGTTAGAAATTGTCACAATAGAACTCGAATCAATAATGAATAAGAATGTTACAAACTTTATACAAGTCACTACCACCTCACTTTCATACCCAGATATGGGTTTTCATCCCATTCAGAAATAACTCTACGAACATAAAACGAATGCACATGATCTCGCCAGCATATATCCTAATTTCACTATTATGCTGATAGATTTTCGATAAACAGAGATAAGGGAGCTTGCTTGGCTGAACAACATGAGGGTGTGCATCATCAAGAACGCCACTCATCCCACTAATGGACCCTCACAGCACACCCGGATTTCTGTGATGCCTATTCTCGGATGTTGCATCTGATCATTCGATATCAAACATCGTATTATCCCTGATATACGTAGCCCGCGATCCAAATCGAAGTTCATGTGTCGGATAGCTACGTCAAATATTTACTCCGATGCGAATAATTCCCTTTGATCTTACGATTGACACTCCCACACTCCACCACTGTTTCAATATATGCTCTGTGTCGATTCGTGATATGTGGCGTCGTACCAGACACCAGACTCTCGTGGATGCACCTACTTGATAGATTTTGAAAGGCCTCAGTGTATTTCACGGGTGTCACGGGTTTGATGCAGACGATTTCATGAACTAGTGCACATGTTTTGAATAGTAAGAAACCACTTATACAGTCCGAATACTTAACTATTCCTGCAGTATATGCCTTTTATGAGGATATTATATTGTCAGGTAGAGTTTGAATGGGGAAAAAAGTTTTCTGGCTCATTTTGATCACCGTTAAGGACATGATTTGGGATATTTCATCGACGTTCGACAAAATGGGAGCCCAGGTTATGGTGGATATCCTCTTGTTCAATTCTAGTTCCATAATCAACATCATCGAAATTCTTATCATCAGTCTCAACAATCACAAATATAGCAACAAGTTTCTCCTCTTACGCTATAGTTTCTCTGATAGCACTCAGATCACTTCAGGTTTCTTGTTTACCTCATACTTGTCTAGGAGTCAGAGGCTGTGGAGATTTTCTAATTTTTGATCTCTGAGAATGGGTGAAGTTTCCATCATGCTGATTCCTGTTCCAGGATTGTCAGATTGGTGGGATTCTGCAGATATTCATTTTTTGTTCTTTGACGTCGAGACTTCTCATAGTTCTTATCCTCTGGATCACTTCTCGTGTTCCAGCATAACTCCTGATTGTAGCTCATCTTTCATCACTCTGGTTATGAATCATTTCTTTGAACTTTTTCTCAACATCATCCTCATATTTAGGACTTGCAACTTCTCTTGGACCCATTGAGTGAATTCTCATTAAGAAAACATGAGTTATTTTCTCAATTCAGCACTTCTCAATAATTGTGTGAATAACCAATCAATTATCAAGTCCTCATTTTCATTCTTCGTCACTAACTTGCAGTCATCACTGATGATGACAATATAGTCGAAAGAGCGTTGCTACAAACTTTCAATGGATTGTTTTGGACGAAGTACAGATCTTTTGAACAACTATCAGATTGAACGTGGAGAGGAGATCCTGAGAATTCGATTCGATTAATCTACAGACATCATCATAATTAGAATTCACTTCACCTCAGTCGTATCTTTATCATAGTTCCCCGTACAATATATCTCAGTTTTATTCAACAACACGATTATGCTGGCGAAATTGGGTTTTTGTCAAAAGCCTCACCTTCTCAGACATATAATAATTGACCTGGATATTGTTTGAAAATTATGTTGAAATAATTTTTTTTTCTAAAGGGAGGCTTGTACACTCTCAACATTCCTCTCGAAAAATAAATGAAAAAGGAAAATAATAAAGCTCTTCTTGACTGATAATGAAATCGAGTGATTCTCAGAACTATATATTAATAGTAGATATAAATGGGGTAGAACGTCGCTGCTGATGAAATCATCCTCCATTCAACAATGACGAACTTGTTTTACATCACTTCGATTCCAGCAAGTCAGTTGGTACTTCTGTTTCGGATGGAATGGGTCAGCATTTGATTTTTTATATTTTGAAGGTGAAATATATGAATTTACAACCTAGAGGTTCACCAAACTATAGGAACTATAGCTACATTTATTCAATTCCACAAGCACTAAATGCTTGTCCTTCATTTTTGAATTCATTAGTTGGTCTAGCACAGAAAATTTCATCAAGTAAAATTGAGTATCCCGATTATTGATGGCATGTGTCGCTTCGTTCAGGAATTCAACCATCTGTCGCTGGTGAAGAAGACGAGTGGCAGAAACGTCTACAACAAGACGGCAAGAAAAGAAGACAGCGTTTTGATGGACACGGTGCCATTCGAGCCTATCTGGATCTACAAGATGTTGGCCAATTTGCGATAGGACCTGACTGAGGGCAGACAGGAAGAAGCAGAAGTGTTCCTCGGATTCCTACTGAACGGCCTCAACGACAAGATGTTCGAATTGATGAAACCAGTTTTGGATTTGGAGAATACCTGCAGTGTTTCGGAAATCATACGAGCTGGACATGTTTCTACGGAGAATATTCAACCGTTCCTGACTCTGCGACTGAATGTCGACAGAGTAAAGCCTATCAACGAGGCTCTGGAGACACTTATGAATAAGGAGCAGCTGGAAGGATTAACCTCTCCTAACACAAATGAAGTGGTACAGGCGTGGCAGCAACTGCTGTTGGATGTGCTGCCAGTTATCCTCATTCTGCATCTGAAATTCTTCGATTTCAAGCTAGACGGTTGTTCGAAAATCATCAAGACGTTGGAATTCCCTGTAGACCTAGAAATCGAATCGAGGTTGTTATCTTCGGAGTCACAAACGCCCGATGGAAGAAAGTATATGTTGTTTGCCTAGGTCTACCACGTCAGCGATAAGGCAACTAGGAGCCACTATTTCACCAATGCCTTCCTAATGGACAGTCACCGAAAAGCAAGTGTTGAAGTCGCAGGACACACAAGTGCCTCATTCACTATTCTACAGGCGGAGGAATACTATCGGCTGAAATAACAATTGTCTCCTAGGATTGGATTTGTTTTTTTCTCAAACCAAATTTGTTGAATTTCTTAATAAATATGATTGCCTTTTTATGAAAAGATATCGAATTTGAAACATGTCACTACATTCCACCGAGGTGTCCTTAATGATAGGGACCTGCTTCAAGCATATATTCCTCCAAAATATTTGCTCGTTGGTTCGTTCATGATTTCTCCTTTTTGAACAATCAACTTGATGTTATACTCATCAATTTTGTTTGTGTCTCCAACATAACAAATTGTTGCACCTTTATGTGAGCTTTCTCATAATAAGAATGCTATTAATATGATGAGCGTTTTCATGTAGGGCTAATTTTTGAGATCACTGATGATGCACATCCTCATGTCTGGAACCCCTCAATGTTATTATTATTCACAGTGATTTGTCGTGAAGTTGACTTTGTATAGAGAGAGAATTTGACACAGATGGCTTTGATTGTACCATCAGGTGTTATTGAAAAATCGTGGAATCAGAGTTACCCAGGATAATTCAGACGCGGATATGGATGTCTTAGTTACTTTTACATCTTGATATTAACAGAGCCTATCTATATTCTTCTTTCAATTATACGACGAATAAGGTCCATCGAAAAGTGGAGATACTAATATCACAAAAGTGAGGCATGAGTATTTCAGATATCAAATAGTTATTTAACCAACTAGTTTATTAATGAGGGCGATTAATGATCGAGATATTTCAACGTGCGAGCGAAGCGAGCGCGTTAATGTTCGAGATCATTAATCGCTTTTTAATATACAAGTTGGTTACAAAATTTTTCCGTCGACTATATTTCTCATTTCTCCTGCAATGAAGAAAACTTGGTTCGCGAATTCATCATTCATCTGGAAACTGCTAAGAATCACCCAGTAGCCTTGTCACTGACATTAGTGTCATTTGACATTTGTCGAAATGATCAACATAGAAAATAAATTCCTTGTGTTAGAAAACAGGGATTAAAATCGTGTCAGAAACTTGGAAAGGTGAACCCGTTAACAGAAAATCTTCATTGAAATCCATATTTTCGATTTAAATGCAGATTCCGTAAGTTATAGCATAAACAATGAATGCACGCGGTGTATGTTTGGTTGCCTATAAAACAATCGTACATTAATAGACAAATCGTACATTAATAGGGGTCATTAATGAACGATTTCATTTACATTAAACTTAGTCGTTAATACGAGGTCGACGGAAAAAGTGTTTTTCGTCACGATAACATAAAAACCTGCTGAACCAATGAGTAGGGAATTCAGCATACGGAATTCTCGCCTTCAGAAATGCATGCTTGAAGTATTGATGAATTTTTCATGTGATATCGAGACACAATGCTGCGAGTGATACTGGAATACTCCGAAATACTTCAACGGAGCGATAAAACGCTTCCACAATATAACGTCCGTTATCTGGAAACATTGAAAACTTGAGTGGTTTCCACTATCGTACGGTTAGGGGAATTGAGAGCTGTGTTAAGCGGTCGAGGTGACTTTTAGTACAGTTTTATGAATTTATCGATACAACAGATCCCATGGGGAAAAAGGGATTTCTTTCATCGAACATCAATATAATTTCTTGATATACTTCAGAACACGGCGTAATAGCGCAGTGGTTGAGCCATCGACTAGTATTCAGAACACTGAAAGGTTGCTAGGTTCGATCCGCGCCAGAGCAGATGATTTTCATTTGAAAAACGAGATATATTTTCATCTTCGTGCATTGAGGAATGTCCCAGGAGGAGGTTCTTTGCTGAGTTTTTTTTGTATCTGTTGTAGCCAAGAAAGTAACTAGCCTAGTAATGTGGATTTACTTCAACTGAAAAAAAAAAATTCACTGAAACCGTTTTATTTATACTCCATATAATTGATTTTACTGTCACGGAAAGCACTATGCTCATTATTCCAGATTTTTCGGGATTTTTTCTCCTCATTTCTATAAAATGAGGATATGAATATTATCTAAATATACGTGTAGTAAGGACAAATCAAATGATTTTCCCCCAAATGTCACTGCGTTTTAAGAATTTTCCTATCAGAGAGCCTAAAACAAAAATTCACTAGCTTGTCACTAATAATTTGTATTTAAAAAGGTTTGGAGAAGAGAAATAGAGGTATATAGAAAAACCATAAAATTTTCACTCAGCTTTGGACGTTTCGGGAACGAATCTGCTCCCGATTTCAACAAAAAAATGGTCAAGAAAGAAAACCCAAAGTCGTACCACAATTTTAATGTCGAAGGAGGCAGTCGACATTGAAATTGTGGGGACGACTTTGAGGTTTCTTTCTTGATCATTCCACTCCACTTTGAGTATGGACTACTACAGATGAAAAATGGTTATTTGAATAGCAACTTCGAAACGTTCAAAGCTAAGTGAGAATTTGACTTGCTGAAATAAGTCAAGAACAGTGATAGGTGAGATACGAGAGTCGGTGTCTCCTAATTAGGATTTTGTAGAGATTCAGTTCAGTTCAGAATTGTGTCGTCTAGTGAAGTGATAGCGTTTTCCTCATATTTCTCAGTTCGATGATTTCACAGTTAGAAAGTGGATCGATGATCACGTTTTGGCCAGGAAGTTTGTTATAATCTACCTACTTCGTATTCAGATATTCTGCCCAGTACAGGGTACAATAAAATTGAAGGTGTGAACCTACCTACCTACTGCGCCCTGCAGAAGCCAATTAAAAAGTAACAAGATATTTTGTATCATTGACCTGCCTGTACTAGGTATAGCAAGGAGCCAAATTACCTTATCCCTCGATGAATGGGCGGACAAGGCACTAGAAGAATACTGGAGTAATATCACAGGTTGCAGGCAGGCCAAGGAATTCATGGCCGGTCCAAGCAAATCAAGGAAGGAGTGGCTGCTTGGCAGAGGCAACAGGCTAGGCAACACACCTATCACTTATGGAAATAAAGGACAACCCTACTTTTCCTCTGCGAGTGCGAGGCGTACGGAAGGCTGAGATTTGAAATCTTTGGAGTAGACAAACTTCAACAGGAGGACTTGATTATATAAAAGTGGGCGGACATACTGGCCTTCATCAGAGGTTCAGGGAGATTCGTGAAGGAAATCTAGGTGAAGGAAGCGTAGATATGTGGAGAGCAGGGGTTAGCAAAAAGGGCTCATCGGGGCCTACTTGCTTGGCTACAGCCTCTCCTCCTACTACTCCTACTACTGCTACAGTATCATTGACGATTTTTGTCTATTTGATGGTTCGCGATTTGAACTTGATTTATTTGGTGAACTTTTTGTGATCAACGGTTCATATGATATAGACTCACTAGTATTTTAGGAACAGGGTATTGTTGTTGTTCGATCTGTATTCGTTCTTTGCTCAGGTCGATTTTTGGTGAATAAAATTTGATTTACACAATGATGCCAAACCCGTTCAACCACTCCTAATATCCCTTTCATTTATTTTTATTCCACAGAGAGTCACGATCACCAAATTTTGCACTAGTATACGAAAGCAAACTAGTGATGGAATGCTCATTTCAAACAACAGGTACGTCATCACAATATGAATGGACGAAATGACTAGTGCATTCTGTTTCCTCCATATCTTTTCCTATCAGAAGATGACCTTCCGCAGTGGTATCCTCAACCTCAATGTTCGTTTTGAATCTCGGAAATGATTATCTTGAGTTTTAATAGTCGTATGAAAAAACTGCTTTCAACTTGTGAATTGCAGCTGTAACAAGTCCAGAATTACCTTCTGATCACGTGTCAATCTTGGCTGTATTTATATAGAGCGTAAAATATTTTGCCAGATATAAATCAATGAATTTTCATGTATCTTGTTCTTTTCTTCTTTTTCCCGTGTATTTTTGTAATTTCCTAGTTAAAGTCGAGTGGAAAAAAGCACTTGTCTCTGCCCTTTGGTAGAGATGTATACATTTTTGTCACTATCCTGTACATTTTTTATTCTCGTTCCTACCAATAAAAGCTTTTATTATATTATTATCACTATTATTATTATATCACTTGTCAAATCTGATATCAAATGTGTCCTCGAACATTGGTCATTATTTCTGTTCAAACGAAAAGTTTCATCAAAATAAGAAAAAATATTGTACCTAACAGGTTAGGAAACACATTTCGTATCACGATGATATTTTGTGCAAAACACAAAAATGAAGCGTCTCCTAACTGCTTACGTGAATATCGAATTCCTTATAATTATGTAATATAATCATGACGTGAAGTTTTGAACGGTTTTTGTTCACGTGGTATTGAATGCTAACCCAAAAATGACAGGGCTGCCTCAAATTCAGGATCTGGCATTCTTCGAAGGTCTCGGTTGGACTTCACGAGGTTTGGTGTACATTATCAACTATGGAAATCTCCTCTCGGTAAATAGCGGCAAATATATGAGATTCCGAACTTGCAACCCATATGAAAACTGCATATCTGAGATGACTCCCAACTAATGAAGGAATGCTCAGAGTCATCTCCTCAAATTTTAATGATGTTGTTACATAATCATAAGGGACATGTTTTGGTCTTATGAGAAAACCATCTTCAGCCTAATAATTGGAAGTTCCACAATACAAAAACAGAATAGAAGTTGAAGTGAAACAATTACATAATTTATGCTTGACTTACTTGGGGTTGAAAAAATGTTTGATGCAATGGTTTTTTGAATTGTTGTCGATGCCCATAGTCAAGAATTCGAATATCTAATGAAAAAATGTGTCCCCAATAAATGGAGGGCCCCGTGCCTTGAGAGAGCATGCTATTATTTTCATTGAAAATTCCATATACCAGAATGGTATATGAAAGGTATTGCCAAAAGGTTCGTTATGACAAAGTCATAGATTAACGGGTTTTTGAAAAAAGGGGTTCCCCGTGCCCTTATGAAAGCGCTACCTAAAAAAAATATCAATGAAATTGATGGGGAAAACAGTCAGAACTTCCAATTAGGCTAAAGATGGTCTTTCAGGAGACCGAAACATCATGTTCCTTATGATTATGTAATCATTGAAACTTGTGGAGATGACTTCGAGCATTCCTTCCTTCATTTGTTTTCAAATGTATTCCGATTTGTTGGTTCTGAATAAAGTACTCCTCAATTTATTTATCTCCCATGGAATATAGAGATTTCATTTCAGATGTGGATCGATTATAATACCTGGAGATTTGATGTCGTTTGCCAGTTTACCAAATATTTCTCATTGATATTGCTTGGAGCTGCGAACTAAAGTCGACTCACCTGTGTCACGATTGCCATTATTACAATCACATCCATACACATAGCAGTCAAGTTTCAATCACTGATGTGTTATTAATTCGACCCAACCATTCACCGACATGTTTCGACTTCTAGCAATAACAGGTATTTCAAAGAGACCCTCTACAGTTCTCGCTCAGTCCCTTATATTCTCGAGTTACATCAAGGAATGTGATGTGTACCCTCATTTCCGTTATCGAATTTATTGGGAATACAGCAAATTGTTGAATTTCGAATGAATCAGAGGCAGTGTGTGGAACATATTCAGCACCTTGGATTTTAAATGAATTGAGGATTCGAATGTTCACTTGGAGAAGTCGAAAGCTTAAACGGTATTATAGAGGGAAACACGTGGAAGAGTGAAAGTATATCAATATTTGACCAATACTGCTCCCACATATGAGGTTCAGCACCAAAAGATACGCTGATGCTCTTAGATCCCATTCAGAGAAGAGCCATTCGCCTGGTGGGTGATGCTACACTCACTCACCCTTCGACATCATAGGAACACCGTAGAAAGGTCGGCGACCTTTCACTATTCTATCGATACTTCCACGGGAAATGTTTTTCGGAAATCTCTGCTATCATCCCTTCAATAGTAATACCAATCAGACGAACTAGACAAGCCCAGTCAGCACATCCTTTCGTTGTCAACCTCGAAAGATGTCGATCAGCACTTTATCAAGACTCCTTAATCCATAGAACGGCTAGGCTCTGAAATTCATTGCCTGAGGAAGTATTCCCAACAACATAATATAATCTCCAGAAGTTCAAAAAAAAATCGAAATACCTACCTCCTGACCCTATCCTCCCTAGGAGGGCACGATGTTTCTTGAACATTATAGGGATTTCCTTTCGTGTGCTCCAAGCGATAAAAAAAAACGATAATTCGTAGGGAAACATCATTGGCATCAGAAACTGTGATCTGTAGGCACTTTTTTTTATCTCTTGGTGCTCACGAGAGGAAATTCCTTTAATGTTCGTGGAACATCGTGAGTGGACATTGAAACGGTAATTTGTAGGAATGGATGATAACTTAATGTGAGTCTTCGAATTGTATACTATCAGATCGGTATTGAATATGAACCGTTCCTATTTGATCAAAACAGTAATTCAACATGAACATATTGGATCATGACGGTAATTCATTATATACAGGGTGATTCACATAACAACCGACATAGGGCAGGGGCATGTAGGGGGTCCCAAAATATGACAATTTAACGCAACTTACCTCTATACCAATAAGTTACTTCCCTAAGGAGTTATAGTCGTTAAAAGAAAACTTCCCGTTCATTTTGAAAACACTCAAACAACAATTACTTAATTGAACAACTCACTTGCCTCATTGTCAAGTTTGACGTTAATTTTCATAGCTAACTTTCGAATTTTCGATGATTTTAAATAACACACCTAGAGCACGCATTTTCAGATATTCGAGTTTTTGATGAAAATGATGACGATTTTCGAAAAGTTACTAGAGAACGAAAAGTTTTAGAATTGAATTGCCCATAAAACAAAATGAAGATTTTTGAAATCCATCAAGGGTTAACAAAATTATGTTGAATATTGATGGTGCGCCACCCGGTATACCCTCTTTACAAATTTCAATTGAACTCTAGTTACTGTCAAGTAACGCCCTAAATACATTCACGAAGTGTAACAATTTTGGTTGCTTTTAGTTCAAGAATAATGAAGATATTGATTTTTTTCAAAATTTATAACTTCACTTTCAAAGCCTATATCTCCTTAGGGAAGCAACTTGGTATAGCGGTAAGTTGCATTAAATTGCTATATTTTGGGACCCCCTACATGTCCCTGCTCTATGTCGGTTCTTATGTGAATCACCCTGTATTTTCATTCTGTCGAGAGAATCAGAATCTTATCTATTATATAAAAATGGCAATCCAATCTCATTTCAAAGCGACAGTAAATCATCACAATCGTATTTCGTTTAAACCTCATTGTATAGAAATAATTTTTATCGAATCACTACTCTTTCAGAACCGTCATTCGTCGCTCCCAGTATAACGTCATGATTATGAGAATTCGACTTCTACAGGCTGATGTTGCGACGGAATACGATTATGATTATTCATTGACTCGACAGAATACAGTTCTGACAGAATACAATATTTTGAAACTTTTCCCGAGTCGGAGACGGGGAGAGTTTCTTGAATATTGGTGTTCGAGAAATAATTTTCAGTTTTCAATTGAAGCCAAAGTATAGGATTCGGTACGAAAATCTTACACCGATTTGAAAATTAATTTTACAAGATAACGCTGAATAAAATACGGAATAGGGACTTGAGTTACAAAGTATAATGAAAAAATAAGTCGATTGTAGCTCAAGTTCACAAATTCATTTTATCGAAGTTGGTAGGAATATATTCTCTCACATGGATCTCGAAGAACTAATGAAATATGCTCATGTGATTTCATGAGGTTGAATAAATGACTCTAGTTATATAAATAATAAAAAATATATCGATAATATATAGCTCCATCTCTGTTTTGTTGTACTGAGTATAAACGGAAAAAAATTCCGGCATTTCATTTATGTTGGCAGGTTGAATAAAGTCACTTTCCATAAATTGCTTTTTGTCCCACTAGAAGGAAGTGAGTACTTTTTTCCTGGATACATATATATACACATTGTCAATTGCTTTGGTTATGCTAGTTCCGAGAAATGAACTAATGAAACAGTCTTCCAGAAAGAACAGCAAGTTCTTTTATCTTATATTCCAATTCCTGGTTACGTTTCATATCAGATTACTTCAAAATCTTGAAGAAGATGCCTGCAACGCAGGTGTAATTCCTGTTACAAACTTCAAATTTCACGTCTATAGTTTTCTGATTTCGATATAATGTAATACCTTCTCAGTATTGATCCTTCTCTCTTTCTGTCACAAAGAAAATAAGTGTATTATAATATTTAATATTAGATTTCAAATCACGGTTTTTTATCTCCTTCTGCTAGGCGTCAGAAGACAACACAACCTTGAGCTGAAATCTACAACAATTTTTCCTTGTATAATGAATAACTATTTTCACAAGAAACTTATCAACTTATACTGACTTATAGCATGAATTCAACCCAATCCGTAGTGAGATGTGGAAGTTGTTTCTCCTTTCAAAGCCAAAATATTCCTAGTGTAATTTCATTCTCCTTCCACCAAAGAGGAGGATCAGAATTCCAGAAGTTTGTTTAGTTGCTGTAGTAACGATACAGAATACAGGCCTTTATTGTGGCGAAAATGATAGGTGTGGAATTTTCAATAAAATTTCAGATTTTTTTTTTCAAATTATTCATTGTTATTTCCAAGAATTCCAATCCAATTTTAAAATCCATCACTCCAATTTCATAACTCATCAGTGGATTTTGAAATTCAAATGACGCATTATGAAATATATTTGATATTTGACTATTGTGGAATTTGAAGTGTTAGTTTTTCGAATGAATCCGATTGTTCCGTAATACAATTTATGTTTTTCGAAATTGAATTGACCAATTCGGATTACAAATGATGCTCCTTGTTCTCCGAATAACAATTTGGAAATACAATTATTGACCAATTCTGAACTAAAATTGGAAAATATGTAGTTGTGAATTAATTGAACAATTCCAAAATGAATGTAGGTAATCATATTATGATTGAATCGTCTGAACCTCAACAGATTACATCGGATTCTCTATAATAACCTTGCAGATCCGGAGTTTGACAAACCTTTCCGGTCATTTCACCTACAATGCGGTTTACCTGCACAGAACCAGTCATTTCTGGTTCCGGGAGCTGTTCCGGACTGTTCACGCATTGTATAGATAATTCTGCAGGATATACTCAACTATCCCAACTCCAATAACTAACAGGAAGATGGACTAAGATTTCTATCAGTTTGATAATATTTCTCTCGAGACGCAATACAACAAATCAGCGTTTTCATCATCATCACCTCTGAATTGTATTAATCGGATCATAAAAGTGTCTCATTTGAAAATTAGGTTGAGACTCGAATTGGGGTGGAAGTATTTCCTAGAACTGATAGCCTCCAACAGGTGAGAAAAAATCCAACACCTACCTCCTCCTCCTTTCCTCCCAGGTACGCACGATGTTCATCGAACAGTAATTTCTGTTCGTGCGCTTCTGGAGACAAAAAAACATGAAAACTATTTGTCAATTTTATGAATTGAAAGTTCTAACAATGAGCAAATGGGGTTTTCAGAGCGTTTGAATTCCAAGAGCCGATCCAGTAGGTATCGTAAAATCAGACCTTATTTAGCAATAATGTTATGGGGGGAAGTAAAAAACGTTATCCTGACCACATATTATTCATTTATCTATAGAATGAACCAACTGATTTAAGCATTTGATATAGAGAATGCTGTTTTATTTCCTTCTGAATTCGAACGCTACTGAGTTGTGATGTCAGTAACTTCTTGCAATTTGATTGGTTGAAGTTTGTGACGACTGGAGAGCACGCGCTGTTGCCAGGTTCCTGTGGAATCATTGAACTGATTTTTTGTGGAAGATGGTGCAAAGACTACCATTTGATTCTAAATAACTATATTTAGTAGGTAATTAGTTGATTGGTATCCCACTGCTGGTCAAATTCAATTCACTCTGGACTCCAAAATATTTCATTAGTCTCAACATCAGTTAGGATGAAATATATGATTCAGGCATTCAACAGTAAGACGCTTTCAATACGGTTAGATTTGAGTTATAATGTTATGATTCTGTTGACGGATAGTTATAATCAACGAATTGAACAGGGTTACTATATCTCAACTAGTCATATCCGGAAATTTCAATTGCTGATGTGGCAATTATGATCACAAGGGTACTATTATCAATTAAAAATGGACCCGCACGTGAGCAAGATATAGTATTCATTGATTCAACATTATTTTTCTCTTTCTGTGGTAGGTATAGGTGTGAGTACCTGAACTTGGTAGTATTTTCTTTATTCACTTATAATTTTGAATGATCCACCAATACAGAAATCAACAATCTGAATAATTATTAAATGCAATTTTTTAGTACTACGTATTTTAAGGTAGGTAGGTATATTACTGAGTTATCTAACATCGTTTGTATATCATGTGCTGACATGAGAACATGTGTAAACTGATATTCGACTTATCATGTACCTTTCTGTCAAATTTGGCATCATTGTCAAGTCCATTGTGCATTTCATTGGCACCCGCTAGAAGTTGAGGGCATTATATCAATCCAAATTGCTCGCGCAATGATCGTTTGAATTCGCTCGTTCATTTTTGCGTTCTGAATGATTTCTCATACGATGAATTATTGATTGATAATAAAAATTTTTCAGACCTATTATCCGCTCAAGGTGCAGTATATCCATGGAGACATAGTCTATATATAATATTTATTATTTTTCTACATTGTGTTAGGTGGGAGTCAGAATATCTTTGTCGAATCTGTGATAGAGTACCCTGATGCTTTCAAGATGTATAGAATTTGGGGTGAGTATTGATTGAAAATATACTGATGATTTTATTTCAATCTATCATTATTATATGAAAGAACCAGGAGGGTGTTAGGATGGATATAAAATAGGACAGCATAATGATTCAATATCGAATATTTCAAATTCACTGATGATCATTTTGGGAAGATGCGCTAACGAATGAAATTTGGAACAGCCATTGATGATAACCGAAATGTATCAGCAGATAATAATCATTTTCAATAACATAATGTGCCTCCTCATTTCGTATACATGTGAAAGAATGGCTATCCCAAAATCTCCCAAATAAATGGATAGGACGTAGAGGACCAACAGAATGACCAGTGAACTCGCCAGACCTGGTCCCAACCTATAACCTTCTTTGGGATCATTTAAAATCCGTTATTAACAGAACCTACTGATCTGAATTGTTTGGAAAAAAACAGGGATCGAATCGCAGGTATATAGTGGTGCCCGCGAGAGTCTCGTTTTCGGGAGTCTCGCATGGTCTCGTCTCGTTTTCGAGACAAGACTCGAGACGAGACTCTGACAAGACGAGACGAGACTTTTGTTGGTCTCTTCTCGAGTCTCGTGCAAGACTTCTCGTGTCTTGAGCGAGAGTCTCGCAGGTAAATATTTCTGCGTTCCGACTACAGACTTGAGAATTTCATTCGTATACAACAATACAACATATTTAGAATAAATTCAGACTATTTAGCACAAATAGACGAAACTTTTCATTCATGAATACTTTAAAAACACAATCCATAATTGTTGTAAAACGACGAAATGCGAGAAACGACAACGGACTATTCTGTCTCTTACGGCGGCGGAATATAAAGGCAATTCTGCAATAACGACAGATCGCAAATTGAATGACTGGGTGAAGGACAAAAACATTTGCGATCGTGAATGCTGATCAGACTGATGAAGGTTTTTTCTTAGATACCTTTTTCTTGTATAAGTAAAATAATGTTGGATTAAAGTTTTTGTTTTGTTTATTTGTCTAGAATAAACTTGTTACTATATAATAATTCAGTTTTATAACTTTCGAACATATAATGCAATGTTTTTTTTTTCTTGTTTAGATGTATGATGTAAGTATGTTCCTAGTAGGTACTTACTTTTCAGTGATTGATGTCATTTTTGGTGTAATTTTCTCTTCCTACTCTTACATTATACCAAAAAAGTATAGGTAAAGGTAAATATACAGTACTAGACTGGAACAATATTTATGCATGACCAAATTACGATACATATGCGAGACTCTCGTACGAGACGCGAGACAAGACAAGACTCAAGGCTGCGAGACGAGACTCGAGACAAGACTCCATATTTCATCGGCGAGTCGAGACGAGACTTTATGAAAGTCTCGTCTCGTTGGTCTCGTGTGAATCACTAATGGCAGGCGATAAGTAGAGAAACATTTTCAATCGTGCAAGAGGAATCTGCTAATAGATCTACGATCTACCACTGTTTGGGAGTCAATGGAGGTCACATTGAATACTTTCATGAGGACCTATCGGACAATCCATTTAGTGCATTGATTTACTAACAATTAAAAACCTCTAGCATTCAGAATCGAATATCTCAAGGAAGGCTTGTTGTAATTCAGAAAACTTCGCACTACTATAGTGTCAGAACTGAAATACTTCGCAATGATGTATAACATGACTCTTATTGCCTATTCAAAATATTCAGGGGGTTGGAGTATTATTGTATTGTATTATCTCTTATGCGTCACCGGTGTTTCCCTCCAAAAAAAAAATCCGACGTGCTTCGTTGTTTTGTAGTAGGAGCATTTTTTTCTAGTTATCAAGGGTGGTAAGTCATAAGTGGTCAAAGTAGAAGAAGAACCTGCATGTAGGAAGTAATTCCAGAATAAGTGACATAAGTGTATCCCATTTGTTCTCCAATAAAAAACCCTCGATATAACATAAATTCCCATTCGTAGAAATGAACCGACTAGAGAAATCTCCGTCACGTTAACTGTGCAACATAACCCTCATTCCGTTGTAATTTGAACAAATAACACTGAAATAGAGTGGTGAGCTATGTTATGTCATGTGCTTAAGGTTTCATGACCTGCGGATAATTTTGTGAATCATATTATTGTATCATCAGATCAATATATCATCCCACTGATGTGAAATATATTTATGGACTGTATGTTCATGTCAGCAGGTTGCATAACGAAGAAAATAAGTATTAACTTATCAGTTGAAGCATACGTTGTCATGAATATAAATGCATTGTATATTCAATCGTCCCTCAAATTCTTTTTGCAACCGGCTCTATATCTTTCGTCAAAAGTTCATGTATAAAGTACACAGAACCAATCATAATTCGATGATCTAGTATAGGTATGCGTTTTTAGCATATCAAAAAATTGTATATATGAATATAATCATACATCATTTAGTAGGGAAAAGATTCGGAATTCGGGAAAATTATAAATCATAGGGTGTTTCAATTAAAAATTCTTGTGTCGTTCAGGGATATATTTCGTGTTAGCTATAGCTAACATTCGATATGAACTGTACTTTGTGATTCAAATAAAACATTTCACAAATAGCAAAATATCATTATTCAATGCAAATTTCTTGATATCACACGGAAGGACGTATAAGATATGCATGGATACCAATTCTTTCTCCTTCGTGACCTCTATATATATCACCTTAGTCAACCTAACCTGAGCTAACCTGACCTACATACTCCATATTATTTAGTATTCTCAAACAGGTGGAAAATCTCAAAACATAAGTATCGTAGTATATATATATATATATTACAACAGTAATTACAGTCTTATGAGTTTGCCAATTGCAATTGGAATGATCCTTCCAAATCACAGGTGGAATGAACACATAATAAAAACTGTTCATACTAAATTGAAAAATATGACAGAATCCGTCTCGATTTTCTCTTCTCGTTTCTATAAAATGAGAATATGAATGTTATTGCAATATACGTGCAGTAAGGACAAATCAGAAGATTTGCCCCAAAATGTCATTGCGTTTGAAGAATTTTCCTATCAGAGAGCCTGAAAGTGAAATGTTTGGAGAAGTGGACCTTCCGGGAATGAATCTGCTTTCGTTATCAACGCTAAAAATGAATAATTGTATGGCAAATTCGTATTCGTCTCGACACTTCTCAGTTCTCAGTAATAATTGTGGAAAGTTCTTTGAACCGTTTCATGCATATTTGACCCTAAAGTATCGGTTATTCAAGTGAGATGCCAACAATTTGAGTGCTCGCATATCAGCGCCATATTCATGAAACTTTTGCAGTATCACATCGTGATTGACTTTGTCAAATGCATTCTGGAAATCAGTATAAATCACATCGACCTATTCATTGTTATCTAGATGGTTCCGGACATGATGAGAAAATGATAAAACATTTGTTAAGGTGGATGTTCTTGAAACTAATCCGTGCTGTTCTTCAGAAATATTCCCTCCAACGCCACTCCACACTTTCGCATCAATAATTTGCTCGAATAGCTTTGCAGAAGCACATGGAACTGCTATTGACCTAAAGTTTTCAATTTCTGAAAGATTGCCAGACTAATGGATAAGTGTTACAATAGCTCCTTTCCATAAGTCTGGAGATGTATTTGATTTTATTGCTATATTATAGAAAGGGCTGCTTCAACCAAACTCCACATCCGTCAAAAATATATGGTGGAATCGCATCACTCCCTGCAGATTTCTTCTGTTCAAGATTTTTCAGGGCTTCAAAGTAACTGCTATCAGTTACTCCAATGATTGATGATTGATTCTGAATATTATTATCCAAGTTAGGATTGTGAGATGCCTGGTCGTTGCTGTGGACTGATTGAAAATATTTCCAAGAGAACGTGCAGACTCGCCATTTTTTATGTTTGTGCCCTCTAGTTTGGGTGTGGGAGACGAGTTATACGTTTTTTATCACTTACTGTGTAAGACCAGAAGTATTCTGGATCAGTATAATTGACGTTCTCGATATTTATTGTGTGTTATTAGTTTTCGTCTTTTCCTCGTCTTTTCCCTACCAACAGCTGCACATAATGGTTTGATAGGTGTTTCAACTTCCTCAGAACATTTTTTCTTTTCAGACATTTTTTCACATCGTTAGTCAACCAAACAGGAGACCTACTCATTTTCCTTTTTGAATTGAGGTACTAATTCATTGAATACTTTATATATCTCACTGTTAAAATAATTCAAGACTTCATTGAAATTTTCTATTTCCAACAATTCAGTCCAGTCATTAACTCTGATTCTTTATGAGACTTGTAAGAAATCGCATTTTGGAAAATTATAAGAAGATTCTGTTTCAAAATGGGTTTTTGGTCCACAACCCTCACTTATTTGTCATCTACCAAAGAAAAATCATATTTGGATACTTTTGATAAATTGCAGGTTTCTGACGCTGTTAACACCAAATCTAGTTTTCGATTATCAGTATTAAGGACTTCATTCATCTGTTCTGAAGCGTTCAAGTCTTGATACACCTGTTGGGGAAAATTTTGAGCTTAATCAGAAGTTCAGAACTTCCAGTAGATGAAAGACAAATGAGCCGCTCACAATATATTCATCTCCTGAGTTGCAATAATTTCGAAACTTCTGTAGTAGATTTTCAGTAAGTTATAGTAACTTACTTCATGATGATTGTAATGACAATTCAGACCTCATTCTTCAGGAGTTGTCTGTTTAGTAGTGAAATTCTAGAGCACTAGTGATAATGAAAAATATGTAATTATGATATTCTCCAGTCCGTAGTGAGGAATATGATGTTTTCGTGATGGGTCATTACCACATCTAATTCTTGTTCGCGGAAATTCAACAATATGGAGCACCAGAGAGCTTACGCTAATTTGGCGAAATGATATTACACGAGACAACCTGCTTTAGTAGAAAAATAAGTTTAAATTTATTAGTGAAGTTGGGAGGACGATAATAACCAGCTATGCATGCATATTCCTGCTGGATATGTTCCTATTACTGCAGCAAATGTTAGGGAAGCTTGTTAACGTTGTAGCGCCGGACAACGTTTCACATATTATGGGAATAATGATGTGAAACTTTCATCACGAACAAATTGAATATGAAAATATGTTCTGTTGGTTGGATGATATGTGCTGGTTGAAGTTGTGATGAATTCAGTGGAATGTTCAAATGAAAGGACACAGAGGAAAATGGTCTGAGTAAACTGTGCATCCGACAGTTTTTCATTCGTTATAGTGACAGCTCATTTCGCCTTTTGTTAGATTCAGGATACTAAAAGCAAAAGTATTGTTATTTTCTCTTTTACATCTGAACTTATTATGACACTCAAATGCGAATCAATAGTGCTATTTCTCTGTGACGGGAAAAAAGTTTGGCATTTCATTTCTGTTGGCAGGTTATGAAATGTCACTTTTCATAAATTACTTATTTCCCGTGGGAAAAAAGTGAGTACTTTTTTCCCGAATATATATCACATATATATATACTCTGTTAATGGCTTTTGTTGTGCTATAGTTCCGAAAAATGAGTCAATAATACCGTCTCCGAGAAAGAACTGCAAGTCCTTTTATCTTCCATTCGACTTCGCGGTTTCGTATATTACTAAACAACTACTGAATTCGCAATTTTTCAAAATCAAATCACAGAATTGAACTGACAGAAAGTGACATCAGATATTTGATTACTTCAAAAGAATGATAAAGATGTCTATAAAACGCAGGTGTCCCTACTGTTAAAAACTTGAAATTTCACGTCGATAATTTTCAGATTTCGAAAATATGTAATATCTTCTCAATATTGATTCGTCCTTCCTTCTGTCACAGAAAAAAATAGTGTATTATACACGGGAAAAATATTAGATTTTAGCTCACGGTTTTTTGTCTCCCTCCGCTACGCGTCGGAAGACAACACAACCTGGAGCTAAAATCTACTACTTTTTTCCCTTGTATAATAAATAACTATTATACACGATCGACCGGGCATAAAGAAGCACTTTAGCCCCCTAGGACGGTAAAGGGGTACAGCGGCCGGTGAAGTAGTTTAACTGTTTTCCTACTAATTTCAAGTTTAGAATCTATACGTATGATACATAAAGCATACTGTCTGTAGGTTAATCGAGGAGGTGGTACATTCATTTTACTTGGTTCTTTGGGATTTTCTCTTATCGTTTCTATAAAATAAAAGTATTCGTATTATTTCAATATATTTGTAGAGGGACAAATCAGATGATTTGCCCCAAAATGTCACTGCGTTTAACAAATTTTTCTATCAGGGAGTCTAAAAGAAAAATCCAGTAGCTTGTCAGTGACAATTTGTTTGAAAAAACTTTCGAAGAAAAGAAATATAGATATATTGAAAAAATATCGAATTTGTTCTTATCTTTGGACGTTTCGGGACCGATTCTGCTCCCGTTCTCAACATGTAAATGCAAATTATTTTTCTTTGAAAGTTGTGCTGCGTATAGTTTGACACTTTTCAGTGTCATTACAATTTTTTGATGATTGTATTTATAGTATACCTTGTGTTTGTGGAAAGTATTATACAGGTGAAACGAAGAGACCTCTCTCAGCAAGGACAAAAGAACACAAGTACAATATCAAGAAAAGACATATCGATAAATCGAAGCTAACTGAACATATTCTCACTGAAGATGGACAACATATGGCACAGTGGAATAATATCAAAATCATAGGAAAGGAAGATAACAAACAAAAAAGAAAAATAAAGGAATCCGCTTGCATTCTTCTAAACGGAGACAATAGCATTGCTTCCTGTTCAGTTGATATTGATAGAACATGGTATTCACTACTGAAAACTGAACATGAAAATGGTAGATTCAAGATCAATTAATGAAAACATCCTGTAACTCATTTGTAGACTAAAATCACTCATTCATATGCCAACATCAGTATGACACTGAAAAGTGTCAAACTATACGCAGCACAACTTTCAAAGAAAAATAATTTGCATTTACATGTTGAGAACGGGAGCAGAATCGGTCCCGAAGCGTCCAAAGATAAGTACAAATTCGATATTCTTTCAATATATCTATATTTCTTTCCTTCAAAAGTTTTTTCAAACAAATTGTCACTGACTAGCTACTGGATTTTTCTTTCAGACTCCCTGATAGAAAAATTTGTTAAACGCAGTGACATTTTGGGGCAAATCATCTGATTTGTCCCTCTACAAATATATTGAAATAATACGAATACTTTTATTTTATAGAAACGAGGAGAGAAAATCCCAAAGAACCAAGTGAAATGAATACATAAAGCACTTTGCAATGAGACATTAAAGTCACTTCTCTATTCTCCATGAAAAGTGCGATAACAGTTGGATTCCTGATTGTGCAATCTGCATTTAGAACAGAATACATGAGTTGAACTTTCACATGTAGTCCTATATGGCTATCAAAAATATTTACCCTACCCATTTGCTTGTTGTATACCCTTACAATATCTGGACATTCAACATCCTCTATATCGTTCATTTCTACGATCGAATTTACGTACCGGGTTGCTGCCTGAAAAACGTACACATCAAATTCACAATTTAAACACCTATTTCAACACCTTCAACACTCCCAACAAATTCAACTAATTTGCCCAGTTTTTTTTTTCAAATTCTCCTTCAGATGGAAGTTTGCGATTTCGGAATTCTGTTCCTCCTCACTCTTCCTAATGGAAAAATACCTTGGTTATGCATATAAGCCATGAGTGGAACTGACGTGAAGAAGGACAGGACAAAATTCTTACAGTCGACTCAACCAAAGCTATACTTTATTGTAAGCAATCTTACAGGGACATGTTTCGAAGCTTTACATAGGAGTAATAAAGTGAGAGAAAAAAGAACAATGTCAGACAAACTCCTCAACAACGATAGGTCTAAAAAACTCACCTGTTCTGGAGGAAAAAAATTATGTTTACATATAATTCATATTGGTGGTAATAATTTTAAAAAATTATGAAAAGGTTAAATGGGGACCGCAATTATTGCGGAACCCCTTTGTTAGGGAACTTTTAATAACATGGTAATAAGTATTTGGAGAAAATCTACAAAATTATTATCTGTTCATGCCAAACTCTCAAAAGACAAGGAAAATGGAAAAAAGTAAAAAATCAAAGGAATTGCATGACTTTGACATTGCGTATTTCTGCGGAGCACCTTCTTTCACTTGGCAATAAATTTATTGCAGGAGTTCATAGGCTACTGTCCTTTCTTCAGACGATACAAGTAAATTCTCCGGGGACTCACGTGACCTACATCAAAGAAGTGCTATATCATCCCGTCAGTGACATTGTTTACGAACGGTAATCTTGAAGTTCATAAAAAATATACATGAAAGAAATGGTGAATGTTGATGACATTATTTATAATGATATATTCATCGAATAGTTCAATACTCAACACTAGTGAATCGATATTCATCAGGTATCATATATGAGACGTCATGAAATTAAGGGTTAATGTCTACTTAACTCAACTAGAAAAGAGGCGAAACGACAGTCGCGCTTTTCTTCACATTCATATTGGTCATATACATGATAAGAAATATCACGTGGTCACTTATCGAATTAGCGAAATATATCTCTCCATCGCAGTTGTGGAAACACTATGACTCAACAAGACTGAAAAATGTGCCCAGCATCCTCTGAATCATTTGAAATTCTGGAACAACGAATGCTTTGGTCGCATCGGACCTCTCGTCTGATGGAGAATCCTTGTTTTGACCCCAATGACACGAAGACGAATGGCCAGGGTCTTCGGGTTATTATACTTTACTTATTCTGGCACTGTGTTTGGCCGAGGTGGTGGTGAGGGTTGATGTTGGGGACTTGCGGCAGATTTATTGGGACGTGAGGTTCCGATACATCCTGGCTGATATGCGATGCAAGAAAGATATATTACTTTTTGCTTCACGAAATATTGGAGACATCTGAGATGTAGAGTCACGAATTCATTAACGTGATATTCAGGTTGAATAACGAAATCCTTGCTAACGAGTGTCAACTATCAGAAGGGCAATACTTATGATTGGGAATGTTGAAGAGTAGAATTAACGGTGTTTTTATTCAAATTCCTATAGAACATTATATCGAACTTCTTCAATATGAATTCTTATTTCTGATCCATCGATTGATGAGCTTTAATCAGAAGGACCTCTGACAAAGATACATCGTGTTATCAAACGTATTCATGGTTCTTGTAGAGAACGTTATTTTCCCAGAATACCATAGTTATCCACGTGGCACAACCCATATGATCTCAAGCAACCTGTATGTGAGAATGATTTTCTTCTTTCCGTTGCGTCTTATGATTATATCTTCATGCTTCATGAACTTCATTTATCATACAGTGATGTTACTATAACTATGGACAATGATTATAAGCGATGAAGTAGCGATATAGTGGCAATTACCCTTGTCTGACAAATTTGTCATATTTAAAATTCATCCTGAATTCGTTAACTGACTGAACTCTATTTCATGTTGATAGAAAGCAGTAGCAGCAGAACAAGTCAAGTTGTGTTATTAATATTCTTGTGATCCTTGGGACTTCAAAAAGGAATTGACATCCATTAAATATCCAAAATATTCTGCTTGGATCGGATCTCCATGTGTTGTATGGGTAACTGCAGTTCCCTAACGCTGTCATCAGGTTCAGTGGTGATTCCAAAACATGTCGAATCAGTTCCACCTCTTCCTTGAGTGCTAAGTAAAAAGACAATTCCTGATTGATGCTGCGGTAACGTATCACGAATATCATTCAGGAGTGAGAAGTGACCAGGATCAACTAATAACCAATTTATCAATTTTTTGAGATTGTCTTCCATTCATCATCTCACATAATGGAGTTGAAAGCACATCGAAGTGTCATACTCTCTCAGAGAAAATTTGTGATTGGTACAGAGGTCACGTGGTGAGGTATGACGTGAAATAGAATAGAGTGCCGAAAAAAATTATCTACGTATTGACCTCATCAGTGCATGATCCCAATGGCACCTGCAAATATCTTCATTTCCTTCAACTAGAGCAGTGCATTCTAACATCAATGTTTTTTTTTGTAGCATAATCCTCAAAGTTCTGTGGAATCCAATCATGACTTTGTTCTGATATGTTATTGAAGTTGAGGTATGTCTTGTTTGCTGAAGAATTCAGGAACAGTCAACATTCAAATCGAATAAAGTTAAAGTTTCAACTTGAAATCATATTGATCGAGTGAACTTCAGAAAGTGCAAGCTGAGCTTTTTCAGGACTGAATAAAAAACTCTAGGCGAAATTCATTCCCCTACTTTAGGACACGAGAACAAGCGTCATTCTTCCATGGAGAATTTCGTTATCCAAGTTCCGTGAAGTTGTATCGTTACCGAAAAAGGAAACGGACAGTTTCTGCAGACTTTGTGGGGTATCCCGAAATTTACGAGTTTCCAGGTTTGATATAACAATCTTATGAGTATAGCGTCTAGGGTCATTGGTCAGATATTGTCCGCCGTTTTCTTTCTACAATCAACCATAAAAATACCACAGTTGGCTGAGCTTTGTTTACGAGGTAACATTTTTTCAACGTAGAAATCGACCGATTGCTCGAACATATAATAGTAGGGGAATTTTACACAATTAGTTCCATCAACAACTCACGTTCTGTTGGATTTGAGTCAAAATTGTCTCACGGTCCAACGATTTGATCACACTACAGATCTGTGATGTCATCAGTGACGTCACGTCAAACATCAGCTGACATTCAGAAGTTGTACTGAATATTTGTCATGTTGGATCGAACAATGAGGTAAGGATGTTTGTTTCTATGTTTTCTTTATTGATTTTCATTTTATATCGTTGGAATCAACAAGAAATATCATCATTAATATCATATAATATCTTATTCCTAGTGATTTTTCCTATTTTAGAGAACCTACTCAACCAATATTTTTGTTCGAAAAACTTCAAATCGTATGATAAAGATTTCTTGACATTTCGAACCATTCGAGCCAACCCGGTAAGAATGTCGTCACATCAAACGAATTCGAACAAATTGTTGAATCGTGAGACACGGCCTTTAGATACGTACATTTCCACCATTGATGGGAGTTGTTGTTCTATCTCTCTTATTATATTGCATTATAATTCTCTTCTATCGTGAATACAACATATTACTGCCACAAATCCAATGGTAGCTTCCTTGACTGTATTATTCTGAATAGCACTACAGTATATTATGTTTAAAGGTACAATAACCTGAAAAGTACATTGCATCCAACCAATAAGCAAACCACTCTCGAAAGATTATATCCACGTACAGACATTATTTTTACGAGGATTATCTGTATGTAGAACGTAGTCTCGCTGCTAGGAGTATTCTCATGATGATATTATGAAAATAGTTTTCCATCATAATATAAGAGCGCACAGGAAGTTCATCGGTTTATAAATTGAAAGCAAACCTCTTTTCATTGAACAACTCATATTTGCTGAATCTACTTATACTAGAATGGTAAGCAATGATTGAAAAAATATTCATTTTTTTATATGTATAGAAATCATATCGGTATACATCCTCACAAGAATAAAACTAGAAATAGCTGGAAAATAAGTTGAAATTTCTAATCAATCCAAAGTCTTTATTATTTTTGAATGGGAATTGGATTCGGGATATAGTATATCATTTGGTATTTTACTCAAGAATGAACGATGCGAATTTTAACGACTATAAAGGGTGTTTCACAGAAAAAGGGAAATATTTCAATGGTACATGAAGATACCATATATGATAGGTCTTAGAGTCATAACGGAGATACAGGGTGATTGATCGATTTCGAATAATTATTCATTTGTCTGTAAGTATTGACCTACCCAGTATATTTTTCTAAAATTTGGTATGGAGCTTATACTTGGGACGTTGAATTCATTCACCTATCGGGCGCAGTGAAAATCCAGTTTCGGCTTCAGGAAAAGTTTACATTTATTCGAAATATTAAAATAACACAATGTATTTTTTTTTATCGATTGGAGCGCATGAATGTAATAATTGACAGAGTTCATCAAAGTAATCGTGAAGAGGAGAAAAAACTGAACTGGACTTGATGCTTTTTGTTTTCCCGCCACCAATTCTCATCGTTACAATCATAATCAGAAAGCTGAAAGTATGTCAATACGAAGAGAATTAAAATTATAATACCACTTTCAATTGTGATTATTTGATATATTCTTGTTGAATGATCGTTCGGAAGAACTAACTTAGTCTCACAGTCTTTATAACAGAGATACAGGGTGAATTATTGGTTTCAAATAATTATTCACTCGTCCATAAGTATTGAACTACCCATCGCAGTAATATTTTCTCAAATTTCGTATTGAGCTTACTTGGAACGATGGATTCATTGACCTATCAGGCAGAATTGAAATACAGGTTCAGCTTCAGGAAAAGTCTCGTAGTCTTTATAACAGAGATACAAGGTGAACTATCGAATTATACTTATTTGGTATTATTTCCATCCCGCCTGATGGGTTAATGAATCCATCGTCCCGAGTATGCTTCATACCAAATTTGAGATAATGTTACTGGGAGTTCAATGCTTATGTACGAGTGAATAATTATTCAAAATCGATAATTCACCCTGTATCTTCGTTATGAAGACTGTGAGAGAAAGCGAGTTCTCACGAGCGATTTTTGGACTAAAATATCGAATAATCATAATTGACACTGGTTTCATAATTTCAATACTCTTCAAACTGACATACTTTCAACTGTCTGTTAATGATTGTTACGATGAGAATTGGTGGCGGGAAAACAGAAAGCATCAAACTCAATTCTGTTTGTCCTCCTCTTCCCAATTTTTTTTATGTACTGTGTTAATTATTAAATACAGTGTGTTATTTTAATATTTCGAATGAATGTAGATTTTTCCTGAAGCCGAACCTGGATTTTCACTCCGCCCGATAGGTGAATGAATTCAACGTCCCAAGTATAAGGTCCTTACCAAATTTGAAGAAAATATTCTGGGTAGGTCGATACATTATATAGACGAATGAATAGTTATTCGAAATCGATAAATCGCCCTGTATCTCCGTTATGAAGACTCTAAGACCTATCAAATATGGTATTTTCAGAACCACCTTGGTGACCCCTATCTACCATTGGAATAGTCTCCTTTACCTGTGAAACACCCTGTATATTATCATCAATGCAATGATCATATACCAGGAAGTCCATTCAAGACTATTCACCCTATGTGACTCACGGGAAAATTATTTTACAAAAACATAACGAAATACGTTGATTCTTGCGTCAAATGGTGTCCTCCTGGCACCATTCGACACAAAAAAGATTTTACATACTTCAACAGTATACTCCTCAGAGCAACCAATTCAATAATTCCAATTGGGTTTGAGGATCATGTTATACATCATTGCAAAAGTAATCTGATTTTGACACTAGCAGTGCAAAGTTCCTTGAATTCCGATAAGGCATTATCGAAATATTCGGGTTGAAATGGTTTGTTCTTTAATAGTCGAAAAATCACCCCAAGACAATTGCAAAGTCTATTTCAAAAGTTGACTTGCACATTTGAGGATGTTTATCTTGTTATTGTTCACCATTCAATGCTTATTCTTCTTTCCGAATCGTTCAGGTCAGTAGATTTCGTATCATGAATTGAAAACTTCAAATTAATACAGGAAACTGCATCATTGGGTACCAAGTCTGGCAAACGTGCTGGCCCTCAAGAGAAAAGTCATTGAAGGCCATGTCCCGCAAGCGTGCTTGCCATTTTATTGGTACTCTATACGACCTATCCATTCAATCGAAAACTTTTAGGATTCTCTCACGGACCTCGATGATGATGATGTTTATCGAAATCTATTGGGAAATTATATTCATTTTCAGATGAGAGAATGGGTACCCCAAAATTTCGCAAACAAAGGAATATAGGTCGTAGGGGACAAATAAAATAGCCACAATGCTCACCGGATATGGCACCCAATGTTTGTTTTTTAGTTATTCGAAATCCGTTATCAATGAAACGGGACCCACTACTGAACTGGTTGATCTGGAAAGAACAATACACAGTTGAAAATCCTATTGAGTGTAGCTTCTTGTTTAAATAAAATGCACAGTTATTTCCACCCGGAAGGCAAATTTTGTTGAATTCCAGTCAGAACTGTGAATATGATTTCTAGAACATTTTTCATACTCCTGCGACATTTTGTGTCGATATAATACTGAGGGGCGCTATAAAATGGTTGCTTAAACCGGTGTGAACCTTAATTGGCAAAAAGTTGTGTGGACCTGGAGTTAAAATCAACTCACAAATATTAACTTTGTGAGGACTGAATGCCAGGTAATAAATAGAGAACCATGCTCAAATGTGGATAAGGAATTTGTGAATAGAATGTACCACTGTCTGGAAATCAATGGAGGAGGTCATTTCGAACAATTGTTGTGGATATCCATTCAATAATTCTTTTCATACATCCATTTACTCACATTTAGAATGGAACTCAAAAAAATTCGCACTGCTAGTGTCGAAATTGCAATGATGTATTACATGACCTTGATACCCTATTCAAATTATCGAGGGGATTGGTCTGGGAAGTGGAGAGTGAAAGTATGTTATCTTTTTTGCGTCAAACAGTGTTCTCCTATGGAAATCGACGTGTTCCGTTTTTTTTTTTGTTAAATCATTTTTCTGTGAGTTATCGACGGTGGATAGTCTTGCAATAGCCACCTGGTATTGGACTACTATAATGTTTTTGATGTCGATATCAGTGTCTGTATTTCAATCCTTATGTGAAATCGTGATAGATCATTGATTATGATTTCAACAAAGTGAAAGGGTGGAAGTTGATTGAATCATTCATTGAATAGTTGATAGAAATTATCAAAATCAACTGAACTTCAACCCTCATTATCTCCAAACCATCATTTAGTCACTCAGGCTGTTATGTTTCTCATTCCATCATTTAGTGGAGAAAATAAAGAAACACTCATTTCAGCACACGCTGAATGGGCTTATATCACAAAAAATTTTCATTTCATAATTCGATAGAACTAACCCAAACTAGCTCACCACCGCAAACCGTTTCTTGCTGTGAGCTCCCTACGTTTTATAAAAAATTATAGAAATCCCCGATTTTTCGGACCTCTGAAAACGAGGCGATGATGTGACGTCAAAACCCTAATACTGAAACAAGACTATTCCAGACAGAGATGAATAATACATGATTTCTGACAGAGTGAATTAGCGCGAGATCACAGTTGAAAGAATTAATATATCAGTTGCCTTAGTCTCCGTCCGGCGTTTGGTATTTTCTTTTAACTATGGCGAGACGAGGTTTCTACGTCATAAGAGGATCCGCTTTCAGAAGGTAGTATTATTTATGTTCGAAAATGAAACATTCCAGTTAATTTTCCGATCGAATTATGTCGTCAATCATTATTTATGTATAAAAGAATCATTATAAACATGGTTTGAGTTAAAAGTTCTACTAAGGTGTACACGCCCATTCTCAGGGGGATCAAATACCAAAGCAATCGGTATTCGGTATATGTTCGAAATCACAATCCCGGATGCTCGTGGTGTAATCAAAGATTGTGAGCGAATGGCTCAATATTTTTCGCCAGCAAATAGGGCGCATCCGATGCCGCTTTAGCAAATTGCTGAGCATAATTTATGTTCAGTGCGCTCTAACAGGATTCGGTTACGGAGACATCTAGAGAGGGGCCTAATGAACTGTCGAGGAGTAATCATCATCAATCAAGAGGAACAAGCTAGACGCACAGAGAATTTCATTGGATTGGTATTCGCCTCTTGAAATGGTGAACCTATCGGTTCAAAGTAGATAGATTATGTTTTGTGATCACTGATATACAGAGTGTTCCTGGAAGGTCTTTATGAAAATCACAACATATCCCTCAAACCAAAACAATTTGATACAAGAAAACTTACCTCATAGTAGGAGAGCCGGCTCCAAATTTCGACCGTCATCTGATGACGAAATGTTTTGAGTTCCGGAAGCATGTAAAAACATTGTATTTTGTTTACAAACGCTTGACGCTTTGACGCTTTCAAATTCCAACACAAAGTTGACGTTTTCCCAGAAATGTCATTTATTGACAACATTTGCGCTCGTGAGCGGAAATATAATAATAAAAAACGCTCGCACATCTCTGTAACCTATACTTATTTATTCTTGAAAACCCCCAATTCTTTTATAATGAAAAATAGTGACAGTGAACTATCGAACACACCTCCTGATATAGCAGAAAGTTTGAATCTCTTACCGGAGAAATCAAGGAAGAAATATTAATCACAATATGATACATTCATAAATTGGTGCAACTCTAAGAAGGTGAATAAGTGTTTAGGAAATGTTTCTCTGACAATCAAAGACTTTTAAGTTTTCAACTCATTCGTCCATTTATATATATTCGATGGTACGTATACATGCTTGAATGTTGAGAATACTATCGGAATCAATAAGTATCCGAAACTTATCGCAATTATCGAGAAACGATCTATCGGATATGCAGCGAAAAAATCAAAAACATTCACCGCTGAAGATATATACCAACAAATTTCTTCAAGAAGCTCCCGATGAAGAATATCTGTTGAAAAAGGTGAATTATACTTTTTATTTGAACTCTTTGTTATCATCAGGAAGATAGTGTATCTTCATTTTATTGCATCAACTAGTTATGTTCAATTTGATTGCAGAGTTTGTTGTACTATCCCACTAAACATGTAATGATACAAAATATTGCCACAGTATATTGTGAAGCTTTCTTCCGTAATATGAAAATACAATATTGTATCTATTTTGCTGCTATATTCGTGTTGAAAATATAACAGAAAAACTTACTGACAAATTGTTTGTAAGTTAGAAAATGACCCTTTCAATTAAGTTTCGATAGCAATATTGCATCAACTACATATTCTCATTGAAATTGAAACAATATCAGTGCAACGTTACATATGGAATTCTCAATTGTAATGTTGCATCAACTACTTCATTGAGTTTGTAAATAACATGAGCTAACAACAAACAATATTGCTACAATTTATGGGATGCAACATATATTTGATTAAAAAATGTTATATAGCTGGAATATACAAAATGCTACATTGGGTATCGATCGAGAGACGCCATTTCATGAAATGCCTACGCGCAGTCACAAACTTGCATTCGACAAACGCCAGTATCATAGTCGCCATATTTGTTCGTGTTTGGCTTCGGTAACAGGTATTTTGTTGTTGTACACTTCCAAATGGCAAATGATACCAATAAATAATATACTTTGGAACATAAATTGAGGTGTAAGTGGTGATCTGGCGATATGTGATATTAGGCAGTTGGGAAGGTTTCGAATCGCAGTTAGCAGTTGATGGTTAGGTAAGTCAACATCAGTTATTCTAGGTTAGGTATACATTTTACAAATTCATACATCGTTCATTGATCTGAGCGGATCGTTCGATCGACAATAAATAACATATAATGATTATAATTATTCGTATACCTACTCAAAGTTATAGGACAACCTCGTGAATTCCTTTGAGTGTGCAGTCAAAGTGAATCAAAGTGTACCTACTCTCTTATTGTTTCTGTTTGAGCTTTCGGGTCTTAATCGGCTCTTCATCAGGAACTCTATAAAACATTACAAATTATATGAAATCAATCCTTTTTATTACTGAAACTCTTAGGAACATTGAGGTTTTGTTTAACCTCATAGTGATAGTAGAATCATTGCTCGAATCATCAAATCTTATCTCTCATTTTACTGCACTTAGCTGTTGTAGAAAAAACTTTGAGCTCGCACTCACAATTCATTCTAAAACAACCTCTCAAATATCGTTCTTCAGAATATTCTCTAGATGCTGAAAAATATTCATATTATCTTCAGTGTATATTATAAGGATACTCTCAGCATACCTTGGAAAATGAATATTTCCAGAATCAAGTATACAATCCTCAACTCTCAAGTTTAACCGGTAGATGAACTAACTCAACTAACAGGTAGATTCCTGACTTTTTTGTTTTATCATTATTTCCTTTGTTCCAGGTTCTTATGCAGTGCAGTGCCTATAAGCCCTATAGTATACCGTTATATCGAAAATATTTAGAAATCTTCTCAATCTACTTTTAAATCATGAAATAGTCGACACGATTATTCGATTATTAGAATATTGTTACTAATGTATAATTTATAATATAAAATATGTAATTTTCCTATGCTTTTCATTTTATGTTGCCAGTAACCTTAATAAAATATAACAATAAGATTTCATTCGTTCATTGAGTATGAAATTTTACTTGACTTCATACACAATGTTACAATAACTCTGCTGGAATGATTCATTTGCGAACATTACATTCATAATATTGCTGAATGTCCGTTTCAGTAGTTGCTGCGACCTTGCAGTAAGAAAGCGACAATATCTGATGTAACATTACACATAACATTGAAATATTGCTGCAATATTGTTGAGATAATACTTTGCTTAGTGGGATGGCTCAGAGGTCTAATAAAGTTCAGGTTGCCACGCTGGTGGACCGGTTTCACTTCTCGGTGGGCCCGACATTTTTTTTGCTCGTCAGTTATTTCAAGTTTTTTTTTATTCCTTTGAACATATGGGATGATATGGATAAGAACTATTTCAATGGCCTCATACTTTCAGGGCAGTTATTTCCAAAAGCTGCGTTTGTAGAAAAAAATCTTGTTTATATTTCGAGCACAAAGTGTCATTCCCGCTCTCCAAAGATTACCGCGCTCTGCTCCGCATCGCGCGAACAGAAAACCTTATAACGAATGTAAACAATACTGTTGAGTATTTTGAAAATTTTGCAATATTGACATGTTGATTATAATAGAACCGCTTTCTTAGGATATGCATTGTCCATAATAGCAACAAGAAAATCAAAAACGCAATGATATTCGGAATAATATTGTTGATCTTACCGCCTTACCAATTACGAAATAAAAACGAGAAGAATCACTTGGAACTATCTAATCGTGTTGGTTGTATCTCGTTATCAAATCGAGAAATCGAGTGAAAATTTCCGCACAGGGAAGTGCAGTTTTTCCACAATATCTTCAATTTTCGAAAACTTCTGGAGTTAGTAGTCAAATAATGAATTATGGACATCGAGGAAGCCTTTGCTGAATATCATGAATCGAATTGGTCATGGTTTCAGTAACTGATTTTGATTTTTCAAATTGAAGTGAGATATTGTTATGTCTGGCACTACCATCCCCACCAAGTCCACCATATCTGTGCTCAGTATTTCCATCAGCAACACTCTTTCATGGGATAATCATGTCAGATCCATCGCAAAAGCTGCTTCACAAAAACTTGGATTCTTGTTTCGTTCGAAAAGCTACTTCACACCTCAACAGCTTCTCATGATCTACAAAGCGCAGATACGGCCTGTTCTAGAATACTATCCGCTTGTATGGGGTTCAGCACCAAAACATACGCTGATGCTCTTAGATTCCATTCAGAGAAGAGCCATTCGCCTGGTGGGTGACGCCACATTCACTCGCTTTCTGACATCATTGGAACACCGTAGAAAGGTCGGCAACCTTCCACTTTTTTATCGATACTTCCACGGGAAATGTTCTTCGGAAATATCTGCTATCATCCCTCCACTAGCGATACCAGTCAGACGAACTGGACAAGTCTAGTCAGCACATTCTTTCGTTGTTAATCTCGAAAGATGTCGAACAGCACTTTATCAAAACTCCTTCATTCATAGAACGGCTAGGCTCTGGAATTCATTGCCGGAGGAAGTATTCCCAAGAACATATAATCTCCAGAAGTTCAAAAAAAAATCCAATACCTACCTCCTGTCCCTATCCTCCCAAGGAACGCACGATGTTCCTTGAACATTATAGGGATTTTCTTTCGTGCGCTTCAAGCGATAAAAAAAATTTCCTCTCTTCCTGTCTCCCTTGTATTTCTACTATGGTGCTTTATCTGTCTCTCCTTGACACATAGAAACAGTTTTTTCCTATATTCAGTTCTATAGTGGAGTTCTGAAGAAGAATTCAAAAAAATACAAGCCTTCTGTAAAAAAATATTATTTTTGTCCCAATAACGAATAAGGAAGAAATCACGAAAATGTCCAGAGACAAAGTTCTTCTGTAAGTTGAGAACGGCATATTTCAAAATATGATGAAGTAGGATACTGTTGAAAAGAGAATTGACCCCCTTTTCAAATGAGGTTCTTGGAGTAACATGAACTCCTTCTGATGGTTGAACCATGAGGGCTGAAAATAAGCATGCAAAGTGTTCTTATTTACTGGAAGAAAAATATTAAGGGTGGTAAGATTTTTGATTGACAGGAGATTTTTCGGAAACTACTCAACAGAGAGTTATGAACAAGGGTACCCTTTCTATCCAAGATCATCAATACGGGGAAGGATTTACCTGATGAGCCATTGGGGTGCAAGAGTCGGGCAACTCCAGGAGTTACCCGATTCTAGCACCGCAATGTACGCGTGTAGTGGGAGATGTCGAAGTGAGGTTATTAGCGGCAAGCCTTCCCGCGTCTTCCATCGTGTGTGGCGTGATGACTTTGACCATTTGTTTCATGCAATACAATGAATGTCGTCAGAATGTGAAAGCCAGCCCTTTCAAGATTCGGGGAGTGAATATGTTCCCAAAACATAACTGTTGATGAAGAGGACCCAAATTCTGGCAATGTTTACGAAGATCAAGACGCCGGAAACGTCAGCGATCCTTCCATTGTTCAAAATACTATTTGCTCACAATATTTCTCGTTAAATGATTCATTTTTGATGAAAAATCTGAATATTCACACGAATTTGACTATATTTCCAGAATTTTGTCTTTTTGGGGCAAGGAACAGGCAACTCCATTTTTTCAAATTTCTTTTTTAGCTGTAACGTCATGTAAATCAGAATAACTATCTGAGTTAATACAGCTTATCTAACGTAACTCTGAAGGATTTATACTATTTAGCATATTTTGTTTCAAGTTTCTCAAGAATATTAAGTTTTTCCCCATTTCCCTACATTTTGAAAAATTGGAGTTGCCCGGTTCTTGCACCGAGGTCTTCAATTTCAGGTGTGTCTCTGGAAAATAAAATTCACGTGCCTTTTTGATTCTCCATATTATTCACTGAAAGGAAGATATAAAGGGTGGGAAGTTTTCAAAATGTCACCCTGTATAATATTCACTTCATCAATATATCACCCTATTTTATTTCAATCCGCTTAAATACCAACAACATCATTTCGATTAGTCAATCATCGACTATACTCGACTAGAGTCTATTACATAATTATGGAGATTGTGAACAACCCGTCATGGAAATTACCCATCAGGAATAAATAATAATATGTACTTAATGCATAAATCGATTGATGCATTTTCACAAATGAACCATTGGCTCATTTCCTTCGTCTTATATACAGGGTGTCCGCTAAAAGGAGGTCAATCCATAAACCATAATATATATTCCTTGAACAAAAACAATATCAGTTTCTTAATAGCATTTTTTATTGTAGCCCTTTATATTCGATATACAGGGTGTCAAAGTTGGGAATTGAAAACAGTTTTTTCTCAATTACTCGCGTATTTAATAAGATCATAATCTCAAAATTGGTACATTACATCAGCACAAGGAATTACATCGTGTGAGGAAAACAAAACAGAAAATAACTGTCAAATATTCAGAATACTAGGGGTCGATGAAGAATTAACCTGAATTAATCGTTCTGCTGCGATATTCACTGGAATGGCACTTGAATCTAGGTAGGTATTCATCAATAACAACTTATCATATGCTGTCATGGTCATGACTACTAGATTCGAATAGAAATTGAAGAGAAGTGCTTTCACAGTGACAATACGTCCATATTTCAGTGTCACATAACTAGAATAATTGAAATGTATTGCTAGTGGTGAAAAAAATAAAATATACACCTTGGTAGTAAAGAATATTATCACAACGGGACCTCATACCCCTCGGCTGAAGCTTCCCGATGTGATATTGGTCCCTGGGTACTACTGATATTCTTTTTGGTGTTTGAATAACTATTTCTCATCGATTACCTATATATTATATAACAGAAACAACAAGAGCACAATCCAGAGGCCAATCAAAAGCCTCCGTCAACTACCTCAGTGGGTTAGTTTGTGTGGATATATAATTAACTATAACGTCATAGTTCGTAATACTCTTCGAGAAAAATTGACTGACTTATTGTTGACCTGATGGTTTGTGAAGCTGACCTCGAGAAAAAATGGCTTTCAGTTCGTTTCACACTCCCATATTTCCCATTTTCTTCAAACTCTGAATGGTAATTCTCATCATGTTAGATAATATAAACTCCTGAAGATGTTATGAACTTTCTGGAAGATCTCACTCGTATAGAATTTTCCTCATTTTCTGCTAATATTATTGTTAACATCATAATATATTCTGCCTAAAGCATCCCCTTGCCAAATTATAGTATTCATTACGAGCTTGTCCTCAAATAAAACATGGATACATTCAATTTCATCAACTTGTTTGAATTATTGATCAAATTATGCGACACGTTTTCACCTCACAGCGATGAACAATGAAAGTGAGCCGTATTCTGTAGAACAACCCTCGTTTTTATGTATTCATAATGCCCGGTGGTAATTTGACTGCGGGTTACCACTTCAATCATTTGTTGAAAGTTACTCAAAGTTTTCACGACACTGATGCGTAATTTGAGATGCCAACAACTTTAGGTTAGGTTGGTACTAATAGGGTATTTTAATTTTGGTGATATCTTTCACCTCCATAATTAGATTACTAAATATATAAAACGATTGATGTTTTGGAATGGCAAGGTGGCAATCACTTGATGCAAATTGAATTCTCTCTGTTCGTTGATTATGGTAAGCCTTCGAGTGGAAGCACATCGCCAGAATATGAAATAAAACAGTTCGTTTCGTGATTATGGATCGGTAATATGAAAATTAGAATCCGAGAAGTATTTCTAAGGAATTAGAGGTAATAAACACAGTTATTTAGTGAATGGATGGTGTTTTCTGAACGAGTTCACGTGGAGTCGAGATACAAGCTCATCAGAAGTTAGAAACTCTTTTATCCCTATACTGTGTAGGTACATACCTATGAAACTTATCTCGAAAACTATAGATCAAAGTTGTGATGCTAGACCAACTTTGCGAATGACAACGAGAAACATTCTCTAGTTTCATCTAATTATGTTGAAGGAGCTACAAGATATCTGAAGGATTCAAGTTGATGTTTGTGCTGTTGGAAAACAGATTAGTTCAGTATGTAGGAGATAGACACTCTAATTATATGATTGAAATCATAGTCTCATTCTGAATATACTGGGATATTAATTATAGAGAAATCATTTCGTGAACCTTCGAGTAGAATAGAATACGAGAAGGAGTAGATAATTCGTATTCTTCTCCATTTGTTCTTCTTTGAATTATTAGGGAATATTGCGATAGAAAAAATAGTACATTATACATCAAGGGAGAGGAATGCATGATTTATTCCAAGGTGCGAATTGTAGCTCGATGGCGAAGCCCAATAGATACAAAAAAACCGAGGGGAAAATAGCAGTCTGTCCTGAGGTGTATATACTATGCTTTACGCTGGCATAAACACAAAAATTTAGAAAGAATAAAAATTTGGTCGATGTGTTTTGTCATGATTAGTAGTAGTATAGTTTGTGTAATTCGAATCTGGACAACATGAATCTTGTTTGAACCCATGGTGACAGCAAATACCAAACTAAAATTTATGAAAACAGCTTTGAAAATGGTTAACGGTTATGGAACAACAAATCAAGGAAAAACCCCAAGAAACTATTGATATTTCTTCTGCAGGGATTCTCAACTTGCTACCTGTGGGATATGGAAATATGTATGATGCAGCTTATACTCGCTTCAGAATATGGCGTTTCTAAAAGAAAGTGCAAAGCTATGCGGAAAATGTATTGTTGATATAAACCCTAGGGAATAATACAAGACTTGTGCCCCATCTTTTGTTACCAGATAAACTAACTTCTACTCCTACTGGCGTAAAATATCTGTTTATATATCAAGGGAGTGAAGGTATCCATTTCCTTCCATGGGCGAAGTTTGGAAATAATTACTTTTTCGACGAACCCATGTTTTAAAGCATCATTCTTCAAATTGTGCTTCAGGCGGTCTATATCTCTCGATCCAAACCATTATGCATTCCGAAGGTATAGTATGCCATGGACAATACTTGACGGCATTTGAACGAAAGTCAATCTCTCATATACCTTTATCTGAAGCTACATGATATGTTCTTTGAGGTGCCGAAAGATATAATTCGCATGTATTTCTAGAAATCAAATTTTAATTATTCGAAAGTACATTGTTGGATTCCAATCACTAAAACATCATATTAATTCCGTCTCATCAAGAGTTAGTCATGAACTCTCACCGACGCGAGAGATTCCAAACCATAAACTTCCAACAACAAATCATAATTTCGTTATGCCAGACATATCCAGTAAATCACTCCCAGTCACCGACTAGTTAGTTCCATATGCACGTCAAAGGATCCACACGATATTCAGACATCTTGTAGCTGGAATATTTTGGTGTGTCAGAGGAAGAACGTGGCTGCTCATTTTCGTCGTTAATTGCATTTCTGCCAGTAGATGTCGCATATTTCGTGGTCGTGATCGAAATATGAATCTCCGCTGGCTATGAAGAGCGATCGCAATATGTAAAACTCAGAACCGTCGGGGGACATTTGCATAAGTGATAACTACGAATTGGCATTTCATGGGATTTGATTCGTGCCACCGCGAAGGATTTTTCAATTCCGAGGTGATGTGTTCGGCTTTGTCATCCCTCGACAAACGACAGCAGATTTTTTATTAACTGGTTTCACAGGTTTTTCATTACTTTTTTCAATGTGGATGTCGGATCTGAAATGTTAATATTACATCCAGGATGAAGAAAATACCGAATTAGTGGCAGAATCATCAATCAGATTTTCTCATACAATAGTAGCTTCATGAAAATATAACCCCTTTAGTACAACAATTACCCATTTACAGGGTGATATTACAGTTTATATGATGAGAAATAGAGTGAGTTTGATACGTGAGTTTGTAAAATGAAGAATATAATAAACAAGCCAATGATAAATGAGTTTGGACTTATTATATGATTTGTCTATTGATGAGTCTAAGGAATCGAGTTCATAATTTCAATGAAGTGATTAATGCCACAACATGAAATGTCACATATTATGTTCGCAATGCTGTTATGGTTACTGTACACTACATAGATTGGGAAAATTGAGCATAATATTTTTATTGGCTCGTGTGTTTCTGAAGGTATTGGAATTGCTGGTGTGATAAGAAGGATCGTTGAAGTTCAGCTCTCTAGAAAAGCCGATATCACTGTGCCCAACATCGACTTGTCAGGAGTTACCATACCTTTGGAGACATCCATTTTGATGCTTGGTATTACTATCAGCAATAACCATTCTTGGAAAAATCACGTGAGGTCAATTGCTGAAATTGCATCCCAAAAAATTGGTTTTCTGTTTCGGGCCAGGAGCTATTTCACTTCCAGACAGCTGCTTATGATCTATGGGACACATATCCGATCTGTCCTGGAATACTGTTCCCATATTTGGAGTTCAGCACCCAAACATACCCTGAAACTGTTGGATTTTGTCTAAAAGAGGGCAATGTCTCGTGGGTGATGCCTCGTTCACAAACTCACTCACTTCAGTTCTCTGATCATTACAGGATATCCCTTTTCGTGGAAACAAGAATATATAAAAAATATAATGAATAAGAATATGATAAATGTGCTAAGACTAATCACATAGTCAGTCCATGGCATTAGGTTCATAATTTTAATAAAGAAATTAATGCCACATATGTTCGCAAAGCTGTTATAGTTAGTGCACACTACACTGGGAAACCTCGGGTCAGTTAATCGTATTCTTGAAAATAAGTCGATTGTGACTAGAACATTTTCACCAACGGTAGGAAAATAAGGTACTTGAAGTAGGCAAAACCATATTTCAGAGACAATGTTTCTGCTGTAAGTGATCAGGACACTTGTTGGTATCAACCAAATCGATATGTATTTTGAGGTCGCTAATCAAAGTGAATACTAAACTAGTGCTAGCTCAATGAATACCCATACCATTATGGAGTTATTATTCTGAGATGAAATCACTTGCTCTGAGCGAACTCATCGATGAAGACAATCTATCGAGTCGATTGGTACAAGCGACAACTCACCTGTGGTTATACACATCTCTTCTCCGTTCGGATATCTCCGATATATGATTCGGGAGCCCACGCGACCACTTCCACTGTCCACGGCTCCATTATGATCTTAGCATTCGTGAAGTATACATGCGTTCTTGCTAGTACAATTGAAATACTAAGTCATGCGAAAGCCCTTCTGAACTAGTGATAAATGATATATTCGTGAAGCATCTCAGTTTGTGTGCCGTGGGGTGTTGAGTTCTTGATGATCTGTTATTCTATTGAAGAGGCTAATGAAATACATAACTCTGCCAGAACAGAACATGATTGTTTACATCATATACATGATTCAATTCCACTTCCGACGATACTTGAAGTGACAAAAAATTACGTTTAATGAGTATGAAGGTCAATTCCAATTCCACTTTCTCATCTTCATCACTGAAGAAAAGAAGAGTGTACCAATGCATTTGATGGACCGTTTTCCTCGGCGCCTAATCTTGATATACCCGGCACCTAGTGTCTCACTATTCTAACGCTAGCGTTACCGTTCTGTGATTTCTGGATAGTTGATCATAGCTACACAATGGATGTTTCGAATGCACGAGTATTTGTCTTTTTCCAAGGTTATCATTTTTCAGAAAAAAATATTCGTGATTTTTTATAATACCTAGCTAATGGCAGGTGAATAAGTCACTGATATCAAGTGAATAAGTCACTAATGACAAGTGGACAATTCACTAATAACATGTGATTAGGTCACTAATGGTAAACAAATAGGTCCCTAATGATAAGTGAGTGAGTCACTGAGGACAAGTGACTGGGTCACTAACGACAAGTGGATTAGTCACTAATGACGAAAATAATATGGTCTTCATATTATGAGGTTCATATTCAGACTGTTGAGAAGTATTTGCTCTACAAAATTGATGATATCAATCCTCGAAGGAGTATCAATATATGTGATCGTCTAGATATTATATTTCTATAAACAAGGAGAGTTTTGGCCTTTTTTATATCCTTATATAAAATTCTACACAATTCAATTGACTGTGGTGATATATTGAAACAGCTGAGCTTCGACGATCCTTCTTTATCTCACCCGCAATTCTCTTTCAGAAACACACGAGCTAATACAAATATTATGGTTTAACTCGCCCATCTATGTAGGATAGTTGCAATCATATTCGGAAATGAATCAGGGGAACTGGTTTGAGCAACTAGGGAGAAAATATTGGACATAGCCCTCATAGAGAGACACTAGTTACGGGCTTTCGACCCTCATCGGTAGGGTGGAAAAATTGTGAAGGAAAGGCGATACTTGTCAGAAGACGATATGATGAATCAGCGAAGTCAACAAACAATAGACAGCCCCACATTCCTCTGCTCACCAAAACCACAAATGTGTGGATGGTGCGGTCAAGCAGAAATGTAGTGTGATTATCATGCCAGAAGTTCATCTCAACAAATATATATGTTTCAACCTGAAGTCATCATGAATATCATATAGAATGGTTTACTGAATGGTAGCATATTGATATCGGTTTTGAAATAACCCTAAGAAAATCTGATATCAAGATGTATCACCCAAATATAGATTATTCAAGTTGCCAAAGTAGTAGCACAATTTCAGAACATTGGAATATCACGACTACCTTGGAACAAATCCATGCAAGGTCTATGTTTATTTATATGATCCTTGTCCGATTTGGAGTACTCCAAATCCAATTATTTCGAAGAAGCATCTCCAAGAATAATCACATTCAGTGAGTCGTGGCTCGTGGGCTCATCTCAGGAAGCTGACAATCCCATATTCCTAGATTGTATCTTGTTTCAGCCCGGATTTCTGTGATCTCAAATGCAATGATTTAATTTGATGGATCAATTATTCATTTGGAGGATGAACGCTCTGAAGGGGATTCTGAAAGTTTGATTGCGTAATGAGTTGAAGGTAGAGTGTATCAAAGATTTGGGTCTTTATCCATGGAGTGGTGAATTTTACAAGAGCGCTAATTATTTCTCTAGCGATGACTTCACCTTTTGTTTGGATCATTCGGATATTATATTCATGACATTTGTATGTTATCATATCGTTGATCAATTTTCGGAACATGTACGGAGGAGGACAGTTATTATTGAAATTGGTATCACCTTGTTCATTTTTCAAATTTTAGGAGAAGAGTTCTTTGTGATTATTGTTTAGAAGGATTATGGAAGATTCATTATTGGATCGAAAACTGTTCTTCATGGGTTGGATGGATTTGGTTTCAAGAATAATATTGAAGTAACATTTGAAATGATCTAATTCCGAGAGGACTCTGAATTTGTCTATATAGTACGTTGATAACTGAGTTTTCACCTTGGTTCTTCTGCAGATTCACCTTCTCACTATAGAACATCTGGATTGTTGAGAAAAATTGCAGTTTTATTTCACTGTTTTCTTCCAGAAATTTTTCTTCATGTTTCACTAGACAACTGTACATGACTCACAATTATGCGTACGTGAATCTTCTATGTAAATCTTTACTTGCTCTAGCAGAATGGAATGAACGAAATATAAATTTCTAGATATGAATTGATCGATGACAATGATAGCAACAGTTGGGATTGTTGATATTCATCCGTATTCATCATGGAAGCATATAATACATTTCCGTATAAGCAAATAGTGAGGATCCTCTATAGCAAATGATGCAGTTGCTTTATTGGTTACATTGTAACATCATTCTTGTGTATTCGTGCTTCCGTAAAGTGATGGAATTAATTTTTTGCCACACCCTCCACTTCTGTGGAATATTTTGCAACAGATAGATTTTTATTTTCGATATGCCACATTTGTAAAAGAATATATACTTGTGGATCCCACTGTATATTATCCAATTTTTGAAATTTTGATGGGTGCTGGATTCAGAAACGTATAACCCCCACATAGGAATCGTATACGGTGCGTCCGATAAATTCAATGCACTTGATGAGTGATGGATAAAGTCCTTTTCAAAAAGGCTCACGAGAGAGATCCTGTCACTTAATAGAAGGGATCCCAAGATGGTAGTTGGGCTCTTAACTGGGCACAACCACCTCAACAGGCACCTTAAACTCATAGGGATCAAAGATGATCCCATCTGCAGATGGTGCTTGGAGGATGATGAAACATCATCACACATACTCACTGAATGCCCCGCGCTGGTGCATCAGAGGAAAGCTGCCTTTGGGAGCATTTTACTGCACCCAAAGGATGTGAATGTGACTCAGTTGAGGAAGCTGCTGAATTTCGTCAAAGAAATCGGCATTCCCAGCTGATTCACAGGACAAGTGGGCGCACAATGGGCCCGACTGAAGAGGCCTGAGTGCAGGGGTCTACGCACCCGCCCACTTGTGCAGAGAAGAAGAAGAAGAAAAAGAGGAAGTCCTTTTTATACAAACAACCAATTTCTGCGAAATTTCTTGAAACATATCGATGCATATTCTCAATTCGTCACATTTATGGTGGTAAATTGAATGAACAGGGTGATACACGTTTGAGTTATATGACGTCCATGACATCTCTATCGAATGAAGCACCCTATTTATCATTGAAGTTCTGAAATTCTTGCATGAAAGATCGAATTTGAAACTATTTATATCACAATCAAAGGTTTGGATGAATTGGGTCTATTGAATTCACTACTATTGTAAATTGCGGATGCCATTAAAAGAAAATACGGATGACGTAATTTCTCCTACACAAATCATTGTGTAACTACTGATTGGAGTTAGAAGAATTGCTGAATGAACAATAGATTAGCAGCTTTGGGAGTTCTTCTCAAAAAAGTGATATTCAGTTTTCTACGATTTCATCGAGTACTTCATGAAAGCATCAAATTTATCGAACGCACTGTATACAGACCCTGTATGTTCAATATTCTCAACTCCATCCTTATAAAGAGATCCAAAAAATCGAATGATATATTATATGGTGTTGTTCATTTGCAAAAATTGTCGCGAATGTTATAATTCTAACGTGTGGGAAATTGAGAATGAAAATCGACTTGGTTCAGGAGATTTCTCAGAAATATATATAGTATGGATGAAAATTAATTCATACACCACTGTATACGAACCCAATGAATAATCTTTCCTGTGATTTACTATTCCATGGTGATTCCAGGAACCAAATGATATTTATATAGTGTGTTCCTTTCGAAAAAATTGTCGAGCTTGCCATAACTCGAACGTGACTCATACTGTCGTATGATGGATTGTATCTTATTAATGTGGCAAATTAGGAATAAAAATCGACGTATCTCAGGAAATTCCTCAAGAATAAATTGACTAAAAATCAATGTATCCAGTTTTATAAGAGCACATAAGAGATCTGAAAACCCCATCCTGTAGGCACTGAAGATATTTATCTACGACTGTTCATACATTTAACAACGAAATAGGTCGAACAACAGTCTACTGAAACTCGTTCGTCTATAGAACGGCGAAGCTTTGGAATTCTTTGTCAATGGAAGTTTCTCCGGAAACTTATAGCCTCTAAAAATAAAAATTGAACACCTCCTCTTCCTATCCTCTTAATAGGTACGCACGATGTTTCACGAATTTAATAGAAATTTCTTTTCGTGCGCTCCATGAAATAAAAAAAAAAATGATGAATCAAGCATTTACATATTATTATCATCTGACGAACCTACTTGTACTCATTGTACTTTCATCAACATTATGAGAATGTATTATGGAATCCAGCTATTAACAGAGCTTCGTGTTACATTATAGAAATGGTAAACCTGGATTCTGAGGCCTGTTACAGAGGTTATTCTACGTGAACTTGTGGAAATCAAACATTAATCGTTTTAACTGAACAAATTAGTATTCCTACGTCATGACTTGAAAATACAATGATAAAGACTTGAATAGACGAACTTCATTTCATGATCGTAAATTCATAATTCAGCTGGTGAGACGCTCCATTAAATACTCCCTAATTATTAATCAGGGACATTTCTGCACTCAAAGGAAAGAGTCTTCTTGGCTTCGTTAATTAAATTCAGAGTCCTTGTGTCTCGTCAATAAATGCGATGACTTGCGATCATGAGAAAAAATGTGAATCCAAAGAACGAGTCTTCATGGGATAATTATGTCAGATCCATCGCAAAAGCTGCTTCACAAAAACTCGGATTCTTGTTCCGTGCGGAAAGCTACTTTACACTTTACTCAACAGCCTCTCATAATCTACAAAGCGCAGATACGGCCTGTTCTAGAATACTGTTCCCACATATGGGGTTCAGCACCAAAACATACGCTGATGCTCTCAGATTCCATCCAGAGAAGAGCCATCCGCGTGGTGGGTGACGCCACACTCACTCACTCTTTGACATCATCGGAACACCGTAGAAAAGTCGGCGACCTCTCACTCTTCTATCGATACTTCCACGGGAAATGTGCTTCGGAAATCTCTGCTTTCATCACTTCACTGGCAATACCAGTCAGACGAACTAGACAGGCCCAGTCAGCACATCCTTTCGTTGTCAAACTCGAAAGATGTCGAACAGCACTTTATCGAAACTCCTTCATCCATAGAACGGCTAGGCTCTGGAAATCATTGCATGAGGAAGTATTCCCAACAACATATACAATCTCCAGAAGTTCAAAAATAATTCCAATACCTACCTCCTATCCCTTTCCTCTCTAGGAACGCAAGATTTTCTGTGAACATTATAGGGATTCCCTTTTGTGCGCTCCAAGCGATAACAAAAAAAAAATTCGAATTATGATGAGAACTTATTGAGCGCTAATCTTTAACGAGTTTCGTGGAAAGCAGAGTGGAAAGTAATATGCTCCGATATATTATGAATATGAAAATATTGATATCTACATAATGCAAAGGAATACATTGATAACTTGCAATTCCGATCTGATTAATATATGAATTGTTCGTCATTATATACAACATAAAATTTGAAACTCAAGATTTCAAGCAATTGCGAGCCTATATATTTTGTTTCTTTACCATAGCAACTAAACAAATATCTGGATCTCCTTAGAGTCTAGTTCCATCAGTCACAGGGTTCAGACTACTATAAACACCTTGTGATCTCATTTTCTTGTGTCATCTTGTTACTGAAAGATGTGAACCAGATAGGTATGTGAGCAGAGGGACAATTCACTAGGAAGATTTTGTTTTCGATGTTAATGATGGGAGCAGATTCGCTCTCGTAATAACCAATATAAGACAAAGACAAGTTTTTTGATATTTACCATAAATATAACCTTATTCCTCTTCTCCAAATATTCTCAAACAAGGTATCACTGACTCTCGATGAAGGGGCAAACATTAAAATGGGAGACAAAACAACATTTGTTGTCCTCGCCTCGAACGATCTTCCTGAAGTTCATTTGTTTTCCTTAATGACGCAAATATGTCCCTAGAAGCAGAAAAAAGCCTTTAAATCATCAGTCACTACTGTCGCATTTTGGTCTGTACCGGTTGTGGAAGATGAGTCGACATTTCTTTCTTTTGATACACTTTCTCAACTGTAATGAACGGCTTCAAACTTTGAGATTCCTGAGACTTTTCTCTTTATTGAAAAAAATATTCGGTTTCAATAAATTCGTTCGAAGAATGCTCGTAATTGGCAGAAGTCATGATATCATAACTTTCTCTATAGATATTTCCATTTTCGTCAATGAAACCATGAAGGATGGGGTGAAAGGGCGATTTTAGTGGCTTTTAGTCCTATGAAGGCAGAAATAAGCCCAAGTGCTCACGAAAGTTCTACATAGATCATCAGCACAGATTCGATCAACAAAATGTCTCATATAATGGAATGATCAATGAATTAGTGGAGAAGGGCATTAGTTTCCTCAACTCCAATTATTATTCATACAGGGTGATTCACGAGCTACTGTACATACTGATATATATAATTGTTTATTCAGGAATTTACAATATAATACAAATCCTTTTCCGTGGTATAAAATGATAGCAATAAATTCGCTGATAAACAAACAGGGTTGCCACAAAAGGTTTACCCTTGAGCGTGGCTACTGTTGATTTCAAGCATATTATTTATTAAAGCCTCACACTTTATACACTAGTGTATGGCGGAAATGATTATTGAAATTAGCAATATAAACAAGGACATGAGTATAAGTACAAATATGGATCTACATCTAATATAAAACAAACAAGAGACGTATGAATCTAAATAAAATATATAAAAGTTGCATCATTTGATCATCCAATTTAAATGTATATAAATAAAATAATTCAACAAATAAGATAAAAACGACTAAGTGGTATTACAGAGGACAGGACATTGAATGATAAGTAAGAAAAATATTTTCATAATTGTTTCAATAACATAAAAAAATCATGAATTTTTGTGATCAATAATTGAGTTGATAAATTCATTTGGCACCGAAATTAACCATTTCTTCAACTTTGTTTTGAAAGTATATGATCCAAAACTTTGTCGGATTTCTATGGGAACGATATTGTACAATCTTGGCCCTAGGTAGTAATATGATCTTTGAAGTATTGTTTTTTCAGATCTTGGAACCCAAGTAGAATAGGCTTTGTGACGGGTACTATAGTTATGAGGTAAAGGGAGTAAATCATTCTTGTGTTTATGCTGGTATTGTAGTATTCTAAAGCAAAATAATTTTCTTATATCGAATAATTTTATTCCATCAAAGAGTAAATTTGTAGGGTAAGTTCGTTTCTTTTTGCAAATAATTTTAAGTATGTATTTTTGTATTATTTTCAGGTGTTGTAAGTGTACATTTAAACATCCCCCCCATGCTAATATTCCATAAGAAAGATGCGTTTCCACTAATGCATAATAAAGGGTTTTGAGATGTTCCAATCCTAAGTATTGAGAAACATATCTGAATTTTGGTAGGATACTTCTTAGCTTTCTAGTGACATAATCAAGATGTTTATTCCATTTAAGGTGGCTATCGATATATATACCAAGATATTTTATATTTTCTGTCTGATTTACAGTAATATTAGTGTCAACAAGGTCTATTGTTAATGAATTGAAATTTGGTAAGTATTTCTTGTACGAAGCAAAGGCAACATAATAGGTTTTGCTGAAATTCACTGTTAAGAGGTTACTGCTAAACCATTCGATTATACTTTTGAAATCGATTTCTGCTTTTTCCTTTAATGTTTCCCAATTTTCGTCTTGGTAAATTATCGCTGTATCATCTGCAAACCCTAATATTTTGCCCGTACTTTTGAGTTTGAACATATTATTTATATATATATTAAATAACACTGGTCCCAGGACAGTACCTTGGGGGACGCCGTATTCAACCGTTTTGAATTCACTCAATGTACTATTTATTTTGACACTCTGAGTTCTATCTCTCAAGTAACTACTCATCAAATTCAGGGCAGTACCTCTTATGCCAATATCTTGAAGCTTCTGTAATAATTTAGAATGACTGACCGTGTCGAATGCTTTAGCTAGATCGACAAAGATGCATAGCGTTGGTAATGATTTATCTATTCCTTGGTAAATAGTACCTGTTAATTCAACTATAGCATCTTGTGTCGATCTACCCTCTCTGAAGCCAAATTGCTTGTCTGACATTATTTTATATTTATTCAAGTAACCAACCAAACGACTTTTCAGAATTTTTTCATAGACTTTAGCAATAGTCGATATTATTGATATCGGTCGATAATTTGCAATTTCTTTCTTATCACCACTGATGGTGAAAGGGTCTCCTTATTTCTTTAGCCATTTTTGATCCACCTTGTATCTTCTCAATCGTTCGATCAATTCTCCTGAAATTTCATACAACTAGTCTTTCAATCGAAGTAAAGTTGTTTTTCTGGAATACCAATTGTAACAAGATTCTAGGACTTAAATAAATCTGATCTAAGGTCTCTTAGAAGAAAGACACCACTCATATTAGAATCTCTGATCTCAGCTCATCAATCCTGGAAATTCATGGAATCATGAAAAGAAAATTGAATAGGTAATTTGGCACATTATGGGTGCCTTCAAAATAAAACATTGCTTTCCTAGAATGAACGTAGCATTGATCTAATTTTTCAAATATCCAGGAAATAAATCAACATTTAAATTTGCAAATATCATTTAATTGAGGCATTAGAATTCAAAAGGTCTGCAGTGATCTCATAAGGAACAAAGTGAAGTTGTTAAACCGTATTGAAAATCACAAAAAGTCCTCGAATGATTTTAATTTCGATTGAAAATTTATTCGAGTGGGCATAAAAATGCAGAAAGGCTGGTGGAAAGCATTTTGAAAATGTTTTATGACCATTTTTTCCTTTTTTGATTCTCAGTTCCAAGTAGAATAAGATGAGTGGTATATCACTCGAAAAGCAATATTTTATTTCGAAGGTACTTTAAATGTCTCAAATGGAATATTAACTTTTGCCTTCATCAATATATAAAATTTCGGAATGATAAGCAGATATCAAGAATTGGAAAGAAAAATGTGCCCTTCTTCTTTTATGAAACCTTAGAATGAAATTATCCAAGTCCGGGCCTGGAGTTTGGCTACTTTGGGTTTTTCAAAGAATCAACTTTAACCGAACAGGTGCGTCGAGTATTTGAGAAATACTTTCCGATTGATTTCCATGAAAATCTATAGATCTAGAATGTACTTTGTTGTAGACTACAATAACATCCAATTCGGCAGAAACCAGAAATAATGCAATCAATCAATTCGACTTCTCCCAAGGAGGGTCGTTTCTCAAGGCGATATCCTTGTTTCAATATTCCCCATTTCTTCGTCAGAAATCGAAATGTTTATATTGAGGCAGAGGGTAAACACAAGTTTTGGTATTGACAGGCCTTTATTAACTGTTGAGAAGCCATGTATTCGGAAATCTTCCACATAAAAAGTGATGGGGAATATTGATCTTTCTGGAGGCTTTATATGACATTGATATTACGACGACCTCTTGAAATGGTTCAGTGTAAAAGGAAAAAGATAGTTGAAAAACACTTTCGAAGGGAAATATCAGAATTCTTATCTACATATATGTAGACTGAGGAATAATATGTATGGAAATACGGAAAAGTTTTGGTATCATGGATTTTCCCATTTGGATAAAATTCTAGAAGTTTGAGTGAAGGAGAAAGTATTCATAGCCTTGCATTGTTTGTAATGGGCAATCATATCAGAATCATTCAAAAGAGACTTGAATGGGTAGGCCAGCTAATTTCCTGAATCCATAACTGTCACTTGCCTTATGCACAGGGTGTGTCATACCTTTTTTTTTGATAAGCGATATCTCGGTTATTCCGAAACCAGATATTATTCTGAATAAGAGTTTGTTTCATAATGCATCTCTATTTTGTTTCATCAAAATTCAATTAGTTTTGGACACACTCCACGATTTTTCATTGGATCACTCTGTATATTACAGTTCCGAAATATGAGTAGGTATAAGAATCTCTGGATGTTATCACACCAAAAGAGTGACTTTCCATCACAAAATTTTCTATAATATATGATATAACAATGAAGGGTATCAGAAGGTGAAATTAGAAGAATAAGAGTGGAGGGTGATATTTTCAGGGTTTTTGAAGAGAAATAAAATCCCAGGGGTGCTATATGAGGAATTATTGATGCATTCAGAATAGTTCTTGCTTCAAATTTTCATCTTTCAAATCAACCGAGATATCGCTTCTTGACAAAATTTGGAGACACCTTGTATACAGACTGGACCTATTGAAAGATATACCGACATAATCAAACTGTAAGATTTCTAAGCATTCCCCATAGGTACAGATGATTGATCTATCATAAGGCAATGATTCTTGAATTATTCAACTTCAGGTGAGAATTTCCATAGAAACGACTCAAGAAAGTAATACTTTTTGTACGGCTATAACACAAAATTGCTCTTGTTTCACTGTTTTCGATACATCAATGGAGGAATGTATGTCATCAATTCTATTTCCGTTTTCTTATATCACAATGACTCTATTGTGTTTTTATCTCAAGAAAATCTCATTGCTCATGAAATGTCAAATTTCGAGCGATGACGGCTCTCTGTCTGATAGATAAGCATCAGATGGCTACAAGACGAAGGAATCAGAAATGCCGCTATTATCTGTTGCACCCGTAGAAAAAGTATAGTGTTCAACTCGAACTGAATGCTAATTCCTCACTACGGCTCATGCTGAAAACTTCCTTCCCGAGGAATATCACTATCATTTCGTGCTCGTTAAACAAAATACTATTTTCATAACCTTCTGAAGCGTATCGTTCTACATATAAAACAAATTGCACATGCCACTCAGTCCCGACAGTCCCAGTGATCTACTCAAAGTGCATGTTGTTTCTCCCTCTTCAACACAATAACCAATGATTCTATCGCCTCCAAATATATAAGAGACTAAGTTGGCACAGTCGATAGAATAGATCAAACGGAATTAAACGGCAAAAGTGACCAAAATCAGTGCACACATTTTTGTGGGTTTATATATTTTGCGACTTGAAGTGCTAGGACTCAAGGAGTACACAAAATGTGTTCTTTCAAAAGGACATCTGGTCTCTGCGACTTCCATGATATATCTTGAGTCTTAGGAGAAGATATATATCTATTCGAGTAGATATTCAGAACTGTTTTCAATATTGTGATTAGTTCATTCCACAGGATGTCTAGGAAACACTGAGAATACATCATTTTTTTTTGGCCATCATGTTCAAGACATATGCAGGCGAATCGTTCAAATACTGTTATGAGTCATATGTATATATGAATCAGATGTTTTCAAAAAGGATAAATAAGACATATTGGATAACATAACATATCGATACAAGTGATGTTGGGATTAGAACCATGAACTGTGTTACTACTGTGAAGGAAAGATCTTATAGTCTTCTGAATGATTTTCCTTCAAATAATTGAACACATAAAAATGATCTGCCGAGCTGTATAGGAGGAGAAAATACTCAAGTATTACGGAAATATATAGTGTTTGCTCTTCACTCTTTATTACTAGATATGACAGTGACATTCTCATCAGAGATTTTGTGTCGCAGCTGATACATTTCTTTTCGAAATGAACAAATCCGCTCGATGCGGTCCATGTCATCAGCAGTTGATTCCATTTAACTGATCGAAATTCCTTCCTGAACCTTCATAGAACAACATCATTCCGAATGAAACATGAATCTTTTTTCAATTAATTCCATCACAATATAATCGTGCGATTCATTTTACGCTCTATGTAGCTGGCGCGTTTATTTCAATAAAATGAAATTGACATGTCAACATATTAGGTGAGGGATAAATTTTCCGATAAATATCGAAAACAATGTTCAATAATGATAATGGAATACTATCGTGGATAATGGATTTCGACAGGGCTGGAAAAACAACGATCCTTCACGAACTCATACTCCATTAGGTCTGGCTGAAAAACAAATGGCACGGACACCATCGAAGATCATTTGCTTCACTGGCTGTTGATCCTCGACTGTTTTTAAACTTCGCTAACTACTAGCCGGAGGAAAGTTTTGTGTTTCTTTAGTTTCAGTTGGATCGTATCGCCTGGAAAAATCCACAAGAAGTATCTCGTTTGGAAATAAGAGACGAGGAAGTTATAGAGGAAGCGAAAAAGTTGAATTTTCCTCATATTATTTCAGAAAAAGGAAGGGAGGAATGCTCGGAATTTTTAATGATGTTGTTACATAATTATAAGCGATATGTTTCGGTCTCATGAAAAAACATCATCAGCCTAATTGAAAGTTTTGGAGTTGAAAAAATATTTGATGCTACTGTTCCTTGAATTGTTGTCGATGCCCATTGTCCAGAATTCAAGAATTCAATAAGAAAACGGGTTCTCAATAAATGAATGTCCCCGTGCCCTGAGAGCACATACTATTATTTCCATGGAAAGTTCCATAAACCAGAATGTTATATTATTGGTATTGCCAAAAGGTTTGTTTTTGACATCTTATAAATTGACGGATTTTTCAAAATAGGGGTTGGTTTCCCGTGCCCTTATGAAAGCGCTACTTATAGATGATATCAATGAAATTGATGGGGCAAACAGCCAGCACGTGTTCAATTTGATTAGAAAACACTGAAAATAATATAAATTTATTGAGAATCCGTTTTTTCATTGGGTATTTGCATTCTGGACTAATTAGATCTATTGTGCCCCATCTGCTTCTGCTATATCAATGATTTCTTGTCCATAGCAGCCCCTCGAGATTCAATTCCCTCAGAAATTTGAGGATTTTGAGGGGGTCTAGCTGTAGTATTTCTTCCACAGTCAGCTAGTGTGCTCCCAGTATGTTCAATCTTTTGTGATGTACAGCGTCACACTTCATCAGTATGTGATGGGGTGTTTCTGGTTCCTCCTCACAGAATCTGCAGGTGCCGTCCTCCTGTAAGCCTAGCTTCCTAAGGTGTTTTTTGAGTCTGCAATGCCCCGTTAGAAATCCCGTTATTGCTTCGAGACTTCCTTTGCTGAGGTTTGTCAGTGTCTTAGATCTTTCTCGGTTGAAATTTCCAAGGAGATCTTCAGCCTGCCGTAGTCCTGGAAGTCTTCTCCATTGTCTGGCTCTCCAGGCTCCTTCCGCCTTCTCAAGTTCTCCTTGGAAATAGGAATTTTCAAGGCCGCAGAATGGCTTTGGTCCGATCAGTGGCGTTGAAGCCTCTTGTTGTGCCAGAGTGTCTGCTTGTTCATTCCCCTCCATTTCAATAAGCCCTGGCACCCAGATGAGGATCACTTTATTGTTGCTGCCTAGCTCAGAGCAATATGGACTTCTACCGAAGATTATCTTGAAAAGATCCTCGCACATGAATCCGAGTGGTGTAGGTGGGAATATACCGAAAATATATATCAAGTAGCTATAAAGAGAAGTACACCAATTCGTAACTGCTAACTGCTTGGATATTATCTTCCTAATATTGCAATGTGGATATAGCTGATCAAGAAAGAATATGTAAGAATGATTTGAATGTTGTAATTGGTCGAAAAATATGCTGCCCTTTTGAAAGATACTAGATAATCTTGAACATTCCGAACATCTCAACTACAATCTGATCAGGTCATGATCGAATCGAATGATAATCATATACGTATTAATAAACAATACGGATCATAACGGGTGCCAGGATGAAGCCAAAAATATGAAACAAATGAATATCCATAAGGATTTGGTGGCATGATACGCATGCGCCATGCGCTATTATAGTAGTCATCAAAGACATGCGTTTCGGTGGACAATGACGTTTACTAGCCTTTCAATCAAAGCAGTATGTGTCTGATCGTTTCAAAACTTTTCCTCATGGATAGTCATTTGTCTTCAAAAATCGGCTTCATGTTTCGCTATGGAAACAGATAGAGATTATCCGTATTGATTATTAATACGTATATGATGATAATATGTTCACAGAACAGTTCTCCATGACAATGTACTGACATCAGAGTTTTGGGTTATGGAATCACTTTCTTCGTGTCATATAACGCATTATTGCTAAATTGCATTTTACACAATCAGTAAAAATCAGACTCTGTTATCTGATCTTCTGGAGTATGACTCTTTGAACTTTCCGCTATGATCGCTCTTGTTGCGTTATATTGCTGCTTATACGTATGTATAGGCTCATCAGAGAAAGAAGCATTGCAAATTAGAATTTTCCTCCGATGTTCAACTATTCTAGCACTGATCACCGTGACCCGTATCATCTTTCATAGTTCTGGGATACAATGACTATCAGCAGGAAATTACTTTTTTTATCGTATCAAACTTCTGGTATTCGATCTCGTTCTGATGTTTTGGAGTTCGTATCGCGATTGATATAAATAGATGAATATCAACGATTCTATTCATTCCCTCCTCTTGCATCTTCTAATGAGGTAAGCATTCGCATTTCTATTTGTCTGCTGTTAGTTATACTCCAGGTGAATCGTTGGGGTCACCAACATTCTTTCATTATCAGCACTTATCTCAATTGCCATTGCTTTGATCTACTCATAATTGATTTTTCGTATACTAATATCAGGTTATCGAGCTGATGAAGATTATCAAGAAGATTCTGGGACCTCATAGTTCTTAAGAACAACAATCCTGCAATAATGACCGCTAATGAAATCGAGGAAGTTTTGATGAAAATCAAAACAAAAAAATGGAAGGTAGGAAACCTGATGATCTTGGTCATAATCCATGTGTATTTGATGATCACACTACAGATTTCAATCAAAAAGCAACAATAACCGTGATATTGAAATATTGAATGTTAACACACATCGAGACGAGATGCAAATTTTATAAATAGGATTGTTTGTACAGGTGCATTTTCACACGAAGGAGAAGTAAGAAAACCCATGTATATTGTGAACAACTATTGATCATTGGATACGAATGCTCTTCGTTTCAGTATCATGCCACAGCTCTTATATACAACACGAAATGCCATCAATATTTTTCTGCAAATTAAAACTGGATCTCTGAACTGCCACTTGATCATTTTTCATAGCTCACTGAAGTCTAGACTATTCATATTGTTTTATCAGAACTCCCCATAAAACACACTGAACATTTCCTCAAAGCAACAAAACGAAACAAAGGAGCTGAAGACTCTCATAGCTGCTCATTCCGTTTTGGTATATCTCCCCATTCTCCCAAACTGTAGCAAAAAACTGAAGGAACACACTTTCGTCGTCGCCTACTCATCCAAACACTTGCAGGATGCCATTAGCAGTTCGTCAACTGTTTCTTGTCGTCCTGAAAACTAACAGAATGCTCGATTCAGGAGGTGATTTGTGATAATTTGAAAGTTCTTGTCATGTGCATAGTTAGATGTATATAGTTTGTTCGAGATTATTGACAATTATAATAATCTGGATTCGACCTACTGAATCATGAATCAGGGCCCGGGGGGTTTGATGGTCTACGACTGTATTTTATTGTGATCGATTTTTCGTCAACTACGTACAGATCATTGATATGTTCTGAGGTACATACAGTAGTAATGAAACATCAGAGGCATGGAGAAAAATCATTGCATCATTCTCGACGAAAATAACTGTAGTCAATCAGAGAAAAGAATTGATTATATCGAAATAACCTCGAGAAAGTTATTGTGATGGTCATGCCATTTAGTGGTTCAAGATCGAAGATTTAGGTTCCATCATCTCGTCACGTCGAACGTGTTGTTTATATTTTCAATTTTGAAGCAACTCCATTCATACTTATTTTTTATTCATCAGATCTAGCCTTCCGGAGTTATCTAATTCGAAGAAATATCATCATGGTTTGGAAAAAGATAACTACAATGTCGAAAGTTTATTTAGTCGTGATATCCTCACTTATGTAATCTCACTAGCATCAGAATCATTATCACCCATGATGTTTATCAAGGTCTCAGACTTGAGATAATTATCTATCATCAGGGAATGAGTGGAACCATGAACTGAAAATCAGGAATTAATCCTTCTGCGTGGGAGATTTTTTAAAAAAATGCCATGAATTGTCGTTTCTTTTAATATAATGAGAAGAAAAACCCTACGGCCTTCTCTGCGTAGATGTAAAATGAAATTTGGGTATGACTCGTTATCATCACTTTTATGCAACTGCACCGGCAACATCGTATACTGCGGTGATTCTCGGATTCACGTATTTCCGAGACGTTGGAGCCGAACCAACTTTTCGCATTTCATATTTAGTTTCGATTCAGTTTCGATTTCTGATTGAACGAAGAAATACCTTGACATTTGTTTCATCAATGAGAATTTGACAATGCCTAGAGATCAAATATAAAATTCATATAGACTGAAAGAACCAGTTTGGGTTCATTTTTATTTTCCAGCCAACCTTTTATGTTTCTTTCATTGTTTTATGATATAGAGATCTCATTTTAGTTGATACCTTCTGGCTGTGAGTTGTTGCGTTCACAATTTTTGTTTTTTGGTGAGAAACAGTTAAAGACAAAAATATATGATGTATTTATAATCATAAAATTGTATTTTTCACCAACATTTCATATTCCTATACATAAAAGAGCATTGAAATTTGTTATTGTGATAGCAACTTTCATTGAATAGACTAGAATTGAAGAAAGAATGTACATGTCTATCAATATAACATTATATCAAATCTATACCAATAAGTTATTTCGTGAGATGATATCTTCAATTCTTCAAGCATGAGACAGATGAAATGATTAAAAAATAATTGAAACTTCCGAAATATGAATAAATATCAAAATTTTGATATACAGAGTGGGCCTTTGAAAACGAAACAGAGGCTCTGTAGGTCGCAAAAACCGGATTATGAAAAAAAGCTGAAACACGTCACCTACATTTTCGAGGGGAACATCGTTCTAAAATATTTTCAGCCCTGCGGCGTTGCCGCTTCCATCAAAAAGAAGCAACAACTTTGTTATTTCAAATGGAACACCTTGTATTTTATTGCATTTTTAGATTCTCCCCGAAGAGCTGATTTCATCAATGCATCACCCTTGGGGTCTAGCTGTAATGGTTTCAGAGATATAAAGTGTTCAAAATCGATATTTTTCAACATAAGCACTTTTTTGTGTCGAAACTATTCATTTTTGGTCAAAACGGCTTTTATGTCAACTTGTGATTTACTATCTACTAACATTTAATTGGAACGGATACAGGGTGATCAGAATTCTGAATCTTGAACCACCTTGTATTTGTTTCAAATAAATGTCAGTAGATAGTAAATCACGAGTTGAGATGGGGACATGAAAGCTGTTTTGACCAATAATGAATAGTTTCGACACAAAAAAGTGCTAAAGTTGAAAAATCTCGATTTTGAACACTTTATATCCCTGAAACCATTACAGCTAGACCCCAAGTGTGATGCATTGATGAAATCAGCTCTTCGGGGAGAATCTGAAAATGCAATAAAATACAAGGTGTTCCATTTGAAATAATAAAGTTGTTGCTTCTTTTCGTTCGAAGCAGCAACGCCGCAGGGCTGAAAATATTTTAGAACGATGTGTTTTAGATTTTTTTCATAATTCGGTTTTGGCGACCTACAGAGCCTCTGTTTCGTTTTCAAAGGCCCACTCTGTATATCGGATATACAAATATCTATATATAGTATGATGCAAATGTATGGAATAAATTCATTATTTCAGAAATGGGCGACATTTTAAAAAGTTCCAAAAACATGTGAGTTTCAATTTTTGAAGCCTCATCTTAAGATATCATATGAGAGATGTTACGTCACCGGTGTTTGAGTAAAGACGTAATGGACGATTTTTTCAAATACCAATAAGAGTCATGTGACACCTCAATTGAAAGGTCTACTGATCGTCTATTCAACAGTCAAAATGTTGCATAAGAAGATTGAAATTAAAATGGATCATCATGTGATTAACTGAATTTTGCAGAGGTCTGCTACTGAGAATTGAACATCGAAACTCTAGTTTTCGTTTTTTTTTTTCGAAAGTCGTCTTGTTTTGAAATGAATTCTATATCGGATATGTGGATATTTATCTAGATTGAGGGTTGCTGGGTTGTGTGCACGTGAATATATACCAAAGAAGGGAAGATTTGTATTTCGTGCAAAATAATTTATTCAATATTCGTAGCAAAGCGCTATCTACTGTTAAGTCATCATCAGTGCGAACTCGTCAGGTTAACAGTAAAATTCGTCCATAAAAATATCTTTGGTCCAGTTTAAAACAAACGACATTAAGGTAAAATACGTTACGAACAAACTAAAATGTGTTTCCCAAAAGGGGGGTGAAATATGGATTACATTTTGTTAAGCAGCCATTGTCGCTGCTATTTTCATGGACGAATGTTCCTGTTAACCTGACGAGTACGCACTGATGATGACTTAACAGTCGAAAGCGCTCTGCTACGAATATTGAATGAATTATTTTGCACGAAATACAAATCTTCCCATCTTTGGTATTTATCTAGAAGTCATGTTATTTGTCAACCCTGCTTAAATGTAAGAAACATTAGTTGTTAATGAATTTATCTGAAATCCAATGTATTCATTTATAGTTGTGAATTCGAATAATACTTTGAGAAACATATTCCCGATGAGTTCAGTTGAATATGACGCAGTATTTTCTACAATAAAAGTTGATTTCATTTGTAAGTAACTTCGCTTTATAACTAGGATTTCAGAAACATTAAAATCATTTATTCGTTTTTAACCAATGGTATTCAGTGGCCTTAGCATACAAATAACTAGACTTCCTGTTGGAACCATCATGAATAATGTACATCAACAATTACATCCATGAACACCTCATGCACATGCATGAGGAATTCATGAGCATGAATCTTGAATAATATTAATGTTTGATGAATTTCATTGTGAGTTCATTGGAAAGACTCCACAGGGTTTTCCATCCAAGAATCACATTATGAATTATCCAACCAAAACGGAAAGATATCAAGCAGGTAGCAAGGAAGGATATTCTGGGATTTTGACTTATTCAAACTCATTTGAAAGTGATATTCATTATATATATTTTTTATCGCTTGGTGCGCACAAAAGGGTATCCCTATGATGTTTAAAGAACATCGTGCGTACCTAGAGATGATAGGGATAGGAGGTAATTATCGATATATTTTTTGATTTCTTATAGATCAGAAGTTCTCGGCAATACTTTCTCAAGCAATGATTTCCAGATTTTTCCAGTTTCGTAGAGAAACTAGTTTTGATATGGTGCTGTTCGACATATTTCGAGGTTGACACGAAATGATTTGCTGACTGCACTTGTCGAGTTCGTCTAGCTGGTGTTGCTAGTCTTAGATTAATAGCAAAGATTTCTAAAGAATATTTCCCGTGGAGGTATCTTAGTGAAAGTGTTGATAGCAAAGTGTTATTGAGTGTGGCATTACCCACCAGGTGACTCTTCTCTGGATGGAATCGAAGAGCATCAGAGTATGTTCTGGTGCAGAACCCATTATGTGAAAACAGTATTCAAGAACCGGTCGTATCTTTGCTTCGTGAATCATGAGAATCTGTTAAAATGTTAAGCAGCTTTTCGCACGGGATAAAAATCTGACTTTTCATGAATAAGCAGCTTTCGCGATAGATCTCACATGATTATTCCATAAAAAAGTATTGCTGATGGAGACACCGAGCATAGATATAGTTAACTCGGTGGAAATGTTGGTATCAGACATTGTTGTATCCGGCATACTGAGTTCCGTCTTCCTAGAAAAAATACAGGCTCAAGTTTTGGAGGTGTTGGATTCAACAAGGTTGTTGGTTCCTCAGGCTGTGATTTAAGCAAGATCACCAATGGCAGCAATGACCTGCCTTCACCGTGAGTTCTCAGTTTACTGAAAAGAAATTGGAATTCTGAAAGAGAACGCAGTATGGAAGGTGATATCATCTGCAAAATTGTGAATAGAGCAAGTGGTTGCTCCCAACGGATCATTTATATGAAGTAGGAACAATGTTGGTGCCAAAATTGAGTGGAACGCCGGAATTGATGGCAATGGTATCAGACGAATCACCGTTCAAGTGGAGTGATCTGCCTGAATGAAAACTCGATAAGAGATGGCAGAGCTGAGATGGTAAGCCGTATTATCAACTTTGAATTTGAAATTATTTTGAATCCATCGAATCCGATTCATGAATATCGACGAAATAACTGAACAAATACTGGTTCTAGTTAGTATAGAATTTTCTCTCCCTATTTACTTCTTTGAAGTCCTCAGTAGTCGAACTGATCAAAACTAGAGAAATCATTCTTCTGAGCTTATATCAATTCCAGGGTTGCTGATATGTTGCGACAGCTTGACAATAGTGATGATCGATCCAAATTTAATGTAGCATAATAATCATTGCCTGGAAATTTTGCTTCAGTTCACTCCTTACACTCCGAGTTTGTAGATCAGAGGGTCGAACGTAGTGAAAATTCAAAGGGATGAATGCACTGAAAGAAATTCTTGAACATCTACAACCAACTTCAGATACAGGAATCTCAATAAAGCTCATATGTTATACTGTTGCTCGGTGATGCAGTAACGATTCTATGATGTGTCAATCTTTTTCGATTGTTCTCATTGTTCAATTATTCAGTCTCTGATTGGCCTCAGGAATGATATCAAGCTGAAGAGCTGACATATGTCCTGAAAGATAATGTGAAATAGTGTCTCTCAGGCCGGGGTTGATGAAGTGGCATCAATATCAGGCAATTACTGATACAGTATATGGAATCGATTAACTCTAGTTGAAAATTAACGTTTTATTGCATTCGATTACAATACGTACGTACCTCCTTTGGTCGTTATGGAATATCTACCTACTCCGATCCAAATTCATCGATCTCTCATCACATATCCGGGGCGATTTTTTTGAATCTCCTTTCCTGCTGTTTTTCTTGATGGAGAGAAACATGCTCCTTGTCCTGTCCTCTCATAATTCATCGAAAAAAGCAGTGGAATGCAACATTGTAGACATTGTACACCCAGCATTCCCTCGAAGGAATGATTCTCTCGATTGAAGAATGTGATGATAATAATAATAATATTGATAATAACATCGGCATTGCGACTGCTCTACTACCATTTGAGGCACTCGTACGGAATAGACAAGACCCCAGTGCTGCCCTATGCTCCAGGGGATAGAGTCCGTTGTGAAGAATGAGAGGTGCCGAATTCATTGGAACTTCTCATTCCCCACCCTCAGGCGAATACAAGCTAACAAGCCTAATATGGTCCTCCTCGACCATCAAACCAAAACGATGTTCGTGATCGAGTTTTCGGCGCTAGCCGAACCGAACATCGTTTTGAAGGAGGAGTGATAAGGCACACATCCTGGCTGGTGGAATGCAGAAGGCCGTCATTCTTGGATCATTGCGTCTACCCAGGGCACACGGTTCTTGGTCCCAGTGATTATTCACCCCACAGGCTGTGGGGAGTAGTCACTGGATTTTATTCAGCACAACTCTGCATGACGTCGGAGGCTGCAGAGTCATGACTGGAATCATATGAATTCAATGATAATAATAATAATAATAATACTGTTCATTGTAGTGATATACCCAATATGTATAGCACATTCATCGCGAAACAATGTAAATATACTTTTTCAGAAGAACAGAATATTGGCAAAGACATTTTTTGATTCTGCCTGGAAGATTTGAATAAAACATAACATAATGAATAAATATACCGTAAATATCGATATATATATTATATATACCATACATACTACATTGCTGCATAATTTACAGAAAAATTACTGATATACATAATAAACAATAATGAACACCGTGAAATAAGTTAGATCACTCGGCAATAATGATATCTGATCAATAATCATACCCACTAAGTGAGAGCTGTGCCTAGATGCTTACGATACCCTGTTTCGAATTTATCCAACGAGTCGTGAACTAAATATCCTCTGAGTGAGTTGAACATGGATGGAGCAATATATGAATAACATTCCTGAAATTTGGATGATTTGTGCCTTGGAACTATCATATCATCAGTATTCCTTAGATTGACAACGATTTCCAGCCTTTTGATAAATAAGTCATACAAATAACCAGGTATTTTATTTCTGTGAACATTATGAACGATTGAATCATATGAAAAAGCAAACCTTCGTTTAATTTTCAAGATGTTCGTGCTTACGTAGTACGGAGTTATGTGATCACGTCGTTTCATATTATTGTTTGAATATTATCTCAAGCAATTATTTCGAAATATTTGTAGTTTCTGCTTGAAAAAATCATTCATAAAATTATAGTAACTGATGATTAGTATATTCACAAGATTCCATTTTGTTTCCTGTGGGAGTATGTATTTATATCTCTACAATGATTCGAACTTGAAAATGCATACTTTCAGTACTCCTAGGACATGTTCTTTCAAGGTTGATGTTCCATCAATAACTATACCGAGATTTTTCGCATCACAGCTCAGATTGACAACAGTATCGTTCAATATTATATTACAGGTTTGGGTCGATTCAGCTCTGACCACCATAATCTTGGTGCCAAGGCACATAGCAATAATTGTTTCAGATGAATTGATAGTCCATTAGTAATCACTTATCAATTGGAGATTATGATTCGACCCACATGATAGTCTACTTCTGATGGATAACAATATCCATATATTTGAACGTCATCCGCATACATATGCACAGAACAAGTAGGTAGTAATGATTGGACTAGATCCGTTGTAAATATAGTGAATAAGAGCGGACCCAGTATACTGCCATGTGGTACCCCACAAGTGAGTTCTCTCTTCCTTGATACTTCTATACCTGCCACTCAAGTAGCTCTCAAATCATCGAATTACCACTGATGAGAGCCCGTAATATTCCAGTTTGTATATCAAGAGATTATGATTCACTACATCAAAAGCTTTACAATAATCCATCACAACCAAGTTGGTCACCATTGAATTATCAATGTGGTATGTTATATCGTTGATTATTGCGATCAGCGCTGTTGTTGTCTCCTGTATCCTGACTGTAAATTTGGTGATATAGAATGACTCAGTGAATTCACAGAGACTATTTTCTCCAAGAGTTTTGACATAGTTGGTAGGATGTTTATAATCCTGAGTTGATTAGGTTCAGTAGCTGCCGAGACTTCTGGAAAAGAATTGACTATACCTTTCTTTCAGATTTTCAGTATACTTCCAGTTCTAAGAGACATATTGGAAATCGATGTTAACCCTTGATTACTCGCGCTAATTAATTCGAACTTTTTCCCGCGCGGTGTATTTTGTACACCATCATGAATTTGACTTGTTTTTAGGTGAAACAAAAACGTATGCTTTCCTAACCCCACACAAGTTTCGACTTATGGGGCGTTGGATCCAGTGCTGGGTCCAACGAGGAAATGCAATTAAAAAAAATCACTCTGTTTTTAGTGCGTCCACATAATACACAACTAACGTGTTTGTATACAATATTGAAAACTCAGATAATTTACCCTATTTTCCACGCAGTGTATTGTATTCTAGGCACAAACGTGACAACGCGTCAAAATTTACGTACAAACACACACACAAAACTGATCTATCACATCCCAGACATGTTAGACATAGGTTAGGTGGGAGTCTAGAGCCACAAAAAAAATTCTACGTTCGATGGTAGCAAGAAATTTGGCGCTGATGTACAAAATACACCAGCGCGAGTAATTAAGGGTTAAGGAATTTTTACAAGATGGGAAAGCATACTCCAACATTATTGAATTGGTGCCATCTACAACTGTGGCATTCGATTCAATTGTCCTCTACTGACTCAAATGTGATCTCAGGAAAATATTGTTCAACATCAGCTTCATCAATATACAAAGTTTGTGAGTATTATGCTACAACATTCCCATCTACTACTTCATTATCGGAAGTATTAATAGAATGATTATTGATAATTTCTACATTGCAGATTTCAGGTGCTATAGTTGCAGTGGGTTTACCATGAATAATCCAGTTAGCAGAATCTCTCCACATTTGTTTGTGTTTATGTTTGTTCAGTTTTATTTGATGCTGAATGTCAGCAGATTTTCCATTTCTCAATGCTTCAATCACATAGTTTCTGAGATCCTTCCTTTTGATATTTGAAGGTAACAAAGGATCCAGTGTTCAAATCGTATTAAGTTGTTGAATATTGTTCAGAATGTTTTATTGTAACCCCTTAACATTCAGAAAACTTCTTCTTTATCACGAAACTGTGCCGTGCCTAGTCGCTGCTATCGATCTGAAATATGAAAAAGCTAAAGGCCATGGGATAAGCGCCAACTGGATGTCCACTTACCGTTTCGCCGTTTCACACCTGTGTCCTTTGTCGCTCTTCACTGGAAAGGTTTTGACACTTCGGTCTCCATCGATTAGTACCTAATCTGCCCGGCTGGATTCGGGAATGCGATTATATTCGGCAAAATTGACATTGGAAAAGGGCCCGGAAATTGAATTGATCTTTTATGGAACGTCACGAATCACTAGTAATTAGATTCAGAGAAGATTAAAAACGCGTTGCCAGGTGCATGCGGGCTGATTTGGGAAATACATTTTGTGGATTATCAAACCAGAATCAATCGAATTCGTCTGCCAATCGTGAAATATTTGTGTTGCTCCGGATTGTTTATGCTTTCAAAATCAGTATCTGTTGTATTGGAAGTTTTTGATTCCTTCATAATACACTTTCCACTGAATATGAACTTCGAAAAATAAATGTGCCGAATAGATGTTTGTTATATTTGGTAAGGAAATATCCGATTATCAACTCGAAATATGCTAATAGATGATATTCCTTCAATAATTTCATATAATTATCTGATGATCAGTCCGACATAATATACTTAACGTATAGGTAACGTTAAAATCGGTGCGAAGAAATATGAATGCTGTCATGAAGTCGAAGAAGAACTGAACTGAAAAATATGTGGATGGAATAGGTTGATGAGAAGATGGAAGTCCATCAGAAAAAGCAAGTTCGATGATAGCTAGATGGAAATAAACCAGATATTCAGAGTATTTATTGGTTGAAAATTATATAAATCCAACATTCAGAATTAAAATATCATTCCTAAATGTTTTGATCGATCCCAGTCTTTGCACACCTCTAAACATCATTATTTCAAAACTAGAAAACTACACTTGATCCCAACTCAGAATCACAGCTCACATCCATACTCAACAAGGAAAATTACCGACGCACGAATTTACATACCGACTGGACCGACTTGATTCCAATAACTGTCACGAGGTGCACGCGAAGGGTGCTAATTTTGTAGAAAAAATCTCGTTCGTTTGTACTCGAGGCACAGACGTCAACGATCTCTATTCATTACACCTATAAGAATAATTCGATGGGAAGTTACCGAGATATAATTGAAATTCACTCGTCTGCGTCAATTATCATAGGTTAAGACATTATTGTCATCACAAGAAGACCAATGGAGTTAATTTACATACTCCCAAAGAAACGTCTATAGTTATTACAACCAGTCGTTGGCGCTATTTTTATATGTAACAAGAGTGAATTCTATCAGAAATTGAATAAGAGTCATTGACTCAGACATAACAAGATGATTTAATGGGTACTTCTTCCCCAGTTTTGAAAATCCATTCGAACCTATCAAAAATGAATTTAGACCGAGATTTTCAAGCAGCACCCTAGAGTTTGATCAAGATATATAGACAAAATAGATGAAAATACATCAGACTTGTTATAGAGATCAGTTCATTGGTACACCTAATCGGGATAACAGATGATGTAAACCTTATTTGCAAAGATAACAAAATACTAACTATTCCTTGCAACATCCACAGATTGATTGATTTCGATAAAAAATCTTCGTGTGAATACCAACCAATGCTCAGCAGAATATATCCTATCTGACAATCAATCAGTTGCGAGAGAGAATTTCTCAGCGAACAAGTATTTTATTACTTTGACGTTTTCATTGATCATATTCACAAGAAAAGTGAAAAAATTTGACAAGATTGATGTATTTTGTATATAATCATATGAAAAAGTGTTTGAGATAGAATCGAGCTCTGTGGTATTCCTGCATTGGTGTGCAGTATATCTGTATGTCTGAGGTAATCTCATCCACAATTACATGGAGACATCGAGCTTGAAGGAAACACAGTTAAATTCCAGATATGAGTTACATTTATTAAAAGAAAATTCAATTCTAATTCGATGATCACAATATAACGTGATCAATTACACCATCACATGTATAGAGAAATCTTTCACAAAAGTATAGACTAATATGTGATCAAATCCTAGATGGTTACTACTGATCTGCAAAACTGTACACCTTTGATTCCTTCATAATCTATTCGAACCGCTGTTCAAACTCTCTTATGGTCAGTCCAATTTCTCTGGACATATTCTGAAGGTACTGTGATTATCGATTAAATGAAGCATGTATTCAGTGCGGTTAGATACTATGCAGCCTATCTGACCCTTCATGAACTGGAAAATTTACCACTGAATGGCTACGACACACCGGATTTTGATTTATGTATTGTCTCTACCATATTGTTCCGATGATTGATATGTGAATCATCGGAATCACTCTGACTATTATATCAACCGCAATTAAGATATCTTCGATTCATTTTATAAGCTCAACCTGCCAGTCAAATGAACATAATTTCGTATTGCATAATAAAGAGCATTGTAGCATTGAAATAGAGAGACAGTCTCATATATTTTGGTAAATTAGCATACTCATTAGGATCAACTTCAATTCTCTAAATGTTGTTCAGTAAGCAACTCGAATTCATATGAAATTTTTCGATCAGCATCAACGAGTAGCAAAATATAAATGTATCGACAGTGGTAATGTTTGTACTTTCCAAACCTGCATTAGATTAATTCAATCCTCCAAAATCTCTGTAGCCCAAAAATTGATTGTTCATCGTGTAGTACTCGCAACAAATTTCTCCTGATTTCTTTAGGGTGATTTTGTAGGTGGAATTCCTATACTTGAAGATGAAAGATCAGTTCGAATCCTTCCTAATCACTATTTCAATTTCAATCCTGAATCATCATTTATAAAAATAACCGTTTCGTTTATCGTTTCACCACTATTTTATTTTCGGAAAATCAATGTTTCATTCATGAACAACAGAATTTCTCCTTTCCAGTTCGGAGATTCTTGAATTCAGTCTCATAACAAAATGGCCAGAATGATTTATCCAATGTTATTCTGACTATTTCACCCTTTTTAAAATTCTCACATAATCTGGTGATTCTCAAGCCGATGATAACTTTTATTATCGCGAAATCACTGCCTGTTTTTCAATTGTGATTGGTCTATCAGCGTTGGTGTTTTCCACGATGCAACCATGGATAATGAAGCGAAGTTTGTCAGTTCCAGTTCGAGATTAAATAATTATCATTATTATTATGTCGCCGGTTCAATTATAATGAATGCTTCTTATGATTCCTGATATGGTCTAGCAAAATATCCCAATCTGTTCTGAATATCATCTCGTAATTCTATCTCTTATTGTTAACTCAATTGTTTTCGACTTGACGGACTCGTGGTATTGCTCGCACAATTTCGTGAATAAAAAAGCGACAGACTCATCTAGAATATTCAGAACATCGTGATATTACTGTTGGTAATCCATATAACCTAATGAAAAATAATCTTGTAGTCATGCCTCCTAAAATATCCCTTGAGGAAGAAAGAATAGCTCTGCTTGATAGAAAAATTTCAGAGCATCTACTGAAGTAGTCATACTTAGATGATAAAATGATAAAGAGAATGATATTTCGAAGTCGCCCACAAAAATTTGATGGCGGAAAGACGTAGTTGAGCCTGTTTTAACAAGGTTTGACTGTTTGAGATATGTTTTGACTATTCAAATTACCATCATCAGACAAAATACGAAAAGAAAATGTGAAACTGGCTGAAACATCATGAAGAAGAAAACAATAGTTGCTGACGGTACTGAGGATTGGGTAGACAGATATTTTGAAAAGACTTGCCCTAAAAAAATGTTCCTTCCGATGAAAAGACGGAATGCCAAAATTACTTTAACAGGATCGAACATGATTTTTACCGCTTGATCATTGTGGAAATGATTCTCTCTTTCAAGGGATTTTCGTATGTGATACAACAAGTGTATTTGAGATTTCATTCATTTAACGCTCTTCAGAGAGTGTGGACACTGTTTAATCTTCTTATATTGATATAAAAAGTCTCCAATGTACATGAAACTTTTATTAATTAATCCTAAAAATTATGACTATCCTTCATCCAACACCATGGATACTACATGTTACAAAACCATACATAACGAACAATCAAACTATAATATATAACATTCCTCCTCACAAGTATCAATTCAAATCGTAATCCTTGAATCTATATGGCAATTTAGGGATACGACTTGAACTTCTAACACCCGACAATGATTGTTCGGGTTTAGGCAAATCAGAAGGATAGTTATTCTCAAGATCAGTTAAACGAGCGGAAGAGTTGTTATTGCAATTTACTAGAGGCTCATCATCAGGAACTGCCCTCAGGAATTCTCTATTTCTCCTTAGTTCTCCATGCCCTGTATCTACAATATATGATCGAGGTGCAGAATGTTTCTCCTTTATTCTTCCTCTTTGCCAAGTCTTTCCATTTTTAAGATAAACATCATCTCCTTCACTAAGTGACTGCATATCTTTAGCACTTCTATTGTAATATTTCTGTTGTATTTTCTGCATTTGTTTTTTCTTTTCTTCTATCCCTTCAACTGAATCAGGTTCCAAATGACTATCCATAGACATATTGATGAAACTTTTCTAAACCATAAACAATAGTCAGCAATTCTTTTTCTATTTGTGCATGATTTTTTTCACATGCTGTCAACGATCTTGAGGAGTGAGCTTAGGCTGAAAATTTTGTAGAAGACACACACCCAACCCGTCTTTGCTAGCATCACACTGTAATTCTACTGGTAACTTTTCATCGTTATATCGTAGTACAGGAGTATTGCAAAGTTGATCCTTCAAATTCATGAAACTTTCAGCATGATTGCGCAAAGGTGCATTCATTTTAGAATAATCATAAAGAAACACTAATTTCCCATGAAATTCCTAATAGAGCATGGAAAAAGGTAGCTAGTGACATTTTTGAGTTCAACGGAATAAACTACCTTATAGTCATTGATTATTTTTCAAACTGGCCAGAAATCGAAGAGTTGAAAGGCAAAACTGCATTATGTGTGATTACACAGCTCAAGGAGATTTTTGCACGAAATGGGGTTCCTGAAGAATTGGTATCTGATAACATGCCATATGATAGTTATGAGTTCCGTCTATTTGCTAAGGAATGGGACATTAAAATAGCTACGAGTAGTCCCAGATATCCACAGTCCAATGGTTTTGCTGAACGTGCAGTTCAAATTTCCAAGGTTATATTCAAAAAGGCTCACGAACAATCAAACTATAATATATAACAGACACGCTTGTCAAATTGTTGAGTAGCTGAACATGGAACATGAGACACAAATACGTTTCATAAGAGATGCAATGCCTTTTTTGTACCCCTTCATTAAACAGTTCTCAAGCTCTCCAAGCCAGGTGAATAACTTCACCATGAATGAATTCGATCGTGTTACAGTGCAGTACGGTTTGAATATCGCCTGAACTTCTTTAAATCCACAGAAATGCATAGAGATACAGCATATAAAAAAATATCGAGATTTCACATCCTGTATAATGTAGGTTCAAAATTCCGAAACCATTTCAAGAATGGAAAAATTGCTGAGGAATACGGGAGGTCCTCAACATTCTCGATAATGTAACACTCTTATTGACCACTTGGTATGTGATTACTGGAGAATTTGGAAAAGTTTCGAACGATCAATCTTAAACAGAAAGGACGCATCTTTCAGATATCGCATTCCGATTGAGAATCGGTTGATTTCCAAAAAAAAATATTTCAAAGCGCGCGTCCAACATTTGAGTGTTCCACTTGATTCTTTGAGCACTCTATATTACTACCAATCAAAAACATGCATTCTGGAAAGAGTGGAATAATTGAAGAAATATCCCGCTGGATAGCCGCAAAATGAATGATTGATGATTGTGCAGTTTTAGTGAAGCATGTCCTGTGATGATCGGGTGGATATTAGCCGTCAGGACGGCTCCTGCTATCGATCCGACGCTGCTGCCTTTCATTTTGTTCCTGCTCTCTCTTCCTGCTTTTAGCCTCACAGGCCGATTCTCTTAGCCGCGGCCGCTACTTTTCTTTCGCAAACGGCAAATATCACAGATTTGGTGGATATTCAGGGTTGTTTATTGCACAGAGAGAAATTAGTGTAAGCTTTTTACACAATTGTGTAGATTTTTCACACAGTTTGTTTCTGAAATGGTGACAGCACCAATTTGTGTATATTTCGCGCAATATTTTGTGTGAGAGATTTTGTGTATGACCAAACAATTAAGTTTTGTACATTTCAAAACAATTTTGTTCAAAAACCAAACAAAATTTGTGTACTTTCGTGACACCAAATATATAAAATCATCCAATATTTTGTTCGACAAATATCACCAATTTGTGTGAAATGTGTGCACAAACTGTGTAAGTGGGTGAACTAAGCATTACAAAATTGTGGAAATTCAATTCAATGTACTGGAAATAACACAAATTTGTGTATTTCTTGTACAAAAATTCCGTAACGATACAAAAGTATGTGTACTTCCGTAGACTGTATAGAATCTTCTCATTTATTAATGTCTGGCGAGTTGGTAAATGATTGATGATTGTACTCAATGATCATATAGGTAGTCCTTCCGCGAAATTATTTCATGTTAACTAGTGGCAGAAAGTGAAAGATGTAATAAGATGTATCAACAAAGTGTCGATTCTTTGTTGGGAACTACCTGAACTCACATCAACATTCGCCGGTAAGTTATTTCAATTAAACCTGATGATTAGCTATTAGCTTCGACTTGCTCTCAATGGGTGTTGAAATTGAGAGCAAGTCGAAGCTAATTATTATTAGGTATTATTGAAATAATAACTTACCGGCGAATGTAAATACCAGAGTTCAAGCAGTCCCCAACAAAGGAGAATGTCTTCGACACTTTGTTGATACATCTTATTACATCTTTCACTTTGTGGCACTAGTAAACATGGAATAATTTTGCGGAAGGACTATACCTATGGTCATTAAGTACAATCATCAATCATTCACCAATTCGTCAGACAATAATGAATGAAAAGATTCTACATTCTGCACCATACACACTTGTAACCTTCTTGTAACACATCTACAGGTCAAGTGCGAATTCAGAATATTGAGATTGAGATATAAGTAGGTAGAAGGAGAAGGGGATAGGACGCCGTTACCAAGTGGAAGAAAATTGCACACCTGTGGCAAAATATTACACAAATAGTAACATTATTTCAAAGGAGGTGTAGTTAGTCAATACAATTTTGCACATTGGATGATGTGCACATTTTTGTGTAATTTTTCGCTATTTGGATAATATGTACAAATTGAGGACCGCGTGCACATATAGTGTAATTATTTCAAAAGCAGTGTATTAAGTCAATACAATTGTGTGCATTGGATGATGTGCATATTTTTGTGTAGTTTTCCGCAACATGGATATGTACAGGGTATCCCAATTTGGGCACTTTTGCGGGGTATCTCCCTTATCAGTAAAGATAGAGCATTGCGGTTTTCGCGACAGTGTGCTACTTTTTTATGAAATTAATAATGGCGCAAGCAGAATTGTGGTAGCTCTTCCGGTTGTCTAGATACAGGGTGGAATTGAAAAATATCACCCCCCGTGTCTCAGTTATCTTTGAACTTATCGAAGAAGTTAAAACTTGTTTTTATAGAGTTTTTCTCGTAGAATCCAGTGGCGTAGTTATTTTTTTGCTAGCACCTTTTGTTTTTTAGTTATGGAGCAAACATATGTTTTTTTAAATGGAAAATAATTGTATACAATTATATATTTTTGGAAAGCCCACTTCATGCTCAATGTATATATAAAATAATATACAGGGTGTTCCATTTAAAAAAACATATGTTTGCTCCATAACTAAAAAACAAAAGGTGCTAGCAAAAAAAATAACTACGCCACTGGTTTCTACGAGAAAAACTCTATAAAAACAAGTTTTAACTTCTTCGATAAGTTCAAAGATAACTGAGACACGGAGGGTGCCTGAAAAGTGATATTTTTCAATTCCACCCTGTATCTCGACAACCGGAAGAGCTATCACAATTCTGCTTGCGCCATTATTAATTTCATAAAAAAGAAGCACACTGTCGCGAAAACCGCAATGCTCTATCTTTACTGATAAGGGAGATACCACGCAAAAGTGCCCAAATTGGGATACCCTGTACAAATATTTCACAAATTGATATACACAAACATATGTTTCATTTCACGAAATGACTGTAGTGATTATTTGAACAAATGTTAAATAATACTTCACAAACATCTTTTACACAATGTTGTGCATAGATATGCAATCGCCATTTCTCCCTGTGTGATGTCGCATCAAAATTCGAGGCTGATTTTCTGAGTTGATAAAATGAAACCAGGTGTCACGAGCTTATGTGTCGACAACTTTTATGAGGTCATTATTATTACAATTATTATCACTTAGGAGAGAGCTACGGAGGCGAGTCGGAGAGATTTTGTCTTTGACAATTTGAATCATGTTTGAGAAATCCCATCAGCCACTGTGATTTTGTCAATATGACGGCAACAATTTGATTCATGTTAAAACATCTCATGAGCCTCTGTTATCATGACAGAGAAAAGTTATTTGTTCAACTAGGCAGTCAATCTTCTTTGCTGCCGAGTTGAACATATAATTTTTTCTCCAATTGTTCATGATGATATAGGAGGATATTGTATTTGCAAATTATTAAAATTTCCACAATCTCTTTATTTCTCCTGAAGTGTTCAATTGAAATAAAATATGATAGAAATCGCAATTGTTGGAATGGTTGGTTGCTATGGAAATGTCCATAATAATTATAGTTAATAACAACTCAACATATGTTTTTTGAATTGTTGTCAAATGTGTTATGTTATATTATTATTACAATTATTATCACTTAGGAGAGTGCTACAGAGGCGAGTCAGAGAGATTTTGTCTTTGACAATTTGAATGTTTGAGAAATCCCATCAGCCGCTGTGATTTTGTCAATATGACGGCAACAATTTGATTCATGTTAAAACTTCTCATGAGCCTCTGTTATCATGACAGAGAAAAGTTATTTGTTCAACTAGGCAGTTAATCTACTTTGCTGCCGAGTTGAACATATAATTTCTCCTCCGATTGTTCATGATGATATAGAAGGATATTGTATTTGTAAATTATTACAATTCCCACAATCTCTTTATTTCTCCTGAAGTGTTCAATTAAAATAAAATTTGATAGAAATCGCAATTGTTGGAATGGTTGGTTGCTATGGAAATGTCCATAATAATTTATAGTTTATAACAACTAAACATATGTTTTTTGAATTCTTCTCAAAAGTGTTATGAGATGATTGCTTATAGCTGTCTACGTCAGATGTTTTATTCCCATTGAGTATAATCACTTTGCTGCCTATAGGCAGGAAAAGTGATACTTTGCTGATTGATATGTGTCAGCAAACTTAATATTTGCTGCCAATCGGAGATAAAAATCTTTGCTCTAAGTTTTTTAACGACAAAACGGAAATTGATACCATGACAACCATAAATGTGAACGAATCTTCGATGACTTCTTTGTAAATTCTTCGTGATCTTGCCTTGTCAGCAGTGTATCAATTATGTGAAAATGACGCTAATGAGATAGTCTCGGAGTGTAGAAATTGAGAAATCCATTGAATATGGAGGGATTTACGTAAGCGAACTTGAAAATTAAAATTCAATAACCTTGCTTGATTTGATATCCTTTCAATCTGAATCATCTGAAATATTCCACTGGAACTAAACTGAGTCAGTTAATATGCGTTCTTTCAAATGACGTTCATTGCATGTCAACTGATTCAGTTCAGTTCAAGTGAAATGTTTGAGGTCGTTCAGAACGAATGAATAATAATAATAGGAAACCATGCATCAGATGCATACGCACTACTTCGACAACTGTAACTGTCATATTATTTTCAGTACAAGCGTCGTTGCAAACTGGCAAAATTTGGATAAGAATCGTTAGAAAATATCGAAGAAACTGTAAAGAACGTTATTCCGAAAAGTACAGTGAATAACGAGAAGTTGATATGGAAGCAGTTTTGAGTACATTCAAAAGAGACACTTTATGATCTCAAAAATTCTACTTCAACTCAAGAGCTTCGATCATACATGAAAGATTGGGCCTTCAACATGGAGAGAGCTGATACAGTTGATTATGAAGATTGCATTATAAATACTATATGTGGAATGTTACTGCGGAACTCTTTCAAGGAGAATACTATAATCAGTACACCCAAAAATGCAATCCATTTACAGACATTGAACTCAATGAAGCAAGGGATGCAAAAAATGCAAAAGGAGAGCAGCTTCAGTCTATTCCCGGAAAGAGTATGGAAGAAATATATGAAAAGATGAATTCGTGGGATGAAGAGTGTCCAGAAGCACTTCAAAAAAATCTGCATCATTCGATATTGCACTTGAACTAGCCTGGAGAGGAGCAAAGTGCTTCCTTGACCACATAATCAAAAGAATTGAATACAACTTGAATTTTCCGAAAACATCTCAGGGCGGCGCTCAAAAATTTTCAGACAATAAATGTTTAGTGCCTAATCACAACAATCTTCGTGTGTGGTTATTCAAGAAACTTATTTCTAAAGGCACTACTAGAATTATGTCAGACCTTCTATTTCTGACTGTGAATACTTACTGAAATGAAACCGGTTCTGGATGGTGAAAAAATATGCCAATTGGGGTAAATGAGATTGGAAAATGGACCAAACAATGCGAAAATAATAGAGCTTGATACCATCAAAAAGGAGGTCAAGAATCATATTGAATTTTTTTCATTGAATTACGAGAGGAATAATTTATTGGGGCGCATGAAAGGAATTCCTATTATGTTCGAAAAACATCGTATAGGAAAGGTAGGGAGAATAGGTAGGTGTAAGAACTCCACAAAAGATTGATATACTGGTACAATGAACCAGTATATATCACCTGACGAAGCTACTGTGTTATCGAAACATGTCGTGTGTTTGAGAATTTTGTTGACATTTTATCGTTTGTGAAGTTCATATATTTGCCATGGATTTCCATCGAGTGACGGTCAAGTCAATAAAAAAAGGACGTATGGAAAGTTTTTTTGAAATTCTGAAGAGCAACGGGAAAGTAGTAATTTTCTGTTGAATAAACCAAGAACGAATTGATATTTTCGTCACATATAGATAATGCGAATCCTGAATGTTTTTCTTCATATATTTACATATCCAGTTTTCAATTCAAAATTATATCAGAGAATATTCCATTCAATGTGTAGGCTATGTTCTTCATTGAAAGAACATTGGGAGTGAAATTTTACTCTCTCATTTTCCAGTATAGTGTTCATGTGAACATTTCGGAAATTTTCCCACGTGAATGATTCATCCAAAGAATATTTCTTTTATAGTGACGCGATAATGTTTCAGAATTCTATTTCATCAGGACGAGGACAAGATCAACGCTTCATAAATGAACATTTGTGAAACAATATACTTTCATATGTCCATTATTTCCAAGAGCGACCTGCTCAACGACGAACGAACAATCCATTTTTGTTAGTCCACGTCATCACTTCACAAATCAGAAACACACCCTTCCAGATTCCAATTTTAGCGAGAAATCGGGGGTGCCGAGGTTATACTGCGTGCCGTATTTCCCACGATATATTTTTCCGCCATTCAGTGCTTCGGATGCCTAGATAGTGATCATTTTTCAGTAGATATATCCGTAATGAAATATTGTTCTTTTATCGTGTCTCCGAAAGGCATTCTGAGATTGATGTTTTCGTCGTCTAGCGTGGGACTTCCATAAGAACGGTCCATTTAGGTTAGTCTCAGCGATGAAGATTAGTTATTCAGACGAAATAATATAGGTACCGGGTGATCCATTCAGGACTATTCACCCTCGATAAAATGATTTCACAAAAAAATAACAAATTATGTTAATTTCTATTTGATAATAATAATAATAATGTGTATTTTGAAATTGTTTGGAACAAATTCATGATTCATGAACACAAAAGTAGTAGTATAACTACTTGTTTATGCATGTTTGTGATATTTCGAAACATTTACAGATGCATCATTCTATAGATTGAAATAAGTCATTACTGATTGGGTGATAAGAATAATTTGATTGGTAATACGTCGACAACCGAGACGAAAGTCACAGTACGGAAGAAATAACTCACAATCAAGAATATCAGTCTAAATCGAGTTGATTAGTCACAATCGATAAGATTATCACAATCAAAAGTTGAAATTCACTTTTCTACTATTTTTTGAGGGTTTTCCATATTGAAAATTATGAATTCAATGACTCACACAGGCAAACTGAGTAATTTCCTCAGCTTTCCATCCTATAATCGAATATCCATTCCTTACATTTACTTTTCAATAAGTGACAGTTTCGTAGGTTTAGAATTTCATGTGGTAGTATATCGATTATTCGAGGGGAGAGACATTTTTTGTAGCAGTTTTGACCAATAGTTTCATTAGATTTCGATTGAGGACAGTTATTCATTCCTCTTCTTGTTTGGTAGTTATGTGAAGTTTCAACATGTTACAGTCCAGTAGTGTTTGACAGTTGTTTCAAGTTGAATGTCTCCCTATCTTTGTGAAGCAATTCTGAAGAGTGAGTGTAATGTCTGTTATAGATCACCTCCACAATCAATTTTTGAGTTTGTCAAAACTTTCAAGTAAAATTGGTTTGCTCCTTCCTACCCAGTTAGCATTTGGAGAGAGACAACATTTGACGCAAAATAAATAATACATACTTCAACCCACTACTCTCCAGAGCATCTCCCTCAATGATTCGAATAGGAAATACTGGTCGTGCTTCACATCACTGCAAATTTGATTAGATTCTGACACTAAGCAGTACAAAGTTTTCGAATTCCAACGAGATATTTGAGTTCAAATGGTATGTTTTCAGATATTATCTTTGCCTGAATGTTCGGAATGGATTATTGGATATGAATCCACAAAAAATTATCCAAATGACCTTTATTGACTCCAGACAGTCAAAAAGTCTACTTGAATATTTCTCCTGCAATCCTTATTCTTTTATCCGAATCGTTCAGGTCAGTTGGTTTGGTTCTGTAGATGAGAGATTTCAAATTAGTTCATGAAAAGAAATCATCGGGTGGCAATTCTGGCAAACGTGTTGTCCATTATATTGGTTCTCTACGACCTATTGTCACAAATAGGGTTATTTTTCATTCATTCATTCAAATTCATACAAGGTTCGAGGTCATTGAACGGTCGCGTCTTTGTTTATTAATTCCAAAATTTTCGAATCGTGAACGAACTCTTTTTTCCATAGTTGAACATAAACACAGGCGTGACATTGACTTCAACGAACCTGGACTATCGACCTGATTTCCTTACTGTCACGTTTCCGAAAATAAAGACAACCATTTAAAAGACGTAAGGAAGCGGATTCGATAGTTCGACTACCGGTTCGACTGCGAGTTGGACTGCCAGTTCTAATTATTGTAGCTCTGTTTTTTTTAACACGACCACGGAAAGTCTCTTCTTGATGTTGAATCATCTCCGATAAAATGGCTTGTCGGTCCTTAGCCCGAAAATCAGGCGCTTAGGACTCTGACAAGGACGCGTCGCGAATTTACCTTAAGAATGATAAATACGTTTTCATCGGTCGTCTGAAGCTGTGACACTGATGCCCTTCCTCCAGGTCTCAGAAGATAGCATGTACAAGCATAATAAGGTATGTTTTGAATTGTTATTCATATTCTGATTCTGAATAAATGTGTATATTTGTTGTTTTGGAAATGATTTCACTTTTTTCCGACTATTCATAAATTGCCAAGGTTCATTCTCTATTGACAAAAAGAACACAGCTTAGGCAACCCCCCGCCTACAGTTTGTGACACTATCCATGTGTTCGGGAAATTTTCGGACAGTCATTCTCTGTCTCGGGCCACGATAATAGTATTGAAAATCTGTGAGCAGATGATATGTATTTTGAACAAGATACTACGCCACCTCATTCTGTATCACAGATGAGAGAATGGACCAATTAAAAGGCCAGCACACTTGCCGGACATAAGTTGGATGCCAGACAATCACTAGCACTAAAGGAATGGTTCGAGAGTGCAGGAGAAATTTGCAAAAAAACTTCACCACTATCTCTGAGTCAATGAAGGTAATTTTGAATATTTGTTGACGATAACCATTCAAAAATTTACTCCGTACATTCAAAAACTCACAATTGAGAAACATAACATTCGAATATCTTGAGAACGGCTTGTTGAAATCCAAAACGCTGTGCTCTGCTAGTATGAGAATTGAATTACGTTCGCAATTATGTATGTAACATGACCCTTATTCCATATTCAAATCAGGGCAGGGGTTGCTCTGGGGTGTAGAGGGCTGAGGTATGTACATCTCGTCTGGGTCAAACGGTGTACGAATAAAAACCGTTTTCTTGAAAAATATTTTTTCTGAAATTTATTGTAGATAGTCTTCAGTATATCACCTTTAGTTTGGTGTATATGGCGAATGAGATAGAACGTTCTATCGAAACGCTCCTTGGATGTATGTTACCCGTCACTTGGACCATCTACACAGTTGTCAAATTTATTATGTCAGGTAAGGAGAATATGTTCGACTCCTCACATGAATTGTCAAAATTCTACTTCAGACTTATTACGAATACGAATGTCAGTCAAATCAACTAGAGATCATGAAATATTCGAATAGACAGAATGTAGGTATATACTCCAAATGCACTGAATTGAGAGGTGATATCAAATTTTCAACAGAGTAGGTATGTTTTGTACCATTTTCATTTTCGTCGAGATTGTTGATATTTTTTATGGATCTTATATCCCATCTGATAGTGTAGTAGTCAGTCACCCGACTCCATAGTATACCCACTAAACACTCCACCCCGTCTGAACACTCGTCTGAGTGATGTCTCCTAAAACACTTAGACCTAGTGTCTCATTGTATCTTACCCACATGAGGTTATAATTTCCACCATTTAAGACTCATGGTAGTCATTATAAGGGCTTATTCAATATGAAAGACCCTTTTCGTTCTGGTTCCTGAAGATTACTCTTTCGATCCCTGTTCTCGTCTATGGAGAAGGTAAAAACTTTTTTTTTCTCTACGAGTGACAAAAGAAGTGGTTGGTCCAGTGCTATTCATCCATCGCGACGGGTTCTTACAGCTTGGATTAGGATGCCAGAGCCTCGTCAATCAGTCCTTGGCCACCTAGACAGATATCAGCAAATCGCCATATCCTCACCACAGATTTCCACAGGTAATTGTTTAGTCTGGCCCGGAGATAGCGAATATGGTCCCAAAATACTCCATCTGTCGAGCGGCTGCGGTCTGTGCTCCCCACACTACTTGATGTTGAGGCTTGGAGGGAAAGAGGAAAAGAGAAGTTGGTCGAGGATGGCCATAAGGATAGATTGGAATAGGAAGAGAAAAGAGAATATCACCCAATCTCCCATATCGTTCTCAATGAAAATTTTGACATTTAATTAGGGGGTTCGATAGTACTCCATGCAATCTTCAGAATGAGGTATCGCTACACCTCTCATCCATATCCGAAATCTGAGGGTTTTTTTTCCCTAGTAGGAGGTTGAAGTTACAGGGATTCAGAAATCTGACAATTCGTTCTTTCTAGAATCGTCGAGTCCGAGCGATTTTCCAGATTTTCATTTAAAAGCCCTGAAATTGGCATGTAAAATTTTTGTTATGTATATTACGGACTGCAGAAAACATCAGTTTGTATTTGTATTTGTTCACAACAGAAATCATTCAGTCCCTGAATGATCCCAAGAAATCTCATTGGTAGATGTATATTAGAGTTTCCTAGCAAGTGTAAACAATCAATCAATCAGTCTTCAATAAATCGGTGCAATTCAATCAATCACTCTTTATGAGTACAGCAACGCAAAAGTTCTTTCATCAGTGCTCTGGATTATGGAAAATAATATGTTTCATGCCCAGTTATGCAACATCACTTCTGTTTATTATTTCCAATTCGTTATTATCGCATGATATAATAACATATTATTATCATTGAAGTTATATGAGATAGATATTTCCAACGGAATAATAACTCCGTATTCAGCTATCTAGATAGTTACTGTTAACAAAACATGACGATTTCATTTATCTATGATTGTGACCATCAGTAACCGGGTGAGTAACCTGAAGTGATCCATTACGTGTCCTCGTTGGAAAGTCAACCTCCTACTGGAAAATTCCTCTAGTTAATTCAAAAATTTCAAATATCGTATCTTGGAAACTGAAACCGTATTAGGAATTTTCGAATCACCAATCAGTTAAATGATGCTTGACATTCCTTTCTCCATAACATCCCTAAACTGTGATAATTCACCTAATGAGTGGAAATGTTGGTGTAGGAGAAATTTTTCTTGAATTTGATATGGAGATGATAATGTGTTTGGATGAATCAATTCATGTGAAATATTCATAAAGAACTGATAATGCAATAAGTTCACCTATTGAATCAGCTATCAATCATCAAGAAATTCTGATTTTTGAATTGTTCAGATTCTTGTATAGCTGTTGTTCCCACAGTAGATGGCCAATTTGTGAATTTCCTACATTCTGCTGAATATTTGAAAACATCATTATTACACGCTTTTGGAATATGAGCATGTTAACTTCCGGCTGATTGAAACCATTGAAAATGCATGGAATGTGAAATAAATGTGAGCCATATAGCTTGTTGTGCAAACCAGCCCGTGTGTGAATTAACTAGTACTGTGTACTAGTACTGTACATGACTGTGGCTATATAGATGATGATATGCGTCTGGAAATATCGTCCCAACTAGAATATATATTGAAATAGTGGTTATCGACAACAAATCGATCAAAGCATGAAATTGAAATAATTATACCTGATGATTATTTTTTTTCCAAAATAGCATATAGTGAAATACATAATCACAATACATATTCAAATGGAGAGAGATCATATACAGACAAAGTGAAGTATCAATAACATGCGAACATATTGCCGAATATTTTCATACATACATGAGGCTGACTGATTTCAGAAAGTGTATTGATACAACTGTCAAACTCATGATTCTTCTGTACTGATCAGAGATTCACGGCTTGACTTGATATTCAAGCTACTTAACTTGACTTGACTTGAAATCAAGTCAAGTTCAAGTCACCCCCTCGGCCTTAGATTTGGCGTCTAAGGCCAATATTTCCTCCATTTGCCTGGATAACCTTGTCAAATTCTGGAGATATCTCTCATTGGCGTCCACGTCGCGAGGGGGGGGCTTTGGGAAACGGCTACTTAGCTGCTTCGCAAAGGCTAACAATGAGAAAAGTCACCCAATCCTAAGGTGGAGTGGATCCCGTGCCGATGGGATGCGTGGTACATGGGAGATGTGCAGACAACGAGCCCTCCAGAGAACCAGGCGAAACTCTGGAGTAAACAGCCTTGCCTCAGTAAACGGCTCTGCTGAGGTCGACCAACACATCCGCATTACTCGTGGGAACCATATGGAAAACCAAAAACAAAATAATGACGAACCTGCCCATCTGATGGAGGTTGAGGGGACACCATCCTCATCTTCATTGGATGCAGAGAATAGGCTTCTGGAGGGCGACTCTTCTGGAACGGGAACTGAGGCACATCAAACCTTGGTTACTGTGGAGGAAGAGCGCATCCTACAGGAGCTGATGGAGTCGACAGAGGAAGGGGAGGAATCTGGGGGCAGCCGTGAGCAGCCACCGGTTCCAAACCCTCAGGATCTGCCGGACACAAAAGTGAAAATGTCTGGAGCGCAGCGCAGGAAGCTGGCGATCCAGGCGGCTATGGCTCGTGGGGACCCGATCATTCCTAGGAAGCCTAGGTCAAATCGGAGGCCCACGAAAAAACCTCAAGCACTGGTGGCCGTAAATCCATCATGTCTTAAGAGACCAGACAAAACCATCTCCACAACGGGAAGTGGGAAAGTCTGCGAGGCCGCTGGAAAGAGGGGGAGATCCGAGACCAGCACACCTTCGCCGCTCCTTAAGAGGAGCAAACAGAGTGTCTCTGCGGGACCTTCTGTAACTAAACCCGTCAGTACACCAACTGGAGGCAGTTACAGTAAGGCCCTGACCTCCTTTAAGATGGCAGTGACTACGGGCAGCTATCCCGAAGACAAGCTATCTTTGGAGCAGGTGAAGCAAATCCAGCTTCTTATTACGAGAGAGATCTGGAGATGTGAGCCAGGAACTGGGCCTCAATTCGCAGGCAGCTACCCTCAATCGGGGGTGCTGATCCTAACCTGCGAAAATGAGGAATCCAGAGAATGGCTCAAGCGGAAGGTGCCTACGCTGAAGCCTTGGGAGGGGGCCGCCCTTAGCGTCGATGACGCTAATAAGGTGGTCAAAACTCACAGGGCTGTGGTATGGGTGCCAACCGAGTTCCTGGACGCCAAGGAGCCGGCTAGGATCCTACAGCTCCTGGAAACCCAGAACAAGGGCATTAAAACAGGAGACTGGAGGATTATTTCCACCAATTCCGACAAACAAGGAATTACCCTTGTTCTTGGAATTGACGACCTCAACCTGAAGGAGTTGGCCAAGAGAGGCTTCAAAGCCTACCTAGGCCTGTCCCAACTTACCTTCAGGGTGGTAAGTAAAAAGAGCGCCGAAGATGCTGCAGGTCCTTCAAGTAAACCTGCAGCATAAAAAGGCTGCGACTGCTGCCTTAGTGAGGTACCTGTCCCGAGGCGAAGCTGACATAGTCCTGATACAAGAGCCCTGGATTCACGGGGGACGAGTCTCAGGACTGGGAGAAGCCAAGGGTAAGGTAATATACGATCTGACGGCAGGGAATGTGAGATCCTGCATTTTCGTTAAGAACGAGCTACACGCACTAAAACTGCTTGATTTCTGTTCTAGGGACCAGGCAGCAATTAGGCTGAAAATACGTATGGAAGGAATCTGGACGGAAATCATAATAGCCTCAGTGTATCTGCCATACGATTCTATCGGGCCACCTCCGTCAGCAGAACTGGAGAGGCTAGAGGAGTACTGCAGGCTTTCAAACCTACAGCTCATCTTTGGCATTGATGCCAATGCTCACAGCACAGCTTGGAGGAGCAGTGACACAAACAGAAGGGGTGAGTTCTTATTAGATTACATAATTTCTAAGAATTTAGTTATAATGAATCGCGGGAACGAAGCAACTTTTGTTACCAAAACTCGTAAGGAGATCATTGACATAACCCTGGCGTCTTCTAGAATAAGCTCTCAGGTAACTCGGTGGCGTGTATCTGAGGAACCGTCCTTGTCGGACCATAGGTATATCTGTATGGAAATTTCAGATACTGAACACCCGACAGAAGCCTATCGAAACCCGAGAGGTACGAACTGGGAGAAATTCAGAGAGGACTTAACAATAAACCTAGGAAACGTCAAGAAGATTATCAAAAACGGCACTGATGTAGAGGTAGCCTCCTGTCAGTTGCAGGAGGCAATAATATCCTCATATCAGGACAACTGTCCTTTGGTAAGGCGCAACAGCAGCAAAGACGTTAGCTGGTGGAACGAAGAACTTAAAACGCTAAGAAAAGAAACACGCAAACTTTTCAATAAGGCGAAGAAAACTGGGGAGTGGGGGCAGTATTCCATCACTCTGACCAATTATAATAAACAGATCCGTAGGGCGAAAAGGGAGTCGTGGAGGCGTTTCTGTGGAGAGGTGGAAACAACCTCTGAAGCAGCACGCCTCCATCGAATCCTAGCCAAGGCACCTGTTAATCCTATGGGGAATATAATGAAACCTGACGGGAGATATACTGAAACTGGCAGGGAAACTCTGGAGATTCTACTTCGGGCTCATCTGCCAGATTCGGTTGAAATTGAAAACGATAATCTACCAGACCCACTAAACCCTCACATGAGGGCTGCTGTTGGGGACTGGCGGGTATCGAAGAAGATTGTTGACCACAGTAAACTGCTGTGGGTCATAGAAACTCTTGAATCCTACAAGGCGCCGGGACCGGACGGAATTATCCCTGCAATGCTACAGCAGGGTAAGGACCAGCTGGCTCCGTTTATTTGTGGGATATTGAGAGCAAGCCTGGCAACGGGGTACATTCCGGTTGCATGGAAGAGAGCGAGGATCGTCTTCATCCCAAAGCCTGGAAGAGATTACTCTCAGGCTAAGGCGTTCAGGCCGATAACACTATCATCATTCATGTTGAAGGTGATGGAGAAGTTAATTGAAATGCATATCAGGGAAAACTTTCTCATTGAAAGGCCACTACATAAAAACCAGCATGCATATCAATCGGGAAAATCCTGTGAAACGGCACTTCATCAACTGGTGGGGAAACTTGAGGCCGCAATAAGCAACAAGAGCATAGCTCTTGCGGCTTTCCTGGATATTGAAGGGGCATTCGACCACACACCCTTCATATCCATGGTAGCAGCGGTTGTTGAGCGTGGCGTGGAAGACACCACATGTCGGTGGATAAAAAACATGCTACACAACAGAACAGCGGAATCCACATTGCTTGGTGAAACCATGGAGGTGACGATTTCTAGGGGTTGCCCACAGGGAGGAGTTCTTTCTCCCCTGCTGTGGGATCTGGTTATTGACGAACTCCTGAAAAAACTAAACAATGTAGGAATTTACTCACAGGGGTATGCAGATGATGTTGTCATTCTAGTAGAGGGGCAGCATCCTGAAATTATTTCAGACTTGATGCAGAGAGCCCTGAAGATAGTAGAGGGCTGGTGCAGAAAGGCAGACCTCAGGGTCAATCCTAGTAAAACTGCACTTGTGGCCTTCACGAAAAAGAAGAAACTGGACAAACTAAAAGTTCCCAGACTTTTTGACACACAGCTAAGTATGACACAGGAGGTTAAGTATCTGGGAGTAACCCTAGATGCTAGGCTAACCTGGAATACTCAACTGCGAAAAACTGTCAGCAAAGGCAAAATGGCACTAATGGCTTCTCGGAGAGCGATTGGTAACACATGGGGACTGAAACCACGCATGGTACATTGGCTGTATACTGCTGTGGTGAGACCAATGATTGTATATGGATCGCTTGTCTGGTGGCCTAAGACTGAACAGAGATCAGCTATAATGGAGCTTTCAAAACTCCAGAGATTAGCTTGTCTCTGCATCACAGGTGCTATGCGCAGCACTCCTACCGCTGCTATGGAAACCATACTCAATATTCCACCTCTTGAAATCTTCATCAGGGCGGAAGCGAGGATGGGGGCATACAGACTGGAGTGTACCGGCAACTGGTATGCTCGGGGTGACTCCCTGGGACATACAAAAATAATCAGCCAAGTTTCAAGCCCACTAATGGATATGGGAAGGGACAAAATGCTGCCTAGAAATAACTATTACAGACCCTTCAACACTCAGCTCTACTGGGATGAAAGGGTCTTGACTAACTGTCAGGAAGGCACGTTAGTATGGTACACTGACGGTTCTAAGACTGATGAGGGCACGGGAGCCGGAATATATGGAGATAGACCCAGAACCAGGATGTGTGCTTCCTTGGGGAGGTATGCTTCAGTATTCCAGGCAGAGGTGCATGCTATTGAGGCATGCCTGAGAGAGAATATAGTAAGAGGATACAGAGGTAAACAAATCCTCATATGCTCAGATAGTCAGGCGGCCATTCAATCTCTAACATGCAATAAAATCAGATCAAAATTGGTCTGGGATTGCCTTCAAAGCCTGCTAACCCTGGCTAACCACAACAAGGTAACTCTTCAATGGGTGCCAGGGCATAAGGGAATTGAAGGCAATGAAGCAGCTGACGCTCTTGCCCGGCAGGGGTCTGCGACGTTGTTTATGGGGCCGGAACCTGTGTTCGGTATCCCCAAAACCTCAATACGCGGCTGGCTGGCAAGGTGGACGCAAGAAAGACATCAGGCATACTGGAACAATGTCCCAGGACAAAGACACAGTAAACTGATGGTTGGAACACTGTCCAAAACAGTGACTAACGACATTCTGAGCCTAAACAGAAGTCAGATCAAACAAGTGACGGGACTAATAACCGGTCACTGCCCCTTGAGGAAACATATGCATCAAATGGGCATCTATTCAGACGAACCCATATGCAGACTATGCAATGAGGAGGAGGAAACTGCCACCCATGTAATACTGGAGTGCGAAGCACTAGCGCGTTGGAGATACAACCTTCTGGGAGCAGTAAACTCTCAAGAGGCATTTTCAAAGAATGATCTGGTGAAGAGGCTGCTAAACCTCATCAAGGTAGCGAACCTGTTCACCTGAGTCAACAGCATGATCAGGAATACAATAGGCCCAAAGGCTGCAGTGTTTTGGGCTTCAAACCCTGACTGATCATTCTGCCATTAATCAATCAATCAATCAATCAATCAAGTCAAGCGAAAGTTTTTTAATGTCAAGTCAAGTCAAGTAATTATTTATCAAGTACTTGAAAAATCAAGTAGTTCTATCAAGCTACTTGATTTTCAGCAGTTTTATTGTGTATCTATACAGCGTGACTCACGGTCGGCGATGTTATAGGTTAGACGTTTATGGAGAACGCGACGCGGGATTTTTCTGAAAATTACGCATACACAAAAAATTCCTGAAGTTGAAAAATCTCGATTTTTCGCACTCTATATCTCCATAATCTTTTCCGCTATACCCCGAGTGTGATGTATCGATGAAATCAACTATTCAAGGAGAATCTGAAAATGCAATAAAATACAGGGTGTTCAATTCGAAATAACAAAGTGGTTCCTACTTTACTATAGAAGCGGCAACGTCGTGATTTTGAAAATATATTAGATCGATAGTACCGGTGATGAAATGTGAGATGCGAAATTTTCAGAAAAATCCTGCGTTGCGTTCCTATCATAAACGTGAACGTCTAACCTACCATCGACCGTGAGTCACCCTGTATATGTATATAACTGATGAAATGAAAATGGCATCGTAAGACTGACTGCGCGATCGATTCAGTCAGCTCTGATCTCGGGGAACCCCCGTATTTTGTATAAGCGTGAGCGAGCTTGCAGAAATATACGCCGTGCGACTCGTGCGTATCAAGATCAAGTATTATCAAGTAGCTTGATTTCAAGTCAAGTAATAAATATCTCAAATTCAAGTCAAGTCAAGTACGTAATTTGCCACGAGCTTGATTTTCAAGTCAAGTCAAGTAGTTTGTTAAAATATCAAGCTACTTGACTTGATGAATCTCTGGTACTGATGTATATCAAAGTTTTATCCTGAAGTATGAGAACTTTCCCAAGTAATAGGGATGAGTTATATATTATCTACCTCTCCAAAACGCGAAGATAAGCAGTCGTTGTATCTGAATAACCCAATTCGTTTGGTATAACTCTTATGCAGGTTGATTATAGAAATGTTTGAAATAATTATCGAATTCAAATTTATTCCATTACTTTTGAAAATATTGTCGAAAATCTATGCTACACAGTGTATGTGAATTAGAATTTGATGATGTACCCGATAATCGATATCAACTACTGTATATCCCCAAACAAAAAACAAATGAGCCAACAGTAGTTAATATTTGAGAAAACGTCGCAAAACTGTACCATTTTGTCATATATTAGCATACATAGAGACGTTCGGGGATATTACAGTATACATACTAAGGAATTCTGCTATTGAATTCTCTCAAACGTCTGTGAAATCGATTCAAGGCCTGTTTTTCCTACTTTGGCATGATCGCTATAGAGAAAATAGAGATCAATTCATCAGAATAAAAAATGATGAATGTATTCTGCCTCCTCAAAATGAGTTAATCTGGTACACGGATGGCTCTAAATTTGATGGCTGTTCAGGTACAGGGGTAGACAATGATGAAACAGGAAAATGTCGGTTCCTTTGGGCAAATATGCCGCAGTGTTTCAGGCTGAAGTACTTGGGATACTAACCTGTTCAAGAAAACCTGATCATGAGGGGTCGAAGACCAATCACTATTTGCTCGGCCAGCATAGCTGCGCTAACGGGCTTTGCGATCCAATAGTATCACAACCAATTTGGTGTTCGGGTGCTAAAACTTCTAGGAAATCCTGGAAAATTAAGCAAAGTCAGCCTCAAGTGGATCCCGGGGCACTCAAGGATACTTGGAAACGAGTAGGCAGACAGACTGGCCAAGATCGGTTCAGGACAGACGCCGGTCGCACTGAAACCAATCTTGAGAATATCAAACAGCCTGGCAATGTCCTTCATAGAGAGATTCCTGCAAGAACGATTTCCCAAAATATAAGAGGACACACCAGGAACGAGATAATCGAAGCTCCACATGGAGAAACCTTCGAAGAGGCTCACATAAGAAGTGTTATCTTCCAACGGGCAAAAACTTGAAATGGTAGTGGGGCTCCTAACTAGGCACAACCACCTCAATAGGCACCTTGAGCTTATTGGAATCGAAGATTATCCCAATTGCAGATGGTCATTGCATGTCCAGCATTGATTAGAGGAAGGATGTCCTTACTAACATAATCTTAAGGCCGTAGAACGTGAAGAAGATTCAGCTGAGAAAGCTGCTGAACTTCTCCAAGAAAGTCGGCATACCCAGCTGAATGTCGGAACATGAGGTCGCACAATTGGCCCGAATAAGGAGGCCTACGTGCAGGGGTGTTCACCACTTTCCAACCAGTGTCTGGAAGGAAAAAGAGAATGCATTTCGTGATTGATAGTGGAGAAAATATCCTACGAATTCCGAGACAATGATACTCAAGAGAGGAACGACCCCAGGAATAATGTGAAATATCCAAACAACGAGTATTAGGGTGACGATCAACTTCGAGTGATATTTAGACGAAGGTATTGCAATTTTCTGCATTTGTTGCCTTTGGGACGGATGAGATGAATGTTAAAAGTTCCATAAATTGTGCCGAATAATAATTATAGTCAACTAGAGAATATTTGAACTTGTTTATTCACGTAGGATGCAATATGTTTGAGTCGCAGGATTGAACAACTTGATAACCAAGTTCCACATTCCACATTCCAATTATTCCATCATGCATTGTTGAAACTGTGAGTTTCCACAGTTTCCATTCATTATGAAACATACCACGTTCCTAGACTATTTATCTTATAACACGGAACTGAAAATACGAGCTCAATTTGATATAAGTACATCCTTCCAGGAGCGACAATAAAATAAACTGAATGCATTCATCTTTCATTTATGTTGACCTGTTTCCTTCTCAGAGCTATTGTGATGATACTGGGTACTATAGAAGAAGAACACATCACATTGGTGCACGTAAACTGGTGGAGAATAAATTAACTCACTTTTATTCCTTCGCGGGTATTGTTCAATAAAATATTGAATAGAATTGCGTTTTAATGAAACATACGTTTTCATTGCTAGTTCCTAGAATGAAAATGACTTGTTTTATTCCTTGTATATACTTAGTGGCTCTGACAAACAAATTTAATAACGGCTCTTTGAAATCAGGTCACATTGTTGCCACTATAGGTACAGTGAGTTCTGAATGTTAACTATAATGTCAAAAATCGACAGTACGTAATTTGTGAAATGTCCATTGGATCTTGTTACAGCTATGGTCACAAAGATAGTGATTAGTGATGGTATCGCACTTTGTCGCACCTCGATCCAAGAGCATGCTCACGAGTTTATTCGTGAGATCAAGACATTGTTCACCAAATTGTACAGTGTGGAAAAGAATTGAGGAACAACGCCATACCAATTCATCAGGGTATATCTGAAAAAATCATCCTCTAGAGAGGTGAAGATACTAAAACCATTCATCAGAGCTGATTGGTTTCCATGATTCAACTATTGAACTCTTCATACCTATGTATCGAATCCTAGATTCCTTGTGATTTTCATTCCTTATGTCAGTGCAAATATGAATGTTGAGTATCGTTCCAACATGTGAGGAGGTGAAAAGTCCTCTTCCCCATTTACTTTTGAACGGAATAAGCTAGCGAGGTTGGTTCGAATTCAGGTAAAAAGGTACCTCTTCACGTGGCCTAGTGTCAGGTTGGCACCAAAAACTTTTTTTTTTTATGAGATGAGGAGTCGAGTGGTACTCATCTTGTCTTGAAGGCCTTTTCATTATCTATATGACACCGAATCCTTCACCTTACAACTGTATACCTGAATAATATTAGGACTGAATCCCAAAATCCATTTTTTCTTGTTGATAAGTGAACGAAGAAAATTTCAAACTCCTCTGTACATTCGTCATAATTTTCACTCAAGATTTTGTTGGAATTGAGAGTTATTCAGATTTTTCATTCATTAATGTTGATATTTCAAGCAAATTTCGAACGTTTATCAGTTTTCAATAGCTTTGCCGATTTGAGAAAACGAGGTGATGTTGGAAAAATATTCGAGAGGCCTTCAAAACCAGGAACCACGTGATCCCCGTTACATTTGAGCAAATGAAGACACTAGACCACGTGACCGCAGCCATTTTTTTATTTTATCTGACCTCGCTAGCTTGTCCCGTTCAAAAGTTGAAGAAGGGGGGAGCACTTTCACGTCCACGGTCAAAAAATAATATGATTCCACATTGAATATCACTGTTTTCGGAAATCTTACTATGAGAGGGCCCAAAAGAGAAATTCATTCGATAGTCATTGACAAACTGAAATGATACTGATACTTTTATTGATAGAATCGAAGAGAGAAAATCCTGGAACATTCAAAGAAATGAATATTCCAGAATCTTTATGTCAATATCATCACGAGATTGTTTAGGATGTGGTTGATACTTGCCTCTATCTTTCCTGCTGCTTCTCCAATCAGTTACATTGCAGTACTCACCTGAAACAAAACAAAAAAAATTGGATGATTCGAAATACAGTACGTCCCGAATTTCATGAAGATAACCTCATTTCAGTTATTGATATAATGCAAATATGGTAAATGAGAGATATTGATTATGGAGCAGAAAAATTTGTGCGTTTCAATAAAATTCCGAAACTCACTCACGAAGAGAGTAAAACTCAAAGTCATTACCACAATAGTTCATGAAATGAATGAAGATGGTGGATTTCGAAAAAAAAAACACTTTTTTCTTGGCAATATGCCACGGCAAATATTGAATTACACCCTTCCGAAATTATTCAGTTATTTGTTCAGACGAATAGAGTTGTTTTCCTGAATGAGGAGTTGTGCTTAAATTGTTCAGGAAACCTCTGCCTACAGACCACTTCCGAGCTTTAAGCACTCATCAGTGCAGTGGTCTCCCCAGATGGCATTCCTGACCGCAATCTGGTGCGAACCAGACCCAACGTATGCATCTCTCAGCATCAAATACCAACAAGGCGTTCGACCACTGCGAAATGGACACAATGAACACAAAGCCGTCTTGGTCAGAAAGAAAGATAAGATCTGGAACTGAAATTATCATGTCGAATGAAATGAGAGCGGCTGATCGATCGCCTAGAGTTTTCTCAACTGCGAAATAGTCAAAATACTCGGAGTCGAATAAAATGGTATAACGAAGAAGGAAAACCTGACCCAACGTGAACACCTCTCAGCATTTTATACCCAAGGGACTTTCGACCACTGCGGAATGAACACAATCGACATAACGCTGACTAGGGCAGAAGAAAAGGAATACCTCAAGAGTTGGGTCAGATTTGCACCAGATGGCGGTCATGAATGCCATCTAGAGACACCTCTGTACTGACAAGAGCCAAACGCTCGAAACCGGTATATTCATATCAATATTTTTCGAAAACTGATGAAGATGGGCTGAATGAAAAATATATAGTTGATATCAGAAGAAACAGCTCTACAGATCAGGAAAATAAATAGGGTGTTCCTCTTGAACAATACCACGTTTCGTGAAAAATTTTAGGTTTACCATGTTTTTTGCCTTTTCCAGTTCTAGATTCCAAATGCCTATGAAAATACCTCATATTTGCCCATTCTAACGTTTCTGTAGGACCAATATTAACTGAGATACCTATTGAGTAAAATATGAACTATTACCCAGTACATGGCATTTCTTTCAAAACGATTTTCCTCAACCTTCTAGATTTATTCAAGACGTCTAAATCAATGCGGCAATGATTTTCCATTATGGACCCTATTATGTAGTTTACATTGGTAGACAAGACATTTTCCATAAGTATATCATGATGAAAGAACTTCGGCAATCTGAATCTGGAGCATTGTATAATAAAGGCAAACTTATCATCATTTATTGACCAAAAGTTTATTTGGAGATACTCATTTCCACTCAGGTATTATTTCTTCAAATTCGACTGAATTATCGAGAAGTATTGAGGACAAGCTTTGGAAATCCTGCTGGAATCCTGAGATTGATTTAATATCCCAGCATTCCATTCATATTCTCGACTCAAATGTATTACTCATCCGAGTGGAATGCTCCGGAATAAAAAATACGATAATCTGTTTCTTCCGGCGACAGAACTGAAAAACAAATCTGTCTTCGGAGACAAACAATTAATCTCTTCCATTAGGAATTTATTAAATGCACATTTCAGAACACTGAAGAAAATGCACAGAATGGCTAATCTCCATTGTTTTCTCATAGTCTGTCACAACTGGATGAATTTGCATTGCAGAAAGTTTTTCATCTGGTTCGACGGATCATTTGGCAAACTGATTGAACGAATCCCGCTGCAGGATTGTGATCTCGAAACCCTTTGTATGAACCTATAGGAAAAAGAAATAATAAGTACCTATACTTGCGATAAACTATCTGGAATAGTCGCTAATCTACTTTTTCGTGGTAATCCGTCATATAACAAGTGATTCATTGAGAATGACAAATCTCTGAACTACAGATAGTAATCACTAAACTAATGAGATTCAAGCAATCATGCCTAATAGATATATCGCTGATTTAGGAGATACAGAGTGTTCTAGGAGGAGATCGAATTCTGAAATTTTCCAATGACCTTGTAGGTTTCAACAGCATAGACATAAAATCTTAGTAGTTTCAGGTTTTGTGACCTGTGGAACACAAATGTCCACCTTATTTTGTGATGGGTTTGTTTGTTATCCTCTTTTGAAAAGATTTCTGTTCAACTCTATAACATTAGAATACTTTTAAGTTATGAAGTTAGCGAAATGATAGTGGAAAGTCTGCAACATTTCTATGAATTATGTTCAGTGAAAGTGGAACATGATTCTTTTCATGATGAGCGAATAATACAAAAAGCTTTGAAGCTAGACAATTTGAAACGGAGTACATCTTCAATGTAAAGTTGAACGGGCCTCCAGATTTTTCACTCATTCCAATTATCATTGTATGGATAAAGAAAATATGATGTAGTTCACCGGAGTAACAGAGTGTCATCAGTATATATAGCACCCTCTATGAGCAATCACAAAATAACTTGCAAATTCGCATTTCTCATGTCAGAAAACCTGTGAGTACAAGAGTTCATGATCATGCTTTTGGAACTTACAAAGTTATCAAGAAACTGCAAACTACAATATCCCCCTGATTTCATCTCTATAAACCAGCAACATTCTCAACAGGCTAAATCTCAATATTTTAGTGTTTAATATCTAGTTCTACTATCTAGTTCAGAGATTTTTCATTCTCAATGAATCATCAACCCGTCGAGTTGCAAATCAAACCTCCATCGCGGAAAATGCCCCTAACACACGTGTTAGGCACAATATACAGGGTGACTCAAATTTCAATGCAAATATCTCAAGGTCGTATTAATTGTTGGAAGCAAAATAAAACTTTTTCATCATGCATCACTACTAAGCTACAGTCACTGTTAGTTGGGTAAAAACAAGAATCTTTTTTTTCAAATATCATGTTTATCCAGTTTTGGAGGAGTTGAAGGAAAGTACACAGTTTCATTGGGTGCATTGAAAAACACATGTTCATATGGAGGAGAAGTCTTTTTTCGATTCCGGAAAGATGTCCTTGTATAACCTAGAAGAACATGAAAAGAATGTATCATAATCATCAAATATTCAAATGTCAGTATTCTCCCCAAAACCTCAACAAAACTATTTTTCCGCACTAAGTGCGGAGGAGTGAACCTTTCAACACTGAAATTAGTTCGGAAAAGTGGACATCTCCACACGATTTAATTATCTTGCACATGCAGTCATGAATGTTCTTTCCTGCTTTTCCCGTGAATTTCAATGCTTTGTACAGCTTGACCACCCTTTTGGCCTATGAAATTGGATGCGCAGTAGACCAGTCGGCGGAGTGGAGTGAGAGCTCATTATTGTCGAAGAACTGGTTCAGTGAACATCGATTAGAACAGTACAGTACCACAGCTTACCTTACGATTGTACTTAGTAGTAAGACAAAGAGAGCCACAGCTCACATAGGGCTTTACCTATTGGGACTTCTAGATCATGATCTAGAGTTCCCAATAGGTAAAACCCTATGTGAGTTGGAATTCTACTTTTTCACAAAATGCTAACATGTAAACCCCTATGTGAGTTCGTAACCTAAAGAGAGAACTAAATCACATAGGCCTTTCAGTACTTGTACTTGATTTAGAAATCGAAGTACTGAAAACCCTATGTGAGTTGGAATTCTACTTTTTCACAAAATGCTAACATGTAAACCCCTATGTGAGTTCGTAACCTAAAGAGAGAACTAAATCACATAGGCCTTTCAGTACTTGTACTTGATTTAGAAATCGAAGTACTGAAAACCCTATGTGAGTTGGAATTCTACTTTTTCCCAAAACGCTAACATGTAAACACCCGTATGTGAGTTGGTAACCTGAAGAGAGGGACAGATCACATAGGGCGTTACTTCAACTCATGATCTAGAGTTCCCAATAGGTAAAACCCTATGTGAGTTGGAATTCTACTTTTTCAATAGGTGAAGTTCTATGTGATTTCGTAATGTGAATATTGTCTGTTTTTCAATGAATTGCGAGAAGGTCTTAACGGTGTCGAAGGATCACCCTGTGATTCCGGATCGCCCTGTACACGGCGATTCTGGTCGCGCAAATTAGCATTATGCGCCATTAACTCCGATATTACTGCAATCTGTAAAAATGTGCACTTATTGCACAAACAGAGAAATAGACCTAATAAGACTGATAAGAAATTTCTGGAAAAACAAATTAGCGATATAATGATTTGGGTCAGTAAGTATTGCTGATTAGTTATTATCCTTAAAAAAATGTGTACGAAAAGATAATCAAAATAGGGTCCATATATAAACGAATTTCCATGTTATATTATACATTTCATTTTGAATATTATCTAGTAAAATTATTATTATTATTATTTTTAGTGCAGCTATAACATGGGTAAGTTGAAAATATTCCTGTACCTAATAAAAAAATAAACAATGTTCAAATTTTCCCAGAAGAGATACCAATAGAAGCAATTAAGAATATGCTACCTGGTCATTTAAGAGTGAGTATATTTTATTCATTTATTTCCATTTCATATTGATTTCTCTCAGGAACCAGGAATCTTTTTTGATATCCGTGTTTTGGAGACAAAGCATGAGGATATTACGGGAGAAATTGTAAATTTTTGTGAGGATCAATAATTATCAATAAATAATCAAAATAATATTCAACCTCATAGTACGGACCCATGTAAAAAATTATTCTATTTGCTTAATAGTTTTTTGATTGATATTTTGTCCGCATTCCCTACAATGATAATTGTTTTCGTGAAATACAAAATGAATTTCATCAGAATTCATCAAATTATTTCGGTACCAAACAATTCAGCATTATCAAGTGAATTCTGTGTCTTTTTTAGAACAAACCGATCCTCTTGCTACAAGGGAGGATCTTGGGGGGATCAAGTGCCCCGCCAGGATTAATTAACGTTGGCAATGTGGGGCCCTATACAATATTTTACATGGAGGAGCAGGATGCCCTACTAGTATGGGCAATATCGGTAAACAACATAATTTGTTCTCGATTGTTTTCATTTTTAATTCAAATTTTGTTTCAGTTTACGGAAGACGAATAATTTTTTTTGTGTGTTATAAGGTAATTTCTCATGCCTTAATCGATTTGCATTCCTCTGATTTATTTCGTTTGTTTCAGGTTTGAATAAAAATATCTAGTTATATGATGATTTCTTTCATACAATATTATATACCCACAACAATACACTCGAATGGGTTTGTTACTACCCCACTGGTAATTTTTGACATCATTTAAAAGGAACTGTGGCATGAAATAGCTTGGAAGTATCGGTGAGTTCTTTCCAAAATATAGTCTTTGTGCTTATTTCAAATTCTGACATACAGGGTGATTCAGGAAGAATATACCAAATTCTATAGGAGTGTATTCGACTCATGGAAATTATTTTAGAAACTATAAATGTTCCAATTTTCATTTGTTTCCAACAAAGAGAATGATACACTGGGATCATTGGATAAACTCTGATAGGTTCAACAAATATACCACAAATTAAATGTTAACAATAATGTTTTTGAATAATTTTTTTTTGTAGAATACTCACCTAGAGTTTGATCATCCTGACAGATCCTGTTTATTTCTGAACAATTTCTATGCACTGCAATCTCGTTGCACATTCATTCAGACACATCCTGTATATTTCGGAACATTTTCTATGCACTGACAAAAAATTTGTCCAATTATATTTCGCAGGTCGCGCGTTTTTACTGACGCAAACTGGTACATGATACATTACGTCTAACCAGTTTTCAGTACCGGGAGTCGAGAAACCAATCTGAATGGTCCACTTGTTGAAATACAGTGACATTGGATTTGGTATGCATCCCGGGGTGCCAACGAAAACTATACTGTCCCCAACCCTGAATTAGGTCTATAATGAACGCGATCGCGATTTCAAACCGTTCGTTATTGTCGCCGCGAAAGTCTTCGGACATAACGATAAAATAGGTTAAATATGTAAATAGATACCGCTTGATACATTATGCGGGTAGCTCAATTGATATGGTATGGAAAATACACAACACATTGAAGCCAATTATAAATTAATGGGTATACAATTATCGTTGAACTTGAAAATACGTTGATTACATTATGAATAGAAATATTATTTTTTTATCGAGAATTATTTCAATGTTAATGATAATGAATGGAAGACTAATTTGTGTACACCAAAAAACGTTTTAATTTTTATCTGAGGTAATGGGAATTTTCACAATGACTTTGGTATGCTAGAATAATGGGAATATACAACACATAATACAGGGTGATCCAATAATGAATCGGGATATTATTTTGGTATGATGGTATGGGAAGAAAACAATAATTTGTGTATGGAATGCAATTTAATTTTCTCCCAAGGTAATCGTTGCCTTCATATACATATTCTTAAATTTTAAAATGACATGCAGAATATAACACAAGAATAATATAATTAGACTACTGAATATTAGATACAAAACAATTGAATAGGTATCTGAATAATACTCTCTTGACTCACATGTTTCACGATAGATCAAATTTTGCCAGTTTTTCGTATCTCCCACAGTATTATCTTGGAATATAATTCTGTACTTATGAAAACTAGCATTTTGTGGTACATCGGTCATTAATACGGGTAGATGACCATTGTTGACTAATACTGGTAGCATTTTAGTCCAAGTTGAAGGCCAGCTGTCATTTTTCGTACCATTGTTATCGAAACAAATGAAAACTTCTCTGGCATTGTAGGGTTGATTAACATACAATATATTATGGACAAGCGTGTAGTCGGGGCTTGTTTTGCGAAAAGTCAAATTCTAGAAGCATTTCATGTAACAATTGGATAAATGACGTTAACCCCCTATTTCGACCCCGCTGAATCCGAAAATACCGTTTATCAAGTCGAAATTCCAACCGGAAGTGATATATTCAAGATGGCGTCCGAAATACCTCTAAAATCTAATTATTTTCTACTTTCGGTCAGCTATACGATTGAGGTGTCGATGTCTATGTTTTCGGGGGTGTAAAATACGATGAGACACTCAAAAAATGATTTGGAGCATTGAAAGTTCATCGAATGATCAAATTTTGACGAAATAGACCAAAATTCCAAAGAACTTGTGAAAACGTGTTGCATAATGTATATGCTTGCATACGCTTTCGAGGGTGCTCAATAAGTTTATGAGCCAAAAAAGCATTTGAACATTGTCCAAGCCTTCATTTCTTATATTTTGAGAGAGCCCCTTGCAGCCACGAGTTCCAAATTCGGAAAATGAATTGGGAATAGGTGGCAAAGTCATCAGGATTGGGAGATATCGTCCATCAACAATTTTCCAGCCGTAATTATTCGGGTCTTATAAATCAGGATACTGATCATGGGCCTTAATTCACACTAGTATCTGAACATAACATTAACATCCTTCGATTTGTTCAATTTTCTTTTACCTGGAAGTAGCACCGGAGAATGTGTTGACGGAGGGCATCAGTGGTAGATGGCGAAAAGCATTGGCACTGTCCAAAAAATTGCAACATGGGCTGCGTCTGCCGTAATGTCCGGTCCAACTCAAAATAAAAATGGTAGTAGTATCGAAACGGCTAATAGTTCTTATTCACCATGTGTCTCAGAAAAGGGACGCAACAAACCTTGTATAAAGCTTGCACCACAAACTGTTCAACCAAACGGAGATCATCGGGGGCTAGATCGGGAGTTTTCACAAGCTGGCTGAGGAGTTTACAGTAGTTTTCTTCTATGTACTTGCTTCCACCGTTCTGTTTTTGTGACTGACGCTAACTTAAATGTAGTATCACATCCAGTGATTGCGTGGAAAGCCATCAGGTTTTTTATCTGTTGTGGTGCAAGTTTCTTACATAGTTCGTGAACTGGAATATACTCCATGCGTAAAAACCGAAAGAGAGGCTGTTGTTGTTTCTATTAAAGACACTAGTGTGATATCATTATTCATCTATCACTTTGAAAGAATGAAATGCAAGGAATGCTGGGTGATGTGTGGTACTTCCCGAGATAGAAAGTATATTCCAATTCATGAACTATGTAGAAAGCTCACATCACAACAGATCAAAAACCTGATGGATTTCCACGCAATCACTGAATGTGATACTAAATCTTGATGAGGGTCTGCCACAAAAACAGGACGGTGGAAGCAGTACATTGAAAAAAACTACTGTAAACTCCTCAGTCAGCTTGGAAAGACTCCTGATATAGCCCCCGAGGATCTCCGTTTGGTTGAACAGTTTGTGGTGCCAGCTTTATACAAGGTTTGTTGCGTCCCTTTTCTAAGACACATGGTGAATTAGAACTGTTAGCCGTTTTTATACTAATTTCATTTTTATTTCAAGTTGGACCGGACATTACAACGGCAGACGCAGCCCGTGTTGCAATTTTTGGGACAGTGCGAATGATTTCTGCCATCTACCACTGATGCCATCCATCAACACATTCTTCGGTGCCACTTCCAGATAAAATTAACAAGAAGAAAAAGAAAATAGAAAAAATCGAGGGATTTTAATTTTAGTCTGTTTTCTTTTTAGGTACTTACTAGTGTGTGGTTTAACGCCCATGATCAGTATCTTGATTCACCAGACCCGATTAATTGCGGCTGAAAAATTTGTGATGGACGGTAAGTCCCAATCTTGATGACTTTGCTACCTATTCCCAAGTCATGTCCCGAATTTGGAGCTTATGTGGCTGCATGGGGCTTTGCGGCCACTGCGGCATGAAGCAGTGTGGCTGCAGGGAGCCGAATGGAGCAGAAAAGATGAGGAAGACTACTAATAGTGAACTTTGTTTTTCAAAATATAAGAAATGAAGGCTTGGACAATGTTCAAATGCTTTTTTGGCTCATAAACGTATCGAGCACCCTCGAAAACGTATGCAAGCATGTACATTATACAACACGTTTTCACAAGTTCTTTGGAATTTTGGCCCATTTCGTCAAAATTTGATCATTCGATGAACTTTCAAAGCTCCAAATCATTTTTTGAGTGTCTCATCGTATTCTACACCCCCGAAAACATAGACATCGACACCTCAATCGTATAGCTGACCGAAAGTAGAAAATAATTTGATTTTAGGGGTATTCTGGACGCCATCTTGAATATCTCACTTCCGGTTGGAATTTCGACTTGATAAACGGTATTTTCGGATTCAGCGGGGTCAAAATAGGGGGTTAACAGCATTTACCCAATTGTTACATGAAATGCTTCTAGGATTGTAACGGAGGGCTTTTTTTGGAATTTAGCCCCGACTAGTGTACAAGATTATATAAGTCGAACTTAATGTTGCCATTGTTGATGATAAACTGTATCATTTTCAACTGAACTGAGATAGATATTCTGTTGTTGAATTCTTTAAATTATGAATAATGCACTAATTATTTCTGAAAAATTTATTAAACACAATTTACATTATTTTCATTACTCTGACATAAAACTATCCTTTTGGTAGTATTGCAATTGAGATTTTGAAATCTTTTCTCGTTGTTGAAGACTTTCTGCCATTTATGAAGGTCACCTGGAGATAGATTTTCGTCCCCTGATGGTGGTTTCTTGTTGTCCAAATTCAGTACCAAATTTTTGTTTTGCTTCAACACCAATCCACTTTGCTGTTGCGCACATAGTGATACAGTCAAATTTCGAATCTGCTTGGTCATTTCGAAAATGTTGATACTTGTTTTTAACTTTTCCAAATCCTCAATATGTTTATCAATGAGATCTGAGAACATTTCTTTCTAACGGAACTTGGTGAACTGAAATTTTTCACTTTGGTACGTTACTTATTGTAAAATTTCACTGTGGTAGGAGACTTGTTATCCAGGTATGCAAATTTTTGCAATTACGTAGTGAACAATAAAATTGTTCGTCACTCACATTGTGATTCATGCACAAAGGGATGTCCGGTTTGAATGTAGTGGTCGTCATTATGTTATCGAAAGTTTCAACATTTATGATTTTCGGTCTGGCACATGGAGACAATAGTCCAGTCAAAAATTCAAATTTTTGGTATCCTCTCACATACACAAAATCGACATCTTTCAGATGGTCCAGTAGAATATCATTCAATTCCTCGTAATCAATCAGACCTGAACTGTACTTAATTCCATTATGATATTTCTCAACGTAACGAACCTGTTTTTTATCGGACTCTTGCAAGGCAGAAAAAGGCACTGCAGGTTTGAATAAATAATGGTTCACTTGGTACCCATTGGAAATTGTAACCTCTTTGGGATAAAATCCGTTGGATAATGAATATCCTTGTATATCTATACTTAACAACTTCATGATGCCGCGTACAGAGAAGAACTGACTGATGTGATCAGGGGAATTTGTTTAAATAATAAAATCCATTAAATGATCATGTTTTATTCTAATTGGTTACAATATAAATGAATAAATTTCATAATTGTTTCACAATTTTCGTCAGGGGATTATAACTGAAAAGTCTATCATGTAAAATGAGACAATACCCTGTTGTATTATCTGGAACAGCTTTATCAGTTTCGATTTCTATTCTCAATGAGACTGATCCTGTCTGCATAGATTCCTTCTGATGAGAACAATCAATGTGGACCATTGGGATTGATTCGACAAATTCTTTGGGGGAAAATATTGGTTCCTTTTTCAATCCATAATATGACTCTCTAAAATTCATGTACATTGAATATAATTGAGATGTTTTGTTCTCACTGAAGTTCAAATGTAAATCATTATATGGATATCGGTCGCTGTTTAGAAAAACCCGAATATTTGATAGGTCGCAGCTGTCGAATTTGCTCATGTCGGACTGGACCTTACTCTTCTTGTCTGTCTGGAAAATTACGATTACGTGTCGAGGAGTTTCAAGCAAATTTGAAACTTTTACATTCCAATTGAACGATTTCGTCGTCGATAATTTCGAATATTCCAAAAGCTCCCAGCTGCGGAATGCTAACAGTATATCTTGTCCCTTTTCCACAACTTTTGTGAATTTGAGTTGTTGAGGTATATTGACAGAAATATGTGGGATGCGCCAGAACAGTTTATCGATATGCACTTTAGGAATTTCCTTGGAATCAGTACAATAGATACTGTCGAGGTCATCATTATTTCGAATCAGTACTAATTCCTGTTTCATGTTCAAAATAACTTTCCTGTAATCATCGAAGAAACCAAGGAGCAGGAATAATGGGAGACATACGGAATAATTCCCTCTGTTATCAACTAGTATTTTCTCATCTTTGACGGAAAAATTCAATTTCGGGAACCATCCAGCGTTTTGTAAGGCGATACTCTCGTTAGCACTGTATGAAAGGTAGCTTTTTATCGTTGATACTAGTCCTACATTTCTCACTGAATCGATAGTGACACCATTCAGTTCATACCTTATTTCTCTGAAGAGAAAACTTATGGCGTTATTGATGAATCTGAGTTTATCGATAGGGCTGCCATCTGCTTTTGTTAAACGTCCTTCAATATACAAGTAACTTTGACATGGCAAAGTATACAAATCCAAAGTAGGAACTTGAATTCTCACTTCATCATTGTAATCAATTTTTTGTGTGAATGGTTGATACGAATGATATTCTATTTCCTGAACTGATTGGTCTATGAGCGGTTGTTGATGTATATTCAGAATATCCATCATACCAGAACTGTAAACCCTAAAGACTTGAGGAATAGACGATTAGAAGACGTTAACTTCTTGGTATTTTTTCTGATACTGGATGTTTTTCGCAAGGGTTTCACCTCCTTATAGAAGGACTGATATGGATAGAATATTCTATTATATCTGATAACCATTCAGGCTTCTAAAGTTTTTTCAAGTGAAGACTTACGGTTATTGTTTCACCACGGAAATTCACAAGGCTTCCGGTTTGGTCCAATACTTTTATGGTAATATTATTTATTGTCTTGTCACTTATCTTGAAATATATCACGGTTTCGATGTTCAGAACAATCTTATAACCAGGAGCCACTGTCGGAAAAAAAGACAATAGCGAGTGGGCTTCTTTGCCGTTATGGTAGCTGCCTGTTGCTAAGTTGCAATATATACTGATAGCATTGACACCCAAGATGTTCACTGATTTATCAGACGTATGTTGTTGATATGCTTCTAGAACACGATTATTGAATCCCAGCAATTCTCTAATCGTGCGGTCGTATTTGAAATTAATCCTTCTATTTGTATCGATGACTACTTTCAATGTATTGAAATTTGGTATGATATTTATTTTTGCATCCTTATCGATATCTTTGACTCGTGAAGAAATAATTTCATTGAGATCACTGATTTCGTATGAGCCCTCAGGAATCGTAATAGAGTTATCATTGTTGCCGAATACGAATTGATTATTTTTTTCATCAATATTCGGGATGACATTGAAAGTTTCAAAGCCAATCAATCCAATTCCATATTCTGCATTTTCTTCTAAATAAATGGGAGGGTTGAAGTCAGAACTCAAAACTGAGGAGGTGCCAGAAAGGGAAAATGATAATGACATTTCTCACCACTTCCAATAATGGACTACTTGAATTTCAAACATTATATTCATTATATAAAAATTTGAGACATAGATGTCCACAATTATATGGATTGTTTTCTTGAATATTATCATAATTATATTTTATTATATTATAGCTACCATCACTATTGAAATATTTGATGAGTTCGAGAGGTGGTCTTAAGTCACCGTAGCTGTCAAAGTAGGAGATATGACGTCCGGATTTTTTATAACACACCCAATGACTGCCTTTCTCACTTTTTCTGTTAAGGTTAGCTATGCCACACTCATATTTCCTGATTCTCTCAGGAAATTCATCCAACATAAACACCCCTCGAAAATACGGTATTTGTAATTTTTTTACAAATTTCAATAAATCTACGTTGGTCAGTGGACGGTGTGGTAGCTTCAAATTCAGTTTTTTGGATACGGTTTCAGGAACAATCCAAGACCATGTTTGTAAGGTTCCATTAATAGGCCTTTTCCCAAGGAGGCCTGCTCCATTTTCAAATTGTGTCTTTTGTTCTCTTCCAGTTGTGCTCTCGCTGCTTTAGCTTTATTTATAGCTTGCGCAATTCCAGCAGCACCACCACCCAAGCTACCGAGTGCACCAAGTGCAGCAAAGAGGGGAATCAGTGGAATGAAACCCCCCGATTTGGGAATGGGGATAATTCTTTTTCTAGGCTTCAAAACTTTTCTACCACCTATTGATGTTAGTGCTTGTTGGGCAGCCTGGATAATGTCAATATTTCTTTTACCTCTGACCCCTTCCTTTGCTTTGCGAATAGCTCGAGTGAAACTGATTGCTCCTCCCACCTTTTTCTTACGTCTCTTATTTCTCTTCCTTATTTTTGCTACCATCATCTCATTATTCAATCCCATACCTAGTTTGCTCTTAGTTTTCATTATTCCTGCAATGCCAAGCGAGGCAATTTTCTCACCAACTCTCGTGTTTTTCTCACTCGAACGTCTCGATGCTGTTTCGGCCAAAATTCGATCTGCTTGGTTCCTTCTTTTCAAATCAGGGTATTTAGAATAGGCTATGTCGTGTTCTCTGCAAGCTTCGTCTAGCGGGTTGACACCTCGATCCCCACGTTCAAGTCTTTCGGACAACTTTGTACCTGGCCCACAAAAATTGTAACCAGGTATATGCAGTTCGAAAGGCAACTTATTTATGAGAGTATTCAATATACCTGCCCCCTTAGTATTCTTTCGATTACTGATTCTTTGATCGTATACAATCATTATATAACCCACGTAGAAGTTCTATCTTTTACTGGAAGGGCACTGATCTTCAACACTATATTATAATAATGAGATTTTTCTAACAATTTATCAGTAATTATTTGATCGTCAGAGATGAAAGTAAAGAAACATAAAGTAATTCTTCCCGTGACCAATCATGATAATTTGATAATTCCACATCAGCTGAAGAAACATGGAGATATATTCGAAGGAAATTCGAAAAGGGGCCTCCTGGTAGGTTCATCAGGATGTGGAAAAACCAACTGTATGATAAGTTTGCTCGATGATCCGAACGGTTTGAGATTTGAGAATATATATGTGTACTCCAAGTCTCTCTATCAGCCAAAATACGAATATTTGAGAACTCTCTTCAAACCTCTAAAAGAAATAGGATATTATGAATACAACGATGGTGATGAAGTGATATCTCCGAACGAAGTAGCCCCGAACTCAATAATCATATTCGATGATGTTGCAACATGCAATCAAAATATCATCAGAGATTTCTTCTGCTTCGGACGTCATAAAAATACTGACGTTTTCTATCTTTGTCAGACTTACAGTTCTATTCCTAAGAGGTTAACAAGAGACAACACTAACCTCATCATCATGTTCAAACAGGACGTCACCAATTTGAAACATATTTATGACGATCATGTGAATGTTGATATGTCATTTCGCAAATTTACAGAGTTATGTTCATTTTGTTGGAAGCAGAGATACGGCTTTGTAGTAATCGACAAGGATGGAGATATGAAGAATGGTCGGTATAGGAGAGGGTTTGATGAAATTCTCATAGTCTGATATAAAACGATTCTATTCATAATAGTGTACTTCAGTATCGTTTCAACATGGATGCTAGTCTCGCTAAACAGTTGGTAAAAGCGAGACAGTCAGTCAAGAAGAAATATCAAGCCCTCAAATCAGATATTTCCAAATCGAAAAGTTCATTAGAAAAAACTTACGAACCAATTACGATTCCTCTGAAAGAATTGCTGACATCAATCAAACAGACAACAGTAGCGCATCCCAAAGTGGAAAAAACAGAACCTGAATCGTTTTCAACACCGCAATCACAGAAACAGTATTATAAATTGGTGCCAGGACAGGAATCAAGTCCTCAAGATGAAGAAACATTCATTCATGAACCTGATGCGAGTTATTTCGATCAAAGTCTTGGCCAATTACGTCAAGAAGTAGAGAGACTTCAAGAAGCTGCTAATCCAGAGTTGGAAAAATACTTGGAAAAATATGAGAAACCTCTACCAAGAGCTTACATCGAAGATATATTCAAAGGGGATCCAGATGATTTTGACCATACTTTCGGAATCAGATATGAATTAACGACTGATAAATGGATGATAGGAGATAGTACGGTGGAATTTCTTGGTCCTCATTTCCACATAAACGAAATAACCTATAATGGTTCCCCAGGTCTATATGAACTGATGTTCAAGAAACAACCGATCGGTTACAAGCCCAAGGATGTTGAAAATTACATTGACATAGTGAGAGACACGAAGGCGATTTATTTGCATCATAATCCTAAAAACGGTTTGTCCACTTCTAATTCTGAGAAATTTGCTAAAATAATCAAACCAAGAGTAACGTCTCTCCATTCGATGTCTAAGGATGTAGGAAAAAAACTGCTTCAGCAGCGTGTTCATATACCTTCTGCATCGAGTTAATCTACTGCATCAGCTATCCCAAAGGCTCCACGAATTCATACTAGATCCCAGTCTGTACCAGGAAAAGGTGTCAGTAAATTATCAATGATGAAATTGAACAACAAGAAGATAGAATACAAATATTTTGATGATTATAATGAAATTGTGGAAAGATTGAAATTACTGATAGCAGAAAAATATGCAGGGCATACGGGTCATGAAAATGAAATCATGTCTGTGATTAGTGAGCTCAAAGAAGCCAACATTATCAAATAAAGCTTTATGTACTACAACTTTGGTGTTCATTTAGTAGGGTTCCTTAGTCTAGGTACGATGCCTATTGATAAATTCAATAGACATATGTTGCAACACCAAAGAGTTGATCAATCTCAGCTCAGCTACTCTGTGCACCAACACCCTATTAATTTATCTCTATTATACAGTGAGTGTGTCATCACAATCAATGGAAGAATAACCGAGGAGACGAAAAAGCACCCATTGCCATACGTATATGAATTACAAAATAATTCAAACGAATATATCTTCCCCTTGAAAGAAGGTATAATAATTGGTGTCGATTACTATCCGGGACTATTATCAGTCGTACTGGATAGTTCAAGCACAATAGACATGACGGATCTGATTGGTCAAAGACTTTCCAAAGGAACGATTTTGAAATTTTTCAACAAATCCAAATCATCTAAAGATAGTATGTACGTTCAATTACTTATTCATTCTCCAATCGTCAAGTATGTCTGATATTAAAAAAGAAGTGGTAAATGAACTCCATAAGCCAGCAAGAAGACGGTTCCGAAGAAGGAGGGTTATAATCAAAGGGTTGAATGATTTATGGGAAGCTGATCTGGTTGAAATGATTCCTTATGCAAAATTCAACAAAGGATTAAAATACATTCTGGTTGTTATAAATACTTTTTCGAAATTTGTGTGGTGTGAGCCAGTAAAAAGTAAATCAGCCAAGGATGTTACACTTGCGATGAAAAAAATTCTGACACACGCAAAATCCCCTCCACAAAATCTGCATACTGACAGAGGGCGAGAATTCTACAATAAATTGTTTGGTGAACTCATGCAGATATACGGGGTCAACCATTATAGCACTTTCTCGAGTACGAAAGCCAGCATAGTGGAACGTGTAAATAGAACATTAAAAAATATCATGTGGAAACAATTTAGTCTCCAAGGAAATTATAAATGGATCGACCTATTGGAAAATATCGTTTCTACATATAATCATACTAAGCACAGGACAATAGGGATGAAACCGATTCAAGTTGATGAAAAAAATGAGAAGTTACTTCTCAACACAGTTTACAGTCATTTGAAAACAAGTGATCCTAAATTCCCCAAATTCAAAGAAGACGATTATGTGCGAATAAGTAAATATCGTGAGGCATTTTCAAAATCGTACACTCCAAACTGGTCGAATGAGTTATTCAGAATAAATAAGATTCGTGCAACCAATCCGACAACTTATCTTCTAGAAGACGTTTCAGGAAATTCTATTCAAGGGGCATTTTACGAACAAGAATTGCAAAAAGCAAAATATCCCGACATTTATCTAGTTGAGAAAGTGTTGAGAACCAAAGGAAATAAAATATATGTCAAATGGCTTGGCTTAGACAAATCTCACAACTCATGGATCACCAAAGATAGTTTTGTATGACACTGGTATACAACTTTCATGAAGGCCATTTGATAAGTAGCAAAACACATTTACGCTTAATGATGAGCGATAAGTAGCAAAACACATTTACGCTTAATGATGAGCGATAAGCTGCGGCTAATTATCATAAACAGGTTCAGACTTGTTTTTTCTATGATATATAAATATCAACAAATTCCGAGCTTGATCAGTTCTGTACTCATCTCTGCCTATAACAGTTCACGTGATAATATGAATCCAAATATTGAAGAATCGACAAGTTCAACCACAAGTAGTGGCTACAGTAGTGATTATTGGGCTGAAATAGGGAAAGTGAAGCACCACTATATGGAAAAAATCCTGAAAGAAGGGACGTACATCATCAATTCCGATTTTCATATCAATGATAGCCCATTTACAATTTGTTGCGGATTAAGTGTAGCCAGATGCTTCGAACCTGCAGTGAAATTGATGAATACAAGTAACGGATCTAGTATCTCCTTCAATGTGAGTGAATGGTCAACTCTAACTTATACACTTCGACAACTGCTGATAGAATATTTTGATGCAAATGGTGAAGAAGAGATCAATGTGCCGCAGCTGACTTATGACGAACAAGTGAAAATAACTCCAACAAAGTTCATGGGAATCAAGATATTGAAAATGGAAAGTGCCCGCTGTACATTGTATTTCAAAGAAGAAATTATTAGAGAAATCATCAGATTAGATTTTGACATAATTGCATATAAGATCAATACGTTGAGAAATATATCTTTTTTTTATTTCTATCACAATATTCTTGATCTTACTAAAAATCTTTTAGTACGTACAAATCATGAAGTTGATGGTGAGTCTGTCATTAAGACATTTTGTGATATTTTGAATGATAGCATTGAGAGCTACTGTTTAAGAGAATGTTTATTGTACTACAAAAATGAAATTATGAATGATCTGAAAAGAAAATAAAATGAGATGAAAAATTACTTGTTTTGTTGTAAACATGGACGTACCTACCTTTTTGTTTTGATTGGGTGTTAATGAAACAAAATAATAATTAATATAGTTAATTTATTGACATTCAAAATGATAATTCAATACATTACATATGACATCAAATTGAAAGGATTCCATTGTGAGAATCTCTCTTAAATTAAAACATTCTTAAGACGAATTTGACCCAAATGAATCAATCGAGAATACTGTAATGACCATAAGGTAAAGTGTCAGTGGTGTTTTTCAATAAATATCGCTTATCATCATGAGGACTTAGTGCCACTTTGGTTTGTTCAATGGAATAAACTCTATGATTATGTGATTGAATAGACCTTTGACTTTCATGTTTTTATTTATTTTCTTGTAAACATTCTAAATAGTCCTCAAAAGTTATTTTTTGTTTAACTACATAATACTTCACGCCTTTTGCTTTCTTTATGCATTTTTTTCCCTCATTTTCACCCCTTCTACTATTCTTGTTGACACTACCTTCAACCAGAAATGTGTATTGTTTCGATCGCAGCCCTACAAAATCTGTCATTATATCACCAGAAGTCTCATCTTTAAATAATCCAGGAACTTTTTTATTAATCAAGGGGATATTATACTTATTGTCAGGAGGATAATCACTGGTATCAAATTTATCTATATCATTTTTGATAACTTCTTCGTAGACATCATCACAATGCAATTCATAAATTAAGCTATCTGTATCGGTGTAAAGCAATTTGCAATTATTTTGGTCAAACTTTTTCAACATATATCCATAATGAAAGTCATAAACACATATTTTTGAGATATCTAATATAGCCATACCAATATAAAGGGGTTTATTGAATATGACATCAGTTTTTTTCATCTCAACAGCCATGAGGTTCTCATCAAAAATTGATCTATCATGAAAATTTGGAGAAGAAATCAAATGTCTTGCCCCATATCGACCTTCCCAACTATTCACCAGTTTCACGATTCTATGTTTACGAACATTTTCCATAGTCTTGCCGTAAACAGCATTGCTGAGCGTTTTGAAAGTTTGTTTGCCAAACTCATCTGTGGATTGGGTTCGTAATTTAGTGTTCAATTCAATGTACGGTTTCAAGAAAGGAGCTTGGTTAAATCTAAGAATTCGGTGGATTTTTTGGAGAATAAGCCCGTTAGTTATGCATTGCTTCAAACTTCTATAGTGCAAAATATATTTTTCCTTATCATACAGAGTGGTCATCAATTTTGGTAATTTTGATTTAGGAGGTACAAGGTGTTCGGCAGCGAGAGGTAAATCTTTATGGAGATCATGAAGAGATTCCGGATATTTCATATCAACTTCAAGTATATATCCTACAGGGGACTCATCGGAAATTGCAAATACATCAAAATTATCGATGTTCTGCTCCCATTCAAATCCTGAATATGGAAGATATTGGCACATTGCCCATCCATAGAGGTTATTAACATCAAGATAAAGTAAATATTTTGAAGGTTCGTTGATTTTGAAATTAGTCATATATTTATTGTTCGCCATTGAATGCCTATTGGAACATTGGCTTATACCTCCTCTAATGCCCTTTTCTATAAACATTAAAATGTCTACATCCTGAATTGTTTCCAACCGACATTTCGTATATTTCAACATACAATCCCAGGTGAATCCTGGAAGCGTGTAATAGTATGCAGGATCTAAATTATAATTCGCATGACACATGCTTCGAAAATTCTCGAAAACATCGGCCAGTAATAAAATGTCAGTTTTGAGATATAAATCTGAGTAATCACCTAAAGTTTCAATTTGAAATTCATTCCAAACATTCTGGGCATGATTATAATCTTCATCTTTGATATGTTGATCTGTTAATTTACTATAAAAATATTTCTTTGCTGGCAATTTGTTTTCATTGAGTTTTTTCAAATTATCCAAATAGTCATAACAGAATACACCTTTTCTACACAGTAAATTTAGTTTATCTTCATGAATCCCCAGAAATTCATTTCGTAGATTTACCAATGCTGTTTTATCGAGGAAACTCACTAAATCATCTAATTTGAATGCCATGAATCGGTATGAATCCACAAATCTTAATTTTAATTTTGTTTTTGGATTATACTTTGTGAAACTGATATACCTCTCTTTGTTGATAGGTAGCAAGGTGATGTGCGAATGTTTCGCTAAATCTCTGATAATGAAGTGGCTATCGTAGCCAGATAAGTTGTGGAAAAAAACTGGTACAACGCGTGATTTTCTGTAGTTAAGATTACAATTAGAATGACAAAATCCACGAAATCTCCCTGTATAATGCTCGTGGTCACGTACGATAGTATCAGACGTCGTGAAAGGTTCTTCACAAATGTGGCATGTAGTTTTGTCTTGAACATCTTGATTATCTATCTTCATCGGTATATTGACTTGCAATTTCGAGTCTATGAGATCTGTTACGGCATTCATTTCATTAACGAACCATTCGATACAATCAGTACCTCTATAACTCTTGTAAAAAGTCAAATTCTGGTCATAATTACATTTCAAGTAATAGCCTACACTGAACGCTTCATGTTTCTGATAGCGAGCTGTTTTTATGAGTCTTTTCCTCTGTTTCTCTTCGAATGGTATGAGCAAAGACTCAAAATCGGCATAAATTACGAATGGCAATTTTTCTTTATGGTGAAAATTCTTGAAAGATATGTATTTCTCTTCTGAAAATGATATTTTAGTTGTGTTCACTTTTTGACAATGAATACTGTGTGAATCCAATGTATCTTGTTTTGTAAAATAGTTTAAACATCTATCACATACATACTTTTTACCGTTGTGTTTTCCTATCTGACTAGAAATTAATCGTGACAAATTTTTTATCCAACAAAAATGAAATTTTTTATCGACAACATTGTCATCGAAAAATGATGGTTCTTCAACATCTCCATCGAGTGTCATCAAGTTTTCCCTGACAACATATTCATCTTGAATCATCAATAAATTGACATGTCTTTCGGGAATCTTATTCTTAGTAATCCTTATTGGAACCGTAGTCATCTGTTTATTCCGATCCATTTCCAGAATGAACACATTAACAGATAAATTGTTCAAAACTTCGAATTTTGAAATCTGGTTCAACCTCATAGGAAATTGAATACCTGTCACATTCAAAACCTCACTGTAATGCGGATACGAAGAAGTTCTGAAAGAGTTACGTTGTGCAGGAAATAAACATGAAGTGATAGCCCATGCAAAACAAGCTTCATCTGAATTTTTTACATTGACACAAGCTCGCTTACGTTCGATTTGGCTAGGAAGTTTAATGTAGGATGCACCTCCATTCCCCATTTCCACCTTGTTTATATTGACTTCTAAACTAACTATTTTGTTTAAGGCCCAACCACTATCACGTTCTTGGAACTCATGTAATTTATTCAAGAGAACGTCAATCACATTGTTTTCATACCATTTTTTCAAATCAACACCAATGTCAATGATGAAATTTTTCGTATTGAGATATTTGTATTCAATTATTACTTCATCATTTTTATTATTCTTCATGAATTCACCACAAAAGCAAGTATTAACTTTCATAACATGAAATGTTTTCAACATTCTGTTTATTCTGTTTTGAAAAAGGGAAAATGAATCTTCCAAGAACTGTTTAACATCAAGGTGTTTCAAATTAATTATTATTCCTGATCGAATGCGTCCTGAAAAAGCCGACTGTATATCTTCCCACCTAATCCTTTCTTTCCTCGTTTTTCCAGAGTATGCACTAAGTCCTCTACCAACATGCGATATGCAAAGATCATTAATCAATTTTCTGAATCGTTTCAAGTGTCCGATATTAGTTTGAAGTTTTTTCAACGATGAAACATTCATATGCGTTTCTCTGATAGCTTTATTGAATAACCTTTGATGATGATCATTCAATTTGATCCAGTGTTTTTTGGTTGCTGAATTAGTGGAATCTGAGAGAAGCTTGAATGCTTTATTGAATAAACTCACGATGTAATCACTCGTTTTGGCAATATCAGATTCCTCCATTTCACTTCTTCTTATGACACCACAAATCTCGATTTCAACGTACAATAATAATATACAGATAACACTTTGAAAATTATTTTATATTTTGGGAATTCAATCAATAAATTTCTTTTTTCTTGGTGGTTCTGACAAGTCTAATTCTTCACAATTACCTGAGTTTGAATGTTTCTTTTTTGGTGGTTCTGACAATTTAAATACCACAGATCTATTTGAGTCAGAACTACAACCTTGTTGCATACAATCGAAATGATTTGTAGAATTATTTCCACATGGACTATCTTGTAACGTTTCTGTGCAGTACAAATTTGTATTATCGACTCCTGATATATTTTTTTCATCAGACGGTTTCGAATTGTATGCTGCTTGCAGATTTGACAGAGTAGAGAGAAAATTATGCAAACCTATAGAATTTTTACAAAAACAATAATATTTTTCACAACGGCAACAATATTGAGTGTCCATATCTAAATATTATCAAAATTTCATTATAGAACGCACTCACTCGCAATGCTATTTCTTCGCAGTTTCAACCAACTCAAATTGGTAAGCCTCCTTCGGTTTCCCTACGTCTTTAAGTCCTTTGTATACCAGGGAATACTTGCCTGGAACAAATTTTGCTTCTTGTCCCTTCAGTGAATGTGTTACTCTGTTGGGTAGAAACACAACGTTGTTGTCCAGCTCGACGAGAATGCTATTACCAAATCGGGTCTTGACGACACGTAGTGAACTTATAGGATACGGTGTATCAGCATGCAGATCAGACAACTTGATGCTTTCTTTTCTAGCCAAAGATCCTTCCTTATTGATTGCTTCGAGATCCATCTGCAATGAAGATGGAAATAGTGTAGAAATATTCAAATCATCATCAAAAGTTGAACCGAATCATACACACTGATGAGACAATATTATGTAACATAACATTACTTACCCACCTTGAGAATGTTTTATGTTGGTTTTCACAAGTTTAAGAAGAACTTTCACAATGCAATGCTTTCCACATTACCTTCTATTTCTTTTATACCTTTTTGGGCCCTCATTAAAATAAATTATGATTATTCAGCAATATTACTGACGCAAATCATTATATCCCTAATTTGTTTTTCCAGAAATTTCTTATCAGTCTTATTAGGTCTATTTCTCTGTTTGTGCAATAAGTGCACATTTTTATAGATTGCAGTAATATCGGAGTTAATGGCGCATAATGCTAATTTGCGCGACCAGAATCGCCGTGTACAGGGCGATCCGGAATCACAGGGTGATCCTTCGACACCGTTAAGACCTTCTCGCAATTCATTGAAAAACAGACAATATTCACATTACGAAATCACATAGAACTTCACCTATTGAAAAAGTAGAATTCCAACTCACATAGGGTTTTACCTATTGGGAACTCTAGATCATGAGTTGAAGTAACGCCCTATGTGATCTGTCCCTCTCTTCAGGTTACCAACTCACATACGGGTGTTTACATGTTAGCGTTTTGGGAAAAAGTAGAATTCCAACTCACATAGGGTTTTCAGTACTTCGATTTCTAAATCAAGTACAAGTACTGAAAGGCCTATGTGATTTAGTTCTCTCTTTAGGTTACGAACTCACATAGGGGTTTACATGTTAGCATTTTGTGAAAAAGTAGAATTCCAACTCACATAGGGTTTTCAGTACTTCGATTTCTAAATCAAGTACAAGTACTGAAAGGCCTATGTGATTTAGTTCTCTCTTTAGGTTACGAACTCACATAGGGGTTTACATGTTAGCATTTTGTGAAAAAGTAGAATTCCAACTCACATAGGGTTTTACCTATTGGGAACTCTAGATCATGATCTAGAAGTCCCAATAGGTAAAGCCCTATGTGAGCTGTGGCTCTCTTTGTCTTACTACTGTACTTTTCAATGAAAAGGCGTAGTGGATCTTTGTCGCACATAAACCATCTCTGTTTATCATTTGTACATCTCAGGAGCCAAGCTAGAATGGTCAAGCTGTATGTAGAAGACGATAAGGACAGGACGGATCTAGTAGAGTAGGTATACATATCATTAGATATGTGGTCTGAGGATGAAGTAAGTAGTTTCTTGTTTTTCTATTTTTGATCTGACTCTTTTGAAAACTGATCGAAGCTTTGAGTCGTCTCACTTCAAGTCGCATAAAATTTGACTCGATATCCAAATTCATTGATTATTCATCGTGAAGCTATTGAACACGAAAGAGAATTGTAGGGTATAGCATTACTAGAGAATAATATATAGGGTGTTTTTGAATTCAGTATTATGATTTCTTGGGCTTTATTTCCAGATCAAAATATATTTTTCTAAACATAAATGCTTCTGAGCAATGATCCCATGATATCGAGATTGGAAAAAAAGAAGAATGATGGACGATACATATTTGCTTTTCAATTGACATGCAATGATGAAACATTCATCGATGGAGCTAAAACAACATGAGAAATTGGATGATGCTAGAACGGGAGTATTGAACAAAATCTTTTACAGAAGAATCAGGAGCAAGTCATATTTTTACACATATGTAGAAGAGCGTTAAGAATTATATAGGTACGCATATAACGCATTAAATAAGTCAATATGAAAGGCCTGAGAGATCTACAAAACCTTCTGTTGTGTTTTTTAGTGGATACGTTATTAGCATAAGATGTCATCTACTGAGAAGCTATCGAATTATCTATATGAACTAGCTGGAACCCTATAATGAACAGAAAGATATAGAGTAGAATCCTCGACAACCGGAAGAAATGATAATAAAGCCCAGTCGAGCTCGACTTTATTTCGGCACGTGATTTCGGTTCCAAGACAAACAGGATCTTCCTTCCCACACATTGACCCAGAAGACATCATTTTGAGAAAACAAAGAATTGTTGACATGACTTCACAAAAGGCACCCTAAGAAAGGGTAAGGGTCTGTCACGTTATTTATAAGTAAAGTCAATTCAATTATTTTGGTACATACGACCATTTCCATTAAAATGAACTAGGAAAATGTTGTTTTCATCAGTGGACTGTGATGTCTCTTTTGAATTAGCTACTTAAAGCTTACTCGATTGAATAACTACTGAAAACGTAATTTGTATCACTCAGCTACTGAAAGCTCATTTGAATGAGATAGCTACCGACTTTTATAACACATAACTGTTTTCAGTATATAAAAAATGGTACAAGAAATGTCACAAGAGCAGGTGAAACAAAACACTGCCTCTCTTGTCGACTCGTCAATCTGTTCTCCCTGATCTCCCTTGTTGGCTTGTTGCGTCTGGCGTCTGGTACTCGACCCTTTTTCTTCCCCTTATTGGCACTTTGGTACTTTCACCACAATCTTGTCCGAGTCGTCCAAGAAGTTGCATAATGATAATCTGATAGATAGTCTGGAATGCGGTGTTGTCGATTTCACTCGAGAGTCTGAGTTAATGGAAAATATGGGTACATTGCGTTGTAGAACTCACGACAAATATCAACAACCCATATTGGGATCCCAAATAATACCTCCGAACAGAATAGTAGGGAATTCTAATATATTATGATAATCAATCATCGAGGATTGTCATATTCCACAGAAAACCGAATTATCACTTCAATTTTTATACCAGATGAAGAATATAATAACAAAAATGCGTAGTATGACAAGAGATTTCGTGATGAGAGCTGAAAAAGTATAACATCAAAAACACAGGAAGACATTTTCTGGTGACCATTGATTTATACAGATTTATAAGAGGATAATCGCCTATTTTCAGATGGGTCTCATATTTTGGATGGTGATGTTTGATTTAGATTTGGAATGGGGCCTTCGGGCTATCTGCCTCCACACTGTGACCTTTTCAGATCTATTGTGTCTGCCCTCAAAATCAATTAGAGTTCTTCGGCTAGCCCCGCCTTCTCTATGAGACTCCATAGGCTTGTTTTCAGATCTCCTGTGTATCTCTGGGCTCCTGGTTTTTCCTCACCCAGCGTAAGGAACCTTAATCTTGACAAGCCCTCACAGGGTGATGTTTCTCCCAAACTATATTCAAATTTCTCGCTAAACCACATATCAGTTTTGATCTTCTTCTGAAGATGCTAACATAGTTAGCGAAACACGGGTCGAGGCATTAAAAAATCGGTTTGGTTAGTGGTAAAACAGTGTAGTGCACATATCTCTGTTCAGACAGTTGCTGTATGCTTTGATATTCAGAAGAACAAGAATGTCAAATAAATAATTGAAATACATCTATCTATGTAAGTCATTCACAGTTTATTTCGTGTGCTATTTAATCGCAATTTTTGATGGTAACTAAGTGGAATATGCTACCAAATTCTCCATACCAATATATTTACTACCAATTCCACGATATTCACATGTTGATAGAACAGAAATTCTGAATGTTACCAGAAAATTATACATAATTATATAACCTAACATGTGAAAATTACAAATTTTGGATTCCTAAGAATGCCCAATTCCAGATATCTCCGACAATATGGAGGTCTACCTGATATGCGGTTCGTTTCGTGTCTGATTCATCTTTTGGAGCGCACGAAAGGAAATTTCTATGATGTTCGAAAGACATCGAGCGTTCCTAATTTCCTCAACACAGATTCTTTTCAGAATGCATTTCTGCTATGAGTTTTTCATCAATGTCCAGAGGTAATTCCCAATTTCTTATAATCAGTAGTAATGATATCCAATATTGAAATACCATTTTATCCCAAAATAAGGACACCAGTTTTCAGAGAGTTGGAAAAGTACGAGTTTGATAATTTGTTTCATTCTCGAATTTCATTCACGATGAATGTTTCGTTGGTTATGACAAGTTATCACATTCCTATTGACCTGTGTTATGGAGCAGAAGTAAAGTAGATAACTTGATTGCGAAGCAAAAATCTCTGGCACTTTCAAAAGCTATACGAAAAAGGCGACTTGCCTCTACTGATCGAAAATCACCTAGTTGGTCATTATGAAAGAATATTGGATGAATAGTTGGTGTTATTGTAGTTGAATCTGTTCCATATTCATTGATTCATCTGAATCACACTTGGACTGAGATACACTGAGAAAAAAATCGAATAGCGGTTATTAAAAATTGAATAAACGTCATAAAAAAATTTAATTAAATAGGGGACAGCCTATAGCTGTCTTATAAAGGCTATTCAATTCATTTTCCTATGACTACCCAATAACAGTTACTAGATAATTCAATAAAGCATGACATGAAGGCTACACCGTGAACGAATAACGGTCATTCATCAATGTGTATTACTATAATTAAAGAGAATAATCGCTGTTATTATCCACAACCTATAACAGGCATTAAACCTCTGTATTGAAATAATCAATGACTTTTCCAGACTAGAAAAAATCTATTTAGCACTTCTCATTTTTGGAGCTCTGTCAGTGGGAATTGCATCCACATGAAAATCCCTCGAAATACTGTTGGAAACAAAGAAGAGAAAATGAATATGTTAAAAATACACTATTTTTCACCCATTGAAGAACTTTCAATGTTTGAAAAATTTCACTTTCTCAATATACTTACTCATTTCCGATTACTTTTTTCCTCATGATGAACTTTCCACTGAGTATGAGCTTCGGAATTTGAATGTGCCAAAGAGATTTTTTTCATTCTGGACAATAATTGGGTAAAAAATTTTCGATTAGAACTAGAGTAATTAATTATTCCAATGCAGAGGTTTTATGCCAAGAAATCTCTTTTTCAAAACAAAAAAAATTAAATATGCCTTATGTTAAGATAAGTGGTTGAAAATTAAATGACTCCAACATTTCAAATCAAAATATCATTCAATGGCTCGGTCAATCCCAGGTTTTGCACACTTCTAACTTTCAGTTTTTCAAAACCTCACTTGATCTCAACACAGAATCATAACTAATATCAACCGTATTCAACAAAGGAAATGCACGAAGCACGAATTTACCGACCGACTAGGCCGACCTAAGTCTGTAAACTGACGAGGGGGTGTGTCAATGTGTCGGAAAAATTCTTGTTCGTATGTACTCGAGGACATTCGTCAACGATCGTCATTAAATTTTCCTATGAAGGTAATTCGATAACAAGTAATGATAATCAGATTGAAATTCACTCGTTTACATGCGTTAATTATCATAGGTTTAGACATTTATTGTCATTACAAGAAGTCCAATGACGTCAATTGAAGTACTCCCAATGAAACGTCTCTTGTTATGGTGATTAGTCCTTAGTGCTATTTTTATACGTAACATGAGTGAATATGATTAGATATTGAATTACAGTCATTAACTCAGACATAACGTACAATAATAAGATTTTTTATAGTCTACAATGGTTCAAGTGGTTCAAAAACAGTACTACATGAATATTTGAGTTGTTATACACATGACGTACACACTATAAATACTTCCATTTTATATCAACTTTTCTTCCAGTTGAATGGATCACCAGTATTGCTTGTACAATAATAATGAAGCACCTGTATATAACGTTCGACTGAGGTCTTCGCAGAATCCAAATTATCATATATTTCGATAATGCCATTGGAGTTTACGAAGTTTCGGAATGTAAATAGATATTTCACCGAGTTTTCAAACTTGCAAAACAGTTTTAATTGCCTCCTGACGGAAACTCGGGTAGGTAAAAGTTCAGAAAGAAATATTGAATACGAAGAGTCAGTGTATTTTATAACAGAGTTCGTTTTTTCCTGTGAGAATAGCACGTCAGCAAAAGTTCATAGAGTTTGTTCAATAGTTCCTCGGAAGCTGGATTTAATTTGAAGGATTCCATTCCAGAATCACTGAGAGTTCGAATTTTAGCGGAATGCATTCGATCCATGTTATGAACAATTTATAGACCGGAATAGAATGAAAGTTTTGTTTGAAATTGGAATATTCTCCGTGTAAATCCGTCGTTTATTTTCTAGCAATTTTCGTGTATTTTGTGCGGATTCAATGGATCGAACTACCTGAAAACATATATAGTTTGAACAGCACGAGTGTCCCGAAGGGTTGATGAGGTACATCAAAATACTTACCAACTATCAACTCTACAAATATACATTGGGGCCCGTATGGTAATAAAAATAGTCAATCTTGCGACAATCCTCTTCACACTTATTTTTATTGGCTTGTGAAATCGAAATGAGTAATGCATGTGATTTCATCTACAAAGTTGAATATACCAATATGTTATAGAAATCATCATGTTCCATGCGAATTGGTCTGTCTTTCATGAAAAGGATCTGAAACACAAAGGACCCCGCACCACAACAGGAGAGAAATTGTACTTATTCAGGTGAAATTGCTAGAATTTTCGATTAAAGATATTATTGTCAAGAAGTACAAATGTCTATGAAATAACTTTCGTTCATTTCTAGATCTTCATTCATAAATTAACTTTTCCAAATGAAAACATCTTGTACAGCGTTTCGATCAGGTCAAAGCGGAGTTCATAGACTCTAGTTCTGGTAAAATTTGCATGAAACCGCTTAGCTTGCGATGCGGGCTAAGCTATACGCCCGGTATCGAGCATTGCCATTGCGGAAAATTGCAATGTTAGCATCGATTCCAAATATAAATAGATTCCGAATCGATAAGCCATTCATTACTGATCATTACTGATTATTCATTATTATTGATTTACTCATTACTGATTACTATTACTAATTATAATGCATTTCGATAACACTTTACTTCACTCCGTGATTGAGTTACTAATTCACGAGTTGCTCCCAAAATGTGTACCGTCCTCCCGACTTTGATCCTGCTGGTCAACCCCATGTTAGTTGTCATAATGTAAGTACTGTTTTTCCATGTTCTATCTGAATTGTTGTTTTGTGTTGTGTTCCGTTTGGTTATTTACTATGGTTTGTCTCTGCTACTTTGCCATGTGGAAAGCATTTATTCACGACTTTCCCATTGAATCAATAAATGTTAATTTTATACGAAAACTATCTTGACTCTTCATTTGGGGATGAATATGGTTGGGTGGTGAAATGATGCTGTGATGCTGATTAGATGTCTTAATTTTCAACGCTTTAAACTCAGTAGTTTGGATTATACATCAGGGTGCTGAAGTTGACTTTTTCTAAATTTCTAATGGGCATGGGAAGTTTCCTTTCCGAATAACGAAACCGAATCGACTACCTTTTTGTTAGTTCATATGGCCGGTGGAAATCCACTATATATGATACTAGCATGTACTCACGATAAACAGAGTCGGTCCAAAATTTGCAAATGTTTCAATTATTTCCCCACTCATTCTGTTATCTATATCCTTCGGGCTCCGTGGCCGAGTTTGTCTATGCGCTGAAATTCGCTTTCTTTGAAATGTGTGATTCATGGTTGTTATCCTGGCGGCATCTCGATGCCCTAGAAGTGGTTCGGATTCCACTATAAGCTGTAGGTCATGCTCTTCCTAACCCCGCACAAGTTTGGTTCCCAACTTTGAAGTAGCGATATACAAATTTTACAAATTTTTTACAAAATCGAATGATTGGAATCCTATGAAACTTGGTGAGGAACTGAATCATTCCTGATGACAATCCTTTCAGCAAATACCTGAAATATATAGGGTGGTTCCGAAAGTAGTGACCATAGCTAATGATTTCCTAGAATGGATGATAATCGATCCAGTTCTATACAAAATTCAAAAAATAATATGGAAAAAAATATCAGAAACATCGAATGATGTCATAATAGATGGCGAAAGATTTTCTGTTTTCCACCTCAACAGAGTGTATTTTCTCCTCCTCACCAAGTTTCACGGTATTCCAATGATTTTATGGGTATGAATAGCAGGACGCACAGTGAAAATTGAATGTTTGGAAATATTATCTCTAGTGAAGAGTTTTCTCCTTCAAGTCAAAAACTCCATATTCAATTGAAGAGGCCCACAATCTCTCACATCGAGATAACTATTTCCTTGATCAGTCACTCCAACAGAACGCTCAAATAACTTGGTCGAAACCAGAAGACTTGAAACAAGATCGGTGATTTTCCATTCGAAACGGACTAGCACTTCGAAGTGCCACTACAGTATGATGCCATCGAAATTGAAAGAAAAACAACATTGCGGGAAAAATTTCAGATATGATAAGTGGAAGGTGATGGAATATGAGAGTTTGAATTCGTTTTTTGCAGTATTAAGTATGTATGTTCAGAATCATCCATACAATTGCACTATTTATTGTGAAAATCAAGAAATATCGAAAAATATGAATTGATAATTATGAAAATCAAACCTCAAATGAGTATGTGAATGTCGAAGTGAAAGACACAGCGCTACTGTCATTTTCGATTCAGTAGAATTGCCACAATGATTGTGATCAAAAACTTCCAGCTATCGGGATGCGATACAGATGCGTTATTGCCAACAAAGTCTTGAGAAAGGTATGAGAAGGTATACACGCATTTTATTGAATGGTGCAACAATAAAGAAATGAAAATAGCGAATAAAGAAGATTTATTTTTAGCTCATTTCCTAGAAGTGTCTGAAACCTAGAGACCAAACACCTTATGGGCCTGCTGGCTTTTGCGATGAACCTATACATTATGCGTCAAACTGTAAGTTCACAATAGCTATTATAGTAATAATCAATAGATAGAGAATATCTTTCTCTTGTTAAGTGTTCCTATATAAATGAATAATCAATTGAACAATTCAATCAAATTCCTATGCTTGTAGAAAAAATATTGTTCCCAACTCATGCAGAAAGTGTCTTTCCCGCACTCGACTGCTTGCCCGAACTCCGCTTCGTGTCGTTCGTGTCAACGGCAGTCGCGTGAAGGAAAGAATCACTTTCCGCACTTGTTAGGAACATTACTATATAGGAACTGTTTTTATTCGAAATAGCTCAGGAAACACCTCCCAAAATATCACTGACGTTTCGGAAAACCCAATATTGGAATTCTGAAGTCCTTGACCCACCCCTTTGATGGAATGACTGATCAAACTATTACGATTGCAAGCCATTAATTGAGCGAATCTGTGTAATGACCTGAAAAAGTGTTCCAGTGTATGGAAATCCATTCGTCAGGTGTATCAAAAGAGCCAATTGTGTATCATCGATCAATGCTTTCGCATGTGATATTGTGCTGTAATTTATTGAACGAGTCTCCGGTCGCGCCAAAAATGTTGAAATATGGACAAATAATTCTAATGGCTTTTCACGTTTTGGTGATATAGGTGTCGTATTTTGTGCCCACATTTTCATTACTCGTGCATGTCGTGATTGCGATTATAATTGCGTTGTAGTTCAAAGGATATATGAAAAGTGGATCGATAAAAATGCGAAATTTGATTTCGGTTCTAGTTTATAGTCAATGATGTCCAAAAAATTCTATCGTATTATATTCGTTAGCTGTAAAAGGATTTCAACTGCGTTGATGATTTTATTTTCGATAAAAAACTGTTCTATTTTTAAGTCATGAGATTGAATAAATAGTGGCATCATGGTTCCTGAATAGGGGTGTATATTCCTCTCCTTTCATAACAAACATGATACCTACTTTCCATAAATACTAACTGGTATGAGTGAATCATTCGAATGAAATATGCATTCTCTGACTTTTCAGGAATGTTCCACAGAACTCATAACCATTATATCTCAGCACTTGAATGCGTTTCAAATATGGCGGACGAACAAATCATGCATCGGCTACAACACTATAAGTGAACCATAAACAGTAGCGGCGTTTAAATTTGTGGCGAAATTTGAATGAACGCCACTGGCGTATCTTGAAGTTTCTTGCACTCCACATGTCTAATCTTAATTATTGAGCAAGAAAATCAATGCACAAATCCAGAATATATTCTGAATCAGGAAATTTCTCAAAATACCTATAATTTTGTCACATGTTATACCATATTCGAGTGTCATAGTTCATGGTTTGAATAAGTCCACTGTATCAAATCACTGAGTTATTTTTGAAATACTTCTTTCATTTAAAATAGCGACTAAGAAGCTAAGGCGAACATAAACTTATGTGAAATTTGTCATTCACCTGATCACAGAATTCACATCTCAATAACCTTGCTTCACTAAAGTTTCATTGGGTCTTCAAGAGTTGAATTAACTCAAGGATTTCTTGAAATTGATTCAGCTCTTAACGACCCGAATATGGTTCCTCTCAATGAACAGACACACTTTGATTGTCTATGATATCACAATTCTCTAAGATATCCCCGACCTTAATTTTTTGCTGGTATCTTATTTCACCTTCTCAGGTCTCCAGAATTTCCATACTAAAATGATTTATGAAAATGTTCACATTTTACAGTTTTGGGTTCGAAACCCCCTTCCTTGCATGTTTTTTTTTATGTCCTATAGTCAGTGCCTTTGTCTCAAATGACACTTCACATTTTATTTGTTATTGTCAACATCAATGTTGATCATTTCGTCACAAAATGGAGTACTTAGTACATGATAAGAATTTCTTGTAACTTTTTACCGAACAAAATGAATAGGTCGGGTATACCTACATTGTCTACAAAGAACAAAAATTCTTTCCTGAGAGGCCAAACAGTTTTAGCATTAAAAAGTTTGTTCGTTCCTCAAATGAAATAACATGTAAACTATAAAATAATTCTTCATCCCCATGTAAGTATGTCTGATATGTTGTCTTTGATATACCTAGCATATTGTATCTCTCGTAGGACAATGTTTAACCCTTCGGCTGACACTATGGACGTCCGAAACTTGTGCTCCTTATTCCTTTAAGGAAACTTAATGTTGTTGAGATGATTTTGTGTTTGTTTCTAACTACTTACTAATTCACTCGACTTTGAGCTATGTACTTCCACACTAGATTACAAAAATTGTTGCTGAAAATTAGTGAACAGTGTGTGCGCAATCAAATCAAACCCCGATTGCAAACCACTATCGCCAAGAATCGATCATTTCACATTAGATATTCAATTTCTCACGCTCACTCGACTATAATGCATGCTTTTCCCGATTCAGCTTTCCATTCCAGGATATGAAATTGAAAGGGTGACAGTATTATAGAGTATATTCCTCATATCCGTCGTCGAGCATTCAGAATCAGGCTATAATGTCGAAGTTGAACGGTATCAAATAAATGCACCTTGACAAGCGAGAGTGCGAGCAAAATGCGCATTTTGTACAGACCGCAGCGTTTTGCAAAATGCACATCAGGGATGAACGACGAACACGTCTGATGGATACAAATTACAGTAATGTGCAAGCATTGCGATGATTAAAAAATGGTGAAGATGCTTTCTTGCGAAAATAAACCTGCATGTATGGAAGAGACAGTGAAGGGTAAGAGTGCCATCAATGAATGAAATAGTGATTACGAATAGTTTTATCCACCACAATACCTGTTCTAGATATCAGTTTATGTGAGTGAAAGATACCTAGCTGAAATTATTCCATTTCATTGCACACCAGCTCCAAATTTTATTTGGTCTAGTTATAATTCATTACTACGGTATCGACATGTTGTACAACCAGAAATTATGTAATATCTCTCATGTAGTGGTGAAAGTGTAGATAACTCCCAAGATAAGCTTAGGAAATGCTAATGGAAGACCTATTTCATTCCTGAATTCATGAATGACTTTTGTTCTCTGAAATATAAACAGATGAGAACAATCGCAATTTCTTGAAAATATAATTTGTATCATTTAGTCATGGAAGTGAAACAAGTCACTTGTACTTATCGTACTGAACACGCAGCCGATAAGATCGTTGTGTAACTGCAACTGGAAAGTATAGAAAGTACACTAAGGCCAATGGAACGAATATGCTGTCTATAATCACCTATAATGAAGCGTTCAATATCAGTAGATTACATGTTACATCAATAACAACCAGTTATCAGATTCAGAGATATTATTCTTCTTGTGGCTAATGAAGCGAGTATACTTGTCCCATGTAGTAAATATAATATAAACATTTTCACTTGATAGTATGCTAATTTTACTTGCTGTTATCAAAGTATTTTTCCACAGCTACAGCACGAAATTGCTTTCGTTCAACTGTGTTCAATACATCAATAAGGTAATTCGTACGTAATCAATTTCATTTCTGTATCCGATATCACAATGCCTCCATTGTGTTATTATTTCAAAAAAATCTCATCGTCCATGAAATTTTATGTCAAGCAATGACAGCACTGTCTAATAGATGGGCATTGCTTGAGAGGAAATCTGATGGCTACATTCAAGACGAAGAAATCAAAAATGACGCTATTATCTGTTACAGCCGTAAAAAAATTATAGTGTATTACTCACAAGAAATGCTTATTTCTCACTCGAATAATTGCAGCATCCTCGTGGGAAATCACGATCATTTCTTGCTCGTTAAACAATATACTATTGCTGTGCACGTTTACTAAACTGTATTAGGAAATTCATAGGTAACAGTAGTGAAATCTGTGATCTATTCAAAATATTAATATACAAAGGCAAGATTATTGCAAGAATTAATATAAAGATGATACATATTGATGAAATGCTGCCGTTATCGCTGGAACTCGTTGAATTCAAGATGGTCCAGATCCGAAATCATCTGTAGTCTAAGAGATAGGTAGGATGAAGGTTCTTCCACTTAGATTCATCATTACGGCTATAAAAGAGGATATATGGCGTTTAGGGGGAACTTAGTCGGGATAGCTCCTCAGACGATGTTCTTGATACGGAGCCATCATTGGATTGGTACCAGTCATTATTGTCTTCGGAGATGGTTAAAAGTGAAGGTATAGCCAACAAAGTCAATGAAGTACATTACGAGATATTTCTTTCCGATGTCCGATGGACTACGGAAAGAACATACCTGAAACATTTTACTTTGATTATCTCCGTTCCTTAGCGCGTGCATGGAAAGACAAAATATTGTAGAGTTCGGATAAAACGCTGAACTGGAACAAATGACATCTGTCATCTATCAAATATAGAGAAACAGAGATATTGACGCACAAAACTAAATAGAACATGATATCAGAGTCACACGACAAATTGGGTAATATTGTCCTAATTAACCAAGGCGTCTAATGGTTGATTTAGACACTGTTTCTCAATTTGTCGATGTACTCTGATGCCATGCTCCATCAAGGTTTGTGTCAATTTCTCTCGTGCTTCTATTGTTCGATTTTCCCACCACTAGGGGCAATATTCGTTGAATATAATATCATCATACAGTAAAAACAATGAAATATAGATTTTTGTATCTCTTGGAGCGTGGAACATCGTGCATACCTAGGGAGTTGGAATCATTTTTCACCCTAGGGGATTATAAGTTTCTGGAAATACTTCCATTGACAAAGAATTCCAATGCTGAGATGTACTGACTTCAAATTATTGTTTATATGGTCAAATTGATTTTTCTCAAAATACCATGTTCTCGGAATGAATTGGTCATGATCGAAATAAAATAAGTCACATTACATAATTCTGAAGGTTTTTGATGAAATGATGAAAATAATTATATTCTCGTGATCTGTGAGTCGATTGAATCATGCCGGGCAATAATATGAACATTTATATAAATGAATTGTATACAGAGATGGAAATGGAAGATTCAACTTCACAGAAAGCTTTATATAAGGATTCATGAAACTGTTATACTTCTAGTCCTTATTGAAAATGGTATAATTCCGAAACTGTTTATATACGGAATAAAAAGTCCTGAAGTCGACATGGAAAGCATCAATCTTGATTGAATCAGTCGTTGTCCCTTTTAACGTCAATCTTTGTCGAACACTTGCAAAGAATCTTCCGTTCTCAATTAGGTTCTTTGAATAAACAACTGAAATTTGAATTTATTTTCTTCACTCTACCGCAATTGTTATTTCGTGCGAGGATTCGTTCGATGGTTCAATATTGTCGAAGGACCACCCCTTGCGGGGAAAACACAAGTATTTACGATATTATTCAAATTATTTTTATTTTTAGAATTTAAAATATGTCATATCAGATTCGATATTTTATTACAATTTTGTTGTCCCGTTGCTCTGACAATTTCTTCAGCTTTTTTCATCGCCTTCCAGTCAGGTTCAGCTCATACCAAAAATGTGATAACATTCGAATTCTAAACATGCCGCCCGCGTTGAAAAGTTCTACTTTTCAAAACGAATTATTGCTGAGCGACAAACAGCAGAATAATAAATGAATTCTCAAAATTCATAGTTCATTGTCTTTGATTGGAAGCACACATATCTTAGACAATGATCTTTTCAGTACGTTCCCATTTGCAATACGCACTGAAACAACTCGAACAATGTCATCTGCACCTTTATAAAGTTCTGTAACACGAGTCATAGGCCATCGTAATGGTGGCATATTGTCTTCCACTAGCACTACCAACGCGCCTACTTTCACTACGTTTCCAGCATCATTTTTCCATTTGGTGCGTAATTGCAAGTTTGAAAGATATTCTCTAGACCAGCGATTCCAGAACTGTTGATAGACTTGCTGCAATCTTTGATATCTGGATAAACGAGAAACTTTCAAATCTTTAACATCCTCTTCTGGTGAACTGGCTAGTGAGTCGCCGATGAGGAAATGTGATGGGGTAAGGGGTATGTAATCATTTGGATCGTCGGAAATGGGAATTAGGGGACGTGAGTTCAAACATGCTTCTATTTGAACTAGTAATGTATACATTTCTTCAAAATTCAGAGAAGCATCACCTAAAATACGCTTAAGATGAAACTTCGTCGATTTTACTGCTGCCTCCCATAAACCTCCAATATGAGCAGATCTCGCTGGAATGAAATACCAATTTATCTCTTCATTTGCCATATTTTTTGAATTTCCTAACTCATTGTCAAATGTTTGTTTGAAAGGATATTTCACTACGAATCTACCGTCATCATGACGTTTCGTGTTTTCTTTGAAATGTTCTTCGCAAAATTGTTCGTCCTTGGAAAATAAAAGTTTATTCTCGAATTCCTCAATTTGCCAAAATTTATTCAATGAGTCATTCAATTCTTTGTTACTTATCTTTGTCGAGAGATTACAAATAGTTTTCCGGTTTCGAGATTCATCTGAAATTAAAGGTCCGCTGAATATCCATCCAAAATAAGTTTCTTGTAACACAGGCATGTTATCACCTAATCTTATTCTTCCGTTTCCAAGTAGGTCATAGAAAATTCCTGCTCCTAATAACAAATCTATATGCTTCGGCACATTGAACTGTTCATCAGCCAAATCGACTTCTCTTGGAAATTGCAATATTGATTTTCGGAATCCTACTGTTGGCAATTTTTCAGTAATTATAGGTAAAACTAAAAATGACAAATTTCTTTGGAATGTTCCGATTCTCGATTTTATTCTAGCGTACGTTCTATTCGTGATTTTGGTTTCGATTTGATTAATTCCCGACAAAGGTATATTGATTTTTTCACATTTAAGCTGTAATTTTTGACAAAGCGATTCACTTATCAAATTGGATTGACTTCCCGAATCTAGCAAAGCATTACACGTGAACCATTTTCCGTTATGGCCTTGAATTAAAATTGTCGCTGTAGATAGTAGCACTTGACTTGTGTCGAAAATTGAATAGGAATATGTGACATTTTTGGTTTCACTCGAGGAATTTTCATCAACATGATTGATGCCGATTTCGTTTTGAAACTCTGACCTTGCTTCTATATCACGATCTATGACACACATTGCAGACCTAGAGTTATCGTTTTTCACTCCATGGTGCGGCAACTGCTGTACTCTTGCAGATGTTGAGGTTTCCATTCGCGGAATTGGTTTTGAAAAATTATTACGCTGGTTTCCTGTAGACGTTGAAGCATTATTGTAACTGTTGTTGAAAGTTCTAGGATTCGAATTTTGATGATAATTTTGATGCTGATCTACGTGCAAAGCGGTATTATGTTTGAACCCACACTTTTTGCAACCACTTGACATGCAGTCTGGTTTCGAGTGTCCTGGTCTGAGACAATTACTACATAGTTTCTGCTTTCTAATTTCGTTATATTTTTCGGATAGTGATAAATTAGTGAATTTCGGACAATGGTAAATGAAATGATGCTCATTACAAATATAACAGGTCATTTTATCATTGTGATATGTCACTGAATGCGTCATTTTTTTCATATACGAGTCTTGAGTTGAATCCTTATCATAAGATTTCGATGATTGATAGTCACGAGAGTATCCTCTACTACCTACTTTCGAATCATGATTGATGGCTTCTAATGAAAAGCATTTTTTAGTTAAGAAGTCCGTCAACTGGTTCAACGTCGGTAAGTTCTGATCAATTTGTTTATTCTCCCATTCTCTCTTAGTGTGATAATCTAATTTTTGTAAAATAATAGGAATTAACAACGTGTCTCAATGATCGACTGGTAAATTCAGTTTCTTCAAAGCTGATTTATGCTGATGAATTGAATCTAATAAATGTCTTAGCTGACCAGGTGATTCTTTTGCCACGCTGGGTAAAATGAATAAAATGTGATTGACGTGATGATTGATAATAGCTCGTTTATTTTCATATCGTTTCTGAAGTAATTCTAATGCGATAGTATAATGATCTGCTGTGACATCCAGAGAATCAACTAACCTCGATGCATCTTCTTTACAACATAATTTAAGGTATAAAAATTTATCGATTTCGCTTAAATCATTCCGATCATGTACTACCGATTGAAAAATATCCTTAAAGCTGTACCAAGTTTCATATTTACCATTGAAGCTAGGTAATCCTAATTCAGGAAGTTTTGCAGCTGCGCTCAGTTTAAATGGAATCAAGTTTTCAATATTTTGAACTGAAACATCTTTATTTTCGGTTATTTTATCTTGATCTGAAATCAATCTTTTTGCTTTGGAAATAACTGAATAGAATCTAGATTCTGTATCCAAACGGTTTTCCTTTTCTGCAGGAACTAAATATTCTAGCCTCGTTTGTATTTTATCAAAATCCGCAAAATCATCCTGTACACTTTTCAATCTGACTTCAACTTGAAAAATGTCACTAATGTCACCGTCTAAAAATTTGACAAATCGAGATAATCTGTCACCCATGACTTCGCGCGCATAAATATTTTCCGAGATCTCATCTTCGTGGGGGTCATTCTTTTTCGAAGCTACTTTCGGGGGCATTTTTGGATAATGATGAGATAAGTTTCTTTATATATTGAATATAGATACCGTGAACGTGTCGAGGTTTTGCAAATTCAACGAAGCAACGATCAAATAGAGTATTTTAGGCTACGATTTGTATATCATTCGATTTTTACGAGACGAGTTTACGTTTATGTTGCTACTATTATTATAGCTAGCTATACGATTAACGAGTAACGAGAAGAGGTATGTATACGTGACAATCAAACGAGTTAAGCCTTCAACTACCTTTACGATTATTTGCGAAAACTAATGAACTAGAAGCATGTTCGAATCACAAGGATTTCGGTAAGGATAGGAAAATAAGGAAGCGACATGAAACGAACTCACAGTAAGTTGTTGAATGCTAACTATTATCGCACAGGCTGGATGCTGACTGCTACTGCTGATCCATTTTTCTCTGCAATCCGGCTCGATGTACCAATGTTATTTCGTGCGAGGATTCGTTCGATGGTTCAATATTGTCGAAGGACCACCCCTTGCGGGGAAAACACAAGCATTTACGATATTATTCAAATTATTTTTATTTTTAGAATTTTAAATATGTCATATCAGATTCGATATTTTATTACAATCTTGTTGTCCCGTTGCTCTGACAATTTCTTCAGCTTTTTTCATCGCCTTCCAGTCAGGTTCAGCTCATACCAAAAATGTGATAACATTCGAATTCTAAACAGCAATAGTGCAGTAAAGTAACACTTCAACAACATTTATATAAATGAATCGTACAGGAAACAGATGATTCAACTTTACAGGAAGCTTTATAAGGATTCATGAAACTGTTATACTTCTAGTCCTTATTGGGAATGGTATAATTCCGAAACTGTTTATATACGGAATAAAATGTCCTGAAGTCGACATGAAAAGCATCAATCTTGATTGAATCAGTCGTTGTCCCTTTTAACGTCAATCTTTGTCGAACACTTGCAAAGAACCTTCCGGATTGTTTGATCTGCAAAGCTTCTTATGTTGGGGGATTACAATTTACCCTTTCTGTGTTACAGCCGTTACAGGTCAACATGGGAATAAGGCAAACGGTAAACGGTTTATCCAGTCATGTAGCGGAATGCCTCGGTTGCTTGGGCACAAATACTGTGCGTTTTGGTCTTAGGGACTGCGATGTGTGTGATTCTGAGCTATTAGAGTTGAATTGGTACCGTTTTCAGATATTGGATTGAAACATCTAAGCATCATTCAACATATATCTTCGAAATATATTACGGTGAATTTGTATCACATAAGATGCTTGCTTTGATTATGATGACAGAAAGTCTGAGAACGAACAAATAAAGGTCCACTAGACTAGGAACATCTATAGACCTCACAAATTCGATTTCATGAAATCGAACTGTTTCTTCATTTTTTGAATTCAATCGGTTGTTACTTGATGGAAATCTATGACAAATGTAAAAACTTCACAAACGCTAAGATTTCCACAAAATTCCCAAACACACGACTTGTTTCGCTAACACATCAGTAGCTTCGTCAGGTGATATACTGGTACAATGAACTAAACTAACGTTGGCATGCTCAACTTTTATATATCTTACTTTCCCAAACTGGAGGATTAGTTACCTGTGAACAGGTACGATAAACCTCCATTTTCGGAAAATTGGCACAATATCTACACTAAATTACGATATACCGAATCAACTTGAAAGAGTTGATATCAAATACATATTATCAACTCTTTCATGTTAATCCGGTATACCGTAATTAAGTGTAGATATTGTGCCAAATCTCCAAAAATGGAGGTTTATCGTACCTGTCCACAGGTAACTAATCCTTCAGGTTGGGAAAGTAAGATATATAAAAGTTAGGCAAGCCAACGTTAGTTCAATTCATTGTACCATAGTATATCACCTGACGAAGCTACTGTGTTATCGAAACATGTCGTGTGTTTGAGAATTTTGTGGAAATCTTATCGTTTTTGAAGTTTTTACATTTGTTCCCTTATTCCTCGATAACAATATCCTGATTCGATCAAGGATACCTGAAGTAGAGTCAGTAGTCGGATATACTTAATATATTCATAAACACTTCTCCAAGAAATCAAGTTACCACCAAAATGTTGCCAATTTTTCAGGGAACATTTTCGTCACGACTACCTGATCGATTTAGGTGTTATTTGTTCGAATGACATGTTATGTCCTTCTGATCATTGGTGTGCGAACGGTATTTGCATCAGAACCTCTTGAATACCAGGTGTATCAATTATATTGCGTATTTTTTTCATGAAATTTCCAATACCCTGTGGGGTGTATATCTAACAGTCACGTTATCAAGTTGAAGTTTTAAGTACACTTCAGCTTAATCTTTTTCCGATATTATTGTCTTTGATTCACTCCATTATCATTGTTTCAATAGTGAAGTGGAAATGTGACGTTTCAAAAAATTATATAGACAATGTTGCCACGTTATCAGTTATTTCGGAATTATTATAAACTTCCTTATTATGAATAGATCACTCTATATATTTTTATATCATTTGATAGATTTTTTTCTATCAATATCAGGATTTTCTTGATTGTGAAAACTGGCGTCTTGGTCATTTGAAAATATCAAAGAACGCTATCAAAAAGACTGATGGTTTTCGCATGATGGTATGAACGATTTGAAAATATTGAAATTAATTAGAGAATATCTGATTGATCTCGCAATTTAATAATTCACATTACTTCAACCTCATTCAGATATATTCTGAATTATTCATATTTATCTGAAGTTTCTTCATTCTCGCTTTCTCGTTCTAAAGATACTTCTCATCCCCCCAAATCCTTTTGGATTGTCCCTCCTAAAAATTGAAGATATAAGAGAACATAAATGTATGTATGTTCAAATGATGTTACTCTCATGAAACTGGAAGGGATATATGTATCTGATAATTTTTTTTTGCAATTACATTACCTCGTTGGTCCCAGCACTGGGACCAAACGCCCCATGAGACGAAACTTGTGCAGGGTTAGGTAAGTATACGAACACAAACATCCATGGCCTAACTAGGATACGAACCTATGTCTCGGTGGGAGTCCCCATACGAACTCAGCGCATTCACGCTCTCGACCACCGAGCCGCAATCAGTGTCAATTTATCCATATCACACATATATCGGTATTGAAATTATATTCAGATCTTCATCCGAATAAACGAATGGAAAAACATTGAAAAATCTGAAAAAATAACATTTACCTGTCCAGTTAACCTACAGAGAGTATCTTTATACTTTTCACTTAGTATTTCAATGGTAATACAGGCTGATTCACGGTGGATGGCACATTAGACGTTTCTGGTGAACCAGACAACGGATCATTTTGAAAATTCAATGAAAGGCATATTCAGACATTCTCTAGCCAACTAAAATATTTTCGACAATGCGGTGTTGCCGCTTCTATTAGAAAGCAGTAGCAACTTTGATTTTTCAAATGGAACACTCTGTATTTTATTGCATTTTTAGATTCTCCCTGAAGAGCAGATTTCATCGATGTATCACACTTGGGGTCTAGCGGAAATGATTACAGAGATATAGGGTGTGAAAAATCGACATTTTTCAACTTTAGGAATTTTTTTTGTCGCCGTTTTGACCAATGATGAATAGTTTCGACACAAAAAATTCCTAAAGTTGAAAAATGTCGATTTTTCACACCCTATATCTCTGTAATCATTTTCGCTAGACCCCAAGTGTGATACATCGATAAAATCTGCTCTTCAGGGAAAATCTAAAAATGCAATAAAATACAGAGTGTTCCATTTGAAAAATCAAAGTTGCTACTGCTTTCTAATAGAAGCGGCAACACCGCATTGTCGAAAATATTTTAGTTGGCTAGAGAATGTCTGAATATGCCCTCCATTGAATTTTCAAAATGATCCGTTGTCTGGTTCACCAGAAACGTCTAATGTGCCATCCACCGTGAATCAGCCTGTATAGTTCTTCATAATTCTATAGCAATCACAACATATTCAGAAAATGAAACTGTACGAAATGTGATTTATATGATTTGAGAATGTTGTCACTCTGAAGAAATTCTCATTCTCAATTTGAAGACGGTGAACCAAAAAAAAAATCCGAGATATTCAGTTTAATCAGTGTTCGGAGTATAGTTGAGTGTCATCTGAATTTTCCCATGACATATTTTCTCTCTTCATTCAAAAGCAATCATGAATTCATTCTCAGTTCTCAGATGAGTTCACAAGCTTCAAAATGCATTTTCTGAAAGTACTGTTGCACATTAGATAGAGTATTCGTTAACATGAGAGAATGCATTAGTCATCAGTATCGTTTCAGCAGGGAATTGAATACGTTCCTATTTTGTATTCATTATATCCGTGTTCCTGGAAATCGAGCAGAACGAATGCAATGACTAATTTCTTTTCTAGAATTGTAAAACGAATCTTTTATTCAATACCATCCAGATTGAAATAAGTTCCTGCAATTGAAATGAAAATTTTTGTCACTCACTATTCACTGAACGTAACTGGATGATAAAAGACAGTCAATTCAGACTTTTTCTCTGGGAAATATAGGATGTAGTCAACTTGGGGATTAGGGATCCATATTTCTAGATCCATATATACTCATGGGAGCTTGAAAATTGAACATTGATAACCATATCTTCTGAATGGAACTATACTCCAAGGATACAATAATATGCATGGATTCAATAAACTTTCACAAATAACAGATTTGATTGATATTCACTGTGATTCCTGATAGACTGAGACTGGAGAAAATAAAGTCACTTGAAAAGCATAATTTCCACTAGGTGGCAAAAACCTGGCAATATTTCATCAGAACGTTGGTCTGCATGGCAAAAGCAGTAGATATCAAGTATTTCTGAGATACACGTGAAGGAACAATTTTGTGAAATCAGGAAAATAACGCTGGTTATTCAATGATCAACGTAATTCTTCTGAACTTCACCATCACTGAGAAGTGCGATTCCGGTACCAGTTCTGTGATTTAAGTCCATTTCGCATAGGTACCTCACGTTTAAAATGTAATTTTCATGATTATATTATGTATTTTCGCAATGTGAATATCCTCATTTGTGATACTTTCACAATGTTTGTGATTCGCATAATCATGTTATTTCACAAAAGATATTTCGACTGTGGTTATAAATCATCAGGATTTTACTTTATTCGCCAATTAAATTATGTTTGAGAAAAGTATCAAAGTGAATAAAATATTCACGTGAAGAATAAGTTTACTTCGAAAAATGATATGTGCTGAAAACACTCAGAGAAATAGTCGGTAGTGAATACCAAATTTTTAGTAAGGTAGGCGCCAGTTGCTTCATTCATCTGATAATGATACATTGATTGATTGATTGATTGATTAATAGCAGCATGATCAGTCAGGGTTCGAAGCCCAAAACACTGCAGCCTTTGGGCCTATTGTATTCCTGATCATGCTGTTGACTTAGGTGAACAGGTTCGCTACCTTGATGAGGTTTAGCAGCCTCTTCACCAAATCATTCTTTGGAAAGGCCACTTGAGAGTTTACTGTTCCCAGTATCTCCAACGCGCCAGTGCTTCGCACTCCAATATAACATGGGTGGCAGTGTCCTCCTCCTCATTGCATAGTCAGTCACTGTTTTGGACAGTGTTCCAACCATCAGTTTACTGTGTCTTCGTCCTGGGACATTGTTCCAGTATGCCTGTCACGCCGCAGACCCTTGCCTAGCAAGAGCGTCAGCTGCTTCATTGCCTTCAATTCCCTCATGACCTGGCACTCATTGAAGAGTTACCTTGTTGTGGTTAGCCAGGGTTAGGAGGCTTTGGAGGCAATCCCAGACCAGTTTTGATCTGATTTTATTGCATGTTGAAGATTGAATGGCCGCCTGACTATCTGAGCATATGAGGATCTCTGTATTCTTTTACAATATTCTCTCTCAGGCATGCCTCAATAGCATGCACCTCTGCCTGGAATACTGAAGCATACCTACCCAAGGAAGCACAAATCCTGGTTATGTGTCTATCTTATAATGATTCAACAAAATTGTATCATACTACACTATATAAGTATCATGCTCTTTTGTAGTGGTGATATCTGATATATACAATTTCGTTGTGCTATCATTAGATGAATGAAGTGACTGGCATCTATTTTACTAAACGTTTGGTATTTACTACCGAGTATTTTTTTCAGTCAAAAGTTCCACTGTTGCGGTTCTCCTTCGAAGAACATTCTTTGGCTCGATTATCTGTTCCATATTGCAAAACATGATATGTGGACTGTTTCCATCGGTAACAATCATATCTGAATATAAATCACCTAGCAGATGATAATAGCACCACGTTTGGATACCAAACTTGCTAATTAGGTCCACAGCTGTTATGGTCATGAAGAGTGCTGAATATTTAAAAATAATAAATGTTGGTGAAATTCGAACTAGTGTGTGACGAATCACTCTGTCAGCAACAGGGTTAATATAAAAACTCATGATATTAAAAGTATTGCTATACATTTACATGATATATAGTAAAAAATTCTGAATCATTCAAATTCAAAGCTCATACTCAAAATATTTTATGGATGTTATATATTTTTGAAAGGCACGAGAGTATCAATGTTTCGAATATAAAAAAATACATAGAGGGTTCGAATTGAAAAAACATTACTTTCGGTTATATCTATACAATAACAGCTTATTTTGAAAATCTGACTTTGCCACTGGATTCCACGTGGAAAACTATATGAGTGACATCATTTACTATCCCTATGAAATGGAATATAGCTGAAACACAGGAGGGGTCCCAAACTGCCATATTATGAATTTCGCCCTGTATGTCAGAAACGAGACGCAAGCTATGGAACATTTGTATATGCGGTATCGTAAGTTTCACAGTGGCAACGTAGGAAACTGAAGAAAATGTTACTTCGCATATTGTTATCAATGTGCGAACCTTATCAGTTTTTGACGTTTGCGATCGCTGCAATCATTCGAGGGGGAAATTAGCATTCTGTGCGAGCTATACACTATAATTCGTTTACGGTTGTAAGAGATTACAGCGGCATATTTTATTTCTTCGTCTTGTACCCATATGTTCTACTGTCAAGTTATGCTCATTTATTATACAGAGCTGTCATTGCTTGGAATTTGACATTCCATGAGCGATGAGATTTTTTGAAATATTAACAGATGGAGTCATTGTAATATCAGATCCGGAAATGAAATTGATGATACAAAGTAAATCATTGATGTATCGAACACAGAGAACAAGTCATTTTGTATTATATCCGTCGATAAACTATATCTTCACCCAACGAATAAACATTCTTGTGGAAAATGTGCTCGAATTTTTTAAAGAGCATGACGGTAAATGAAGATACTTTTTTCTTACTGAAGTGATCTGATCAAAGACAGTGGACAATTCGAAGTCATTTTATATTCTTGAAATGATTCGGGTTCATTTGTGTCACGGACAAGATACGATAATCACACGATGTTGAAAAATCCATAAGACTATACGATAATCACACGATGTGAAAAAATCCATGGATCTACTGCCTTCGTTATAATTCATATCAGCTGATATCCCAACCTGTGAGGTGTAGTGAAACTGCGGGTGGCATGAGCTCGATGAACTTGAAGCTCAGATTTTATATTTGAGACGTTTCGTAAATGTCAATAACATTCATCTATGAAGATTATACAGTGCGTACAATCAGTATCTGATTACCACTGTTATCGTACCCGAACATGCAATACATGATATATCGGCGTGTTCAATTCATCCGCCAGAGACGTGATGACCATGGACAGGATGGATCATTGAGCGCATTATGGTTGGACAACATGTCTAATCCATCGAATAACGAGGTATTTACGGCTCATGTTCCTGTCAGTAACGTATTTATTTCTATCAAGGTGCAATAGTTATTTATACACCAAGGTAGTGAATAATATCATTATCACCCAGGGACCAAGATTAAATTTCGAGGCTTCAGTCCGTAGTGCACTAGTGCGGTGAAGTATAAGTAAAAAATGAAATTGAATTCTAGATATTCACTTAATAACAGGAATATGAACTTATTTATTATGAATATAGCAGTTTCTGGAGTTTGAATCGCACCATTTACCGCAATTTCTGTATCTGAATCCATACGTTCGTGATCGGAATTCATGTTGATGAATTTTTTTCTCAGATACGAATGAACGCGTCATAGTTGACAGTTGGCAGAATGAGTAACAACCAAAAGCACAATCAATAGATTCATAACTAAACACAAAGATTGCCAATAGTTTTTCTCCTTATTGTACGAATATCGTTGATGATTCTTGATCTAACTAATATTGACTAACTTTTGAGCGACGATTCTGCGTTGGCATTCAACATTCTCTCTTACAAGCAACTGACTCATCGAATGACTGTTTCTGATGTTTTGCAGAATTGAAATGAAATACACCTAGGTGAACATGCATTCACTGTCATCATTATAGCTCTCATCCTGATGATACAGGCTATGTGAGGACATGAACTGGAATGAACTGAACATGAATAAAGCCAACAGTTCTTCCCTTCCTATGAAAGATATTGTTGATGATCCGTGATCCAACTCTCCTCTCAGTCACAACCCGTTATGACCACATTCCGTCTCAGCATATTCTCGTTTCAGCCACATCTCATCTCAGCAACATTTGTTGTCTGGCCCACAGAATCCGTTCATTTTATACTCGAATGATGCGCTGTTGCCACATACGAAACCAATTTTCAATTTAACAGAATTGAATGAATCGAGCATAATTATTTCTCTCAGTCACGTTCTCGTTTCAGTCACATTCCGCCTCAGCCACATTCCGTATCCATTTCGTCTCAGCCACAGCTCGTCTTACCCACATTTGACCTCAGCCACATTTCGTGTCAGCCACATGACGGTGAAATCGCACTTATCATGCGATGGGTATTTTTGCGAATCCTTTTAGGTACCTACTTACGAATTTTTGTTTGAAAAACACGAATTTGATAATGAAAATGTGAACAAACCACTATTTATCGAGATATTTCAAGAAAAAAAATTCAATTCTGCCTTCTTCCTCCTCCTGTCTTATATGCATTTACAGCTACTTACCCTCATCATTTCATAATTCGACACTCCATATACTCATGATGTACTTCAATGATACATTTTTATAATAACAATTCAACACGAAATATTCGGCAAGTAATTCATATTTAGTGAACAATCATACCAGATGACGGCCATTCAATCAATGATCAATCCAAATTCAAGATGACAAATGTCGATAAACAGATCGCTTGTGAATGACGTTTCACACGCCATGATTCTAAATGACATTCTTTCTTCATTTCAGTAAATATGGATGAATCGCTAAGACGAAATGGTTATGAAACGTGGCTAGAACGAAATGTGACTGAGATGTGATGTGGCTAAGACGAATTGTGACTGAGACAGGATGTGGTTGAAACGAGATGGACACGAAATGTGGCTGAGACGAAATGTGGCTGAGTCTGAATGTGGCTGGAACAAGATGAAGCCGCATTGTGTATTTCTGCTAAATTGGGAGAATCGGTTATTTGTATCTGGCAACAGCGCATCATTCGAGTATATTCGGATACTGTGTCTGAGACGAAATGTGGCTGAAACGAGATGTGGCTGAGACGAAATGTGGCTGACACGATATGTAGCTGAGAGGAAATGTGACTGAAACGATACGCACCCGATCTAACTGAAATTGATTAACTTTCGAGCGACAATTATTTTGCGTTCACTATCGGCATTTGACATTCTCCCTTACGAACAACTACATACATCAGACGATTCTTGCATGCTTCTCCGTAACCGGAATAAGTATGGCGGAAGTACGGGAAATGGACGATATCTACTTTGTTCAGGCTACATTTCTGCCGGAAATGCGATGGGCCTTCACATTACAGCACGCACAATGGATCTATCAGAAGTCATCGGGATGATAAAGTTAACTATACAAGCTGTCAATTCATTAAAGTGATTGTTTATGTTCATCAGATATTGTTCCTTATTGGATATTTTGTTGGGAATGTTTCATTGAAAGCGTGTTGAAAATGATTTCCTTGTAACTATGATGATGATTGTGTGATGTGTGGTCGAAATACCCTCAACACATCAAAAATCTCACAATTTCTTCTATGGTCCTTTCATAGAGGTCACACTTCATTATGTTCCTTCCATAAGGGAACATGACTGTGAAAACGGTATCATCAAACTGATTTGTTGCGAATCAACTGATTGAGTTTGTTTCAATATCATCCAAGTGTTGAGAATGATTGTGTGGTAAGAATGAGATATTGACAGACGGCAGAGTTTTGGAATTCTTTGCCAATGGAAGCATTCAAAAAAATTGAGCACCTACCTTCTCTCCCTATCCACTCTATAGGTACGCACGAACATTATAGGAATTTCGTTTCTTGCACTCCGAAAGACGAAGAAAAGACAGGAACAATTTATGGTTATTGGATTTCAACACTGACACATAATGGATTCTGAATAACAGTTTACATTCTCATCTTCTTCAACCAAAATATATGGATTTATTAATCAATGATATGTAGATATTTGTTTCAAGTCAGGATGGTAGGCATGGACACATTCTCTATTTCGAAGCGATTCCATGTGGTTTTCAAGAACGACTACTCACTTCAAGTTTCATTTATTTTCATTCCACCGAAAATTTCATGACCACATGAAAGACCTACAATCAGCTTCAACACACTAATCGACTGATTTGTTTCATTTTAGGAAACATATTCATTACAGATAGAGAAATTCTATTCAGATTCACTTCCTAGATTCACATCAGTCACAATATTTGACTGACAGAGGTAAACGGACACTATCTAATTCTCAATGTAATTCTATATGATGTTCCTGGAATAATATCGATTCTTATTGAGGTCCCCTTCATCATTCATTGAAGAAACCATTGGACGGTTTGAGAGTATATTTCGTTCGGGATCCAGCTAACATTCTCTATATAGCTACTCTTCATTATGTGATTATATCGTGAATTTGAAATCTAATTTCTCACCTAAAGTCGATAATATGCACCCTGTTCTACTATCTGAGTGCTCAGAATAACTATCCGACCCACTATCGTGAATAATGTGTAATAAAATCAATTATCATAAGTATCTCATGGAATGGTTTCAGCATTTTAATGAGGAATATGATATATGCTACTGAAATTCAGCAAGGATCGCATATCAGAATGAAAAAATTTTTTGAGTATGGTAAACGGGGATTGGGTGAAAAATAAATTTGCCAAATAATGAATAGTAGTTTAAACAACTTGAAAAACAACCTTTCATAGAATAAGCGAAACTAAAAAAGCTTGAAAATGAGATAATGATAGTGTCTTGATAAATACACAACAGGAAATAATGATAACGGAATTGCTAATATTTTTCATATTCTGCAATTATTAACAAAATTTCATTATTTCATTAACTCACCAAATCGAAAGGAGGCGTTTGCTTCTCCATTGGAATACACGAAGCTGTCAATTTACTCCTACGGAAGGGAAAAATATTAACTTCCGTTTGAGGTAAAACAAGGCTTCAGCATGCTCAGCAGAAATATACCTACCTATTAGATCCATGCTATCCAAGTAATTGAAATGTTCATAAGTATTATGAAACAAATAGCAAGTCCCTTTTGGAATTCTAATTATGATCTCATATACTTCCTCATATTCCGAACTTATTTCAGTGTATACAATTCTTTCAAATGTAATTCCACAATGAACAAATTTATCATGACAGAAGCGTCGAATTGATTTTCGTTTACTAACAAAAGGAATTTGGGATCATTCTATCCACGATAATACATCAGGAAAATCACTAACTTTTTGTCTGCAAGTCGTACCTGTAATAAATTTGTGCCTTGATTCGGTATGACAGAGGTTGATGCTTTTTGTCTTGGAGTCATTTGCTGTTCTTCCAAGTGCTCTTCGTTTCATAGGTTGGCTGTTGATTTTGCTCATGTTGGAATTATAGTATGGTGTGCTACGAGGCATCTTCGTTTACGTCACTGCGAGTAAAACAATTGCTCGCAGTCTGAGCTCTCAGTTATCAGTTATGCGCAGAAAAGACGAATTCAAGATGAATTATATTATATTTCCACCATGGTTTTGCTGTTCTTCCTGTTTCCTTTCAAGTTAGAAACTTGTTTCTCTTCTTGTAATTTGGACGCTGGTCATTATGATTCTTATACAAACGACTTACCTGTAAGGAAGTCAAGCTACACACGCGGGAGGAAATAGATACCTCTGCTCGCTTGATAATACTATATCAATATATATCATTTTCAACTTCTTTTTAGTTTGGCTATTTATGAAAGCGTTTGTTCTCAAGTTCTTCAGCTACCAATATATTTCCAATTATATGTTCGCCTAACTACTAAAGAGTATCTTCTGAAAGTGAGTAATTTGCGCGCCTATGGCCTTCCTTGGTGGATGTGGTAAATATTCATCAAGCTCCGTCTACATAAACTATGTTTTATAAGAGTACCTGATGCAAGCCACTTTACTGTCTCTCTGGATGTTCCTATTTTTATACTATGTGAGTAAGATCGATGCAAGACACTGCCGTGTCAATGGATCTGAAGATCGCTCATCCTAAACAAACTAGTCAGGACAATGAAACAAAACTATCAAATCATGCACAATTAAAAAGGATTCTTTCGATCGAACAAATCCAATTGTTCCATTCGAGAGTTTTTCATTAGATTTGAACAATCAACACTTGTCTCAAATCAAGTAGCAAGTTCGCTTCGTTCCTTGAAATTTCTTGATATGAATTACCCAACATGGACAGTATTTCCCTTCATACAAGAAAACCACGACTACAAGTGACCTAAATTTCAAATGATATTGGTTCAAGGAAGTCTCTGCTTGTCTGAAAGTTCTGCAGTGACGCCATACTATATGCCGTTGAGGTGTTGTAGATGGAGATGGTGAACGGTGCAAAACACCATTGTTATTCAATAGTAAAGTGTTCAGGAATCGAAAGTATGCTGGGTCATGGATAATAATGATGGTGGTATCATTTTAAAAGCAATACGGCATTCCACATTTGAGGACGATCTGCGAGGGTAAGTCAAATAAGTGAAGGTACACCTAGGTATCAATTTCGAACAGGAACGTACTCTGAGCTTTGTATATATTTGTAGCATAGTTGTATTGAGATGTTTCTTCTCCTTTTGCAGCAGTAACTTGCTAAGAACCTTGTTATCAATCATACCAAAAACCATTTCTACAAATCACTTTCAGTTGTCCATTCTTTGTATATTCTTCCCTGATTACTGATTGATGATAATAATTATGTAAATTATGTATATTGCTTGTTAGAGTTTGTATGATTGTCTCCTTTATCCGTGTTTTTACATACCTACCCAATAATTTTAATATTATATGCTCTTTTGTCAAACGTAGAATTCCTTGTGACTCGAAAATATTTGAATGTCTTTAATTTCACACGTTGTCAACAATGCCTGGCCGTGTTGAAACCGAATTCAATGAGCCAATCTGAAGAACATTTCTGTAATGATGATTTTACTCTTTCCTATAGGTTGTTGGTGACAAGAGCCCTCCAGCAAGAGTCTTCCACCTTCCATATCTACAGACCAGTGTTCAAAGATTCTACTATTATGTTGATTATATATTCTATTCGATTCATGGTGAGACCATTAATAAAAAAAGATCTTCTGAAAAAATATCCAATTATTATAATGAGACATTATTGATTTGTAACAAGCTTGAAATTTCTTGATTTAAAAACAGAATTGTTTACCTTGTGAGAGATCAACTTGACAATAGATCGATTTTATTATTTCAAACTAATTAATTCTTGCTTAGATCGGTACGTAGTGCGGTAATCAAGAAATATTTATTCAAATCAAGATATCCTTTCATAAATGAATCAAGAGCGTTCTGTTGAAAATCGAACAGATATTTTATTGGACCCATTCAGGAGCTTCATATGTTTGAATCAATGCTATTCGGAAGTGAATCTAAAATGTCTTCTCTTCTGTGTCCTATTATTATTGTTACTTGGGAAGTGTCTGATGTTTCAACCCGATTCGACGTTTTGAAGTGGGTAAAAATCACTTTCGAAGATTCTGTTAATTCGAACCTACATACTCACCAAGCTGATAAAAGCCTGGTAAAAATCTCAGTTCACTTATATTCTGGTATCTCGTCTCTCTTTCTCTCTCAGTTGGAACCTCTGGAACGACCCACATGAAACCGTAAAATAAAAGATAATGCGATTGTCTTGTCTGTCTCGGTTGGAACGAAATAGCACGATATCATTAGTGCAGGTAAGCACATTAGTAGCATGTGTGGCAATTCGCAGCGTTGAAAATGGAAAGAACTAGCAACATTGTGGCGAATAGGGTCCTAACCTATATGACGCTGTTCTAGTAATTGAAATCGGACTGTTGGGGATTATTAGCCGCGGCCAGTATTCCAGTAATGTCATGATTTCATTTCAGGTGTAGGTGTTATTGTTCTGATTATTTCATCCAATGGGGCATATATTGTCAGTCCCACCAGTTGAATTTAAACAAGAGCGTGATGTCTGAATGTTTTAGATCGTTTCGAAATAATAATGATGCCTATGTAAACAACTGGAAAAGCTTATGTTATGATTGACTTCATCAGTCTTGCATGTGAAACTTCAACGCGAGTACTTTTTTATCAATGGAGCTGCGCCAAAGTGGTTCAGGAACGCGTAACTACCTGCTGACCAATTTCGAGCTAGTGGTTGTCATCATTGCAGGTATGTCCCAGATAATTCGTACGATAACAATGAAGAGCAAAATACTGGATTCAATGAAGCTGAATGTAATAAAATCATTATTTCGTTGAAAACAGCTGTAGGTGGGTGCATCAATGAACTGTTGGTTGTTTATTATTTCAATATTTCGTTCGAGTTTGCATTTATTGGTGGATGTCTTCCTCTTGTTTATTAGTCATATGTTACCTTCCTGGTTGAAATTGAGAATACAGAAAAGAATATTCCTCTGAAGAGAATAAGACACAGATATTCAGTAGGATTTGAAAGAACTTTATGTACGTGATATCGACGTCGATTGGACATAAGTATAACGTTTTTGTGTGAGTACCAGCCACGTCGGTAAACCGAATATTTACTCGTTATTTGTTTTCCAGTTCAGTCGTAGTCACTACGAATCCATAACATAACTGCAACTAGTGAATATTTCTCAATAGTCGGCCCAATACTCATGTCAGCTATACAGAGTGTTTCATTGGGAAAATTATATATATTTGAACTGTTGATAAGGGTCACTGTGGTGATTTCAAAAACCCTAGGTTAAAATGGATATTTGACAACTTAGAGCCGAGATACGCAGGATGTTTAATCAATTTTGCCCATATCTTCATTGTCTCATAACTACCCAACCAACTTGTATAATATTTCGGGATGTGGTACACCTACTCAATATATCCTGTCGAATTGATCGAAGCATCAACTGGAGATGAAATCCAAGTCCGACTCCACATTAAAATTTTCAGAATATCTATTCAACGATATAGTTTTTATACGTGCACAGACAATTTTTAATACTCATATATTATTTCTACATATTTATGAAGCTACCGACAACAATGATTATAACTGAATGAAAAATGGACAATAGAAAACAAGAAATTCAAAATATAACATACCTACCCACTTTACATAACAATACAATAACTGATGAAAGACTTTTTCTAGTACAGGTCACACAATAGACTCACCCACTACGTAACAATACACTGAATGGAGAAAATAGGAGAAAGTCTTCTAAGTACACTTATTCCGTAGGTAATTACTCAATTTCAGAAAATACACAACACTCCAATATTTGACTTCAATTGTTCAGAATGAACAATATTCTGTTGGATACCAATTATTCCCCTCATCGAAATGTGGTTCAAAGATTTTCTTATGACATCTGATATATTCTTAATTCCTCGATAGGCCATTTTTATTGTCTAGATCTCTGAATTCATCAATCATGGAAGTTGTATATGAACTCTGGACTTCAGATGACCCCAAATCCACAACATTTTTAGTCCGGTGATCTCACAGGCCAATTGATAGGATGATGACCACAAACCGACGAATAACACGTAGATGGTTTCCGATGAGGCTCATTTCACGGAAGATGGTGTGTTCAACCCATGAAACTCGCATATGTGGTTGATGGAACATGCACATGGTACAAACAAAGCTGCTTTTCATTTCTTGCATGATGGTGCTCCCCCGCATACATGAATCATTGTTAGGGGACTCTTGAATAAAATTTTCCTAGTATGTGGATAGGCAGAGCTGGTCCTATTAATTGGCATGCAAAATCACCAGACATGAATCCTGTGAATTACTTTATCTAAGGTGTTCTGATGTCCTGAGTCAATTCTACTTCCATGAATAGTATTGCAGAGAGGACCTGCACGGAGAGAATACAGAAAACGCCTCCAAAAACACCTCTCGAGCAATGAAGAATAACCCAAATGTCATTAGAACATATTTTGAATAAAATTTTTTGAGGAAAAGAATGTGAATACAACAGAATTATTGTACCTTTGATCAATTGAACTCAATTGTTGTAGTGTTGTGGTGTTTTTCATCAGAGTGAATAACTGAGTATGTAGAAAGTGTATCAGAGAGGGATTTGTCTTCCTTGATCATTCATTGTATCATATTCATTGTATTGGTACGTATGATCCTTTATGGATCATGTGTTCTGTATTGTTTATTATTTATTGATATGGGTATCAGAACTCGTCCATGCAAAAAGTACATCGTTGAATAGACGTGATGGTGTTATTCAGTTATGGAAAAAAATTGTGAAATTCGATTGTATAAAGGTTGTGTTTTCAGGCAGAAAGAATTTATAAACTTCATGTGGTCTGGATTCTATGTTTTGTATTGTTTGAGCAAGTGTACCAATGTACCAGAAGAGGCAGACTCACTTGCCCGAGCAGGAGCAAACAAAGCTCTTAATGGCCCAGAACCCTTCTGTGGTATTGCGGAAGCTATACAAAAGACTAGTATCAAATCATGGATGCAACCAAATCTCAAGAATGGTGGAACTCGCCAGGAATGAGACAGGCTGAAGAGTTTATTGAAAAACCATCGGCAACATTCACAGAATACTAAGTCAGAAACGAAGTTCAACTAGAATACTAGTAGGACTTCTCATCACAGGGCATTGTAGGCTCAACAAACACATGAGTACGATAGGTCTGACTGAAGAACTGCTGTGCAGGTTCTGTCAAGAAGCAGAAGAAACAGCAGTACACATACTTTGCCACTGTGAGGGCTTGTGAAGACTAAGGTTCCTTACGCTGGGTGAGGATAGAAACCAGGAGCCCAGAGATAAACAGGAGATCTGAAAGCTAGCATAGGGAGTCTCATAGAGCAGGCGGGGCAAGCCGAAGAATCGATTTTGAGGGCAGACACAATAGATCTGAAAAGGTCGCGGAGGCAGATAGCCCGAAGGCTCCATTCCAAATATACCCGAAGTTATTAGACAATGAGATATGGACAAAACTCAAAAAACATCTCTTATCTCGGTCATAACCCATTGATCATATGTGTTTTCTAAAATAACCTCAGAGACCCCTATCCACAATTGAGATCTACATTCCACAATGAAACACCCTGTATATGCTAGATTGCATAATAGCTATGTCATATATATGACAACCAAATCGAAAAATAATTAACGCACCCAAGCTGGAGTGAGATGATAATAATAAAGGTTAACAATTCTTAATATCAGAAGAATCAGAGGTGAATCCTCATGATTATATAAGTAAAAAACTTCAGAATGAATAAAAGTGAACAGTAGATCGGTATTGAGTATATGATCCAATAGCCAATTTCAGCCCTGGTATAGAAATTGACAAGTGATTTTAACAGTATAGGCAACTCTGCTTCGTTCCACGTTCCTGTGAACATATTTTTGTTCACCTCAATAATATTCGGCTCATCCGATGTGATTGCGATTATTATTTTCTTCTTATTTTTGAAACATATTATAGAAGAACTTGAATGTCTTTTATTTTATGTGAGAGAGCACCGACACTAATTCCAACAAAATAATAGTTCTTGACAGTGTAAATCTATGTCAACATTTAGTGAAAAATGTGGTTCTGGGATGGAATGAATGTAAATGAACAAATTATGTTGATCGAAGTACAATTTGCTAGACTCTGTATATTACTCATTCTATCCTTCAATCTCTGGGGAATTAATTCCACTGGACGTGATGAAAGGTTCGGAAACTATATGTTTTGAATCGAAAAAGAGGTCGAGAGCGCGATCTTGATTGATTATCAAACAAACCGTCAAAGCTTGTTATAGTCCAAGCCGAAATCCCTTTCCATTTGCCATTGTGATGGGCCACAGATGGCTGAACATAATCAATTCAGCGTTTTCATGTGAAGATCATAAAAACGATAAAAGTTCGTTTACGTTTGGAATAACATATCCGTTTTCATTCATTTGATGGATTTGTACGAAATTCAATTTTTCTATGAAGATATATCTTGACCACAAGCCTTCTGTTACCTTATTGGATTGATGAACTGTTTTTTTCGTATCGAGAGGATATTGTGATGTGATTGTGATGATTTCAACGGAGCAATGTCGAAAGTTTTATACTCACATTCATTTCATATTCCCTCCTGTTGCAGTGTTCTGGAATTTGATTATCATAAAATCCTCAATTCAGAATTTCTTTCCACGTCCGCTATGATGGATATCAATGTTTCATACATCCAAAAATGGAATGAGGGTAGTTGAGTAGAAGAAGAAAAAATTGTTCGATTCTCAATCAAAAATCAGTTTCAAGTTCCATTTGAAACCCTATAATATATGAATACCGAGTAATCGTACTTTTATGAATGGTTTGATTCCTCAAACTGAGGAAGTGAATAAAAATTGGTTTCACTAAATTTGATTGATATTTCGAATAAAAATTATCAAACACGATATATATAAGGGATTTCTTTCATGTGAGTGATCGATTGCATACCAACTACTAGTTTTTTTTATCGCTTGGAGCGCACGAAAGGAAATTCCTGTAATGTTCAAATAACATCATGCGTTCCTAGAGAAGATAGGGACAGGAGGTAGGTATTGGAATTTTTTTGAACTTCTAGAGATTGTATGTCGTTGGGAATACTTCCTCAGGCAATGAATTCCAGAGCCTATAGCCGATCTATGAAGAAGTTTTGATAAAGTGCTGTTCGACATCTTTCGAGGTTGACAACGAAAGGATGTGCTGACTGGGCTTGTCTAGTTCGTCTGACTGGTATTGCTAGTGAAGTGATGATAGCAGAAATTTCCGAAGAATACTTCCCGTGATAGTATCGATAGAAAAGTGAAAGGTCGCCGACCTTTCTATAATGTGTTCCAATGATGTCAAAGAATGAGTGAGTGTGGCGTCACCCACCAGGCGAATGGCTCTTCTCTGGATGGAATCTAAGAGCATCAGCGTATGTTTTGGTGCTGAAACCCATATGTGGAAACAGTATTCTAGAACAGGCCGTATCTGCGCTTTGTAGATCATGAGAAGCTGTTGAGGTACAAAGTAGCTTTTCGCACGGAACGAGAATCAGAGTTCTTGTGAAGCAGCGTTTGCAATGGATCTGATATGATTATCCCATGAAAGAGTGTTGCTGATGGAAATACCGAGCATAGATATGGTGGGGTTGGTGAGGATGGTGGTGCCAGACATCACAATATCGGGAATACTGAGTTCCGCCTATTATTAGTGTTTGGGATCACACGTTGAAAGGTAAGGCCCCCGTCATTCCTTGCTCGCACAAGACTTTCGAAGACTTTTGAGGGTTGCTCGTAAGGGGGCAACCGAATGACGGATAGAACAAATTTTAGAACAAAAACAAATCATTATTATTTATTCAAGTTATTATTCATCACTATTATATGCAGTTGAATTGTTGTTCTATGATAGTTCTTATCCATCAATCGGTTGCCCCCTTATGAGAAACCCTCAGAAGTATTCAAGAGACTTGTGCGAGCAAGGAATGACGGGGTCTCAAACACTTTCTCAGGCTATCAGACCCATTTCTGCGGTCGTGGTGGGAATTGAACCCTACCGGCAATCCACTTCAGTTTGGCATCATCGACTCAGATAGTTATAATTTGAACATTGTGAAATGGGAATGTTTATCGTGGAACCAGCTGGATTAGTAAAATTAATACCTGTAGGTATTCAACATTAAGTCAATACTATTTTGAAATTTTTGATTCTACGAGGTATTTATTTTGTCCACTACGTATCTTTACTCTCCAGATAGATATATGAAACGTGCCCCAGTGTATTTTTGAAAACATCAAACATCAATTGCAGAATACATGCACAAATTCAATGAATTATCAAACATCAATTGCAGAATCGGCGGAAGTATAATGAGAGAGTACAATCTTATGTCGGTATTTAAACCAACACACCCTACAACTTTAGTAATTATCTGCGATATGTTACGTTTGTCGTGAATTATGGCTTCACAAATAATGTTTCGGAGTAATTCTGTTTAATTGCTTGAGATTATCAAGAGGTCCTACGACGTATGTTGGTGAAACTTAATATACATGCCGTTGCATTCGATGGTATATATGGCAGACAACTACAACCAGCAGACAGGATGATAAATTCATTCCCAGGAGAGGTTTCGGATTATATTCAAGGAAAAATTGTCCAGAAAAATCATTTCCATTCTGAAAAAAAAGTTCTGTATTCGGTAGGCTTTCGTGTCAGATAATCCGTATTTAATAACACAACAGCCATTCCGAGTCATATATTATAAAAATGGATCTGAATGAAGAACTTGAAAATTCAGATACATACGAATTTCTGATCGAAGGTCGGAAATATATCAGAACCTCACTGTCCTGAAGTCTGTTTGATGCTCTAAAAACAATACGATCATTTTCAGATTTTTCCATTTCAGCAAAGTGGATTGGAGTTGCATATAATTATAGCAAGTCTCAACATCTGAAATGTTATTTATATGGATATATTCGTGTTGTATCGGTATTGAATGAGTTCACTTCAATAAATATATACGATGGCATTGAACAAGTTGGTCGATGCGATTACCATGAGTGGAGTCAAATGTTGAGGTGCTGGTGAACCAATCGAAAACAAGAAGAGGGTTTGAGAATAATTACAACGCAAATTCTTTCGTTTTCGGTATTGAAAAAGAACATGACAGAACTCTGCAGACTATTGCAATACTTAGAATTCACGAAGTGGATCATTATTCCACATCAGAAGTAGAGTTATACGACATCTAGATTGATTATATCAGAAGTTTTCGAAGTATCTGATAGAGGCTGTGAAATATCTCAATTGTAGTTATTCACAAATTTCCATCCAAAAATACTAGCAAATTTCAAAACGAGCGCATAGCTTATTTCGAAATTTGTATTCAGATCTCTCCAAATAAGCAATATACACTGAATTCGATAGAGATTCATCATATTCTTTTCCAGAGTACTAGTTTGAATTTTCCAAACATGTGGGAATATTGACTTGAAGTCTAGGAACATCTTTCTTTAACACATTAGTGAATTTTGTTGGGAGGATTTGCAGAAGCAGCATCAAACGAATGTGATAATGTATCCAAGGAGATAGTTGAGTTTCAAATCAAGATGAGTTATTTCTCAGTTTGATGATATATTACTTTGGTTGAAGTATTTCTTCTTTATTCCGAGATTTTTATTTTTACTGTGTAATAATTGTCGACGTTTTGGTTTGTCCAAACACCAGACTACTAAGATGCAGTGAATTGACTGCTATAGAAAAACAAATTTATATATATATAATAGAGACTATAGAGGATTGTGACGTTTTCGTGTCGAATATACTTATCTTATTCTGGATGATTTTGTTGGCAACTGAGCTAAGAAGAAGTCTTCGAGTGCTTCGAATTTTGTGAAGGTTCTCAACGTTCGTTATAAATGCATATCTACCTAGTTTTTCAATGAATATCGTTTTCATTCACACTTATTGTTACTGTTTCACTGTATCCAATACGAATCATTATTCGACAATTCTTTATTGATACACGTTCAGTGACGTTGAGCTGAAGCATTCCAGAGATTTCGATTTTTTCAACTGGTGAAATGCTGACATGCGCTGCTGTTACGATCTTAGGCTCTTTGAGAGATGCAGATATATGGCTCTCTCCATATAAAATCTATTATCTGAATTGTGTTGAAATAATAGTATTGCATTCGAATCATATTACTTCCTTGTATTTGTTTCAGAAGTTATGGAAATGGAAAAGAAAATGTTGATGTAAAAAACCAGAAAGATTGTAAGATTTTATGAGATGTGAATGTGATGTGATCTGATATGAAATAAATCATAGCTTCCTCCATGTGTTACTCTATTTCAAAAAGCATCGACTCTTTTGGATTACTGTGTACACCAGAAATCTACCTGATTATGAAAATTAACGTCGCTTGTGTTAAGTTTATCAACCGTGTTGAATCGCCAGATAAATAATATGTAACTGCGGAGTTCTACATCTCGTATGATCTCGTCTTGGTCCTTTTTGGCACAATAGGCGCTCCTCTTTGCCAAGTCTACATTGTAATTTTCCACTATCTTTGTGGGAAATAATAACGTGCTCGCATGCTTGGAGTCACTAACCGGAGAATATGGGTAGCGAGAAACAAGTATTCCGGGTGAATTGTGGTTGAACGTACGGCAAATTCAACTGAAACTCATAGATCAACCTTATTTTGACTCTATTTTCTGTTCGACTATCTTGAATTATTTTATTCGATGACCATCAACATCTGAACAGATACCCCATCCACTGATTTGAAAAAGATCTACAGGGTGATTATTACTCTCCACAAGAAATGAAATGACGAAATTCAGGTTTGGAAATAAAAGAACACGTTGATTTTCATTGGGTCAAAGAATTAAGAATGTGCATCTTACTTTAATTTTTGGAATTTATGCGTTACGAAGTAATTAGTTTCGAAATAATGAATTTGTTATTAGACTTTCATTTTCGCTTATAATTTATCGTTTTTGAAAAAAAACTGTGAAAGTGTGAGGAGAATTTTGAATATTTAATTCCTGATGCTTCTTTGTGTGCTTTGAAAACTTCCTGTCACAGTTTTCAAAAACCATATACAGGATGAACTTCTTGATAAGTACTAAACTATCGAATCTTTTGAAAAACGGTCCTGGATTTTCTGGATTCTGGAAATGTCAGTCGATAAGGCTTCAGTAGAGGAACATCTCATGAGAAAATCAGATGAATCGAATTTGCTGTTATAAAGTTATGCCAAAAAGATTTTTTTGCCAAATCTGATAATTCACCCTATATATTGGTAAAGAGGAGAAGAAGACACTATCTAATGGTCATCATGTATTTTTCTCAAGAGCCTCTATTCGTGGTAGGAGTATATGTACAGTTCCTCATGACTCACACTGTATAGACTGTACAGTTCATATAGTCCCTTTCATATCTACACTTCTGATGCAATTATTCAAATAATCAGAATATACAAATCGATTATTCATTGCATGTACTGAAATAAGAAATATTCATATTCAGTCACAAGCCATGGTGATGATGGAATTTTAGGAATGGGTTCTTCATTATTATTTTAGGCTACTTTTTCAACCATCTTCATCATGCTATTAATTTCCTGGGGTCATAAATTCTTAGTGTGAGTGAATAAAGACAGACTACAGCAAGGGATGATCGTAAACCAGATATCATAATAATAACTACAAAACCACTTTTGTAACGGGGAAGTAGCCATCCATTGTTTATGAATCCTTATCTGAGGTTCATCAAGATATAATAAAATATTTTATTAGGGTTATGAAAGGCCTATGGAGTATTTCTGAGTTAATTCATGGCTAATGAGTTTCTACACAGAGGAATCCCAAAATTGAGTTCATACAAAACACCATGGAATTGGGTTTCTTGAATTTTCACGAGGTATTCGTATAGGGTTAATTCCCTTGAACAAGATAGTTTTTAATGAGCCTTGATCCCTCTGAAATTCGATTGAGATGAACTTGTTACTTGTCTGAAACTTTATAGATTTCCCATACATTCATATATATATCTTGTGACCAACTTGTGATGATTCAAAAAATTAAACTAATTTGCTATCGGCAGCTGTACATCAGAGAAGTGATCAGTGAGTTCGAGGTATAGTTTTTTGTAATGATATTAGTTTTAGCAATCTTCTGAAGTGAAAACCTTGTGGATGTACACATGAATCAGCAAGGGTTTGATAATAAGAAAGATCTAATGATCAATCTTGAAGTGGTAAGTTTTGCATATCATTTAGTCAGATCAATTGTAATTCATTAAATTTAAGTATCTGATACGTCTGTGCTATACCGCCCTGTATACTCGATTTCTTCATTTATTCATAATGAACTTCAATTCTCAACACGGATAGTGTGTTTTTCCTATTTGATTAACAAAAATCCTTGATTATTACAAAACATAATTAGTTGTCAAGATAGTAGGAATCATCCTGTTTCCACCCAATATTTCAGTTATTCCGCTTATTCTTCAAACAAACTTATCATTAAGGTTGGAATTCTATCAACAAGTCGTTTTTTGAAGCTCATAGGGCAAAAATTCACTTAGAAAAATATTTCTGTTCAACCACCCTTAAAGGCACACAATTCAACATTTGGATCGCTGTTGCTCGAAAACTAGTCATAGGATTGAGTTGGGCCCATTAGAGCTCTTGATCAGGATTCAGGATATCACAAACTACAACGTACTATGATTTCAGCCGATTCGACCAAAACCCAAAAACCCATGAGAGCGTGCGGGGTCCTTTCAAGTTCTTGGGCACTACTCAATTCATGGGGATCTTAAAATATGAGTAATTGAAAAAACAAAAAATCTCACTGAATAATCTTTAGAGAAGAACGAAAAGTAGCTCAAAGTGTATTCTCTTAGAAGGCTGGACTGGAGATATGGAAGATTGAAAACCAAATAAAGAAGACCTATATTTCACACCAAATGAAGAGAATTTCATATATCATGGACCTATGAAGAGATCTTATAACTGTTATTTTCCATAAATAATCTATGAGGAGTTATTCCAGTATTTGGAGTTGAGTCAACTGGCATAGCTGTACTACGATAATATTTCTTCTTATACCAGGACGAATGATATATTTTTGAAGTAATTAAAACTAAGTATAGTAACAATTCTATTTCAACTATGAAACGGAATGTATAACTAGTCAAGGAATGCCATGGCTGAATTCCCAGCCTCTCTACGCTCGGCTATGAACTATCAGCCGTGGCAGACAATCTACTACTTTTCTGCCAAGTAAAACAAATAACTATTATATTCTGATAACAAGAATACTATGGATTTGACATCGAATGGATGTCAAATATGAGAAGACTTCGGTGGAGTAATGCTACATTAATTGACTATCAGGAATATATAGGAATACATTTCAAACATCAGAAATCGATACATTAAATGATAGTTACGACTCTCGTGATGAACACCACTAACTTTCCTTCAATCCCAACTTTCCAGTAAACCACATGGAACTAATCTTGGGAGCTGATAATATCTTCAAACTCTAGCTTGACTTACAGTTTCCGCATCTTGTATTGTGTCTTGGTATAGTTCCTGATGGGATTTACATATTGATACGCGGTGAATTACCGCTATAGAATGCCAAGATTGACTGCTGTTGTAACAAGACTACACATGAATCTGATAATAAATATAAGATGATGAAATACCTGGGATTTGAATATTCATTCTTGGTGGAATCTACGATGTTTCATTGAAACCAATTCAGATAATGTTCTTTCAATCAGATGTAATGAACAGGTCAATAGAATTTACGTCACACAAATTCAAGAGTAGATAATTCACCTCGGCCTCAATGAATTTCAAATTCGTTTTCACAGTTCGTTGATCTGATCCTTCATCAGTTCGTCTCATTCATTGATATGGGTACTCAGAGATCAGTTAATGGTAATACACTGAGCATTAGTGAATTTATTTTTTTGTCCGTATTTTGTTTTGTCGATTCTAACAGTTACTTTTATAGAGTACTCATATGGCCATAACAATTCCTAGGCGGACACACTAGTGAGATTACTGCGATGAAATTCAATTCAACTACGGATTGATATAGGTGAAAGAATAATTGTCGAATTAATCATAAGTAATATGAGTTGAGGAACTATGAGAGTTTCAGACCGTTTATTCATCTCAACCTTCATAGGAAACATAAAAAACAGTGACCTCTAGTCAAAAGTGGATATTTGAAAAAAGATAGTGCGCTTGTTCGAAAATATTATCTTTGATTGAGAGTTTACTACTTCAAGTCAAAAACTTCATATTGAATTGAAGGGACAATCTCTTACATCGAGAAATATATCTGGTAGTAGTCCATGCTCAAATTGGAGGCGATGAGATAATTAAGAGAACAAACTCAAAGTCTCGCTCCAAGTAAATTTTAATAAAATCATATGTGCTACATGTTTCGACTCCTAGGAGTCATCATCAGGCTTGCTAGGTTGGAGGAGGAAGGAAACTATAAAATTGATGACATAATTCGTAAGGGTTCGTAAGGGTTTTAAAATTATTTGGGGCCTTAAATCCTGTAATCAGAGAGCATCAGCGCATAATGTTTGGGTACCGAACCCTACATGTGAGATCACTATTCTAAAACTAACCGTATATATGCTTTGTTGATCATGAGAAGCTGTTGTAGGAACATATTTCACAGTAAACGTTCCTTGTCAAGGATAAATGCCTTTTCTGCTGTAGTTTTCATTCAACAAAATATGAAGAAGACCTTCAAAGAACATTAGTCGATTATTGTCTCTTATAAGAAAGCTATATACTCGTATATACTACTCCCTCAAAGGCGGCTCCTATTTCTTGGATATTTCTGTAACGCCATGTGATAAAATGACACAATTTGGCATAAGAACTGAACTCATTACAAAATTCCATTCAGGAGTGGGACTACATTACAAATTGCTCATACTTTTTTGTATGCATATTTTTGACAATCTGTTCTTGACTCATTAAATTTCACACCTCTTTACTGAAAAAAATGCTTTTGTTCGGTATCGATCAGATGTATCATTTTCAAGAAAAATCGATTCCAAAAATATTGTTACACCACACATATTCTTCCTATTTGTTCGTAGAAGCTGCTGGTGAAGTTTGACAGGCTGATTTCGGAACATCCTGTATATGCTAGAGATCGAAAACGTGTTTGTAAGAGGACCTCAATGATATTAGCGAAATTGCAGCAGAATTTCGAAATATTGAAATGACAATACTCAAATATACGAAATTTCTGCAGAATTTTTGAAAGACTGCAATGCAACTGCAATATCGTGAGACTGATGGATATTTCGTGCTATGTTGGTTATGAGAAGGAAGGATTAACAATTCTTGAACAAATCACATATGGAATCGTGAGAATCTGAAGCCACCTTTGTAATCCGGAGAAATTTCCACAAATGCGTCCCTATTAGTGTGGAAACAAAGGTTGATAATCAAAAAACTCTAACAGATCCTCGAGCAACCGAAATCCCTAGGCCAAGAACTTTCTCCCAAGAAAAATCAGCACTTACAGGTATTGCCTCACCGGAAACTTTGCCAATCGGCCAAAAGGTACTTAGGTATCGAATTCGCCAGTTAATCAAGGCTGTACGTCGTCGGTCCCGAGACAAATGACTGACCGGGAAAATCAATCCAGTCCTCATTTGTTACATGGGTTGCTTTCTGGGGACCTTTTCACGTTCCGACAGTACGGCAATTGGAACGGAGTCATTATTCGTCGTTTGTTGGGGTGTGAAATGAGCAGTGAAGGGAGTTATGGGGTTCGTTTTCAGACACTTTTCCAGATAGATTCAGCAGGAAATTGACACTTCGATACCATAGAAGCACTATTATACAGGGTGTTTCTCAAGTACGTGTAGAAAATTCAGGAGCATGTTGCTGACGTCAAAATAAGAAGCAAAATTCGTATAAATATATGTCCGGAAGTTATTCGTTTCTGAGATACAGAGCGTCAAAGTTGAATTCTTATTATTGTTTTTTGTTGATAAATTTCAAATTAATTGTGATATTGAAATGCAATTTGGTATCTAGGGGTTATTTCCAATGAAAACAACGAATTTTATGTTAGTTTGTCTCTTTCGTGGAAGTGGCGCCACCTACATGTCTTTTGAGTCTTCTGAAATGCTATAACTTTTTTGTGCGTATCTGTATACCGTTTCATAGTAGATGAATAGATTTATAGAGCACTTTTGTGTGGAAAATATATACCTGGTAGAAGTCGCTGAGAGCAACTGTTTTCGAGTTATTGGGATTACCTCATTTCCATCTTAAGAATGAAAAAAATTACTGAATTCGAATTGAATACACAATTAAGAACGTTTTATAGCTCCGGTAGGTGAAAAATTATGGTTTGACAAAAAACAACATGAACTCTTCTTGTTGTACTCACCGTTCCCAAGAAGATGATAATTGTCAGTTCTTCAAAACCCTTCATTGCAATCATATTGATATACACTGATGGGATTTTATATCCATGAAGAACGATATTTTGGGGTCAGTTTATATGTAAACAAATTCGAAACATGATTCAATCCCTTTTTGTTTCTATAAAAAGGCAAGGAATTGTCCAAAATGATAGTAAGTCTCTAAAATAACTGATAATTATTCATTACAGTCCAAATTTAGTGAGAACCACGAGGATATTAGCTTTGATATAGAGGGGGAAAGGTAGCGTTTAAAGTTAGACGAGTATAATAAAATTATACTTATATTCCCAATTATGAAAAAAATCCAAGTAATAGTAGATTGTTTCATTAGGAATCTTAGTCACGTTTCAACCTCCTTTCACCCTGATTGCTGCTTTATTGAATGTTTGTCGAGGTCAAGAAATCTACCAAGGTCAGTTCGACTCACAGACGTTCAGTTTCGGAACTATTGTTTGTTATGACGTGTGTCCAGAACCGTAAGTCCTGGGTAGTAGCTTCGGACTTCGTCAATAATTCACCGCCTGACAGTCTGGATTTGATTTTCTGGAAAGCTCGCTCCACTTCATCAATCTGACTCACATGGCAACCCTTATCAAACCACCCTTTTTCCAAATCTAGTTTGTTCGATGGAGAATATCACCTTCCTTGTTCTGATAGAGGAATAAATCCGTATACTTCGGATCCGATGTCACAAATTCTCATTGAAGCGTTTATCAACCGGTTACATCGAGTTGATTTTGAATTGACGAGAATTCAGCTTTGATCGGATCATTTCTTATAAGAATATGTTCAGCTTATCCAGATTTGTTGGTATGTTTTGCCTCATATAATAATAATAATAATAATAATAATGATAAATGCTTTTATTGAGAGGTTACATGCAGGTACAGAAAACCTAACAAGAGGCAGGATTCAATATCGGCGCATGAAAAATTCATAGCATAGCCTGCTCTTCCATCAAACAAAGCCAAAACAATCACGTAAAAAATTGCACCTCTCTGGAAAAAAACGAAAGAATATAGCAACGATATAAAGATTGGACATCATATGTCAGAGTAGAAGAATATTGAACTCATTGATCGTTCTTTGTTCTTATCCATCATTTGGTTGCCCCCTCACGAGCAACCCTCAGAAGTCTTCAAGAGACTTGTGCGAGCAAGGAATGACTGGGGTGTTACCTTTTAACGTATGAACACTTTCTTAGGCCATCAGAAACATTTCTGTGGTCGTGGTGAGAATTATATGAAGAAAAATGCGATAACAATAAAATCTGAACCTGAATTCGATCAATCAATGAAAACATCTGTCATTGAGAAGTGGCATTACATAACTCCGAGGGAAATTTGAAATCGATGATAATATTTTTTATTCTCGACATTCCTCTCCTTGGAACATTATTCACAACAGAGTTTTGTCACTCACAATATCGATTGAATCTCTCTCTTATAAAGGTCCTCGAATTCCGGACGCAGTGATATTTTTTGGCCAATCATCTAATTTCTCTTTTATTGACAAAACAACTCCAACTTCCTATTTCGAAACATACTGTGTACGTTTCCATACCTGGATTCAGGGGATTGTTTTACACACATAAGAAACTTTTCTCGATCGGAATGTCGGAATATAGACCCGATTGAGACTTTTCAGAGAGTGCCATTAATTGGCCGCTTCAGTATTTTTATTCCCCCGATAGAGGAGTTTTTCAGGGCCGTTGGTTAACGGGGTTGAATGAATTCAATATTCATGGTTTTCTGTTTTTTGATGTCCCATTTTCCACTTGGTTTGTCAAAAAATATCCAGGATAATGCATATATCTTAATGAAAATAGGTTCTTTGATAGGTATCCCAGATTCTATCACCACTTGGAAAGCAACGTATCTTATTTTCACTCAGATTTGAATCACTCTCTTTATTTTCAAACTGGTTGAAGAATGTAGAACTTCAAAGAACAGAATTGAGGTCTGCGAGTTTTTTGTGAATCCTCTGGGTATAACAGAGATGTGGAATTCACTCCTTACCTAAAGTTGTTGAAAAGTTACATGAAAATCTCTGAGATGGCATCCTGATATCACAATTATTTCCAGGAAACTAGCAGTATAAATACCTTATACAAAAGCAGAAACTGAGAATATCCATGTGTATATATTATTACCATGATCACAACCAATACATATCACAACTAACTAAACATCAAACATCTTGATACTAGTTCTACGTATCACTCTGTATACTCATTATGGAAAGGTACATACAATTTCCAATAAAAGGTATTTGTGTTTTATCATGGAGGATCGATATTTGTTTTTCCACTTGTTTCAAAAAGTTGCTAACTCTAGGTCAAAAATTACATCACCTATGTACCTACCGAATAACTTGAAGAGAGCTATATGTAGCTAATCAGTTATTATATTGATCAAGTTATTGACAACAATAGAGTTCAATCCACAAGAAAACAATTCCCAAGTATGGAGAATCTTACTCTTCATCATATTGATATGAGTGTTGCCTGAAAGTGAGATATCATATACCATGAAGAAATTTATATCATAGTCATAGATTGAAGGGCTTCTGGTTGTTGATTTTGTAGCTGAAAGATTGAATAATTTCATTCTCTACTAATCCAAAACATGCAACCTTATACACACCTACAGTAATTCTTGAAATAAACTGTTTCTTCAAGTATGTACTCTTTGATTTTCGTTTAGGAAATAGATTTATGTTTCATATGTATGAAAGCTTATGCATCTTTAAAGTCCTTATATATTATGATATTCTTGTGTATCCGCTGAACATGTCCAAACTATAATTGCATCTGTTCGTTCAATGGTGTGCAAGTTTGTATATATGTTTGTTCCTCACTCACTCTGTATTATTTATTCGAATTATCTTCCATTTTGTATAAAATTCCACAAGAAACCCAAACACGAACTGATCACAGCACTAAAATCTCTGTTGAGAATGTTGAAACAACATAAACAAAGAAATTAATATACGCCATACTGAATCATTGTTACTACTGCAAAATGATCAAAATAAAAACTCGAGCGAGCGAGGGATGCCAACGTTGAGTGAGTGATGATAGCACACTGCATTGAAATTTTGATGGCCCTTGCACTTGAATACATACAGCGAAAGACTAGCGGTTGGGAAACTGAGGCCTATCATAAGTATGTGTACATTCTGCCTTCGTCACATAATCCATCGAAATTATATATGGAGGGCCTTTCGAGGCATGCCGACATCGACATTTGCCCGCCGTTCTCGCCATGGGCCCGGCTTTCTACCGCCTTTCGATGTTTGCTGGGTTAGTTTGCTCAACCAGCTGTTTGAGAATGCTTTCTTCCCTCCTTTTAAATATTGGTCACGTCTCAAACCTGCCCAGAAAATTACCATGTCAACTTCTGATAGGAGTCGTTAGCCATTGACCACTGTGGTCGGATGAACGATACAGCCCTAGTTACAAATCAGGCAGCGTCGGAATATGTAATCCTACTTTTCATGCGAAGGCCAGAATTTTGTTCATGACGGATGATTGCATCAAATACTATTCATACACAGAATGACTGATGTTTGAAAGGTTTGTGGCGTAAATTCGACTAGTGTGTACAACCCCATTGTGATTCTGAATGTGTGAAGATTTCTAAAATAAATCCTTGAACCCTTAGGCATCTCACTGACTGCTCCAGGCATAAATTCCCAACTAATTAAATAATCGCTACGACGAAGCCGATGAGGTCAATAGAGTATTGATGCATCAAAGTATCAAAGAGAGGAAGCTCTACAGTTAAAGCGTTGCCAAAGTGGATTAAAGATAAGGCGAGTGGGATAACAAAGGTCGTGGTATTAGGGTGAGCCTGGAGGGACTTGTATCGGAACTTCGCTCCGCGAAACTTTCAAAAGTCATTAACCCACCTTGGCCCATCGAAATGGAAGGATTCGGATCGTGAGTTGCAAGGGCAATTACTGAAAAGAGCTTGTTATCCGATTATCTCATTTATTCATTCTTTGGAGAAGTTTACGCTTCTTTAAAAGGCTATATACAGACAAAGTGCGATTCCAACTCGATTCTTTAGATTTTCCAAAACAGGAACTCCATGATAATATATTGTTTCGTGAAATGAGGGCACTTTGGCATTTCGGTCAATTTTGTGTGTCTGGTCATATAAAATGGTTCCACCTTAAGGACTTACCCCTCCGTGTAAAATCGTCATTACCTGATCGATTCCCAGATACTTTTTATTATTGAACAGGTATCTAGTCCAGCACGGTGGGTATATATATTGAAAATGAGTGTTTGAATTCAAAACGTAGAGTAGTAGCCATTTTACAGTATGTTGTTAGGCTTGGAGCCCTATCGATAAATCCAAGTTTTTGTCTCCGAAGTGTATGCACTTGAACCGCCATCTTGGATTTCATGTACATGCATTTGTTTTTTTGATAATAGCTCTACATTCGAGCAAATGACATCTCTTGTGCTGCCAAAGTAGTTTCATTAATTTTCATACTTTGGTACCCACAACAATTTTTTTCCATGCGATTTATGAAAAAAAACTATATATGGGTGATGCATTGTTAATTGGGCAGTTCCGAAACAGTTGAGAACATGCCAAATTGATCCCGTTTCACGGTACCCAACGAGTTCTCTTCGGAAATTTGGTAGAAAATTCTCAAGGTCTACTCTCGTTTGTTGAAAGAGTCATTAGTGAAGGATGTCCAGAAAACATCCAAGTAACAACCCTGGATATCTCATTTACGTCTGAGAGATGGAAAAATAAAGATTATACAAGGTATCCTGCAGATGATATTGAGTGAAACTTTGTGAAAACTGAAAATTTACAAAAATTGGGTTGAAAGGTTAGTTTTCCATTCAGAGTTTCTCACAACCTGAACAGATTTCAACCACAAATACAGTGTCATATGGAGTAGTGTATACAAAAAATGCATTCAAGTTGAACGTGAGTTCAACAGGAAGCGAGATGAAAAATGAAATTTATAACACTTTCCTTCCTACAAAAGCTGTTTGGGGTGATTTTTATTGCGTTTCTGCAGCACACTCGTCATTTCCATTTCCATCATATTCCCTACCTTGCATCAGTCGTACTTTCTGATAATAATCATCCAAGAGTTTCAGGTTCAGAACTCCTAATATATTCACCAGTATCGAAAAGTATACTTATAACCTAACATTTCTCACATATTGATAACTAAAACAGTACAGTCACAAGTATGACAGATCGAGCCGACTATTGAAATTGGTAACAGCACAAACTGAAATCAATAAAAATACGTACAATGGATGTACAATTGAAATATCCACTGAACGTCAGTGTCTTGTATGTACAATGAATGTCCATTTTGACATTCATGGACGGTGGACGTTCAGATCGAAGCTGGACGTGAAACTAACTTGCATTGGATGTCATTTAATGTGTGGGATGTTGTGGTTTGTGGTGAATATATAGAGAGTTTGGAGGAATTAACTAGTTATCGTTAACGCTTTTCCGAGCCAAGAAAATGGCGGCCGATTGAGGACACAATAAGGATTGCGATGTTTGGAAACTTGCGGCCAGGATTAGCGCAGACGTATACCATCGCCGTTGATAAACTTTCTCGGGAAATCTAGCGTTAGCTCGTTTGTTTCTGTGCTTGTTAGAGTCTAAGCTGAGAACTTAGGTAAACAGAAACGTGTATGTGGCGTGTACCAGTTGTGAGACTAATAAACCTCTTTCGAATCAGTTTGTCCTACTGAATAAAGCCGATAAGTAATCAGAGTGGTTTAATAATAATTGCTGATTTGTATGAAACGTTTATACAGCTTATTGATGTTCTCAATACATTGTGATAATAAATTGCTTGATATCGATCGATGGAAATACATCAGTTTGCAGACTGTCCCTAATATCAACTAGGAAGAAACCAAATACCCAAAGTGGAATGCAATGGTCTCAAATAGAGAGGAACTCAAAGTCATTACCACAATAGTTCATAAAATTTACGGAATAACGTAGATAACGAGAGAACAACAGCTTTTTTCCTGGCTATAGGCCAAGCAGAACATTGGATTACATCCTCCCAAAATCTATGCAATAATTCGTGTGGACGAATAAAATCGCAATTGTTTCCTTCCTAAAATACGCCAGTCGGCCAACCAGCCACTCCCATTTCACCTGGAATAGGATCTTGTTTTGGAGTGTTTCTCCCTAGCCAGGTGGCGTTCGGCGTTCGCGTTCCATTTCGCGGACGTTGATCGCCTCGTGGGATATGGATGCTGAGATGTGTTTATGTTGGGTCTGGTTCGCACTAGATAGCGGTCAAGAAGCTATCTGGGACAGCCCAGTACTGATGATAGCCAACAGGTCGAAACTGGTCAGCAGGTAGTCACGCGTTGCTGAACCACTTAGGCGCAGCTCGGCGTTTAGGCGTTTAGGCAATTTTATTCGTCTATACGAATTATTGCATAAATTTCGGGAGGATGTTACTATTGTGGTAATGACTTTGAGTTTCTCTCTATTTGTGTCCCTAATATTGTCGAACGACTGAATATTCAATATTTACAACTCCACCACATAAACAATTTACTAATGACCAACGGTCATGGACAAAACGACATGTTTCGAAGGATCAATCCTTCATCATCAGCAAATTTTCAAAAAGAAGAAAATCTGTAAGAAAAAAACAACGCTTATGTTAGTTTTCAAGTATTGTCAGGAAGTCTGAATATACATATACCATTATTGGTGGAAAAAGAAAATTGCTTGAATAACCTAAGACACTATTTGAAACCGCGCATAGTGGGGGTGGGTAGCTGTTAGGGAACAAACATAATTTCAACCAGCTGTATATAAGAGCCTGAAATTGAAAAAATTGTTTAATTGAAAAAAATATTCGAAAGCATCAACATGTGGGTCTGAATTTGTTGAATTATAGGTTGAATAATCACAAGTGACAATCGACAAAATGACCCTTGACAATGAATAATGACGCTGAGGACAAAACACAACATCCGAATGACACGAGTCACGTCAGGAACCAAGGAATGTTTTGATCCGAAGTGACATAGAACACTGAACAGGATTATAGTCAAACTAATCAGGAGCTGAATGATTTGAGACTATCGGATTGAGTTATTATAAGCATCTAAGAATTGAGTTTTTGGCGTACCTATCAGTTGTAGGAAGAACTGTACACCTTTTTGAATAGTCATTTTATGAGGATATTTTTGGATAGTTGTGGCAATGCCGAACACTATGATGGTTGAATCGTATATTGTAGAATTAATGAAAATCCGAAGTGCTGTTTATACGAATGCCGACTGTATTACCGATAAAATTGAGATTGGCGACTGTTCACTCTGAAGATTCAAGAATAACTGATTATAATAAATTCTTTATTGAGCTAGGAAGGTAGGTCTCTATAAGCTTCACCGAAAATAATAATTAGGGCTCGAATTAGGGTATTACCATCCTATAGCCAGATGGTCATAAAATATCAATGTTGTGAATATACAATAAATATAGTTGGCATTTCGTAGAGAGGTACAAAAACCCCTTATCGGGAAAAACTCAACACTTCGGATGATGAAATATGTACAGAGTATAAAATGTAATATGGTATACAGGAAAGTTAATTGAACATACAAATATATACACGAGTGGGAAAATTCCCCACAAGTTTATTTATTGAGGCAGTTGAGGTTGGAGTTTTTGAAAGCTTTATTGATTACCAAGGTTTCGAGGAGGTTAAGTTTTTCTCCTCTGTCATAGATAAGTGAAATTCCAATGTTAGAATTGGATTCAGAAGAGTGTTTGTCATTGATATATGGTTTGGAAAAAAAGAATTAGACTCAAGAAAATCTTTTTCGGAATTAGTTTCTATGATACGATCGCGTTCCGATTTATATCACCTCCACTGTGAGTTATGGATCACCTAGCTTGGTTGGCTGAAATTTATTCAAAATTCATGCATGTTGAATCATCTGTTGCATTCACCTATGTTTCTTCAGAATTGAGCAGTTGTTACAAGAAACTCTACACCTTTTCCAATAGTAATTCAGGAAGCGTCATATGCAATTCAGACAATATCATTTGTTAATCAGATTAGTATATTGAAATTCAGAAAATATCAAATGTAATTCAGAATTGTCAATTGATATTCAGAATGCGTCATTTGTAATGCAGATTAATCAACTGAAATTCAGAAAGCGTCAGTTAGAATTCAGAAAGCGTCAATTGAAATTCAGAAAGCGCCAATTGAAATTCAGAAAGCGTCATTTATAATTCAGAATGTATCATTTATAATTCAGAATGGGTCAATTGTAATTCAGACTATGTCATTTGTAATTCAGAATAGTTGATTGAAATTCAGATAGCATCATTTGTAATTCAGATTAGTCATTTGAATTTTCGAAAAAATCAATTGTAATTCAAATAAGTCAATTGAAATTCAGGAAAAATCAATTGTAATTCAGAAAATTTCATTTGTAATTCAGAAATATGGAACAGTGTTACCTTTGCATGCATACCTACCTACAATCCATCATTATCACAAGTACCTACCTACTGTGTATATCCTATTGTCCTGGAAACGGATATAAAAACTTCAAATAATTATACATCATCCCATAGAATGAATTTCAAAGACAACTGTATGATTTGTTGGAGGAGACTGTGCTCGAGCAGCACAGCATACCACGATTCACCATGCTGCTGCTTTGACTTTAGAAAATATTCCCGTAGGTCGCTGAATGATGGATATTTTTCATTTTTACATGCTATGTCTCAATTCAATCCCAATATTGTTCGTTTTCATACATTACTCGCTTATATGTAGTTATTGTATTATGAATGAGTTTGATGAAAACAAACTTGTGTTGTTGTATCCCACATAATATAATTACTTATTAGATTTCGAGGTGAACAACAACTACTGTCTGAATTCCAATTAACTAATCTGAATAACAATTGACGATATCTGAATTTCTATCGATGCTTTCTGAATTCCATTCGACAAATCTGAATTACTATTGAAGTTTTCTGAATTTCACTTGACTAATCTGAATTTCAATTGATTTTTTCGGAATTTCAAGTAATCTGAATTACAAATTACGTAGTCTGAATTACAATTGACGCATTCTGAATTACAAATGACGATATCTGAATATCAATTGATGCATTCTGAATTCCGATTGGAAAATCTGATTTACAACTGATATTTTCTGAATTTCAGTTGACTAATCTGAATTAAAATTGATATTTTCTGAATTTCTATTGACTAATCCGAATAACAACTGACGTTTTCTGAATTCCATTCGAGAAATCTGAATTACAATTGACGCTTTCTGAAATTCATCTGGAAAAGGTGTAGTCATTTGTTCGGGTTGAATATAAGGAACTTCTAAGATGCTCTGTGTTGGAGTAAAGCAACTGTGATATCTTTATTTAATTTCTAAGGAACATCCATCTTCCTGAAATGATGATATCGTGACTGGAGAAATGCATATTTATGCGATAAAACTTCTTGTTAGTGACTTCAAGTCCTCATTGAACAATCAAACTTCAGAAGGAATTCATAATCTCTGAGGTATGAAGACTACGCAATCATTCGTTCATTATTCGAATTTCGAATTTCAATGAGAAGCATGGATACTTACTCGTATATATTGGCTCTGTATATTCGAAACCATTGAAGGAGTTAATCGCTGTAACAATAATAGGACATATCGTGTTTTCGTTCTGATTGAACAATGCTGCATTTCCTCAAGTAGCCAAATAAAACAATATCGAAATCCGATAAATGGGAGTAGTTTGCAAACAAACATTTATGCCCAGTAAACTGCAGAATGAAAGCGCCTTTTCGTGATATGAAAGAGAGGATGTGGCAACAAAGAAATATGATTGTGGTTAGTTGTAAATACTGATATATAAAACTGAACAGTACTGAATCAAATACTTCAAGAATGTATACATTCAGCTTTGTTGGAAAATGTCATCTTTTTGATGATGAGTATAATAGAACATCCTAAAATCTACTCATATTTTTTATTTCCTTCAAAAATTCTCTGAACAGTTGTTTCCAGGTTCATTTCATCATTGTTCCTGCAAAATCTGGATATTGAGGTACACATTTTTCTAGAAATAAACGACAATGATATTTGTTGGTTACTGGTAACTGTATAGCCCGTCGGACTCTGTGGATCTCCGTACTTTTTAATTTCTTCAAAAAAAATAACCATATGAGCCCATCACTATACAAGGTGTTTCGAAAAAACCTAACCCCCTTGCTAGGGTAGGTAGAACATTGCAAAATAAGTTGGGTTTGCTCAGTGAAAAAATGCCGTAACGGCATCCGTTATCATGAAAACGGATGCCGTGTGTTGAAAAAATTATTTTTTACACATTTTTCACGATTATTCCGAAACAACTGGCAACATTGTAATGAAATTTCGTATGGATGTTTCTTGAAATCTGACACATCGCATGAATTTGTTTTTATATCTGACTCTCATAGAGGGCGCTAGTCACACGGTTCGCACCGAATAGTTTTGATAACATAACTTTTTTGAGGTTAGATTTCCCAATCCAAATATGATATGAACTTGAACATCATTCAATTTCACACCGAAAATATACTCTTGGTGAAACTCGATACTATGTTTCGTTTTCGGAATATTTCGATTTGAAATTAATGGAGTAGTAATGATGCTGGTATAAAATTGAGTCAATTACCTATTTTTTCAGGTTCAAAAACAATAGAATCATTCTTGTGCTGAAGTTATTGATGAAACAAAGGATCATGAGTAGAATATTAAGAGATATTTGAATAGGAACATGAAATATTGAATAAGTTAGAGTAAGTGTTCAAAATGTCCTACGTTTAGGTGAATACACGATTCTATATTCTTTTTTTAATAATGTATTATTCTTCTGAACAGTTGAGGATCAGCTGTTAGGTCATTTAAGTGATGTTCAATTATGTCTCTTACAACTCTTGACGTGAATTTACCTTTGTAGCATAGACTTTCTGCTCAAGATACAACAAAACTGTGTAATCCATGTTCTTAGTCAAATCTGTGTCGATGTTATTCTTGTGATTCATTGTTAAATCAATGAGTATTGCATCAGGAATGTATTGTCGTTTTCGGTTTTCAATAAATAGGTGACAATTTTTCATGATACTCACTCTAATACATAGCTCTATACCAGCAACAGTTACCACTTCATCATTTTCAAATCGAAATATTCCGAAAACGGAACACAGTATATCGAGTTTTACCAGGAGTACGTTTTTGATGGGAAATTGAATGATGTTCAATTTCACATCAAATTTGGATTTGGAAATTTAACCTCAAAAAAGTTATGTTCAAAACTACTCGGTACGAACCGTGTAACTAGCGCCCTCTATGAGAGTCAGATATAAAAACAAATGCATGCGATGTGTCAGATTCCAAGAAACATGCATACAGAATTTGATCACGATGTTGTTAGTAGTGTTAACATAATCGCGAAAAAAGTGTAAAAAAAATATTGTTTCAACACCTTGTATCTTGAAAACGGATGGCGTTACGACACTTTTTTACTGACCAATGTTCTACCTACCCTAGCAAGGGGGTCAGGTTTTTTTGAAACACCCTGAAGAATGTTCAATGGAGATGTTTCATCCTGAAATCCTTTCAAATTTGAATTGTTGCATGCACGAGCTCACATTGCGTGAAATAAAGGACCCTCTAAGAATATGTTTTTTCGCGTTTTCCAGGCTGGATATTACATCGTTTTCAACGTGCGTGTCTCATAAATATCATGATCATGACGTGTTACTTCCATTTTCAAATTATCACGGTGATTTATTTTTGCAAAAACCGTATTATTCATAACAACATACGTTATACATAAAATGAGTATTATTTATGTGCAATGTAGAGATATAAGTATTCAGAAAAAAATGTTTTGACTATATAGGTGTCTGATGAAATTAATGATGAAATAATTTCTCGAGTCAAAAAACCATGATGCGTGCCTCTCGTGCGAATCACTAAGTGGTTGAATATATGACAGATGGGGAAGTTTTCTATATTCAGAATTTTCTGAGCATCTATTAAAAAGGTTTCTTTTTAATTATCTTTCTCCTTTTAAGAGCTCAGCTTTTATTTCAGTATTAAGATTCAGGGAATTGGTTATGTTCCTTTTGCTAACGATACTGTGACGTTTACGGTTCTATTGATATGTTTGGGCATGCAGAAATTCTGTATCGACTGCAACGAAACTATCGTAATATTAGCTATCGAGAAGTAGGTATATCAACTGACTTTCCTATATTGCCTAAATTCCAGAGCACTTCAAATGTTTGATGAAATAAAGAAACATACAATCTCAATAATCAACTACGAAATAGCTCCAATGCTCGAAGGGAATGAATTGTTAAATGAATACTCGAAAGCTCAAAGTCATTTCCACAAATGTTCATGAAGGGAACAACAGTATGGTAGATGATGGAGTAAAAACATCTAGGTAGTTTCCTGGCTAATGCCACGTAGAACATTGAATTACATCCTTTCGCAATCTATGCATCGATACTTACGGATAAACGTATACTGATGCAAGTGTCTCTCGCCCTAATGCCCATTGATTCCGAATTAACCAGGATAACGCAACGACACCTATACAGACCGGTTTAGAGCTTTGAGTAGCATCACCTCCAGCGAATGACTCTTCTCTTGATGGAATCTAAGAGCATCAGCGAATATTTTAATGTTGGTCCCCATATATATGTGAGACCAGTAGGACTCTTTGATATTTGGTAGGTATTCTGAAACAGACAGTATCTGTGTTTTGTAGATCATGAGGAGCTATTCAGGAAATTTCAGCGCTGAATGAAAATCCGAGTTTTTGTGAAGCAACTTTCGCGATGGATCTGATATAATTTTTCAAATTAAGATATCAGTCATACTGAGTTCTGCCTTTCTAGAGAAAATACATACGTCAGTTTTTATGGCATCGAATTCAGCTAGTTTGTTGATTCCCCAGGCTGCAATTTTAGCAAAATCTTGATTGATAGCGATGAGCTGCGTTCTTATATACCTGGCAAAAAATAAAAATTCTTGAAGAGAACGCATTATGGAGAGTAATATCATCTGTAGAGTTGTAAATGAGGCAAGTGGTTTCTTCAAACAAATGATTGATTTAAAGTTGGAACAATGTTGGTGCTGACAGAAGAGTCGATGTATGATGGTTTGTTTGTGGAGAAGTCCCTGGTGCCAAACATGGCAGTATGCTCTAGATATATCCACGGCACAGCTAGAATCTCTAGCATGTAACTCATGTACTTCCAATAAAGTTTTCTATAATGGGTGACTGTTTTCCTTCCACACTGTTCACTTGTCCTAGTCCACTCACTAAGTGATCCAACGTAGGCGAGTAAATCTCGAGTTGATCGTCGATTTCGGGAGGCATATTATGTCTTTCATTATTAATTCTTGAGCCAAGTACCTTTCTCCATTTGTCAAGTAATATCCGTTACATTAGTGATATTTCAGACAAAATTCAGTTAGAATTCGAGATGATATAATATCCAATACCTATTATTTCCAGAAAATATCTTCGATATGTTATCAACCCATCGTTTTTTTCTCCATTGGACATGATCATTCAGTTGATCAAGTACGTATAATTGCACTGAAATTAATTATACGGGCGAATTCGTGGATTTCTTCGATTTACTCATATGTCATCAAGTTTTTGCGTTACATTTGTGATATTTTTGAGAAAACGCAGTGAGCATTCGGGAAGATATATTATTTCATACCTCATACTCCAAGAAAATTTCTTCGATTTATTACCTACCCATTCTTCTTTTTTTTTTCATCGAACCAGATCATTCATTTGAATAGGTCCGTATTTTTGTACTGATATATTTAATTATACGGAGAGATTCGAGGATTTCTTCGACTCACCCATTCGAACTTTAATGGAATATTAAAGCACGTTAGCTGCGAGCCCGATGCTGCGATATTCTCGGTTAATGTGCTCGTTTTTATGAGCTATTAGCCTACAAGAGTGTATACTCCGTGCACTATTTTATTAGGATTAGACTTCCATTTACCTTAAGTTTTGCTGGTGAATTACGGCTGCATAATTTGTAGCCACTTCCCAGACAGAATCTGATAGCTGGAACGATATACCAGTGCATCTTATATACTTACTTATATACTTTGTAACATGATGCGATATAGAATTGATCCTTGGATGAACGTGATACACATATCATGAGAACATAAACGGAAGTTTGAAATTTCCGAATAACGTACCGAAATATTTTATAGTTCGAACAATGTGTGAAACAAAGTTGTATCAGGTCCTGAAGGAATAGAAAAAAAATTAGATAGCTGAATATGCAATTGAATATGTTGATGAAGTATCAGCATTCTGATGGAATATGAATGAAAATTCTTGAGATAATTATAGTTCATCATCACTCTGATGAATTATTCACTTGCTCGATCTCTATATATTTGGGACACTATTCTGATGATACCCTCAAAAAGATCGGATATTTTTGTGTATGGACGTCATAATTTTACATCTTCTTTTCTTATGTTACATATGATTTGACATTTTCATTCCGAACACATATATAGAATATACAGCCTCACGAGGGCTTCGAACTCTAGGATTCGTCCTAAGGCAAAGCAAATTGTTCAAAGATACCGGCACAATAACAGAGATGGACCGCTCGGTTATTATGGCACCATCATCAGTTTCTGTACAAGCATACTCTGAAAAAAATCCAAAACGAATTCTTGAGGTTCCTCTACCTACCTGAAAAAATATGAAGTTTTTTCTGATTTCACTGTAATTCGAAGTGAGATGCTTCGAAAAGAATTCACAATAGGCTCGAACAATCAGCAGTAGTGTTATAAACTGTACAACAAATTATACCACACTCCGTATTTGCATTTTATGTTGAAAAGAAAAGTATTTATCAAACTCACAAGGCTTAACCAGTTCTTTGAAATCCCTCTGGTAAAAAGAACAATTGCTCCCCTGTAATCTTCATGTTGAAGATAACTTATAATGTTCTCCATGTGTAAGAAATCAATGTTGCTCTTCCCTCACCCCACAATTCTTCCAGTCACTCAAACGATATTTTGAGAATGTTGAATAAAGCATGTTATGTTGTTGTTATGTATGTATGTATGTATGTGCCAAACAACAGTTCATGGATTATGCACCAAGTATAATGAAAGTATGAATTAAGAATGAGATAATATTGGAAAAATCAGCTTATATCCTCAGGCACATTACGACTGATCTGATATTAAGTTTGTATGAAGTTTAGTTTTTTCATGTAATTAGGTGTGAAACTGTTCGAGAAATAAATGAATAAATGAATAAATAACCCTATTTATGAAGATGTCAAGATATTTCAATCAAAATATAGTGATTAATAATGATGACGGCATTAAATTCTTCAATAGGAAGAGACAATCGACGTGCGTCTGAGCTCTGACTTCATTCCAACCGTCACGTGTTCAGATATAATAGTATATGATTTATTCATTGTCAACGAAGTATTTTCATCATATCGGTTCTCTTCTATGAGATAGCTCAATGATTGAATTAAACAATGATATAACATTTTGAACGGTTTCAAATGAATAACTTTAATCAAAGGCTAGATAGGTTAATCATTTGTAATATAGTGCATTGTATTTGTTCACTTATGTGTGTTCAACAAAGAGAAAATGTTTATTGGACATTCAGTGTGGGTAATGCATGGTTCTGATTGGGCTATGTCATCGACTGAAAACGTGATTGTGAAGGGCTCATATCGAATCACAGCAAAATAACTCTGAAATTGGGTAAACAACATAAGCAGCGGATACTGATTCGCCCACCTGATTTTGTATCATTCCCATTCATTGTTTTTCGAAGATGATGAATAATGACTCTTGAACTAATATTTTTCTACTGATGTAACTGTGAAAAAGTATCTGGGACTGAGTATATGACCGAAACAATTGTTAAGAAAATTCTGAACTATAGAATCATTGATAGAAATAATTTGAAAAATAGAACTATGGTTTTTCTTCAAGCCCATCTTCTCTATATGAGAAAATTCTTATACAGATTGAGTTGTGAGGAATGACATAGTGTAGTCAACTGATAGATGTAGTGAATTGAGACGAGTTGATGTAGGTTTATGAGATGATTTCTTTTTGTCTATCTCGGAGATATCAGTATTATGTGCAATCGCCAAATGATTTTGATGACCGATATTTCAGAGATGAACCATGGCGAATTGCTAAATTGGCAAGTGACGTATCAAGACTATCCAAGATGACATACTATGAAGAAATAAATTCATAGCTGGACTCGAAAAGTTTCATGGTTTTGTTTTGATATCAACAAAATTGATCTTGTGATCACTTTTCACGAGAAATTCACTGAGATTCAGGACGACTTATAGAAGCTGCTCCTCAATTTCTACGACCATACACTTACTCCGACCGCCTCAGTAAAAATATATCGAAAGACATTTGTTCAATAGATTTCCATCAATTCTGACGTGGTAGGTTATATTATGATTGAACAAAAATCATGCAAATCAATTTTTCGCAAGTTACTGCTGGTTAATTTGAATTGACAGAAAAAAAACCCATGCATGTGGAATTCGGTTTACAAAATAGTGACCATGCAATACCTCTCAAACTGAAACATTGATTGATGATCTATACATGATTATGGCGTGGTTCAAGGTCACTAAATAACCAACCAACTTTCACTCAATTCGAATGTGCAAATGATGAGCAAATATGATTGAAATTCGATAATTGGAGTCATTCGCAGTTCGATTCAGAATGTCTTTCGTATGCAATTTTGAATAGTCTCGATAGGAATACATCTCGTGCAAATTCCAACGATCCTAATGAATCATATCTGAATTATCGATCATAAAACTCTTATATTGATCACACATGTAGCATCATTATGGATAGATCTAGAATTTTTCATACCAAATAACCCATATCTCCATTTCCTGTATATACCATACATTTGGTATTGCTCAGAACAGACCATTTATCATTAGGGTTTATCATCTTGAAATCAATTCAGTGAGCTTGATCTCATTCATCTCAAACAATATATTTCTGCAGACGATGATTTTTTTTATGATTAGCAACATTCGCAGTTTCTCACGTTACCCATCCCAGGGTATTATTCTCGCCAATAATGGAATGAAATGATTAAAAGAATGATATCGACAAGATGCAATCATAAGTACATAGATTTGCTCGTGTTTGTCGAGCTCCTGACTCAGTGGATTCACTAGTTTAGATGTTTTGTTTGCATATGACTCGACTTCTCTTCGCAATATTTATGTATTTCACCTAATCAGGTGCAGCACTGAAACCCAAAGTGTAAGTTATGAAGAAATCAGCCATTTTTTTGGCCTATTTGGTCAATAGAAGTGTTCGATGGCCGTGGCCAAAAATCTACAAATGAAGTAATGTGACTTTGCTCTCACTGAAAAATTGCCACGGAAACAAAGTATGCTGAGGAGAACTGTAATTATATGAAACTATTTTTACCACTCTGGAAATGTACTATTCTGGGATTAATAGATGTCTTACTATTGTAGCTAAGAGGTTTTTATCAATTTTTTTCAACTCAAACTCACACGTTCTCTGCTTTCCCAGCAGGAAAAATTAGCATTGAAATTATTCCTTCATAATATCTGTGATGTTCTTTGGTAACCCAGTATGGAAATTTAGCAGAAATCGGTTCGGACACTTGCAGACCTCCACGTGGATAAGTAAAGGACAGTAGTAGGAGGAATACGAGGGGGGGCCAGAGTGACCTAATGAAAAATTTCGAAGAGATCATCAGAGAAGCAGTTTAGAATTGGGCGGTCTAGTGATAGCGTTCTCCTCAAATCACAGTCAGATAGTGGATCTTTGAGCACGTTTCGAACAGAAAGAGGGTTTTTATGACCAACTTCATATTTCGCTACATAGTTCGATGTTCTGTCCAGTAAAGGATGCAATAAAATTGAAGATGTGAAGTAGTAACTATGTTCTATTGGCGGCTGTTGCCCATTTGATGGTTCACGATTCTTACTTATTATTTGATAATGATAGTGAAAATAATTATATTGGATCCATTTAACATGTATCAGTGAGTTCAAATATATACACAAAAACTATATGATACGAACCTATCAAAAGGCGGAATTCGAGTTTGAATCACGTCATGTGTGAGAGGACGTGATCTCGGCTGGAGCATCCAGATATAATCTTGGTACCTGGGTAACAATATTATTTCTTCAGTAACGTTAAAAAGGTCTGATATTTCATGTCTGATGACATATTATAAAATTCCACTCCTCATTAATTATTCTTTTTTCACGGGAATAAAGTTAGTACTTTTGGTAGTTTCGAAATATAAAATAAATTTCATCATCTTCCATTCCCCTTCGCGGTTACATAATTCAGTGAACAACCACTTAGTTCGAAATTCCTTGCAAATCAATCCCAGAATTAGACTGACAGATATTTGATAACTTCAGAAGAATGATGCAGATGCCTGCAAGAATATGCCTGCAACACAGGTGTAATTGCTGTAGAAAACTTCAAATTTCACGTCCATAATTTCCTGATTTGAATATGTTGTATTATCTTCTCGATATCGATTCATCCTTCTTCCTACTACGAATATGATGTGTATTATACACGAGAAAGATATTAGACTTCAACTCACACAATACAACTTTACTATTACTACCTTGGTGTATAAAGAACCTTAGTTTCATTTTTGATCGAATAACCAATAAGGAAGTGAAATGCGAAATGATAAAGACAGTATTCAATCAACAGTTGAAATACATAAACGATAAAATAATGTCACAAAATTAGTCGACAACGTGCATTCTTGGATGAGTGGAATAATCGATCGTTTAATCGATATATAGGGCTTCCTGCCAGAGCGCTCCTGATCCGCAGATAGTGATTAAACACAGTTGTTTGTTCTCGATCTGGTTCAATAACCATCGCCGGGTGCCACTGGGTGTTCGGAATAGGCAAGGCAAACTTCTGGATCCGCACACATTGTAACCATTATCGGTGTAGAAATGGCTAATGGCTTAAACAGCAAGGGTATGCAACTTCAATATTTGCATTGTTGTGCTCGCGGTTCGACCAGTTAGCAGGAACAGAACAAGGACATATCTGTTATTTGACCACGCAGACAATCATCGTTGATAAGGGCGATATATGCTCGGAGGTCGTTGAAATACAGGGCGAGTCATGTAGACAACTTGTAATGCCTTTTGCTTATGATGTGTGCTGTTGTGAATACCACATAGGGTGAGTCCATAGTATGTTCTTCTTTGATATTAGCCAAACCGTCAGATATATAGAAATAATTCGAATATAACAGTTATGGGGTTTCTTGAGAACTATCACCTAAAATTAGTTTCATATCTATAGGGTGTTCGAATTCCAAGATATCGGCCGATGATGGTTTTATTCAATGGGATACCCTATATATTATTACATTCTTAGGTTCTCCCTGAAGAGCTGATTCAATCAATGAATCACACTTACGGTCTAGCAGGAATGGCTACAGAGATATAAGGTATTCAAAAGCGAGATTTTTTAACTCTAGGATTTTTTGGTATCGAAACTATTCATTATTGGTCAAAACGGCTTACATGTCCCTATATTAACATCAGCTCTTCAGGAAGAATCAAAAAATACAATAATATACAGGGTTACCCATTGAAAAAAAAGCATCATCAGCCGATATCTTTGAATTCGACAACCCTATAGATATGGAAATAGTTTCAGGTGATAGTTCTCATGGAACCCTATAACTGTTGTATTTGTTTTTTCCCGATATATCTGACTGTTTGGCCAATATCGAAGGGGAACACACTATTGACTCACCCTGTATATACAGGAAAAATGGTTATTGGTATATTGAGAGATGAAGAGCAGTGAAATGATATATAGACTGTCAAACTGGGAGAGATAAATGTCAAGAGAGTTGCTATAGTGTGGCAAATTCAGGAAAATAATCTTGGAATTGTCTATACCTGATGTAAGAATCAAAAAAATGACCTATAGGTTTCACATATTGCATAATCTCAATTTCTGTGAACTGAATTCTAAAATTCCAATATTCTTATACATATCCGTTCTACGAATGAGAATTCTCTCATATATATCCAATCTAGCAAGATACATATTTGCAGAAGTTATTAATCTCCGAAATGTATAAATATATATATTTGAAAGATTATTATTTTACTTGGGACATTATCGTGAAAATTAAACCTTCGAAAATGTATTCCTATATACCTACTATTGTGGTTTATTGGACTTGGAGAATACCCACAACAATTTTGAACTGAAATAGGCACTGAAATAGAATTTGACAAATAAATATTATATTTGCTACTACTCTCAACCATCTCTTGAATATACTGAATATCCGGCGATAGTGTTTTCCTATGAAGGAAGTATATTCAGGTGGATCATCTTTCCGCCAAAGAAACAGTAAAATCATATAATGCAATTCACCTTGATATTTACTGAGTGTATGGTATTTTTATCACTCTTTAATTTATAAATGCTAATTAGCCAGTAATTCATCACTTCTGAATGCAATACATTACAACATCAATGTCAGTTGAGTACAGATCATTTCATCAGGAGAATATGGTGAATTGAGGAGGAATTGGCATGATATTCAACGGAATAGCTTGTTCAAATTTAATATATCATTGGGTACTCCACACTGTCGGACTCAACTCATTAGTTCAACGTTTATTTCGATATAGGTTATTTTCATTCCTCGATGTCTGAAATTTGTAACCACATTCCAAAGTTCACTATTGGAGAGGTGAAATTAATTTGTTGTCGAGTTGATATCAAACACATATTATAACCTACTATAAAATAACTAATTCAACAGTGGTGAACTATTGAGGTCTAATTATGATTCGAAATGATTGAGTTTCATTTTGGATCATCAACTGAGAAATTAGCATCATTTTTTCATGAACAGGACTCAGAAGTAGCATATAGAACAAGTGACACGTTAGGAAGGTTTATCAAGAATAAGAGGGACGAAACTTCTGAATTCGAAAAATCAGAGTTATACAAACCCAACTGTGGATCTTGTCCTGAGATATATATCGGTCAGACAGTTCGTACGTTTAATTAGCGCATTCATGAACATAAGATGAATTTTTTGAAAAAGAAAACAAATTCAATATACGCCAACCATATATTAGAAGAAAACCATAGTTTTGTAGATAATTTTGAAATTCTACACGTAGAAAATAAAGGGATGAAACTCAATCACTTTCAATCATTAGTAATCAACAAACTCAAAAATTCTGACATTTCACTTGATGATCAATTAGACCTCAATAGTTCACCACTGTTGAATTTCTTTTCTTAGTAATTAATAATATGTATTTGCTATAAACCCTTTCAAGTATTTTCCCGTATTCAAATGAAGATATTGTGCCTAATTTTCGGAAATCGAGGTTTATCGACCTTGTCCACAGGAAACTAATCCTTCAGGTTGGGAAAGTTTGATATATAAGCAGGCCAAGGTTAATTCAGTTCATTGTACCAGTATATCACTTGACATAGCTACAAGTTTTAACATAGGGTAATATCAGTTGCAAGAAATACTGTTTTGGCTGATCAATTTCGTTGAGACGATACAAAATTCAGATTATTTTGTTGTTATTCTGGCGAATAAGTAAGACCTTTTCTTCAAACAGAAAAGCGTCGTCAGCACATCCCTAATTGCAAACTCCGTTTCCGGCTATAACAATCAGAAAAGTTTGTCAGCGCTGAGCGTTGATTGGATCGAAGCCTGTCGGGCAACACGCATTCTCTTTTTTCTCCTTCCTCTTCTTCTACTTCTTTTCGATCCCTCTCTGTAACTTTCGCATTCGGATTGTGTTTATTGAAGTTTATCCTCGCGTAACCGCGGGCTGTTCTACTTCTTGTTCTTCTTTGGGGTTTGCATAATGATGATGGTTCAAGCCAGAGGCAACGCAGATTAATTGGAGTCGTTTATGATTTTCTTTTTGGACGTGGAATTCCTGATGTGATGAGTAAAACTCTTTCCCAGGGTGATGTTCTATACTCGATATCGCGGTTCCATTGTTGAAGAGGTCAATAATCATATGATTATTACTGAAACATGGATTCGAAGACTTTTCAATGTTGGGTCGAATTCATTAGCGTCATTTTGATGATAGAGGAGGGGGAGGAAGGCAATTGCCTCTCTTGATGTTGTACGAAACAATCGATTCTACACAGAATTTGCGTCAATCACACGATGATAAACTCAAGCCCTCCATATTGAGAAAAATGTATACAGGGTGAGTCATAATTATCGGCCTGAGGGCGGATTGTTTGTAATAAGATATGACTTTAGGACCAAATATGCCTCAATACTCACTAATGCCAGTGGCATATCGACTTTCACGGCTACTGGGTGATTTGTATTATAGTTTTTGGATGAATGATGGATTCGCCAACCAAGGTTTCTTCATTGCTGGATAAATATGGTAGAAATGAAACATTCATTGTGACCATCTCAAGGCTTACGTTGAAATATCTGGATCATCAATCGCTCTCATCAATACACTAGTTGGTATTGAACAACAAATATTCATTTCAATACTTGCAGTCGGGACACATCTAATGATTTGACTCAAAATGTCACTTTTGTCACTGCATTTGAAATATGTTGGGGCAAATAATTTGATATGCTCTTACTACGAGTAAAATTATCACTCCCAGATGGCACATCATATTTTCTAATAAATATTGCCATACTCATTCTTGGAATATCCCATGGAAATGTGCTCAATCTGATATCCTCAAAGAATATTCCTGGAATATTTTTCTCTAATATTCATTGAATGTGTTTCTTGAATATTCCAGGAATAGTGCGAAATCCGATTGTTGGAATGCCAACCTATCCAAATGGATACGACGGAAATCTGCTTTTGTTTCACTTCCACATCAGTCACCTACTAAAGGACGTGATATCAAGTTGGACTCGATTTTTTTCATCAAAAACAGATGAGAGGGGCATTGAGTGAACTGTTTCAGCTTAAAAGCGACCTACATTACCTACAATATCTTGGACTTCAAAATTGGTTACAATAAAGAAATAGAACCTCAACATATAGGAAGTTCTCTTTTGGCAGCCATTGAAACAACATCCTTCCGATGGAAAAGTCACAGATGTGTATCAAATCCTATAAAAAGAAAAGAATTACAGACACTCAATGACACTCAATACCAGTGTGAGGTGCACCTAATTTACTGTTTAGTACTTATATGTACAGTGTAATTTATTGAGTTTTCATCATATGGAAAAAGTTTTGATGATGGAAGAGCAGGATCTGCTGGCGTTACTCAAGGTTAAATCCTGAATTCTGCCATTTGATAGGAATGTACGTTAGTATTTTTCACCACGAAATAATGTAAATTATTGTATATCATTCGTTCCTGTCGATAAAATCTATTATTATTATCATTATCATTATTATTGATTATTTTATTTTGGAATTCGACTGGAGCTTTGAGTTTGGCTGCGAAAAAAATCTTGAATGGCCTATATATATACTTAGTCGGATACACGCGACTTTTGCTACATATCAATAGTTGAACTTTTTCGAATCAATCGGCTTATTAGTTCGAATTTCGAAAAAGTTCAGAGAAGAGAATTGAATGCATATTCTATGCATACAAAAAAAACATATTCCTATAGCAAGCCACCAATAACTTCAGGAAGATACACAGATATTCCTGGTGTATAATTCATGGTGACTTATTTGGATATTCATATCCATGGTATATGCCAATATTTCAATGCAATATGAACAGGATATTCCTGGAATATGATTGTGCCGTCTAGGCAGCCACTTTGGGGGGGACTGGCGTGGATACAATCAAAACCGTATCGTCTGGTGAAGAATAACTCTTCATTTTGAAAATACAATCAGGGGTGGAGAATGAAAAAAATCACGGACGACTATCATAATCTCATTATACATTGTGGAAAGGAAGATTGGTCTCAGTTTGGAGCTAGAAAGTTAAAGATGAACTAATAGCACAAATGCCATAGTTTCTTGAATGATTTTGTGAGACAACGGAATAAAAATATTACCAGAAATGCATCAATGAAGCAATTGTATTTCATATTACTAGCAGTTTACTGTGAATGTCAACACACTGAGTGATAAATCATCCGTCAACTTATTCCGAAGACTGACTGAAACCGAGCCTTGGAACAAAAGCAGCGCCAACTAAGGTGTCTGAACTGTCTGATATCAATCACGAACACCTACATAATACACACCATATCAAATTTTGAGTCGAGGCAGATAGACTCAATTTGAATGTGACATATTCCATTTGGGGCTGTCCATAAATCTAGGTGGCTAGACAGAACCGATAAATATGTATGAAATATAACGCGGACCGAAAACACACAAAACGGCTTCTTATAAAACATTTTCCTCTGCGCCTCTATAATTTTCGCATGAAATTTCAATCCCTTGAGTGAGGAAGGGCTGCCATGGTATGAAACAGTAGGAATTCGATGAAAACAGAATGCAGAAGGATGTCACCAAGATGTTTTTCATCGCTCTCACTGAATTATTCAATAGGTTGAACATATAGTCAGAACATCATACTGGGGAGTCATCATTTTTACCGAACTATTCTAGTCCCAAAACTATATGGGCACTCATTTCGACGGTTATCTCACGTAGTGAAGTATCTCAGTTTTCTCAATTTCACATTAGAGCAATTCAAAGACTTTCAACATCCTTTATATTATTTTTCTATTCATCAGTGAGAGAACTAGAACAAAAGTTGTTATGATATGGTTATATTTTGAGGAAGTATGACTGAAAACAAAAAACAAATTGAAGGATACGTCACTACGTGAGATCATATTGCTCAATGTGGCCTGAGATACCCTCAGATAAAGAGAATTCAAATGAATATCAAATCCGAATATTGATTTTTATTGATAAGAGCACAGAAATTCATTCGACCTGTACAATACCTTACACTACCTCGAGACGTCACCGAGATATTTCAATTTTCGAGGCAAACTCGATGTGAGATACGTACGGAGGTGGTTAAATTCCTTCATGGTTACAACGGTGGACCATTTCCTTCATGAAGGTGTGGAAATCTCTACATATAGGTGTACTTACTGAACGCTCCACCTCCTTTCAAGACTCGTCTGACCGAAGTCTCCGATGACACTTAGGCCTGTTGACAGTGTTGGCCCATTGAATTATTGCCGTTATTGATCCAACCATATACGACCCATGGTCGGCCCACTTCAAATGCCGCCACAGTGAGTGTGAGCATTGCTGCTCGCAGTACCAGAGGTTCGTTTGAAAGACCTCCTTCTTTCAGGTTCCTGAAGACTACTCTTTCAAGCCCATGAAGAAGGCCCAGTTTTCTTCCTCCTATGAGTGATGGAAAAAGGGGTTGGTCCGGCCCTGTGGTGACCCCTGCACAGAGCTAAGGCCTCTGAAATGTCGCCCAGTATCCCAGAGGTCCCTTAATCGACACCATATAACCTCATTGCCATTCATCCCTTGTCAAGGGTTCTCACAACTTGGATTAGGTTTCCAGAGCCTCGTCATCACTCCGTAGCCCCATTAGCAGATCGAATTGCCCCATCTTTGCATTCAAATATCCACAAAACTGTCCCATCTGAGTGATAAGAGCAAAGATGGTCCCAAAATGCTCAATTCGCCGAGCAGCCGCGGTTTGGCATCCCCGCACTTTGGTGAGGTTGGGCATTAGGGGAGAAGGAAAAAATGAAGGAATGACCAAAAGAGGCCGATACAAAAGATTTGAAACTGAAGAGTGAAGAGGATACCAGCAAAGACAAGTCGAAGATTAATGAGTATCCGGCTAGGGAATCTCGAGATTGCCTTTCCCGTACTCACAAGTCGAAAGCCCCTGAGGGCTACGTCACTGTTGAAATCAATAACCAATAATAAAAGTATGTCCCACATCACATACTGACGTTATTTTCATAGTTATATCACGTCGTGAGATTTGAGATTTCAATAATTTGAGATAGTCTGAGTATTCGAAATTTAATCAGATGAAAACCATTGAATATTGGGCTACGCCACTCTATGAGATAATTAAAGTACTCAATTTACAATTTTTATGGGAAATTTTGAAATTTCTCGTGGATATTCCATTGATCACCATCTGCCCTGTTGCTGGTTACTGCAGATGATAAATAATAATAATATTATAATGATAATGATATTCATTTACATTAATTTAATCAGTTAATCACAATCATGCATACATAAATAATTCAATCGATAAGTGACTGAATACTTGTTTCGAAAAAATTTATAAAAAGAAAGCGGGATTATGAAAATGTACAGTTAAATTTGAAATGATACATACAAAAAGAATACAACGAATTTTACAAAAACGATGCATTTCATATTTCAGAAGGATTTAAGAATGAATATATAATCACAAATAAATGAATGAACATAATAATACATACACGCAGACTCTCATACCATGAATATACAGGGTGTCCCATAAACATACCGACAAACTTTGAGGGATGGTAGAGGACATCAAAATAAACATTTTTGCTTGATAAAAATAAGTCCGGAAACTCTTCGTTTTCTAGATACAGGGTGTTAAATTTTTTTCAAAAAATCGATTTTTTATTAATATCGTAAAAACTATTTAGTCGAATCAAATGAAATTCTCACAGATTATTGATACATTCATAAGGTATCTATAGGAGCTATTAGAATTTGCCCAATAATTTCAGGGGCGTGCCCACGGGCTATGTCGGATAGTTTTTGCGCAAAACAAATATCACCCAGTGAATTTTTTGTGATTATGATAATTTTTTTTGTATGAACAATCAGAAATGCAACTATTTTGTCATCTGAAATTTTTCCATATCTACCTTCGTTTTGAAGAAAAAAAAAACCATATCTCTTACATCTATGAAAAAAAAAAATTAAATGCTTCAAAATTTTACCATACATTTCACCAATGCGTTTATTGAAATATTGAAAAACTAATAAAACTTCCAATAACTTTTTTCTACTAATCATTGATTGTTATTAATTACTTTTGATCATTTTTTGTATCTCGCAAACGGAGAGTTTCCGGACTTATGTTTATCGAGCAAAAATGTTCATTTTGATGACCTCTACCATCCCTTGAAGTTTGTCGGTATGTTTATGGGACACCCTGTATATTGAAATGTGTAGGTATGTTGTATTGATCAATGAAGTACTGTGGAAGGCAGGACAATGTAATTAAGGCATGATTTTTTCATTTTATTTCAATATCAAAGAAGGATCGAATCATGTCGTGGATATTCGTTTATGAACTTTCTCAATTGATTTTTGAATATCTTCTTGTTGTCTATACATTTCAATTTATCAGGAATGCTATTATACAACTTGGGGAGCTAAGTTGATAAACATTCTCTGTGTTGTTGTTTTGACCATCAGAGGTGGAACGCAATGATTTTTCCTCTATTATTGTAATTATGCTTCGGTAGTTGGTTATAATGTCGCGTACTGTGATATTTCATGCAAGTAATGAGAAAGTATAGTTGTCTCTGGTCCAAGACTTCTGTTTCGGAATAAATTTCATCAGAATAATATCTGTAACTTTAAAAAAAATATATTTCCATAAATCTTCTTTGTATGATTTCTCATGAGTTCAGATGAGTTTCCAAAGCTCCACTCCATGCCCAATATTGATATGACAGTATTTGCTCAGTGGACGAGCGACGTCAAGCGATAATAATATCGAATTCCAGTCAGGAAAAGGAATTTTCTGATATTTGATATATGAATAATTGAATATTGTAAAGTTTCAAAGCATCGGCTAATGACTATCCTACACTGTTCCGTTCCAATTAGCATCAGTACTGCTTCTAAGATTGCTTATATGTATATGGAGTAATAGAGCCTGCATGAAACACATCTTTCAGAACTGTTGGTATATACGAACTACATACCAACGAAGTGCATAATGCTACAACTAACTATACTACTAATTTGTATATTTGTAATGGTTTGAGATCGAGGGCATACTGTGGAAGCAGAGGAATACTCGATACTCGTGTATATCTCCTGTATAATATAAACATAATGATAAATATTGATAAATGTATGCTTCAACTGATAATCTTTCTCGAATTCAAGGAATATCAACCATAATGACTCTTTCGATAAAACTAATAGTCATATAAAACAACTACTGAGAGTGCACTATCATTTTTCAATAATTAGAGTTCTGATTCACTACTCATGATGATAAAATATATTATTCATATTCCTTGAGATTTAATTTGGGATGATGTTTTTCCCAAGTTGCTCATATGTATACATAAGTTCAGCTTGGAAATTTCATCACACGACTCAGTTGACACAATGTTGTCTCAGACAAATTTGCATCCGGTTTCAGAATGAACTTCTCTGCCTGGAAGTACAAGTCCTGACGATAAACGAAAAGAGCAACATAGTAAGAGAATTAATGAAATGAGCAGTTGAAAGTTCCTATATTCCAGAAAGATCTTTGAGATTCCAGACATAATTGCATACGAAATATTCTGAAACGTTCTCTTGTTGAAAGAGCTCAGCACATTAAGAGTTTATCTATGCATTTCTGCTGCTTATTGATGTGAAAACGATACTAGCCGACCCATCAAAACGTGGTTTTCTTATATACATAATTTCTAAAGACTATTCATTCTGTTGAATATTCATCAAAACACCATTATTATTTTTTCATTTTATACTACTTCTTCATAGTTTGGCTATATATATAAAGGGTTTTTTTTCTGTGACGGGAAAAAAGTTGAGCATTTCATCTCTGTTGGCAGGTTATAAAATGTCACATTTCATGAATTACTTTTTTCCTGCGGGAAAAAAGTGAGTACTTCTTTCCCGGATATACATCACATATATATACACTGTTGATGGCTTTTGTTGTGGTATAGTTCCGAAGAATGAGTCAATAATACCGTCTCCGAGAAAGAACTGCAAGTACTTTTATCTTCCATTCTGTTGAAAACTTGAAATTTCACGTCAATAATATTCAGATTTCAAAAGAATGTAATATCTTCTCAATATCGATTCGTCCTTCCTTCTGTCATAGAAAAAAATAGTGCATTACACACGGGAACACTATTAGATTTTAGCTCACGGTTTTCTGTCTTCCTCCGCTACTCGTCGGAAGACAACACAACCTGGAGCTAAAATCTACTACTTTTTTCCCTTGTATAATAGATAACTATTTTTTTTAATTCCCAATTTATCAATTCAGACGAAAGAATCACATTCTTCGAATCCTTGAACATAAGATAAAACTTTCGAATAGATAATCGGATCATAATTGAAAAACTTGTCCGTCATATTGGATTCGCCATCTTGAATTCCCTAATTTCGATGATGGAATCATGTTTTCTGATTCCAGAAACTTTTAGTTACAGATTTCGAATAGTATCGGATTATAATTACGAGACTTCTTCGCCACATTATATTCCCCACCTGGAATCGCCTGACTTTGGCAAAACAATCATAATCCTCGACTCCAAGAACCATCAACAGACACCAATTTTGAGTATATTTGATCCGCCATCTTGCAATTGCTGGTTTTGCGAACGAACCATAACTTCCGATCCCAAAAATCTCTATGAACCGATTTTAAATGGAACCGGATCATGAATAGAAAATTCTTCAGTCATATTGGACCAGCCATCTCGAATTTCCCAATTTTGACAAAAGAACCATTACCTCTGGCCTCTAGAAAACTCATTGATACGAAGTTTAATAGAATCGGATCATAATCACAACTTCCGCCATATTTAATCCACCATCTTGGATTTACAGGACTCAAAAATATTATTCAACAGTCTCCTGGTTCTACACTACCTCCCTACGAATTTCTTGCCAAATCGGTCCAGCCGTTTCCGGGTTATAAATGGTCTAACAAATTTTGAGATTTCTTCCATATATTATAGAAGATAATCCTTGACGGATCTACCCATAACAACTAATAGATTGCATTAGTGCTGTTAATCTATGATCCAACTCATTTATTCACGTTCCTAATGACCAATGGTTGTTTTACCAATGCATCATTGTTGATTTGTTTTCCTTCGCTTTGTTTGTTTTCCAGATCAAATGCTGAGAAGGTATCCAGGACTGATCGATTATGGAAATTTGACACCAAAACCACAAAAACTGTATATTTGGGAATATTTGGTAGTTGCTACTCTACACTAAGAATGGTGACCTACCGAAAGTAGATTTATTTCAATCATCAACTTCATCCTTCATATATGATATGTATTTCTGATACTTCTCTCCTGTTGTGAGAGAAGGAATCTCAGCGCTGACACTTCACTATTTCGTAGGGCCTAGTATCTTCTTTCAAATTCATAACACACCTCCAGGACCATTCATAGTCATTGAGTTTTCCACTGAAAGGAAACAGAACGGCATAATTTAATATATCTAGAAATATTCTAACTAACTGTGACTGAAAGCAAATTGTTCAAAATAACAACAACTGCTGCAATCATCAATCAGTTGATAAATTCAGAAAATAATAATATTGTTGCACTGTAAGGTTCCATTTAAAATTCACTTCAACATTGATATACTACTTGGAGGCGAATTTGATAACTGCTGAGTACTGTTATTATATGCATGGTTCTGAAAAAGCTCCTGTTGTGTTGCTATTGTTGTTTTGTCCTCACTTACCCCTTTCCCAGTATATCCTGGGTGGCACTCATTCACATTATACAGCTTTGAGATTGCTTGAAATGAAATAAAATGAATTATAGCTGGAATCAGTTGAATCCGTAACCACTCTCCTATATCGACTATCGAGCTGTTGAGTAACGAGACCATGATTTCAAATCTGTGACTGTTTTTTCGGGGTATCCATAATGGGTTTCGACCACTTCCAAAGCGAAATGAGCATGGAAAGCACTTGAGAAAGTGCAATTCTCATATAGTTGCAGGATGAAGTTGAAAGATCAGTTGAATATTGAACAAAGTTATTGAAATTATAGTGGGGCTGTGATCTTCTATTAGATCATTTTCTCTGTTGTCATAATGTATCTCCCAATGGTTGTCACATCATCCGTCGTTCGTCTAGCATGTTCTTTCTACAAAACTATCATTTTAATTCCATGAAGACAGAACATTCGTTGTACCGAAAATATCGCTACTTAATCATTTCTATTCGTGTAGTTTGTTTTCGAATTTGGATTTACTGAAGTAGATAACCTACTAACCAAGTAACACTCCATGACATTTCTAAATAGTTGTTTTTTTAATACCAATATCTTATTCGTGCTTCCTCCCCCTATCCTTTCCAGGTACTCACTATGTTTCACAAACATTATAGGAATTTCCTGTTGTGCGCTCCAAGAAATTATCTTGATCGACATATCACAAAGTATAGGGACTCCCAGTCTGTCATGTGTATATTCTGTTGAAATTCTGTAGGAAGCAGGAAGTATTAAAATGTTCATTTTCATCAAGTTATTGAATTGATATTATGAAGTTTTGAGATCATCTTCGCTGTTGTTATAATATAGCTTATACAATTATCATTCATCAGCTCCTTCTGTAGGTTTTACATGTATACAAGGTGAGTCATGACTAACCAACCATAGCCTAATAATAATAATAATAATAATAATAATAATAATAATAATAATAATTTTTATTTTCTGTTAAATGTATAACATGAAACAGTAAAGTACGTCAAAAAAAAGAAAAAATATAACAAACAAACAATGCGACAGCATCACAATTAAATACAATATATTCATCACGTTACTAACATTACATAGAATTACATAAAATACTCATCCAGCGTATAGCAAGCCTTTTGAATTAGCTGTTGTTTAAGCCTCTTTTTAAATATATTCAAGTTTTTGGAGCTCTTAAGTTGTTCATCAAGAGAGTTATATAGTTTACAATCAGTATAATGAAAACTTTTCTGGTACAACGTAGTCCGGTGTCTCTCAGGTTGGAGGTGGCTTTTAAAGCGTGTATTATGATCGTGCTTCTCAACAGTATTCAAAAACTTGTATTTATTTTTATAAACGTATAAACAAACTTCTAGTATGTATAAACTAACTACGGTTAGGATGTTGGCAGTTCTGAAATATGCTCTGCAACTAATGGTAGATAGGTGAAGTCAAGGTGAGTTGATATATATGGGAAAAAATATGTTTTGCCTATCCGTAACAAAAATAAAGGGCAGTTTTTGATTTCGGAACTAAACTTTGATGAACGATATTTCAGGAACGTCCCGATGTTATCGCCTCGAATTCACCAGCAACTCACCTTTACTAACATCCCACACGGTGGCTAACTGAGAGAAAAACATTCCGTGGAAAACTAATTTCATTTTCAAATGTCAAAATTTTGACTTTCTGCAACGTTTCTTTCAAAAACTTCCATCAGAATCAGAAAGATCAGGAGAAACACTAAAATGCTGATGAACGATTCCATAATTTCGTAGTGACTTTATGGTCACAGCGTTCAACAAATTTCCTTGAATCCATTTCTTGCATATCGGTGTATTATGAGAGTTGGAAATATGCTGTATTCGATGAATGATTCCAGGACAAGACTCACTTTTCTTGAAGAGACATTTCAAAACATGGAAATAAGAACCTAATTATAAGGAAAAATGCAATATCTACCTACTCCAAGAGATGAGAAAATATTGAAAATCGATGCTCATATGAAAGAGATGAGAAAATATTGAAAATCAATGCTCAGATGGAATGTTTTTTCCGAATCAGATATATGTGCAACTCATACTACAAGCAGCGAATCAAATTGTGAGTTTGGTGTTTTCATTATTTAGTAAAAATAACAAAAGAAGACTGTGATGAATGTATGGTGGTGAACATAGATAGGTATTTTTTCTCAACAGGATAGGGTACCCTCACATTACTAAATATAAGTGAGAGGATACCTAGCCAAACAATTCTCTAATCGCTGAATGTAGGTGGCCCTCATTCTTGGCCCCCTATAGGTCCCCTATTCTCACAGTATCAGACTATTATCTATCTATCTATGAAACTATTGGTATATCAGACTGAAGTCGATACTAGAGAAGAACTGCGGAAGAGGATAGTAACAGATTCAAATATGATCAGAGATATTGGGCAAAATATTCTAAAAACCATAAGAGATCTCCTGAAGATATGAAGTAAATGTATAGAACATTAGACATCTTGAGAATCTAATGTTTTGTAATTCCTTCCAAATACCAAGTCCAGCCCTGATTATTTTAAAATGACCTTTCTCAACTTTGCTGCTATATCAATATGCAAAAAATACTGATTCAAATACTTTCAGTCGATCGTAGAGGGTAATGGCCTGGACGAAATCGAAGAAATATTCGTCTGAATTGTGTTTGCTGATTGTTCACCAATCCGGCCGGAGTGTGCCGTACAAATTGGAAAGCTACACTTGTAGTATTTTTTCTGATATTTCTGATTCTGATGAGAGTTTTTCAAGAATACGATTCAGAAATTCGAAATTTTGAAATTCAAAAAGATAATGAGTGGGATAATAGTGGGTCATCGTGAAGGGTGTCAGTAGAGATGGATTTCTAGAGAGTTTCAGGCGAATACATTGATATATATGTTCCAGAAATATCGTTCAGCCAAGTTTCGCCCCAAATTCAAATTATCCCCTGCATTTCTGTTAGGAATAGGCAGAATATATTTTTTCACATATATATCAACTCACCTTGATTTCCTCTATTGCTGGTTAGCCATGACTCACCCTGTACAGTGACAACATTACATACACATTGTTACCAAGACATCAGATTTTATTATTTCACCGACTATTCTCTTTTGGACCGTTTCTTTACTTGAAAGAGACTTCCTCGACATCAAGCGATCTCGGCTTTTTCTTCCGAAACACTTCACCTCTCTATAACGTCATTAGTGCCGGTACTCGGGAAGTATTTTCATTGTCGACATGATTGGAGAAATAATCTCGAAATTTTTAATTTCGTCCGCCGTACTTGATTACGAATGCTGAAAGAATAAAAATTGCGTTCACTCATTATATTTAATGGGCATTGAGAATAAGGAAGTCAAGAACAAAGGAATCAGGAGTATGAATTTCATAAACAGAGCTTTTGCAGGTATAATTAATCTCAAAACTGAAATATTGATTCTTCGCGAGCCACTTTGAGTCTTTCAAAATCAATACAAAGTAGTGGAGACATGATTCGATTTGCTGATGATATAGTGATTATACATATATGAAGCCAAATTTTGGAAAGTTATCGAAGGTGAGGCACAAAAATACTTCTCTCAGATTTAAAGCTGGCTAGGATATGAACTGTTAACAGTGAATCTAGTAAAAACAAACTAATTACCTATTAGATGCAACGTGACAGATAGGCCTGAAACGTTTCTCGCAGACTGAAGAGTTCTGTGAGAAACTGAACACAATTGTCGACTTCCCCTTGATCGTCTTGGGCATGTGCCTCTATGCAGCTGAAGACATCGTGTCATGTCCTCACAATCTATACGCTATCTCAAATCAGAGCTGTACCACCTACAACGGACACTAGCCAGCCTACTGCAGACATCTATTTAAGAAAACTTGGCACGATCAGTACAATGATTCTCTTCTTTCTCTAATTTCTACGAATTCTCTCGTCAGTGGAGATGCTTATATTCTTTTTTACTAACAAGAGGCTCACCCCAAATACGAACAACGTGAAGGTGACTCTGTGAAGGGCTACTGCTCCGTAGCTGAACCCGATAGAACCCCTCGTACTGTCCACTATTTCGCTGATAACTACGATATAATCAACACAGTCGTGGAAAAGCAAGAAACTCCAGTCTTCCCAGCTTCAGCTGCACACTCTGCCCCAGTACAGAATGTATACTCTGTCCCAGTACACAATGTATACTCTGCCCCACTTGTACATGCTTGCTCCAGTACATGTAGCCCAGTATGTGCACGATGTTCCAGCCGTTCATTCTGCCCCAGCTTACTTGTGGAGTGAATGTAGTTGAAATCCATTATTCATTTATTATGTTATGTCAATATGTTCATTCAATTTGAAATAAATTCATGGATGATCTCTCCCCATTTGTTAATCTCTAAACGAGAATACATAATCAAAGCGTCAGTATATTGCCTGTTGATGAAATTCAATATCTAGGTGTTATGATTGACTGTCATCTGGAATGGAATATACACATTACTCATGTTTTGAAGAAATTACGTACAGATTCAGATTCTTTAAAAAGGTATGATCCATCAATCACCTGAAAGTATTGTATCATGCACTGGTTGGAAGTCACCTACGATTGAGAACGCATATTAGCAACCCTCTGGGGGTTATCCAAAGGCTATTTTTGAAATCGATGCAATCAAGAACTCGATATCCCTTAGATCAATTGTATGAAGATAGCAGAGTTATAGATATAGAGCAATTGTATTATATCAGTATCATACTTAAGTAGGTACGAAAAAATGGACATCATGCTTGATTACCTACTCATAACTACATCACACGGAAGAGACACCATTCCATGTTTCCACGAATGAGTAGGTTCATATGTGCCAGTGAACCCTTGTCTACATTGCACCAAGGGCGTATGATCTACTTCCTGGAGAACTAAAATTAACAGTTTGCGTCTAAACTTTTGAATACAGATTGAAAAAATTTGAACAAGAAAATTCAAGAGCATGGTGCAACGACAGCATAGAACTGAGAATCTAGATAATGCCTCTTTACATACCTCTAATCCTGTGTGTTGTTGACTCACGAAGGCAATTCAAATAAGGATTTTTCGAGGAATTGATTCACACCGAGCATGAAATCATTTCAATACCTTCAGTTGGTCCTGAATGCGTGTAATATGAGTTTGCACCATCCAACTTTTGAGAGCCCAAAAGAGATGCATTATTGAACTTTTTTTTAAATTGTTTGCTTCCAGCTCGAGAACAATGGGTAGGATCGTGGATCCACTGATTAATGCTTTCTGAGATTGCCAAAGTATAGTTGCTTGAGTCAATTGAGTTCTGAAATGAACGATCGAGGAAATAAATCAATATTTTGATGTAGAAGCGGCAACTTCTTCCCTACATAACATTTTCGGGAATTACGGAGCATCTACCGACTATACAAAAGATGTTGCCCTACTTCAATTCCAGCAATAAATTATGCTGATTCTACCTCCAGCACATCCTGCTAGATTTGGAACAGAAGCTGTTGTCTGAGGAGAATGACAAATTTGTGAACCAAGGCTTTCACTTAGTAGGCTATTGAGCACTTGAACAGGTCATCATGTGGTCTCTGAAAGCCCAAGGCAGGCTGTCACAAGAGGCATTACAGACAGTACTCTGGTAACTTGGTTCGTCACAATACCTATCATCATAAAAAAATGCTATACAATTAGAAGATTTATGTGGCGTGACGTATAGTACTTCAGAGAATCACGGAGACGCTAGATTGTCAAGGGTACAGCATGACAATATTCTTCTTGATTGATTCTCATTTCACAAATCTTTTCCAATTGGAACTGGCGATGAGAGAATTGACTGCCATGAAGTTATTGAAACAGGTAGTTTGTTAGCGGAGTATGTCGTGATATCAGGATTTTGTTTTCGCTTGGAGCGCACGAAAGGGAATTCCTATAATGTTTGAATAACAGGAGGTAGGTATTGGAATTTTTTTTGAACTTGTAGAGTTTATATGTTGTTGGGAATACTTCCTCAGGCAATGAATTCCAGAGCCTAGCCGTATTATGGATAAAGGACTTTTGATAATCTTGAGGAAATCTCATCGTTTGTGGAGTGCTACATTCACTGAGTATTTCCATCAAGTTACGGCCGACTCAATTGAAAAAAAAATATTACTTTCCCTGCTATATGCCACGCATCAAATTCAATCGAATCTATAAAACACATACACAAATAGCCAGGAAGTAGTTGTTTTTTGTTGACTATTCCACTCTTGATCTCGAGAACCAATCAGAATCGACCATTTTCATGGTTTCTTCTGTATTCTAAAGCGATAATTTTTGTTTATTAAATTTTATCGGACTTGCTCTATCAATACAGAAGCCGAATTGACCCACACGTGACCAACTAACCTCGTTTATCAGCGATAAAATTTTGACATCGTGTCTTGTCAAGATTGCTTTCGATTCAAATCTGAGACAGAAACCCAAGTTCCTACTTTATTTTATTTACTGATAATTCGCGTTAGTGAGATATTTTGTACGAAAGGCGAGACAATTTTATACTGAATGGACGTTTCATGTGTAATTCTAAAAGTTTGCATATTTGTTGACGGTCTGACACAAAAATAATATAATTCAAATTCCTTTTTGAAGTAATCTTCTTCAATTACTCAAGTAATTGTCACTGACTGATATAATTATTAGCTGATGTAGCGCAACTGTTAGGGTTGTTGCGCGAGAATACGAAGGTGGATGGTTCGAGCCCTCGGCGACGATATATTTTTACTTATTCCATGTCACATAAATTCAATTTATTTTGTTTGAATTGGATAGTAATTGTATACACTCTTTTGAGAGCAATCATCTCCAAGATAATAAAAAAAATACTGTTTATCAAAATTGAACATTCCACTTTGTGAATAACTATAAGTAGGTAGTTAATTTCTAAAAAAGTAAATTCTGTATTTCATTACTATCATTATGTTCTTTTTCGCAGTTCGAGTTCGTATATACTTGAATTATGTTTCCTATTTCTTATATATATTGTCTCATTCAATCATGAAATAGTCATACAAATACAACTCGTGATACTATTTTTCCTGGAAATATTCGTCGATTGACATACTCCAGCTTGCTGCTCCAATTTCGCTCATGACATTGATCCAAAACTACTCGCTTACGGCTCGTAGTTTTGATAACAATGTCATTCACGAAATTACTAGGCAACAAGCTATCGTAACAATCACCGAATATTTCCGGCAAAATATTATCACTTGTGGTATTATATATGAATATTCCGAATATTATTTATGAGTATGTTTGCTTTCTGTTGAATATACCAAAAAGAATCTATATTTTCATGAAATAGAGAATGCGAATTCTCAATGTATCCATTTTTTCATTTCAAGTTCAGAATATATCTGAGTATATTCATTTTCGATACTTTCATATATTGAATATCAAGGGGTTCAAACGTGAACAATGGAAATTCGTTATTTCGACTAACCTATGTTCACAGATTCGTGATTGGGTTTTCATATTTCAGTATTTTCTTATACGACCTGTATATTCCATGATAGGATTGAACTAAACAAATCACTTTTTTCAACAGAAATTGAGCCATTTTGTGATACATGTTGAAGAAAATATTATATTATATTTTTCAATGGATTGTGTTGACAGAATAAAATGTGAAGAAGAAATGGAGAGAATGTAAATCCAAGACAAGAGACCAATTTCACTCACGAACAAGTGAAAGTGCATACGAATTCGAATGGAAAGTTTTCTGAACGAAAGCGCGAATCGTCACATGATCCATACAAATATGCTATCTGATTTTCTCATCCCACTGAAGCTGAAAAAACAGATAAAAGTATTCTGCCATCTTCAGGAAGTTGAAAAGTTTTCTGACAAGTTACGAACTAAAAATCATTTAAATCTTCTGAAGATTGTAACAAACAAAGTGAAACACGTGTCGAAGTGTTGGAAGATTGGTTCGGTTAGCGGTCAGTGGTAAAACCTGCTGGTTTGATTTAATTCACTTATTTCTGATTTGAAATATTTTGATGTTGTTTCTTTGTTAGGGTTAGTTGCATCATATGAACGTTAATAAATAAATCTTCGATAGAAGTAGGAGTTGAAGGAATTAAGTTCATCATCTCCATCACCTCACGCAATTGGAAAGGTCATACATTTCACCTTCACCATCGTGGCATCTGAGATGCAATCGCTTGAAATACTTATATGCATCTTGTGTGTGAGGAATCCAATATTCTCGTTGAGGTGCAGCATTTTTCGTGATCATAACAATATTTAAAGGGAATCAACTTCTCACTATCCGAAGATTACAACTGTTATATATACTATGTTATATAACCTGTCCTCCTTATCAAAAATACGCAATTATCTTGTGGGTAATGAATATATCTTCAATTCCTTCTACCCGTCAATTCGTTCATCGAGAGCATATCAGGAAAACGCTACTGTTGGTCTGTATATTCCACTAATTAGGGTTATCTGTTAGGGGTATCGTGCGCTCTTACTGTAATACGAAATGGTTTCCACATCATTTGTCTTACGTCTTGCATGTTCCGTGAAATTCGCTAACCATTTCACTGACTAGTGTAGTTCGTTTTCGAATCTGGATACTGAAGTACAGAATCTACTCAGAGATACACTCCCAGGAATTCCCAAATAGTTGTCTGTTTCTTCATAATATCATCCGATTCATATCGATATCTTGAGAAAGATTTCACAAAGTAGGGAGTCTCAGTCTGTCATGCATATTCGACTGGAACGTTCTTCTTAAATTAGCTCTGAACGTTAATGGGCCAACAGCAAATTGCTCTTCGTGGGTTCAGAGCCATTTTTGAAAGACATTTCTTGATATTATTTTGAATCGCTTCATCATAAGGAGATGGAAATCTGTCTACTGAAATAACCTTCAATGATCAAAGATGCAGAGGAAAAATATTCCAGAAGTTTCAATTCAGGGCGTATCATCAAGCATGAGAGTGAAGCTGGGTGAGATATTGCTTCCCGAGATTCAATTTTCCACTAACCTCTTTTCAAGATCTCTGATTTTCTGGCTGGTTCTTAGGAATCAACCAAGATTCCCGGAAACTTCAATAATATGACATTTCAATCGATGTAGCACTACTTCTCTGCCTTTCTTGGATAGTCTCTACTCTCTAGCATATGGAAATATTCTCCATTTCAAGTCCATCTCTGTACTTTTGTGCTGACGATAAAAAGGCAACCGTATCCCTCCACATTCCTAGTTTGTTTTGCTGATATTATCCTCCTTAATGGTTCGTTTCGCTGGCTGTTTTTATTTTCGCCAACAAGGACAGTGTTTGCTTTTAGTTATGATATATATGATATCTGCACGCGTTCCTTGCAAAGGAAATATAATTTCTATGTGTGTGTGTGTGCCACAGCGATATTAAATTCGTTCTGTGAGTGTTGTTGTGTTGTTTATTCAGTATGTTAGTGTACAGAACGCTGAAGGAAGTGGGAATATTTGCTTGAAAATACTCAGAAGACAAAGTCGATTTTCAGCATTTTGCTAGATGTTTATGATCCGTCTCGTGATCCATTTTGGAAACAGATATGCAATGAAATATCATGAGTATCAATCGAGGTATCAATAAACATACATTGATGATTATTTTGAGAAGCAAAATTTGGACTGCTCAATCCATTGATAGACGAATAGTACAACGAGTGAACAAAACTGGAAATGAAACATAAGTATAGCGTTTACCCTTAATCAACTATTCAGAAACTCAACTTTGAGAAGCATGGAACTTCATCGCCTTTCTTCAGATACCAACTCACTAAAGAATATCGAGACTTGAAATCATGATGATTGATATAAATACATGCATTGAAAAAATTAGCAAATTCTCTGACAGATATATAGATTCTCAGTTTCTAAAAAAAAATACTTTATCAATGAATCTCTTCTATAACCGATCACAATTCTTGATCCGACAGCTTCATACGATTGAAATTAGTATATTCAACCATATTTTGCAATTCCGAATTCACGATCGATCAGATATACCCAATACATATTGAGCTCGACATGATTGTAGTGAAAATACAACCTCAATAGTCCATAAGTACTAATATCAGGAGGTATCAACGATGAATGTTATGTGATTTGATAATAAATTTAAATTCTTCTTACTGATGTTCTTCGATTATGATGATTGCGTTTGAAGAAACTGAAAAATATGAGGGAAAATCTGAGTGAACCTACTGGTCACTATATGAGACATACAATAATCAATTTGAGGTATTAAAAACTCTTTTCGTTATTAGCTTGGTTATTATAAATAATGAATTGATAGTAAACAGCACCTGATGTGTCTGGACGAAATAAACTGAGGCATTGAAGGAATCAACACAATAGTCATTCTGGTTAAATATCCAATATTGTGAGACATGTCCAGCATAAAGAATTTGCTAATGCGACGAAAGTTTCTGTAGCTATAGTCGATCAGAACAAATTGTAAAAAAAACTGCGATGGCTACTCAACTATTCAACTGAGCAACTATTCACATCCATACAGACTGTTCGCCACACCCTCGATAAAATTTTCATTTTGAATGAGCCTGCTATTTGATTTTCCATCGGGTGTATCTCATTTTTTGTGCCGGTCAACTGGTTTATTCAACGTATAGCTAGTGATTTTATTTTCAACCTGTTTACCGTTTGGTTTCAACACTACTGAACATCAAAACATATTCACTGAGTATTATTGCTTTGTGATCAAACTGTTACAGGATATTCGACAATATGATCATGTTTATATCAATCGATTATTGCCAATGATATATAACTTTTGTTTTCGAATTACCTCTTGTTGGGTCTATATGCTGTGGTTTCATTGTTGATGATGTGAAGTAGGTATTACTGTTCACATTGTTCGATGAAGATCCTGATGGTTCGAATTCCTTCATCAGATCTTTTGATATCATTGAGGTTCAATAAGTGAGGTGAATAATGAATTGATCGCTTCGGAGAAGAAGAATAAGAGGATTCATTGATTCATTTATACATTCAATGTATCATAAAATATAGTACTTGGAGGGTTCTCTAGTTGAGAAATGAATAGTAATGGGTATTTGTGCTTTATAACTAACAGTACATGGTTCGACAATATATTATTTGACAATGTATTCTGTATTCTGACTGACTTAGGAAGGATTGATTGTACAGAACTTGCGGGAGAACTTGTTCAACTACATTTTTGAACCTGATGAATAAAATCCTGAATACATCAAGATCATTGTTTGATCTGCATAGATTATTGAACGTTTTGATACATCTTATCAATGGAGAGTTGGGGAGAACATTTGATATAAAGTGGAAAACTCTGAGGAGTTGACTATTCTTCAAGTTGTGTCTTGATGAGGTATAGCATAGTTCTGAGCAGTATGGGTAATCTGTTCGGTTTTTGAAATTTTTATATAACAGAAACGGTGAGTAGAGGTTATCGAAGTTGACGACATAAGTTACAAAACCTGCCAGGATAATTTTCCGGAATTTGCTTTATTATTCTTCGTCTATAATTCACGGGAAGACTTCAGTTCTCAATAAACGAGAATAAATTGAATTCTTGTACCCCAAAAAGAACAACATGTATTTTCGAATTTTCATAATCCGCTAACATATTCAGAAAGTGATATTTTTCCGCATGCTTTTTCACTAAGCATCACTGATTTTTAATCTGAGGTTGAATGCATTTGGATATGTAAAAATGGAATTTCTTGAATTTTCCCAATCGATTAAAAAAATTATCTAGAACCACCCAGTATATCATTTCGTAATTTGGTACACGGATTCTCTTGTTTCTACCCAAGCGACTCACCTATCGATCACGTGAAAATACAGGTCCGGATTAACGAAAATTGATCATATTCTGGGCCCCGAAGGAAAGACCCTGTTTTTTTATTCAATCTCCATCCGATTATATATTTGGGAAGAAGCTGAATCAAATGGTATACTTTTTTGTCATGCTCTTTGAGTAATGAAATGTTTCCCCAATAAAAAAAATCACCGCAAGTTGTTCTGATATCCTATTGAACACTCATCGTCAGCATTTATGAGTTGGATGGAGTTGTCTTCACATATATTCAAATTATTATACTATTGATTACTCGTTTATTTGTGGCAAGGTATTGAACTTATCAATCGTTTTAATTATTGTATATCACTTCTGGACAATTTCATTTCCTCAAATATTAGAACATCAAGAATAACAAAACATCTATCTTCTCCACTTGAAACTTAGAAAGTATACCGATAGCTCAAATCGCCTTCCATTTTGATTCAAACATTTGTTTTTTTTTTGTGATATTGTATACCGTGGTTGAGGTATCATCTGTGAGATTGTCTTGAATCCAGAGTGTATTCTCCTGTGATTGCTATATCGAGGAGGAACAAAGTGAAATTGAGAGGAATTGGGGCAAATGTTATAATTTTCATGTTTCATGTTGAGAAGAAAGATTTCTTATTCTTCTTATTGTTGCAATATCTGAATATGTTAGTGAATTTTGGAAATGAGCAAATACAGGGTGTTCTATGTACGGTCCAGAGATTTGATAGATTTTCGTTAATCCGGAACTGGATCTTTTTCGTGACTGATTGATGATTTGCTTTGGTACTAGAAGGAGCTTTTGTGTACCAAATTACAAGATAATATACTGGGTGGTTGGTAAGTTATGTCCTCACAAAAACTTGAGCGAAATTGATGAAACACCCTACATCTCGGATATAAAACGAATATGGTATATTCAGAACCACCTTGATTATAGTTCATCATCTTTTTGAATCTGCCGTTTCCCAATAAGACACCCTGTATAAAACATATACTTATCAAAACATGTTCTTCTCAATTCCAGAGTTTCTAGCCTATACACTATTTCAAGTTGTTTTCATATTATTTATGGTACCTGTTCTTGTTGTCAGTCTATTCATGATTTCATTCTGTACATTTCACAGTCACAGATGAGTATTAGATGAAAGCTAAGTTTCAAAATAGTAATAAACAGGACAGTAACAGGAGTTCACAGCTTTTTCAGATTGGCACAAATATATCGGGATGATCATTACCGAATTCATATCTTATGGAACCAATCATTTGATCATTCGCATTGCCAAGAAGCATTATAGATTGAATCCAATCACCTCCATTCAACAACTGATCAACTGCTGTAGTAACATTCGTATGATATTCTTTGACAGGAAAATTATGATGGAAACTGTGAATATGGATTGGATCAGCATCTCTTATATGGATAGGAAAGCAGTAGATAGGAACTGATTCAGGCTATACTATATCCGATGAATAATACGTTATCACAAACCATAACAAAATTCCTGCTTGTATCTGGTTGTCCTCTAGCTAGAGCTTAGAGCGATGACAAAGAGTAGGGATGGCATGTCATTTATTTTTTAACAAAAGACTCGCCCGATGCACTATACGTTGATGCACTTCTTTGCGAGGTAATCACACGACGTGATCTAGGCATATCATGGTGGCTTCGGTAGTTGTTTTTGTTCTCTTGTTCTCTTGCGTTTATGTCCGTACTTCGCCCTGTCTCGTTATCTCCTTGTTTTTTCGAGTGTGCGTGTATGTTTCTGATCAGGATTTCCATTAGAAAATGAAGGAGTGTCAGGATATACTCAATCAATAGGATAGCGATTACATATAATATGGTGGTTTCACTTCACACCATTATACATTGAAAGTTTTTCTGTTTTATCAGAGATTTCGATATTCTATATGATAATTCATGCTCATGTTCGATCAGGACATTGAATATTCCTTTTGTTTAACTATAGTTTCGTTTCATTGACATTGCTTATGTCTCCAGTGGAACATAATCGCCGTTTTATTGACTATTTTGTATAATTTCTTATCATTCTGGTGCCACTGGCCATTCGGTCTCAGTACATCGAATGTGTGGTGAAATATCTAGAATGTTTGCCAAAATGAAAGGGTATTCGACAAACATCATTTCCATTGTATTCTAATGAAAACGTTGTGAGAAAATATTCGATACGAAATAGGAAATAGGTAGATACTCCTACTGATGGGAAAAATGAACTTACAAAAGAGGAAAAATTTACATTTTACTCATGGAAACATTCAGGAGTCATCCTGGAACGGCACTGATAAAGGTCTTTGTATTGAATTTTGGTATAACAATCCCATAAAAATTTTACCTTCTGAACTTCTTCATTACACATTCTGGGTCAGTATGAAACATTCATTATCTTGGATTCAATAATGTCATCTAACAAATCCATGATTTCATGAAGAATGTGTCTCCTACAAATGGAAGTTCCAATGCACTTTCCATTTACATATTCAACATGGTGCTTACTGCATGATTCACTAGGATATTCTCCATCAATAGGGACTATCAAGGTTTGATAATATCGAATAACACCACACAGAAAATAAATATGGTGAAATACACTATGATTATTGATCTCTTCACCGTTAAGTTATAGCTTCAAGCGAACATTATGGTGAAAACTTCGATTTCATTATAGTACTTTTTCGTCATAGCATCGAGCAAACATTATAGTAAAAAGTTCGATTGAATTGATATTTTGGATACATAGTTGAAAAAATGTAAATGGTTTGTGCGAGAATTCACATCAGATCAGAGTGAAATTTCAATAATAATGGATGAAGAATCTCGATTTTGAACATCTTATAATCTCTGTGATCCTTCACGCTAGTCTCCAAGTGTTATACAGGGTGATTCAAAAGTGAGCGGCATCCTTTCAGAGGCGTATTCCTTGCATGAAAATAAGGCAAAAAGTTCCTATTGATAAGGATCCGAAAATGCTTCCTAAGGGAGCTACGGCCCTTTGAATAGGACACCTCAAAGACGGTTTTTTCTCTATAACTTTAAAATCCTTCACAACAAATTTTTAAAAATTGGTGTACGGCATAAACATTCGATGGTAAATAGGACTCCGTATTCGAAATAATTTCCAAACGAAATCACAGTAACCTGAATATCCGGAGAAGAAGGGATATTTTTACACTTACCCTCTCCCGCATGTGACGCCCCTGAATGAAATTCTGAAATTTCGAATACGGAGTCCTATTTACCATCGAATGTTTATGCCGTACACCAATTTTTAAAAATTTGTTGTGAAGGATTTTAAAGTTATAGAGAAAAAACCGTCTTTGAGGTGTCCTATTCAAAGGGCCGTAGCTCCCTTAGGAAGCATTTTCGGATCCTTATCAATAGGAACTTTTTGCCTTATTTTCAAGCAAGGAATACGCCTCTGAAAGGATGCCGCTTACTTTTGAATCACCCTGTATATTGATCAGATCAGCTCTTCAGAGAGAATCTGAAAATATAATTTGATACAGGTTGTTCCATTTGAAGTACTACTTTTCGTTATAGAAGTGGCAACGCCGCAGCGCTGAAAAGATTCCAGAAAATGTAGTTGACTAGATTCAGTGTTTTCTCATAATCTGGTTTTGGTGATCTACAGAGTCTCTGTTTCGTTTTCAATAGGTTCGTTCTGAATAATATACGTACTCGTACGCTACCAGAGCGAGTATTGTTGATTTCGTGATTATAGAATATACACCAAGAAAAATTCAGTGATACTAGTTCCTATTCAGAAACATCCTTCAACAGTAAAATGAAATATTTCAACCTAGAAATGTCATCTGATGAACCTGAGGAGTCAACGTTTACAATGTGAGACAGGTCACCTCTTCGAATCACTGTTATTGTTTCAAAAAGGTTACCTCATATTCGGAATGATACTAGATAAAAGTTGAGAGATGGAATTTGAAAGATGATCATTTGAACCCTGATTAAATAATTTCACAGTGATACAAGTATCATTCTGGTTCCATCCCTTCTTCATTCACCGTCTTTGTCATAGGCGTTTACCACAATGAGTCATCTCACTTACTTATGGATACATGTTCCATCAGAATAGTTAGTAGTCCCCGGATACATGATGAGTGATGACATATTAGCCTGCAGCAGCTCGTGAACCCTTCTTACAGGGTGAACAATTTTTTTTCTTGATAAATCAAAGTTCTAGTGATATCAGGAAAACATATTTGATGTTTATATACCCCCAAGTATAGAATTTGTTGAGGAACTAATGGAAGTGTAACTGCACCAGTGCGTTATAGTGTTTTCACGATAAATTGGTAACTTATCGGAATTTCTTCCAATTTGAATGAAATTTGGTATATTTCAACCAAATCACTATTCACTAAAGTGGCGAATGCTTGGATTCACACAGTTCAGTGATAGATTGTATCGCGTATACAGTGTGTCCATGATGAGGATGTCTTCGTAGGACACAGTGTTCATGTATTTATTTGATTCGTATAATTTTATTTGTTGCTTCAAAATCCACAACAATTCTAGCCAAAACAATTGATCAGAAAAAATAAAGGTTTTTCGTTTGCGTTTCGTGATTCGTGAACCCTCATGACGCCACAATGTGAATTTTTCGCAACTATGTCAACTAATAATCCGAAATCCAAGGTAGTAACAAGAAAAACAAATACTTCAAAATTGAAGCATTTCCATCGTAGGCCAACTGAGATATTTAGTACTGAGTATCTTGCCCTTGTGATGCACTTCAATGTAAAAATACTCTACTCTACTATTGATATCAGAATTATCTCAATTTCATAATATCACTATTCAATATGGAAATACTAATCATTTGACCCCTATATGAGCGTCATTTAATTCTCATGAAAGTGATGTTTCACAGTTATAATTTGAAATGATCAACTTGATTACAGTGAAAAGGAAACTATGCTGGCGCCTATTCAATTCAGGGATCTTTTGAAGGTTATACAGTTTCGTGTAACAGCTGATAGATATTTCTCTCGGTGTAGATTCTTCATCATGTGAAATTATATCTCATCGACCTAGCTCATCAGTAACAAGAAATCAACAGTGTTATTTTCCATCTGGAATAATAACCAGAAGATATGTCGGCTCATTGATCGTTGATTATATATTGAAGATACAAAAGTTTCCAAATCTGAGACGATAATGAAACGATTCACCTAATATATAAAAAACTTTCAATAATGGCGAAAGGTGCTAACGTCGAAAATGTGTATAAGGGGTGCGTATACTGCCGATTGGGGAATATCCCCACATTGTACGAAAAGTTTTATCGGGAATTCATATTGGGCCGCAGTTCTTATGGGAGAGGGAATATTTGATTTTTTGTGTGGTTGCCATATCTATGGCGGATCACGAATTCGATCGAAAAGAATCTGTGAAAGAGAATTTCATATATGGACGAGGCTTGAAAGCCATAATATAGAGCGTACGTGGATGAATGAAACTGCGTTAGGTTCTATTCGGAAGTCTTCATTTCGATTTATGAAATCACACGACTGAATTGATTTCGACTACGAAATAGGCAGTATGCTTGAAGTGGAATGAAATGTTGATGAAGAGAATAAGCTCAGTCATTTTCACAAAGGGCCTTAGCAGTCAGAAAGATTTCAACATTTATGACTCTGGAATACCTTGAGATGTGGCCGTGAAACGTGTGACGTCAGTGCGCGAGCAATTTGAATGGGGAAGACCACTGATTTTTTAAAACGACATTATCGTGACTCTATACTGAAAAACTACCCCTGAATTAATTTTGAATTTTTTCATTCATGCTGAGACGATGAAAAAATTAAATTAGTATATGTCCATTTCAAAACACACAATTCCTGCGCCATTTGAAATTTCATCAATTCATTGGTGTGACTGGTGCGACGTCTTAGTCCCAACACGCCTATTGTCCTTGAACTGACCAATTACACTGCAACACTGCAGAATGACGAGGTATCAGAGAGAGATAGCTACAGTTCGGGACTAATACGTCACGACTCCACCATCATATTTGGCTGTTTGAAATATCGAATGAAATATGCTGATTTCAAAACGATATAGATTCGATTCCCTTCAATTTCAACTCATAATATTGACTGTACATAAAATGTAAATCATAATTCGTCGATTGAAAGAGGTTTGCACGGATTTCTTCCCTCAGTGGTCTTCCCCATTGCCCTAATAGCACAAAACGTCCTAGGGACGTCCCTATTTGGTACGATTCACGTCCAAATGTCCCGAACCTAAAATGAGTGTCCTTGGGACGTCCCATCCCGTACATCTCATGCAATGTCCGAGCAAGGACGTCCACAGAATGTCCCAGCTGGTACATCATTTCAAATGTCCTAGAAATAACATTCCTTAGACGTCCCACGTGGTACATATTGTAGAATGTCCATGCAAGGACGTCCTTGGCATGTCTCTGATGGGATATGATTTTGAACGTTCCTTCAGGGACATTCATCGGATGTCCCGAGTAGTACATATTCTGGAATGACTTCAGATCTTATATATTGTCCCTTCTAGACAACCATGAAATGTCCCTGATGGTTCATTCCTTCAAATATCTCTGTACATCAGACGCCCTTAATATTTCCAGATCCTTCGAATGTCCCTTAGGGGTATCCGTCGAATGTCCCAATTGGTACATCAACTGTACTCTTCCAATGTCCTAGAAATAACGTCCTATGGACGTCCCAGTCGGTACTTTCAATATGTTGTCCCTGCGAGGACGTGTACTTACACCTCGCCGACGAATGATTGCTCGTAGGCTATGAGTACTCCTCGTCGATGTCCTTCTACGGACCATCAACTCAACTGGATGTCCTAATCAGTTATGCAAGATCTGGTCCTAGAAGGACCCAGAAAAATTCGAATTCAAGAATGATTCGCACGTCCCTGGGACATCCTATAGACATCCAATTGATATCCCTTATCCCCTGAATGTCCCGACAGGACGTCCTAAGGATATCCAAGGGACATAAGTGTGTTATTAGGGTGGTAATACCTTCACCTTCTCTTGGGTGCCATCAATAAGATGCACAATGGACAATGTTGCCAATTTGGACAGAAAGCTATGATTAGTCGGAAATCCACCTCTCAATTTTTTTTATTTCAGCAAATAATATACAGATGCTGTTAGATGACTCAAGAAAAACTACTCACCTGAAAATTCGTGGTACTAAGAAATAGCAATGCATAATCAGTTAGATATATATGATTGATTTCTGTTGGTGGATTATTCCAAATCGTAGGTGCAATTTTATTCTGAATTGGATCACATTGCAGACATTCATGACACTCAGTTTCAAAATTCCGTTTCAGTGAATTTCAAGTTCAGGTACTCACCTATATATAGTCACCTTCCTATACCTACCTACCATGGAGAGAAAAAAAATCTGAATCAATCAATACTGAATTGCTAACTTGGTTCTTTTTCTATTGATTTCAGTACAAGCAGCATTGCCCTCTTGTAAATAATATTGAGATATGATAACAGTAGAATTATGCAAGGAATGGAGTATTTTTAACATGGCAACATTGTGTTAGCACCTGTTGATTCATCTCTTCCCCTTGTAGACATATTTGCCAGATTAGCAATCAAAATTTCTAGTAATGAGTACTTGTGATATTGTAACACTCTCTAATCTCTTGATTATAACAATAATTGAACGAAATATGAACCTCATAACAAAAACCTGAACAATATATGAAAAGCGTCTCACTGCATCACATGATCACAATGATAGGTATAATCAATTATAATTGCTGATGTTTGATTTCGATTCTGACACAATATTGACAATTCGTTTCTCAATTTGAAATGGTTTGGTACCAAAATGAGTTCATTCCGACTTTGTTAATCAACTTGAATATATGTTAATTCCAAATTGGAAACTGTCAATTCTGAATCTCAATGTGATTGTTAATTTCCAATTTGATTTTATTGATTATCATTTTGAATCTATTCACCAATTTGAATGTGTTTGATTCTAAGTTGAAATTCCCAATTTGAACTTAAAAAGGTATAGTGAGGGTTTGAATTTCGAAATAATAAAAAAAAAATATTCCAGTGAAACTGGCCCATGATCATCGAAACAGAGCAGGTGGTGAGTTAATAGGGATGAAATAGAAGTGCAAAACTTTTCCGCTTATGAGTCGTTGTTCTGAGAACTTCTCTAATTTTGCTGTATTGCCTTGATAGGTCCTGCTCGATAATAACTTCAGGTTGTACTTTGTTGAGTGATTGATCACATGTTTGTTGGGAGTTGGGATAAAACAGATCCTGATAAATCCTCATGGAAAACATTATGATGCGCTATCAAGAAGTTTTAGTGCATCTGTTCGAATCCAATCGCTCACTTCAAGTATTCAAATCAGATTGAAATGTGAATTTACATTTCATAATATATTCACGACTGATATTATATGATATCTGTATTATACTTGTAGATTTTGCATTATGATGCTTTGTACTCATTATTTCCTTAGGAAATGATGGAGTGCAAGAGGAAATGAAGTATGATTCCCCCGTCATTATTCCATTGGGAAAGGATTCTTTCAATAGTTGATAGTTCAGAAGATAATCATTCACGTCATATTTTGAGAAAAGAAGTCCTTATTTCGCTGGAATTCAATAATGAATTCTGACAACAACTGAGGCTATCAGCGCAACAATGTCCTAAGCCCATTTCATGAGTTCAGAGATAAATGACCAAAAATTTTCAAACGAGATACTAAATTATTTTGTGATGTGTGAATTTGGAAGTCTCACTTCCTCACTACGTAATTACGGAAGATAAATTGAGCTTCAAAGAAATAACCCATATTTGAATTTTGTCCATGTTTTTTTAGGAGGAGAATATTGATTAGGCCACTGTTGAATATAAAATTTGATCTAAAACTGTTGTTATGTCGGTTAAGTTTGCTGAGATGTTATCAGAAACATAATGATTCCGATCGATCCTTTCATCTGACTATGATCAACTATAGTTTTTGTCTTCTTCCTCTGAAAATATCTCTTCTGATGCATCCTCTCACATCTTCCTTTATTGATAAGGAAGTCAGCTTCAGGAGTTTTTTTAGCGTCTATGGTTTCCCTTGGGATATAAAGGTCTCAAGGTCGAAAAAATTTAGAACATCTGAAAATAGCTTGTTGGTGTTGGGGTGGATTTGTTTTGTGATAGTTGATCTTACAACATCTTACTGCTTGAAAACCCTTCGTTCATTCACCAGAGTTTAGATTGATTCTCGCCTCATTCCGATTTCAGTAACTCTCTCCTCGTTGACGCTCTATTCCTTTACCTAGTCCTTGGATTGCTTGTTCCATCCCTTCGCTAGACCCTGTCGACTCATGCTCGTGATTGAGAAATCTGATACAACAGTGCCAACTTTTTTTGTTGTTCTGGTTTCCACGGAAAGGGATATTCTGTAATGTTCAGAGAACATCGTGAGGACCATCTTTTTGAATTCCTGGAGGTTATATGCCTCGGGGAACACCTCCCTAGGCAATGTGTTCCAGAGCTTTGCTGTTCGTCGGATGAACGAGTCTTTGGAGGAAGATGTTCTGCAGGTCTCCAAAGTGACCACGATGTTGAAGCCATAGTGATACCGAATGACTTGAAATAACAGTCGGAAACACCTAATAAACACACTTTTTAGCAAATTCATTGTCTTGCAAACAATGGGATTCATTAGTTTCCTCACTAAGAAGACGTGGAGTGATACTTGCCTCAGCCACAGAAAACTCGAGTTATAACTGTATTAATGTTGCTGCCATCTCTATACTGAATGAATGAAGGTTGTTTCAGCCATTGTTGCATGGAAGTTCATCTTGTGAGGAATTTTTGAAGGATGAAAACAGATCATCTGAGATGTGTGGCTGATGCCATTGTTGCGCTGTTTGCCTCAAATCTTAGAGTGATTGCTACATGTGTCACACAATCACATATGCGTCCAATTCAAAAACAATCCATATAAATACAATGAATCCATTATACCAGATGTTATTACAAAGATTATGTCACGAATACATACTGAGAGCATTCAAGTATCATCAGTTGGAAGATAATGGATAATACTTCATTATCTCTGGTTTCTCTGGTATCATTCGGGGTATTTTCTCTCATCTTGTATTGCCCCAAAAATCCCAGACAAGACGAAACGAGAGACAATAATCTCTAGTTTCTCTATAGATGCTACCTCTGAATCTATTATCTGAGCCAGCACCACAAAGTGACTGAAAAGCTGGCCCAGGACCTTCACGTCTCTCTCCATACCACTTCGATTTCGTCTCATCTACATTGCAAATGCTAACTGCTCAATAAATTGAGGCGGACGTGCTGCAGCTAACGGTCGCGACGGTGTCTTGGTGAATTTAGTAAAATGACCGCCCTAGATCTATCATAATAATTTCGTGTATGTCAAGTGGTGGCGATTACGCCCATCTGTTTCGGACTGTACATTGAATAATTGACTGTCCGAATTTGATATATCATTATACAGGGTGTTACATAATTCAATACAAATATTTTAATGACATATTCCTGGGGTCAAAATAAGACTTTTTTTTCTACAAACATGTGTCCTGAAATCCACCCCCTCCAAGCTACAGACATCGCGTGTAATGGTAAGTTGAGGAAAGTGAATCGATTGTGACATGACGGTTATGACATGCCACAATGTCAGTTTGGCATAAAAGATATTAATTGATCATTAGTTACCAGAGACAAACATAATCATAGCTCACTAAGTTTTTTTAGTATAATAATTTGAAAAGACAACCCTTTCATTTACTAGCGATTTTCTATAAAACGGTCAGCTAATTCAAGAAAATGAAAGAGACTGAAATGTATGATTTTTTAGTGGCCAATTCAACGATGAATTCAAATTTTTTTGGAGGAAATAGAAAATGTTTGCCATCAAATCTGTATGCAACCCTCATTCAACCCTTTCGATTCGAGTTACATTATTTTTGAATCAAGAAATGAATAAATCGTCTGAAAATACAAGTGCCTGTGAATTTTCAAAATATTTGATGCATAATTGTAGCCACAATTCAAAATTTAAGATTTTTTTTGCGCATCTTGCGATGTCTGTAGCTTGGAGGGGGTGGATTTTAGGACACATGTTTATAGGGAAAAAAAGTCTTATTTTGACCCCAGGAATATGTCATCAAAATATTTGTATTGAATTATGTAACACCCTGTATAATACTGCTAATTGAACTGCAACAATCAGATTCTTGCACTAAATTCAACATTGAATATTTTCGCGATGACTATAAACATTTCATTGATATGATGAAACATTTTTCGAATTGTTTTCTCATGATGATCAGAAATATTACCTAATGTCGGAATGGAATCTTCTCTTATATTCATGGTATTTCTTAAGTACGTGTAGAAAGTTCAGGAGCATGTTGCTGACGTCAAAATGAGAAGAAAAGTTTATATAAACATATTATGTCCGAAATTTATCCGTTTCTGAGATACTTACAGCGTGTCAAAGTTGAATTATTTTTGTTGTTGTTTGTTAATAAATTTCAAAATAATTGTGATATTGGAATGAAATAGGTATCTGGGGGTATTTTTCAATGACAATATCAAACTTCATGTTAGTTTGTCTCTTTCGTGGGAGAAGCGCCACCTACATGCCTTTTGAGTCTTTTGAAAGGTCATAACTTTTTTGTGCGTACCTACCTGTATAACGTTTTATAGTAGAAAAATTGATTTCTATAACACTTTTGTGTGAAAATCATTTTCCAAGTAGAGGTAGCTGCGAGCAACTGTTTTTGAGTTATTGGGAGTCGAAATAGTCAATGCAAGTAATTTGGAATGACACCAAGTTGAAATTCAAAATTGATTCATTAAGTGAGGGAAATTATTTTTCTTCCATTCCATTGAAAAATAGGAATCGGGTGTTATTAAAATTTGATACTAATAATGATAACAGTAATTGCGACCAAAATGATACTAAAACAGTTAGTTGAGATAGCTTGGATCACAAGTACAGAAGACAACAAACTTCACTGTCACAAGAACGGATTGAAATATCATGACAGGTACTCACTTAATTGTTATTTTGTTGAATTTGAAAAGTTCGAAAAAGTAGGCACAAGGAAGTATACAGGGTGATCCACGGTGGATGGCCTATATTAGAAGTATCTGGAGAATGAAACGACAGAACATTCTGGAAGTTGGGATGCTCTGATAATTGAACATTCTCTATCCGTATAAAATATTTTCATCTATACAGTGTTGCCACTTTTATCAGAAACAACTAGCAACTTCGTTATTTTAAACGGAGCACCCTGTATTTCATTACATTTTCATATTCTTCTCGAAGAGCAGATTTTATCGATGTATCACACTTGGGGTCCAGCAGAAATGATTACAGAGATATAGGGTGTTCAAAATCGGGATTTTTCAATTTCAGGATTTTTTTGTGTCAAAACTATTCATTATCGATCAAAACGGCTCGAATGTTCCTATCTTAACTCTCGATTCACTATCTACTGACATTCAATTGGAACAGATACAGGGTGATCAGAATTCTGAATCTTGAAGCACCCTGTATTTTTTTCCAATTAAATTCCAGTAGATAGTGAATCAGAAGTTGAGATAGGGACATGTAAGCCGTTTTGATCGATGATGCATAGTTTCGACACAAAAAAATCCCAAAATTGAAAAATTTCGATTTTGAACACCCTATATCTCTGTAATCATTCCTGCTATACCCCAAGTGTGATGCATCGATGGAATTAGCTCTTCAGGAAGAATATAAAAATGCAATGAAATACAGGGTGTTCTATTTGAAATAACAAAGTTGCTAGTTGTTTCTGATAGAAGTGGCAACAGTGTATCGATGAAAAAATCCACCGTGGATCACCCTGTATAAGAATCAAATTTTGCCTACATACTAATGTTGAATGTAGGAGAATATTGAATGATAGAAGAAAAATGCACTGTCTTATCTTTTCTGATATTCACTAGAGGCGACTTACGAGCCACATGAAAATAATTCAAATGCATAGACTATTTAGAATCCCAATAACTCGAAAACAGTTGCTCGCAGCGACCTCTACCAGGAATATAATTTTCACACAAAAGTGCTCTAGAAATCAACTATTTTACTATGAAAAGGTATACAGATGCGCATAAAAACATACCATTTTAAAAGACTCAGGAGAAATGTAGGTCGCGCCACCCCCACGAAAGGAAAAAATTAACATAAAATCCGATATTTACATTGATAATCTCCCCTAGATACCAAATTTCATTCCAATATCACAATCGAAACCTGCATAATGAACATGAAAAAATGGATATACAGGATGTAATTCTGATGTCTGAAAATGAAGGATATAGTCTCTCAGCTCATTTCAAGAAGAAGAGTTCATATCCGAGAGTTAACGAGCTGTAGGGAATCGAAAACTTGAAATTTGACATGCACCTACTAAGAGTCGATATGCATTTCATGATGCCGGAAAATTTCAGATATTCTTACCAGTGGCGTCCGTATGCGATGTATACTGAAGATTTTCATGAAATTATATTGAAAACCCTCGTTTTTTTCCCATAAATGAGATTCATTTCTGAAATCCTCATTTATTCTGCACCTATTCGACTACCTGATTTTTTTTGTTCGACAAACTATTTCCACGTGAGAAATAACAACCATATTCATGCATTTGTGGTGCCAGCTCTGGAGTTCCTCAAGGATCAAATCTTGAACCCTTACTTTTTCTCTTGTTCATAAATGACTTGTGCGCCGCACTGACGTGTGAGAAGCTAGTATCTGCAGATGATTTGAAGATATTCAAAAATGTGCAATCAGCTGATGATTGTTCGGAAATACAGAACAATTTGAATATAATCAGCGATTGGTGCAATTTAAATAGACTACAATTGAATGCGACAAAATGTAAAACTGTATCATATAATCAAAACATAATCCAGTTCTATATCATTATGTAATAAATGATATAGCAAAAGTTCATGAGAATTCCACTAGGGACTTAGGAATCATATTTGATAGTAATTTGAGTTTTATCGAGCACATAGACAATGAAACTAATGAGGCTCTTGAAATTCTTGGATTCATAATCAGAAGCTGTAGATCATTTACTGATATGCAAGTAATGAAAACATTATACTATTCTTTTGTAAGATCGAAGCTTGAATACGGATCCATGATTTGGAATCCACACTACCAGGTTCATAGTGATAAAGTAGAGAAAGTACAGAGAAAATTCTTGAAATTCCTAACAAAACTACTGGTGTATATCCACCTAGAGGACAAAAATATAAAAATATACTAGAAATTTTCGAATTCAGCAGTCTTGAGCTTCGCATAATAATGATGTCAATAGCATTTTCATACAAAATAGTACACCATGAAATTGATTGTCCAGATATAGTTTCAAAAATAAACTTTTATGTTCCAGGAATTGGGTCTCGTCAAACTCAAAAATTTCTATGTAGTCGTGCAAATACAAATTTAATGTTGAAGTCACCTGTAAACATTATGTGTTCGAATTTTGATAAAATATTTAGAGACTGTGATATCCACCATAGTATTCTGGGGCAAGTTTTGACATGCGTCAGACAAGCTCACAGGAGGTTTGTAATGAATAATGATATACCTGATCATATATACGTATATTTTTTGTGATGTACCTATAGTATATTAGTAGTTGTTAGTGCAAAGTTATTAAATTTTTTATCTAGTATATTCGTTATGTATGTAGGTATATGCATATAGTTTGTATGTATTCAATCAATCTATCAATTTGTTAGTTGAATTAGGCTTTGTTTATTCTAGTATTAGTTGATTTATATACTTGTTTTATGTTTAAGTTTCCGTCCTGTAATTGACGCAAGCTGTTGGTTGAAGTACCCTTAAATAAATAACGCAATTATTTTGAACTAGTAGGCTAGTGCCCTATTCGAATTTGAAATAATGACATATGATCGATTATGTTTCGGTCTCAAGTTGACAGGTATTCATGAACGTGAAAGTTTTTAACATTGTGAAACTTTATTCAATCCATTTAGAAAAAAATTGAACACCCTATATAGCTCGAAAGTTGAGCATATGTTTCGAGATATGTTCATATAAACTTTACCTCTCAAAATGAGCGAATGAACCATATCCTATATTTTCAGCCATCAATTATATATAACGTGGTAGATGGCCATACAGGAGAGTGTGCCATTGACGAAAGTGTTCAATTGTTTTCTTGAAATTGACGATGCCCTTTGCCAGTCAGCTCCATCAATTATTAGTCGAGTGCACATTGTTTTTTGTGTTTCGATGGAAATGAATAACAAATAGGGTGAGTTTCATGATTGCTATCAATTTTGCATCAATCAATATTTTTTGACAAGAATGGCTAGGAGTCAATGTGAGAGTTTTCTATTAATTCTTATATCTGATTCGGGCGGAATCAGATAATATAATACAATAGGATTCGGAATCATAACCTCGAAAAGACATTCCAATTGATAAGTGACAAAAAAGATTCAGGTGGGCTATCTCTTCCTGAAGAGTTGGTAAATATTTTTCCGGGAGTGTTACCTATCAACCTATCAAATAAATTCTGATATACAGGAGCCAAACAAACAAAAAGTAGGTATACGAACTGATTTGTTAAAACTTGTCTTGAGGCATTTATTGGTCGGTCATGTCGAACTTTCGACTACACTGAGAAAAGTCCCAGGAAAAAGCTCTTTGCTGAGTTTTTTTCTCCTGTTATATCCAAAAAAGTATCAATCGTAGTAATGTCGCTTTGCTCTCACAGAAAAAATCACTTTACTGAATCCATGTTACTGGTACTCCAAAAAAACTTTCTATTACAGAAAACAACTATGCTATAGGAGGAGAACTGCAATTCTATTAAATTATTTCTCCTACCCCGAAAATGTACTTTTCCGAGATAGGTAGATATCTTACTGTCGTAGTAAAGAAGTTTTCATGAATATTTCTTTATAATAACTGTAAGGCTCTGTGCTTGCCCAGCAGAGAAAATTATCATAATCAATATTTTCTTTACAATAACAGTGAAGTTATATTCTATCCCAGCAAAAAACTTAGCTGAAAGCGGTTAGGACGCGCCAAAATCGCAAGTCGGTTGGTGCGTATTTCATTTATTGTCAAACGTGCCACTGCTGCAGATCGTTACCTACCGGACATCACATTTTTAGTTCAGACAACGATCTCTCATACTAGTTCATTTCATTTTCGTATCTCAGTGCATAAGTGCATCGTATATCGTATCAGTGTTACTATTACAGCAAAGAGGAAGAGTCGAGGTCAGCGGCCACAGTGTCGCGAGATTTATTGTGTACAAAGGTGTTTTTGTTTTTTGTAGGTACTATTTGGGTACTGTTTAAATCAGTTCAAATACGTCCATGGTTTGAGCACGTTCGTGTAAAACAAGGTTCGTTCGTGTTGTAGTACCTATTTGTAGTTAGTTCTTTTCCAAACTGAACTTTTTATAGTTGTGCTTGGTTGTGTGTTGTGTGTATTGTGTATACAGCACAAATTCAAGTGAATTTGCAAGATGATAATTTTTAAAAACACTTATAAGTACATTTGCCTTTACTGACATTCCGAAGTAATCTATTTTTTATTCACTATAGATTCTAGGAATTTCAAGACTGATAAAAAGTATGAATAAAGCATTTTATTACATTTTTCATAATGTGTTCCTTATTAAAATCCCCAATTTCTGAATGAATGATCTCAGGCTGAAATAGTTTCAACGGTTTAATTAGCAGAAGAAGTTAATTCTCTTACATTAGAAAAATACTTGCAAAAAATTTCTTTGAAAGAAGAATCATCACTCGTCCAACAAAACTCACTCAACTTTGAAAAAAACATGGACTTTCACCCGCTTTCACCTGAAAGAACTAGGATAATCAAACTTCAATCAAATTCACAAAATTTCAAAAAGTGATATTCGAATATTGAAAATATAGAACTTTGATTGAAGTTTGCTTATTCTATGTTTGTTGGACAGGCTGAAGTTACCATATTTTCAAAGATATTTCCAGCAAATATTTTTTCTAGTGTAAAAAAATTGACTTCCACTGACTATAAAAACACTATGCTGCACTTGGCAAGAACTTTGTTGTTCTAAAAGAGACGATATACTACAACAGCAAATATCTTTCCTGTATTAGTGATCCACTTTTCTATAACAAAATAATGAATTGGAACCTCTTTCTTGGGATAGTACAGTTGCTTTCCTACCACAGCAAAGTTACTACACTATGACCAGAGAGTGACTTCCATACAACAGTGAAGTGACATCCCTACATCAGTAAAGTGCCTTTCCTACAACAGTAAAGTGACTTTCCTACAACAGTAGAGTGACTCTTTTACTAGAGGAATGTTACTTTGCACCAACAGTAGGTAATTTTTTTATAAAGTAGCTCTACTGCTACAGGAAAACGGTGCCAGTAAAGTGCATTCTTCTGCAGTAGTAAAGACTTTGGCTGTCCCCTATGTAGCCAAAGTTTTTGGCTGTAGCAGCAGAAAAATCTGCTGTGACGGTGGAAAAATTTTCTCAGTGTACCATATTCACAAACATTAACGACGAGAAAAACAAATTCAACATACGCTATCGGCATAAACCTCATTTCAGCGTCAACAGTCGTTAGATATGGAGTATCAACTAACATATTTGATAGATGATAATTATTATGGAAATTCTCACCTATTAATTTCACATTTTACTACGTTGAGCACGGAACTATAAGGAATAATTCGCACGGAATTTGAATGCAATCGAAGTATTCTACTTGTCCGAACCAAATTCAGAACTAATTTACTCATATTTAATGAAACCCACCGTTTTGAACATGAATTTAATTGCTTTATACTGGAGATGGAGTCAATGTTAATGTTCACAAATCTTGATCCCGTTCCAGGTATGTGAATAAACCAAAATTAGCTGTTTGTGTGAGTAAAATGGAGAAAATTATTCTCTTGGAACTTTGCATTATGCATTTCATCAGTATTCTCACAGTCTAATATGTTATCATGGAGAGTAATACTGTTGCTACTTTCCTCATGATGAGTTTAAGGAGTTACATTTAATTCAATCGAAATGATTCTTCCGATATTATGCGTCATTGAAATTGTTGAAGAAAAAATGAGGAATACTTTTTGTGATCGCCTTACCATAATATATCACCACAAGGAATCATCCAGCAGTCGAAGATTGTCATCTTACCTGAAAAACAAGAATTGAAATGAATTTATTTACCAATTTTTATAGTTTTCTGAGCTCATGTTTTGTATTAGCACAGAAAATAATTTCATTCCATGAACTGAAAATACACTTATTCAATTTTCAATCTACGAAGAATCTAGAAGATGAAAAAATCATTGAGGAAACTTTGAATAAAATATTTTCGAATTCATGAACGCTACTCTGTCCTCGCGAACTTATTACTTATATCAACAAAATATTTCTTCTCGAGCGAAATTGCTCTACTTGATTTTTATATGATACCTACGCCAGGAAAAAATACTAACAAGATTGATAAAAACACGTAGTGACAAGATCAAGGTGGAGAATAGATAAGTATTTTTTCTTCTTACTTCAACCTGTTTCAACCTATTTACTACTCGAAGTGGAGGACTGATTGGATTAATTTCTTGAGGATTTCAACCGTATTTTTCCAATTGTTCCGTCCTAATGTATGAAAGTGAGGTAATGTTTATAAATATATCTATTCATCCATCTCCATTCAGACATTATTTGGGATTGAATATTCGAGATTTGTTCCATCGTTTTTTTTTTCTCAATTGATATTGTAGAAAGTCAAAATGTGTTTATAATAGCAACTCATTCTCAGTCATTTCGATATAAATCTCTATGGCGGACAAAATGAGAAATCCGGCATCTGGATGCTTGCCATGCATGATATATTAATTGAGTGTGAACTGATAGAAAGCATTCTCTCTTATTCGGAATCACTACATATATCAGTCAATTTGTTGAAAATGAATGTTTCAGTTGAGATTATAGTAACCGACATCTTGTTGGTATTTTGTTGAACACTAACTGTGATCAAACAGTTTAATTATATGAAATACATAACGAACCTGTTCCGGATAGTCAGTGCAGAGGTTAGGACTGAACTGTACAGGGTGCGACTCTTGAAATGAAACAGACCCTTTGACTCTTTTGGTTTAAGATACGGAAAAATGTTGAATGAAACAATTGATTGAGACGATCCTAATTATAATTTCGTGAAATTGCTTGATATACAGGGTCATTCGTTTTTTAGTAAAGTACATTGACTTCGATTTTTTCAATGGAACACCCTGTATATTTTCTGACATGTCGATAGGGCCTTCTTTTTGATTCCAAAAATTCATATATTCTGCATATTTATGTAAATAAAAAATTTACCAAAATACCGCTTTATGAACTTTCACTTCATATCATCTAACTTAAGTTGATCATAGTGGGCTTTGAAATAATGTTCATATATTATTATCATTCAAGCTCCGTGGAAATGGCATGATATTGTTCATTATGGAATTGAAATCGCTCAATCTCAATACAGATAAATATGAATGAACAGTTTGAATGGAAGAAACGGTATTTTGGTAAACTTTGATCATCAGTAACTCAATTAATTACCATGAAATATGCAACCCATATATATTTTTGAAATTAGAAGAGAAGCTCTATCGACTTATCAGAAGATAAATAGGGAATTCCACTGAAAAAATCTAAGTCACTGTCTTTTCCGGAAAAACGAATGACTCTGTATATAAAGCAACTTCACGAAATCAAAGTCGAGGGGCCAGTCCGATTTCGAGAGCAGGAGCCCCCTGTACATTTGTGATGAGTGAAATGTCATTTGGTAGATTCACTGGCTTTTCATTGGAAGTGCACTCTGAGTCCGTATCGGAGTTGCATCGAGTATTTCTCGGTAATGTCATAGTATAAATATATAGCTACTTGGATTCCTACATTTCTACTGAAACCAGTTACAACTTTCCATCTTACAATCCTTGATGGCAATCGTAGGAAGCTTGAAGTGGAAATGAAAGATTTCAAAGGCGTACTGATAATATGATGACAACACGAACTGAGTTGATACTTCCTGAAGAGGAAGCCGAATAAAATACACCATTTGCCAAGATCCTTTGAGCCCTAGAGGAAATACACCGTACATTTGGAAGCAAATTTATTCAGCTGCTTGCAGATAAAAAATTAACCGAACTATGATTTTAACTTCAGATGTCTAACACTATAGTTGGATACTGTATTTATTTCAGCATGATGCACGATATTTATTATGATTTTCAGAAGAATCTACTGTTCCACTGGAGATTTTCTAGATCACTCAAATCCGGTTTCGTTATTGTATATAAACTCACTTCGATTCCAAGAATCTTTGATACATCGAGCAAACAAAACTGAAATTGGTTTAGATGCCTCCAGAATCGGATTTTCAGCCAATCGAACTATCGGTCGGAAGAAAACGGAAAGATTGACATTCGCGAAAACTTGGTTATATAATCGAATAGCGAAATGTTCAGCGATATTACATGTTATCTGAAACTGAGATGTATTATACCAGATGAACCATCACAGTATTCTAGCCCCAATGCAATATAGGTATGTTCTTCTTCACACCTCATTTTCATGATTGATGAAAGAGACGTCATTCTCTGATGCACCGAAATGTCGGAGTTATCAGGGTTAAAAAAACGCAGTTATTTTACATGACAATTGCAAATATTTTTTCCATTATTCATTCTCCTTTCCGTGATTTGATGGTGATTCAGATTGTTTCCAATTGGATGCTCAGAATTGGCTGAAACTTATGTGAAATGGAAAATGATGTATCAAAAGTGCACAAGTCTCCAGATCCAGTGGTCCTAGCAGTTTTTCTGATGAAATATTGTTCATGATTAGAAGGCTCGGTGGTCGAGAGCGTGAATACGCTGAGTTCGTATGAGGACTCACACCGAGACATAGGTTCGAATCCTAGTTATAAACCATGGATGTTTGTGTCTGTGTCTGTATGCTTACCTAATCTTGCACAAGTTTCGACTTATGGGGCGTTTGGTCCCAGTGCTGGGACCAACGAGGTAATAATAAAAAAATAATAAGTAGACGAGATAGTTTAAAAATTTCCAACTGCCCATATACAAAACATTCAATTATGATGATATGGATTGAGTCATTGATAATTGGTACTCGTTTGCTGAATGTTCGCACTTATCTCTTGAAATTCATGATGAGAAAGGAAATACTACCTATATACCACTCAAAATTTCTTCAATTTCTGTTGGTGTCAATAATGCAACTTTCCTTTTATTTCCAAACAGCTTCCGAATCCAATATTTTTTCTCAAGTTTTCTGAGGTTATGGTGTCGTTGTCATTTCGGAAGCCACCAGAATTCGTTTACCATCTCTGTTCATCGGTGGAATGGTTCGCAATTTTGGTTGACACAACAGTTATAACTAACGCGTGATCAAGTCGAACTGAAATCCACCGAAGAATTTATGAACACAGTTGGTGGATTGATGGAGCCACCGGTGGATAATAGAACGTCCCATATATTATTGAAGTCGTTATTCTTATTTTCTCATCACGCAAAAACGTTTTACACTGGTGTTGGAATCAGCTTTCCATCATCATCAGATGATATTAATCTTCAGACGTTCCTTCAGTTCATGTACTAATGTCAACATTGGATCCCTAGGGACAGAGGTGAAATGTTGTTGAGTGTCTTGATAAATTCAGAGCAATTCAGCGAAATAATCAATTCGAATTCATGGAATTGACTCAAACTGACTCCATTGCTAGGGTGGTAGTTACTCTACGGTGAAACTCTCGAGGAACTTTTTTTGGCAGGATCGTTATGATTGGATGAAAATATTCTGAGACCTGTCGATCTTCATCTTCAGTAGGTTCTCAGAAGGATGTGAATGTCTTCTTCATTGGATCATTTTTCCAAGAATTGTACAGGTGGATTATCTTTAGTCGGTCAACTTTCGCAAGGATATGTCATGCATATGATGGAATTCAACAGTTTGTAGGAGCATCTCTTGGTGGAATAATATTATCAAAGTCGCCTTCATCAAAATCGTCATCTTCATCGTTTGCAAGGTCACCATTCGATCGAATGTGCTACGAGATCCAGCTTTTACATGGTGTTTTCCAAAGAAATATTGAGACGTTTACTAATACCATTGGAACTGGTTGTATACCCCTTTATGAAATCCAACGAATGTGAGAACCCAATGATGATTTAGTGAAACACAACAGAATTAGGATAATGTAGGCAGTGGAAACTGATTTCTGGATTCCCAGGAAGTATTGATTTATCGCTCTTAAAATCATATCATCTAGTGAAAACAATATAAAATACTCACATTCTTCATTATTCATTATCATCAGGAAGAAACTATTGACCAATTCATGAACTTCCTCCATAATTTTCAGGAAATCATACGATTTTAATGTTCAAATTTCAATCTCAAAGAATAAGAATGACAATGATAGGATGGATGATCTCTTCTTTATCACAATGCGGAGTTGATGCAAAGTTCTCGTTCGTATTTCAATATGTTTTCCGTAGTTTACTGTATTTTTCTCCTCGAATGTCTTGCTCAGAAGCTGAAAGAACTCGAGATTGTCTATCAGCTCAACAAAACCGTGTCTGTACTCTGTAAATAGAATTTCCAGTAAATAGGATGTACTATGTTAAATATACGAAGTTCGCAAAAAAGCGGCTATATACCGCTCGGCATTTACATTGACTTCATTTACATAATGCGACTATTTCTGCCGAAATAAGCAGAGAACAAACAAGACGAAACTCCTCTGGTTACACAGTGTAGTGTATTCCACAGAAAATGTATTAGGAACTGTGTCAACAAAACGGAACTTGAACCTCCGTCACAAAGTGAACTGATCTGGAAAATTGCACGTACTTAGCATAAAATAATAATAAGAAACGTCTATGATTGTCATAAGTGAAATACATGGAAAAATAACTTAGATGGAATGTTGACGAAGTCTTGCTCAATTTTGGTCCACATACCCATTGCCGTTCTAAATGACAACCTAGGTAGGTAGTTAGTAGGCGAAAGCTCTGATATTGTACTTGCGGGTACTAGGTCGCCTACTAGGTTTACATTTATGTCGACAATGATTCAACCAACAAAGAGCCATATGCCAAAAAAATCACGAATTGGCTGAGACAGCAAGAAATATAAACCAACAGAAAAATCAGACAAAAGAAAAATAATGGAATGCAATACATAATGGGTGCTAACCTATCGATTGCCAGTAATACAAATGAAAGAAATCTGACTGAAAATGAATCTGAAAGATGCAGGATGAACTGAATAATATAATGATCTAGAAAACGTATCAAGTAGATGCTTCTTCGAATAATTCTTTTATATTTGAACTTATCCATAGTATGATCACGTAAAGTGGAATATTACACATTCGAATAGCATCGAAGACAAAACATCTTGGGAAAAATGTATTTCTGTGTTGAGGTATGGTCAGGATGGTTCTCTGTCTGATATTTTTCGAGTGTATTCTGGAGGCAGGTATAGATTGACTTCTACTACTGCTTGAATTCACAGGTCAATTAGAACTGATCTAATATTCCACTTCATAGACGGTTGAAATAACTTTTCTAATGTATTGAATAGGAACATTTTTCACGTTTTCAGAACTCTATTTCACTATGATGATACAATCTGATATTCAAAATTGCAATTAGAATACCATATTCTCTTGATGGTATTGACCTTCCTCTTTATTTTTTTCTCACCTCAGTATTGGAGTGGTTACTCGATTCTTGAATTTTTGTAGAAGAGAAGTTTTCATTAGACTATACTTCCTTCACAAATCTGAGGAGGACTAAGATATCTGTTTCATGGTATCTTCGGGAGGTAAACTTCGGAAAAGCTCTCGTACATGAAATGAAATGAATTTTGTGTTATCAGGTAGGGTCAAATTTTGAATTCTAGTTATCAAATCATTATAATTTGATGGACATTATTCTTTCTAAAAAACTTCATGATGAAGCTATCCAAGAAGATCATCCTACGATCAATAATAATAATAAGAATTATAGAACTCTAACCTATTTTGGATCATCAATTCAAAAATTAGCTTCGTTTCTACACACACCGAGAAAAGTCCAGTTATACATGTCTCTATTTGAAAACTCCTCATAACCGCCAAATGAAACATTTTAACCACGAAATGTCATCTGATAAACGTGAAAAGTTCACGTTTTCAACGTGAAACAGGTCACCCTTTCAAATCACTCATTCTATTTCAAAAAGGTTATCTTTCAGATTCGAAATCAGACAAGATTATAGTTGAAAGATGGAAATTTGAAGATGATCATTTGAATCCTAAAAGATGTCATTTCACAGTTAAACAATTATCATTCAATACCATCCCTTCTATTATTTCCCATCTTTGTCATACTCGTTTACCTCAATGAGTCATCTCACTCACCCATGAACAATTGTTCGATGAGAATTGTTAGTCGTCTCCGGATTCCTAATATGAAGGGACATATTAGCTCGCGGCAGCTCGTGAACTCTTCTTGCAGAGTGATTTTTTTTTCCGAAACAGTGAAGTGGTTGAGAGATCTGCTAGAAATATTAGGGACATATTTGTTCATATATTCCCCAAGATTTGTTGAGGAACTACAGAATGTTGAACTGCCTCTGGGCGTTCGGTAAGTGTATGTATCGGAATGTCTTCCAAATTGGAAAAACTCTTATTTTTTTAACTCACCCCACTATTCACTAAGTGGCAAAAGCTTGGATTTGAACAGTTTTATCGGTGATAGATTGTTTTGCGTATACATTGTGTCCAAGATTGATTACTCATGGGGATCTCGAAAACGTCGTAAGAAAAGTCTCTCAACGCTCTTTTGTAAAGCTCAAGTGGCAATAACGGTAAATAGAATGAAACGAAATCTGCGAATGTGAACTCTGATTTACTGACGATACTGTGTAATTACAGTTTCGGCCACTATGTTAACTAATAATCCAATGCACTGACGATGAGAACAAATAGTACAAATTGGAAGCATTTTTATTCTACACAAACTGAGATATTGTAAACTGAGTATATCGTCCTTGTGATGCACTTCGATGCCCTGTAGTTCCTCAAAAAAACTTCACTTGGGGGTAAGTATATGAACCAAGTATATATGTCTTCAATATTTCTCGAAGAGTTCCAACTCACTTCATTTTTCTGAAGAAAAATTAATCATCCTAATACTGAAATACCATCCAATCATTTGACTATGAAATTGAAAGCAAATTATATTGATATGAGTATTATTTGATTTTCAAAATATCACTATTCAATATTGAAATGCTTTTCATTTGACTATCAAATTGAGAATAAGTCAAATTTATATGAGTATCTTCTCATTTTTATAATATCATCGTATATAGCATTGAAATGCTAGTCATTTGACCCATATATGAGTGTCATTTCATTCTCATATAAGTGATATTTCACAGTTATATGATTCTTTTCAAATGATGAAGGTGATTTCAGTGAAATGGAAACTATGCTGGCGCCTATTCAATTCAGAAATCTTTTAATGGTTATACAATTTCGTATAACAGCTAATAGATATTTCTCCCGGTGCATTAACAGGACTCAAAAGTAACATATAGAACAAATAACACGTTGGGAAGGTTTATCAAGAACAATTAAGACGAAACTTCTGAATCCTCAGAATGAGGGGTATACAAACTCAAAACAGTGGATCTTGTCCTAAGGTATATATCGGTCAGACAGGTCGTACGTTTAATCAGCGCATTCATTAACATAAGACGAATTTTTTCAGGGAGAAAACGAATCCAACTCAAGGCAACCATATATTAAAAGAAAACCATAGTTTTGATGATAATTTCGAAATACTACACGTAGAAAATGAAGGAATGAAACTCAATCATTTTGAATCATTCGGAATCAAAAAACAGAAAAATTCCGATATTTCACTTAACAATCAATTAGACCTCAATAGTTCACCACTGTTGATTTTTTTTCTTAGTAAGTAGGTAATGATATGTATTTGATATCAACCCTTTCAAGTAAATCATGTTCACCCTATTTTAATGTTGATATTGTGTCTAATTTCCAAAAATGTATGTTTATCGAGCCTGTCTACAGGTAATTAATCCTTCAGGTTGGAAAAGTAGGATATATAAGCAAGCCAATGTTAGTTTAGTATACCAGTATATCACCTGACGAAGCTACTGTGTTAGCAAAACATGTCGTGTGTTTGAGAATTTTGTGGAAATCTAATCGTTCATGAAGTTTTCACAATTGATTTTATTAGTTTTCATTCGTTGCGATATCTCTTATAACTCGATATTTTATGGAGACAAATTAGTTGAGTTCTCTTTATATGGATTCAGAATTTTTAAAAACACCGTAGAGAAATTACCTTAGGGCGTGAAATGTGTGAAATGAGGAAGAGTTGAACTTTCGCGTAAACTATGGCGTAAAATCGCAAGGCTACATTTATTCACTCCATGAGAATAGCACTCACAGCATTCACTGAATTTTCCTTTCATGCGTCTGCAACACAAATTTCTTTAAATGAAATTCAGCGACTGCGACCCTTGAGCGGCTCAAACCGAACCGTAAAGGCCAATTTTCCATGAGACATTACGGAGGATGAAAAGGATGAGGCCTGGATGTGCAGACAAAACGAGAACGAAGTAGCGAAAGCTGAATACGAAGAATATGATATTGATATTCCTGAGGATGCTCAATTCAGAATGTCATCTTATGCGATCGGCCAGATGGAAATTATTCCAATGTGGAAAAAATGTGGTGCAAAAAATGCGGATGATATGATATGACTGAAAGAAACATGCTTATATGTAAAAGTTTGAACTAAATAATCTTTATCCTCAACTTTCAAGAAAAGTGCTCTTTATGTACCTAATGTATTTTGTGTGCATGTAGTTTGTGATTGATATATCAAAATAATGTTCCATTATTTCTTGTGAAAGTGTGGAAAAAATAAAAACACTTTTCTTAACGGTCGTTACTAGACGATGGAATGAAATGCTCGCCTGTTATAGATTCAGTAAGACTAGAGCGATTCATTCAAATTAGCACAAGGCAGCAGATCTGTATCAATTTCGTTCTAAGAAATCAGATGTCAATGATGTAATCAATAATTATTAGTGATATGGAAAAATCATGAAGTCGTCTCTTTGACTCATCGTCTGTCTGAATGAGGAATACTAGATAATTGCGAGATGACTATAACTGAGTAAATAATGAAAACCGATGAAGACTATACTAAAATAAATTGCCGAAATAGAGAATTTCATGATATGGCGTGAAGAGAAAGGGATGAATAGTTGCACAAACATTGAATGAGGTCGTCCACTTTTTTTGATAGTTTGTTGTAGAAAAAAATAATGTAGATATGTAACACAAGCTATTTCTCGCAATTGGCTGAAAAATCATTCATTCTCTTCAAAACAAATATTTTTCGATTTGACGCTCTCCTCAGTATGAGTTCTGTCATTATGATCCCATCCTACTCAGAATTGGTATCTGGGGGTTTTTGGGGTCGAAGATTATAATTATTCAGTCAAAATTTTGAAATTCAGGATGGCGGACCCAATGAGCCAGACCACTTTTGTAATAACGGTCAGATTCTATCAAAATTGGTGACTAGAGGTTTCCGAGGTCCAAGATTAAAATTTCTTCGTCAAAGTTAGGAAATCCGAAATGGCGGATCCAATATGGCGAACGAGTTTTCAAATTATGATCAGAATTCATTCAAAATTGGTATGTGGGGGATTTCAGTATCGGAGATAATGATTCTTCCATCAAAATTCAAAATGGCAGATTCAATATAACAGACAATTTTTGTGACAATTATTCGATTCCATTCAGAATTTGTATCTGGGGGATTTTGGGATCAGAGATTACGAATTTTCCATCAAAATTGGGAAATTGAAGATAGAGACAATATAGCAGACGAGTTTTGAGATTATAATCAAATTCCATTGAAAATTTGTATCTAGGGCTTTTCGGGGTCCGAAATTATGATTTCATTCTCTAAAATTCGGAAATTGAAGATGGCATATTCGATATCAACAACTATGAAAGAACACGATCTTATGGATAGCTGAATCCGATGCCAAACTAAATAGAAATAAAAAATTGATAGTATATTTCGAAAATCGAGATAGATATAGTCGAAATAAAAAGAAGTAGGAATAGTAGTTTGAAAAACTGATGAAACACGAATTCATGGATAGGTGAACTGAAAAGTAGTAGAAAACCAAACAATCAGAGTGTGCTGAGAAATATTTGACTTAAAACATAATTTTTAGGAATTATAATATGTATGTATATAGCAGACCAATGTTTGCAGGGTATAAGCTATTGTAATGAATATAGTAGTTTGGAGAACTAATGATGCATGTTTTCATAGATGGCCAAACTGAAAAGTCAGTAGAGAATGGGGAATAGTTTGAAAAAATATAGTGTCGAACTGAGAAGAAGTAGAAAATGAATGAAAAATTTGAAAAACGAATGAATCCAGTTTCCATAGATAGCCAAACTGAAAAGGAGTAGAAATAAATTAATAAAAGTTTTTTAATTGATATTTACCAAAAAAATTTCTTTCTAGAAAAAATCTTTATGGAAAAACAACGGTTGCCGTTTCAGCTATAAGTATCATGCTGATTCTCAGTGATAATATTTGATATAGTATTATACAATTTTGTAGTGGTATTATCAGATGATTGAATAATGACTGGCTCTTATTTACCTGAACGGTTGGTACTTACTACCGACTATTTTCATCAGTTTATCTTCCGGAGTATACGAACGTTATTTTTATCAATCTGATTAAATTACTTGAACTTCCTGACGATATGTTGAAGATTTCTTTACGAGAATATAACTCATTCAATCAATGTCTTGTTCTCGATGGCAATCCAGAAGAATCAAGTCAGCATAAAAATACGTGCAGAGGAAATGGAATAAGTTTTCTCATTCGCCACATAACATTTTCTGACACTTTTCCGTGGTTATATCCTGTAAGGCGACGAGGTATGTATCTGAAGGTTCGGGAAGGGACCGGAAAGTGTTATTCCACCTATTAACATGACAGTTAAGACTATGCCATCATGTCACCCCTCCATTGAACGAGGTTACATAATAAAATAATAGAACATGTTGGATGTTATATTACTCAGAACTAACTACATGATCATTATCCAGGAGGCTCAGAGGAAATGTTTTTCTGTCAACTTTTCTCTCCTTTCATTCTTTTAGTGCTCATTGGATTATTCGATTTGTTTTTGGCCAGTAAATGATTACATTGATTATCATATTATTTGAATTTCCCAGCAGAGACAGATTAAACATGAGGCTATTGGCAAGGTGATGATTCCCATACAACATTTTGTAGGTATATTTGAACCCGTTTATCAAGGTCTTCAAGGTCATTTTCGTGATTGTGTTCATAATCTTCATATATCATGTATGCCATTCAACGAATTATGTGAATTTTCTGTTCTTAATCTCCTCTGAGTACAATTCACCGACTCAATTCTATGATATTTTATGAATTACAAATCAACAAATCTCTGAAATAACATGAAATCAACTGTGTTTTGTTGATGGTTGAACCAGTAGAACTCTCCTATGGATAAATGTAGGCTTCAGAATGTCTTAGGAATGATTTCATTATACTTGAAAATAATTCTTTCCTGATGATGGGAGATCAGTACCAATAAATGCAAGAAATGGATAAAGGTGGGGGATCGAATATGGATTTGAAACTGGACTTTTTTCACTTCATTATTCCAATAATGAAAACAAGGTGGATTTGTGATTCAAAGATATATTTATTAGTGACAATTCACTCTTTGTAGTGCCTATCTGAGCATGATTGAAACGATCAACAATTCATATTTTGTTGCTGGTGAGGAGTCTCCAGAAACTAACATTACGAATAACACATTAGACAGATTGGGTAATTTATGGTTTTATTTGAAAGGAATGCATCTCGAAATCATATTCAAATCATGTATGTGTACATGACATCCTGCATAGTACTTCATAGATTCAGTTCATTGTTCAATGAGGATTGCATATACTTCCGAAATGAATGAGTCAGAATACCCTAATTTCATTCGAATGAGAGGATACAAAAGCGTATTATCTCGATTAAAACAAACTATTCAGTAGTATTTGTAGGTGGGTAGCTTACTTCATAGTTCAAATTGAATTTCTGAACAAACATGCATTGAAAGGAAACTCAAATATTCAGATTGTGTGATATCTCATGAATTCAGAAGATATAATCACATTTCTTTTCTAATTTTTCAGCAGGATAGAAGTTTTATATCTGGGGTGTCTTGCAATTGAGTGCGAAAATGTGCACAAATTGAGAGCAAAACCCACATTCAAATGATATCAGGATTCGATTTTGTGTTCTTGTCTCTATTCTGTATTATTTGCAGATGATACCACACTCCTAACAAGAGGTACGGAGAGTCTGAGCACAGAATGTTTAAATCTTGCAGAAACTTGGTTTACTACTGATAAGTTGAAACTGATCGTGGATAAAACACAAAGAATGCTATTCAGTTCGAATAAATTAGCTCAGAAGTCTGATGCGGTGAAACTGTTGGGCATTACACTTGACACAAGGCTGAACTGGTCAAGCCACGTTAAATGTCTTTGCTCAAAACTTTCCTGTCAGTTATTTGTTATGAGACAACTGCGTTCATGTATCAGGGACAATAAAATTATGAAAACAATATACTATGCCCTAGTTCATAGTCACCTGTCATATGGCTTGACTCTGTGGGGCAACTCCAGTGCAGCACTCAAAGTATTTGCAATCCAAAAATCAGCTGTGCGCATTGTTGATGCAGCGCAGAGTCGATCACATTGTCAGAGTCTCTTCAAAAAATATGAAATTCTGCCATTACTATGTATGTTTATCTTTGAGTCACTATTGTTTTTCCACCGTAAGTTGCCCAAATTATCTAAACACTCGAATCTTCATGATTACAACACACGGCAGGCGGACGATCTACTGATTCCGTACTCAAGAATCTGTATAACTCAAAACAATAAATCTGATCTGAATCTCTACAACAAATTAAATAATATGTTCAAAGACAAACAAATAAAAAATATGTCCCCCAACGAATTCTACAGATTCTCTAGAGGGATCCTCTTGGATCATTGTTTTTATAGTGTCAATCAATATTTGAATTCTAATTGAATTTCTGTCGTGCTGTATTTTTACTGTGATGTGCTGATGTATTTTATTAATTTTGATCTCAAGTAACTATGTTTTTAAATGACTTCAAATGTACTTATGTATGTAATGTGGTCAATAATAGTATATAATGTAACAAGTGTTATGAACGTCCTTTTAGTAACGAGTATTTTGAGCACGAGCGGAGCAGAGCGAAGCGAGTGTTTAATAAACGAGTGTCTAGAAGAGTTTATGAACGCGTTACATACTATATGCTTTTTCTACGAACTCCGAAAATCACATTAACAGACCTGCTATTCCTGCTAACCTACAAAATAATTCGAAAGGAATGGGAATTGAGAACATAATACATGCAACTGCATGCAACCAGCAAGACACGTATAAGTGATATTGGTTGTAGATGTGTCCAGTCCATTGCTCACTAACCTTTGTTTCACGTTTATTGCCATGCTTAGCGCAGAATAAATAAATTGTTCTCAAAGATGGATACTTTATCAACATATCCAACATATTTCGTATTGGGACAAGGAACAATCTATTTGTAATCAGTGTAGCCGCCCACTGAAGACGATAAATTCTTTTGATTTTGAGTAAAAAATGTATAGTCATTATTGAAATAGTGTCAGTGCACTTGGACCGTTTTCTCAATGTGAATCTATCAACACTTGAACCCACATTCAGCAACAGTGCATCTTCGGGTATGTTTGAATACTGTGGGTTCATCGTAATGTGATGGACCCAATGAAATGTAGACCTATCAAAATGAGGGTACATCGCAATATGGAAGTAACGAAATGTAGGCATAACGAAGCGCACTCTTTCAACTCACATCACATTGTTTAAAACTTGGCTAGCGATTGAGTAGTCAACATTTTTGAAGCTCTAGTGATGACTGAATCCCTGATATTTTTATTGCATCCAAAAAATCCTGAAGCTTCTGGTTCTCAGAAACTTCAGGCATATTACGATGTACTATCGTACTATACAATTTGAACTGATGGAACCAAATAACTATTTCGATTGATGAATGAGTTTCCTTTTATTTCCATACTTCTACATGACTCGAATGTTTGAAATCACATGCATTCTTTTCACTCCATCGCAATTCGACTTCTCAATCTCTCAGCTTTCCCTTCGCATATCACAATAACCTCCCGAACAAAACAGAATGTGAAGATTGCTCAGGACTACGAATCGGCATGAGACGTACTTTAATTTAAGAATCAGATATGCCTGAGAGAAAATAAATATCTTCCGTAGATTCCAAATCCGCAATATATTCTTGGGTTATTCAGACTCCAGTAGCCGCAAAATCGAATAGTGGGCGCATATATCTTTGGAGATGAGTTTTATATAATATTCTATTCATCCAGAGTATCTCAGGCTACTCCATGTTTCAGTCAATGATTTTGGAATGAAAATAACGGGAACTGTGATCTACAGAACCAAATCTATGAAGCGATTAGGGAGTTGCTTTGTCTGATGAATTAATAATGGAATGAACTTTTATTTCCTATATTCAATATATTAATCATAAAAAAATATAAACGGTCTTTACAACAACCTGCCATTAATTTCTCAGAAAAAAACAAAACGAGTTTTGACAAACGCAATAGACGGTTTGAAATCCATATCATGATAACACAGGTAGGGAGGAATGCTTTTCTGTGAAATATATCACTTGAGCAATATGGATTTCTTCCAAATATCATATCATGATAAGGTTAAATGTCATTCTACACTGAGAGAAACTGGATATTTAAAATATCTTCCAGCTCTGATTGTAATAACCATTATGAAGAAATCTCCTATTCCTGATCATTTCATAATTAAAACAGTATTCTCTCCATTCTGTAGTTATTAAAATCGCTTTCTTGAACTGTTTGTAATACCCTTGAATGGACATTTGCTACCATCATAACGCAGGTGTGTTATGACATTATGAGAATTTTACAAGTCCTAGTCTATTCAGATTTTTCATTGACATAGCTCGTTTTGTGAATTATGGTGAATTCGGATAAGGTTTGTTTCAATTATCATATAGCTGTTTGGGATTCTAGCATTGTACGTTGACGAATATAACTATAGCAATTCACATGTACGACGGTTATTACCGAAAAACGAAAGATTTGTATTTCGTGCAAAATACCTTATTCAATATTTGTAGCAGAGCGCTTTCGACTGTTAAGTCATTATCAGTGCGTACCTGTAAGTAAGTAATCTGCTTTTAGCTATTCGAAAGCAGATTACTTACTTACAGGTACGCACTGATGATGACTTCGTCGACTTCGTGACAGTCGAAAGCGCTCTGCTACAAATAATGAATAGAGTATTTTGCACGAAATACGAATCTTCCTTTCTTTGGTATATATTCACTTGCACAAAGCCCAGCAACCCTCACTGACGGTTATTAGACAATCATTCGACAATCGTAATTCGGCTCATTTCGCTCTAGTTTTTCATTCGTTTTGGGACTGACAAAGCTACAGATGGCGTTCCTTTTCACTTCAGTTCTTGGTCATGGGTGCCCGTGTTCAATTATTGTTCAATGGTTTCGATCGTCCGAATCGATCGAGGATTCGATAGAGCAGTGTCTTGTGGGTGAAGGCGTGTGATGTAGCAAAATTTTGTTTCAGAGCTGGCCGAGCTGTGAAATACACCGTGCATTGCATTACTGCAATGAAAAAAGTATTCTCCAGAACCTATTTTCACGGCCTAGAATTGGTTTATTTCGAAGAACAAAATGATCGAGGAGATTCTGAATTGAAATATCTGGGTTTCTGTGAGGGAAGTTTTATTGACAATTCTCATCATAACTCCGTAGGGAGAGTGAATGTGAGTATTCAACTTCTCATTTCTTCATAAATTCTTCAGTATGCATAGAGATGATATTTTTCCGAAAAAATTGATGAGTAATGTCGAAAAACTTCCAGAGAAACCTAGATATTTCAATCCAGAAACTAATCGTATTTTTCGTTTTTTTGTTTTAAATAACTTTGGATCATGAAAAGTGTGTGGATAGGATATTTATTTTCATTGAAGTGATTCAATGCACGGTTTCATAATGCATACCATCGAACAATGTTGACCACTGTTTGATGAATATTCTAGACTAGAAAAAATTTGGGGTAATTGTTGAGGATCAGCTTTATTACAAAAGCATGTCAAAATGTCAGATTTCATTCAAATATCAGGTAACTATAGTAAAATGAGACGAATAACTGCATTACCTCAAGATAGTTGTGGCAGTTATTGAAACAGGCTGTCTTATGACAATATTCTAATAACCATTGTGAAGTGGTTTCGTTACTGCAACATTCATATGGAAATAATTCCTATTCGACACTATGTGTTGTCATAAAAACTAGAACAAGTGGTAGTTATTCAATAGCGGTGTTTATACAAGTTTACAAATTGAATATGCTGCGATAACTACAAGCCACCTGAAAATTCACTTCATCTACGGTAGCAAATGAACACATCTGTTCCCTATGTATAGCAGATATCGTAATAACGGGTATTCGATTTCCAATTATGATAACTCAAGTTGTCTCTCAGTGTATGAGCGTAGAACATATTTTTTCAGTGAAGAAATATCTGAAACCTCTAATAATTTGATCGAAATACTGAAACAGCGCTGTATCTTATACTATCAGTTATGGAGAGTAAATCATCAGTATCAATTAAAATGTCAACCATCATCAAATGTTCGTTAGTATCTAATCTTTTGAAACTCTGATATCCTGTTCTTGTATACCTTCAGGTTGAATCAAGTTCTCGGATGGATTATTAGAAAATATGTAGCTCAATTATTCACGAAGAAAACTTAATTGAAGACATCAGAATGATACTTGATATTCAATGCACTTTCATCTTCGGAAGACAGTACATAATATAGTCTCGAATATGAACTCGCATTCACGATACAGACAAATGATTCAGAGGATACATCGGTAACAGAGTTCAATAAGAGCTCTTGCTCGTATATCAAAGAAAATTGTGTTTGTTAATGCCTTTGATGTGCGAAAATGGCTTCGTACGTCGATGGTTCCTCGGAGGAAATGACAAATGCTAGCGAGAGAAAATGAACCCGGCTCGTCAAGTCGACTTTGATGAAAGGAAATGCATTGTTCTGAGAGTAATTGATTCCATATCGGTTAGTTAAGCAACGCGAGATATTGGATGTTATGGGGTCTCTTAAATATTTGTTCCGAGAAGCAGACTGAGGAAATTGGAATATTCCACTTGATCTCAATAATTTAGTTCAATAACGGTTTATTAATCGATTAAATCACATTGTTCGACAACTTCACCATAGCTTTCTATAACAAGATATAAGTTCGTTTTCGTTCTTCTAATAGGAAGATAAAAATCACAATTGGCTAGTGGGCAGTCACAGTCTCCTTCTGAAGGTCGAGATTTGACATTCATCATTCATTATTAATCACAATCCTGTTATATGAAAAGATTTCTAGTTGCTTTTCATTCAACAGACAAATAATTTCTTGTATGAGATAGAGATTCGCACCAAGGCAGATAAAATTTGAGAAGTGGCTACATTGATTCATGTCTTTCATCATCTTGAAGACAGTGCACTAGAGCGAAGTTGCCCAAAGGAAATGCATTGTTCTGAGAGTTTTTTTTTATCGCTTGGAGCGCACGAAAGGATATCCCTATAATGCTTGAAGAACATCGTGCGTTCCTAGGGAGGATAGGGACGAAAGGTAGGTATTGAAATTTTTTTTTAACTTCTGGAGATTTTATGTTGTTGGGAATACTTCCTCAGGCAACGGAGAAAAAGACTGAGGATGTTGAAATATTCCACGGTTTATCTATTGAATCACATTGTTCGACAACTACATTTTTGTTTAGTTCTTACATTCATCATAGTCATTCATATCGAGATATAAATACGTTCATTGAATGAATATATAAATATTTCAGTTGGCTAGGGGACAGTTACATCAGTCTAATTCTAACGGTCGTAATTTGCAATTCATCAATAATCATTATTCCTATAGTTGCTTCTCAATCAACTGAGAAATATTTCCTAGTATGAGTGAGTGATTGGCACCAGAGGAGATACAGTTCGAAACATGACTACATTGATTCATGTCTTTCATCTCATAGAGAATGCACCAGAGCACAGTTGCTCAAAGGAAATGCTTTGTTCTGAGAGTAATTGATTTTATATTAGTTAGTTAGACAACGCGAGATATTGATTGGCTGTTATAAGCCCTCTTGAATATTTGTACCTAGAAGAAGACTGAGGAGATTAGAATATTCAAAATTCATTAACGGTTTACCGATTGAATCACATTGTTGGTTAGAGGGTCAGAAAACACAAAATCATCTCCACAACGTTTGATAATCGAAAGATTATTTAGGGAAACATGTTTCGGACAGTCATGTGTCCATCATCAGCCTTAATTCTTACAAACCAAAGGTCCTATAATATGACACAAGTTTATCATGAAAAATGTATGAAATAGAGAATTTAGTCAAGTGACGATAACATTCTTGATTCGCTTTTTATCTCAGTGATTGAATCAGCATAAAAAAATATGAAAACGAATAACTTTATATAAAACGATTACTCATCAGAAGTTGATTTTCCATTTTTTGTCTTGGTATTTCGCGACCCAATAAGCCTGTTCAAAACACTGCTGAATAAGAATTTTCAATTTCGTTTATATTTTCAAATTTAGCGAGAAAAATGTGAAGGGCATGGAATATGTCATCATTGTTCATCTCAATCTCCATTTTGAAATATGTTCATTAGATTTGTCAGATTTGGTCACGGTATCTGACGCTGATTATGGGGCAACCGGTATGTGGTCAAAGAACTAACTTACTTGTTCCTAAATGCGCATATGACCAATCAGTAGACATAAATATTACTGATTTTCAGTTCACTTGATTATTTGGGGTATTCTCTTCTCGTTTCTATATATAATGAGAATACGAGTACTATATTTCAATATAATGTGTAACTAGAATAGGACTAATCAGATAATTCGCCCTGCGTTTGACAAATAAATATCCTAGCATCGAGTAAAAAAAAGTTCGATAGAATGTCAGTGCAATTTGTTTGGAGAATCATTTCAAGAGAAGGATTTTAGATATATTGAAGAAATATCGAATTTTCACTTAGTTTCCGACGTTTCGGGAACTAATCTGCTCCCGTTCTCAACATCAAATGCTAACATTTGCTTATTCTACAGGTGTATTCATCCAGTTTGACACCACTCAGGAACATACTGATTCTGGCATATGATGGATGAGTGATGATGTTAGCATACAAATGAGTTACAAGGTGTTTCCATTAATCGATCTTGAATCTACCATTTTCATGTTCAGTTTTCAGTAGTGAATAACTACAGACAGTATTACTGATTTTGTTTATTACCCATCATCATAAAACATTCTTTCTGGACGTAAATTTCTGAGTTCACGATCGTAAAATTCACTGCAAACTCCTGTTTCAAACATGATGAATTTTATCTTCTATGAATGCAAATATAACAGATTGAGTTTGGACAGAATATCATATTATATCTCATACGCAATCACGAGAGTGACAGAAGGAGTAGATGCTGAACTGTCAGTTGTGGTGAACATCAGACTAATTCAGTTAGTACTGACCGTAACAATTTACCAGAAAATCGAATTATACAACAACAATTATGATGACATTTCCTGAACCCAACCTAAAGCATGAAAACTTCCAGAAGTTAGAGGACCTTCGTCAAATCAGAATCTAGTAGACGTAATTCGATTAACTTGTTGGGAGTTATCTCTTGGGCACAGTATGGTGTGGGTCCAGTTTAAACTTATAGATGATTGAAACTGAATAGAAAGTTTGAATGATCATAACTCTCAATATGGCATCTTGATAAATGTAAAAAACTCCACAAACGATAAGATTTTCACAAAATTCTCAACAACACGACAAGTTTTGTTTATGGATTTATGACAATTTTCATTTCAATACTGACTGAATTGGTAATGGTAGATTTTTGCAGCAGTTCTAAGTCGTAAGTTTTGTCACAAGAGAACTCGACATAATGAGTAGGAATTGGATAATTCCAAGATACTGGGTGGGAAATAGATACTAACAGAATTTCGAGACACTGAGCTATTGCGGCGGCGCCTCCGTACTATTCAAACAAAAATTGTGTTCAATATCATCTGCAACCAATCTCTCATGTGGGGATCCGTATTTACAATCACAAATGATATCCTAATCAGGAAGGGAATCTAGGAGTAGCCATGGGCAGAGGGTTGTTTGTTGATATTTGAGTTATTCCAGCGCTTGGAGTAACTATATTAATCTGATAATTCCTCCGAATGCGTTGAGGGCAACATCTATCTATATATGATCAACCGTTCATTAGCAACAAGGAGATATCCGTTTGATGTTGATTCAGCCCATGATCAATGATTGAAAATTATCCTTCACCATTAAAATCTCCCATACCTAAGGATTATCAGGAACATCGAGTTCTGTTCCAGTGGAAAGTGTCAATGAAGGAAACCTAACCTCTGGTATGTACCTCCGAATTTCAGAGAAAGATTGATCAACAATATTGAAATATTCAAGATTTTCGTTGAAAACTATTATATTTCTACGCTTAATATGTCAATGAAAATAGTATATTATGTTACAAGTGTTATAAACGTCCTTTTAGTAACGAGTATTTTAAGCACGAGCGAAGCAGAGCGGAGCGAGTTTTCAATGAACGAGTGTCTAGAAGAGTTTATAAACGCGTTACATACTATGTTTTTTCTACGAACTCCAAAAATTTCATTAATATACCTACCTGCTTTTCCTGCTGATCTACAAAATAATTCGAAAGGAATGAGAATTGAGAACATAATTCATGCAACTGCATGCAACCAGCAAGACACGTATAAGTGATATTGGTTGTAGATTTGTCCAGTCCATTGCTTTCTAGTCTTTGTTTCACGTTCATTGTCATGCTAAGCGCAGAAAAAATAAATTGTTCCCAAAGATGGATGCTTCATTTTTACACTTCTTGGAGATATGCAAGTACCAGAACATTCTCTTCGATTTTACTTTCGTCTACATTTCGCATATATTTTTAATGAAGAATTCTGATGCAAACGAATATTGTCGTAATACCTACTCTCGAAAATATTCCCAAAAAGTTCTGGGAAATGCTGCTCCCGGAGGTATATCATGTGAAAAATTATTCATTCAAGTTCAATTCTTTGAAAGCCAAGAATTATTGACTGTACGTTAGCGCGGTTTGCGGTAATGTAGCAATGTTTGCCTATGTCGCCGTGATCGCCAGAGTAGGACTTTCGGATCACGGCGATGCAGTGTTGCATTTCTCTCACCATAGCTTGTTACAGAGCAAGCTGTGATTATGCTCATCAATGACCGGTCACTTTGTCATTGTCTTATCCTCTGTCGAATTATTTTGCATCAGTTACAACTGCCTTTCTTGGAATATTATATCTGTATGCCTTATACGGCAGGAATCAGTTTCATACTCATGTTCAGTCGGAATCGAATTCTCAAACAAATAGATTTCCTTTCGAAGGGTAATAGTTTTGAGGAGTAAAACATTATTTTTTCTACAAACGTCAAAAAATGACAAGGTTCGCGCATTGATAACAAATTGCGAAGTGACACTTTTTTCAGTTTCCTACGTTACCATGATACCTTGCACATAACAATGCGCGAAGTAAAACAGTGCGCGAAGTACCTACTTCGCGCATTGTGATGTAAATAAATATATGAGATATTTATGTTTCAACTTCATGATTCTCAATCGGGCAAACATCCACGAAATCATTCATTTCTGAATAATCAACAATAACTTTGTTTTATCTCTTGGAGCGCACGAAAGGAAATGCCTATTATGTTCGTGGAACATCGTGCGTACCTAGGAAGGATAGAGGGACGCCTTTCAAGCCAGTTCAACACTATTGTTTATAGCAAGCTAAGCATATTTTTACTATAAAACTATATTTTTGACGTTTGTAGAAAAAATTTTGTTTGCAACTCGAGTGCGAAATACTTTGGTCATCTCGACTATTTTTTTAACTCAGCTACGCCTCGTTAAAAAAATCAGGTCTCGATCACCAAAGTAGCATTTCGCGCTCTAGATACAAAAATAACTATTTCGAGTTATGTCTGCTCATCTCTTAATGACCTTTTCACACGGCGAATAATAAACCTTGCGAGTATCGGTCGATGATGCTCTGAGCATTATCTGGATCTGTCTCTTTCTTCAGGTGCTTATTGAAAATTAGTAATACAATTAGCTTAATTGACAAGATGATCTTGCAATTATAATTTTTTAAGCGAGAAAGGAGATATTCTATCAACATGTCCGTTTTGCTATTTCGTAAGAATCTCCAAATGACCGCTTCACCACGAATAAACCTAGCGGGTATAGGTCGATAATGCTCCGAACATTAGTATCTGTCTCTTCCTTGACGAAGATGAATGCAGACAGACCGCCTCGAGGTGGAATCCTGCCACACTTTACACGAAAGGGAGAATCCTTGTTTACGATTTCCTCCAGATAATGCGCAGAATAATGACAAAAAGTTCACTCATAGAGGGAGCGAATGTTGTGAGAATGCTTTTCGAACGACAAGACGAATTCTGATAAAACATCTATACGAGATATGAAGGAAAATACAGCCCACGAAGATGGATGTCGAAAGTATTGGTAAAGTGTCAGTGGCTTTAAGAATGTTCGGGATTCCTTAAGTGAATGTCTGATGAATTTAATATCAGCAATGTTTCAGTTCCGCAGTATTCTTCTAGAACGCTTTTACCAGAATAACAGGATTTTACCGAGTATCTGACAATGATTGAACGTGCTGTGCCAAAATCGCATCAATTATAAGTCTCTTTCACTTCATAAGCGGTCTCATATTTCCACCATAATCTTACTGACTCAAATCTGCCATGATATGAAAGAGAAGAGCTTGATGGAAACATCAATCAGACCGATCTGTTGAATATAGGTAAACATACAGTCAACAGTCTTGAGAAATTACTCCAGAATCTTCAGTGTTAACGCTAATACACTGAAAAAATCAGTCGGTAGTGAATACCAAACGTTTAGTTAAATAGGCTCCAGTCACTGAATTCATCTGATAATACACTACATCACTACAAAATTGTTCAATACTATGATATATAACATATCACCACTACAACCACCACCACTAGCATGATACTAATGTTATAGTATGAAACGATTTTGTTGTGGTATTATTTGAAGAATTTCGTGACTATGGCTCATTTTACTCAACGTTTGGTATTCACTACCGATTCTTTTATTCACACCTAGCTGCACCTATGAAATTTCATGATAAGCGATATCAGCGGCTATATAGGTAAGGAAACATGATATGAGCGGCTATTCTGTTCGACAGCATAGAGTGCTTTGATTGACTATAGGCAAGTTATTACAGATGCGTACAGGAAAACAAAATGTTACTAGTAAAATCATTCAAATAATTTCATCACCTGGACATTTTTGCTCACAATAAGTTTTCAGACCAGATTCTATAGAGAAGCTCTGAAAAATATTTAACCATTTTGAAGTTTCATGATACCAAAGAGAGGAAAATGTTATTGAATGTAAAATATTTGAATTTCAGACGGAATACCTCTAAAAAGCTCACATCCATCATTCCATCAATCCTGGTATAGTAACTGAAGCACTCAGATCTACGAAAGCACTGTAAGGGACACAGCAGATTTTTCTTTGTTTGAAAAAGGTTTCCATTTTATATTTGATTTCAGATTCAGATTTTGAATAATGAATTGAATTCAAGAGGGGAAGTATTCGTAACTGTCGTGTCGTCGGGATTGTCGTCCTGTACATGGGTTTGCATCAAGAGCCCAACTGTGAATGATTGATCAAGCAAGATGTCTGACAAATGTTAACATAGAGGGGCACAAATCAGCGAAATATCGAATAACGATGAGTAGGCGCTAAATAACCCCAAGTTGGTTCGTCAAATATTATTTGCGTGACAGACTCACAGTTGTATTATTGGAAGTGAGTGCAGTTCTATGCGATGAACCTCGCAGTCACAAGCACTAGTAGTAGTTCAGCTAGACAATTATAAAAATATCATGCTGTCCCAGAGTGGCTGCCTGATAGCGACAGCAGTGTACCTTCCTGTGGCAGGAAATTCACTTTCAGCAAAGTCGTTATTGCTATCATAGGATTTGAAGGTGCTGCTCCTATTCGAAAATGTATAACGGTAATATGATTTCTTGTAATGGTAACAAGAAATATCTCAGCAAAAACTCTAATAGCACAAATTTCCTCAGTGTAGCGTCTAGCCAAGGAAGTCTAGCCATAGCACCAAGATGAGGTAATATTTCCACCTATCGCAACGCAGTCAACAAAAAATTTCCGACCGAAGAGCGCCTCCACAGTATTTCTTCGATTAACCACTTCCAAAATTATTTAAAAAAGACTAGCTGGAGCACGTACTCAAACCAGGGACCTTTTCATCTGAAGGTGGAGGAATATAAAAAATACACAGTAAAATTAATGTGGAATCACACGGGGAAAACCATACAGGAAGTGTTCTTCAAAGAACACAATCTAAAGATCAATCCATTCGAAAATACATAATTTGAAGGTGCCAGAGTGGCGCGCAATGCAAAAAGGCGGAACCTACAAAATTGTCCTCAAAAAATAAAGCAAAGTTCAGAAGCATTTCTTTTGGATGAAATGCTTTTATAGATAGCTATGACGGAAATAACCCAGACGGCCTTCAGAAGAAATGTTTTCAAATTGTTTCTGTAGAGTTGGCTTGGCGAGGAGGAGAAGATATTAATTGTAAAATCGATAATTCTAAGAGGAAAGTAAAAAAATATTATTCCTATTCTGGAAGGATCGAATATAATCCTGTGTTCACAAAAACATGTCAACAAGAAAAACGAAGATGTGCAGACAGTAACAGTCATGACACCAAATCCTTATTGGAAAAAACAGGGATCAGCATGGTATGACAACTATTGTTCTATCGGGAAAAATGAATATTCGAGATGGATGCAACCAGGTGCAGAACGTATTGGTTTGGATGTGGAGAAAAGAAAAATTACGAATCGTTCCAGTCGCTCCACAGCAGTTTCACAATTAGCAGAGGTCGGCGTGCAAGAACAGGAAGTGATGAAAATAACGGGCCACACTAATGTATCGTCTATCATAACCTACCTTCAGCTTGATGGAAAGGACCACAATACAATTATTTAGAATGCGACAGTTAGACGAAACGCAGGCTTCAACTTCAACTTCAACAGCACAGGTGATACAAGAAAAAGTACATATGAAACGTCACCAACAGGAATTATCCATGGTGCTGATGCAAATATCACTTACAATACAATAATTGCCTCTTCAATTCATGTTCTTGTTGTTTGGAAGTAGTTCAAGGTTGTAAAGATATAATTTGAATGGAATGTTGAATCTTATATAAACGAGTTCTATATATATTGTTCATGAAATAGTCTTCCTGAATATCACCCGACCATGACAAAAAAAAAACAATCATTTTCTCTTATTCATCTCGTGTAACTTGTATTTTGGAACAATTCGATTCGACTCTCGAGCTGAAGCTTTCGGGAGTTATTCAGATCATTAATGGTCATATGGTTGTCAAAATACAAGGTACTCTCGATAAAATCATGATGAAGATGAAAGTCGGCTTTTTGTCATGGTCTCGGGATATTACCTGCGACTATTCATCTGAGTGTATTACAAATAAATCACCTAAATGCTACCAAAATTCATGAAATCCTTCCACACTTTCCACTCAGGAATGTCCATAGAATGTAGAAAATTCTAAACGATGAATCAGGTAACAAAATAGTTATAACGTTGAAGTACCAAGTCCATTTCTACGAAAAATTTCTCTTCGATTTTCGCAAAGGTCAAGATTACTGAACAAAGGCGCGCTATCCTCAGTGCTTGTTATTTTTTGTGCATGTTTATCCTATGCTATCATTTAATACGGGCGCTTATGTTATGTCCGTTGGGAGTTTTGCTGCTCCGAGATTATTTATTGGAGTTATTTATTAGAGCCGGACGCTCGCTTTCCTTCAACTCCGTACAATGCTTCAGGTCGCGCTCCAATGAATTTATCTCAAATTGTTTCAGCAGATTATCGTTGTTCAGTGGTTATCATCAGAGATTCATGGTGTATAGTTCGAACACCATTCGTTATGTACAATAATAATTGGGTACATATAGGAAACTCAGCGACGTTGATTTCTCATACAGAGATAATACCTTTACTCAACCACTATATAGGTACTATGCAATATATCATGAAATGTATCATTGGAAACATTCAGTTAGCGTCACATCGAACTTCGATATAGTCATTCAAGACCAAAACTAAATTTTCCACCGCAGAATAAAAAATCAATGTTTGATGTTCATGAAACTTCATCATAATTATTACGGTTTAGTATTCAGTCAATACATTGTTGATAAATGGAAAAAGAAGAGAGTTGATGAAAATCCAACATTACCTGAAAGTAAACAGTCTATTTATTGCACTGAAGGAAAATCTTGTGAAATTCAGCTCAACCCAATTATGTCTCAATTTTTGTCCACTTACGATTGAGCAGAAAATCCCTATACTTGACATCAGTGTGAAATGAGGATCCATGAGCTGAATCAATCAACTCCGTTAACACATCTCAAATATTGACAAAAATATCTCGGAACCTCCACTTTCAGTTTTCTTATTGCTTCGTGCGCATGAGAGGAAATCCTTATAATGTTCGGAGAACATCGTGTGTGCCTAGAGAGCAAAGGAAGGAGAAAGGAAGGTAGGTGTTGGAACTTTCTTCTGAACTTTTGGAGAATATAGGATCTTGGAAATACTTCCTTAAGGCAATGGATTCCATACACAGAGAGAAATTAGTGTAAGCTTTTTACACATTTGTGTAGATTTTTTACACAGTTTGTTTCTAAATTGGTGACAGCACCAATTTGTGTATTTCGCGTAATATTTTGTGTGAGAGATATTGTGTATAACCAAACAATTTAGTTTTGTAATTTTCAAAACAATTCTGTTCGAAAACCAAACAAAATGTGTGTACTTTTGTGACACCAAATATATAAAATCATCCAATATTTTGTTCATTACAAAATTGTGGAAATGTTCACAAATCAATGTACTGAAAATAACACAAAGTGTATTTCTTGTACACAAATTTCGTAACTATACGAAAGGATGTGTACTTCCGTAGACTAGAATCTTCTCATTTATTAATGTCTGGCGAGTTGGTAAATGATTGATGATTGTACTCAATGATCGTAGGTAGTCCTTCCGCGAAATTATTTCATGTTTACTAGTGGCAAAAAGTGAATGATGTAATAAGATGTATCAACAAAGTGTCGATTCTTTGTTTGGAACTACCTGAACTAGTATCAACATTCTCCGGTAAGTTATTTCAATTAACCTAATGATTAGCTATTAGCTACGACTTGCTTTCAATGGGTGTTGAAATTGAAAGCAAGTCGAAGCTAATTAGTTCAGTAAACGAACGAAAAATAAAAGAAAAAAATCGTGTAGTCGCAAATTTTTGCAGAGTGGCAGGGGGAAGTGCCATGAACAACATACTAAAAGTCCTGACCCGTAGGGGATGAGCGCGATGGTGGGGGAGCGTTCTAAGGTAATTTTCTCAAGTTATTCTTGAATAATTCGAAAATCGCGACCTCTAGCGGAAAAATATAGGTATACAAAATTGAAGTAAATAAAATTTTCAATAAAAAAGTTTTTATTCACTTGTTGTCCACAATGGATAGTTTCTGAGATACAGGGGATGAAAAAATCGAGAAGTATCAAAAATAGAGTTTAATGGTATGGAATTGGTGTTCAACTTGAATTTTAACAGAAAAAATACATTACTCATTGAGAACAGACATAATTGAATGAATACGTTCTAATAATATCAACAATTAATCATCATCATCATCTATAGCTTCCGCACAAAACAGACAGTCAGTTTTGAAATCAAATTTCACTTCAGCTGAACGTAAATGTAGGGATTCCTGGGACGTTGAAGGTTGTTGTTGCTCTGAATGAGCTTCTCTCAGAGTTTTTTTAATTGAGTCAACTCTAATATATTCCTTTCTGCATGATGGATGAATAACACCTTGTTTTTTGTTCTTGAAACCTTCAGCTTTTCCATCTATCCTCAAGTTAGTTGCATTCACCAATCCACGTATCCCTTTCTCACCAACATTACATATATTGCTGACAACATCACACTCACAAACACTTTCCAGCCATTGTTCATAGGTAACTATTGCAGGTAGAGTAGGTATTTGACAGACGATTGAGTAATCAATTTATTCATATCTATGGCAACGTAGATACGAACAAAGTTAACTGAGTTGATTCATTAGAAAAGTTTATGCTACCAGTCCTTATTTTCATAGTAAAAGCCATCATTTGATGAGAAGCAGTCTATAGGTATACATTTCATGAAATGCAGGACAATAGTGACACAACAAACATGAATTGCATATCAGTAAACTCTATTTTTTATACTTTTCGATTTTTGTTTCCCCGGTATCTCAGAAACTATCCATTGTAGACAACAAGTGAATAGGAACTTTTTTATAGAAAATTTTAAGTAGTCCAATTTTGTATATTTATATTTTTTCGCTAGAGGTCACGATTTTCGAATTATTCAAGAATTGATTGAGAAAATGACCTTCAAACACTCCCCCACCATCGCGCTCATCCCCTACGGGTCAGGACTTTTAGTATGTTGTTAATGACACTTCCCTTTACCACTATATGAAAATTTGCGACTACACGATTTTTTTCCTCTATTCAGCTTTTTTTAGTGTTCGTTGATTGAACTAAATTATTATTAGGTATAATTGAAATATTAACTAACCGGCGAATGTACTTAGATACCTGAGTTCAAGCAGTTCCCAACAAAGAAGAATGTCTTCGACACTTTGTTGAAACATCTTATTACATCTTTCACTTTGTACTAGTACTAGTACTAGTAAACATGAAATAAGTTCACGAAAGGACTATACTGTATAAGTACAATCATCAATCATTCACCAACTCGCCAGACAATAATAAATGGGAAGATTCTACATTCTGCACCATACAGACTTATAACCTTCTTGTAACACATCTACAGGTCAAGTGCGAATTCAGAGTATTGAGATTGAGATATGAGTAGGTATTGATTGATTGATTGATTGATTGATATGCTTTATTGTCCAAAGAGTATAATATCTTATTGACAAAGTTACAATTTCCTAAAACTACAAATATATAATATCTATGTATTTTTTTAAACACAGTGTCACACATCCATATACACAATAAAAAATTATAATTATTATCACAGTGAAGAAAATAAAATAAAAGATACATCATCAATATCACAGATTAAAAACATTCTCCAAAAAATTCTTGCAGACTATAATACGGTCTTTCACTGAGGAATTCTTTCACGGCCTTTCTGAAATGAGCATTATCCGTGGTTTTCAGATAATTTGGTAGGTGATTATACATTTTTAGACCATTGTATATGACTGAGTCCTTAACGAGGGTTGAGGTGGGTATAGGCAGTTTGAGGTGATTTGTTTGGCGGGTAATATAATGAGAATTTGAACTCGAAAATGTATTTTTATGTTTATTGATAAGGCAAACCGTTTCTAATATGAAAATGGCATAAAGCGTTAGGATTTTATCTTTAATGAATAAAGGTTTGCAAGAGACTCGTGGTTTGACCTTATTTAAGTATCTTATCGCTCTCTTTTGTAAAATAAAAACTGGCTTCAAATGAGTATCAGCACAAACTCCCCAGAAAGGTATTCCATATCTCAAGTGTGATTCTATCAATGAAAAATATACAGTTTTTGCTGCAGAAGATCCTAGTTCACTAGAGGTTATCCTAACAGCATAACAACCGGAAGACAGTTTTTTATTGAGCGTTGCAGGAGAAGGGAATAGGACGCTGTTACCAAGTGGAAGAAAATTGCACAACTGTGGCAAAATATTACACAAATAGAAACATTACTTCAAAAGCGGTGTATTTAGTCAATACAATTGTGTGCATTGGATGATGTGCATATTTTTGTGTAGTTTTTCGCTACATCGATATGTACAAATATTTCACAAATTGATATACACAAACATTTGTTTCATTTCACGAAATGACTGTAGTGATTATTTGAACAAATGTTAAATAATACTTCACAAACATCTTTTACACAATGTTGTGCATAGATATGCAATCGCCTTTTCTCCCTGTGTAGCTTTTTCGTTCTGATCAGTGAAGAGTTTTGATATGGTGCTGTTCGGCATATTTCGAGGTTGACAACTAAAGGATGTGATGACTGCGCTTATCGAGTCTTTGAGTAATGCAACATGTGGCTGAATATTTTGTACTTTCTACTGAGGGAAGTATGTATTCCACAGTTTTAGTGCATGTTAGCTCTCTCTTTGTTGTACCTCAGTGCTTCAGCTTTGCTTTGCTGAAGCTTATTGGATTGTTGTGCGAATAAGTGATGAAACAAGTCGCTTTTTCTTGATCTAACCAGAACAGATTCACTTTTCGGCCCTCCGCATTCTCTTTGTTTATCAATATTTGCTGGTCCTGGAGGACCATCAGAGATTGCTGATTCTGCACGTCTCTTGGCAGAATTGAACAGTGAATTCCTTGTCTTTTTTTGGTTACATTATTGTTCCATATCATTCGCACGTGATCTTCTGAAGTTTAGTCAAATTATTCGATGCTTTCGATTGATTGATCTTAGCAGATATATCAGGCATATGCTCAAGAACTTTTGAGGAGTGTACTACAAAATGATATAATGGCCTGACGAAATTGAGAAACGATCATGGGGTCATCAATCGAACAAACACTGAGAAAAAAAATGGTAGTTATTACCAAACGTTTAGTGAAATAGGCGCCAGTCACAACTTTCATCAAATCATACCACAACAACATTATATAATACTATACGATATCGAATATTACCACTACAAAATAGTATTATGCTCATAGTTTAGTATTATATAATGTTGTAGTAATATCATTTGATGAAAGTTGTGACTGGCGCCTCTTTTACTAAACGTTTGGTAATAACTACCATCTTTTTTTTCAGTGAAGTAAGAGTGTATGCATGAATCACCCAGTATCTGATAATTCCTGGATCATTTCATGAAGCAGGTTCAGGGAGAAAAATATTTCTCTTGAGAAGGTTACATTCGATCAATTTTGGACGAAGATGTACTAATCGTATACTATTAGTACGATTGTCAACTGCTCGTATCATTGAATCCGAACTGCTTTATAGCTTTTATTTCGAAATTCAATTCGAGAGTTGAATTGTGCTGATATTATTTATCACAGAATGTTCGCAAAGCTATTTATGATTTCAATCCAATAACAATTTCGAAATGCAATTTGAGTTAAATCCGATGAACATTTTTCCATTGGGAGAATGAAATCTATTTTATGGTCGCATTTTGTGTAGAATAACGATGTTCATCTCCAAAATGTATAATATCCCCTCCTGATCATTCATGAAATCGATTCAATCCAAAATGCATTATTATTATTGTATGAACGGTTGACATTCTGCTTGGTTGAATATCTACTCATAATCTGTATTTTGTTGTTATATCTCGTCACAACTTATACAGAATTTATAATACAGTCAACATGAATAAAGCAAGAAACTAAGTTGATCCTGTAGTGCCCTGAGTAAGACTTGGCTTCGGAATGATACAACTCCGGAAGGGTTCTTATTCTTCGTTTCGAAAATGCATAATCCTAATCCACAACTGCTATTCAGATGAAATCATAGCTTAACTGTTACTGACAAGTCATCATGACCCTTTTCTAGTTTGACCATCATGAATAGAAACATTGTTATAATGGATATTTTTCATAGCCTAGGCGTCATTCGCCTAGTTGGTGATGCCTCACTCACCAACTCCTCGAATCCTTCAAATCACTATACTTACACGAAAATTATTCCTCAGAAACCCTGGAGAAATATCGATCAACACTTCTTTCCAAGGTATGCGCGATGTTTCAAGAACATTATAGGAATATCCTTTCGTGCGCTCCAAGAGATGAAAAAATATGATAGTCAGGTGATCAAAGTGTGAGTATCCTGATCACAATGGCTTGCCGATAGCAGAAAATTGTTTGGAATCACACGTTGAAAGGTAAGGCCCCTGTCATTCCTTGCTCGCACAAGTCTCTTGAATGCTTCTGAGGACTGTCCATAACGCGGCAACCGGATGACGGATAAAACAATTAAGGAACAACAACAATATCCAATGAATCAGTTGATCTCAACTCCTCAATTAGCGCTACATCAGAGACACAAGAACTCTGTAGACAATCACAACACCTAGAAATCTCAAAGTGTTCTATCTTCTCACTGACATGTGTTGAACAACCAATTCAACCTCGAGACTGAGAAATTCCAGCGAATTTTTGTGAAGCTCAATCGACAGCCCATGCCGATCGAGACGAAATTTTTCTCCCTCGCACCTGCATCCTTTGACATTGTGGCACCGACCTACCAGAGCCTGTAATGAAAGTTCTTTGGCTGACACAATAATTTGTCCTGAGCGAAATTAAATTTTAACTGCCTCTCGCATGGAGTCGAGGTGCATGTTAAAGAAAATTGCTTTTCCGGATATTTTCATTTTCTCTGCTCTTTGTGCAACGAGTACGTGAGAAATACTTCGAGTCACCTCGCTAATGATAATGAGGTGCTACAGATTAGAGTATGGCTCAACTTTTCGGGTAATGGCTCTTCTAGTGATCTCAGAGTCACTGCATGTGAGTAGTCAGAGGAGGATGCTCCAGTGATGTTAGATACGACACAAATGTGGAACGAAGGGGTTGGATGAATGCAACGATCCCAAAAGTAGCAATTTGACGTTACGACGACGTGTTTGATGAAGTTGCGCAACCAAACATAAGTCGCGTGGCAACCTCAACACAATGTTATCACAACCCTCTTTTGCACCGATTTGGTCAATCATTCTTGAGTTTGTGGGACGTTCCAGTTTCACCTGTAGGTAGTTGTCTATGTATTCATAATCGTTGCTAGATTGACTAAAAAACTACCTCATGACTGCGCCGTCTCGCGCATGACAGTTTACTTCCCATGGTGTTCAGAAATTAGTATATTTTTCAACCAAATAATTATTGAGGACCGAAATGGTGACTTACGAAAAATTATCAGACAACTATTATGGCATGTTAATCACAAAATCTTTCATTTTCAAATACCCTATTTATATTGCCGCGCAATAACGATCGGAGACAGAAATTAACAGCGCATTTAGATTCACTGTCTGACATACTATCGTTTCATGTCGAAAAACAAGCACGCCTTTCAACCGTTGCGAATTTCTCAAAACACATAAATAAAAAGAAATTAAATCAAAATTCATTGAGAAATGTTCATGTTACAGTTCAAATTCAGTAGAATCATAAGTACTCATTTTATTCATTAGTCATGAGTTTGCTTCATTTCATTAAGAAGAATCTACTACTACTATTTCTATGATCCTCAGTGTGCATACTAAAAACGTTCGTTCGTTGAAGAATATATCGTGCATATTGTTTTTCTGATCACCTTGTATAATATTTTTGTGCATTTGGCTATTCTTCATTGTTATGGATCCTTGGTGACCGATAAACATCAAAGATTTGGCAAATGTTTGACAGTTGTCATAATTCAAGTGAAGTTTCGAATTCAACGGGTGTTACGGCTTCTTTCCTGTGGTGACGATACGAGAGTCGGCTTGTGATACCGTAGCAGGTTTCAATAATCATATATAATCACTTACAGTGGATTTCTATTGATTACCTGTATGTACAATCTTCCTTTTATTATTGTGGACTAGTAGAGTCATTGTGATTTGTCATACAAAGGAAGATTTCCCATATTGGGGATTTTTACGAGTTGTCACATGCCGCCATTTTGAACCCTCCAGACGCTGAGGTATGTACCGTATGTTTGAGAATTTGGCAATGTTTAATTCTACATTATCATAGGGTTCACTCCTACCCCCTTCGGGTTAATTCTACCATCCGCACCATCGAGCTAGCAGGTACATCTGACTCTGAATCTCTAGATCAGGCTGAGGACTTTGAGGTTACTTCAAGTGTTTGTTGGAGGCCACGTCTATCCAACGCTGAATTAACACAAGTGCGGCATCCTCCTCAATATTCAGGACAGGAAGTTTTTGGACTGGTTGAAGACAGGACCGTAACTGTATATATGTAGATATATATCTGTATCTCAACTTTATAATTCTATTTTTCAAACTTCACACTATATCGTTTCCGGAAATTAATTTGCATAGAGCTTTTCAATCTAAATTTTACATACATATCATATTCAACAGTGATATTTATCAAACCTTCATATATAGAGTGTTGGGCTAGTAATTAGAGACACTGATCTCGAGCCCATTAATATATATTTTTCAGGACCACTTCCAGTTGTCAGCCCCTTGTGATCACAACGGGACATCGGAAGATCTACCTGGTCTGGTACTTGCCAGGGGCTTTGGGGTAACGTACATGTATTTTCTCCTGAAGTGAATGATTCATTGAATAGAGGTTTGTAAATATACTGTCAGAGTTTTTGTATTCCACCAAACTTTCCTATACTCGAGAGATATGTGTAGTCTTCATACCACACCACACCATTAATTTATTTTCTATTCATTATTTCAACGCTCATTATTGTTACAATCACTTGGAATTCTCCATCAATATCAGGAGCAGCCTGTGAGTTGGACTGGCTCTTACAATTCACTGGCGCGATATAAATTTTTCTGGTTCGAACCCATAGCATTGATTGAGTTAGTCGGTGACTGCTGTGCTTTCCCTTGCATTCCAGTGATTAGATAGTTTTATTCAGAAACAGCGTAGCATTCAAAGTTGATATTAATAATTCAAATGCGAAATAACCAGGATATATATAAATGGTATTTTTATCACCATGATATTCGATTCTGAAAAAGGGCAAAATACCTAAGTAGACTACTCCATTCATCAAAACAAAACAGCATGAAGAACTTCCAATATAATTTCTGCATATCAAAATATCAATCCTCGAAACTTTTCACTCATGAATCTGATGAAGAGTATTTTATACGTTGACAGAACTATTTAACACTTTCCATAAAAAACTTGACTTCAGTAACGAAGCTGTTTTCGAGTGAAGAACTTTGTATAACTCGACTTCATGAAGGAAATAATCTGGAGACTACACCGTTTTCATTAAATGTTAATGGATTTTCACGGCCTGTTTGAGAAACCATTCCAAACTTCAGAACGACCATACCTCTCCATTTTCTTTCTAAGATATCATAAACAAGCAGGATTATAAAAGGAAAGTCGACATCCAGAGAAAAGGACTCAATGTAAATATTCATGTTGATGTTCTATAAACTCCCGAGACTCCTGAATAAAAAACCTGGTATTAGATATTTTGAAGAGTATATTACGTTTTGAAGGCACCTGATTAAATTTTTTCGAGGCAGGTGCCCAAGATCTTTATTGGCTGAGCAGCAGCTTATTGACGAATCATTTCTTGGAGATCAAACATTCAGAATATTCATTCCATGTTTCAACATCATATATTTTGAAAGTATATGAACTGTTCGAAATTTAGTAAATTTGCATGAATTGATCAATTTGTTATTCCAGATTTTCTGGGATTTTCTCTCCTCGTTTCTATAAAATAAAAAAATGAATATCATTTCAATTTTTGTGTGTACAGATCAGATTATTTGCCGTAAGATGTAACTGCTGTTAAAGAATTTTCCTATCAGAGATCCTAAAAGAAAAATTCACTAGCTCGTCAGTGACAATTTGTATTGAAAAAAGTTTGGAGAAGAGAAATGAAAATATATAAAAAAAATATCGAATTTTGACTTAGTTCTGGACGTTTATGGAACAAATCTGCTCCCGTTTTCAACATAAAAAATCGCAAATTCGTATTCGTCCTGACACTTCTCAGTTCTCAGTGACAATTTGAATAATTAATCTTGAATTCACCTTTTTCATCGAAAAATGAAAACATCCTGTAACTCATTTGATTGCCAACGTCACCAATTATCACAGAGAATTGAAAAGTATCAGAACGAATACGAATTTGCGATATAAAAAATCCATTTTTAATGTTGAAAACTGAAGCAGATTCGTTCCTGAAACGTCCAAAGCTAAGATGTACTCACCTTTATTTATCTTCTTCAAACTTTTTTCAATACAAATTATCACTGACAATCTAGTGAATTTTTCTTTCAGGCTCTCTGATAGGAAAATTCTAGAAAGGCAGTGACATTTTGGGGCGAATCATTCAATTTGTCCTTACTACACGTATATGGGAATAATATTCATATTTTTATGCACGACCAGGCGTAAAGTAGCACTTTACCGCCCGGTTTGCGGGCGTAAACTGGCACTTTACCGCCCGGTTTGCGGGCGTAAAGTGGCACTTTACCGCCCGCGGACTACTTTACTGCCCGGCGGGCGATAAAGTCATTGAGCTGGTGGTAAAGCTAATGTCACTGTCATATCGCACCAGCTTACGAATTCTTCGTATACTTTGTCGTATAGTTTTTCTGATTTACTTGGCAATAAACTCGATTTTGCTTCCTCAGCTGCCTCACTAATTTCTGTTGGAGTACAATTCACACTTTCTTCATCACTAGAATGCATTTTGAAATCACTAATGAATTATGTATGATTACACAAATTGACAGTTAATATGGCTACTGGCCTATTACCTAATTCCTATTTCGAAAAATTGACTGAGTTGCCACGTTGATTCCATACTTCTTGATTAATTGTATTTGCGATATGGATACAATACAGTCTCACTTGTGCTTGAGGGGTGAAGAGATACCTACATGAGATATCAAATATATACAGGTCGAGCATAAAATGTTGTATGTATTTCGGGCGTAACTAGCTTTTATGGACCTAGGCGTGTTAATAGCCCTCGCTATCGCTCGGTCTATTACTTACACGCTGCGGTCCATAAAAGCCTATTTTACGCCCTTGATACATAGATAACTATTTTTTCATAGCCACAAGGAGAGGAAATCACAAAGAATCTAGAAATACGAATGTACCACCTCCTCTATTAAACCTACAGACAGTATTTGATCAATTTGCTTTGTTGAAATTGAAAAACAAATGTTCCAAACTATAGCGCTGTTATTCATTATAGTCCGATTGAGATGGAGTGAATCAAACGTCGAAAAATAATTATTTCAACTCGATCATCTGCCACTGAAAAAAACAAGAAATTTCGGTTTGTAGCCCGCAATGAAACATTCGAGGTGCATAATAAATGATGCGTCCTTGAAATCGAGAAAATAATAGCATCGTTGTATAGGAATATTTTAAGGGAAACTGGAACATCGCCTTTCTTCTTCTCTCACCATGATTATTCTACATTTCGGTTGAATAATGATTCAGATCAGTGAAGTCGTAACGAAGAAGATCCTCTCGTAGACAAAATTCAAGTAGTCGTGTTCTCTGTAGTTTCATATCTTTTTGAGGGTGCTGAATCTGAATCTAAAGGTTGCAAACGAAATTTCCTGGTGCGATCTGAGCAGAAACAGCAAAACTTTTGCATGTTTTCCAGTTGTTTGCCCGTAACTCAAAAACTATACATCTTAGCAAAAATCCTCCCCGTTATAAAGTTGAAGTTGAAGAAATGTCCAATATATAATTTTCCTTGCGCATGGATGTGAGTCTAACGGGTGAGGAGCTAGAGCAAGTCGAAGAATAAACTGAGAAAATCCTAGGTATCATCAAAAGTCTGACTCAATAGATGACCATAAGATGAGGGTGATCCCTACAATCTACAATCTAATCGTCGCTTTATCGTCGTTTGGCTGGAGACTGGTACCCTGAAAGATCCGGTTCTGGAGGTGGTGAATTGAAGCAGATCGTGGTCGCTTCAGGGTACCCTCATTCTCTATCGGTTAGTATTAGAGAGGAACTTGTTTCCTATTCCTGTTGACGAATAACAAGAGGCAGGTGTGAAGAATATGATCTCCACCTAGTTGATGCAAAAAAAAGTAGGCATGTCTGTAATAAGTTGGATTTGGTAATACTCACACTCTCTTGATTAAATAAATCAATTTCTAAGAAATCGGCGTTTGATATGAAGATTTCTCACTCAATACCTGTTGATTTCTATTTCGGATAACCTCTTTATCGTATATCTCTTGCTTCAGATGAAATTCTTTGAGGACATCATATTATCTGAGCAATGGATTGAGCATTTTAATCCAATTTCATCCGATGTACCCAGAGTATCAATCCCAATTAGTCTTGAAGTTCTCGTATGTCGCAATAGATTGAACTGGATGCAACAACTTTATCAATTTCCTTATGATACAATTTCAATGTGAATTAATATCTTCGAGTACTTTATTTTCCAATAAAGTCTTCGTGAGCTACCCATTCGTGGAAAACTCGCATTAAGCTTTCCTAAACTGTAGCAGGACAGTTAAAAGTTTCTATAGTCGAGACAAAAAAGAGAAAACCGTGTCGAACGAGTCTGCCAACATTTCCGCAAGACTACGTGTTAAAATAATTTCCAGAGCGTGTGCCATATTTGGTCAGAATCTGAAGAGTTGAGAGTTGCTTGTACAACGCCAACTCGAACGTGACATCCATTCAGGTCATTTTTATTCTCCTGGAAGTTTTTAAAATTGTTCTCCGTAAACTCTCGACATTACATCTCCTGATTTCAAATAAATGATCAACTAAAACTGTTTTCAAATATTGCGGAAAAACTTGAATTCGTCAAATGAGAGGAAGATCATGATCCACATCTTCAAAAATATTTATTAGCTGTACATTATACGAGATCAAATACACTTTGAAATATCCTAGATTGATTTGGCGTCAGCATAGTTTCTGTTTCACTATACAGGGCTTTCATTTGAAAACTTACCACCCTGCATATCTTCTGATCTGCAAAGATTACACTTTCTTGCAAAAACAGGTCGATTTGAATCTCGAGGGGGAAGTAAAATAATAGTATCAACCCAGACAGCACTGGATATTCATAGAATATTCTCTAAATATGCTAAAAAGGAGGAGTATATTCCGAATATTCATCGATTATTCCTATAAAATATACATACCACTGGAACATCTAAAAGGAATATTCCAAAGTGAATAGTCGGACATGTTCAGGGAATATTCAGTTATGAATCTTCCAGGAATATTCCCAACTGAATATTCTCTGATGTATATTCATGAAATATACCCAACTGAATATTCTGTGCGGTATATTCATGAAATATACCCAACTGAATATTCTGTGCGGTATATTCATGAAATATTCTCAAATGAATATTCGGTGGTGAATATTCATGAAATATTCCATGAATATTCCTTTGTTTCTCAACACATAAATACCATTTATTATTTCAGAGATATGAGTATCGAACATCAATTAGATGTGAGGGGATTTTGAAACAAAAAGTGTTTATGATCCGATTTCGAACAATGCTCTCACAAGAACTTGATATGTATAACATTATTCAATTCGATTACTGGCCTAGTGATCAAGGCGTTGCTCTGATAGTCTTGAGGTCACGAGTTCGATCCCTACTTGGGTCACTTTTTTTAATTTCAGAATATGTTTATTGGAATATTCCAGGAACATTCAACATAGAATATTCTTTTGGATATATTCTATGATTATCTGAGGAATTCCCATTCGCATATTCAGAGAATATTCCACAGATATTCCGGAATATTCCAGATTATTTCAAGAATATTCCAATATTCCAAAGGGAATATGATAGGGAGATTCATGGAATATCTGGTGCTGTCTGGGAAATTATTGCTATGTTTATTCCCTTCACCCCCAGACACCCCTACTTTGAAATCTCAAATGGCACTTCCTACTTTGAGATACATGAAATTGGAGGTCAATCAATGATCAAATGATTTTGGTGAAACAATATTTATTTCGTTTACAGGGTGAGTCATGAGGTACTGTACATACTCCTAACACGAACAGAGGTCCCTGAGGGAAATATCGAATAAACATCTGGAGTTTTCTTCCTCTTCTGCAATTTTAAACAGGGTGATTTATAGTATTGACCAAAAAAACATTTTTGTCACAACTTCCCAACAGCTTCTTAGGTTCATTCCATTTTTCATGGAACATTATGCACTCCAACACCGATAGACTTGGTATACAGAATTGAAAACAATCCAGGAACATACTTGTGAAATGTTGCCAGCTATCGAAGAGTTCACTCTGTATATGATTTCAGTGGACAATGACATCTTCTCTGTCAAGTAGAACAAAATGTGTTGGTGCTTCATCCTGCTGAGAATGGTGTATACCCTACAAGTTCATTTCAAAACCATGTGATGGCTCTTATCCGATGCGGGGTGTACCGCACGATACACTTCTTTCTAGATTTCAAGTCAACTCCCTAGAAGAACGTCGTACATATTTGGGAATTTTATTTCTACACAAGATCTTAGTCTCGCGTATTGACTGCCCATACCTGCTTGCACGTTTAATTTGCACGTTCCTAGGCTACCTGTACGCAGTTACACCACGTTTTACTTGCCAGTCGCTCAAACAAATGTTCTTCTTTTTTCGCCTCTGTATAAAATATGTCGTGATTACTTGTCAAATCAGAATAGAATAGATATTCTTTCCTGCAAACCCATAGACATCAAAAAGGCTACTTTACCATAATATGTTTATATTTTTTGTTGTTGTTTTAACACTGTTTGTAGCGCTCTGTATGAACTTTTTTCTCACCGTAGATTTTTTCAGTTCATACACATCGTTATTTATTTTATGTTTATATCTTCATTTCCTTCTCTCTGTTTCGTTTTTTGTTGCAATATCCACACAGGTTTTGGACCAAAATTGTTATTTTCCCATTCTGTAATTGACCTCGGCTGTGGAAATGGTGTACCGCTAAAATAAATAAAAAATAAATAAAAAAATATTGATATAACTCGCTCTCCATTTGATATAGTTGAATAAGTTTAACTTTTTTCCAGAGCACCAAAGGGTATATACATTCTTCAGGTGCTGAATGATTGAATTCGATTCCATCCGAATTCGAATCTCAGAAGTGAAATTTCCAGAATAAAAAGAGTGGCCTCAGTATAACTATTGATTCTCCTCGGTACAGTTGCTGAGTGACTCATTATGATTTGGAGTTCAATATCTAATAACATCGCATTTCAATACTTAGTTCGTTATCGAAAAATATCTCATCGAGTGATTATGAACCCAACAGATATCAACTTATTCCGATTGCAATCTATGAGGTAACGGACCCAAAAAGTGATATGCATATGAAATTTCCATAGAAGAAAAATCTGAATATTGAATTAACACATAATGAGTACTTCTCAATGAAGAGAAGATAAAGGTGATCAATTAGTCAACAATTTTCCATCATGTAAATAATGTTCCCAATGTAGACAAGTTTCATTTTCTTCTAAAACTTAGCTTTCAGTTATATTTCGAGAGATCTCATTCCAATTGATTCATCATATTTGCTGAATCCTAAAATGATCTGGAACTGAAAACTTATCTTCCCAGAATGATATTTCTAGAGATGCGAACACTTAAAGAGCTGCCACAACTCTCAAGTTTTCTTTGACTGATCCAAAAGTCATTAGGCATAGTTGCGAGGGAAGCATCTTTGATATCAATCAACGCTTACAGAGTTGTGAGCAACTTCCCAAACTTGAATAATATATTCCGGAGCTTTTCGTTTCACGGGGCGCAGGAAATTTTGAAACATAAACGTAGATAGTGAGTAATTAAGTTTTGCCAAACATGCATGCAAACAAGGAAAACTTTATGAGGAGCTTCGTTTAATTCTGATTCCTTCGGGATATAATCTGCCCCAGGATTATACGAGTTGACTATCTCTGAAAGTGGAATTAATTGAGGTTTGCCAAACAAATTTCAATTCAATTATGTGACGAAAACAAAGGTTTGCAATTTCTCTACTTGACTATTCACGCTTTAGATGTTATACAGCGTGTATCATCTAAAACGGCCCCTCCTCTACATCTCAACTATCAGTGGGGCGATTCTGAAGAATTTTAACCGGTATAGATAACGATCAATATAGAATCAGTTTTTCAGGTATGCACATCATTTTGAACAGTGCCGTGCGTGATTATCTGAATGGGAAGCAGTGAATTTTTCATGAAATCATATTAGAATTTTATTACAGAAAACTGTTCTAATAAACCATTTATGGATTCTCATATGTTCATGAAGGTGTGGATGGTAATATATAAATTATGAAAGAATCTCAACATTCTGATTGAAATCATAATTTATTAATCATGACGTTTCCGTCAACACCCTTTGTCACATACAGGTAGTTCATATAGATGTAGGTACCACTACATTACACCTCCCCTTTAGTGACAACGAATTCTTGAAAACTAATAATAATACAAATCAATCCGAACAAAGTTCAACGTTTCTTCCATTGGTATGCGACTCTTCCTGTGTGACCTTCTGGTTCCACATTTTCCATAAATGCTGGTTTTGAACGGTCTAAAGAAATATTCTTCGTCTTTTCATTGATCAGGACAGAAAAATACTTCTCATTTCTTTTCAGTTACTATTGACGATGGATTAACTTGGTTACGACACATTGAGATGTTGAGCAAGAAGATATCATTCCAACTGTACCTACTTAGGCAACTGAAAAAATACCTAGATTTTAATTCTCTACTGTCTGCCTATCATGCCTTATTTCAATCACATATTAACTATGCTATTATACTATGGGGGAACTCAAAACACTCAATCCGAGTTTTTCGTCTGCAAAAGCGCGCCATACGACTTATCACGAACTCACCTTATAATACCCCATGTCGAGAACTTTTCATAAAACTCAAGATATTTTCATTTCCATCTTTATACATATTTCAATCTCTTTTAGAGATACACAAAAACAACGAGGGATTCTGACAAGTTGAGACCACAAAGATATCGACTAGAAGTATCCGAACGTAATTCTTTGAATTTGAATTTGTTTAACAAATTACCTAAATATGTGCGCAACCTTGACCTCAAATATTTCAAAAAAGTCATCAGCAAGGACCACTTTCTGAGATTATGTTATTACTCTGTTGAGGAATACTTATCTTCACCAGATTCATCATTCACTCTATGAAAACAACTGAAAAAAAACATCGTTCATATAGCTCATATTTGCTTTGCAAGTTACAATTCCAATTTTGTTTTTCTCTCCTTTTGTGAATTGAGGAAGAAAAATAAGTCCTCTCGAATTATTGTTTTATATGTGGTACATGTCACTGTAGAAGTCTGTTTTATTTGCCAGAGATGTACGTGTATGACTTCATTCTGCATACTTTCAATTTGTTTTTTATTATCTACTACATTTAATATGTCCTTTGTACCTGACTTGCCAAAAACATAATATTTGTAAATTGGTGAAATGAATATTCTATTCTATTCTATTCTATTCCGTACTTTGTATGGTCCTGAATATGGAGAAACTAGAGTTTTTTTTTACCTGCATCAATTCGTATAAATTCATGTGAACAATATATTTGAGTTCTTTGAGGACGAAAATTTTTTTGTACTGTGATCAGACTCAGGTTTTGGTTTGATTTAATGCATGACATCTTGAAGATTTTTCATGATTCCTTGAGTACTTGACGGCGTGTCATTCTGGATAATCATTTCGCCTGTTTATTCAAGATCCACTTACAAAGTATAATTTTCTAATCAATACTGGAGCTGACGTTTCAGTCTTGCCAAAAAAGAAAGTTGGTTGCCATTGCACGTGAAACAGTTACCTCAGGATTCAAAGAATGTTCAACTGGCAATTTGTTATAGTCGATTGTGATAATGCAATGATTGGAGCAGAATTCACAATGAGGGAGTTCATATAGATGTAGGTACAATTACAAAAGTTTTCGAAGAGAACGGCACATCCAATCATCATTTTTGCGAACGCAGATAACAATCATTCTGAATTTGGAGGCATTTGGGTGCAAAAGCACGAGGAACAATAATATGGAGTTCGTTTTCTATTATGGGTAAAATGAAAACGCACTGCACTCCTCAGAAGGATGTTTTTGTCTCTGAAAAACTGATCATATTGATGAATTTTTATAGGTACTGGACAGCGGGTGGGCATATGAAGTAAAACACTCTATGTAAACCTTCATTCAGTTACATATTATGATGAAATGATTGTCATATTATGTAGATTCATATTTCAACGAGGAATATCTAACGGCTGAGTCAAAATGCATTCATACAGTTATTGAGATTTCTGGGTTTTGTTTTCTCGTTTTCACAAACAAAAAAAAGTATTATTTCATTAGAGCGAATCAGATGATTCGTCCCGGAATGCCACAGCAGAAATCTCAATCGACAGTCACTTAAATTCGGTATGGAAAATAGTCTATGAGGTCTCGCATAATATGATTTGGGATGTTGATCTGAATTTTGTTCCTTGTAGCCAATAACGTCTGAATAGGAGGTTTCACTAATTTCCAGTTATGGCGGTAATCAGCAGCAGCAGCAAATAGTGATGAACAGATGATTATTCATGAGTGAAAAGATATTTTCTATATTTCAATTCGTCGTTGTTGATTCCATAAAAATGGAAATAATAATCTAGACCAGTATTTTCATGGAATTATTAATCAAACTTTCGATGTCATTTATCTAATTGAAAAATATTTTTCATTCTTTAGTCGTTGTTCGAATCTCATATGGTTAGATCGAGGGTAAGATATCACAACAAAGCCATTCCAAAATATATAATTCCAACAACGAGGTCAGAATAAGTGTGGAATCTTCGATCAGCACCAGCATCCAATTCGCGTTAGTCAAGGTCATCATTTCACGTTGCGATGACATGAAAACTACGGGAAAATATTTTTATCTCCTGGCCAGATTGAAAGTAAGACATGTTTTCACGTAGGTTTCAGATGACGACCTTGACTACCGCGAATCGTGGATGAGTATAAAAAGCCAAATTTATCAATGTTTGGATATCTAGCAAAGCTCAGGAAACTCTGTTTGATGTTCTTTATGTCCTCGACTCGAGATGATTTTCTGTCAACAAAAACATTCGTGACCTTGAGAATAATAATCGGTTATAACTCTGCTACTAGGAAGATGTGAAAGTTCCACACCAATATAATTGTTGAGAAATCGAATTGGGTTTTTTTACAAATCATCATCGCAGCGTATGTATTACAGCAAGTTGGTTCTCCTGGGTAACCAACAGTGAATTTGTGAGTTCCAATGGCAGAATACCATTATAATTTTCTAACACTTGTATATTCAATTCTAATTGTAAGAAGAAATAAATTCTTGATATTTTGGTTATGTTGATCCTCAATCTACAGGTTGAAATAGCATCAGGATGTGAAAACCCATTCAATGAGATTCCATTCAAAATATGGTTTGACTTTGATGAAACACGATGCTCAGTTTTTCTGCACCTTGCCTCATACTGAATCGTGTTGATCCTATTACCGTCTGAGCATTACTGAAGGAATATGTAAAGTGCTATTTGACATTATGGCAAGAATGGGCTACAGAAACAAAGCCATTTCCTAGGTTGTAATCGTAAAAATAAATATACCGGATCAGGAATGAGACCACTTTATATTCCTGCTGGAAACGAAAATAGGATGTTAATTTCATGATAATGCATCTCGAAGATACTTCTTCCGGAGTTGAGAACTGAAAGTTTTTTGAGGAGCATGGATCAACAAATTACTATTCGTGTTCGTGGGATTATCCAAACATGGGAAATTATTCCGCTGTGACTTTCCTAAACAAGCCTGAACCGGAAGGGGGACTGAGTCCCAATACAATATTGTAGAATGATGGGTCTTTAGTACAGTTGAAATGGTCGAGAGCAGAAAATAATCGAACATCGGTTGGTGTGAAATGATAATTGTGAAAATGAGCTGGCTAAATAGCTCTGATAAGTCAGATTGGTCACCTGCATATACCGTATCTTGGTTAGCTGACTATATTCGGATAAAACACTCTTGATTGGTGTGGTATGAAGGGTCAACTTAGTCAACTAGATAGTTTGGAAAGTGGAATTTTTCGCTTGGTACCTGAAAGAATGAATAATATGTTCGAGCTAGTATTCGATGCAATTTTCTCTTATTGAAGATATAGCAAGTTGCAGATTCTCAAAAGTCATTGGAATGATATCTCTCTAACTATTTCATGATTCTTGTTTTTTTTTTGATCAAATAATATGGGATTATCAATCCATCTCTGTCATTCGCGGACCTTCTTGAAGGTCTCTGATGAAATATCGGCTATAATTATTTTTACAGTACAATGGAGTCCATTTTGAACAATCATCAAGTAATCAGCTAGGTCAGTATTCAATTTTCATCATCATCATAATGAATCACAATCTAAAAATTGGCAAGGTTGAGTATTGCAATTTTGGAGCCTAACATTTTAAAATAGGATTACTCATCTATAGTAACACCTGAGGATTTGAGAAATAGCAAAATGATTGAAGGTGTCATATGCAATTCAAGGGGTAGTTGCCCTGACGGTGGAGGTGTTGAATGAAATGAAACAACAAATACCCCAAAAGTTTTATACCTTGATATATTAATTGACCTGTTCCGTCAAATTTTCATAATAAATATCATCAGTTGAAGGAATATTGATTGCTGCTCGTTTTCGAATTGTAAATGATACTGAGAGGAGCCCCAACGGTGGTGACTATACTACTAGCCTTCAACGAACAACCAAGAAACTTTTGGGACAAAATTGATGAACGATACCTGAAAAAGGTGTCATATAGCCAGCTCTCTGGTGCAAACCATATTATCACTCTCAATACATTGGAGCTCGCAAGGTTCGGAAATAGTCTATAAGAGACTTTTGTTGCTGTCGTGCCTGAGTTTCACACTTCTACCAGTATACGAGTATTGATATAGAATGATTATTTATTCGCAATGAATAAATAGTAATATATTTATAATCATGACATAATGAATAATTTTTGGATCAATTTCATTCTTTCCACAGGAGTTGATGGTGGTAGTGAGCTGGGGCAGAATGAACGGCTGGGGCAGTGTGCACATACTCGGCTACACGTCATGAAGCAGCATGTGCAAGTGGGGCAGAGTATACATCATGCACTTGGACAAAGTGTACATTCTGTACTGGGGCAGAGTATGCAGCTGGAGCTGGATAAATTGGAGTTTCTTGCTTCTCCACGACTGTGTTGAACCCGAGGGTGAACATGTCATCAGCGGTATAGTCAAGAGTACGAAGGATGCCATCGGGATCATCTACGGTGTGATAGCCCTTCACTAAATCACTATCACGTTTTTTGTTTTTGGATCTGTTATCACCAGTTGAGGCGTCTTGAACTCCGTAGTTGGATTTGTGTTTGTGGTGAACCTCTTGTCTCTTGTTGGTGAAGGATTCAACGCAATTGCCAAATTCAAGTATATATATATTTATATGTCTGCTGTAGGCTGTCTTGTGTTGGCTGCAGGTGGTACCATAATGATTCGACATAGCGTACAGATTGTGAGGACAAGAAGATCAAAGGAAAGTCGACAATTGTGTTCATTTTCTCACTAAACTCTTCAGTCTGCGAGAAACGTTTCGAATGTATAACCAAAATTTAAGCGAATTTGTGGATGAATAATGACTTTTCATTATTTGAGTTCCTTCTCGCCGTCTGAAATCTCAACACTGGTGAACGAGTCCGAACAATGTGACAACCTGAGTTGGCCTGGTCGATGTGGTATCGGTAAGGACAACTCCCAAAATGTTTCGAACGTCACCGAACAATTGCCACAAAAGATGCATCTTGAAGTAGACTCGAACTGCCTGACAAAATTATAGTATTATATTATATCTTTGAATCATTGTTTGATCTTCCATAAAAATACCGGCCCATTGATTCTTCAATACCGCAAAACCAATACTAGCTTGATTCTATTATATCTATTAGCTACCAGTTAAATTGATGTATGTAGAAGTAATAGGTATCATAGCATAGTAACAGTAATCAGCGGGTACTTCTTGCCACTGACAATGTTTGCTAGTGTATATGCAATCGATAGAATGAATGGACCATGGATTCGTCAGCAATCTCTTGTTTGCTGAAATTTTCATTTTAATGGTTCCAAAGTCTCTCAGGACTAATCGTACATATCTAAAATTGAAAATGATTTATATTTTCTTAAATCTCACGCATTTCATCGTGTGTACGTGATTTCTGGAGAATGTCTCATTATTTACTGGAAACGCCTTGAGAAACACGATTGCTATTCCACTTCGTTTCGTAATGGGTTGTCGCGAGAGTTGCCATCTTTTTAATTATGTTAATTTTCTTTCGCTGCCTTTTACACTTTATCTTCCATCGGCTTGTTTGCACAGCCAACAACGCTGCAGGGCAGGTAAGTTGACTGGTGGCGACGATCCGAGAACTTTAATGAATGAGGAAAATAATAAGGAATTTGTCGAGTGACATCGAGAATGATAAAAGCAAAGAGAATATAATATTGGTGGAAACACTTGAGGTGTTTTCTTTCCGTGGAAATCTTTGAAATATTGCACTACAAAAATAGAATAAGAGTTCACAGATAATGAGGATATCTTACAGTTGTCCCAAATCAATAGGCTTGCTTGCATCGTTTTTTGAAATGTATTGATTTGAATTTGCTCGACATGAACAGTATATTTCTTCATTCAAGGAAACTATGACTACAAGTGACATGAATTTCAATTCATGTTGGCTCAAGAAAATCTTTGCTTTTCTTGAAGATCTGCTTTGACGTATCGAGCGGTGGGGTGCAACACAACGCCTGGCGCCCATTCGACCCGTTAAGTTGCCATTTGTCATTGCGTCTGAGGCCTATAGATGAAGACGGTGTGCTGGATAATAATATTTTTGAATACGTGTGGGTATACCTAGGAATTGAATTGGATTGAACAGGAACGAACTATGAACTTCGTATATTTTTGTAACATAGTTGTACTGAGGTGTTTTCGCTTCTTATTTTAACGAAAACTTGCTGAGAACCTCGATACTTAACTATAAATACACATCACTTTCGATAGCCGTGTCTGTATAATCAGTACAATACATTCGTTCAGCAGTGACGATTTGACCAGTCGTATTCATTCGATAAACGCCCTAATAGGTATAGATATAGATAATTGTCCATTCACTGTATATTTCTCACTCGATTTCTGATGGAATGATTGAGCCGATAAGAAGAAATCTGTTTATCAGTATATGTCTACTTACATTTCATAAATTTCATACATGCTCTTTTCTCAAACGCAAAATTTCTGGTAACCAGAAAATATCTGATTGTCTTGATGACATTACATTTCTTATTTTTGTGTTGAATGGAAATGTTGTTTCTTCTGGAAAAAGTTTCATAGAATAGTGATTTCTATTTAACTTGCCACTCTGTAAATTATGGAATGGTGGCTCTAATCTATTCTGTAGATTTTCGGGTTTTTATATTCAAGCACACATTCAATCACAGTGACATTTTGGGGAAGGAGCGACCAAGACAGCGAATCATAAAAATCTAGGAGAGTCCATATTCTACCACCAAGATCCACCTACAGACAGTATCTGATGATTTTACCATGATGTATGTTTTCATATATACAGGATATCCCGGAATTATCCAGTCAAACTCCACTAGCGGCTTTCACGACCAAAAGTAATAGGAAAAGTTACAATGAACATGAGTCGATAAATGTCTCCGGCCCCTTGGAAGAAGATTCCTGAAGATGATACTTCTTGGATATTTCCGAAGCGCCATATCATTGAATGATGCAATTTGGTACAAGGACTGAACTTCTCAAGACTAATAAAGTGAGAAGAAAGTCATTCCAAAATTACATTCGGAAGTGGTCATTCCAAAATTACATTCAGAAGTGGAAAATACACGATGGGACTATATACATCAAATATTGCAAAACATTTTTTGGCTACAAATTTCTCGACAATTTGATCCCGTATACTGCAAATCTACAACTCTCAACAAAAATAAAGGTACTCCAGTCCCACATCGATTAGATGTATCGTTTTCGAGTTATATCGAAAAAAAATCAAAAAATTCAATCAAAGTGGGTAATCATATACATTCTTTTCACGAAACGATGTCATAGAGGTGCTTCTTATTGGAGAATGAGGATGAAAATGATTTAAATGAAAAATCATACATCTGATCGATACAGAATAGCAGCACAATTTTTTGTGTGGAGAGGTATGGGTTTTCATTAGCCGAGATCAAATTGTCGCAAAATATACATGCAAAAAAGTATAATCAATATTTGTATGTAGTCACACCCTGAATCATTCACTCCTGAATGCATTTCTGGAATAATTTGATTCTCATACTGAATTGGGCATAGATAGTTCATTATTTTTTGTACCAAATTGCATCACATGTCATTCCGGAAATATTCAAGAAATATCATCTTCAGGAGATCCCTTCCAGGGGGGCGTAGCTTCCTTGGGAGACATTCATCGACTTATATTCATTCGTACTTTTCTTCCTATTCTTGGTCATAGGAGCCCTCTGTGTATTATACAATATAGTTTTATGGTACAAGCCTTTTAGTTAAAGTTTCTATCATTACTTCCATGGTGAGACCATCAATACTCTGATAGTAAGCTGTATTTTGATTTCCTTCTGAATGAAAATCCATTGACACAAGAAAATTAGGATCTCCTGAAGAAATATACACTTCCCATAATAAAGTATGATCCATTTGTAACATCCTCGAAATATCTCGATTCAAGAAAAAAATTGTTCAACTATGATGGGAGATTAACTTGGTAATAGATAATTATTCTTGTTTCAAGCTGATACTTGATTCTTGCTTTGAAGAAATACTCATTCGAATCAAGATTTCCTTCTATGAAAAGGTTAGTCCAAAAAGTTATATAGAATGACCAAACAGATATTTGGTTAGACCTATTCATTCATCAGCGCCATATGGTTGAATCAATACTGTTCCGCATTGAATCTAGAAATCCTTTTCATCTGTGATGAATTCCCAGAACGATGGTTTCACCAAGTTATTCGAATCGACAGATTTCTGTAATGAAACTTGAATCATGATATTCGTAACCTATTTTTGTATCGAGGTTTGATGGTTGAGTTCATTTTCTCATAATCCCAGTGAATTCAGAAATTTATTTACCCAATACAACAGAAGAAGTACGTATAGGAGAAACAATCCGAAAAACTCTATTTGATCAATTTTCAGTGAACACGCTAATCTCTGATGATGTTTGCGGTCGTTTTTTGACATAGTCTGAGAATATTCTTTCCAAATATTGCGAGAATATACAGAATCAGATCAAAACAAGATATTGATGTGATTCTTGTGTAAACATTTGTGATGTTTTTCCCGACCCAACCTATATCATGCTCTAGCCTCAACGCTTATCAACCTACTACAGAGATGGAGGAAAGCTTGCTATTCATATTATTCACCAATATGGATCGTAGCCCAGTTGGAAAGGTGTGAGGTTTGAAGGAATTGGAAAATTATCTCGATATACATTAAACAACCTTTGAGCCTTTGCAAAGTTCATATATACACACTCTAGATAGACACCGTGAACGTTAGAATGGGCCACGCCCAGTTAGGACGCAACAGAGTGGTGCGGATAATTTATATATTTATTATAACACCTTGTAGGGATGACAACGACTCGAATATCAATATTTGTACAACGAACCAGCGCAGCCGATTAGCCGCCGGTCTGTTATCTCCCATCAGGGCGTTTCCAATTTTCACACATTCGTTGTCTATCTAGAGTGTGTTCTGTTAACATGTTATTATATTCGGGTTCCCATAAAACAGATTATATAAAATGATTCATGCTTTAGTAAAATCACCCCTCACGTTACTTACTCATGTCTTCTCAAGTTTCATTTGTGAGAAAAAAATTAACTACTATGGAAATTGAATTTCCATAACAAAAATCACTACAAATGAAATAGATATGATATTTAGCCCCCATTTCCTATACTTATCTCTACTTTTCTGAACCAAGTTCGCGCTATTGTTCTCTCCCCAATACATGTTTTATTCAGGGAGATAAAAGGTGCCCCTTATTCCATGCAGTTATCTGTATTGGATTCGTGGTATGACGCAGCAAATACCCTCATAACGTTGTGTATATCCCGTTCACAATCCATTGGATATGTATGTCCCAAGGAAACTACGATAAACATATAATGTATTCTCAAAATGAGTGGTTTAACAATTCTACCTTGGAATGGGATTTTTTGTTTCATTCCGATTACATCAATTAAGTGTCATTCATTGAAGAATATGTTTGAGATGAATAAACAAATGCTGTGGATGTAGAATGAATACGATTCGCATAAAATGCTACCCCAATTCGGAATAAAAACTCATTTTTCGCAACACATACGAAACAAGACTATATCTTTCGAAGATCCATATAGAAGCGATCAATAAAGGTTGTTCTTGAGTGAAAGTGCTACTCATCACGTTTTCATGTATCGAATAGTACTGAGTATGGAAAGGATGTAGAGTACTTTTCGGGATCACTAAGCACTAATAAATTCATTTCGTGGAATGCTCGAAGTAGCACTAAGTACTGGTTCAAAATAGTGCTCCGGAGCACAGTGCTTACGAGCACAAAGGTGCTCTAAGTGCTCCAACGAGAACTAAGCACGATGGTTCAGGACAACTCTGCCCACCCTGTTCGTTCTGATTGATTCAATAATGTATGTAAACTATATCTGCTGACACAATGTCTAGAGTTTTCATTTGACAACAAACAGAACACGCGCAAAAATTCCATCTCGCCTATGTGACATAATTTAATACTGAATATTTCAGATGTAATTATGTTTTGTGCCCATACGTAGTGCAGATATGCCTAATTCGCAAACAAAAACTGATATGGAGTAAACAATGGAATTCATTTCATGCATTAAAATTGATACAATATGCAGCTTTCCAACAGCAGGAACTTCGAAATGTTATTTTCCAATGAAAGTGTGTACCTCTACTATACATATACTATAGATATACAATCGGAAGCTCGACAGATTAGGATCATCTATTTCAATATAATCATTCTCGAATACATTATTTCACGATTCGTTATTGATAAATACCTGGGCGTCGCCTATTTCGGCCCGGAAATGAGAAATACCAGGTGAAATGAATCTTAATGAGATTTGAGAAATGCCCATTTCGGCCCACAACGATAACCTAATCAAAAGGTGATCCACTTGATTATATATTGTCAGGGGCGCACATTGTTAGATTATTTAGTTCCGCAGTAAGGCGAAAACATGGGTGAATCGGCTAAGTTTAGTGATATCGAAAGCGCACGCGGCAAAACACTTTTGGTTTTCAATCAGTTCAAATTTGAAGAACAAAATCAAAAATCCAAGTTCGGAAGAAACAAAGTGCAGATGCATCAAAGATAGGTGCGATGCCTATTCGAAGGCTATGGACAATTATTCTGATCGAGTTTTGATAACATCGAATCAAAACCATTCACACGGGGCAGAGTTGGAAGTTTTGCAACGGCAAATATTGAGTGCCACAGCGAAGAGGAAAGCTGAATCTGACATTTGTGATAAACCTGCAAAATAATAAGAAGAGCTATGTCGGAGCAGATAAGGATACGAAGACATCCTTATCTTTGAATAAGAGCTTTTGCCAATATAGTGAATAGTGGGGTAGTTTGAAAATACAAAATTCATTACCGAATACACTATGACGTCCTGATGTAGTTCAACTTCTTGTAGTTCCTCAACAAATCCTATATTTGAGAGGTATATATGAACAAATATGTCCTGAGAGGAGAACTTTCAACTACTTCCCCAATCAGCACCAGACATCTTAAAGACGTACATTTTACGACTTACTTACGTCTTTACGTCCAGGGACGTATAAAGTACGTCTTTAAGATGTAAATCCATGTACATCTTAAAGACGTACACGAATTTACGTCTTCAAGACGTACATTCTAGGTCGTATCCACGTCGTTCCTCCCATGTCGTATAAAAGACGTCTTAAAGACGTACATTCCAGTACGTCAATTCGACTTATAGAACAATAATGTAAGTTATTTTCTGAAGAAAAACAAAATGTCATCTCTTCACGTTTTTTATTTTCAATTATTTTCTTATTTTCAACAAAAGTGATGTTTTTGAAATTTTTCGTCCGACATTTTGGAGCCTTCGTGTCAGATTCTCGAATTTTTACAAAAAAATCATATTCTCCGACCCCAAAAGTTCCATAGTAATTAATTTTGGATAAAATCGGACTATAATCACAAAACTCGTCCGCCATTTTGAAGCCGACATCTTGGATTTTTCATTTTCGACAAAAGGAATTATAATCTCTGATCCCGAAATCCTTCAGATGCCAATTTTGAATCAGATCAGACCATAATCAGAAAACCATATGCCACATCGTCCGCCATATTGGATCCGCCATTCTGTTTTTTCCATTCAATAATAATATCACAACGAATTGTCACCGGAATAATATCTACTTGCCAAATTCAACTTGCACGTTTTGATTTCAAACAGACAGAAGGACATGTTAAACTAAGTAAAAGCTTGTTATGTGATATATAGAACAAACACAGTAACAGAAGAAGTGAATATGGTATAATCATCGAAGTCAAGCAACAAAGAGCGCGGTTAGTACTTGAATGGGTGACCGCTTGTGTCTACCGTTTGATGAAGTCGTTTATTTGCCTTTTTTTTGCTTGTCTGCACTTGTTGCTAACTTCAGTGCACAGGTGAAAATCAACTGAAACTATGTGATTTTTCCGTAATTTGAAAGATCAATTTGAGGTCATGGATCAAAAACACCTAAAAAAGACGTCTCAAAGACGTACATATTGGTGGAAAATGTACGATTTAAAGACGTCTTAAAGACGTCTCTTGGTCGCGACATGTACGTCTTGAAGACGCCTTTAAGACATACTTTGGCTGATTGGGTCACTTTTTCGGGACAAAAATTATCACCCTGTAAGAAGGGTTCATAAGTGGGTGAGATGACATATTGTGGTAATTGAGTATGACAAAGATGGTGAATGAAGAAGGGATGAAACTTCAATGATACTTGTATAACTGTGATATTACATTTCTCAGGATTTCAATGATCATCTTTTGAATTCCATCTCTGAACTTCATGATCTTGTTCCATTTCAAATCTGAATATGGTAACCTTTTCAGAACGGAAAGGATGATTTGGAAAGGTGACCTGTTTTGCGTTGAAATCGTTGACTTCTCACGTTCATCAAATGACATTTAGCAGAAATAGGATGTTTTTGAAAAGAGACTTGGATAACTAGATTATCTCGATGCACCTCGAAGAATCCACTGCAGTGCAATCTCCATAGTATTCGTGTTTCCTTGGTGTTTGAGATTCTCAGAACTGCACTTGTAAAATAAGTAGGCAATACTGCACCGTCTCCCTGACAAGTTCAACTTCACAAGCCGGTATTACCCTAATTCACCGCATACTTTATACGACTCATATTATTCCATGGATTAGATGGTTCGTGAGGCTTCTCTTTTGGCACGTTACCCAGATTAAAATGTTAAATAGAGGGCGCCACACTTGATGAGGGCTCTCGTGTGCCAAAGCGTCTTCGCGCATGGGTTCGCTCTGAATTATTGCAGATTCAATTGCGAATTGTGGAAGATAATGGCCCAAGAAACATTTTAAATGCCTAATAGCTTCGATGAGAATTTTAATAGGTTATGTGAGCGCAAATGATAGGTCTAATTTGTTCTACCGTTTTATGAATGCCCTGGAAAAAGCATATTGGCTTTCATGTCCATATGATCCTATTTAAAGGCTTTGAGATACAATGATAGAACTATCGCATAAAACAATTTGGCATTCATTCAAATCATGCATCACAAAGGTATAGTATGTCATGGACAATTGACGGCATTCGAACGAAGATCAATTCAATACTCCTGTCACCATGAATTGATCGATTTGAATATGGTGTAACTCCATTTGGAAGTTTTGATTATGAGTACGTTGGGAATATGAAGAAGCGTACGATATCATTGGAATTGAACGAGGATATAATTGTAATTCGTTTTACAATATATAGTATTGAAGACACTGATTACTTGACACACACAGATCTTATCAGTACATCGATACCGAAGGATGTTTGCTGAAGCCAATTTATTATACTTCCCACGGAAGTTGATATCTGTTTCCTTCCGTGGGAGTAAATTGACAACTTTGTTTCCTTTATTGAGGGAGCAAACGCCTACTCTCGATTCAGTGAGTATATGGTAGTTATTAACAATACACGAAGGTAGTACTGAATATCATTTTTATCCAGGGATCAAGATCATATCCTGAGGCTTCACCAGAAATTCTTCACAACTGAGGTGTTCATTGAATTGTTTCACCACCAGCAATATATGTATATCATTATAGTTCTGTGAAACAAAAATGTGGACCTATGTCACTATGAAAGCACATTTTTTTTCAATTCTAATTGAAACCTAGTCAACATGTCAGCATATGACGAGTCGTTGTTGATAAATAACTACTAGATTGTGCAATTCCTGTGCATATCGCATCAGAACAGTGAATTCGGCTTGATTATAACAGAGGTGACTATGTCTTTATTGACCAGTGGGTCATGAAATGACAAAAACTACTTTGGTAGTGAAAACATACTTTGCGCCTTCGAAACGAGTAAATATATAATGTCGAGTTATTGACCTCAAGAATCATGTTTATTAACTGCTCTAGCATAATGATGATGTTGTTGTTTATTTCCTTTATTCATTCCCTCTCGAATATATATTTATAGTTATTCACCTGAAATCCTGAACTGATATTCCGAAATGACCAGATCCCAAATCATATGATGAAGAGCTTGCGAACTAGTGAACATGATTATTGTTGTCAATAACTCAACACAAATGAGTTAGAAATGAGAAAAAAAAAATAATTACGAAATGATAAGTACCTTTGGACAAGCACTAGAATAAATGTTGTTTTCATCTGGAAAACCAGGGAAAATTATGAAGGAAGCTGCTGTTAGAAACAATGTGAGATGAGTTATTTTGTCATTATTTGAAATATGGAAATGTGGTCAGTGACATACTCAAAAAAAAGTTTTTACCATAGAGAATGAGAAATACACAACCGCCTGTATATTGATTGAATTAAAACGACATGTTTTCCATGCACATTCACTATATGAAAGTTCCTAACGATTTGAGAGGACTACCTTACAAGGATTTCGAAATATTGAAGAAAACCTGGAATTCAAATTGATCTTTATCGCCCTCTCACGGATCAACGGTACATTTTCATATAGCGGTAAGTTGATTTTAATCGGCCTATTATGGCCTCTAGTTCACTGTGAAGGATTAATGGTACTCTGTTCTGGGACACCTTGTATGTCTCTAAGGTCAATGAGAAGTAACTCTTCAGAAAAGTATGAGAATAATCTAGAAAAGGATAGTGTATTCGAATCTTTCGGTGCAATTAGATGGTGATATCAAAATTCCTACAAAATATGATTCTGCATGCCCACTCCAATGTATTTACTGATGATTCCGCATTCGCCCGATTTGAAACTGTTCGAAAGCCAACCGGTGTTACATTGTTTGAACTCTACCAAAGCGTCGAGCTATTATACCTCAAATTTCACGTATTTGAAAACAAGCAGATTATTCATGATAGAGTGCTCTTCATTTGCAATTGGAGTGACTTTTCAGGATTTTCAGTCTCGGTGGATTCGCGAGTTTTTCATTCGATCGTGATAAGTAGTAGGTACGCTCGTTCGACTGTTACTTCGATATTTTTTTTTATGGTCTGGTTCCCACGAAAAGAGATATCCTGTAATGTTCAGAGAACATCGTGGAATCGAGGAAATGAGGTAGGAATTGACGTTCTTCTTGAACTTCTGGAGGTTATATGCCTCGGGGAACACCTCCCTTGACAATGTGTTCCAAAGCCTCGCTGCTCGTTGGATGAATGAGTCTTTGGGAAGAGATTTCTGCAGGTCTCCAAAGTGACCACGAAGGGGTGCGAAGCCTCAACTGGACGGAATAATCTCGCGGGGACTGCCAAGGGAGGAACAATTGTTGATGTTGATATTTCAGAAGAGCATCGTCCATGGAAATATCTTTGAAATAGAGCCAGATCGCCAAATTTTTCACGGTATCCCAGAAAAGTGATTGAGTTTGTGAGCGAGGCATCACCCACGAGACGAATTGCCCTTTATTGGACCGAATCCAACAGTTTCAGGGTATGTGTAGGTGCTACAGCCCAAATATGGAAACATTATTCCAGGACAGGTCGAATCTGTGCCTTATAGATCATAAGCAGCTGACTGGAAGTGAAATAGCTCCTGGCCCGAAACAGAAATCCAAGTTTTTGGGATGCACTTTCAGCAAGTGATCTCACGTGGTTTTCCCAAGGAAGGTGATTGCGCTGATAGTGATCCCAAGCATCGAAATGGATGTCTTCAAAGGTATGGGTACTCCTGACGAGCTTCAGTTCGTGTTCTGTTCATTGTAATTACTACATTGATTTTATTTGTTTTCATTTCACGTTTAGTAATCTAGAAAGTAATAATGTCATGTTTATTTCATCTGAGTATTGTTAACCAAAATAAAATAATATGTTATTTGGAAAAAAATTCTTGAGATAAATTGAAATTTGAGTTTGGTGTTTTCACGATTCAGAAAGCACTGAAGAAGGCTGTGATGGATGTAAGAAATTGGATTGAAAGAGTTGCAGAAATTGAAAAAAATGGAGGACATTTTGAGAATCTTTCGTTATAGAATATTGAGACACAGACAAATCTTGTGCGTAAATTTTGATCGTTCTGTACTTTTTTCCAAGACACCAAGTTCAGTCCTGGATCATTTCATTGAGAGAAAATTTCACTGAATTATGCTGCTAAATCTATATACAAATAAAAAAGATTCTCATGCTCTGAGTTGAATGCAGATATAGTGTTTCTCCTGATTTTACTGATTCCGATTGGATTTTTTGAAAAATACGATCCAGAGAGTCAAAATTATGACAATACCCAGACACTCAATTCTCTGATCGGTGTAAAGTTCGTGGCGGCCCTCATTCTTGGCCTCCTATAGGTCTCCTAATGTCACAGTATCAGACAATTATCTATGGAGACATATGAAACGATTGACTTAAGTCAACACCAGAGAGGAACTGGGGAAGAGGATAGTTACAGATTCAGACTCAATCAGGAATAATACCCAAATTATTCGAAGAACCATGATGAGAGATCACCTGAAGAGATGCAGATATTTCAAAAAAATGGAGAAGGACATTTTGAGAATCTTCGTTATAGGATATTGAGATACAGACAACTCTTGTGGGTACATTTTGATTGTTTTGTAGTTTTTTCCAAGAATCAAGTCCTGTCCTGGATTATTTCATCGAAAGAAACCTATACTCAACTTATCTGCTGAATCTATATTCAGAAGAAAAGATCATCATGCTCTGAGTAGAATGCAGATATATAGTGTGTCTCCTGATATTCCTGATTCCGATAGGATTTTTTGAAAAATACGATCCGGAAAGTCAAAATTATGACATTTATACAAGAGATGAATTTCTCCAGCCCGTCTCTGGAATTTTTTGTTCCGTAGTAGGCCATTTTATGGAGTATCATTAGAGGTACGTTGTTTGTGAATTTCAGGCGATACCATCTAGATGTTCCTAAAATAGCGTTCATGAAAATTTTGCCACGAATTCAAATACTTATAATATATATTTTTACATAAATACATCAACTCAACTTGACTTTCTCTATCCGCCATCAGGCTATGGCTGGTTTGTCATAACTCACCCTGTATAAGTATCGTGCATGCATGCAATGATATGTAATGATATCAAAATGGTCCGTTTGATTACCTTTCTTGGGCTCGGCTGCATCTAATTTCTGAGGATTATGCAAGTTTTCATTTACATCGAACCTTCACTGGTTCAGTCAGGTGATTCATCTTGTATGAAAAAATATATTCCGTAATTACGGAACGTGAAAAGAATTCTATGTGATGAAAATGGAAAACACTTACCCAGTACTCTGTTGAAATAAAATTCAGAGACTGTGAATAAGTGAATATAGTGACGTACTCCGCGAACTGAATGAGCTGTAAACAACTTGGAGGCTTTTCACCACTATAGATGGAAAAGATTGGAAAACACCTCCTTTCAGTTGGTAATTGACTAGTGAACGCTCATTATCGCCTGGATTATGTTATCGCAGTTCCATTTACTTCATTCATTCCACTCGTCTCAGTCGTTAATGATCGTTATATCTGTGGAAGAGAATTCCATCTGAGGATTTGAAGTGATAGGTGTGAATGAGGATGTATCAATCAAATATCCAACCATCCATCAATAATTGATGGTGGAAGTTCCTACATGTGTTTGGTGATATCCACCGAACATGCTGAACATAATAATCGTTCAGATCTTCTTTCAACTGGATTTTTATGTCTGTCTGATGAGATCAACATCCAAAGTGACCATGATTATTGATTCTTCTGATTCGACCAGGTACACATCTCGGCTGATTTATATTTCACAGTATATTTTCATGGAAGCTCTTTATGGTTCTATTTCGTATTGAGAGCCAGAATTATCTCTGTTTCCATATTTTTACCCGCATTTGGAGGAAAAACATTCTATCCAAGAAATGGCCTGGTGTATATTCTGTCTGAGATACCTACTACCTACTATTCTTGAAATTGAATTGCTTCGTACAAGAATTCTTTCAATGGTGCAATATACACTTGTCTCGAATCAATCGGCTTGCTTGCTTCGTCTCTCGAAATTTCTTGATATAAATTTGCTCAACATAAACAGTCTATTTTTTCATTCAAGAAAACCGCGACTACAAGTGATATAAATACAGATTTATATTGATTCGAGTAAATCTCTGCTTATTCAGACTCGCAGTGACGTACATACAGCGGTTCGCCTGCGCCCGTCCGACTCCTCAGTCGTTAGCTGATATTCGTCATTGCCGCTGTTGTTTCTCCTGAAGACGGTGCGAAGCAACTTTGTTTTTCAATGGTGGAGTATTCAAGAATCGAGTGTGCTGAGTCATGAATGATAGTGGTATGGTATCATATTCGAGGACAATCTGCGGGGGTAAAAACTTTGAATATTTTTGTAACATAGTTGTATCTAGGGAGGTTTTTTTCTTCTTATTTTATCGACAACATGCTGAGAACCTTGATATCAATCATACCTGAGACCATTACTACACATCACTGTCAACGCATATGGCCATGCATGTTTGTATAACCTGTACACACACATTCGTTCATTTGTGACGATTTGACCAGTCGCATTCATTCGATGAACGCACTAATAGGTATAGGTAGGTATTTGTCGATTATTTGCATAATTTTCAATCGATTCCTGATCAAAATGATTGAACCAATTATAATATGTCTCCTTCCTCCGTGTTTTTACATACCTATAACAACTTTCAAACATGACCTTCTGTCAAAAGCAGAATTTCTTTTAACCAGAAAATATCTGATTGTTATTCTCGACAATACTTGGCAGTGATTAAAGGAAAATGTTTCTCCTTAGCAAGTCCTCTAGGTATATGATCCATGATTCCTATTCAACAAGCCACTCTGCAAAACACAAAACATTTTTCTGTTTTACCACTAACCAGTGGTATAACAGTGTAGTGTATTTTTCTCTTGGTTTCCGTGGTTGAACATTCAAGTCATTTCAAGCACAGTGACATTCTAGAGAGGAAGACGAGGACAGCAAATCACAAGAATCTAGAAAAATGGATATTAAACCTCCTAGATAGCTACAGACATCAGTATTTGATGATTTCACTATATGTTTTTATTTTTGTTCTGGATGACTCAAGTTTCAAATTTTGGGGCTTTCTCAGTCTCAATCCAAATTGAATTTTGGCACCATGAAAGCTTTTACAGTAAGGGCTATGGATATAACCAATTATTACTTCCAACTTCAACATCCTGTATCTCAAAAACGGAGCAAGTTAGGACACATGTTTATATGAACTTTATTTCCTAAAATATCACAAGGAATCACCCCTTGATTTTTTTTGGTGTCATTTAGATATACCCTGTATATCCGGAAAAAAAGTACTCACTTTTTTCCTACGGGAAAAAAGTAATTCATGAAAAGTGACATTTCATAACCTGTCAACAGAGAGGAAATGCCAAACTTTTTTCTCGTCACACAAAAAATAATGTTAGTCCACATTCCGAACAAATGTTTTTGTGTGAACAGATATGTTGATCACTTCAATAAGAGTGGCACTATCTGGTAATTATTTCGCGGAGCCTTACTATGGTAGACATAATTAAAGTACACTGGAGGAATAATTCACTTGTTTGAGGATCACATATAGTACGGATACTGTGTGTAGGTTAACCGAGGAGGTGGAACATTCATTATTCCAGATTTTTTGGGATTCTCTATCCTATCGATTTTATGAAATAAAAATATGGATATCATTTCAATATACGTGTAGTAAGGACAAATCAGATTATTTGTCCCAAAATTTCACTGTGTTTGAAGAGTTTTTGTATCAGAGAGCCTAAAAGAAAAATTCACTAGCTTGTCAGTGACAATTTGTATTGAAATATGTATTGGAGAAGAGATATAAAGGTTCATAGAAAATATATAAAATTTTCACTTCGCTTTGAACGTTTCGGGAACGAATTAATTAATTCATTTTATTTGAATAGCAAATTCGTATGTCTTGAAACTTTGATAGGAACATTCTTTCAACGAGATGACATTTCGGGGCAAATCATCTGGTTCGTGCTTTTTACACCTATATTGAGATATTATTCATATTTTTTTTATAGAAACGTGGAGAGAGAATCCCAAAAAACCTGGAATAATAAACATATATTTGAGTTGACTGTGAAAAGATATATATTCCATCTTCTTTTTAACAATTCATCTTTCAACTCCAATTCTGTCCCATAGCAATTACCAAAATAACCTAAAATAATCTGAATGTTCCGGAAATCGACCTGATGTTTCGCGCCATGCAAGAAAACTCTTCACATTTATCAGAAAATAGTGTTTGAATCATTTCAATTAGCAGTTATATGATTTCGTGAAGTTATGTTAAGACTAGATCTCCACCAGTCTATGTGGTGTGTATTCGAGGTGACTTCGTTCAAAACTGGAAATGAACTCTATACAAATATTTGTTATTGTGCGACTTGATCAGGTAAGGAGAAGAGATACAATAACAACGAAGTACAAAAAAGGGATCTACTTTAATGAAAGGCGGAAATCTTGATATTCAGCCTCTCAGAACATTCTAAGGCATTAAAGTCTTTCTCGAAAAAGTAATTTCAGCACGATTAGTTTGGAGTACTATTAGGCAGGAGTTTAGTGTTCATGGAAGAAACACAATGAAGTCTAATTGATGATTTTAATCTCGATTATTGAAAAGTGTACTTCAAGTTTTGAGGGCATGCGAAAGAAGGCTGGGTATATACAAATTCATGAGCGTTTAAAGAAAATTGGTTTTCGGTAAAATAATACTGTAGAAACTCATTAAACTTTACTAATTTGAATTCGAGCCAGCCACAGAGGGGCTTGAGCAAACAGAAACAGTCACATCCATGAAAATATTTCAATTATAGTTAATACACTTCATGTGTACTTGGTGTGAGTCTCTTCTTGTAATATATCGTTATGAATAATGATTAGAACAGAGATGAATTGAATATACAGGGTGATTTACTTAACAACCGACATAGGGCAGGGGCATGTAGGGGGTCCCAAAATATGGCAATTTAATGCAACTTACCTCCATACCAAGTTACTTCTCTAAGGAGTTATAGGCATAGCACTAACAGCATGTCAACTTGCTCGTTAAAAGAAAACTTCCCGTTCATTTTGAAAACACTCAAACAACAATTACTTAATTGAACAACTCACTCGCCTCATCATCAAGTTTGACGTTTATTTTCATAGCCAACTTTTGAATGTTCGATGATTTTAAATAACACACCTAGAGCGCGCGTTTTCAGTTATTCGAGTTTTTGATGAAAATGATGAGGTTTTTCGAAAAATTACTGGAGTAAGAAAAGTTTTAGAATTGAATTGCCCACAAAACAAAGAGAAGGATTTTGAAATCTATCAAATGTTAACAAAATTATGCTGAATATTAATGGTGCGACATCCGCGGTATACCCCCTTTACAAATTTCGATTAAACTCTAGTTTACTGTCAAGTAACGTTCCAAATATATCCACAAAGTGTACCAAATTTGGTTGCTTTAAGTTCGAGGATATCGAAGATATTGATTCTTTTCAAAATTTATAACTTCACTTTCGAAGCCTATATATCTCCTTAGGGAAGCAACTTGGTATGGATGTAAGTTGCGTTAAATTGCCATATTTTGGGACCCCCTACATGCTCCTGCTCCATGTCGATTCTTACATGTGAATCACCCTGTACATACACGAGATGATATCACACGTAAAAATTCATTTATGTCTATCAAGTATCTCTGATGACTCATTCCACTCTTCATCTCGTTCAATCATCAAATAATGATTTTAATCATATATTATAAGTATATTCCATCCGCCATCTTCTTCATCATGTGTCAGCTATCATACTCTATCATGATTTTTTTTATATTATTTCAACCTATCTATACAGAGGAGTGCACAGAAAACGGCGAGTGCTGTAGCTTTGGAATCATTCAAGATCAGATTTTGAAAATTGGTGATGGGTAGCGAGATTATACAGAGTGGGCCTTTGAAAACGAAACAGAGGCTCTGTAGGTCGCCAAAACCGGATTATCAAAAAAAACTGAAACAGGTCAACTACATTTTCGAGGGGGACATCTTTCTAAAATATTTTCAGCCCTGCGGCGTTGCCGCTTCTAAAGAAAAGAAGCAACAACTTTGTTATTTCGAATGGAACACCTTGTATTTTATTGCATTTTTAGATTCTCCCGGAAGAGCTGGTTTCATCAATGCATCACACTTAGGTTCTAGCTGTAATGGTTTCAGGGATATAAAGTGTTCAAAATCGAGATTTTTCAACTTTAACATTTTTTTGTGTCGAAACTATCCATTATTGGTCAAAACGGCTCTCATGTCCCGATCTCAACTTGTGATTTACTATCTACTGACATTTATTCGAAACAAATACAGGGTGGTTCAAGATTCAGAATTCTGATCACCCTGTATCTGTTCCAATTAAATGTCAGTAGATAGTAAATCACAAGTTGATATAGGGACATGAGAGCCGTTTCGACCAATAATGAATAGTTTCACACAAAAAAATGTCAAAGTTGAAAAATCTCGATTTTGAACACTTTATATCCCTGAAACCATTACAGCTAGACCCTGAGTGTGATGCATTGATGAAATCAGCTCTTCTAGGAGAATCTAAAAATGCAATGAAATACAAGGTGTTCCATTTGAAATAACAAAGTTGTTGCTTCTTTTCGTTAGCTGCGGCAACGCCGCAGGGCTGAAAATATTGTAGGACGATGTCCCCCTCGAAAACGTAGTTGACGTGTTTCAGATTCTTTTTATAATCCGGTTGTGGCGACCTACAGAGCCTCTGTTTCGTTTTCAAAGGCCCACTCTGATTACCAATGAGTGTGACAGGAGAAGAAGTTTTGATATTTCGAATTCATCACTTATTTGGCGTATATGGAAATTTAAAACGCGAATATTTTCGAAATCGCCTGAAATAACCCTATCAAACCTGGTACTAATGATTTCCTTATGATGATCCCTAACCGGTTTTGGAATAATATACATGGTGTCCATTCAAAAATTAAGAGTTAGAGTCGTTTTCGGTGAAACCGGAAGTGAGAACCCGAACTGTTTTGTACCCATCCTACCCACCAAATTTTGGAATCCGATCTCGAATGATTCAGAAGATACAGCACTGGTCATTTTTTGTGCACTTCTCTTCACTATGTTCCAATTTATGATATAATATAGGTATATGAAACCAACCTCTGTCCAGTCAGCTGCTCATGATCTATAAGGCACAGAACCGACCTGTCCTGGAATACTGTTCCCATATTTGGAGTGCAGCACCCTGAAACTGTTGGATTCTGTCCAAAGAAGGGCAATTCGTCTCGTGGGTGATGCCTCGCTCACAAACTCACTAACTTCTCTGGAACACCGTAGAAAAGTTGGCTTTCTGGCTCTATTTTATAGATATTTCCATGGATGGTCTTCTGAAATATCAACAATTGTACCTCCCTTGGCAGTTCCCGCGAGATTAATTCGTCGAGTTGAGGCTTCGCACCCTTTCGTGGTCACTTCGGAGACCTGAAGAACATCTCTTTCCAAAGACTCGTTCATCCAACGAACAGCGAGGCTCTGGAACACATTGCCAAGGGAGGTGTTCCCCGAGGCATATAACCTTAATACAAGAAGAACACCAATCCCTACTTTATTTTCCTTGGTTCTCACGATGATCTCTGAACATTACAGGATATCTCTTTTCGTGGGAACCAGAACATAAAAAGTTAGTTCCTAAATGAAAACTCTCATCTCAATAGTTTCTGTCGACAATATTTCGAAATCACTTGTAGAGAAATATACATGTTTTGGGATTATATCAGAAGTTCGAAGTTATGGAAATAAATGAAGGTTGTTATTCAAGTGGAGTAGACAATAACATACCAAACAAAGACAAATGCTCCATGGTTGTCAATGTGGAAGTTATGTATTCAAATCTGAAAAGTATGAAAATCCAGTGAAAGGGTCGAATTCATATTTCATAAGGACCTACGTGCCCTTGGATTATACTCAAGCATGGCATTTACACGAGAAAATAATATATAGTATGATGCGGCATCAGAAGTAACCAAAATTGAAATGTTTTCACGGCCTGCTTCGTTTTTAAGGGCATAATAATTGGAATTGGTATATTTTGATAGCACCCTCTTATATATCAGGTATCAACTTGATAAAATAGTAGGAGTTATCTCTTACGGATTGTTTTTGGGAAGATTTCAGTGACGTAGTCTAATTTTTTGGATGATCTATCATTACTAAAATTGAACCTCAACTTTTGTCCTCATTCCAAGTCAACACTCTGTGAATACTTCGTTATTCAAAACATTAAGAATTCGAGCATTCAATCAAGAATACAAAATACATTCACTTTATTTTAGGTTCAGCCCTGTTGTTAGATAATTCCAGGTAAACTTTCTAGAATAAAGAGACTGTTCTGAATAACGGACTTGTAAGTTGAATATTTCAGCTTCTAGTTCAACGTTGAGATCATTTAGTATCGGAACTTATATTTTCAGAGACCGGAGTTTTAATGAGATTAGAGAATTCACCCAATCCAATTTCTTAATATGCCTTTCCTCTTCTCAACATCCCATTTCTTGTCCGTTCGAAAAGTTTTTGTTAGTTTAGAGTTAGAGTTAGTTCTTGGTACAAGCATCACTGCACACCGATAATTGTTTCAGCCCTCTAGTTTTCAGGTTACGTACAGTTGAAGTTTCCACAATAAATTCAAATCACGCCATCGCAAATGTGTTGGAAATAAAAATTATTAGGCGAAGCTCCAGGCATTTCTTCGAGCACACAAAAAGATCGAGAATTTAGTTTATTGGGCATTCCAAATCAGAGATCCCACATTCTGAAGTAATGATATAATCAAAAATTATAACTAGTCCTATAGTTCATCAGATTATCATCTAAATATGCTCACAACTATCATGTCGCTAACCGGCGACAATAGTGTCACATCTCAGAAAAATATAAAACACGTTGAAACACGTGAAACAATTTGAAATTTGATGAAGTTTCATCGGTGGATACTGGTATACAATTAGTTGATGGCACTTGTGCCACTACAAGTTACCACGTGTTGAGCCCCTCAAGTTTTTTTTCCTATTTTTTTGTTATTGTACAGTCGTGTGCATAAACAAGTCGTACAAGGTTTGGATGTTGTGAACCTGCCTATGACGTGCCAGATTTCATTAAAAAGTAGTACACGTACAGATTCGAGCGTTACTGACGAAAATAGTTTGAATTTTGACACTACTTGTCAAAGCCAATAAGAAGATTAATCAATATCGACAAGCCTGACTCACTATAGCCTATAATTGCTGTACGACTTGTTTATGCACACAACTGTACACCACCCAAAAGGAATCCATTTACAGGTTGGGAGAATTATAGGTACAAAAAAATGTATCGACTAATCGAGTAAATATACAAATTTATAATTTGAGGTTAGGAGAAATGGAACATAATAGCAGCAGTAAGAGAAAATGTCACATATCTCATTGATGTTACTGTAATTGCTGCAAATTCTGTACAAAGGTGATTTTTTTGTACATTTGTTCGAGGTACTTCGAAGTAACATAGATTGTTTTGCCTAGAATTGACTCTGGGAACATGAAAACTGAGCCACAACAGAGCTACGCAGCTGATTTGGCCATGGATTACCTTATGAAGAAATATCAGAGCAGATATATTCCTCCTAGTTTCAAGAGAATTAAAGTTATATTTCTCTAATGAAGCCCTGAAGCATGGGTTCCATTGTCAGAAATACTCGCGATAACAAAAACAGATGCATTGCTTCGATTGTATAACTACTATATGTTCGATATAAAACGGAGTATGTTGCTTCAATCCCGGCATATTTTCAGTGTGCCGTTGACTCTGCTTCGTAATGTTCGAGCAATGGTGACACATTCAAGAAGTAGCAAAGATCACGTTCCAGCAATGATATTCGAAAGTTATTACTACACGAGAAATCAAGATAGCTAAAACATCAAACGCAGTTTTCTCCATGCCATGGTAGCGATACAGACTTCTAGATGATTTATCACAACTCGAGAGACGTGAAGCCTGGCATTATGTTGCACAAAAAAAAATCCTTACACTATATGTAGTTCAGAAGTTCCATGCGACTAGTCGAAGCAATGCCTCCCTAGACCATATAGCCTGATACTTTCGTGCTCAATGCCAAAAAAAAAATCAATAAAATCATATAATGCTATGAAATTGTGTTCCTGGAGGAATTTATATGAAACCAGAACAAGAATGTTAATAACAAATAAGTCTGAATTGTACTCGCCTTTTCAACCTGATAACATAACTGTTACACTCCCTAGGATATTACAAATTTCATGAATAAAACACGTTATGACAGCACCACCCGGTATTCATACAAATGGGATTTTCATGAGAACAAAGTTTGTCCAATGATGTTCAGAAGAGAATAAACTGTAATTCATAACAAAAATCGTCCAAATCGGACGAGTAGTTTTGACGAAAATGTTCAATAAACTTTTGGGTTCTTTTTGGCAGTGCGTTAATTTCTAGGAGACGTGTATATGGAAATTATATCTATCGAATATTTAGTCATGCTGAATCTGATGTTTGGGTATGCCAAGTGCCTGTTCAAGTGATTTGAAGAAAAACCAAACAAAAGTTGACTTCTTCCGTTTCGTCTAAAGCAGGGGACTCGGAAACTACTCATAGATTCCCGCCTACGCGAGTAATGTCGCTACCCGCTTCCCATTTATCTTCCCCGATCACGTCATTCCCGATGGCCGGAAAACTTATGGTTTCCCGCTCCTGCTCCCAGCAGCATCGTTCATATCAGTGCCAACCATCGATATGGGAGCAGTGTTGCCACAAGCTCCGGAAAAATAATTAATTGAGGATATAGGGCAGTAGTGCCTATCATAGTTGCAATCAAACTACGAAATAGCCACAATGCTCAAAGTGGGATGTAATGTTGAATAATAGTATATTATGTAACAAGTGTTATAAACGTCCTTTCAGTAACGAGTAGTCTAGACGAGTTTATAAACGCGTTACATACTATGCTTTTTCTACGAACTCCGAAAATACATTAACATACCTGCTATTCCTGCTAACCTACAAAATGATTCGAAAGGAATGAGAATTGAGAACATAATACATGCAACTGCATGCAACCAGCGAGACACGTATAAGTGATATTGGTTGTAGATGTGTCCAGTCCATTGCTTACTAACCTTGTTTCACGTTTATAGTCATGCTTAGCGCAGAATGAATAAATTGATCTCAAAGATGGATGCTTCATTTTTACACTTCTTGGAGATATGCAAGTACCAATACATTCTCTTCGATTTCACTTTCGTCTACATTTCGTATATATTTTTGATGAAGAATTCTGATACAAACGAATATTGTTTTGATAATTCTGATACAAACTTTGAAAATACCAGTTGACAGTTTAATACAATTGACAGGCCTGACATGTCTCAAATTACTGAATACTGAATTACTGTTTAATGAACTGTGTTGTCATGGTAATGTGTTTGAGGAATCGTGTTGCCATGGTAACGTGTTCGATATTTTCAATAAATCACAGATCAACAATCCGTGATTAATCGATCATTCAGCGTGGTACATATCCGTACGCTAAATGCAATTTCAGTTATGTGAGTAGAAAAATATATGAAGCCCAAAGTCATATCCACACAATGTTCATAAAATGAACAACAATGGTAGATTTCGGGAGAAGAACAACTAATCTCCTGGCTAATGCCTTGCAGAAAATTGTATCACATCCTCCCGAAATCTTTGCATTGACTCGTTCAATCGAATACTGATACAAGTAAATCTTTCCTGAATACTTATCGATTTCGATTTAGCCAGGCCACGCTAGACACCTACAGACCGGTTTCGAGCTCTTCACTTTTCATCAGTGCCGGGTAGTCTCCAGCCTGCAGTCCTGAGACCGCCGACTAAGCGAAGCCTAGCCAAACAAAAATCAAGTCGGCATTAAATTCCCCCAGAGGCGTCCTTCATAGACATAATGAAAGCAACGCCATCTGAGTAGGAACGAAGGAAAGAAACACTCGGAAACTGAAATTTCCATACGGGAGTGGCTGGTTGCCCGATTGGCGTCATGAAGTGGAATGAAATGTTAAATAATTACAGGAAGCTCAGAGTCATATCCTCACAATGTACATAAAATAGACAACAATGGTATATTTCGGGAGCTCTGCTAATGCCACGCAGAATATTGTATTACAGGAAAGATTCACTTGTATCAGTATGTATTAGACAGGAAAGTAGTTGTTTTTCTCCCGAAATCTACCATTATTGTTTAATTTATGAACATTGTGTGGATTTGACTACGAGCTTCTTGTTTTTATTTATACTTGCAATCGCTGAACGAGTCATTTTTATCAATAAAGCAGTTCAACTAGTGTTGAGAGACAACAAAAATGTCTTTTTCATATGTCTTTGTCTTCACTGTTGCCAATAAAGAATTTTCGATGTTGAGTTTGATATTATGATCTTCTTTCCTATTTTTTTCTATTCCCATAGAGTTTATTTCATTCCATATTGGAACACTGAAGACATGTACAGATGGAGAAGACATTTTTTTCTCTCTCTCAACGCTATAGCTGAACAACTCTATTCATACCTTTATAGTCTCAGTTGAAATCTCTCAGCAGTCTCAACCATATGGAAAATTCGCAAGGAACTCTAGAGTATTATTATGTCACCAAGTAGCAATCAAATTTTCATGCGTTCGAGGAAGAAAAACGACCAACAAAATACCAACAAAAGTCAGCTGATTGTGGTAGGTGAAAATACGTAAGGACCAAAGAAACTTTTCGAATAAAAAACTCTCATGATGAGTGCAAAATTATCAGAACAATCATTGTTATAAGTGTTAGATTGCAAATTCATATTCTGTATTGGGAGCATGTGCCGAAGAACTTCCAGCTTTTATGAAATAACGAAGGTCTGGCGTTCATGAGATCTTGAACTACAGTGCAGAGATAAGAATAGGAGAAGTGATATTTTATATGAATCGGAATTCCTCATCCATAAGTTCGATACCTATCTCAAGTGAAAGATCAATGTTTTCCTCCCAATAATCAGTCAGATTATACGAAGTTAAAACCAGTGTGAAGACTATTTGTAGAATGACAGTAGAACGAGTGGCAAATATCATTCTTTCGTGGAATGGAAATGTATTGTATTCATTTCAGCAACCACAAAGATGATGATTGTTTTCAGATCATCACCATGATACTGATCAATCCATTTTATCCAACAAACCCATTGCATGTAGCAAGGTAGTCTCACGTCTCGAAGAGCTATATTATGTTATTGGTACCAGGTGAATTTGATATGGACGAAACAGTTGCATCCAGTTTTGTTCTTTTTTCGTCAAATGAATTCATGATCACATCGATTTTTGTTCAATGGGACCGTAAATCGATGAATGATTGCGGTAAATGAAATCTGTATCACTGTTTGTTTATATATTTATATATTATTGTTTGAAATTATCGCTGAAACAATTGATAGGTGTAGTTCAGATGATTTTTGAACTATCGATAACCTTGTTACTCCTGGTTCTTTTTATTTTCCCGTTATTATTGATATAGTCCTATGAATTCTACAGAAAAGAGCCCTTCATTCGTATATACCCACTCTAAATTATTCTACCTAACTACAAAATACTGTTGATGCAGACAGCCTCTATATACGATGAAAAATAGCATGGAGTAGCGTAGTTCATGGTTTGTGTTCGAATGAAATTTTAAAATAATTTACTGCCTTGCAGGAAAATAAACTTCCAGACTGAAAGAGCTGCTTCTAGCCAGTTCTCGAGTTTCTCATACGATCTCAGCTCGAATCTACCTGTAAACATAGACGTCCTATCAAATATGCAAAGACGGTGGTCTGACGAGAATCTATAAAACGTGAATAGTCATCAATAATTCATGGTGTACATTTACCTCCGTCTCAGGTTTTTGACAAATCGGATGCACCCCAACATGAAAATCATCTGAGAGAATCACTTTGGCAAGTAGAGTAGCTCGATTTAGGATATGAAACATTGAATTCTTCATGGTATAGGTATTTATGGGTGTATCTATATATGTCTAGTTAGAACATTCAAAATACTGATAGTTGATATCAATGACAGAAAATGATAAGCAATAAACATGTCTAGGAACGAATGCTCTGGAAAAGGGGAATTATATAAACTCCAAATTGAATCGAACCCATCAATTCATTGTGGATGACATTGAATCTTTGTTTCTAAATCTTGCAATGAGCTTTCATATTATTTTAATTGTATTATGTGAATAATTCATTGGTTTGATTCTTCTGGGAGTTTTTTGTCCTCCTTCCTCATTATTTTATGATATTTTATAATGATTTGTTCATCTTTATATCTCTGCTATTTTGTTCATTTTATTTTTGTTTCAATTGAATCGACTATATGACATTCATTCAAGCATTGAATAAACAGGTGCTTGAGACATATATGTAGGGTGTATCTTTTTCTTCTTGTGATATTGATTTCTATTGCTTTCAGTATGAAGTGATAGAACATTATCTCCTAATTATATTTGAAAATTCCTATCAGTCTATATATTTCTAGTGATTGAAAGAATATTTCAACGAATAACTGTTTCATGGTGGGTCAATGAATTGTGTGATTAATTCATTTCGTGCCCATTAAAGATTTAATAGCTCTCTATCTGCATCCCTTTTATGCATATTCGGGAAAATCATAATATGATTCGTTTGATAGCCCATCAAATTTTGACACTCTATTTATCATCAATGCATGGTATGCATGGAATTCGCTACAATGAGGAGTATCTATCCACAAATTACATAATAATATATACGGATGCAGTCGATACATCGAACGTGAAAAGGATTATGAGTATGCTTTCATCGTTAAGGCATTCAGAAAACTGCTAGAAAAGACGTGTGAATTCAACTGAATATTGCCGATTTCTCAAAGCCGAATATGCACCATTTTTCAATTTTCTGGTCAGGTAATGGAGGCTTATGGACTGTTGAAAGCCCTAACTGTAAGCTAAGAGTATATTAACATCTAGACTTATGTCGTATGTTGATATACAATTTTGTAGTAGGCTATATAAGTGATACGATTTTGGAGGGGTGTGCGGAGTGATAAGTGTTTGCATCTACATATGTTTGAAGACTCATGACGTATGTTGATATACAATTTTGTAGTAGGCTATATAAGTGATAGGATTTTGGAGGGGTGTGCGGAGTGATAAGTGATTGCATCTACATATGTTTGAAAACTTCCACACTACTATGAAGGAACTTGTCCTCCGCGGTGTGAATTTTATTCGCCACTGTGGTACATTATATACATATAGTATGTCGATTAGAAATAAAAAATGAATAAAAATATAAGAATTCGAATATTGAAATATCTAGATGATTGATATTGCATAGTAGGTATAGGTATAAATACACATAATAAATAACAAACACAGTATATATTTACAAATAACATAATGGAATAGACAATACATATACAGGCTGATTCACGGTGGATGGCACATTAGACGTTTCTGGTGAACCAGACAACGGATCATTTTGAAAATTTAATGAAGGTAATATTCGGACATTCTGTAGCCAACTAAAATATTTTCGACAATGCGGTGTTGCCGCTTCTATTAGAAAGCAGTAGCAACTTTGATTTTTCAAATGGAACACTCTGTATTTCATTGCATTTTTAGATTCTTCTTGAAGAGCAGATTCCATAGATGTAGCACACTTGGGGTCTAGCGGAAATGATTACAGAGATATAGGGTGTGAAAAATCGACATTTTTCAACTTTAGGAATTTTTTTTGTCGAAACTATTCATTATTGGTCGAAACGGCTCACATGTCCCTATCTTAACTTTTGATCAACTATCTACTGACATTTAATTAAAACAAATACAGGGTGGTGCAGAATTCAGAATCTTGATCACCCGGTATATGTCCCAATTAAATATCAGTAGATAGTTAATCAAAAGTTGAGATAGGGACATGTAAGCCGTTTTGACCAATGATGAATAGTTTCGACACAAAAAAATCCTAAAGTTGAAAAATGTCGATTTTTCACATCCTATATCTCTGTAATCATTTCCGCTAGACCCTAAGTGTGATACATCGATGGAATCAGCTCTTCAGGGAGAATCTAAAAATGCAATAAAATACAGAGTGTTCCATTTGAAAAATCAAAGTTGCTACTGCTTTCTAATAGAAGCGGCAACACCGCATTGTCGAGAATATTTTAGTTGGCTAGAGAATGTCTGAATATGACCTCCATCGGATTTTCAAAATGATCCGTTGTCTGGTTCACCAGAAACGTCTAATGTGCCATCCACCGTGAATCAGCCTGTATTTGGGATCTACACTGGAAAAAAAATTGAGTGAAATTTCACTCAAGGTCCACGCAATAATGAGTCAATTTCGGTGCACGCCCGATTGAGTTGAAATTGCACCCTACTCGACTGTGTGAAATGGTAATTCATGAACCGATTCAATCAATTTATAAACATTCTCATTGATATGAGAACTTGATGAAATATCTAGTTTGAGTTGAGAATTCACAAAAAAATGTCAATCAGTAAATTCACTCATAACCACATATGCATTCACTCAGAGGAATTTTCTACAGTGTATATTCCTTCGACAATGTTTAATTTAGAGCATCGTCAAAGAATTTTTTTACACTATAATAATTTTTTTTTTATTAGCAATTCTCTATTGAATATATTGTCTGAAGTAAAATTCTTGATGGATACAGGCAGTTTATTGCGAAAATTGATCACATCATATAATGGAGAGTTCACATATTTTGCACATTTGTGATCCGGAATCCGCAATAGATTTCCATGTCCCGTATTGTAATTGTGCACACAAGAATTCTTTTTCAGCTCATGTAAATTAGTTCTGACAAATCTAATACATTTCAAATCATACACTGAGTACGCTGTCAATACATTTTTACGTATGAATACTAATTTGCAACTCTCCAGGCGAATCATATTGAAAATAAGTCTAGTTCTTGTGCTACAAAGACTCTGGGAAATTCATTGGTAGAACCCCATGTCATATTCAGTAAACCTGATATATCTGAACAGGCTCTGGAAAATTCATTGGTAGAACCCCATGTCATATTCAGTAAACCTGATATATCTGAACAAGGTTTCATTTGTTTTATAGAAGAGAATGCTATGTTCAATTTATTGCAGACAATATTTGTCTGCATATTCCAGTTTAGTCTTTGATCTAGGTGTGTTTCCAGAAATGTTACCTCACTGCTCAATTTGATGTCATCGATATTTTTTAGATTGGACGGCATATTATTCTCTTTGATGTGAAAGTTAACTATTACCAATGCTACTTAATAATGTTATTTACTCTTGCGATCCATTCTTCGATATCCCCACTACTTACTGTAATGGTGATGTCATTTGCAAACATTGTTTGTTATATGACAATTCGCAACATACTCTGACAATTCATATAATTCATACAGTTGAAAAAGGATTGACCCAAGCACTAATCCTTGAGGCACTCCGAGCCTAACGTCCTTATTATCATCTGATTCAATTCCATTGCATTTCACAATCATTGTGAAGTAAGTGTATTCTTTTCCCCTATCAATTTATGATTCGTTTTGCAAAAATTGGAAGTATAGGTCTTCTGATAGAGAAATCATGTGAAAATATTTCTGATTCAAGAATAAATTATGAAAATTCAACTCCTGAGGAAGCAGCGTATCAAACATAAAGACATATTTCTTCAATTCGATAATAGAACTCCATATATAGTTTACATTACTACGTTCTCAAGTTACGCAAATCAAACTCTGACTGAATTAGAGGAAGCTTGAGAATCACTACAAACAAATAATTATTTGAAATTTAGTGCGCACTGCTTTCGTGTTGCATCAGGTGTTACAAATATACGGCAGTTAATAAAATCAGACGCTGAAATAAACAGAGAAGTAGGGAATGTCTTGAAATTCCCTGTTGTTGCTATATATAAGTGAATAAACGATTCGAATTCATAACAGGGGTCTGTTCTGCCATAACTTCCATTTCCTATGCGATTTTGAGAAAAATCACAATTTGATTGATTAGTTCGACGATGAAATAAGGAAGCACTCATACTTTTGCAATTCGCAATACTTCAACCGCTGCTGTTTCGGCATTCAGAATACTTAGTAGGTATTCTATAAGATTGAATGAACTTCTACTTCTAATAATAATATCATTGACAGGTTGAAAAAGCATCTTCATTGAAGTGTATAGTCGTCAAGTAATTCAACAAATGAATATCAAGACATTGCACTAATTTTGAGAATCATCAACATGGCTCTCGAAATACTGATGCAACAATTATGTTATGATAACATTGCAACAAATAAACAAACATTTCATCATCAACATGGCTCCCGAATTATTGCACCAATATTGTTATGATAACATTGCAACATATCAACAAATATTTCACCAGTATATATAAGCAACATCGTTCCAATATAAAGAAATGATCGTAATTTTTTGAGGCGAATATTTGTCCCAGGATATTTCACCTGTGTTGTTTTGATGATATAATAACATTGCAACAAATTAACAAATATTTCATCATCAACATGACTATCAAAATACTGCACCAATATTGTTATGATAACTTTGCAACAAATCAACAAATATTTCACCAGTATATATATGCGACATCGTTTCAATATAGAGAAATGACCTTGATTTTTCAAGGCGAATATTCGTTCCAGGATATTTTGCCTGTGTTGTTTTGATGATATGGCATTGTATACGTATTGATTTCGAATTCGCTATACCAATAAAAGGGCTGGTTATTATGTACTTATAGATTATCTGAATTCAATTGGAGATTCTCCAGCACCACGCTGTATCTGCGAGTTTGAAGATCATTTTGCAATTGATATTCGATATATAGAATAACAATATGATATGTAGGTATATAAGATCATTCGGAATATCCAACAGAAACAACTACTTTCCTGTCTATTTGTCTCATCGAACATTGGATTTTACATTTATTGAACACTCAATAGGAGATTATTAATATAGTGCAAAATTGTTTCACCATACTCAATCACTTTTACGATAATTCACCAGTATTTTCATGATATCAGATCAATATTGTCTCAATATTTGTAGTCAGCGCTAACAAGATATCTGAATTTCATTCTGTAGACAATCCCAATATAATATTCGAAAATCTCTCACACGAGGGAACTGAATCTGTTTGGATAGATCCAATTCAATGACCAAACGACAAACATTATTGCCAGTACAAACTTCTAGGCCAATGTTTAGAGCCTATTTTCCAGGATTAGAAAGCGACACACATACATACCACAACATACACCCTAGTATGATAATACTACTAGAAAATTCCATTAAATGCATTCACCGCGCAGATAACGTTTGAGCAAACAAAATTAAGCTGTATGTAAACTAATTGTGTAAATTCTGGGAGGAAAGCGAATAGCTGCGAACTTTATTGCAGTCATGGTGGATACTTGGAGCAAAAGGAATTCGAGCGATATAGAAAATCAATGGTTTTTCGAAAAATACATCCTCACCGCCATGATCTATAGATATATCAATCTCCTACAGTCATTCAACCCCTATCTGCTACTCTAGGATCAGGTTGACCCGAGCATATCTTTGTTCAGGCCATCATTCAGGCACTTGCTTGTGATCAGATAAAGCCCTTATTGGAATTATGTATTGAGATCTAATGAAGTATGATGATGATCTAATGATTCAGAAGCAGCCTCTGGTATAGGAGAAGCCACTACATATTATGTGATCATCACTGGCTCAACTACACAATAGCAACAACTATAGCATCATGAGAAGTCCAAAGCTAAAGTGGACCATATTATGTTCTTATGAATTATTTACTGATCAAGAGACAGCTATCGGCATAGAAAAACCACTACATATGAAATCATTTATCAATCAACTATAATTGCACGAGACAATAGCAACAGATAAGAGGTCCACTGCTGAAGTGGACGAGGTCCAGTTTCAAATAGGTGACATACTCATGTGAGGAAAATCATATAACAATTGAATTATTTCAAAATGCACTGTTCAACCGTTTGAGATTGATGCGTGTGTCTTCATTATTTCTAATTAATGTCATATACTCAATGGCCTCGTCCCGATATGACTCTCGTCGTTATATTGGATATCATATAGCGTTGAAAATCTTTGAATGAGAAAGTATCGTCGAGGAATTATGACCTTCTGACTCTGACCTCCCTAGGTACGCTGAATGCTTCACGAACATATAAGGTATTCTTCCTCGTGCACTCCAAAAACTGAAATCGAAATGAAAATTGGAGAAATGACCGCTGATAATCCCACTCAGAGAATCTCCTATTCAACTCTGATGAGTTTGGACGTTATGGATTAATGAAACACTCTTCGTGCAATTCAACCAACTTTCTTTATCAAAATACCCCTGAGCAGGCGGAATAGTTTCATGTAGTATATTATGATCAATAAATCATCCATCCTATCAGTCAAGCAATTCTGACGTTCGCTAATTGAATTCTGGAAAATATCCGTTGGCAATGATTTCAGCACATCGCACCAAAAATTAATGCTGGATATCCTATCAGAGTTTCGAGTACACTTAGGCTCTAGGTGGAGTAGATATTGAATTACTCTGTTAACAACTCCAATGTTGCGGAAAAGTGAAGATAATCACATATGAAAAGCATGTTATGAGGAAAAGTTGGAAGAGCTCCATGAAACTATAGTTGAAATAGGTTTGAGTGGGAAAGATAAATTAACCCATAATTTTTTATAAATGGAATGAGTAAAGCCACCTCAAACTGAATGGTACAACTTATACAGGGCGGGGCATAGAAACCAAGTGTTTAAGGTTTATGACAATCCATTCATCTACTAGGAGCAACGCGTGTTTGGTATTGTCATTTCACAAATACTTGATTGCTATTTCCATCCTGTTCAATAACTTACTTACTTCTATTGCACCTCTCAGGAGTTTTGGTTAGGAGAATAGCAGGTCTTTCTTCGACTTGTTTTTCATTGAACTGTCTGTTTGTCTTGCATTCTTCTGAAAGGAGGAGCATAGGAATCGAGTGTTTGTTGAATAATGTTAACGAACACGCGTTGTCTTAGCTTCCACCGCTTCATGATGGCAAGTGGCAACTGCCAGAAAACATTATTCGTCTTACAGATTAGTGATTATTTGGGAAGAAATTCTCTTCGCTCAATTTCCAGGCAACCAAATATTCACTTCTAATACCACTATAGAAGTTGTATCATCTCCAGAAATTTTGTTAAGCTCATAGATATTCCGAAAGTTATTTAGAGTCATATAATTCAACCTCGTGTGGTATTCGGAAAAACATTTCACACCAGATTGTGTTTGAGAATTGAATAATATTAGAATTCGTCAACCCATTCATTTTCATATTGGTTCACGAATACATTCAGTTTGGTTCGCAGATATCATATTGGCTTCTTTAATAACAACTTCGGGTTACTACAAGTAGTAGAAAAACCATTTCATCAATAAATTTTTCATACATACATATACTATAGTAGAAGTATTAGTGGAAGGAGAGGCGGTCGCCTAGCAATAAGTAGGCACTCGTTGGCCCATTTTGCTGATCTCTGCTGCACACATAACTATTCTCTTCCTTCTCCTTTTCGGAACTGTGATGTGTGTCCGTACGCTCACCTCAGGAATCAGATCGTTCTGTTGAAGCCCATCAGCACAAATTATTTCGAATCTTAGCATTCCATTATACACTGGCCCAGGTAGTGGGTATGACATTCTATGAAATAAAATCATTTGTGGCACAATGAATCCTCAGCCTATTGATTGTTGATTCCTACTCATTGTAGTAGCATAAAATATCAAATATCAAGAAATCATTTTCGATTTATTCCGCTAGTGGGTACTGACGAGAACTGAATTTCCACAAGAATACATGTTGCTATGCTGATTTGTCAAAGAAACCCAATTTGGTTAGGTAACAGTAATGTTTAATGTGTCGAATTTTCATTGAAATGTCAAGTTTTCTTGGACAAGTAAAACTTTCGTGTAAAGTTTAAATGAAAATATGATGATTAAATTGATTAATCTCCGCAGCATCATATTATACTGTAATGAATGTGTTTCTAACAGAAACAGAAACAGGAACTATGCAACATCAAGAAGTATATATGATTTCATGCTGATTCAAAATTGAGTGAATTCTCATGCATAATTCACTACGAACATAATATGATATTGATATAACAAATTATTTTTAGAGAACCTTGTGTTGATCATTATCATTGATCCTTGAATAATCCCGATCCATAGCAACCAAACATAAATATCGTTGTTCCATCAGAATAATATCAAGTTGAAGTTATTCATTTTTTTTATGCAATTGCATCACCTCGTTGGTCTCAGAACTGGGACCAAACGCCTTATAAGTCGAAACTTGTGCGGGGTTAGGTAGGCATACAAACATCCATGGCCTAACTAGGATTCGAACCTATGTCTCGGTGGGAGTCCCTATACGAACTCAGCGCCTTCATGCTCTCGACCACCGAGCCTAAATAAATGAACATCAATATCGTTGTTCCATCAGAATAATATCAAGTTGAAGTTATCTATGATTGATAAATGAACATGTAGTAAACACGACATTCCGCTGCATCTTGATTCAAATATATCGGCTGTTGTATAATCCCAACTTGATTCCACTGATTGGCATTACAATTGCTGGATATTTGATGATGAGTTCACATAAGGCATCATTACATATCAATCTCACATACTATAGATATCTGCGTTGCATTTGCGGAACGATGTTATAGGGATATCAGAATACAAATCAGAGAGGTATTGTTCCAATATGAACATTGCCTTCCAGCCATTCTTGAATTACTAATGAGACTGGCTGAACATTTTGATGAGGGTATTGATAACTACATGTTTCTTATAATGTTATCTTAACCGATGTCAGGATATAGGGGATTGTATATAATATACGCCTATTCCTGATTGAATGAACTATCGTGACAATTGTAATATATTATGGTAATTATTCAGGTTTCCAGAAAAAAACATTGACGAATCAAACTAGAAAACAGTTTCTATCGATTGGTGCAGCTCAGAAATATATCTGAATTGTGCTTCTCAACATAAAAAGGGGATGAGGATGGATATGATGAAACAAAAAGATGTCCTTCGAATGGATCAATACTGAGTTTCTCTCTTCGTGACAATTGCACTCGACTTTCATTTAGCGGACGTTGAACGCCTCGTGGAGTATAAATGCTGGGATGCGTTTCTGTTGGGTCAGGTTCGCACCATATAGCGGTCAAGAAGCTGGGACAGCCCCGCACTGATGAGAGCTAACAGCTCGAAACCGGTATGCAGGTAATCACGCGTTCCAATTGCACTCGAACGCGGCTCGACGTTTAAGAAGGAAACATTCGCGATATAATTTGTTAATACGAATCATTGCATAGATTTCGAGAAGATGTGATTCAAAATTTTCTGAGTGGCATATAGCCAGGAAAGAAGTTGTTTCCCTCTCGTTATCCACCATTTTCGTTCATTTCATGTATATTGTGGTAATGACTTCGAGTTCTTTCTTCGTGACAATTGTATTCGACTTTGAGTATGTGGCAATTGGTTAGTTGATAATACGCCAGTCGGGGAACCAGCCACTTCCAATCCACCTGGAGTAAATAAGATATTGTTTTAGAGTGTTTCTGTCTTTGCCAGGTGGCGTTTGGCGTTCACGTTCATTTTGCAGAAGTTGAACGCATCGTGGGGTATAAATGCTGATATATGTTTCTGTTGGATCAGGTTCTTACCAGATAGCGGTCACGAAGCTATCTGGGACAGCTCTGAACTGATGAGAGCCATCAGCTCGAAATCAGCCTGCAGGTATAGTCACGCGTTACGAAGGAAAACTTGCGATTTCATTCGTCTATACGAAATATTGCATAGATTTCGAGAGGATGTAAATCAATATTCTGCGTGCCATATAGCCAGGAAGGTATTTGTTTTTTTGTCGTTTTCTACCATTTTTGTACATTATATGAACTTCTGGGGTAATGACTTCGAGTTTCTTTCTTCGTGATATTCATTCCTACTTCAACCAAGACTAACGCTTTCACTTCTACCTCAGCTCTGCTTTTGCCAATTGAGATCCTTGAGACAGCACTGGGTTCTTCCAGTTAAACAGTTGATATTGACGAGTTATTTGCGATGAAATCCCTGGTCAGAGTACTACCGACTGCACCACTTTATACTTTAACTTTCTCTTGAAGCTATCTCAACAAGCACTATATTTCGGAAGACAAATACTATTCATCCAATCAGATTCGAAAGACGAAATATATTTGACCTCACTCAACCAAGATTATATCTATTCTGAACAGGCATGTCTTTCTTTCCCTGGAATCGTATTTCTGCTGATGTTGCGGTGCAAGTTCCAACAAGAAACCGAGTTGCTGCTAACATAACTAGGACTGAGAATAGTTTTTAGTCCAACAGAAAGTCATAGAACTTCTAATGTATGACCTGCGTGAATCACAAATTATCATGCATGATATTCCAGAGCGATTCAATGTGACATTTCCTATATCACCTACATTCTCCCCACTTTCATATCAATAAAACGTATTCTAACAGGAATGGGAAATCCGTAGTGACAGGAGAAAACGCCGTAAGCCCTAAATATTCCCGGGAGCATTCCAAAAACCATAAAGCAGGCCCTGAGATGTGTGAAATCCTAGAGCTCGACCTAAATGAAAAAACAACCGCGTCTGCGACCTGAATATATAAAACGACTAGGGATTGCCAGGTCTACATTGGAGGAGTACACGCTATCAGGCGATATAGAGCTTTGTCTCATCGCTTTAGCGAGAAACGAACGAGATGAACTCGTAATGAGACACAATTTCTTTTCTGTGTCAGAGATGGGCAGATTCGTGCGTACGGAAAATCAATTCTCTCCCATGAGAGTGTGAGCCCAGATAGCACAACCTAGCGAACATCAATACATGGGCCATCACTATATTATATATCCGTTCAATTAGTCATAGAAGCTAATACATTGTACATAAAACACAAAAATATGTTAGAGATTTTGGAACAATTGAGAGAGTGTGCACTTCTTATTGCAGTTTGCAATTCGTTGAATGCTCTTAAGCCTTTGAAAAATATTGAGTTCTGCATAAATCTTTTCTGGAATTGGGGAATGTGAAAATCTCTTCTAGATCTCGTTTCATAGTGATGACATTGATAATTATAGTTCACTTCATTTCTCAGGTAGTCTGGTAAAGTGCCCTTGCTTATTTTATATATAAAAATAAGTGCCTGGTACCTACAATAGAAAATCTTTTACTGACAATCATTCTAGTCTGTTCAACATTGTTATGATAGGAGTACGTCTATTGCACGAAAGGATTATGCTCATTGATCAGTTCTGTAATTTTTGAAATCTATACATTTGATTTTGGTTAAATAAAAATAAAATATAGTTGAGCATTGAGTGAAGTGGGGAAGTATGATAGTATTCTTCAGAGATCATATTAGTAATCCTTAGTTTTTGTTCCCTGTTATCAGAATAAATAGCTTGCCATTTCAATGTTTCATCTTCGATTCCAACGCATCTTAGTTTTTCAAACAACCTTCCTCGATCCACAGATCCAGAAGCCCTTCGAAGGTCAAGAAGTACAATCTGGCATTTGATTTGCTCCTGAACTTTTTTTTCCAGCCATCCACAGCACATTGGAATGCTGTTTCACAGCTATACTTACTTCGAAAACCTGACTTAACATTTTTGGCTATTTTATTCTCCTGAACAAAGCCTACTAATTGTCTCTTCGAGGATGGCCTCAGACTATCAGAGCAATGTCACCCCACTGAGCTATCATTGGCATTTTTCAATGGTGAATCACAAAAGTTGGCCACTGGCCGACTCAACGCCAATATTATTGCTTGTTCATTGTTGCCCCACTGATGACTGACTGACGTATTTTCAGTGAATTCCCAATGAGAATCTAATGGTTCATTCTTACACAGTGAATTTTGAGGTTACGTATGAAAAATATCATTCTACTTATGATTATAACGAGAATGATGATAATTACTGTAATAAAACTCCTCGTAATTATGTATTTATCCACATTTGATCAGGCCATTCAGCCAGAAGTTCATGAATTCTGTTCCTGTTGATTGATATTGTGATTTATGGAATGCCTGAAATATGGCATAAACTCGAGAACTCCATTTCTTTGGTATTTGGAATGAAATATTTGTGAATTCCAAGTGAGCTATGAATCATAACTGCATATTACCAAGTCTGCTGCAACAAGAGTCAGGAGGAAAAAAAGACTCAAGTCTGAGGTAGAGTAGTCCTTTGAGGACTAAAATTCCATGGTAGAGGTACTATAACATATCATGGAGGATGTTCTTGACGAAGAATATCAGTTTTTATACAACCTAATTCGTCATTTCGATTTGATGAGATTGAATATTCATGCACTCATACAACTTTCTATTCATCCACTTGTTCACTGCACATCCTACAATAGCAAATAACGGCTCATGTGCTGAAGGATAGAGAAAAATAAAAGGAGACTTGGTGAAACAACATCAATTGTCGATTGTCGAAAAAATGCTGTCGATAAAATGCTTGTGATATAGGCTGATGGTCGACCTAATGGTCCATTGTCATTTCATTGATGATGGCATTGGGGAACCGATATCCCAAGGGGTGTCTCACTGTGACAGTCTGGTGTAGAATTTCCTTCGAATTTACTTGGAATCTTGGGAATCTCACCAATCCAAGCTTCAATTTCGGCATGCTTGCTTGCTTTAAATCTGTCAATCATTCCTCAAATCCGAGAAATCTTGGAAGTATTGTGACAACATCCAAAATCTCATCTCGAAAATCAGAAATCTGTGAATCTCTCAATGAATCCTTCCAATTCTGGAGATATTGTGGCAATCTCTCATTCCCAGACAAAAATCTCCCAATCCCAAGCGCGAATCTCTCAATCCGACATCCAGAATCCAAAATTTTTCTCGTCGCGAATCATAAGAATGGGCGAGGGTGAGGGTCCATCCTCAGGCTGATGATCCCATTTCCATAACAAATCGAAAACAACTTGTCCTTATAACAGTCATGACGTCATAACTGCAGTAGCTAACCTTTAGCGTCCTATACGCCGAGAAAAATGCGTTTTAATAACTGATTGGTAATTACTATATGAGTGCATTTTTACTGAAATATACAAGGTGTAACATATAGAGTAACAATGTTATATAAATTTCAGATTGTCGAAATGAAGCTGTAATAAAATGCATCTGATAGGCTATAACACATAATTGCTCTTGTTTCACTGTGTTCGAAACATCGATGAGGTATTTTGTATGTCATCGATTTCATTTCCGTATCTGATATCCTTATGACTCCATCGTGATATTATTATTTCAAAAAATCTCATCTTCCTCCAAATGTCAAATTTCAGGCAATGACAGCTCTGTTTGATAGATGAGCATCACTGAGAGAAAAACAGATGACTACAAGACGAAACAATCAAGAATGTCACTGTTATCTGTCATAGAAAAATTATAGTATAGTATTACTCGCATGGAATGCTAATTTCTCTTTCGTCTTCGTTAAACACTATACTATTGTACCAGTATAATGCGAGGGCAACATACGTATTATATAACCGGAACATCAATGAACATGTTCTTCTTCATGGAGGCCATTCGAGGATTTCACAATAATGTCATCAAGATGTCGAGGGTGAGTCTGAAGACGGGCGTCCTTATATGAGGTTTTCTGAAAAAATCAGCTCCTTGTTGAGGAATACTTCTATAGAAGGTAGTGCCTATTGGTACTCATATTTATTCATGTTGTTTTTTTTTCCTGAACTCTGGATAACTTCCTGATGTTGAAAAGATCAATAGTATAGGCCTTTATATAATATTTAATAGATTCCTAGAAACCTTGTCAACGTTTGTATCACGTTGGTCATTTTTTTTTAAATTGACCAACGTGATACAAACGTTGACAAGGGTTTCCAATATATTGATTTGTGATGAAATGATTTTCATTGATGAAAAATTATGTGAGAACCTTTTTTTTTTCGTCTTCTACAAGAATTCTAAATGTTTCGTGATATTGTATGTCCAAAAATTATCAGATCAACGTTCAGAAATTTCTCTCAACATCATAGTGATGATCCCCAAATAGTTAGCCCTGAAGTTGAAAATAAATGTTTCCGAAAGCTCGAAAAAACTGTAACTGTAATGAGTTCACCTTCACTTTGCTGCAATCCCCTCTAGCAAGCTAGTTTTATTTATATTTATATAGGATTAAACTGAGAATTCCTTTGGCTATGCAGTCGAAGAAAAACAAAGTGTATTCTTGTTTCTGTTCTCACATTCGAGTCTTCGATGGCTCTTCATCAGGAACTTTATGAAACATTAAAATTGATATGGAAATAAAATCATCATTATCGATTATTGAAACACTTACGGAAAATGAGATTTTGTTGAAGCTGGCTTCCATTCGGTGGGGAATAATACATGTGTTAAAGAACATTCACAACATGAAATCATCGATATTCTTGAAGATTAATAAAAATTCGTTACATTATACTCGAATTATGTCGAGAAAACTTGCAAAGCACTTTCGCTACGAGAATTATTTCAACATGGCTGACAACCAGAAGCAGAACAGTAACATAGACACATGTGTGAAAAAATTATATAATCATCGGAATTTCATCTGTCAATTGTCATAATTCAAAAATTCAGAATTAACTGTTTTTTTACATCAATTGAAGAGAAATAAAAAAAGAATTGTACATTCATATGAATATAGTATTAATAGTGTGAGTTGATTTGAAAATATGTGTATTCAATAAAAACGATTCTCCTCATTATTATTATTATTGATCTCCACTGAAAACATACAACAATCAGAAAGTTGGAGTACATGGAAAATCAATAAACGAATAAACATAGAGCCCAGCAAAACTTTTTCGATATTATCTCAACGCTCACTATGTAAATGTATTTCGAAGATTCAATTATTGCAGGAAGGGAATCGATGTAGACCTTCCAGGAGTTCGAAACATTCATTAATTGAACTGGAAGAATATTGAAAATGTCGCGTCTTTCCAATCGGCATTGGAAAAATATCAGAATCGTGTGTCTGGAATATTCTTATCTATTCAGACATTTTATAATGCAGAAGGATTCATCTTCTCAGGAATTCTTGGAATGATAACATGCATAATATCATTGGAAAGGTTCTGGCATCAATTGAAAAACGAATATTGGATTAACGATATTCGCATTCTTCAGTAGACCAACTGGCGAGAACACTAACTTCTGTAAACAAGTGATTTTTCCTGACAGCTTTACTACATGCGATGTTGATGAGAAAATAAATGGTTCGACACTTCAATTTGGTATAGTGACGAAATGAAATGAAAGTTTAAAACATTTTTTAAACCTATTCAATGCATTCATCAACTCAGCATTATATGAGTTCTGAAATCAAATGAATGATGTTCCTGTACACCCATGATGGATGGAAGTTGGTGCCACCACTCATGATATAGCTTACGCATGACAGGGCGTAAAGTTGCCATTTACCACCTGGATCAGACGTTTACATCGATTTCACTTCTATATCAATACGAATCTATAGTTTTTATTGGTACAGAATAATGTCTCACCAAATGTAATGAGAAAAATAAATTGTTACACTAATGTATAGTACATTTCATGAAGTTGAAACAAATCAGAAGTTCCAAATATATAGTTGCCCCAGGTTCATGCTAACAAGAGCCTTGACAACTATAGGACCCCGATTCTTGTGATTCTTCAAAGTGCTGGCCGGCGATTTCATGCTGAGAAGATTGACCAATACAGGTGCGTCGGCCTGCCTGATTCATGATGTACTGGCCTATTCACCAAGAGTTCTTGTTCATCTTTGAAAGGCTTTTTTTGGGCTTTCATCTCCTCCTAGGTTTTGGCTCAGTAGATGAGACTGAATCTGACGATCCCACATGACCATCTTCCAAACTAGGTTGGTTGATACCTAGATCCGAAACAAAATTTTTTCTGGAATCATCAAGGATAATCTTGGTGTTGTCTTGCGACTGGGTGGTATTTGCGAATTGATCTGGTTTGGTGCTCGAAGAGCAGCCATTGCTTGTGGAAGTGGTGGCTGGTACAACTTGGGTATTTTTTTTGATAAAATAGTAAATACGCTTCGTTACTGATGATCGAATCTGATGAAATTGAAGAAACACGACAATCGTTAAATTCGTGCCAGATGTTCGGGTACAGATGTTTGCAGTAGGCCATATAGTGACCACTGTTGATGGTACCGCTATGTTTCGAAATAGCATATAGATCGTAGTGGAACGGCACACTTCCATCGGCTGCGTAATAGCTCATATCCAGTTTTTCTAAAGGGAAATCAACTGTGACGTTCAGTTTTTCTACGAACAGATCTGGCGAGAAACGTTTCAGATGGAAGACAAGAATTTCAGGTTACCTCTGGATAGATAATGACTTTGTACAATTCCGCCTCTCCTAATATTTGGAGCAAGAAGGCTTGTCTCCGCCATCCAATGACTCTTCTCTGGTGAATGAGTCCAAGCACTGGAAGAAACTTAGTTGGCGCGTTCGCTGTGGTATTGGCAATGACAAATCCCAAAAGGGATCAAACGTCACTGAGGAATAGCCGCAATACGTGCATTTCAGAATAATTGAAACATAGATATTTCGATTCATACAGCATTGCTTGGACTAATTGATACCATACGAATTTTGAGAGTCGAGAATCCATCATCCGACTCTCAATTTACTCTTCGTATATAGGTAACTCGTACTATGAGCATTGCTTCAGAATTCAGGACATCGTCGATTTAATTATTGTGATGATTCATTATCTGAAATAACAGTTCTTCTGATGGTATTTCTATATAAGATGCAGAATGATATAATCTGACACAAAATATAATTTATGTGACGACTTTTTCAGTTATGTAACTGTGAGTAGGTACAAAGAACAACTCATATTAATAAACGGCCCAGGCCCCCTGGTGTATGAGAAATATTTTTTTTCCCATTGAATCACTCACATCTTCTGATGAGACTTCAAGGTCTGGGTGATATAAAAATACTTGCAATTGGAATTGCAGCAGTTGGTACAATCGATTCGATTTCTTGTTCTGTTTCCTTCAATCAAATTATCTTGTGTACCGATACATCCGGTACATACTTCAATGATGAGGTATCAATATTGGTGTTTTGATTTGGATAATATGATATGAAATGATCTCAACTCATCTTCGTGTACATATGAACTAATTATCAAAGAATCCGCAATAGAAAATAGTAATCGACCAGGTTTTTTCCCAGAGTTAAACTCTCGAATGTGAATTAACAACTGAATACGGAGAATCGGAGACGAACAGAGTACTGAAACTTTTCACAACATCAGTATCGAACGTTGAAGACTAGTTAAACATCGATCATAAGAGAAGAAAACATCTCAGTCAAGATTTTGTTACAGATTTTGCAGTATCTACATGAGTACATTCATCAGTGGAATTCATGTTCAGTCACCCAGGCGCAACTCTCAACCAGTCCATACCTTGCACTGGAGCGTAGATGTTCAAATACAAGCAATCCTCACTCTGCTCCCTCAAGTAAGGCAGCAGCCTCTTCAAATACTCCAGTCTGCCCCGGGGCATCCTCCTCAGCGCAGCCGTCTCATTCGAGATATCGGGCAGCCTCTGTGGGCAAACCGGGCTGAACTTGTCCGCGACCTTGACACCGTGCCAAAGAGCCCCCGTCACTGGAGGCATGAACCTCAGACTGCCCAAGGGCGGACTAGCGTAGGGAATACCGCGGAACACCTCGACAGGCTCCAGGTGCTTGGCATCCAAGGTCATTATAACACCACTCACGTCACCGTACTTCGTCCTGACCGTTCGAGAGGACAAGGGGGGCCTCGGATCAGGGGAGGGGTCGGCTAGCGAAGCTTGAAGGAGGGCTGAGCAGAAGAGGATTAGGTCGCGAAGCGCTGGGGCCATGGCTGCGGCTGGGAGTCAGGTGATCAGCATCTCGGTTGGTTGGACAGGTCACACAGAAAGAGGTTGCTGCTGATTTTTCGCATCGGACACTAGGGCTTCCAGCACTGATAAAAACAACACTGTGATTGGACGTTGGAGGCGCACTCACGGACTTTGAACGCGTCAACGCGGGGATTGTTAAAGGATACGCGCGGTTGCCGAAACGTTGCCGTCGGATCCTTCGGGCAGACTGGCGATGATGTCCTTTCGGCACGGTCCTGCGCATGTGGCGCCATCGCGGCGCACATTTGGCATTTTCCCGAACTAGAGTTCGATTTGTTAATTTGCGAAGAAATTGTGTGGTAATTTCGTTCTGATATGTATCTGGTTGTATGAAAGTATACGTCGCCAAATGGAGTGGTGACGTTTTCTGAGTTGGCCTCTAGTGTCATCTGTTTTATTTGGATTCATTGAAATGGAGGATTTGGAGAAAATTCCTAATGAAGGAACCGATATCAGATTGGGACGAGATGACAAATTGAGCGCTATTAACCCAGTCCGCATTAAGGTTTTATCGAGCGATTGGTCCCAAAGGGATTGTGTCTGAGATTGAACTTGGCTATTCCATCATTGTTATCCGCTCATGATGAAATCATGATGCATATCATTGTACAGTCTTCAATTCGGACATTTTATGTTTCACAGAATTATCGAATGACAAACAAAATAACACAGGTGGCGCTATCTCGGCGCACATTTTGCGTTTATCGAACTAGAGTTGGATTTGCTACTTTGCGGAATTGTGTGGTAATTTCGTTCTCATGTTAATCGTTTTGAATGTAACTATATGACCAAGTAGGGTGATGATATTTCTTGTCTTGAGCTTTAGCGTGGTCTCTTATTTCATTTGAATCCATTGGATTGGAGATGGATTCGGATAGAACTGCTAATGAATGAGCTAATATCAGCTTGGGACGAAATGACAAATTGTGCGCTATAATCCTGGTCTACATTGAACATTTATCGAACGATTGGTCCCGAAATGATTCTGTCTGAACTTGGTTGTTTCATTAGTAGCCGTTCGTGATGGTATGGTGATGAATATCAACATAGCCTTCCACACATTTGGTATTTTTCCGAATGAAAGTTCGATTTGTCAATTCGCGCAAGAATTGTGTGGTATTTTCGTTCTCATAATATGTATCAGTTTGAATTTAACTACAGCACGTCAACTGGGGTGATGACGTTCTCGAGCTCTAGCGTGACCTCTTTTATTTGGTTTCATTAGAATGGAGTTGGAATCGGAAAAACTGCTGATGATTGAGCTGATATCAGATTAGAACGAGATGACAAATTGAACGCTTTAGATTCGGTCTACATGAAGGTTTCATAGATCAATTGGTCCTAAAGGGATTCTGTCTAAGATTGAACTTGGTTCAAGAATAATTTCTTTCACCAAATTTCTCGAAATAAAATTGCTCCGTACAAGGATTTCTCTTGCGAATGAAGCAATATACACTCGTCTCGCATCAAGTGTTCAAGAAACAAGTGTGCTGGGTCATGGATAATAGTGGTGAGGTATTATCTACAGCAATGCGGCATTCTATATTTGAGGAAATTCTGCGGGGGTGAGAACATTGTATATATTTGTAAAATAGTTGTACCTAGTGTTTTACCTTCTTATTTCATCAAAAAATGCTAAGAATGATATCAATCATACCTGGAACCATAACTACACATCACTGTCAATGCATATGGCCATATTTTGTATAAACTGCAGAACACACATTCGTTCAGCAGTGACTTTTTGACCGGTCGCATTCATTCGTTGCCTGATTAGAATGATTGAACCAATCTCTCCTTCCTTCGTGTTTTCACAGACCTATAACAACTTTGTCAAACGCAAAATTTTTGTAACCAGAAAATATCTGGTTGTCTTAAAATTTCGTTAGTTTTCGACAATGCCTGGCTGTAATGAATGGGAATGTTGTTTCTTCTGAAGCAAGAACTATAGGAATACGGTTGATGGTTTCCTTTCAACAAGCCACTCTGCAAAACAAACAATACATTCTTCAATTGATGATTCAACTCTTCTCTTTAGGTTTTTGTGGTTCAACATTCAAAGCATTACAAGCACAGTGACATTCTGGGAAAGAGGACGAGGACAACAAATCACCAAAATCTAGAAAAATTAATATTTCACCTCCTAGATTCAGCTACACATTATATTTTATAATTTCACTATACCGGGTGGCTACGGAAGTATTGCCTACGGAATATCTCAGTTATTGTATGAGGTAGGTTTGTGAAATTTGGAGCGTCGATATAATGACATAAGAGCTAGAATTTGAGCATATTGACATGTCGAAGTTAACTTCCGGTCTGACCGGAAGTAACATCAACTTTTTTATTTTGAATGGAAACCCTATTATTTCTTCTTTCCGCTTTATTCAACATTTAATTCCCTTTCTAATGACATATTACAAGTTGGTATCTAACCAGAAACTAGATCAGAAAAAAATTATTATTGAAATTTACCGAGTAGGCCGTGGAAGCAAAATGAGAACCAAAAAATGACTTTCTATTATATCATTAGAAAGGAATGGTTATGCTGAATAGTACAGGCAAGAAAAAGTTGTATGTTCCTATTTGAGTTATGGACCTACAGAGTATTGTTTTTTTCCCAATTTTTCCAATATTTTTTTTGGCGGCTTTTTATAACGCCGACGAATGAAAATAAAATATCACAGTAGTAGCAACTGTTTATCGAGTGACGTATGGCTTCCATAGCCAACTTTTCAATTTTTAGCTTTCATTTTGCTTCCACGGCCTACTCGGTGAATTCCAATAATAATTTTTTTCTGATCTAGTTTCTGGTTAGATACCAACTTGTGATATGTCAATAGAAAGGGAATTGAATGCTGAAAAAAGCGAAAGGAACAAAAATTAGGGTTTCCATTTAAAATAAGAAAGTTGATGTTACTTCCGGTCAGACCGGAAGTTTACTTCGACATGTCAATATGCTCAAATTCTAGCTCTTATGTCATCATATCGACGCTCCAAATTTCACAAACCCACTTCATACAATAACTGAGATATTCCGTAGGCAATACTTCTGTAGCCACCCTGAGTATGTTTTCATTTATATTTCACATATCTTCATTTTTGTTTTGTTATGATCGTATGACCCAGTTTTGATAATGAAGGCTTTTTTCCAACTGTAAAAATCATTCTCATTTCAAACTCAATACTCTAATAGTGAGCTATATATGTTGTGTAACAGTGCAAATGAATCGCGGTGAATATGAAAAATAATGCACAAGAATTGAAGTTACTTTCATCATTTTCCTTGTTCATGCGCCTTTATGGAGTTTTTTGGTGAAATAAAAGTAGTCGATTACCTTATAGCCACCATATTTTGAAAATTTGCAACGTTATGCATAAGCTGTGAGTGTAACAATGCTTTTGAATCGATTTCTCTCGAGAATAATACATCTGATCAATATGGAACAGGAGAATTTTTTTCTGTGAAACGGTGTCGATTTTTTTAATCCGAGATCAATGTGTCGAAAAATATGCAACCAAAAAAGTTTGGACAATATTTAATGTAGTTTCATTTTGTATTAAACACTTCTGAATGGAATTTGGGAATGTTCCAGGGGAGCGTAGCTGCCTTGGGAGACATTTTTTGGCATATGTTCATTAGAACTTTTCTGACCATTTTTAGACTAAGGAGCCGATGGTGCAGTTTGTCAAGCTAGCTTTGGGACACCCTGTATATATGACGCCAAAGGGGTTTTCTGTCTCAGCCCCTAGCGTGATCTCCTTCATTTGAATTCATTGGATTGGAGTTGGATTCGGGAAGAATTGGTAATGAATAAGCTGATATCAGATTGGGACGAGATGACAAACTGAGCGCTATTAACCCAGTCTATATTAAGGTTTTATCGAGCGATTGGTCCCAGTGTGATTGAACTTTGTTGTTCCAGTATCATCCGTTCCTGATGTGATCAAGATGCAACATAGCCTCCCAATTGGGTATTCCATATATCATGAAATCGAGGAATGAGAAAAATGATATAGGGGACACCATTTCTGCAAGTCTTATTCAATATCATTTGGGTATACAGCGACAGTTGTTTTTGACACATATGATGAAGAATAATTTTATTATTTTGCTAATATTCCAACGCTTTCTAGACTCGAAATCAACTTCTGCCGCTGTACCATCCTGACAACAATTATCAGTAGCTCATCGATCTTGTTAAAACAAACGAGTGAATGTCAGACATGATGAAAGCTGAAACTTTACCAATCGTTCAATGACATATCAGTTAAAAAACAATCACGTCCTGTCTACGTCTCATGAAACGATGTACCCCTGCCATGGACCTAATGATGTAAAAAAAAGTGTCCCATAACAACGTACCATAAATTCCACAGGGTAAACTAGAAGCCCAAATTGGCCGATCGCAATAAATTTACCTCTATAGAAAAATGCACTGTTGAGCCGTTAGATGGCACTAAAGAATGATTTCATTTTCAGAGGAAATGACTATCGTGAATGTGCATGGAAAAACATCTGATAACAATTTGTTCAATATTCAGGGAGATTGATATTTCACATTCTCTTTGGTGAATGTTGATGTCAATTCTCAGGCAACCAGATGACGAATGATCACGTCACTGCGACAACCCTAATTGGTGATTTTTCAGCAGATACGTCACACACCAATTTATGACGTCACTATGACGTACTTCGTATGACGTGATAATCACGTCATCGTTTCCACGTCGAGTGAACGTCACTTAGATGGATGAGAGGAGACGTCAAATTCATGACAATGCAGGGACGTCCTGTCGACGTCCATTTTTCCCAGACCTCCTTCAAACCATGGATAGTTATATATTATCATATGAAATAAAAGTATTTCTCATGATAGCAAATCATCATGCAAGTTTTATTCTAATAATTGATTTACCCGAAAAGTAGTAGAAAATCTTCTTTCTGAAATACTTTGACACTCTGTATATCTCGGAAACCAACAAACTATGTATATATAAAAATGATTGTTCAGGTGAACCTATATTGAAGCCGTTACTCTTATGACGTTGCAGTGACGAATCTATGACGTCTAAAAGTCACGTCGGTGTGACGTATACCAATTTGGTGAAATTCGTCATTTAGTAAATTTGTCAATAATTCGCTATTCAGATTTTTGTTGGGTGACAGAGAATGCATCAATATGCATTATTCAACAAAGTGAAGCCAAATTCGCCAACATCCTTTCCATTGCTATCAAACTATTCTTTGTTTGCTTACATCTCGCCGACACAAACTACATAATTTTTGATACAAATACGAGTAACTGATTGCATTTTGATGGAGATGCGTACTGAAGGATGGCGCTACTGAATAGGCGATTGAATGAACATGACACAGGAGGGACCCACCAAGCAGACTCAACAATGCATAATCAATATTATAAGATGTCATCAGAGGCTAGTGGTGTTTATCACACCATGTTGAAGAAATCTTCTTCACGTATCATCGCCAAATTCAATCGTCATTTTGACGTCAGTCGGACTTCACAGTTTGGTGAGTGAATGACGTCAATACGACGTGAGTAATATGACGTCATTGGGCTGTGACTTATTCACGTCATTATAACGTCAATGCGACGTCAGCTACTTTCTGTGAGTTTTCCATGAATTCTGGTGAATGTGAAGCATTTTGCTCTCCAAAACCTCCATCGGGCATCTGAGGAACTCTCCGATGTTTCTTCTTGAGTTTTTCTATTTCCTCATCTGACGTTTCGTTCTCTCCGACAGTATCAGGTCATCAGTTCCAGAGAAAAAAAATGGAAGATCCCGCAATTAACTTCAATAGCTCAGTTCCATAAAAATCTGCTAGGAACATATTTCCTGACAAGAACACATGATGTAAATGTCATTTCACCTAGAGACGTCAGGAATTTTCTACTGCAATTTTAAGCTGCTTGTGAGGATTTCCAGAGATGTGTTCATTTGCTATTGTGACTATCAAAAATTCAGAAAGTTTGGTGTGAAATTCTCAGTTATGCAAAACGGTTTCCCGGTGCATTGCTACATCGCTCAAACACCAGTGATTTCCACCTCTACATCTATATTAATTGAGTTGATGTCACTAAATATTGGTTTTTCTTGTCTAGCGACTTTTTTCAGGTGAATTTTCATCATTGAAGAAAATCGTAGAAAGCCCCTAATGAAATTGAAAGTTTACTCAATAATTCCACTCAGATGATCAACGCACTGCCAAATATGCAGTAACTCAATTCAATTATCATCATTCTCCTGAATGAATATATTATCCAAATCCATTTGGATCACGAATAGAATGAGATTTAACATACTATTCAGAATCATTCCTGCAGAGATTATCAGAGACGGCTTGATATGGGTTGACTCCATTTCGCTTTGGCCATTGTATATGTATATATCATGAGAAAATGATCTAATATTCACATATTATTCGATATGTGGTGACAGAGCTTCTGACATCAATAATTGAAATCAGGCACACAAGACCGACACTATCAAGTAAGAGGTTGTGTTTAGCTTTATCTACACCCAGTATAAAGCCGCATTGATTCTGGCGGTGATTCGATCAAGAATGAACCGATATCAGATTAGGACCGAAACGCCCAAATTGAGGGCCATTATGCGGATCTTAACCCTAGTTTTGTTGAATTAATGGTGTTCACTCAAATCAAGTGAAACTTTCTGAACAAAAGGGTTATTGTTCGGGTTGTGTTCCATGTACGTTAACATGACTGGGAGAAATAAAGTGCTGGTGTACGCAGGTGAATGAGAGCTCAACCGCTAATCATTCGCATTGTTTGAAGACCAACGACCAATTATATTGTCATTAACCGTTTTGAGTGACAAGGTACTTGCTAGGGAGTTTTCACAGTGGTCATTGAGTGAGTAATCTTCACAGTTTTTTCAGTTGAGACAACGTCGTTATTGACAAATTATCTTAAAATTTGGAATTGAACAGATCATTCAATCATATTGAAGAAATTCATCCACAATCATTGAATGAAATGCCAACGCAAAGTGGAAATTTCTCATTTTTGTTTATTTTGTACAGTAGATAGTTAGTAACTGCTACGGTCTATGCCGTGATTGCCATGTATTCGTAAACAACACGTCGGCCGTCCCAAGTTATCCACAGAATTTGCAAGAGAACTGCGAAAAGAGGATCACTTGAATCTCTCTGGTCTTCGAAGAGATTCGAGAACAAGAGGTCAGGCGGACATTGAATTGCATACTGACGCAGGTAAACTGGATGTGTCAGGTATTATACCACAGAAAAGAACTGGTTACAAGTTACTAGTGACCAGTCATCATTGGAGTACTTCAGTAGGGCGACGATGGCGTAGAAACAAGTGTACCATAGGAATGAACCGAGAACTTCTACGGTAGGAGCAGCCATGCTCAAGAGACCCTCAATACCCAGCTGGATACCCGAGATGACAAGATGGTGGATGGTCGAACAAGGGTACGACATGGAGATAGAATATCGGCCTGGAGATCGTATACAGCATGTTGATGGTTTGTGTAGGAATCTTCCTATGGCGACGGTCAATAAATTGTTGTTATGACGGAAGATGACTGGTTCTTAACGGTGCAGCTGCAAGATTCTGAAGAGCAAGAGCTCGTGAAATATCTAACGCCTGGATGTCCCGATGAAGAAGTGAAGTCGAATTATAAGACGAAACAAGGGCGAATCTGTCGAGTATCTTCGAATGGTGTGAGGTTGTATATGAACCAGCGATGACAAGATTCAGCATCCTTAAAAAATAATGAAATTGGTCATCCAGCGTTAAGACGGTATTTGGTGTTGATAGGTCTATTGATTCGAAATAGGTGTGGATTGGCAAAGAAATCATGTGAGCTGAGCGAATTCACGTCGATAACTTTAATCAGGCGAATCAATGGGGTGTTTGGTGAATTTGGGTTTTCACTATGTTGTCTGAACATTACAGGATATCGTATTATTGACCAGAATGATCATGTTCATGTACTACTTCAGAATATAATAAGGTTGCTGTTTTCTTCGAATGATTTTATCTTCGAAAAACGTTTTTAGCGAGAAAAAAATAATGAAATTTGAAATCGATCACATCTCAGATCATATGATGATGAGGTTGCGCAATGGTGAACATGGATATTGAAGTCAATAACTCAACTGAAATGAGATAGAAATTTGCAAAATATGATGAGTATTCCTAGCATTACAAAGAAGCATGGAGGAGGACCAACTTTAATTTTGTTAGATAGGTAACTCGGAAACTAAGTATTATGAAAAAAATGCAGTCGAAGAGGAGTTTGACGATTCAATCGTTCATTGAAATATCAGAATATGGTTAGTGTCGTACTCCGAAGAAGCTACATTGATTGTCATTGTGGAATATCAATCCCAAAGTATATTGATCAAATTGGTATGACATGCTTTTCATGCACATGCTTGATATTAAAGCCCTAGGCAAGGCTTCTGAAATATAAGGTGAGTCGATTCCAAACAGTCTATTTTGATGTCTAGTATTGACCATGTAGAATTTTTGTTACGTTGTTCTAGGGTACCTGCGTCAATCAGCATCCTATTCGTCCCAATAAAAAAGGCTTGTTCAATGTATAGGAAACAATATTATACAAGAACTTTTCATCGTATTTCCCAGGTTCCATCATCTGAATTCGAGTTGTTCATCCACAATTTTCGGGACACTATATATTCTAGAGATGCCTGAAATCCGTGTTTGGGTATACCCAATCTTCCTTATCTTCAAGCATACAAGAATCCACTCTCCTAATATAAATTTATTTCTCCTCATCACGTGATATCTGATTGCATTGGACTGTTATCTTATTCCTCATCGTTAGGTTGGTCAGATCATGTCAGATCTACTGTTGCAATGTGTACGGGAATCTCTATGTCTATGCAATCAATTATAGTAGATATTCTTCAAAATCGAACCAACTCACATTCTTGAAATGGCGTGGCGAGGAGAGTAAAATATTCTCTCGCCCGCTCTGCCTTTCTTCCTTTTTGTTCAAGAGTTCAAGTGGCACTAGAGCTGAAGTCGAAAAGGGCATCATCACGTGTGTGTGGAGTCAGATTGGAGTCAGTCAAATGGAGAAGTTATGCTCAATGATAGCGAACAAAAATTACTGTAAATAAGCAAGCAAAGAATAATGATTGCATAGCGACAATTACACTGAATACGTATTGATTTCATGATGCGAAGCTTTATCGAAATGATGTCAGGTCATTGTTCACTCCTTGCATGTTCATGTTGATGATGAAATATTATATCTTTCTATATACTATATGTTGTTTCAACACGTTGTCTGAACTAATAAAATGGTTATAACTGGGAAGTGATTCGAATTGTTTCAGAATGCATTCATTTTGTGAAATGTGTTCATCTCAATGAACTACTCACTCAATTAATTTTGGATATAGGGAAGAGGCTTCATATACATTTTCCATACTATAAGAATATTTCAGCCCTCAGTTTAGTTATCTAATCACCTCTCTCAGCCTTCCGAGCCCAATACAGATTTACGAACAAATGGCAGCTGTGCTATGATCTGCCTCTACTTACGAAATCGTGACGTCAGTTTTCACTCGCGGTGAATTTCTTTTAGTTTGAAAATTAACGTGGCATTATCAATGATTAGAGCACCTAAAAATCGATCGAAACATTGTGAAGAACTATGAAATTGGATGGTATTTTATTGATGATTTTATTTGAGAAATTAAAAAAGTTAGTCTACTCTCTTATTATCACCACACACACCGTCTGCATTGTGTGTGTTCTTTTCAAGGTCTCAACTCCAATTCGATCGAAATATGCCCGTACGATTTGCAATAATTTCAATCAAAATGAGTGAATAGGAATCCGACATACCTGAATCATATCAAAAGTTTCATTGATATTTATAGATGTCAACCATCGCTAATAGCACACATCGTCCTAGGGACGTCCCTATTTGGTACATTTCACGTCCGAATGTACCGAACCAGAAATAATAGTCCTTGGGACGTCCCATCCCGTAAATCTCATGCAATGTATGAGCAAGGACGTCCACGGAATGTCCCATCTGGTACATCATTTCAAATGTCCTAGAAATAGCATCCCTTAGACGTCCCACGTGATAAATATTGTAGAATGTCCATGCAAGGACGTCCTTGGCATGTCCCTGATGGGATATGATTTCAAACGTTCCATTAGGGACATCCATCGGATGTCCCGAGTAGTACATATTCTGGCATGACTTCAGATCTTATATATTGTCCCTTGTAGACAACCATGAAATGTCCCTGATAGTACATTCCTTCAAATATCTCTGCACATACGCCCTTAATATTTCCAGGATCGTGTAAAAATCGAAATGTCCCTTAGGGACATCCTTCGAATGTCCCTTAGGGATATCCGTCGGATGTCCTAATTGGTACATGAACTGTACTCTTCAAATGTCCTAGAAATAACGTCCTATAGATTTCTCAGTCGGTACTTTCAATATGTTGTCCCTGCGAGGACATTAACTTACACCTCACCGACGGATGATTGCTCGTAGGCTATGAGTACTCCTCGTCAATGTCCTTCACGTAAGTCCATTGGACGTCTACGGTACCAAATTCGAACGTCCTATGGACGTCCTGAATGTCCCGACAGGACGTCCTAAGGATATACATGGGACATAAGTGTGTTATTAGGGATCTTTGTGGAGAATAAGAACGCAGTTCTGTTCAAATAGACAATAATTATTGCGTGATGAATCATATGCATGGATGTCATAAAGGTGTTGATGAAAATGTTACAATAGTCACAGTGAAAAATAAAATCGACTATCTCAGGAATCCCCCTCCTCGAGAGTTAGTGGAAAATTTTGATGATAAGAACTGGTACTGAGAAATTATATTCACCTACACTCTGGATCTATCACAGTCATATAAGGTTTTTCATCAGTTCCATTTTTGTGACTAATCAAAATCTCTTTTTCTGTTGAAGTGGCCTCTGTAATAGTGATAAAACAATCATTGAGGATGCAAATTCTCAATTTTGGACGTAATTATATATTTAATATATTTTGCTGTCTCCTGGTATTCTGTATCATCAAATCAACTGGTCTGACGTGTGTAGTGAAATGTGAGATCGCCTGCAGTGTGCGACCTGTCATCTGTCATCAGGTTACCGACTGCAGAATCAACCCACTCCAGGGCCTGAAAGCGGCCTTGTATGTGATTGGACACCTTCCCGAATATTGAATGCATAACATGACCATAACAATAATATATCTATTTTATAGGTATTCTCATTGACGATGCTCTTCTGAAATATCAACAAATGTTCCTCCCTTGGCAGTCCCTGCAAGATTAACCCGACGAGTTGAGGCTTCGCTACCCTTCTTGGTCACTTTGGAGACCTAAAGCACATATCTTTCCAAATTCTCCTTCATCCAACGAACAGCGAGAGGCTCTGGATCACATTGCCAAGAGAGGTGTTCCCCGAGACATATAACCTCCAGAAATTCAAAAAGAACACCAATTCCTACCTCCTTTTCCTTGGTTCACACGATGTTCTCTGAATATTACACGATATCCCTCTTCGTGAGAACCAGAACATAAAAAAATATATTAAGAGTTCCATCATACCAATTTCAATCAAATAATCCATTTCAAGCTGTTTCTGCTATACCAACAACATAACTATTATTATGAGTATCATCACGATTAGGTGTAAACAAAAAAGAATATTCCTTCAATTCATGAAAGCTCAAGCTTTTAGTCGCAATTCAATATCAATATTTAATCGAAACTGCAACTACTGATGTAGTATGTTCTACAAATCATATAACACTATCTCGCGTAAACGGTTATAAAAGTCAAATTCAGTGAAATCATGGGTGGTTTGATGATATCAATGGTATAAATACAGGGTGTTCTCAGAATGTCTGAATGAGAATCTATTACATACTCCTCAGACCCAAACAATTTGTAACAGCAAATTCACTGAGTGGAAAGTTGCTCAGTTTGACTCTATTGATGGCTCTGACCTACTCAGTACAAATAACAACTGACCACATCATTTGCATCGATTCAATCATGTGAGTCCAGCTGCTAGTAATATTATACGCCTTTCGTACAAAATCAAAAAAACTGTTTCACCTAGGTTATAATATGATCCACGGAAGCCAAGGAAACTCTGTTCGTTGACGTTGTCGTTGACAAAATGATTTCAAATTGGGTCCAGAATAATTTCTCTAAAGTTCCAAAAACAATGAATTCCCGTGATTTCTCTCGATGTGGTGGAACCAGATTAGGAATCATTTGATCAGTTATTCAGCTTTTGGAGTTAATTGATCCCCACAGTCATTCGGAGATGATGATGATGAAAATATCAGTGGATGCTCGAAAGGCGTCCATTTCATGTGATACTAGATCCGATACCGTTGAAGGCATTAGCATCGAACCATCAGATTCAAAATCATCAATTCAACTCAGATGATTCCACTCTCTAGATACAAAAGCTAAGGTGAGTCGTGTAGTGAATATCTCCTGTTCGATATCTACCAAACTTATTCCATCCTCAGTAATGAATCACGGTCTCAATCACTATATTCTACGAAATCCGTTGTTTTTGTTCGTTGATAGGAAATCGAATATCAGTCGATGTTTTTTTACCTTGATAAAATCTGTTCTTTCGTTCTTTCCACGTCACTAGTCATCATGAAATAGAATAACTTCGCGTTATTCGATTCTTCATTATGAGACAGTAACGTTACCATGATGAATTGAAAATTTCGAGAAATGTCATTCTACACATACTTTTGAGACACTTTTTATTAACCAAATATGTTGAGTAATGATCATGTCAATAGCTGAACAGTTGGAAATAATGCTGTTTGCTGATCCCATCCTCAACTTCTGACCTTGTTTCACCAAAGATCGTAGTTCATGAAAATTACCGGATAAATGAACTACCACAACTTAGCCAGAGTGGGATCTAATCCAGAAAGTTAACTATCACCAAACATTTCGCGAGGCAAAATATCGTCAAATCGCAATTACGAATGAAAACTTATTCTGAACGAATTTATCAATTTTCTAATTGCTCGACCGTACATTTAGTGTTTCTAGAAGTTGACCGTAAATTCAAACTTGTGACTTGAACAACTTGGAAGTGAAGTTTCCTGCAGGGCAACTTCCATTCTCGCCTCTCGACTCTTCGCTTCATCCCTTTTTCACCCCCTTCTCCAGACCCATTATTCAATCCGAACGCTTCAAAAACTGAGGCCGTTTTGCAATTTTTCACAATAATACCAATGAATCGGAATTGTTCCTTTGGAAAGTGTATTTATGATTCAGAGGGTGAGAACGAGGTTTTGTTTGGTATTGTTCCTGGAAAGAAATATCAATTTGTGGATGGAATTCCACGATGAAATTACTCAGAATGCAAAATATTGTTATTATCCACATGGATCTCATGTTTTTGATTATATAACTATTCTATAACTATTCATTTTACACGGAAGCAAGCTAGAGCCAATTCATTTCACGGGAGGCTATTTTTTTTCTACTGTGAATTGACAGGTTTGTGTCTTTAAATGGGGGAGCAAATGCTTACTTCCAATGCAGTAAGTAGATGAAGAATATTACAAACCAATTGTTCATAGCAACATTATTTTTTTTAGGTTCTGAACATTAAGAAGACGAATGAGAAAAAGAAATATGCTTCATTGTCCAAAGATTTTATTCTCATTGACAAAGCTTGTTACTCAGGGATAACCTTGAGTCTTGAAATAAGCAATAGTGAGAAAGAAAGAACAATAGAAACATCAACAGATGAAAGTATACAAGAGACGTAATCAGTTTGAAAAAGAAACATAATCTACATAGAAGGTAAACAGGCATAAGCCTATGCATAAAAATCCACTAATGCTTATAATTATACTCAAAACTTCAGGAATATATGTCACCAGTTGGAAATTAATGAACATAATTAATGAATAGTGGTTCTCAAATCCATTGGCAAATCACAACAATGAGTTGAAATTTTCATAAAATTAGTCAGGAATAAGCATAGATAAGTCCGCTGAAGCTCAGTAACATTGTGGTAGGGGCGATCCAATAGTAGACGTTCTACTCTCTTCCGGAAGTTGTCAAGCAAGCTGATTTCCTTGATATTCTTCGGGACATGGTTGTACATTTTGCAGCCATTGTTAATCAGAGAATCTTTGATAAGATTTGTTGCCGGACGTAGTAGCTTGATTACGCTGATTTGACGAGTGGCATAGTGAGAGGCATTTGTGTCGAAGTTATCAATATGTTTCTTGCCTATACATACTGTTCCTAGAATGAAGATATATACTGCAGTTAGAATTATGTGTTTACGAAAGAGGGGTTCACAGGGTTCACGGAATTTAGATTTAGTCATGCATCTAGTGGGGCGCTTTTGTAATATAAGATCTACTGCAAATAGTTATTGTTTACTGCCCTGGAGGCCATAACATAATAATAATAATAATAATAATAATAATAACTTTTATTTCGACAAAGAAGTAGGTACAGTAAATGACATTACAGTAGCAATACTCAAAGCGAAAGTCGTCGAAACAGTAAATTATACAGTATAGGTGACAGGTAGGTACAAACTTTGTCTATATGTCTATAGTATAGCATCCATGTATTCTTTCACCTCATAAGGTTCAAGGTTCAATAAAAGTTTGTGAATAACCTTTTTAAAACAATTCAAATCTGTAATTGATTTTATATTAGTAGGTAGTTTATTATATAACTTAATACAGCTATAATGAGCTCCTTTTTCAGTCAGAGAAAGTCGATGTATGGGATAAATGTAATCCAAAGATCTAGTATTATATTCATGAATTGATTGATTTGTGTTGAAATATTCCTCATTTTTAAATTTGAATAATAGGCATTCTTGAATATATACTGCTGTTACTGTTAATATCTGATTTTGCTTGAATTTTCCCCTACATGACTCTCTAAAACCTAAGTTCAATATTGTCCTCATCGCTCTTTTTTGAGTTGCAAAAATTATATCAATTTCTTTAGATCCTCCATAAAAAATTACTCCATAGCGATAAAGTGCCTCAAAATTAGAGAAATATATTATTTTCAGGACTTTTTGATCTAAATATTGTTTCATCACCCTCAGGGTGTAACAGACAGAATTCAACTTTTTATTTAGTATGCCTATATGCCCTTTCCATGACAGAGACTCATCTAAAGTAATGCCTAAAAACTTGGTGTAGCTAGTTGTAGTAATATCTTGATTATTTAAGTTGACAGTCTCTGGAGCAATCATACTGGAACGACCTGTTTTGAATAGTACACAGTTTGTTTTCTCTTTATTCAAAATCAACCTTTCATTCACAAACCAGTCACATAGTGCAAGAAACACTTCTGAAGCATCATCAACTAACATCTCCAAGTCTTGAGCCATCATCAATAAATTTGTGTCGTCTGCATAATTCGTAATGAAGCAGTTTTCAACATTTAAGCATTTAGACATATCATTGATAAATAATATGAAAATTATCGGACCAATAATACTGCCCTGGGGTATTCCCAAGGTGATTGTTTCTGTGGTTGATGTGAAAGATATGTTTTCCTTTGTAACCATAACTCTTTGGCTTCTTTCTGTGAGATATGACCCTAACCAAGAAAGTGCTTTACCTCGTATACCATAATAATACAATTTTCTCAGTAACAACTCATGATTAATGCAATCATATGCTTTAGTCAAATCTAAGAATAATCCCAAAGCTACCTCATTTTTTTCCAGTGCCTCATAGATAACTTGTGTGAATCTATATATGGCAGTTTGTGTTCCTTTTCCTTTCAAATAAGCATGTTGGCCTTCAAAAAAATAGTTATTAACCATCATAAAATTCATCACTCGGTTAGACATACATTTTTCAAACACCTTGGAAAACCCAGAAAGAAGGCTAATTTGCCGATAATTCTCATACTTTGTAGGATCACCTTTTTTGAATAGGGGCTTTATTAATGCTATTTTCAAACTATCCGGAAATACTCCTTCTTTTAGTGATAATTCTATAATAAAAGCTAATGGCTTCACAATTTCTTTAATGCAGAATTTTATGAGTGATGTTGGCACTTCATCATAACCACTACTAGACTTATTTTTAAGATTATTGACAATATCAACTATTTCAGCTTCTAAAACAGGTTTTACATACATTGACCTATCTGACATTGGAACATGGCATACATTGTTGTTACTAGGATATTGTGCCACCAGACTCGGAGCAGCATTAATAAATAAATTATTGAAATTATTTGCAACTATCAACCCTTCTCCTGGTATCTGAATGTCATTCTCATGCTTGGTTACTCCCTTTATGTCATTAATGATAGACCAGACACATTTTGACTTGTTATCGGATTGCTGTATTTTATTTTTGTAAATATTAGCTTTATTTTGTGCCAGAAGCACTTCATATCTTTTCCTAGCACTATTGTATTCATTTTTATACCTTTTGTCAACTGAGCACATGACAAAAAGAATATCGATTTGTTCTTTGCACCTTTTCACATCTAGTCCATTCATTTCACTAGAAACATTATCCCTCGTTTTTTTGTTGTTCCTATTGATTTTCGTAACAGGAAAACATTCATCAAAATACCTCATAAAATTCTCCATAAAAGCCTCCCATCCTCTATTTACATTTGTAGACTTATAAACGTTTGACCATCTAGTTTCATCTAGCCTTTTTCTAAACTGTTCCTTACTTTTTTGATTGAAAATCCTAATGAACAAGAATTGCCTATTCTGCTTCTTCACATTAAAAACAATTTTTTGTGCAGTGTGGTCTGATATTAAATTGTGATATACCTCAACACTGTTATATTGATTACAATTGGTGAAAATGTTGTCTATCAATGATTTTGAAGTGCTTGTCACTCTGGTAAAACTTTGTACAGTAGGCGAAAGGTTGTAGGATTTCATGAGTGCAAAAAAATTGTCTTTATCCCTGTTTTCATTGTGCATGGCAATATTGAAATCACCAGCTACCACTATTGTTCCAATAAAGTTCAAACATTTTTTAAGCATAGCATCCATTTTTACAAAGAAGTCATTCAGATCCCCTGTGCATGCCCTATACACTGACATTACCATGAAATTCTCTTCATGTATACAAAATTCGCACACACTACATTCACATATCCCAATAGAGGACAACTCTGTAATTTTAGGTTTCCTTTTAATCTGTATTCCTGCTCTTGAGAAAATTGCACTTCCACCGTGTTGACCTTGTTCCCTACAAACTGACTCCGCAAGATAGAAACCTTTGATGCCATAATTCTTCAGTTGGTCCTGTGTTTGCCAATGTTCAGTCAGACAGAGGATATTACACTCTGGCTGGTTCTGTAGAAAATTCTCCAATCTATTCACACAATTGCCAATTGACTGCACATTCTGATGGATAATGCTAAGCTTTTTATGTTGTTCAGCATTTCCATGATTTTCAGATAGTGGTGTATTCCTAATGTCGTTTACTGTATATCTTACGTGTGAATTGCTATACTTCCTTGACCGTATATATACATAATTCGTTTGAAACTATGGGGACAGCGTTTAAACCTGAAGCTGACTTGCTCTATAGGTGGGAGATTTGACTATCAAACTTGAGCTTAGTATCAATTTGCAATCCGAGAAATTTTGCTTCACATCCATTTTCTATAAAATTATTTCCTAGGTTCAGCTTATTGATTTCATATCTGAAACCTATGACGTTTGATTTGAACACATTGAGAGATAGTTGGTTTGAGTCACACCATCGAGAAAAGAAGAGAGCCGAGTATCGATCCCTGTGGTACTCCTGAGTTTATGTTTGCTTCATTAGATGATGTCGAGGTCTTTACTAGCTGGCAACGCTCAGATGAGTAAGATTTACACCAATCAGAGGTGACCCCTCCCATTCCATAATGAAGAAGTTCCTGCAGCAGAATCTCGTAACTGACGCAGTCAAAAGCCTTCGAAAATATTACAGAACACTGCTGCCACTAGCTCACCATCATTTAACTCGGTATACACTTTTTGCAGGAATTGGAAAATGGCATCATTCGTGTTTCTACGACTACGGAAACCAAATTGCATTTGAGCAAGCTTCGTTAGATTTTGATAAAAAGTGATTGGCTCAATCCTTTATTCAACATTATCTTGATGGAAGGAAAAATCGTGTTGTGTGAGCATACTGTATTCACCTACCTAAATATAGGACCTCCCTAGGTTGAAATGCAAATGAAAACTGCAACTCAATCCACTTTTCTGGACGCCTACATCCAACATGAAAAGAATAATCCTCCCAGCTTCCACTGACAAGTTGATAAAAAGCGTAGAAATCCACCCCGGAGCAGGTCGGGATAAATGCAAGAATCCGGAAGGGCATTCTACGTGTATTCAAAAGCTCCGTTCTACGCTGGTCAGGTGCCAGCCTGAATGGGAAAAGAAAACGGACAAATGCGAGGCCATCAATAAGCTCAACTTGGATTTGGGGGTCTAAGCTGTGGAATTGATTCCATGGAGTCGGTCCGAGAGTCTTTCGTTTTATTCTCGGTCTGACTCATCCTCGATGAATGTGAAATATCGTTTCAGTTCCAACGGACACCGCGATATTCTTGAGGAACATCGAAAAGACAGAGGGCACCGATTCTGCCAAGCAGTTGGAGTATGCTGTTTCTGGGAAAAGATAGAAGAAGTTCCTTGAGAAAATAGTAATTCTCCTAACAAGTGCAGAAACTGATACTCTACCGCACGCGAATGCCTTTGACTCAAACGACGCGAAGCGGAGTTCGGGCAAGCAGTCGAGTGCGGGAAAAACACTTTCCGCATGAGTTAGGAACAAAATGTTTTCTTTAAGCTCAGGAGATTCATTGATTCGTTCAATCAATTGTTCCTGCAAATAGCAACAACTAGTTATAGTGATATATTCTCTATCTTTTGATAATTAGCATTAGCGTTTGAAGCATTATATAGATGAGCTTATTGCGGAAGCCAGCATGCCCATAGTGTTTGGCCTCTAGGTTTCAGACATTTTCACTTTTTTACAATTGCACCATTCAATGAATCCTGTGTAGTGCTTCTCATACCTTTCTTGAGACTTGTTGGCAATAACTCAATTGTATCGCATCCGTAGCTGGAAGTTTTTCATCGCAGTTCCACTGAATCGAAAATGACAGTTATGCTCTGTCCGGCACTCTAAGAATTACACTAACCAATTTGTGTTTTGATTGACATGACAATGGGCGTGTACACCTTTGTAGAACTTTCAACTGGCACCATGTTCATTATGATCATTTTATACATAAATAATGATTGACGACATAATTCGATCGAAAAATTAGCTGGAATGTTTTATTTTTGGACATAAATAATAGTACCTTCTGAAAACGGACCCACTTACCTCATCTCGCCAGAGTTAAAAGAAAATACCAAACGCCCGACCGAGACTGAGGCAACTGATATATTAATTCTTTTAACCATGGACGTATCAACTGTGATCTCGCGCTAATTCACTCTGTCAGAAATCATGTATCATTCATCTCTCTCTGGAATGGTCTTGTTTCAGTATTAGGGTTTTGACGTCACATCATCGCCTCGTTTTCAGAGGTCAAAAAAATCGGGGATTTCAATATTTTTTTTATAAAACGTAGGGAGCTCACAGCAAGAAACGGTTAGCGGTGGTGAGCTAGTTTGGGTGAGTTCTATCGAATTTTGAAATAAAAAGTTTTTGTGATATAAGCCCATTGTTGTTTCCTGCTTCAGATCAATTGAAGGCTATAGGTGGATTTGAATGACAATCAATTATTATTTTTCAATATCTCTTCATGTTCACAATGAATGGTGCAATTTGATGAATGACTGTTTACAAACTTACTATAATTACAATACAAAAATACCTGAAATTTTCATATTGTGTCACCCACCACTCATATTTTGCGAGAATATTATACAAATGTTTTTTCTCCTGGGAAAACTTTCCCCGCACTACATTTCAGGAACAGGAAAATGTTTACTGGGATCATAAGCCAGAGACAACTTGTGTTATCGCGGAAACACTAGATGTCTTTCAATTCTGATTGGTTTATCAGCGTTTGTGTTTTCAACGATGAAACCATGGATAGCGAAGCTATAACTCTCTGTCAGTTTGGCATACGATGATTGAAGCTGTAGTTGTCAGAATTATAATCGCTCATTAATAATGAATGATGTTTATGCTGTTCTGAAAATCTCCTCCTTATTCTGTCTTTAATTCTCAACTCGCTGCATTTGTGTTGCAGTACGATAGCACTAGTCCTGAGGGACTCGTTGTGTTGCTTGGCAACAACACGGAAGGAACAGAATGATCCCGAATATTCAGAACATCATGATATAACTCATGAGAACATCCTCACTAGGAATGTGGAATATATGATCTAGTGAAAAGAAGAAAAATTTAATGCGCTCGCAAACAAATATGATGACAGGAATGCTTTCTGTTCAAGTAAAATAGATGGAACATGGTATATTCATCCTGGAAATTTCAGTAAAATTGAAATGAAAAATTCAAGATCATCGAATGGGGACATTCTGTTTCTACCTCTTTTCTCTTCGTCAACTTTTGAGCGAGATGACACTTGAGAACTAAAATAATATTCGTGTCGTATAGTTCAATTTTTTATCTTTTTTTCAGTAGTTGTTCAGGTACTTTCGCCACACTCATTTTGCCCCATTATATCACAATTTTCATTGTGGCCATCTTGATATAATTAAGAAGATAAATATCTTGGGGACGCCAGTCAGACTGCTCTGCTAAATGTGAATAAATTGAAAATTCTACATTCGATTTTGTTCCGGTTTCATCTCTGATCGAGGCTCCAGTCCAATTCGATACTGACGAAGCCCAGAGCGAATTCCTATCATTTATTTCTCAACTCTCTCAAGACCGGGTTTCCTTTCGCCTCATGTCTTCGTTTTCTTGCCATTAGAATATCAGCTTGACAAGGGTCGACAACTCCATTCAAGCTAGATTTTGATTTAATAAAGGTCTCATTTAGTCAGTTCGGCTCTCCCCTTTATACTATTTAATGCACTCACTTCTTAACTGTTACGATCATTTCTGAACAATTTTTATGACTTCATGAAAATTAATGGCAACCCTCTTCATAAATTGGTAGCTCGCAATTGTTCTCGAGAGTGACTCGTGATGCAATGGGGTTAAAACAATGAAATATTTTTACGAAATGATCTTTCGTATCTGGGAAGAATTTTTGAGTATCATCATCATCAATGAGAATTAGAATATTCGCTGCAGGAGATGTTCCACTCACACGAATTTAAAAGCAATCGTTGAATCGAGCAACCTTTACTTTAATTAAGCAAGTGTCATATAATATGCACGACAAAATATAATCTAGAGATGAGTAAAACTGTATCTCGTTTCAGAGGCGATTTGAAGTTGAGAATATGTCTCAGATGTACTCTGCATCTGATCCTATCATACACATTCCTGAACTGTTCATGAGGAGAGATTGAATTTTTTTGTTGAACCAGATTCAGAAGTGATACATGAATCTACTGTGATTTCACATCAACAGAATGCAAATTTTGAAAACCGAAATCGACTTTCATGTAGATCTTCAATCTCTACTACTCTTCAACTGATGCAAGGCTTTATCTCGGCTTACTAATAATCTTCTAGTTCTGATAATCCAATTGATATTCCGATGACAAATGATTGAAAGCTTCATGTATATTTAGAATTGGAAGGATTCATAGACGAGGCAAAAAGATTGCCATCTAGTGGTGACAATCAGACTTGATGTTGAATGAACAAAATATTGCATTAATATTATGTATTCTGTTGCTCTATTCAATCAAATGATCCCTTCGAAACAAGTTGATTGCCGCATCGGAATGATAAAACTTGTAGGTATGTTGTTTCAAACATGCATACCGGGTGTTTCCCGAAAGTGGCTCAACCCTGTTACTTTTTTGTTCATACAGATGAACAGATGGAATTCCGTGTGTGAGTATAGGACATTAATATGCATCATTTGACGTATTCAATTGTTTTCTGTCTCTTACGGTTTCACCAGAAATGACCCATAGTATCCCATCTGAAATGGAACACACGGTATATTTTTACTTATTTCGATGAAGAATAACATTGTGAGTACAATGATATCCCATTTGCCCATGTGAGTACAATGATATCCCATTTGCATAATTAAAATTATTAAATTTTCAATCCATACAGTGCCATGAATGGGTTTTACTTTTCAATAAATATTTACAATAACGTAATTATGATGATAACTCATTTTTGTCGAATAAATCAAGGGTGGCTCATTACCATATCTGAAACGAGGATTCTGGTACAAACAGGTTGATAGCACATAATCGATATTTTGCATCAATATCCAGTATTATATAATCCACTCTGGATTGGAAATTGAGAACTGCAAATTTCAGATGATGGATGACAAAAAGTGGCGAATGGGGTGTCATTGTACTCACAATGTTATTTTTTATTGAAATAATTGAAAATATAACGGGTGTCTCATTCGAAATAAGAAAATATGGGTCATTTCCGGTTAAATCAGAGGTGACATTGAATAATTGAATACGTCGAATAATGCATATTTATGTACTATACTCATGCACCGAATTCCGTTCGTTTATTTATAGAAACAAAAAAGTTATGGGGTGAGCCACTTCTGAGAAACACCTGGTATATCCTGATCAGATTGATAATCATTCCATGAAATCCACAAAATGTATACCGTTCAATCAACATTGACAGTATCTTCGAGCCAACCTGGGTTGTTTTCTAGTTGACCATTTATTCTGTTGATAGAGTTGTATACTGTTATTCCAAATGAAGTACATTCTTGATTTGAACAAGCCGCTTATTCTCTTACATGTTCATGTAAATCTGTTTGATTCGACACAGATTTGTTCAATCTAACAAAAATAATTTAAATATGAATGATCTGTTGATGTAACAAATTACGGTTTTTTCTGTAGGATTCGAATGTATATCAAGAGATATCAATATTGAAAGGAAGACAATTGAGCTGAAATAAAGATTGCGTCACTCAACTCATCAGATCCTTGAGAAATAAATGAGTATCTTCGACATGAAAGCAGATAGTCCTAACTCACACACAGGAAATAAAAATTAGTCCATTAAGAGTTATTCAAGAGGGTATATATATGCTCGTATATTTGCAATATTTGGAGAATTTCACAACCCGAAAGTTCACTCGAAAACAACTATTCCTGGTATTTCCTAATTGATCTTCCTCAAGGAAAGATATTGGTGAAAAGTTCAATTCAGTTCAATTGTTTTCGCTGTAGCAGCATCCAGTTCTATAATAATATAGTGTCTCTCTTTAATGCCCCCTTTCCTTTTTTTTGAACAGGTGATTAGTACGTTAGGGAAAACTAATGATCCCGAGACTTTCAATGAAACCTCAATTGGGTGTCCCGAAATTACATAGAAACATGTCAAGCACAGATTCTGGGAACCAGGATAGTATTTTATAGGTCTCCCACAAAAGGATATGCCGAACACAAAACTAATTTGTCGAGAAATTTGCTTTTCTTATTTCAAACCGTATGCGGAGAATGGGAAACTTATAATAGTTTTGAAATTTCAAGATTCAGCCAAACTTAGATTGAGTTTTCCAACATGGATGAATTACTTATATCACTCTATTGACGTCAGTGTATGGAATTCAATGAGACTATTACCTAGATAATATAAAGAATTCAGCAAGGATATACGGAGTAGTTGATTTGAAATAGAATTATTATATTCATGTAATGTGTGTAACTGTTGAAAGTCAAAAGATAGATGATAACATGGAGAATGACTGAAAGATAACTGTACTTCAGGTTACTGAGGAGAGTTTGAAATCCGAACTGAGTTGAATCGAATAAAGTCATAATATAACCTATTTGTGAGGAATAAAATTCCCATATCACTCATACGAATGATTTTTTTGGAAGTTCCATGCTCATCAAGATCAGAGTTTATACAAGTTTACTTCTCCTATACATTTCGATTTCCATTTCAATACTGAACATATTGGTGAGTTATTTTCTGAGATCATGATACATCAGATTATTCATCAGATTTGAGAGATAGACAATTATCAATTTCAAAGGATTGTAATTTGTCATGCTCACTTTCTGAATGTTCAACAGTTTTAATAATTCAATGTTCGACGCGGCAAATAGCCTGGAAAGTAGTTGTTTCCTGTTAAATATCCAGAATGATGTTATATGCATGAACATATTCTCGAATGAAGAAGAATGCAAAGAATTAGTTTTCAAATTCTCATCGTGTGTTTTCAAAAGATATTGTTCGTCCTGGCATTTAACTAGGACAGTGGTTGTAAGTTCATAGTTTATCTAGGAATATTCCTTGTTGAACGTGAAATATTTTCCGAGCTTTGTTTGGCGAAAACATGGTTTTCCATCCATTTTGCATTTTCATATGATCATTTTTACTCCCAATTACTGCTTCTATCGGAAAAATAAGACGGACTCGAGGAGGAACTTTTTTGTAAAAAAAATTTAATGACGAAAAACCTTCAAACCGTCCCTTTCCACTACTTTCCTGCCAAACACACGAGGTCCACGGTTAGGAACTTAGGTATGTTACTCCTGAGGGCCAATTATTCACATTCAACAAATGATAATCTGCTGAGCACTATTTATTTATGACTAAAGGAAATCTATGCATCGACTCGTATACATATACGAATACTGATACACGGGATTCTCTTCATCAGACCTGTTTCGAGCTCTTTGACTCTCATTAGTGCAGAGCAGTCTTCAGCCAGCAGTCCCAAGACCGCCGACTAAGCGGAGCCTATAGCCAAACAAGAATCAAGTCGGCACAATATTTTCCCAGAGGCATCTTTTATAGACGATATAAAAGCAGCGCCATCTGAGTAGGAATGCAGAAAGAAAACACTCCTAAACTGTCGTAGTTCGATAATGTGAGTCATGAGAACGATCATACAATAATATTATGAAAATATCTTCCATAAAATGAAATTGTTCTGATATACACAGTTAAGGATGAGAAAGTTTCTCAATTCGTGTTGAATTAAAGGACTATATTCACCTCCTTATGAGGACAACTTTGCTCAAGTTGAGTATACAGGGTGTTTCGTTATACGTGAGACGCAATTTGAGAGGTATGGTTAGGGCGTCTCAATAAGAAAATGTGAATAAGAAAGTTCCCAAGAAGAAGTAGAAGAAGTCTTCGTTTGCGAGATAAAAGGTAATGATGTTGAAAATATTTTTAGATTTTTTTTTATGCCCCCCTCGTATAGCTTATCGTAATGGCAAAATATAATCTGGTATCTGACTATATTACCAGACAAGATTTTGCCAATCACAGAATGATATCAATCATGGTTATAAAGTAATCTAAACAGATGTCTCGAATGGACTTCGATATCAGATTTTAGAGTTGAATTTGGTCATCCGGTTATTTGTTGACAGCAGTGTTACTTCACGAGCTCCTACATTTGGTGCTTTTCTCAACATCCATGCATCCTTTTTCATATTTTCGAATGAAATTCTGAAAATTTTCATTGTCATCCATTTTTTTTCGTAAACTCATACATCAATACCCCTCAACGGTGCCACTGGGGTTCATATTGGCTTGGTTCAAGTATAGTGACTCATGCACCAGAATATCAAGAATTTTTGTCCAGCGGTCATCTAGAAATCCAATGAGATTCATATTTTATTTTCAACTTCAACACCCTGTATCTTACAAACAGAGCTTTCTACGACTTTTGTTTGTTGAAACTTTTCCATTTCCTTGAGACGCCCTGTAACCTCTTGGAGTGCGTCCCACTTATTAGGAAACCGAAATTTTGGTATTTGAGAAAATACATTTGAATAGAATTTGTTTCATTACTTTCAACATTTGGTAACATCAAATCGAATTCATATCATTCGCCTTCCACTATTTCGAGTCGATTTTATAGGGTCACAAGAATAACATAAACCTCGAACACCACACACATGTGTGTTTACTCAAAAACAAATTGACCCGGATCCTGGGGAAAGTTATCCTTTGTTTTTCTCTCTGTTATCCCTGCTAACTCTGGCCTTCCGTGCTTTTGTCAATGTTCTGGCAAACATACGCACAGCCTAGTACAACCCAACGATATGCCATTTGCTACCCCGCATGCGAGTTTAACATTTAAATTACTTTGGAATTTTTGAAAGAGAAATATGTCTCGTCTTCGCGGATGTTCTCATGCTTTCCTGGGTTCGGGGAATGAGTTATTTCAATGTATGTGAGGATATTTTCTGAATGTGAAAAAATCCTTCAAGGGGTGTTTTCAAAGGAGTGGAATTTGTTTCGACATGATGCATGTGCAGCTCGCAATAATATGACATTTCATGAAAATTCGCATAGAATTTTGCAAATACCTTAGTGATTGAAGAAGGAGATGTGAAAACTGTGGAAGTACAAAAGGAAAAACAGGCTTATCTGATTTCATCCACGATATCCACCAATACTTTGATCATGATCAATCAATCAGACTGAATGTCACAATAGTGCCTTTCCATAGGCCTTATCAGAAGTTTTACAGGGTGTTTCCTGAAGGAGTGAGAAACCACAAATCATTTTTATCAAATGGAACACCATATTTCTTGAATATTTTTCGAAATCTGTGAATTTTGATGATCACATAAAAATATATATACAAGGTGATATCTTCTATTCTCACTCCTTTATCACCATTCTCTCGAGCCTAGGAGAATGAAGTTTGTCTGATTAATTGGTGATCACTCGATCAGTTTGGGAATTTATTCGATAATGATGCAATATACAACTGAAAAATATATCATCATTCATGACTAACACGATGACTGTAGAAGCCATTACATAGAAGTGTTTTTTTTGTGGTAAAAAAACTGAAGATGATGAAGTAGTAATGGCAAAAACGATAACTAGGGAAGCCAATACAGAAATTTTTTATCCGTGTTCAAATTAGTGAAGATGATGGGATGGAAATAGGGAAGGAAATGGTGTTATGCATTATTCGAAATTGTAATCATCCCCGAATAGTGTGAGTACTATTTGATCAATCCTCAATAATATTGTCAATTTACACATTCAATTTCTGTTGTAGTCGCCATGGTGATGGAAATATACATTTCCGGAAGCTCGGACAAACTGTAATAAGTTTACATATATATATATGAGTGGGTAGTCGTTGACTAGTCAGAGGTTAATCTTGGTTTATTAGGGAATGCAGCAAAGTGGAAGGAGTACTACTTGAAGTCCTCCGGAATATTATATTTTCATCATTAGGGAACTACAACAATTTATAGTTAGGTAACATTGATTGCAAAGGAATTCTACTCACATCTTCGGTCAGGTTGTATCACATAAATGGATGTAATGATAGAATTGTATAGGACGATAATGAAATAGTTGTCACACAAACAGGATTGAAGACAATTATGTGAATTAGTTATAAATTGTATCATGTCAAAATTGTGAAATTGCTTAAATTATCATCATTTTCACAATTTTTACAATTCACAATTTAATTAATTCACATAATTGTGTTTGATCCTGTTTGTTTGATCGTTTCATCGACTATGTCATTATCGTTCCATAAAATTTCATCAATACTATCATCAATGTGATACAACCTCACTAAATATGTTAAAAAAAGTCGATTGCAGAATCAATGTTACCTATAGATATAACTGGTCAACTCTAAAGCTTGAAGCTAACATATTCAATTTGTGTTTATTTTCACTTCATGTTTCCACTGTAAATTCATTTTTGGTATTCAGAAGTTATACTTTGTGTTTCATGAATGGTCATAACACTCTGTTCTCATCAACTATGTTATTTTGCAGTTTCAAATATACATGTTGTAAGTACGGGATTCAAACAATGACCCGCAGTTTATGAAAACATGCTTCTAATACAGAACTAGACAGGGTTGCATAACAATATTCGTGAGGCCATCTGTTGGAGTACTAAAATTATCTCAAATAACGATCCCATCCACAGAAATGCTAAATGCAGAGTCATATTTTGCTGAATAATGTAATTTGTCTGTTTGTACGATATATCTTGCGTTTATAATTGCTCCAAATCAGTTAGCTAACAACATTGTTTGTGTTGTGTGCTCCTATCTGTATACATAACAAATCCACGAAAATGCTATCAGTGAGAAAACTATAATTTCCTTACATTTTCATCGAGAAATAACATTTGGTTCAAGTAATTCATTTGAATTCGTGTTTGTCAGTTGATCATGATCATGATATGAATTTGATGACCTATAGTGCTATCAAATGATTGATCGAACTCAATTCCGTGACCACCTGAGGATATCATCTGAATAGTTCATCATTCTACTTCAAAATATGAGGTAGGTTGCACTTGTCTGAGAAGCTCTGATCGTAGTTGAGACAATTCCTGAGAGTTTGATACTTGAACTGACTGCATCGACATCAAATGACTTTGTCTTATGTTCTTTATGGTAAGTGTTTAACAAGTTTCCCGATTTCTCAAATAATACAGACCAGATAACTGATAGTCCGCTCATGAAAGGAACGTGAACATGCGCCATTTAACTACTGTTTTAATAGCCTTAAAACAATGTGAATACATTCTAGAACTTGGCGAATGGCTAAGATTGTCGGAGCATCAAACTTAATTGCAATTTTGCTTCTTCTTGGCCACATAGTAGTGAATCGTGAATTGCAATTCAATTGCCAGAATAAAACAATAGTCAAATCAATTCCTCAACTGGTTTGATTGACCACATCAAGAAAAGCTTCAAAACGTATTACGACAAATGAAGGTAAAGTTGAGCTGACTCTTCAGTAAATATTGTGTAGACATTTCCATTCTGGATGATACCTAAATCACTGATTATTTCAGGATTGCACGATATATTCTACGTATTCCGCGCCTATTTCTCCACGTGTTATGAGTAGGTACCCAGAAGACTAATTGGCTGTTTGTATTGCTCAACTCGCTAAATGTGTTCTTTTTTTTCATAGTTGTTTCCGTTCATGGTATGATTCGAACAGAGAGAGTCATTGAAGAAAATCAAGGTCAGCAGATACCTAGAGCAAGCAGAAACGAACAGGACTCAAAATCAAATTTTGTGGGAAAGCTACGTAGAAATGCGTAGAAATAGTGAGTATGATAATGATGTAACCTAGTATTTGACTTTCTCCAAAGTTGATCTACTTGTTTGGACTAATGGACTTGATTTATTTGTCCACTGAGAAACTTTTTCAAGGAGACGAAAAACAATTGACCGTTCTTTCTGGCCGATGAAACAACTGGTAAGTGGGTGAGTTGCGACCTGTGGACACTATTTGGGTCTCATTCACTTGTACTATGGAAAATTCATATACATTTTGGGCACAGTAGGATTTGAAACCACCATATCATAGTCAATATTTTGGGTCTGTATCGGGGCTGTCAGATGAAACATTGAAACTCATATTCTTCAGTGAGTTTAAGCAGTAGTAACGTGGAGTTCTGACGTAAGGAGAGTCTGACGGACTCTGGGCTTTGGAAGTCTTCGATTATCTTAGCATCTCTCGGTTTTGATCATTCCACGCCTTTGTGTCTCTCCCGATTAGTGTTTAGTTTGATGTGGTATGCAATTGGAGAAGGCTTCGTTTTTCGTTTCGCTGGAATATTGATCACGAGTCGCTCAGACTCCGTGCGACTAGTTGTGTTTCAAATACTTGTTCCGCTGGGATATTGACCTGGAGTTTCTCAGACTCCGCGAGACTTGTTGTGTTCCGAATATTTGTCAGATACTGAGTAAGTATTATTCTGAATATCATAAGCTGTGGTGCATAATGATCGTTCCCGATTATTTTTAGTAGAAAATTAACTTGGAAACCGATCAACAGGGATAACTACGGCAGCAGGAGAGAGTTAAATATGAAGATAATCCATTTGATCAAGAAGAATCGGATCATGAGCTTGATATTGATCATAACAAATTAACCACTGTCTAAGTACCAGTCGGCCATGGGCCCACCATGTTCTCATGTCGTCGGAGTAGGGTTAACCCCAAGTGACTCCAAACACCACTGGTTGGAAGCTCGAGGTTCCCACTCTTGTGATGGTATTGGTACGTGTGAAAGGTCGCGAACGGACACCCATCAAACGGAACTGGGGGATTCCGGTCGACATGGGTAGCTGGGCATGCTCAGCAGAAAAGGAGGGGGCAGCCTCAAGCGATCCTATTGCCAGTCATCGTAGGCAAAGGACAAACGTGTGGAAGTCCTCGAACGATTACTGCTTCAACAGGACGGGAGGATTCTTGTCAACATGATTAGCAATCAGGCCAGAGCCTCTTGCGACGGTGACCCATCAAACGTAATGAGTTGAATCTTGTTCACATGGGTACCTGGGGTGATTAGGATAGCCCCATCAGGTCGTACATACGGCCTAATGTTTCACCAATTGTATCGGACTCCAGGAGGCAGTGGTTTCCAAAGAACATCACCAGACTACGGTGGAGGAGGTGAAGAAGAATCCCACTATGGGTCAAGTGGGAGGATAACTTGCTTGCCTCGGGTGAGCAGCCTTTCTGTTCGAGCACTGACACTGCAGAGCCAGTAGTCTGTCTTATCAGACGGCCTGGTATAATGAAATGGTAGCAGGAGAACATGCCGTTACATAACGGAGATGGCTCTAGTGCGCTGATTTCGCGTATCAAAATCCTCCATTTCTCCCAGGGGTGCTGACGGTATAAGTCGAGAGATAGGTGACCTGCAGTCATCTCCTATAGGGGTCTCGTGAGTGAGGGGTGAGATTTGGTCCCACCCGGTTGCTACCCCGGCAACATACTGATTGATCGATTGTCTATGTACTAGAGGAGGCAAAAACGAACTGAACAATATACTGATACTTCAAATTCACGAGCAACACTAGAAGGCACAAGAAAATATTGATGTGGAATGGAAAATAAAAATAAAACACGCGAGAATTTGTTCAATGAATAATATTTATTATGTGTATCTGTCACTGATTCCTCTCACCTCTGACTGAAGATGAAGTTGGATTCGAATTATATGCCATCAACAAAAGGAGTCTGTCAGACTCCCCACGACTACAAGTGTTATTGGGAGAGGCACGACTACTGCATAGTTGAACAAGATAGGATCTCTAGTTTTGGATGATTTATCAGGCCAATAAATATTAGGAGTCAATTATTCTTGACTACGAAGTGGGTTTGCATCTATTGATATAGGATTTGAGAATTTTAGTGGCGATACTTTCTTCATCATATCCACCGATACAATAATCGCTAGACTACTTTAATATTCAAGAAAATCTCGAGCTAGTTCTCTTTTTCTCCATTTAGCATGCCAATTTGAGGTTGTTTCTACTTCCGTATAGATAAATTCTGAATCAACATTTTACGATCCCTTCGAGGATTCGATCCCACTCAAGACAAAAACACTGGAATGAAAACCCATGAAATATTTACCAAGAAATCGGAGGGAATTGCTGCCACCTCTGGAAAATAAACTGGCAGGCGGTGGCAAGTCGACTGAGCTGGTGACGATTCGTTGCATACTTGCTCAGACAGCACCAGATATTTCATGAATATTCATAAAATATTAATCTTGAATATTGGAAATATTTATGAACATGCCAAGGATATACTTATCTCCTACGGAATATTCCCTGAATGTGCTGGTTTGAAAGAATGTATATATTCCTAGAATATTCACAATGAATATTCCCTATATATTCAGAATGTACCTTCAATATTCTAGAAATATTCAGATAAAATTCGGAATATTTCATGAATAGAACAGGAATATTCCTGGAATATTCCACTAAATATATTCATAACAAAAAAAGCTGACTCAAGATGAGCTTGAACTCGTGACTTTCAGATTGTCAGAGCAACAGTTGAATGATATTGTACATATCAATTTCTTACAGAGGGTTGTTCATAATCGGATCATAAACATTTCATGTTTCTGAATCAAAATACATAATAATGATGATAATAATAATAATAATGATATTATTGATAATAATAATAATTTTTATTCCCTGTTGAATGTATAACATGAAACAGTAAAATACGTCAAAAAAAAGAAAAAAATATACCGAAAAGACAATGTGACAGCATTACAATTCAATACAATATATACATCACGCTACTAACATTACATAGAATTATATGAAATACTCATCCAGCGTATAGCAGGCCTTTTAAATTTGCTGTTGTTTAAGCCTCTTCTTGAATATATTCAAGTTTGGGGAGCTCTTAACTTGTTCATCAAGAGAGTTATATAGTTTACAGCCAGTATATAATAAAAACTTTTCTGGTACAAATACGTAGTCCGGTGTCTCTCAGGTTGTAGGTGGCTTTTGAAGCGTGTGTTATGATTGTGCTTCTCAACCATTATTCGAAAACATGTTTTCATTTTTATAAACGTATAAACAAACTGCTAGTATAGATAAACTAACAACGGTTAGGATGTTGGCTGTTCTGAAATATGCTCTGCAACTTTCACTTATATCAACACTAGCAAGAATTCGAATTGCATACTTCTGAAAAACCAGTACTCTATTCACATGAGCACAATTGCCTCAATTCATAATCCCGTACTATATATAGAAATGGAAATTGGCATAGTACAACGAGAGCTGTATGTGCCGACTACAGTGATTCTTCATAAATTCCAGACTTCAACAGCTAAGCCTAAAACAGAACCCTGTGGCATACCTTGCTCGATGTTCATTTCATCAGGAGAAGTATTGTTCACTCTGATTATTTGTTTCCTCTTGCTGAGATATGAATCTACTAAATTCAGTGGCAAACCACTCATTCCACATCTTTCTTGCTCGGCACGAAGTAACTGATGATTCACTAGATCGAAAGTCTTTGAGAAGTCAATGAAAATACCCGAAACGAACATTTTTTTGTCAATACTTGAAAATATTTTCTCACTGAACTCACAGAGTGCCGTTTCTGTGCTTTTGTTACTGCACAAACCATGTTGTTCTGGTAATAGGAGTTTGTACTTGACTAAATACTTGGTAAACCGATCCTAAACTACCATCTCAAAGAATTTAGAGATACTATTGTATAACAGACTAATTGCTCCGTAATTCACAAAATCATTTGGATCCCCTTTCTTGTGCAGAGGTTGAACTATCCTCGGTTTATTCAACAGAAAACAACTACTTTCCTGGCTATATGCCACGACAAACATTTAATTATATCTATTAAACACACACGGTAACCATTTTTCAGTTGATTTTATCTCCAGTTCCACACGATTCGAGAAATCATATACATAATTTTGACTGGTATTAAACAAAATTCGAATTCTTGATGAAACTAATTGTGCATTCCCATTTTAACGAAAACCATCACTCAATAGGATTTTTCACCGTGCACACGATAAAAATTTCAAAACAAAATCTTCTGAAGTTGAGAATTTCGATTCTCCTTCAGATGAGAATATGAATATTCAACAGGAAACAACTACTTTCCTGGCTATCTGCTACGTCGAACATTGAATTATAGCTGTTGAACATCAAAAAATAAGAATCATGAATAGATGAATGAAACGAAAATTCAACCACCAAGATCATCGATTGGCCATTGGTTATACATCCCAACTCCGTTATAGATGAACGAATCGTTGATTGAAGAGGAAAAAAATCATGCATACCTATTGGATATTATATTATATACACACCTTCCCATATCATATGGTATATCAATAGCTTTCACTTCACTGTCCATCAACAACAATCAGTTCATGCAAATCAGTTTGGAATTATTGTTATCTCATAGTCGCCGGTTCTCCTGTTTTACAATAATACTCAAAAACATCGGCAATACCAAGAAGTTGGCGTCGAATGATGTTTTCTCCCCTTTTCTCCTTTATATGGAATTGTTATTCTATGGAGAAAACATGACAGTTGTAGACACCTACGATATTCATGAATGATTGATCATACGTAATAGGTATAAAATGTTGAGAGTTTTGTCCTATCTGCTGGCAGCATTTAATGTTGAACTTGTCCGATGATGCATTGTCTTTCAAATATATACAGTTTGAAGAATGAAGGGTACAAATATTTGTTCTGAGTCTCATTTTCAATAATTAACAATTCAACAATTCTTCATCTCATGAAATAATTTCGACAGAGGCCGTTTTTTTTATTCACATTAGACCTTTGACACCGTCCTGTTGACCAGGAACAATACGAAATGTCTAAGCCTCAAGACTCATAATTATGGTCAATTGATGAAGTGGAAGAAAAGCAGAGTTTATACCCATGCAGATTTGAGGAAGTGATGATACAGTTATACTGATGCACGGAGAAAAAAAATCACTAACCCTAAGTGAATATTTAATAGTGGCAAGTAAAAACTTGTATACTATATGGGACAAGGAAACAAGTTAATAACCACAAGAATATTTGTGTTCCTGAAAATGTACACCTACCACTATTGACCTGTTTCATTAAATTTCAGAGTGATAACGGTTAGTGAACACATCACTTGTCATCAGTGACCTATTCAATTGTCATCAGTAACTCATTCACTTTTCATTAGTGACTTGTTCACTAGTCATTAGTGACTTGTTCACTAGTCATTAGTGACTTGTTCATTAGTCATTAGTGACTAGTTCACTAGTCATTAGTGACTTGTTCACTAGTCATTAGTGACTTATCTACTAGTCATCAGTGACTTATTTACTTGCCAATAGTGACTTATTCACTTGTCATTAGCTAGTATGAAAAAATACCTCCATTGTTCTCTGAAAAATGATAAAACCTTGGTAATAAGACCAAAACACATGCATTCAAAACATTTTATTATAAAGGTATGATGAATCCAGAAAATACAAAAAAGGTAAGGCTGACGACAAATATTGAGATACTAGATACCGCGTATATCAGCATCATGCACCGAGAAAAACGGTACTCTCACTCACTGCACTGCACTCTGGTTCACTATCTTTTTCCTTCCAGCATCGAAGATGAATCAACTTTCATACTTTTTAAACGTCACTTCCTTCCACTTCGAGTATCATAGGGAGTGGAAAAAAATCCTGTACATATGTAGAAACAATTATGTACTGTTCTAGAAGAGTTTTGTATTTCATTATCTCCTTCAAGAGAACAGATCAAGAACTCAACACCCCACAGCTCAGAGCACGGCCACAGAGCACGGCACACAAACAGAGAATTCTCATACGAATATGATATAGTATAGTTGTTCGAAAGGGCACTTGCATGACTTGGAATTTCAATGTTACTAGCGGAAACGCAAGTATACTAACTTCACGAATGCTAAGATCGAAATGACGCCGTGGACTCGTGGACACTGGACAGTGATCGCGTTGGGCGTGGGTACTCGAATAATATCGGAGATGTCCGAACGAAAAAGAGATCTATAACTACAGGTGAGCTGTCACCTGCAACAATCGACTTGATAGATTGTCTTTATTGATGAGTTCGCTCAGAGCAAGTGATCTTATGTCAGAAAAATAATTTAATAATAGTGAGTATTCGTTAACCTAGCACTAGTTTAGTGTTCACTTAGAATTAGCGAACTCTAAGTACATATCGACTTGGTTGATACCAACAAGTGTTCTGATCACTTACAGCAGAAACTTCGTTCCAGAAATATAGTTTTGCCTACTGCAAGTACCATATTTTTCTACCGTTGGTGAAAATGTTCTTGTCACAATCGACTTTTTTTCAAGAACACTATTTACTTGGCCGAGTTTTCTCAGTGTGAAAGTCAGTCAATTTTGGAGCTTGAAATTATCGCAATTTCGTGATTGAAATTAGTTTTAATTCAGATGTGTATTTCTGCATTTTCTTAATTGCATTGAGCTTTGGTATTCATCAATATTTTGGAGATGAAAATGTTTTCGCCTTAGTTCAAGTCAATTTCTGTATACAGGGTGTTACAAATCCGTTGCTAAGCATTGGGATCTTGGTAACCTCAAGTTATACAGAGTAAGTTATATTAGAGCCAAATTGCACCATTTTATGCTTAACAAAATAAGGCATGTGATTAAAAAGAAATCTAATTTTTATAAATGGTATAGAGAAACTCATCTTCGACTATAACATAGAGTTTCTGGTATCAATTTGTCTTCGACTATTAGTCATACGAATCAAAAAATGTTGATTGAGCAATTATTGTATATTATTTAATGGAATATTCACGAATCACGAATACACAATCAATATGCAAAAAATACCGAACATAAGGTTTCCTTTCATAGTATATGCTCAAAAATATTTTCGTTTGCGTTCAAGAAGCATTCATTTAGTTTTTCCAAAACTGACCATTCATCGACTTCGTACAGATCGAAAAGCGGTTATAATTTGCTGTCACAGTTATTCGATGGAGGCAATGGAGCCGTTTTCGTAAACGGTGTTCTTTATGACACCCTAGAGGAAAAATAAAATATTTTTGAGCATTTAGAATGACGAAAAACTTAATGTTCGGATTTTTTCTTATTTCATATTGGATATTATTTATCTGATCAAATTGTATTTCCATCATTCATAAATATCATTGCATCAAACAATCATTTGATTTTGAATAAGCGCAATTGATTTATGTAGGAGGTACTTCGCACTGAATAATATGTTGGACAAGGACAAAGTTATATCAAAAACGTGTTAGACAAAAATGAGTATCTCCATAGCATTTTTAAACCATTCTTTCGGTGGAGTAAACAATTCATGAATGGTTTTGGTGCACCATCATATCGAGGAGATCGAGAATTATTGGAAAATGAAATGAAAAATCCAGGTCCGTATTGAAAAAAAAGAAGTTGATGATAGCGATAGTCGTATTTCTAGTTTGACAATTTCATTTCGTAGAGGAGGGGAATATTTTGGAAAATCTCTCCGAATGAACTGAGTAATGAATAAAGACGATTCTGCATATTCTACTCCGGAAATAATTGAATACAATTTCAAAGAAGCATTTCGTTGGGCATGGAATGATGCAATTTTTCCGTAATGTTACCTACTCTGTATCTCTTAAGGTTACCGCGATCCCTAGGCTTAGCCACCAATTTGCTACATCCTGTATATAAATATAATGTCGTACGTCATTCCATTCAAACTCAAATGAACTGAGATCTATTTTAAATCAACTGTGACTTCATCATCATCGACCAGATATTGGAATCAAAATTTACGATTTGATAATAATACGTTTCTTCACCTTTACTATTTATATGAACCACTTACATCATCGATAAACAAACTAGGAAGGCAGGTATTCCAGAAATGTGTACTCTTCGAATGTTTGTTATTGTTGGAATACCTTCTGAGCTCTTTAAAAGAAATTCATTGCATTCTCTTCGATCTCCACTGTCTAAGGGTGTAGTAGTAGTAGTGGTATTTATACATCCTTCGTTTAGCACCTATTTATATCCAAACAATCTATCCAAGACGCACGTCGCACATATTTACACTTCTGAATTTTCTTAAAATAGCTGCACTCGTGTGGACCCTCAGTTCATGCAGTGGTGGAACTAGAGATTGGAAAGCTGAACAAAATGGTCACCGATATTTCGAAGATTATCTGTTTCTTTCATCGTCACCAAAATTTGATTTATCTTGTTTCAATTCACGATACCATCGTTTGGTATTTACATGATTCACATAAGTGATAAACGAATATCTTGTTTTATCGAAGACTGGAACCTTTGGCACGATAATACACTACACTGTTTTACCACTAACCAAACCGATTTTTTAACGCCTCGACACGTGTTTCGCTAACTATGTTAGCATCTTCAGGAGAAGATTAAAACAGTTTTAATCTTCTCCTGAAGATGCTAACATAGTTAGCGAAACACGTGTCGAGGCGTTAAAAAATCGGTTTGGTTAGTGGTAAAACAGTGTAGTGGAATATCTTGTTAGTGATATCGAATCAAGCATCATAAACTTAAATAAACTCCTCCAAGATCTTCCTCCACGATATTATTGTGAGTTGTTCGATGTTTAATAGTTTCAATAATGAAAAATATTTATGATTATGGGCCTGCTGTAGTATATTTCTGGCACCACACTCTATATTATCATGGTATGCTTTTTAACCATCGGTCGCTTCAGTTTCTTGAGGAATTGGTGAAGATTCTCTCATCAAATTTAATTGAAATTGATTGTTGAAATTATATCAGTCATCACGTTGGAATATGTGTCAAACTAGTCAACCTGATTTACTCAGCTTATCGATCATTTTATAAAATATAATATGATTCGATGTCTCACGGTAGTCGGTACCAGAACAATATAATGTTCACAAGATATAGTTTTCGACAAATTTCAATATTTTTCACCGAAGTCCAGACTTCATGTTGTATTGCAGCGATTTGTATGTCCACTCTGCTTCATCAATAATTCGATTTCTCACATCATAAAAGAAAAACAGAAGATCCAAGCATAGTGATTTTGAAATCAGGTTATTGCAATCACTTATTAAATGGAAGATATCCACTGGCATGAGCAGGAAAATTTGAACACTCGTATTCTATATTCAATCAGGAAATATGCTAACAAGCAGAACAGGAAATTTTGGAGCTCACGAATTTAAATCCCAATTATGTTACAGGAATATTGTGCCTACCTCAGCAGAAACGTCCTGAGCTGGCTACCTATTCTAATCTTTCAATTTCTTGCAAATCTTTGTACTGTCTGTCTTTTGTCAATAGATTATCAACAAATAACTGTTCATTCAGGTTCCTGTGGATCAACTTCAAACATATCCACTTATCTGTTCTTTATGAAGAACAGTAAGATTATTCAATGTGATTTTTCCAGAAACTAGGAGTGACAACTAAACGAACTACCAGCTTCAGGCTCACTTTCAAGACCATAGAATATTGGTTATTGAAACAATTTCAATAATCATGACGAGCTCACACCCTGATAGGTCTCCACTTGAATTTTCGATATTTATTAGATATGGGGGAGTAACATTCTATATGGGTATAGCACTAATATATGACATTTGACCACTGTTCGAGTTAATAATATCCAGTACTTACCATAGTGGTCGTAGCAGAAGTAAAGTTTTTCGCACGCGACATCGTTTTTGTGAAGCACCTTTTGCGATAGATCTTACAAGATTATTCCATGAAAGAGTATTGCTGATGGAAATATCGAGCACATAGATATAGTGGACTTGGTAACACATTGATATATGAATCAGAAACAATCTAAGGTAAATACTGTCTGTAGGTTAATCGAGGAGTTGGTACATTCATTATTCCTTATTTTCTGGAATTTTCTCTTCTCTTTTGAAAAACAAAAATATGAAACTTATTCCAATATAAGTGTAGTAAGGAAAAATCAGATGATTTGCCCAAAAATGTTACTGCTCTTGAAAAATCTTCCTATCTGAGAGCCTGAAATAAAAATTCACTAGCTTGTCAGTGACGATTCGAATTGAAAAAGATTTGAAGGAGAGGAATGAACTTATATGGAAAAAATATCAAATTTTCACTTATCTTTGGATTCGGGCACAAATTTGCTCCCGTTTTCAAAATAAAAATGAATATTTGTATAGCAAAATTCGTATTCGCTTTGACACTTCTCAATTCTCAGTGACAATTGATGACGTTGGCAATCAATTGAGTTATAGGATGTTTTGATTATTCAATCTCGAATTCATCATTTTCATTTTAGGATTTCATTAGTGAATACCATACTGTATCTATATATCAACTGAACAGGAAGCAATGCTATTGTCTACGATATTGAAATCATTGGAAAAGAAGATAACAACCGGAATAGAGAAATCCAGGAATCTGCTTGTATTCTTCTGAACTGAGATAATTGCATTGCATCCTGTTCAGTTGATACGAATAGAACATGGTATTCAATACTGAAAGCTGCAAATGGAGAATTCAAGATTCGATAATGAAAACATTCTGTAAATCATTGTCACTGGGAAATGAGGAGTGTCAAGACGGATACGAATTTGCCATTAAAATATCCATTTTTTCTGTGACAAGAAAAAGGCATTTCATCTCTGTTAGCAGGTTATAAAATGTCACTTTTCATAAATTACTTTTTTCCCGTGGGGTAAAAATGAGTACTCTTTCCCGGATATATATCACAAATATAAACACTGTTCATGGCTTTTGTTGTACTATGGTTCCGAAAAATGAGTCAATAATGCCGTCTACGAGAAAGAACTGCTAGTCCTTTTATCTTCCATTCGACTTCGCGGTTACGTATATTACTAAACAACCACTGAATTCGCAATTTATTCAATCAAATCACAGAATTAGACTGACAGAAGTGACATCAAATATTTGATTACTTCAAAAGAATGATAAAGATGCCTACAACGCAGGTGTCCCTACTGATAAGAACTTTAAATTTCACTTCGATAATTTTCAGATTTCAAAATAATCTTCCCAATATTGATTCGCCCTTTCTTCTGTCACAGGAAAAAATATTTCATTATACACGAAAAAATATCAGATTTTAGCTCACGGTTTTCGTCTCCCTCCGCTACGTGTCGAGAGACAACACAACCTGAGCTAAAATCTACAACTTTCTTCCCTTGTATAATAATGGTATATTCTTCAACGAGCGTATAATGATAGCTATTATTCCCAAGGATATGATTTCGAAACGAGCAGTAGGCGAGTTTCGGAATTATCCGAGAGAATAATAGCTATTATACGCGAGTAGAAGACTATACTTTCTCTACGACTATACGATAGTCATAAATTCAATGTAATTTAATTATTATTCATGAATATAATATACTTGATGTATGAATTTTATTGATATGATAATACAGAAATCCTAAATATAAAACGAACTCAATGATGAAACAACACAATAATTATTAGGTCAGTGAATTATATGTTTCTCGTACTTAGTGACTTAATTTTTAGTGATATTCTCACAATTCGTGAAATTTCACTGTTGGTGTTGCATTTAAATCAACATTGACATTTTTATTCATATTGCTAGTTGATGTTTTTGTGTGAAGGAACTCTTATTTGATGATGATGAACATTGTTCGAATCATTGAAGAATTCGAATCTGCCGTTTTTTTTCTTTGTTCAACATGGAATCTTTTAAAAATCCTTCTGCCACCGATGTGCTCTTCCAGCCACCATGTCTTTTCAATGCTGTTATACCTCCACCTGCATTGACAAGCAAAGCGATGCTCGGTGTACAGGCTATTCCACATAACATGGGCCACTAGAATAGATTGAAAAGGAATTGAGGATTGAATTTGTATATGGATAATCCGATATAGTTGACATTATCTGAAAAAGAGGAATCATATAACTATGAACAACTCAGATTCCCAATTTTGTTCGTATCTCTTGAACTTCTCAGTTTACTAGATAATGGGCTGGCTCATGTTATGTGGGATACCCTGTACATCTCGGGATTTGGTAGCTTCAAAAATGTAACTATTTGTTTTTCCATTGCTGCAAACTTATTAATTTCCATTTTCAAAAGAGTATATTTTTCTATTCGGTAATTCATGAAAAAATTGGAAATCCCAACATTTGCTGCTCGTATATCAATGTACTTTTTACAAAATTGATGAAATTTCCCGGTTACAGTGAACCTCCTTACAATTTTTGATTTGGTCTCAGGAATAGTTATCATCCATGGAGATCCAAGATCTTGAATATCTTCAATATTCATAGAGTGCATTTCTATGGAACGGCAAGCCTCCATTATATCCTCCAGATATCAAAGTTGAAACTTAAAAGACTCTATAAGTCAATCTGACATTCGCGAAAGTCAAGCCGTGACGTGACCCGTAAAATGAGCAGAGATTTATTCAGGAATTTCTTTGGTAGATTTGCTGGTTTTTCATTAGTCTAACCTTTTCAGTTGCTGTGGATCCTAAAAATTCTGAATCTGTGATTGGTCGAGTGCCGTTGAAATCGTTGAATAATGAGTTGGGATCCACGGTGTCTTGGAATCATCTTCATTCATCAATTACTAACCTATATGTAATCAATGTAGGATACGATAGTCGTAGAGAAATAACTATTCTTATGTTGAAAACGAAAGCAGATTCATTCCCGGAACGTCCAAAGATAAGTGAGAATTCGAAATTTTTTCTATAAACATTCATTTTTCTTTTTCTTACCTTCTTCATCAATACAAATTATCACTGACAAGCTAGTGAATTTCTCTTTTAGGCTCTCTGATAGGAAAATTCTTTAAGCGCAGTGACATTTTGTAGCAAATCATCTGATTCGTCGTAACTACACGTATATTGAAGTAATATTCATATTTTCATTCTATAGAAGCATGAAGAGAAAATTCCAAACAGTCTGGAATAATGGACATTCTAAGGTGTTCTGCAATTGACGCCACTGTGTTCCACCGATAGAAACAGTCCAACCCGAACTTTAATTTTGTCAATTTCAGCTCCAGTATGCAGGAACGCGTTTCAGCTGCGCTTTCGGAGCATTTTCCAACATTGAAATCGGTCACCGGCCACGTTAATAACGGCATAAATATTAGTGATAATGCGATTTGAATTCTTCGAAAGAGTGCTCTTGTCACGGAAATTGTGTTTACTGTGCCTTCTATGCCATTTATATTTATGAACGGAACTTCAAATCCATTAAATTAGTATGGTAATGAAATTCGGATACGGTTTATTTTGATTTTCCTTAGGAAATGACTTTGAATAATTGGTTTATTTTATTCCGATTTTAATGGGATTTGGTAGAGTGTAGCGACGTTTTACTGTTTCCCAATGTTATTTAAGTTCCTTTTTCCAATCACAATGCGATAAAATATGATATTCTACTAGAACTCAGAAGAAAATTCACATTTCCAAAAACAATAGTAGGTATTGGTTTCAAAAATATTATATTCTTCGAATTTCTTCGAAGTATTATCCAAAGGATTCTGAACCCCTAAGATTTCAAGGTAGTTCTCCTACTATATGAATATTTTTCTTTCAACTCTTCCCCATAGGTATATGATGATAAAAAAAAGAATACTTTGGAAATGATAACACATCTGGAAATATTTTATGCGAGATTTTATGTGTTATTGTAACCCATTGAATTTTCTGATGTTATCATTTTACTATTTCCATCATCTGATTGTCGATTCATGTTCACTGCCTCAAATAGCTTTTCCATTCAATATCCATATGTGGGTACCTAATATGTTGAACAGAATCATCAAAAATGATACTCGATCATAGGTACTGGGTACGAATCTTCCAAATTCCATTGATAATTTTTATACTACACGAAATATTCACAATCAAACAAATATATGAGAACAGATGATCATTTCTTCTTCTTTATCTAGATACTGCTATACAAGTGTGTCCCAAAATTACATAGGAAAATTTCAACCACACATTCCAGGAACTGAAATAGTAAAGAAAGTTCATAAAAACATTACCCCTGGAATGTCCCTTGGGGAGTTAAAGCCATCTGAAAGAGGAAACAAGATGATATTTTTTTGTAATTATCTTCATGTTATGTTAGTATATAATTTTTTATGCACGATTCGGAAATGTTGAGAATTCTCCGACATGTTGATCAGGGGCGTGAAAAAAGGTTGTGCTAAGAACATTCCTTTCCCCAACTTTTTTTCTATGCAATTTTCGACAGTTGGACCAGGAAATATGAAATTATCATTATTTTTACCCGAAAATGATTTTCCTGATTAGTTTCTATAGCACTTGGAGAATTTTGAGAGTCTGCTGCCTAGCAAGAATGCTGCTTCTTCCTCAGCATACAGTATACCTACCAAATTTTCCCAAAAATTAGTTTTCGATGAAAAATTACTTTCATCAACATCTACTCGTGATGATCAACTCAAAATATGGAAAAAACAATAAAGAGAATCATTTGTAAAGTATTATGGTAGGTACCTTATTAAGAAAAAGTACTATTTGAAAGAAAGTTGGGCGAAAAAATGTCCCTTGCCCCACCTATTTTTCGCGCCCCTGATCAAAATTTCGCAAAATTCTCAACATTTCCGAATCGGGCATGATGAGTTATTTTCATTCGCAGAATCCGTTATCTCAACAGAGAGATTTTTAGAAATATTCACAAAAAAGCGAGAAAAACACCATCATCTTGGGCCCTCTTTCAAATTGGTATAACTCCCCAAGGGGGTATTTGTGAGCTCAGGTTTATTTGAATTTTTTTTACTGTTCGTGTTTCTAGAAACTCTGGTTGGTATATTTTTATGTAATTTTAGGACACCCTGTATATCACACTTTTACGTTCTGGAAAGGTCACCAGAGTTCTATAGCAGCATTAATGTTCAATCGGAGACATGCCTTTATCATCAGGATACTATCGGAAACTATATATACCAGATGATACAATTTGGACCTTTTACCCTCAATAATTTTCAAAAAATGATTCCATATAAAACTGCCGGAACATGTTGATTTCTGTTCAGATGTTCAAACAGTTCGACGTGTGAAAGGTCTTCCACAGTGTAGTTAGCAGATCAACTCCCACGACAATTGCAATACAGAATTGAGGTTCGTGTCATACACCATTGGGAAATAAATTGAACATCTACATTAGCAGTACAAATTATTCAGAATTCGAACAAAACGTTCCCAAGATATCTGCGTTATTCCTTTGATTGTGGATGATTGAATATACGAAATGAATAATTGGAAAATTGGTTTACAAAAATGAACTAATTATAGTTCATTTACACCCAAGCAATATAAAATGTTCTATTACTCATTCGAGATAGTTCATCTGGTAATATTATGGCATTTGATAATCAGAAATATAGAAAAGATTTTCAGATTCCAATCGAGAAAAATCATTAGGTGCTAAGTCTAATTGGCGAGCTGGACATTCAATTGGTTCCGATTGGTCCTCTATAACCTCATCGTTTTTTCCGAAAATGTTGGTACTGCCAATCTCTCATTAGTAATGAGGAATGAAATTTGGCCACACTATCTTTGAATATAACAATAAAATTGAATCAATTCATGTTTCGTGAGCACATCGCTAATTATCCATTTCGTACGTTATTCACATATACTCAAAGTCAAGAATATTGTACAATCTGAACTCGAATAAAATATGTCGTGAAATTCGAGAATATTATTTGTATTGCAAGTATCAGTGTAAAATCACCTCCACAGGAATGTACAATGAAATCATATTCTTTTATTGAAGTTAGAGGAAATGGTGAGGATGCGGAAATCAAAGTAGATATGCGTAATAGTTTTAACACGTCAAACGGTCCCACCCATCTCACAAGAATCTATATGTTTTACCGTTTTTTTCTGAAAATCATCTGTTCGAGAATTATCGAGGAGTAAACCGTGGTGAAATTCGAGTGAACAAGCAACTGGAATCCCTTGGTAATCCTTGAATTTCCTTGGAATTCTTTGGAATCCTTCCAAAGACTTAGCTGAAGGCAGGCTCAAAAGTACCCTGGATTTCCTTGAAATTCCTTGGATTCTATCGGAATTCTTTGAAATTTCTCGGAATTCCTTGGATTTCCTTGGGATTCTTTGGAACTCTTCCATATTCTCAGCTGAAGGCATGGTAAGGAGTTTCCTGGATTTCCTTAAACTTTCTTGGAATTCCTTGGATTTCCTTGGAATTTCCTGGAATTCATCGGAATTCCTTGGAATTCCTTGGAATTCCTTGAAATTCCTTGAAATTCCTTGAAATTCCTTGAAATTCCTTGAAATTCCTTGAAATTCCTTGAAATTCCTTGAAATTTCTTGGATTCCCTTGGATTTCCATTGAATTCCTAAAATTTTCTGGAATTCTTCAATATTTTCAGCTAAAGGCATTCTCAGGAGTTCTCTTGATTTCTTTGTAATTCTTTGGATCTGTTTGGAAGTCCTTGGCATTTTTGGATTTCTTCAAAATTCCTTGGATTTCCTTGAATTTCCTTGTAATTTCTTGGATTTCTATATTATTCCTTGGATTTTTATGGAATTCCTTGCGAAAATGAAGTTTAGTGTACAAATTCTCGACCGCGGTTAACCCTTTGAGGATTATTGAGGGTGAGTCGAGGGTGAGTCACGTGGTATATGATTGATGATTATATCGCATTCAAATTATTACGAAAATCGAGTTCATGATGATTGTATATGTGAATTGAGACTATAAAAATGACTTGATATAGGGGAATTTCTCGGGCAAGACCTGAAAATGAAATTCACAATTCACAAAAATAACCTGATAGCCTGATGAACTGTTGATGGGAATCTTCTGAACCATTATTCAAATTCAACCTACCATAACTCTATAATAGTGATTGGTTGTGAGCCCGGCCAAAAATATACATTTATCAATATAAAAACCAATAACGAACGAGACTATTTTCCTACCGAGTGATGACTTGAAGTGAAATTTCAAAATGCCCTACATCATAAAGTCCCTCACCATCATAATGACGCTGTTCGCCTTCACCCTGGAAGGATCCTCCGACCCAGGCCAAAACGACTACAGCAACCCCTACGTTAAGTACACCAACATCATCCACCTGAAACAAGGTATACTCCAAGGCACCGTTGTGGAGCCCAAGCTGGGCAGGAATGTACGGAAACAGGTGGGCGTGTTCAAGGGTATCCCCTACGCTGCTCCGCCCGTGGGTGACCTGAGGTTCATGTACACCAGGGGGGCGCCATCTTGGTTCGACGTCAAGGTAGCGGACACCTTCGGACCGGTTTGCCCGCAGAAGTTTCCGGATGAGAAGACCATGTCGCCGTATAGGAAGGAGTATTTCCTGAGGCTGAAGCAGTATTTGATGAATCAGAGCGAGGACTGTTTGTATCTGAATATCTACACCCCTATCTCTGGTGAGTTGGCTATAGCTTCATACATATTATTATCTAAACATTGTTTCTTCACCTGGAACATATTTTGAGGAAGTCCTTTCCCCTTTTACTTTGAAACAGAACAGGTTAGTTAGGTCAGGTGAAATTCAGGTAAGGAAATACACTTAAGCATGAAAATGGTCACGTGACCTAATGTCAAGGGGGCACCATCAACTTTGTTATTCAAATGTGAAGGAGGATCACGTGGTACATGAATTTGAATGCCTTTATAAGAAGCAAACCTCAAGCCGTTTTGCACTAACCTGACCACAAACATTTTCATGCCTTAAAGTATTGAAACATGTACATTTCCACCTGAATTTCACTCGTTTCGTTTAGGAGTTGAAAGAAAGGGAGATTTTTTCACGTCCTCACTGTATATTAGAATTGATTGCTGGTTCTTGATTCGAGGTCAAATCATATCAAGTAGAAATGACCCTATCATAATGATGGAAGTACTGTATCCTCGATGTGAATTAGGAATTACATATTCATCTTCAAAATATACAGGGTGATCCACGGTGGATGGCCTATTTGAAGTATCTGGAGAACGGAAAGACAAAACATTCTGAAAATTGGAATGCTTTGATAGTTGAAAATTCTCTATCCATCTAAAATATCTCCATCGATACAGTGTTGCCATTTCTATCAGAAACAGCTAGCAACTTTGTTATTTCCAATGAAGCACCCTGTACTTTATTGCATTTCTTGATTCTTCTCAGAGAGCTGATTTCATCATATTTGGGGTCTATCAGGAATGATAACAGAGATATATAGGGTGTTCAAATTTTAAATTTTCCAATTTTAGGATTTTTTCGTGTCAAAACTCACATGTCCCAATCTTAACCTTTCGATTCACTATCTACTGACATTCCATTGGGACAGATACAGGGTGAATCATGAAGCAATCTGTATTTTTCATATTGAATTCCAGTAGATAGTGAATCAAAAGTTGAAATGGGTACATGTGAGCCGTTTTGATCGATAATGAATAGTTTCGACACAAAAAAATCCTAAACTTGAAAAATTTTGAACACCCTATATCTCTGTGATCATTCTTGCTAGACCCCATGTATGATACATTGATGAAAATACAAAAATGCAATGAAATACAGGGTGTTTGCCTTCAAATAACAAAGTTGCTAGTTGTTTCTGTTGAAAGTGGCAACACTGTATCGATGAGAATATTTTAGACGGATAGAGAATTTTCAATTATCGAAGCATCGCAATTTTCAGAACGTTATGTCTTCTCGTTCTCCAGATACTTCTAATGGGCCATCTACTGTGGTTCTCCCTGTATATTGCTCCAGTAGGGCTAGGAAAAATGTTTTTCAGAAATGCTATATCTATCATCAGTCTCAGAAAACTTAGAAGAAAATAAAACCTTGTTGAAGATGAAATTATCATAACATCAAATTTATCATATTCGAAGATAAATATACAATATATTTTGAAGAGAAGGGCACTAATTTGCGACTCCACAGCATGTTGAAGCCGCCGTTTATTTGTCATAATTGGGTATGATAAGTTCCATATCATTTGAACAATGAGATAAGGGTAGTATGAACTGTTGAGGTGTTTATCCTGTTATAATATGGCTGAGTGCCAAGTATACTGCGCCTTCAATCAATCTTCATCAAATGTGAACAAATAAAAAATAATTATATAGAACGCAAAACTGGAAAGTTCAATAAATACTTCAGATCTGATCTATTCAACATCTATTTGAATAAACTGTTACGAATTGGTCATTCTACGAAGCGGTAATGATGATGTTACATTCCATAATTCATTTATCACGTACTATCTCAGAAGTGAATCATAGACATCATAGAATCTCAACTACGAAATAACCATCACATTGCTCAAAGTGAAATGGAAGGTTGAATACATACAGGAAGCTCTAAGTCATCCACAAATGTTATGAAGGAAGGAAAACAACTACTTTCATGGCCAATGCTACGCAGAACATTGAATTTCACCCTTCGAAAAACTATACATCGATAAGTAAAAACGAATACTGATGCAGGTGTTTCCTTCCCTAATGCCGATTGATATCTATCCAGCCAGGTTAACGCTATGACACCTACATACCGGTTTCAAGATTTTTTGACTCTCCTCAGTGCAGGGTAGTCTCCAACCAGCAGTCCGAAGACCGCCGGCTAAGCGTAACCTGACCCAACAAATTTCAAACGGCAGTTAGAGGAATATCCTGTGGGCACAGGTGTGTCACACGGGTTTAACGCCATCTAGACCATATACAAGGAAAGAAACACTCCACCAAACTGCAATACCCAAAAGTGGGAGTGACTGATTGCTCAATTGTCGTAAATTCAACTACAAAATAGCCACAATGCTCAGTGGAATGAAACGTTGAATGAATACAAAAAACTCTAAGTCATTTCTACAATCGTTCATAAAAGGTAGTTCTTCTCGTCATCTTCCATTGATGTTGATCATAAATATATCCATGAACTATATTTCCCGTATAATGTTCACAAAATCGTGGATCGTGAGTTGGAAAAAATGCCCGCATGATTCAAGAACCATATATAGAAATTAGAAATCCCCACCGATGAGTTCTAACTCGATTGTAATTTTGTTTACTGATTTTTCGTCAGAACGAACTGCCTTCAAGTTTCTTCGACCAAGAGATCTATTTTCATCAGTACCCTCATTGAAAACTATAGTATTCTGCAGGAGCAGGATGTATTTTTCTCGAATCAGTCTTTTTAAGTGGCCTCCAATATGAGTATTTTTTTGATATGGTATGCCGAAGTCATTAGTGATGAAACCCAGAGCCTCCGTAGGACACAACAATACAACAACAAAATGCTGAGACAAGTCTAATAGGTACTCCATTATCATCAGTAACCTCATTGAAAACTTTTATTGACAAACTATAGTATTTTGTAGGTGTCTCTTCAAGTTGCCTTCAATATGAGTATTTATTGGATTTGCTATACCGGAGTCATTAGTGATGTAAACTGCTCGAGAACGAAACTGATAGCCCTACACTCAGAACCTCCGTAGAACACAATCCAACAACAAAATGCTAAGACAAGTGTAATAGGAACTCTACTCCACGATATAAGTCAAAAAGATGGAGATCAATGCAGCAACTCAGGTGCTATGAGTTGACCTATGCTGAGCCTTGACACTGGGTTTGCTGAGGTGGACTAGCGGTTTGGATCAGTGGCGTGCTTTACTTTTCCCTTTTCCATTGTTCTGAAACTGACTGAATTGGAAAGATTTTGTTTCAATTTGCTATAAATGTCTCATATTCTTTGAATCTGATGACATTTACCCATCCTAGATAACTATTCAGAACTAAATAGTATGACGCTGCATTTTCTCTTTCTTATTATATAAGGTCACTGTTTCATCCCCATTATTTATTCAATGTCCTTCAATTCTTCAATTCATTTGAATCCGTCATTTGCATTTGATTTCGATTTCATATAATTTTGGGAAATTCGTGAAGTAGTAGAAAGTAATATTTATTCATTGAGATGAAAATATTGCAGCAAATATTCTACATCAAAATAATCGCTCATACATGAACATTATGTTATTGAATTAGTTATGACTAATAGCGACTGTGCGAACCCCTAATTTAATGGAAGTGTTGGCAATCATACGGTCGGTTAGGTCTCATGCAGGAGACCTCGGGCTATCAAGATTGAGAAGATTGTTTGTCTAATCGTGGTACGTCAGGTAGCTCTGTGCTGCTGAAATCTATTATGAAAGACGGATGTGATAGAGCCAAAATTGATGCCGGTACATTCAGGTCAATTTTATTATTGATGAGTATTGCAAGTGATATGGAATTTTGTTATGATAATGAATTCAACTGACATTTGAACATTCAAATCATTCAATGTTCGATGGAAATAGTTAAGATGCCGCTCGATGATATAATTTTTATAGAGGAATCATCGTGAAACGACATTATGAAGGAGCATATCTACTTTCAAAGTCATATTATTGTAATTTGATTTGAAAACATACACGGATGAACAGTTTGAAAGTGACGATGTCCCACAAAACAAATTCCTATAATACTCCCATTCCTGCAAAGTGGTTTGATAAACCTCATCTACTATTTTCATATCTCAAGATCATTTTCATTTCACATGACAGATTTCTGATATATATAAAGACAGGCTTCATGAAGAACACTTTATCCGAGAAAGACATCAACTCTTTCATACATAAAACATCACCTGATAAAGAATACTACGGAAATGGAACAAAAGAAAACATTCGATAGGTACAAATACAATAGAGAGTTGAAGTGTTGTCATGAACGTTAACGTAAACGTAGAAATTGACAGCTACGCATGCGCATTTTCCAATTCTTCACGTTCGCGTTGTTAGTGGGCTTACGGGTGTACGTTATCTCACGTTCCTCCACGTATACCTTAAATATCAACGTACGTTAACCAAAATATACTCGAAATATGCCGATGAGTCTAAATTATCAAATTCGAGATCACCAACGAGAACTGCATCTGAAGTCCTTCAATTTTGACAGGAATAAATGTTCGAATGTCAACACACAACCAAAAATGACCAATACAAACCGAAAACAAAATGTATCATTACATTATATGATGACAGTGACGACCAAAGTGGCGACTCCAACTCAATTTGACGACAATACGTAAACGTTATTTTTCGTACGTTAACGTCGACGTGGAGGTCTACGTACAGTGATTACTTCAACTCTCTATTATTGGGAATCATGCTGATGACAATATTCTCCAGGAATATTAATTGATTATCAATTGAATCAACATAATCGAAAATATTCTGGAATCGATCCAATTTTGATAATACCTTCAATTTGTATCTTTTATTCATGAGTTTCATTACGATATGAGAAAAAAATAGAAATTTTTTTCACTTTTCAACCTGTGAAATAACCGAAAATCATAGTTGTATGAATAAGTTCCCCTCGATATTATTATATCTGATTTCTTGTGATGTGAATCTAGTAATCATGAAATCAATATTGTCAATATTTCTGATGGAATCAACGTATCTATGGTAGGAATATTATGGATACATCCTGTGAATTTTATACTGAGTATTTCATGTGAGTGAGATCCAATTTATTAAAAGATTTGGCAAGCGTTTCCGACATTCTCCAATAAAATTCTTAGGAAGTGCAAGCGCATGTTTTTGTTTTCAAATGTTAAATACAGTCACGTGTATAGGATTTCAAATGATTTCAAACAAAGTGATGATATTTTTTCTGTGAAACAATAACGAATCGTTTTTCGAAACTATTTAGAGTATATGGAAATATTTCATACATTCATATTCATATCTAACAGTGTTTTCGTTAAATACTGTCTGTAGGTTAATCGAGGAGGTGGTACACTCATCGTTCCAGATTTTTTTAAGTTTTCTTTCCTCGTTTATAGAAAATAAAAATATGAATATTACTTCAATATACTTGTAGTACGGACAAATCAGATGAAATGCCTTGAGATGTCACTGCGTTGAGGGTATTTTCCTATCAGATCAGAAATTCGAAGTAGGATTGTGAAATTGGGATTTGATATGCTTCTGAAATCAGTCATCTTCAATCTAGCTGAAATTTTGGGACCTCCAGCTGTACGAGGTGTGCCAAAAGTTGGCACCAACTTCCATATTATGAATGAAAACCTATATTATTATGTTTATCTCAGCACAGTTCGATTGGCCTTATGATTCTGAATTCTGAGTTTGCACATACCCATTTATATGGTGCTGCCACGGCTTGCAATCTGAATCAGAAGAAGGGCTTCGGCAAATCATCTCAGACTATGAAAGACGCAGAAAACTGAGAGAAAACAGGAGCACCAACCGACCATGCTGCTACTACTGCCAGGACGGATGAGGAAATATCTTCCTCGAATTTCAAGATGGTAGAGTCAGAAGACAGGTTGAAGCGGAGAAGAAAATATATACGCTCACCATCCCGACCAGGAAAGAATGAAAGCGCAATAAGGTTAACTTCATTTTATTCTATTCTGTCTCCATCGCGTTTGACAAAGAAAGCAGGAGCAAGAATCTATCTGGGAAGACACATGTTGCAAGAGCGTTTCGTTCTTGGAAAGTATCCATTATTCCAGACAGAGGTATTCGCAATTCATCAGGCAGTAGCAACGCTGAAAGAAGCAGTAGTGGGGCCGGAACAGGAAATATTTATATGTTCTGATAGTCAGGCAGCACTCAAGGCAGTATGCTTGTCCAGGACTAGATCAGGTAACACTGATGTGGGTCCTCAAGACGAACCCGCTAGGCTCGGTGCCGAGACACCATTTCATGGCCTGGCACCTGCAGTATGCATCACAAGAAGCCAAATTCCATCCACACTCAACGAGTGGGTGTTTAGATAATTCTAAGAAAACTGAAGACACTGTGTGAGGTGCAGGTAAGCAGAAGACTTGATAACAGCCCTTCACAAAGAGAGAACGTAGTGGCTGCTGAGCAAAGGTCGACAAGGAGTCAAACTTCCAATTGGAGTTCTGACCTGTAACAGCTAACTCAGCAGACACATTTCGATAATGGGTATAGTAGAGGACCCAACATGCCAGAGAAGAGGATACATCTTTGAAGTTCCAAGAAGAATGTGAAGCGTTCAACAGACTGAGATTCAACATCTTTGGAACGAAGTTGCTTCAGAGAGGAGAGATGAAGTCTATCAAGTGGGCAGACTCCCTAGCTTTCATCAAAAAGTCTAGAAGGTTAGCCGAAGTAGCCGAGTAACGAAGGTAAGGTGTATGTGGCTAAGGTCGGCGAAAAGGGCCCAAGAGGACCAACTTTCCTAGCTTGAACCTCCTTACCATCTCTACTACTACTACTACTACAACTAGACGACATTTATATTGAGTTATTTATCACATCAGTTTTCGAAAATATTTGAGTCTCGCAAAGCGTTCAAAATTAAAGCACTAAATTTGTGGAAAAGTTAGCGGGATGTCCAGGATAACTCCCGATATCCCATTGATGGTTCTATTCTGTTATTACACTGAAATAAAAAAGATGGTAGTTATAACCAAACTTTTAGTAAAATAGGCGCCAGTCACAAATTCCATCAAATGATACCACTTCAACATTATATAATACTATACTATATCAAATATTACCACTACAAAATAGTATAATACTCAAAGTTCAGTATAGTACAACTTTGTAGTGGTATTATTTGATGAATGTAGTGACTGGCGCGCGCCTATTCTACTAAACGTTTGGTATTCACTACTGACTATTTCTCTGAGTGTATATAGACCCGGGCGATTTTCAAATGTTGTTTATACTTGTAACTAACTCAATAAGGAGCACTATGTATAATATCATGACCGTTCAGATTTCAGTTAGCTTTGACTGACAATTTTGACAATTTCCAAGGTAACAAAAATAATAAAAAGAGAAATGTAATCCAATTTTGCTCATTTCAATAAAACTAATGTATTTTCATATTTGGAGCATTATTGTTTAATAAATCAGTCGAGAAAGTCGACAATCATTGGTCCTTCGACTCGGATCGTTTGAAATTGCATTCAACGAAGAACAACAGCAGAAGGCACGTAGCAGATTTCGGGGCTTGGAAAAATCTGGTTCGGGCGATTCATTCCAGTAAGGGAAAAGCAGGACAGAGCACAGACTGCAGCAGATCATCTGGTGGTAGAAGGTATTTTCGACATAGTTCGCCTGATCACAAGAACGGAAGACTTTGGCACTTGCGGATCGTTGGCGGAAACACAAAAAGGAGCTATTTTGGGTCGAATAATTGATGATTTAATGAGACATATTGCACGGTAGGGGTAGCCTATTGCATCGAGAGTGAGTACACGGTTCTGGTATAGTATCATTTTGCATAAATATTGTTGGTTCCAATAAATTTCATCTGTGTTTTGCTATATTTGGGTTGAATTCTTGGTAAGGGTATTACTTCACATTTTTGGTAAGTGGTCAATTAAGTAATTGTGCATAATGGCTGAGTTAAATGAACTTATTCACAAAAGAAATATGATCATGGGCTTTTTAAATAGGTTTGAGTCATTTTTATTGAATTGGTCGGAAGACAAACTCAAACAACTGCCTTCACGTTATGAGAAATGCAGAGAATGTTGGGGTGAATTTGAGAGTATTCAGTCACAAATTGAACAACTTGACGATTCAGAATTGCAAATTGTTGCCCAAAGAATGGAATACTTTTGTCGCGAATCGTACTTCCGAAATTCAACGTTTAACAGAGGCTAAGCAATGGAGTCATATTATATCTCAGGAGAATCCTGCTGATATAATATCAAGGGGAATTGATGCACGAAAATTGGAATCTTGTAAATTGTGGTGGAATGGTCCTGAATGGTTAGTTAAACCTGAGATATCTTGGCCGGCTACGCGACAATTTGTGGTTCAGGACGTTCCAGAAAGGAAAGTCATTCATAAAACGTTTATTGCAATATCAAGTGCGGATATTTTCAAACGGTATTATAATTTGAATAAATTACAGAGGGTATGGGCATTTTGTTTAAGGTTTGTTAAGAACTGCAAATTATCATCAGATCTTAGATCATTTGGTAATCTCACTGTAAATAAGTTAGAATATTCATTAAATTTTTTAATCACGGTGGCTCAAAAGCAAGCATTTAGGGCAGAAAGGCAGGCAATAATTGCAAATCATCCTATCGCTAAAACAAGCAATCTCCTTTCACTCAATCCTGCAAGGCAGATGATTAACATTCCAGTGGTAGGTATAAGTCAAGAAATAACTAACATAAAACATTCAGTTAAGGCAACCGTTTTTTCCAAGGTGAACAATTTCAAATTTGAAACACTTTTCTTGATAATTGACAAAATATCGGAAAGCTTGCCAGCATACGGGATAAATGCTAGCAACTTATCTATACCGGAAAATATCGAATTGGCGGATGATACATTTTCACAATCAAACAAAATTGATATGCTATTGGGAGCATCAGTTTTTTGGGATTTGATTTGTATAGGGCAAATCAAATTAGGGAAAAATAGGCCAGTCATGCAAAAAACAAAATTAGGATGGGTTATTGCGGGTCCGGTAGCATCATTTGATAGTGCAACAAAGAGTCTTTGTAATTTTACATCAACAATATCCCTACAGGATCAAATGGAGAAGTTTTGGGTTGTAGAGGAATTGAGGCAAGAAAAACATTTTACTAAAGAGGAATTAGCATGCGAGAAATTATTTGAAGAAACAACGGTTAGGGATAGAGACGGGAGATTCATAGTAAAGTTACCACTAAAGGAAAACATCATTAATCTGGGAGATTCTTACAATTCAGCCTTAAAGCGATTTTATCAAGTTGAAAGGAAATTGAAAATGAACGAGGAAATTCGGATTCAATATAACAATTTTATGCAGGAATACATTGATTTGGGCCATATGAGTATGGTGGCAAACATAGGATTGGGGGGCGGGGTTAATAATGATAGTCAGGAAAATTCTACAATTTATTACTTACCTCATCATGCGGTGTACAAAGACAGTTCCATAACAACAAAATGTAGGGTGGTATTTGATGCATCGGCAGCATCAGATACAGGGCTATCATTGAATAATTGTTTGATGGTTGGTCCTAAGTTGCAAGAAAATCTATTTGATATTTTATTGAGATTTAGGAAACATTCTATAGTAATAGCTGGGGACGTGGAGAAAATGTACGTCAAGTTCTCATTTCAGACAATAATAGAGATCTTCAAAGAATCATATGGCGATTCTCATCAGAGAATCCATTGGGTATATATCGGCTCAATACAGTAACATACGGTACGGCATCAGCTAGCTTTCTGGCAGTGAGGTGTTTACAACAGGTAGGGTTAGATAATCAGAAGGAATTCCCGTTAGCTAGTAAGGTGATATTGAAAGATTTTTATGTGGACGATTTGCTCACGGGGGCAAGTTCAATACAGGAGGCAAAACAATTGAAACTAGACATAAGCGAACTTCTTAAGTCTGTAGGATTTATTTTAAGGAAATGGGTTTCTAACAATGAATTTGTACTTTCGGATGATTTACAAGAGCAGCGTCAGGAAATAGAACATTATTTATCAGATGACAAAACAATTAAGGCTTTGGGTATTTCATGGAATTCAGAGAGGGATATACTTCATTATAAAATGAATATAGATTGGACTCAAACTCGAGTTACAAAAAGAACAATATTATCTGTGATTTCACAAATCTTTGACCCGTTAGGCTTGGTAGGTCCGGCAGTGATCAAAGCAAAACTGATCATGCAAAATTTATGGCAATTACAATCAGGGTGGGATGAATCTCTACCATTGGATCTTCATACCTCTTGGGTACATTTTCAAAATCAAATAGGGTATCTGGAAAATATACGAATCTTTAGGCAAATAATATGTGATAACGCAGTACATATTCAACTTCATTGTTTTTCGGATGCTTCAGAATTGGCATATGGCGCAGCTATTTATATTCGGTCAACAGATCAAAGCGGGAACCATTCGGTTAGTTTAGAATGTGCAAAGTCACGAGTTGCACCACTAAAATCAATTTCATTACCAAGATTAGAATTATGTGCAGCTCTGGGTTAATAATGATAGTCAGGAAAATTCTACAATTTATTACTTACCTCATCATGCGGTGTACAAAGACAGTTCCATAACAACAAAATGTAGGGTGGTATTTGATGCATCGGCAGCATCAGATACAGGGCTATCATTGAATAATTGTTTGATGGTTGGTCCTAAGTTGCAAGAAAATCTATTTGATATTTTATTGAGATTTAGGAAACATTCTATAGTAATAGCTGGGGACGTGGAGAAAATGTACCGTCAAGTTCTCATTTCAGACAATAATAGAGATCTTCAAAGAATTATATGGCGATTCTCATCAGAGAATCCATTGGGTATATATCGGCTCAATACAGTAACATACGGTACGGCATCAGCTAGCTTTCTGGCAGTGAGGTGTTTACAACAGGTAGGGTTAGATAATCAGAAGGAATTCCCGTTAGCTAGTAAGGTGATATTGAAAGATTTTTATGTGGACGATTTGCTCACGGGGGCAAGTTCAATACAGGAGGCAAAACAATTGAAACTAGACATAAGCGAACTTCTTAAGTCTGTAGGATTTATTTTAAGGAAATGGGTTTCTAACAATGAATTTGTACTTTCGGATGATTTACAAGAGCAGCGTCAGGAAATAGAACATTATTTATCAGATGACAAAACAATTAAGGCTTTGGGTATTTCATGGAATTCAGAGAGGGATATACTTCATTATAAAATGAATATAGATTGGACTCAAACTCGAGTTACAAAAAGAACAATATTATCTGTGATTTCACAAATCTTTGACCCGTTAGGCTTGGTAGGTCCGGCAGTGATCAAAGCAAAACTGATCATGCAAAATTTATGGCAATTACAATCAGGGTGGGATGAATCTCTACCATTGGATCTTCATACCTCTTGGGTACATTTTCAAAATCAAATAGGGTATCTGGAAAATATACGAATCTTTAGGCAAATAATATGTGATAACGCAGTACATATTCAACTTCATTGTTTTTCGGATGCTTCAGAATTGGCATATGGCGCAGCTATTTATATTCGGTCAACAGATCAAAGCGGGAACCATTCGGTTAGTTTAGCATGTGCAAAGTCACGAGTTGCACCACTAAAATCAATTTCATTACCAAGATTAGAATTATGTGCAGCTCTGCTTGTAGCAGAACTTGCAAAGGAAGTCATATCGGCATTGAGCATTGAGGTAAATAAAACATATTTTTGGTGCGATTCAACTATCACTTTATCTTGGATTGCGGGTGAACCCAAAGAATGGAATACTTTTGTCGCGAATCGTACTTCCGAAATTCAACGTTTAACAGAGGCTAAGCAATGGAGTCATATTATATCTCAGGAGAATCCTGCTGATATAATATCAAGGGGAATTGATGCACGAAAATTGGAATCTTGTAAATTGTGGTGGAATGGTCCTGAATGGTTAGTTAAACCTGAGATATCTTGGCCGGCTACGCGACAATTTGTGGTTCAGGACGTTCCAGAAAGGAAAGTCATTCATAAAACGTTTATTGCAATATCAAGTGCGGATATTTTCAAACGGTATTATAATTTGAATAAATTACAGAGGGTATGGGCATTTTGTTTAAGGTTTGTTAAGAACTGCAAATTATCATCAGATCTTAGATCATTTGGTAATCTCACTGTAAATAAGTTAGAATATTCATTAAATTTTTTAATCACGGTGGCTCAAAAGCAAGCATTTAGGGCAGAAAGGCAGGCAATAATTGCAAATCATCCTATCGCTAAAACAAGCAATCTCCTTTCACTCAATCCTTTTCTGGATAATGATGGATTGATAAGGGCAGGGGGCGTTTGCAGCGGGCTAATATACCATATAATCAAAAACACCCAATCATATTACCTAGGCATCACGTTCTAACGAATCTAATTGTACTGCATGAGCATAGTAAGAATTTACATGCAGGTCCACAGGCCTTACTAGCGATAATTCGACTCAAGTATTGGCCTATATCAGGGAGAAGTACAATCAGGAATATCCTTCATGGTTGTCATATTTGTTTTAGAAACCGACCTAAGGGTTTTCAATACATTATGGGCCAACTGCGGAGTGCTCGTGTCACACCAAGTCGTCCATTTACCAATTGCGGAATAGACTATGCGGGACCTTTCAATATCAAAGCAAACAAGCTTAGAGGGCACAAAATAATCAAGGGATATTTGTGCGTTTTCGTGTGCTTTGCCACTAAGGCTGTCCATCTTGAGTTGGTGAATGACTTGAGCACTGAAGCATTCATGAATTGTTTTAAAAGATTTACTGCCAGACGGGGACTATGTCAAAATATTTATTCTGATAATGGCAGTAATTTTAAGGGAGCTCACAATGATTTGCAAGAGCTATATGTTTTTTTGAATAATTCTTCAAATCAATCAAAATTTAATGATCATTTTGCTAGTATCTCCATCAATTGGCATTTTATTCCAGCTTATTCTCCGCATTTTGGAGGATTATGGGAATCAGTTGTCAAATCAGCTAAATATCATTTGAAAAGAGTAATTGGAAATCAGAATCTATCTTACGATGAATTCAACACTATTGTAGCACAGGTGGAATCTTGTCTAAATTCTCGGCCCTTGATTCCACTTTCGGAAGATCCAGACGATCTCGATGTGCTCACTCCAGGTCATTTTTTGATTGGCTCATGTTTAATGGCTACACCCCAAGAAGACTTGAGACCATACAATACCAACAAGATAAAACGTTATCATCAGTTAACCCAGTTGATTCAACATTTTTGGGCAAAATGGTCCAAAGAGTACCTGTCACATTTACAACAGCGAGTCAAATGGAAATCAGCTTCAAATGTGTTGCAGCCAGGAATGATGGTTATTATTCAGGATGAAAATTTACCGCCATTGAAGTGGCAGCTCGGAAGAGTGACCGAGGTCCATCCCGGAGAAGATGGTGTAGTGCGTGTAGCATCAGTGCGTACCTCAATGGGTATCAAGAAGAGAGCTGCTGCAAGACTTTGCATTCTGCCTTCAACTGATGATTCATGTCTTGAAAAAGACAATTGTTGAGACCATTTTATTTCATATTGTATAGGGCTTGTTCATTTGTTATATGTATTGAAAGTCGATGCTTTCAAGGGGGCGGCATGTTTATACTTGTAACTAACTCAATAAGGAGCACTATGTATAATATCATGACCGTTCAGATTTCAGTTAGCTTTGACTGACAATTTTGACAATTTCCAAGGTAACAAAAATAATAAAAAGAGAAATGTAATCCAATTTTGCTCATTTCAATAAAACTAATGTATTTTCATATTTGGAGCATTATTGTTTAATAAATCAGTCGAGAAAGTCGACAATCAAATGTGACATCGGAAAATCGGTGATAACTCAACTTTTCCAAAAGCACTCACCCCAAAAGACCCACACCATATGAAAGAAAATCAAATGAGAACAAAGAATAAGTTGAAACTTCATACATGAAGGTACACAGGACGACCAAAAAAATATCTCATTATTGAACATGTCTATAGCTGAGACGTTGACCGCACCTTATTGTTGTAAAGGAAAAATACGAAAAATTGCGAACATTTCAGTTGTGCAGCAAGAGAAACTATGAAGGGTGTTTCATTCGAAAAAACTGATTTGAACTTTCTTCTTTCACGATTCGCATTTGTTCATTTGAGGAGTGCCAAAAGATACAGAGAAAATAATATAACTACCATAATTGAATTTTTTTCCCACCTCGTATGATTATTTGAAGCTGTAGATAGGGGTGGAAGAATAAGGAGACACCCTGTACATACATTGAATCGTTGCGAGAACCTAATCATCTTTTTTGCTCTGCAGCTTCTTGAATTACGTTTAATTTTTAATAAAGAAGAGGCCAAGGCAAGTTAGTGTGACATGAGTAAGAGATTGTAAATTGAGGTATAAACTAGTTCAGTGGCGTCAGTTCAAACCAGCAGGCAGATTCAATTTCAGGAATCGAGTCAAATCGGCCATCCTCATTCGATATTTGGTATTCTGTTTCTCGAATGAATCGTGTAAACTCGACTCGATTCCTCGATAGCTGAAGAGGAGTCGAATTGATGACTCTTGTCAATCTATTCTTATCAATCATCGAATTTTCCTTTTCATCTTCATATCATTTCGAGGTTACATTCTCTTGTTCATGTCAAAGCACAGCTTCGAAAGTGTGTAATCAACTGATTACTTATGAATATATATAATAAATAATAATATATAATTTCGATGTCGTTCAAACTCAGAGATGTCCACTGGGAAATGTTAATAACATTATTTTTTAAAACAACACAGAACATGGCCACTGCCACAGGATGATTGTCAGAGTCCAATGGCCTTGATATCACTAGAGAACTGAGAATCCGGCTGAGTCAAGTGAATTCATTGGGACTAGGCGAGTGGACTCTCAAAAAATGTCATAAGGTAGCATCTTCGGTATGATCCAGTTGCATGAAACCTCAATGCACAGAAAATTTGAGAGTCTGTAGTAATTCCCTTCATACTTTGACCAATTCACTAAGTGGGGTCTCAATGATTGTATCAGAAAATGGACCAACCTTTTGATTACTCTAAATAGTTCAATAAATCTGTTTCATATTTCTTATTGTCTAGTTGTTGAAATGCCATATATAACAATTAGATTTTTTTTCATTTTTGTCTTGAGATTGCAGAGATTTGAACTCATGAAAACAATTAAATTATGGCTGTGGGACTATGGCCTCGGTGCTCTTTTCATTAAAAAAAAATCTTATCCCATTATCCCAAAAAACCGACGATTCCTGAAGTTGAATTCGATAGAATAGGAAATGAATTTCACTTCGAGTTCATCATCATATCGTACGACAATCGACTATCGTGAAACAAAATCTTCCCAAACCGACCGTCCCAAAAATCATTAGTCAAATGAAGAGATTTTAGAAATCTCCTGAAATCTGATTCAGGAAGATTAACAACAATCTGAATGCAATTGATGCATTTTTAGTTTCCGAAAACGGTTCTCTTCGCAATAGTTTTGCAAGCAAGTTTTTTTTTATGTTCTGGTTACCACGAAAAGGGATATCCTGTAATGTTCAGATAACATCGTGAGAGCCAAGGGAAATAACGTAGGAATTGGTGTTCTTCTCAAATTTCTGGAGGTTATATGCCTCGGGGAACACCTCCCTTTTCAATGTGTTCCAGAGCCTCGCTGTTCGTTGGATAAATGAGTGTTTGGAAAAAGATGTTCTGCAGGTCTCCAAAGTGACCACGAAGAAATGCGAAGCCTCAACTCGACGGGTTAATCTCGCGGGGACTGCCAAAAGAGGAACAATTGTTGATATTCCAGAAGAGCATTGTTTATGAAAATATCTATAAAATAGAGCCAGATCGCCAATCTTTCTACGGTGTTCCAGAGAAGTGAGTGAGTTTGTGAACGAGACATCACACACGAGACGAATTGCCCATTTTTGGACAGCATCCAACTCTTCCCGAATGGACGTGGTGACTTGTATGATTCTCATGTCAAAATGTGCGAGATGGAGTTTTCAGTCGAGTAGACATATTCTCAAGGTTCATCATCACATTTTCTTTATGTATAGTGAGTTCACCCTGCTTGATTAATACCTTCATAATGGAAGAAACTTTTCTGCTAGCAAATCGAACTTCAAGAGAAAAACCCGCTGATTCCATCGCACTTGTCCACTACCCCAATTATTGTGTGGTAAGATCGTCACTGCGATATATATCCGCATTTTCATATCGAGCACCCAGTATACATCGTATTCGTGTAACATCGCATTATTCGAGCTCCATTTCGAATCGAGCAGCCGATACACGGATCGCTAGAAAACTAATTTATTTTGCGAATATAGGGCAGAAGAAAAAATGTCCTCCCTGCACAAGGTGAAAGACACTTTTTTCAAAACAATCAAGCCCGAGATCAAGCCTAACTTGGCCTAAATGAACCTTCTTCTTGAAAGTATATTCTCTGGTCATTCACTAGAGAGTACAAAAAAGACTAGTTTTTTTAAACAATCTAACCTAATGAACACGGCTCAAATGAACCATCATTCTAAAAAATATATTTTTTGGAAAATTACGGGACAACAGAACACGAAAGAGGGAAAAGTTGAACCTCGCAGGGACTGAGCCCGCGAACCCTTTCGCATGACAGCCGGACACTTAGCTCGCTGTGCCATGCTCTTACTTGAAATTTTGCTGTAAAAAGAGAAATGCAAGGGAGGCTAGTAAGGTAGTCCGAGCATTGCCAAGCGCTCGATACATGGCGAGATCGAGCGTTCCGGATGCGGTTTCCTGGGTGCTACATTTTTCCCATATTGATTGTCAAAGTCGGTTCCATGAACTATGTCGATACTAAAGGGTGAAACAAAATTATAATGATCTGACAGATGTTTTATCATGAAGTTCGCTCTTGTAAGAAATCCTATCTTATCCTTGAGGTCTTGACTCCTTCAATAGTATAAAAAGTAGATTCTGTTCAGTGGAGACATATTAGAGATGGTATACGTCACGCATCTTGTGACAATCTTATGACAAAGAGAATTGTGAAAGTAAACCATTAGCACCATGATATGGTGATATTTTCGGTTATAATTGAACAACACGCTCGAATGCAAAATTATCTGGTAATTTTTTCACAGGAATGTATAATTCATTGGAATATTTCACGAAGTAGGAAATTCGCGATGAAATGTTGGAGTGGGGATGATCTGCAATGCAGTTACCGCTGATAATTGCATTGCTTCTATCAGCCATTCCATATTATGGAGGAAATATTCATTGAAAGTCCCAGTTTACCTTTAGTGATGATCTGTCTTTTGACGGACAAAGCAACTCTGAATTCATTCAAAAGTAGGTTCTCTGAATATTTCGTGTCAACATTTGATGAAAGTTTCATAAGAAAAAGCAACCATAACACATTCTCATTCCTTTTACTTAATGCACATTCGAGAATGTGCTTGATCTGCTTTGTTTGTAGAACATAACATGTTCACTTGACCTTTTCTTTACATTATATCTGTAAACGTCAGTTATAATAGGGCAGAACATGTACTTTCTACAACTCCAGTGGTTGACTCGTTGTATGTTGTTTCAATAGAATGAAAAAAACTCCATATTGGTCTGCGTAATTATATGTAGAGACTGTCATAATGACTTCAAGTGAACCTGTTGCATTGTAGGTACTCCATAAATTGTTTTTTTTATTTTTGTGGAATAAAGGACGATGGAGCAATATAATTCAATCGTATACTATCATTATGATAGAAAATGAGTCAGCATGGATGTCATCAACTGCATGAAAATGAATAGAAATTTGCAATAGGTATATGGATTTATGAATTATCATCTTGTACGTCACTGTGTAGGGAAGCAGCCGCCGTTATAATTGCGAGATGATTAAATGGCTTTAGGGCCAACGACAGGATCTATGTCCTTCTTAAGGGATTAGCAGACACGTATTACGCGATACGTTGAAAAGTTTGATGTGTTTCAATAATTCAAATCCTTGTTTAAATTGGCTTGTTACCTTGGAGGCAGCATTGTAATGAATGTTATAATACTATGCCACCTCGATGCGATTAGATAAGAGACCAGTGAATTAGGTTCTTTGTTCATCGTTCACTCACCTAGTATGGAATATAATTGATTCATTGTATTGTGAATAACATGAAATATTGAAACCTGATTCACCTAGCATGAGAAATTGCTGACTAGAGGAACAATTGATTGTTATTTCTCATCAAATTCCATGTCAATCAATTACCACCAATATTATATTCTTCTTTACAGATCTATTTGAGACGGAGATATTCAAGTCTCTGGCCATAACATGCATATATTCCCCTGATTCCTCTTAGATCTCCGGCCGACAAAGTTCTCAGAATGTTTGTGTTATCTTTGTAGTCATTTGCAAGTCAATGAACGATGGTCTCAATTTTTCTGTCTCTTTGGCCCCGTACTATTCAGTTGGCGTGGAAACAATTATTTTTAGAACTCGGTTTGTTACTCTGGTTGTTTTACGCATAATATAGTAGACTGTTGCCAAAATACTTCAGGGGAATATGGATAGGGAGAAAGAGAAAATTATGTTTCGATGACAATGCTGTCACTATATCAGATAACATAAAATTGGTTATCTATTTCGTTTAATATGTACCTTCATGCCAATGGAGTAGTGATTATATTGGGTTGATCGCGCTAATCATTTTGACTAACTTGAAGTTTCAAAATGACAAATGATTGCCTGAAGGAGAATCACTTATCATTGAAGTGACAAGTAGAATGAATCCGGAAAGTTGTGCTCCAGCAGAACATGTTAACATTCCTGATCATAGAATAGATTATGACTTGCTTGCAATAGGATTCAACATGATAGAGAGAATGTTAATGGAAATGGCCCATCTTAGGTTGATAACTACAGTTGTGCCAATCCTAAGGATGTCAATTATTCAAGTGATATTGATTAATAATTTCATTCATAAGATACGACGTACATTGTCTCATAGTCAACTTAATATTTTTGTGTTGCCCTCTACAGCAATACCACACTTGTCTTGACGGACTCATGGTGTTGTTCGACAACACTGTTTCGTCAACAATGAGACCGACATGAGGACTTGGCATCGCATTTCGTTTACATCGAAGTCCACTTTGTGAAATGTCACATTTGCAAATCAAAATCTGAACCGATGCATTCAAAATTTTACATGCATAAAATTTACTATCAGTGACAGTCACAAAGTACTCTTTTTCCCGTGAGAATGATGGGAAAAATGCTTCGTTCACCACACTCAAACATGTTCATTCACCTAGGATGATTTGTGGAACGATAACCTTTGATAAACAGTACAACGACGAGTGACTATATGATGCTTTGATGCTGATCAATATATTTCCTCTTCAACCTCCAACCTTACCAAATTCAGATGTACTGATGTTATCAACCTCGATGAAATAATGAATACACTGGGACTCACGGAAGTTGCACTTCATGTATTTGAAATTGCTCTTATACAGGGTGTTAGCAAATAAGTGTCACGACGGAAAACTGTAGATTGCTCATGAAAAACAATTTTTTTTTCTCTTTCGAAATTTTTCTCCGGGCTCCCGTTATCAAGATGGAAGAAACAGTTTTGTCTAACTGCGCCGACATATTATGTATAATAACCGTGGACCGTATAGGTTGAATCATTAACGGCATATTTGAGGAAAAATACAATTGGTTAACAGTCCTAATAGTATTATCGGAGACATCGATCAGACGAGCCTTGGAAGGGATTTGAATGTTCTCCCATGCACACTACCATAAGGCGACTGGCCTTTTTTGTTTATCAATGATCTTGATTACCTTAAAAAAGTGTTTTCGATGCAATTCTTCATAAAAATTCATTGAAATAGTAGTTATACAGTTATGCTTGATAGGAGGTAACAAATTTGCATTCATCATTTCTTCACCTCATCCCACGTTATCTCTCAGAATTTGTGAATATTCTTTTCCTTGTTGCCCAGGAATCTGTACAAATCTTCATCATATTGACTAGAAGAGTGTGAAACAAATGGATAACTATCAACCAACAAGAAAATTCCTATTTCATTTGAAATACAGTCCGCAGTAGACAGGTACAAGCAAATATTTGGAAATGTCACCAAGTCAAACATCATCAAGCGGCTACGTCCACCAAATCGTTGAATATTGTATTAGGTAAAGTAAACTCCATATAGACGACGATGAACTCCCTATATAGATACGATAGCTCTATCAACCACTAAAGTTGGATTAGAAATTTATTTCCATGTTTATGTAAAATGAATAGGTTCGACGACAGATTTTTTTGCAGGTTCAATGTATTTTCATAGTTTTTCATGAATGTCCCATAGTAACATTTCATCATTTGAAAGTACACACTCAATCGTTTTCACTGTATCGTTATTCTATCAGAGCTTTGTTGAACAATTTCGAGCAGTTTTCATCGGTCGCTTCGATATTTCGGAAAACTCATCTTGAGGGATTCAGAATAATTAAACAGACAATATTCTTTCTCCAATGCTCCTATGAATCATTCAGAGAACATTCTTTGAAACCTCATTATATCATTTTCTGAGGCAAGATATCTTGCTAACTGGATTGCATTTCTTCATTGTGAAAGTATACAACCATTTTCTCGAATGATAAAATCAATACATCGTTATCTCCACGAGTGTAAAACGTCACGATCCTTTGATGTTTCAAGGTTTTTTAATGGCTTGTGTGACAGGGTAGGAATGAGCTGTTCAAACGTAGGTACATCATTTCCTGGATCTACAAAAAACTTTAAGATATCGCAACTTTTATAACCTGGTATAACAATTCATGTAGTTCAGTTCAATACCTCATCCATGAATATACATACAGGGTGTCGATGTGAAAACCGAAAGTGAGTATTCTTGATTATCTGAATTGTAGAGGAAATATAACTAACATTGCTCCCAACGGTTTCCCTGAACAATATAATGAGGGATAACTCAAATTACTAATTGAAGAACTCGATTCCACCAGATTCCCTCGGATTCCCATTCTTCACTCCTAGAAATAAAAGTATCAGTATTATTTCAATATACGTGTAGCAAAGACAAATCAGACGATTCGCCTCATAATATCACTACTATTTAACATTTTCCTGATAGTGAGCCTATAAGAGAAAAATGCAATCGACTATCAGTGCTACTCTGTTTCTAAATATGTTTGAAGACGAAAAATATGGAATTCACCATTCTCAAGAGAAGTGTCAGAATCGTAATCAAAAGTCATTTCGAGAAGAATATAATATTCTCCGTTTTTCATGTTCAGAACGGACCAATTCTGAGTGAGAATTCAATAATTTTCTCGATTTATCAATGATTATCATCTTCCAAAATTAGTCTGAATAAGGTCAGGGGCGTCCGCACGGGAATGTTTGCCCCTCCTAGCTCCTGGTCCTCACTCGTAAACTTTCTCAACGAATTATATTTGCATTATTTGATCCCTGTTCTGATTCGTAAAAAAATGGATATATACATGTATGAAGAAATACATCGAGACTTCGCATTCTCTATCTGATGAAAATATCAATTGTTACGCCTATGAAACTCTAATTCAAACATGTGAACAAATAGTACTTACGAATGGAAGGTGAAATTTGGGTATTAAAACTTTGTTTTTTCGCAAATCCAGCAGTGTAACACCATTATTAGTCTCTGTCTATCAACTTTTCACAAAAGAAATAAGAAAATTCACTCAAAAACAACGAAAACAATAAACTTCCTCGAACACATTAATATAAACGAACAACGCCGAACTCGCCGAAAGCACGAAACATCACGAAACGAGCCTGTTATGCAGCGGCGTTGTCGGTTGTGTATAATCTCGGTAACCTTCACAGAATAACTTTGAAATAATGTATAACGACAGTTTTATAATATTTGATTGTGACTATCTTTGGACGTATGATTTATTCCTTGAGTTCTATGAATTGGATCATAATGAACATCTAATTGAATAGATGATTACAAAAGAGGTAAGTAAAAATACTTGAGAGGATTAGACTGAGGTAAGGAATTATTAGCGACAGGACGTGACAACCTCCAATTCATCATCAGGTGATATGCTGTGACCGTATTCTCTGACTTCACATTACGATGTAAATAAATGGGTCCTTCTTTGTTTATACGTCCATGTGTTGTACCAATTCAATGAATATCCCTATATATGCAAGAAGCACCTGAATTTATTATGTTATTCATCTCCAAAAACCAAGAAGAATAAAGAGAACTGGAGTCAGAAGAACGTGGGAAAATAAATTTTCTCATTCCTTCATTATCAAAATGTGGTAAGGGCCATACTCCCAAAAAGTTCCATTGATTTTCTATTGAAGAGAATGTACCTAATTCTCTGTACATTGATTGAATCAGTTCGACATGTTTTCCATGCACATTCCTATCGAAGTGAATTGCCCTACGAATTTCAGAGCAGTACCTATCAAGGATTGGTTTTATTTGATTTGATTTTTTATTGGTCGAACTATTGCACCTTAGTGCTATGCCAAGTGATAATATACCTAAGTGTACATATCATGATATGAATTTATATAACAGATTGAAAATGCGACAACTACAGAGGAATACCAATCAATCATTGAAGAGAATTGCACATGGTACGATCACAACATAAATAAATACATAGATGAATAGGTACTCAGAAAGCTGAAGTGAGACGCATTATAGTAAGCATTCTCTGAGAGGTGTTTTTTCAGTTTCCTTTTGAAATTATTTAGGTTTGCAATTTCAATTGATTGGCACAGTGAATTGTACAATCATATGGCACAGTGAATTGTACAATCATATAATATATGAAATTCATGAACCACCTCTTACAGCTCTCTATTTGAAGTATTCCAGGTATGGGCAGCATGATCGATTTTCTGCTAGTTTGAAAGTATAAGATTTCGAAGTTAACTTTGAATCAATAGTTATATCAAGACATTTCACATTACTCGAGATATTATGAGCGAGGAATTAACTGTTTGGGGTCTTGCTTCTATTCACACCTAGGCAATTGGCATTGAACCAGTCCCTACTTTCCTGAATAACTCAATTTTCTGATTGTAATGTTTCTTCATCATTGTTCTTCCAAATGGCGAAGGAATGGTCATCGGCAAATAGTATTGTGAAGCTTGTCATAGAATATGCCAAGTCGTTTATATAAATCAAGAAAAGTAATGGACCAAGGACACTACCTTGTGGAACATCATTCGTGATCGTTTGTAAGCTACTGAGTTCTTTATTATATATAAAACACATTGCTTTCCTGAAATCAAACTGTCTGACTGTCAAGATCTCTGTGTACTCTTAGTGATTGATCATTGTTATTGCCATTATCTTTTCAACAATTCTTGCGATGACTGGAAGCAGTGCAATTGTCCTGTTGTTTGAGAAAAGATCGATGTCGCAATTTGTGAAAATCGAAATAATTTTGCAATCTTCAGTTTTGGTGGAAATACACCAGATTTCAGAATCAAGAAGACAATATAATATGTAATTCGTAATGGATGACTACTCAATGATTGTAAATATCAAGCGAGCCCAAGTTTATTTAGGTATTTGATGACTTTACTGATCTCTGTAGAAGAATAAATCTGGAAATTGTTCAACGGTGCCTCTTCGTATAGAGGTGAGTTTATTTTGGTCTTTAGTTCCCACTGCAGAATTCATGGTACGAGAGAAGGAAATCCCAATAGAAGTGGTATTATGAATGATTCTCCTTTTCTATTAACATTCAGACAGTAAGTACTGAAAAATGAATCGAATTTCAATATTTATCCACATCAAGATAAATATAATAATTAAGATAGCAATGCTTGACCACTCGTGATATATCATGGAAAAGTTTGTGGAAAATGTTTTCTGGTGGTATGAATTACGCATTATACAGGATGACCATGATTTCACAATTTGGATCGTTATCCAATGTTGGTCAACTCTGAATGCAAATATATCAATTCAATATTATTCTGTGTACTTGTTACATGCTAACATATCATTGACAAGTATAGACGAGTTATTATTCAACTGATTCGAATGAGTATATAGAGAAAAGTTAAGTCTGTGAAATCTTACTTTTAATTCAATGTTATAAGAGAATCGTTCTTCTGAACTTCTTCAAATTCATAATCTGTCTATCACTTCATGTTGATATTTTCTCGTGTTTATGACAATGTCAAAGAAATATCACTGGGGTTTTTAATAGATAAATAACTTTTACAATAGTTTTCTGGGTTACCAGTATTTCTGAACAAATATAATGTGATATAAATACTATTTTCGCCTCCCGGAATCATACTTCAAATGAAATGATTTCAAATGCAGTCATTCAGAATTCATATTCCTTTTTTGTAAACCAAGATGCTGTATCTGTAACAATCAGTCAAGGCATTTCCAGCGTCTTCAAAGTTAGCTGGAGAGGTAGGTATTTTTGTTTTTTTTTCTTTGCGTTCATCTTTCTCTCAAGTTAATGAGATGGGTAGGTACAATATAATTAATTATTAGGTAAATTCGAGTGGAAAATACAGAATGGTTTCTCTAACATCTTTTGAACTATGGATAAGAAGCTCATTATTATTAACTATATAAATATATGTATATATACAGGGGGTGAGTCATGATGAGGAACTGTACATACTGAATTATAGGATTTGGCAAAAACATCTTCTGGTCATAACTTCCGAACAGTTTCTTCGATTTGTCTGATTTTGTTATGGAATATTCCGCAATTACTCTCTAATCGACAGACTCATCCGGAATTGGAAAGAATTCAGGACTGTTCTTGAAAAATTTTGATAGTTTGGATAATAGCAAAAAGTTCATCCTGTACATCGTTTTTGTAAACTGTGACAGGGAATTTTCAAAAGTCACAATCAAACATCGGAAATAAAATATTCCAAATTTTCCCCACACTATCACTTCAGTTTGAAAAAAAACTATTGATTTTATGCAAGAACGAAAATTGTGCAGAAAATTTATTTATTTGGAAATTAATACTTGGCAATGATCAATATTTATTCAAATTGAAGTTTCATGAATACAAACTCTGCAGATTCCACGAAATTTGATTTGTAAGTAGGTACTAAATACTGTCTGTAAGTACTAGTCCGCATAAGTAACTTCTATGATATAAAAGGAACATTTTATTTAATTTCTTTTTGGGCGTTTGAATGAAAGCTATTAGTTATTCTGTTTCGATATCAATTTATTTGGTTTCAGAGATGAGTGATTGAAATTTGATTTGATTCATCAACTTTATTAACTTTTTTTTCCACCTTGATAGGTTTTATTTTCCACGTCTGGTTTCACCGGAAGTGATAATAACTTTAGATTTTCAGATGAAACTTCCTGTATATCAATGCATTTTCGAAATCTGCATCATTTTCTGAATCAACTGATGTCATAAAAGTGATATTTCAAACTTCAATATTGATTTTAATTTCATTTCTGATTTTCCATCTGAATGTGCCATGACTATTCTGAACAAAATTGTATCTTGTGAAAAATGTGAATTTTTTTTATTTATCACCAATTTGAGTTCAACGAAATTGTTTGGTGTACAATGATCCTGTTACACCCGGTATATTTGTTCTGGCCATGATGATCATAAAATACCTCGGAAAATACTCTCATTTATTTCGTTATTATTCAACTTTAAAGAACACGTCATTCTTTTAAATCCTTCGAAATTTTTTGAATTGGTATAGCTAACTTGGTTTCATACTCTTGGCAAAGTCATCGTAACAAAATCATTCTCGATGGAGAAGAACATTTTCAACATAATATACTACCAAAATAACGAGGAAGACCCTTCTAATGGGGAAACACAACTGAACAAAATATCTCCCTAAATTTCGTTCGCGACCTAATTGAATACCTCTCGAGATATTTACATAATTGGTACTTATACCTACACTGAATATACTTATGAAATTGTATAAGTCTTATCGACCTCAAAGAAACTTTCCAACAATTTCTAAGTGAAGTTCTCCTGAATTATTTTGCGTGTATACACATTCTATTCGCAAAAATAATGTATGAGAGTTGTTAGAGACAACTTCCTTCCCTTCTCATTTGCCTTGGCTCTCACGATGTTCTCTGAACATTACAGGATATCCCTTTTTGTAGGAACCAGAACATGAAAAAAAAAAGAACCGATGTGATTTTGATAGAACTAATGGGTATTGTTTCTTATTCATGAATATAAAAATGTTTGAAACTGACGATATGGTTTATGTAAATATCAATACATTGGATACAGTGTTATCAATACATTGAATACGCATTGTTCGCTTTGAACTGGAATATTTTCCAATCACGGTTCTCTTTCGATCTCCTGATGTTCAGGAAATGTGCATTTGAATGTGAGATCTGAATTGCTGAAGAAATACCTTGAGATCATTCATCTGACACATTTGAATGAGATTAATCAGTTATCGAAATTCTTAACAGAAATATCATAATACTTATGCAAAACAATCAGTCATCGCCATGAAACATATCTTGTCAGAAGCATCTTCCCTCTTCCCTACTCCTGAATCGCCAGGCAAAGTAAATGCAGTATTCTTTGAATTTTCCTGCTGAATTACCACAGTCTTCATAACTCACGAGCGTTTTCTTGAAATTTATTGCACGTTTCACCTTCGGTTCTGTTGCTGCACCGGATATTTATAGCCAAACAATATTTTATTCATAACCGTATAGGGTATCTGACCCAGAGGATAGATTTTCGATGTATCTGAGAAATCCCTAAACTCTCGAATGCTGGTTTTGTAAATTATTTCATTTAGGACGATAGCTTTTCAACGACATGTTTTACTCAATGTGAACTCGAGGGTCATGCAAGGGAAATTTATAATAGGAAATGGAATTATACTCAAAATCAGGTTCAATGATATATTTATTTGTGAATGAAGGTTCCACTTTTTTTTTCAATAAATTTCTAATTACAGAACACTAATCACTGTTGATATTATCGAAGAAGGTCTTTGGGTCAGTTTTCCTTCAATCTTGGTGAATTGGCCCAGGACTGTGCAGGTTTTCTAATTGATCATTTGAATTGCCAGATAGTCTCATGTCTCATATTTGGTTGTTGGTGAAAACTTTTTCAATTATTTTTGTGATAAACGAAATCTGAAGGTCGCCATGGCGAGTTGGATTGCTTATATACCATCAGAGGGCATTAACAATGGATAGTATTATAGTTTTCGACTAGAATCTTCATATATGGCTTTCATTCTTATTGGTTGCATAGTTGCAAACCGTGTTTTCCATGTAGGTGTCAGCATAACTTTGAACAGCGGCAGCTTGTCTCTATTCGATAGTTTGAATTTACGACCTAATAGCTTACCTTCTCACCTTGCCTTACCTTCTTTCCGTGTGTACATATTTTACCATGTTGTTCCTGGATCTAGGCGAAAGCCCAAGTACATCACATTGCTTTTGACTGGAACTGGTACTCTATCAAATTCCACATCTCAAAGTCATCATCTGGATTCAAAACTACTACCACTCATTGCATTATTTTCACTGAGATATTCACTACGTTTTCATGTGATGAGTCATAATCATAATCACTAAATGAAGCTGATAGTCTTCGTGACTGTGACCAAAGATCCAAGTTGGGAGAACATATTGTTTCAATCTCGTCATTTTGTAGGGCAGAATCTCTTTGGAATTTCGTACCGAAACATTGAAATATGTCAATCATCAAGAAGATGACTCACCATTATTCACCCATCTTCAGAATCCGTAGTTCTCTCTCAATGATTTTGGAAGCAGTTACTCTCATAATAGGTATATTATTATAATGTGTGGTCATCTGACAGCATCAACTGCAAAATTTTGTTTCGATTTATGATGATATCAAAGCATTTTGGAAATGAATTCAAGATAAAGATCTTGTGCGTTCCTCCCTGAATTGAATCGATATTTGGGAGAGTAACAATTGTGTTCCCCCCTTAGTTTCCGTAGTTGTTCACATATATGCATAGGGCTAATTTTCATCGATATTGTTTTGTCAATTCCTCAGGTTCCAATCCTGCAGTTTTTCTGTGGGTTGATTCTTGAATTAATCCTTCAGAAGATTCAGTAGATAGTTAATCAATTGGTGTTGGATTCTATCGATGATCAGAAACAATTTTTACTCTCATCGTTTCATCATTGATCCACGTTTCTATTGATTTTTTTCGGGACATATTGGGAAAAAAATTGTTGAAAGATTCATTTCGTAATTATGGTAGATACAAGTGAAGCTTCGAACAGCATGAAGAAATATTATGGTTATAAATCCATTACCAAAACAGACAAATGAAATATTGTGGTTTTTCAAAATAAAATGAATGGTAGAAAAAATATTCAGAGTGCAGCATATCTATTTCGTTGTTTCCTGTTCTCGTTATATACTTTTCTCAATAACAGATTTTGGTTCAGCTAACAAATGTCTCAAAAATGACTAAATTGTCGATATCATATTATTACACTATAAATGCACTGAAAAATCACATCAGTTGTTGTTCTTGATCAGTTCGCAATCGAAGTAGCTAAATCGAATTCAGGTAGGTATATTGATTCAGAAGTTAGCTTCCCTATTAATATATCGGCAAATGATATTTGAATCAAGTAGCTGAGAAATGATATCCTAAAGTCGTCACCCTCAAATTCAAATACTGAATTGTTTTCATAGGTACAAACGCGAAGGTTCCTGGAATATCGTGAATGATGAATGTGATCAATAGATGTTGATTACAGTTGGATAAGGTGAGCAGAAATAACCAACGTTAAATCAGTTACATAATCGATAATCCAGTAATAATCAAGTTGGTCTGGACAAATCCCAATCCAATCTACACTCGAATATACAATATAATAATCACATCGAAAGGGCTCTCGTGTTCCGCTCCAATCTCTAGTTGACCTCCAATTAATATTCCAGACGTCTATCCCGATTCAAACGTGCTCCAATCTCTTCAATCGTCCTCCGCTTGATGAATGGTGGTAATAGTTTTCACATTATGATTAAATACAATATAGTACCTGGAGAAACAAAAGCTGTAGCGAACTCAATAAATCCTCAGTCCTTTCCGAGGATGTGACTCGCATAACTCAGTATCGAGTTTGCTGAATTTAGGTGGCTGTGAAAGAACAGTGGTGGTGCTCAGAGGAAGGGAAGGAGGGATAATCCACATCATTCGAGATTCTTTGGATTTTTTTTTCACCGTTTCCATAAAATGGAAATATGAGTATAATTTCAATATACTTGTCGTAAGGACAAACCCAAATGTCCCTGCGTTCAAAAATTCTCCTACTAAATGGCCTGAAAGAAAAATCAATTCGCTTGTCAGTGACGATTTGTTTTGAAAAAAGATTTGGGAAAGAAAAATAAAGGTAAGTTTATGCAACATATATCAGATTTTCACTTAGCATTGGACGTTTAGGGAACAAATCTGCTTCCGATTTCAACAAAAGAATGGAAAACATTTTTCTCGCAAATTCCTCAGGTATTACCCAAGTAGCAAGTCATGAAACTAACCTCGAAATTTACATAATGACTCCTTAAACCGTCTTGAGGACCAAATATTTGCAAAGGTTCGAGACAAAAAAGCTAATGTATGACTAATAACATCAGGAGGTTATATTATGATCAGCATAGGTATGTATTATAAGCGTTCAATTATCAATTCTTGAGATGATGTCGTACTGTTTTTTGTACGTGAATAAACTGTATGTGTAGTTGTGACGTTTTTGTGATAAGGAATGTATGTGGTCGTGAGCAATAGATATTTAAAACGTTTCAAAGACTGCGTACTGTCCTCACGGGATGTAGTTTTATCAAAAAGTTCAACTTGGTCGTAATGATCACAATATATGTATCTGCCATGTGACCATTTTTGATGGTCAGGTATTCGATTTCATAACAGGAATAGTTATGCCAAAGCAAAACGAGCGAACAGGCACATTTCGGAACATTCTGAAAGAATATACAGAGGAAGTACCTACTCAAATACTCAGGAATTAACAGTAAAAATTACAAATCAGTCAACTTCAGTGAGAATGCAAGATAATGGAGAGATTCCAAACTTCAAGGAAAATGAACAAGGAAAAAGTTTCCAAATTGTACATACTGGGCATCATCGACCATTCACTGAAAGTCTAGATATCCCCATAGGGGTTGATTCTGAAGAAGATATAGAGGTGATGGCAAAGCTGTTGTATAGAATACTTTGAAATATATTTCAACAATAAGATTCTTAAGAAGATAGAAGCCATCATACTGTGAGACAATTGATAAATAAAAGTCAGTTTCAAGATGACATCTCTCTCGAACAAAAATATACCAGCCTAGCCTTTATTTGCAATCGACCGAAGATGACAGTTCTTATCTTAGTTTTGAGATGTCTTCAAGACATTCGACATTCATTCGATGATGGTAAATAACGGTGTTATTACAAATCTTCGATACATAATGTTCTTTGTTAGGATGAGTATAGAATGTCAGCAGCCATATTGTAACAAAAATATTGAAAACGAAAAATACATTACTATGGGCGTTACATCTTCTTGGAATACAATTGAGATTGACAAATGAAGAAGATTACGTATGATGGTCACATTATTCTGACGATTCATGTGAAAAATGTATAAAACATATCTTTCCAGAAATGGATAATAATCCATACACAGCATTTATTTCGAAGCCTATTACTTTCAAGAGTGTAGAATTGAATTATGTCTGGCGAAATGGGATTGTTCAGCCACTCTATGGTCCCCCTATATTGCTAACAGTTGGCAGTCAAAAATAATATTCAATTTTATCTCCATATATAGTGACTATCATAATATGGCAGTCATTTGAAGAAAGAAGGTTATAGAGAGAAGATTGAGAAATTTACTTTGTAAATAATAATATCTAAGAACTTTTGATATGATGAACGTATTATAATACATTAGATATTCAGCTCACGACCTTCATGCATAATTTAATAACAACAAGTGACCACAAAACGAAGAACTTATAATATTTCAATACAACTCTCCTGCGACTGACTTATGTGAATCTTCTTTGCAAATCATTACGACTATATTATAACGTCGATGTGACTCCGCGAAAATGCGCCTTTTTATCGTATGCCATACATACTGACGCATAGTACAAGACGTAAGCACACGTAAGTCACGGACTCTTGAACATGGTCTTGTAGATGTCTGTATAGCCCATCCATAGCGTATGTGTGCTACTTGGACAGTTTTGACACTTCTTGGTAACAACTGATGAGGTTGGCAAACAAATGAGTTACTAAAGTAACTCCAGTAAGGATATGTTCAGCTAGTTTCAATTCGTCATTAGGTCTTTTCCGAGGGGTAAATCTCCTTGGAAGTCTGGTGTACACTCCGTTGGAAGTCTTTGGAATTCTTTGGAATTCTCTGGAATTCTTTGGAATTCTTTGGAATTCTTTGGAATTCTTTGGAATTCTTTGGAAGTCTTTGGATGTTTTTGGATGTCTTTGGAAGTCTTTGGATGTCTTTGGATGTCTTTGGATGTCTTTGGAAGTCTATAGAAGTCTTTGGGAGTCTTCGGAAGTCTTTAGGAGTGTTTGGAAGTCTTTGGTAATTGGAAGTCTGGTGTACACATTCTTCCTGGAGATTTACCCCTCGGTCTTTTCTTTATATTCTACTTATGTTCTCTCGTCCCTACTGTATGAAACTCTCCACAAACACAAGGTATACTGTTAATAAATTTTTTTGACGAAATCCTCTCATTTTTTGGCAGATCTGAAAAAATAAAACCTGTTGTGATTATCATCCAATATCTACGAAATCTACAACAAGGCCAAAACAGAGCTCTTGGATGAAAACTATACAGCAAAAACTTCCCGATAATCTATGATTGATACTATGCAGGAACTTCTGAAGACAAATTGGCAAACTCACTTCCCATCATATCGATTCGCCAAGGCTCCTGTTGATGGCAGGGATAGAGCAGCATAATTCCCGCATCAACATAAGACGATTATTGAGCCTCGCCGCTGGATTTGGCATCCCATTCCGTATGTAAAACACATCTTGCCGATAGCGCCTGCCATTTTCGAGCTTCTTAAAATCAACCGCCACTGCTCCCTACCCCTCACTAGGTTACCAGATATTCATATAGTTCCAATGTAGGCCACGTAGGGCTGATGCGAGACCGATACTGTCTCGTGCTGCTTTATGAGAGCCGGTTCCCGATTTACGGCTGCTACTAGGTCCCCTTGCCTCTCAGCATCCCCCTCAACCCTCCTCCAGGATACGTGAGGAAACTGCCACAGCTCGCCTACGCCGTTTTGTCAACGTCGAGATTCTAACGGCTGCAGTTAAGGCTCCATTACTGGTCGAGGGGGCACTTTACCTTAATACGCTATCTGCCACGTCATTTTTCAGTTCAGGAGATGAAGGGGTGGTTTTTGCGTTATTAGTTCATATCTTAGAAGAAAAAACGAATACAAATTGGCACAAACGGAGCGGTGCTGATGATACTTTCCAATATCTAGAGAACAGGTTATTGGTGGTTTTTGGTGGTGCTCAACTAATTCTCTATTCCACTGATGTGATGGTCTAGCTATATTCCTTCATCAACTGTAAGTGAGTGGGTACTGAATCAATCGAATAATAGGATCAAATAAAAATTTGACCAAGATGACCATGATAGATCGTGGAAGCATAATATACACTATATTTACCTCTAATACTTTTGATAACTGTTCCCGCCTCATATTCTGATCACTACAAGATATTCATTATCATCGAAAAATTTGATTTGAAGCATGACAAAATAATATGTTCTGAAGATTTTGAAGCTGTTCTTATTGTAACCTATGCTCTTCATAAAAGATAGTTGTCTCGTGTGATCGGCAGCTCAGTGTCGGTATGCACTCGATGTGAGTTTGTGCAGATTTTTCTGCTCGAACAATATGTTATATGTCATTCAAATTTCTCAAATAAAACTCAGAAAAGTGCGCCACAGCAACTCCCAATCAGTGAAATAATACTTCATTTTAACTTGGGTAGTTGAAATGGACCGCAAAATATGATGTTGAAAGTGATCAAGATAGCAGTTTACCAAGAGTAATAAATAAATAGAATTCAACTATAAATCAAACAGGTCCATTTCTCCATGGTGATGCAGGGTGTTGATATTCAGAATATAGTAGTCAAATATGTCACAGATTCATATCAACATTTCATGATTCAAAAACCAGAATATTGAGTAATGAATCAGGTACTTCAATAAATCATCATCTCAAGCAAATTAATTGATATTGAAGAGAGATCCGCCACCGAATATTACTATGGTTGAAATATTGAAGTTATTGAATATGAAAAATGAAGGACTCTGGCCTGCTCATGATCCTCATGGTGTGACTATCACAATACCATGGGGAAATGACGGGGGTAGGCTTTCTCAAGTTGATGGTGGGTAGCTTGGAGATAGTGAGAACCTCTGGATGTTATTACTCCCTGTAGACAGCTCAACTGCACTGCTGACAGGAACCGTAGTCGAAAGGTGGATGTTCCTCCTCTTTCAGTGGACAGGAACCAAATATCTTGGGAGGAAAGTCCCAAGGCTAATCAGAAATCTCCTGATGGATACAACTTATGAAAGGTTACTCGAACTGACCATGATAGTTGCACTTGACTCTAGAATTGTGCAAATAGAGCCTGAAATGTTCTTACTGTAACCTAAAAGTTACTATCATTTTCTAAAAGTGTTGGTCGTAACCTATTGCGATCGTAACTTGGAACTCCAAAACGAATAACCTGAGTGAATTTTCAAAGCAAAATCATCGCGGACCGACATTTAGGGGTCAACAGGAGAAAAAACTCACCTTTCTCAATAAGGGTTGAGGTTATGTATGACTGGCAAATTTAAAAATCCTGCAGTGTATTCAAAAAATACTCTACTGACAGAAACTTCCTTGGTGTTGATATGCCTAAGGATTTCCTCTCAATACCTAAATATACCAGCAGGAAACCGGCCATCCACTTCCAACAAAAGTCCACCAAGAAGTGTCAGAATTCCGAAGAATCTCTCAGACCTCACAGAATTGACAGAAATTGAAGTCTCAACAGATAAATGAAATTTGACAGAACTCGTTCATTGTAGATAACCTTGAATCTGACGTCTAATCAAAATATTTTGACTCGTCAGAATACATATCTGTAATATTGGAGCTGCTATCGAAATATCACTCATTCATCTGAAAAAACTGTCGCAGCAATGACGAATAACAATCGATACGAATGACAATTCAAAATTCATCTGTATGAATCTGATTCTCAAACATCAATAGCCAATAGGACCATTATTCATCACAGGTGAAGCTATAAAATTTTAACATAACACACAAATGTCAACAGCTGATTTTTTTCAGATCGATCGTAAGAATTTAATTCTTCACTACAGATATCGTTTACCAAGGCAACACTGCTTTGAAATCCTGAATAATCAACCAAAAGAAGGTAGATATAAAAGAAGGAATTATGATTCTGATAGTAATTATTTTTTCTTTCTACAATGCATAGGAACTCCTAAACTATCGTTTATTACATCTAGTCATGTCTCTTGGTATTCTGAAACGGAAGCAAGAAAGATTAAGATATGTGGAAGGTCCTGAATGCGCTTGATTCATGTTAATCAACTTGATATCCTAAGTAGCATAGCGTCTTTCTTATGGCATCGGTGGTCTAGATGATAGTTCATGTTCATTTCAGTGCGCTGAACCTGGAGCAGCAGAGTTTTAGCGAAGTCAATGAAATGACTGATAAGTTCCTGGGAAGATGAAGAAGCATATACGCGATGAGATGTTGAAAATCATCGCAATGATCTGTTTTTCAATTGAATCATCAACCAATACACTGAAAATTCAATAAGAATGATATTTCTTTATATACCTACTGAGGAATGACCCGTGACACGTTATTTCAATTTCCAGTATGGAATACTTCAGTGAATGTATCGTGGGTCTCTGGAGTTATTTGATTCCTATACTGAGGTTGAAATAAGACCAAACAAAAAAGTTTCACTATTCAATACCTTCTATATTCTTGGAACATTCATTCTATTCATGTTGTTGCTGCCTTAAAATAATCAACTCAAACAAATTGTATCTTATCATCGACTCTCATCTGTTATTTTCATTCACGTCAGATCTGATATCTGCTCGAATAAAACTCTGGCGAATAAAGTCGATATCTTAAACAGTCATAGACACATTCACATGCAACTGCGTTATAATCACATCCAGACAGAAAAGAGGTGGGTTCCGAAGTGATTTATTCACAACATTCGTATTTTCCATAATTGAATTGTTTATTCTACCGTCAGGTCGGAAATGAGCTTATTGATCAAATACTCCATTCAGGGAAAGAATGTTATTTTGATTCATTACTGCGGTTCTTCCTGAGACGAGAAGTTGATTTTACGTGTTCACCTCGGTGTTTACTAAGAATTTTCATTTATTTTCATTCAAGATATGTATATGAGATTAGGAACTAATGGAAATCTTCATTAGCCATAAGCATGAATTCTACCATGATGAGGTATACAGACAGCCTGATGATGATGATGATACATAAATATTACTGGTACTCCAAAGAGCAAACGAGATACGTCAGTTATTGAGCTGGAATGGATAGTCAAGTGATTGAATAGGCGTCATAAGTGAATGCTTTTAATGTTGACTCTCAGATTGAGATCTAGTATGTACTCTGCAGATTTGGTGGAAATTGCAAGAGCCAGCAAATAGTCGGTGGAAGATGCCAAACGCTTAGTGAAATGAGGCGCCAGTCACTAAATTCATTTAATAAAACCACTACAAAACTCCATGATACTATACTATATCGAATATCACCAGTACAAAATATTATGATTCTTATATGTGAAAGAAGTGCAAAATGTAGGCAACACCTGGTGGAAGACGAAACAAAAAATCGACAGAGTCAATAAACAGAAGTCAACCGCACAGTTGTGGTTTCGGTCAGAATTTCAAATTGATGTCTTCAAAAAGAAGCAAGATAGTTTAATCATTAGAAAAAATAATTAGACTTTGGTTGCCAGTAGATCTGCTACTGATCGGGATCGGACTCATGGTGATATTAACTTTTTCAATTGAAATGATGAGATCTATTATCCATTTCAGTTTGTACCTCAAAACCTGAATCACCTTGTATATCTGTGAATAGAAGGAAAATATCTTCTACAAGAGTTGAAAATATACAGGATGCTCTATGCAAAAAAAAAATTGATTCGGACTCTTTTACTCCATTTTGCGATTGGCTTCTGTTTGTTCAAGTAGTGCCAAAGATGAGATGAGACCCTACAATTCTCATAAACGAAATATTTTCCACTTCGTATAGTTGACTCTCTCGTGCATGATTTATTATGAAAAATTCAGAATAATTCTGAAAATAAACAAACAATCCATAGTAGTATGGTGATGAATCGACAATATGGAATATTAACCAACCTTCTTGATTTTCCTAAAAAAAAAAAAAAACAAAAACTGAATGTGCAGCCTAGTGGACGTTATGCAGTTTCCATCATGATAATTCATCTCTGGCTCCTATGAAAATAATCGAAACTATCAGGACAGCAAGTTCATCATACATTTCACATATACAGTGTGAGTCATGACTTACCAGCCGTAGCCTGATGGCGGATAGAGGAAGTATTTTGCCTATTCGTAACCAAAATACGATGCATGTGATGGACGATATTTGGAAAACTTGTATGTTATTGCGAAAATAATTTCAGAGCCAAATTTGGAATTTTAGATGTCAAAAAATCAGGAGAAACGTTCCAAGTGTGACTCTTCAATTTGTACGGCACAATTTGACCGATTTGGTGAAAAAATATCAAACAAAATCCTGATAAATATGTCTTCGATTTCATCCTGGCACACTACCTACTTCTACATCCGAACAAAAGTATTCAAATCATTGTTTTGCATATAGATATAACAGCAGAGAGTTGAGAAAAGGTATAATCCAATAAAAAAATTCAGGACCGCACCTGGTTCCTGGAAAGAAATACAAAACAATTATAATCTCGAAATTCTCCAGGATTTCGAAAATTATTTGAAATTCAAATAGATAACCAACCACTTCATTAAAAAGAACTATCTGGAAACGAAAAGTAAGATAATCTGGTCATGGAATGCATAGCGTCCACTAGGTTGGACATACATTTTTTCCGATTCTGACTGAGTCACAGTATGAAGTATTCTGTTAACATCAGAAGTCTATATGCAAACCAATGCCTCATTTGGATATATTCCAATAAAGCAACATCCTGCATGGTTAATCACTGAAACACCAGACATCGAAATAACTTATATGTACCCTTTTTTTAAAAAATTCATACACAAAGAACAATATTTTATTTCGCACCAAAACTATATAACATGCTTCCAATTGATTTAAGGAAAAACTCGAACATCAAAACATATAAAACTGATATAAAAATCTTCATCAAGCTCACACAATAATAAGCTCATTATGACTCTCCCAAAAAATGCACCACTATGAACATGTACAAATATATACTTTTTCAGTGGTAGGTACCAATTTTTTCTGTTCATCTGTTTTCCATATTTTTTTCCATATTATTCCATTTTGTCCATTCTGACTCTGGAATATCTGTTATCAGTGTAATTATACCTACCTTCTGAACCAGATTCCCAATTATTATTATTTAAAATGTATAAATATCATTGTTGTACCATATATAAAAATTAATGATATTGTGATCGTGAGGAAGAAAATGGATGGCACAAAACAGGCCATATGCGCTTAGGTTGCCCTCCATTTTTTCCCAAATGGTCTGAATATAAACATTATACATATATGTTTCAAAGTCATTCGAAATGAATAAAATGAATAAATGATTTGGAAAAATATATATATATATGTTCACATTGCTAATTGCTGTTTTCCATATTTTTTTCCATATTATTCCATTTTGTCCATTCTGACTCTGGAATATCTGTTATCAGTGTAATTATACCTACCTTCTGAACCAGATTCCCAATTATTATTATTTAAAATGTATAAATATCATTGTTGTACCATATATAAAAATTAATGATATTGTGATCATGAGGAAGAAAATGGATGGCACAAAACAGGCCATATGCGCTTAGGTTGCCCTCCATTTTTTCCCAAATGGTCTGAATATAAACATTATACATATATGTTTCAAAGTCATTCGAAATGAATAAAATGAATAAATGATTTGAAAAAAAATATATATATATGTTCACATTGCTAATTATAAGTTACGATAAACAATATGACGATTCATTATATTGTTTTTAGCACCTCGATAAAATTCTCTGACAGAAACAATATTGAAGTCTTGAGCAACCATTTAACATTAGTGCAAATATAATTTAACATATAGAATGAATCCCTCATTTTTTCGCTGAAGGTGGTAACACTGGGGATATGTCAAAATATGTCTAATATTGCCAACCATGAATTGTTTCTGATGATGGAACATGGAATAATTCCATTGCTTACACCTGCTCATTCCTCCTGTCCACTGTGATGGGCAATATGCATTAGAGGGTCAAAGCTGTAGGTCAAAAGATACGAAAGACTGTACATCAATCATGACGATGGGAAATCAGCACTGGGCCACAGGTATGTAGGATTTATTTTGCCTTCGTACCTTGATTATTGATCACCAAGAGCAGAAGCATCCAGTCTCGGACAATATTCCATATACAAATAATATCCACAGTCTATAGTAGTCCATATCGAATCTCAAGTCCCTCGCGTAGTCTGGCCGCATAATCCTGTGAATAATTCATAGTTGTGCCACTGTCTCTTGGTCGCTTTGCACCCGAATCTATTAAATTTAACAATTAGTCCGGCATGAATCCGATCTAATCCGGAAGGGTCCACACAATCGCATTGTGTCGCCCAAGAATATTAATTTTCTTGGAATCCATCGTGGAATTTCACACGTCGATCGGCACTAGGCGATCTGTTCTTCGAATGGCATAGCTGTCTGATGGTGATATGCAGTTTTGGTGTTTTGTGCAGTCAACATCATGGAATAATTTTGGATCCCCTAGGAGTTCTGAATTGTTCTGGAATTGTTCTTATCCATCATTCGATTGCCCCCATACGAGCAACCCTTAGAAGTCTTCAAGAGACTAGTGCGAGCAAGGAATGACGGGGGACTTACGTTTTAACGTGTGATCCCAAACACTGTCTCAGGCCATCAAGAATATTTCTGCGGTCGTGGTGGGATTCGAACTCACCTACCGGCAATACAACTAGAATAGAATGCTGACGAGTTCTCTCATTTTGAAAGGAATGAATTCTCAGATCTGAACAAACAATCAAAAATGACCAATACGAACCAAGAACAATAGTATATCACAGACCAAGGTGGAAAGAGATTAGTTTCTGTCGTGAGATTAGTTAGTTAATCAAGACACAAAGCATCGAGGTTAACTCTGATCTCGACACAGGAATGAATTTTCCTACCGAGGTTTGTATAGTATTTAATTTACAACCATAATATTTCGCTCAGAATTATTTAATCTCTGTTTCGTTCTCAACATACTTTAAATATTACATAAGTGAGATCGGGAAGTAGAGATGTTACTGTGACACTTCCCAACCTTTAACTCTTTTTTGTACGTTAACGTCTAAGTACATGGAGATTTACGTATAGACACAGTGATTACGTCGACTCTCTAATGTCTCAAACTATATATAGATAAAATTAACAAGCGTTGAGGCCCTTATATGTAACCGGATATCAGAAAGTATATTGATGGAATAAAACTACAGTTTATATTGATATTTTGAATGAAATTCATCATCGGAAATCTCTGCTATCATCTCTTCACTAGCAATACCAGTCAGACGAACTAGACAAGCCCAGTTCCGCATATCCTCTCGTTGTCAACCTCAAAAGAAGTCGAACAGCACTTTATCAAAACTCCTCCATCCATAGAACGGCTGGGCTCTAGAATTCATTGCCTGAGGAAGTATTCCCAACAACATGTAATCTCCAGAAGTTCAAAAAAAATCCAATACCTACCTCCTATTCCTATCCTCCCTAGAAACGCACGATGTTCCTTGAACATTATAGGCATTCCCTTCCGTGCGCTCCAAGCGATAAAAAAAATATGTAGAATAATATTGTTTTGTTGCCTTCTAGTGACGACTGTTTTCATCTACAGTAATATTATGAGATAGTAGTTGATGGACCTTTTTCAACATCATCACGTGAACTAGTCAATTTAGAAACAAAATATTGACATTTTATTTCCTTTTTTTTTCCCATTCATCTCATCATTTGGTGCATTGTCTTTCATCACGGCCTAGGAAACTTGATTTTTCTTGTCACTCAAATGGTTTCGGGAAATCCAGAGAATTTTTTCCATCTGAACACCTTATTCGTACGGAAAATTATTCAATAAAAAATTGGTTTCGATATGATTTCTCAGTTCCTGATACTTCACGTCAATGACACCAATGAAAACTAACGAAGAAAATAGGGAAATCTACTGTGAAATTATTCTTTTGAGGTATTTCTTACTGTTAATTCACTGATTTTAATCTCGATGAGTACGTACACGTACAGGAAACGACTGACACGGAGTTCACCGATAATTCACGCCAAATATCAATTGGTGATGTAGTTACTGAATCGTTAGGAAAATAAGCATTGGAATTGTCGTACAAACCCTAATATTCAGGTATCAATTCATTCACAAACAAATGTATTCAAGGATGCAAAAACTGATGATTTTAATGATCGTTTCCAGCATGTCTTCAGAATCCAAATAATCCATCTGAACAAACATACGCCACATTTATATGAAACACCATCCCTCATCTGCATTCGTATGCAACGAGATGGAAGGATAGATGCTTTTTTCGTGAAACATTATCTTCTCAGTTTAATTATTATTCCATTGAGAAGCAGAAAAACATGATCCATAATTATTTTCTTGTTGTTTGTATTCAGTCGGCAACTTTATCTAGTCCATGTTTCCACAAAGACCTTCATGTAGTTGTAGTGGTTTGTTTTGAATTTCTCATGGCACAGCATGTAAAATTGATATCATCGATTATTTGCTCGTATGATTCCAAGCCAATCAGAACATTCAATTGAGCTGAGCAACCTTGTATAATTCCGAATATACGTGGATGAACATAGAGTTATTCCACCAATCAGAAATTTAGACTCATTTTCATTTCCATATACGGGTATATCTGAATAACACCAAAAAAATTCAAGTGGGTGCCTTGTGTTATTTCAGCAAATAAAGTTGTTTCAAACAAGTATCCTAACTTGCTTCGCTTCTGAGATACACGATGTTGAAGTTGGAAGTATCAATTGTTCTTATTTATAAACCCCCTGTATGAGCTTTCGTAGTGCCAGTTGAGTAAACGCAATGGAAGTCTTGAAAACACCTACAGTGAAATTTGGAGTCGAATCGAACGAACACTGTTTCCTCAAAAAATGAGCTGGATACTGAAATCAAACGAAGAATAAAAAAGTCAGGAGAACTCGTGGCGTACAATTACATTCATCATATATATCCATAAATTCAGCCACTGTGAGGCCACTGGGAATATTATTTCGAATCTGATTTCACCGGAAGAAGCTCCACATTATTACTATAAACAGAATCAAAACGTTTCATTGAAATTGATAAAAAGACAATTGAGTAATGAATGAAAAAACGATTTTTCATGGAATTATTGACACCCTGTACCTCGAAAACGAGTTAGGACACTCGTTCCTATGAACTTAATCTCCTATAATATCAAGAGGAATTTTCCCTTGAATTATTTCGGTGTTCAGATACACCCTACCCTGTATACCCACCGGCAAAAAACCGGTCATCAAAAAAATATCATAGTTGGTCGCCTTATAATTTTTCCATTTCTTGTCCGATTTTCCTGGAATTTCGACCAAATCATAGATCCATGTTCTTCAAAGTAAACCTGAATTCTCGTTTCCAGAAGAAGCTGGAAGGGTTGATCATTATTCAGGGCAGAATAGAAGTTACAATATTTCGCTCAACTTCTTAACGCCCTGTGGCAAAAGTGGGTGATTGAACTCAGCTTCATCATGTTTTGGATTGGAGCGTGATCTCTTCTTAACACAATGGTTTCCGAGTCACGTCAATATTTTCTATTCAGAAGAAAATACAAGTGATTCAGGAAATAAACATTCAGAAATTGATATCACTCATTTCCGTCCCGTTTTTCAATAAATTAGCAGCAAAGAGAAACCAGATTTACTGAAAGCACACGAAAAGCAGACCTCGATGCAGTCAATGACGAGTACATATGCCATCCACGAGCTTAAATTAGAGCATTCAACGGCCGTGGCATCGAGTTGATCGAATAGCATGAGCATTCTTGAGGAATTTTCCCAAATTCTTCTAGAAGGGCGAATCGTAGCTGTTGAAGAGTCTCTGACGAAGCCAAACGAAGGTGAATGAACATCTGTAGTTCATCCTGAAGTTGTTCAATAAGTATTGAATTATTGATGTTAGTAATTTTGAAAATCCATACTTTCTCAAATCACTTGTATCGATTCTTGAGAAGAAGACGTCGACGTGAATCAGAACCATTGTGTCAAGAAGGGACAAGAAGGGGCAAGAAGGGAACTTACTTCAAACCAACACATGATGAACCAGAAGGTTGAAGGATGGGTCTGAATTATGGTTGATAGGAATAAAAAATATCCAATTTTCTCAGAGCACCTGTATCTTCCCTCAATAAAAAGATACTGATTTCAATCATGAAGCATTATGTTGAGGAGGAATCACACTACAATTCAAATCATGGTGAAGCTATGTTCCATCATTCACTTTTGCTACATGACGTCACAAAGTTAAGCGTGAAATAGTAGATCTTGCAAACTAAGATCAAGGCTGACATCAAGGAACACGAATTCACGATGTGGTCGAAATTTTCCCAGAATCGGACATGAATTCAAAAGGTTACAGGGCGATCGATATCACACTTTTTTTTGATGACCGTTTTTTTTTGCCGGTGAGTGTAGTAACTAGTTCATTTTGTTACATACAAACAAAGCTCGTCATCAAATTCTGATGTTCGTTCATAACAACTCGAAAATCAATCGAATCGAAAACAATTCGAACTTCAACAAGTTTATACATCTCGAATTCCTTGGATAATTACAAATCGTGGTCAGTTCAACAAAATAATTCTACTGCTTCGAGGTCGGAGTATGTCACTTGTTGAACTACCACTCTTTTCAATCAGGCTACAACATATCGATGTATAACTCGAATATTCTAAGGTACTCATAGTATTTCTACTGAATGCAACATTTATGAATGCTAACATGATATCATTGATAATTATAAGCATAGATTGAACTTAATCGATGTTATAAGTATTATGAGAACAAAACACACTTTCATGCTCTAACTTCAATCTACTAAATATACATTCAATGAGAAGATTATCGTGCTTTGAGGAATTTTATACCCGAATAGATGAGTTTGTCATTATGCTGACTGGTATTTGTAGTTAACCAGAAACGTCTATTGACTCTAATAAAAATTCGTAACGTTGCTCCCTTGATAGTATACTGCGTCAACTCAGAGCACATCAAATATTCAATTGCAAGAGAAAATCTCTCATTTACATACCCTGCTCATCACGTAGCAGACTGAAAAACTTCACGGCATGATAAGTCGGTCGCTTTTCAATCATTGCGTCTGGTTTACTCGGATGAATTTTCATTAGTTTCCCAAAAAATTGCAACTTTTCACTGTCAGTTTTGTCTCGAAAAACGACATATTTTCCAAATCCCATCATCAAATCACATGTATTCATAAATGTCACAGTGGATGAACGCAAGAAATTAGTGGTCGATCTTCAATAAAATCAACGTAATATATCGTTACAATTTTTATATCATATTGTTGAGTCTATTCAGATTGATTATATTCTGATCATAGTAAGGATGCTTTCTTGAAAGAGAGAGGTTCAATGTCAGAAGTTATATGATGATTTATTTATATATCCCTCTTGATGAACTAGGAAAATATTGTGTATTAAAAAAAATCTTGAGAGCATAGATGAAATAACGAGATGCGATCGTATAAATGAATCGAAGCTGACCTAAGTACATACTCAGTGAGGCAGTGAACATGGACTTTTTTGTATGTGAGTTCCATATAGTAAGTTGTCAAACTGCAAAACTCTATGAATATCTGGCGATTGGCACATTTGCTTGTTGATCAATAATTTCGCGAATGACATTGTTCATCAAAACTTTCGATCCGTAGGCCGGCTGTGTATCTTTAGGCTCTTGGTTCTTCCAATACCGGCGTATAAAACCTTATAGTCTTGACAAGCCCTCACAGACCTGTCGTTCGTATGTTCGTTGAGCCTACAATGCTCTGCCAGAAGTGCCACTATAGTACCTATTGTAGTTGAACTTCATTTCTGTCTCAGTAGATATTCTGTGAATGTTGAAGATGGTATCTTAATGAACTCCTTTGCTTAACTCATTCCTGTCTAGTTTCACCATCATTCTTGAGATTTGGTTTGAATATCCATGATTTGATAATGGTCTCTTCCTATAGCTTTCGCAGTTCTAGTTCATTCAGAGGTTCTATGGCTCTTGCTCGGGGAGTCTGTCTGTTCTGACTGTCTAGTACATTCAAGGTTTTTAAGCAGTCTGAGAATAGTTTTGAATCAACTTGAATCGAATTGAGTGCATTTGATTGCCGCCTGACTATCCGAGTAGATCGCAATGGTAGGATATCTGAACCACTGAACAAACTCCATATCTTTGTGTTCTCGAAAGGACTTGTATCAAATGCAGATCTTGTCCCATTTCTCAATAGCTGCCTTCTGAGAATACCTGATGGTTTCTGCTGAGATACGATGGTAGGATATATAAACCTTTGAAAAGCTCTATATCCCTCACTGCTTTCGAATGGACTTGTATTTAACGCAGATCTAGTCTCATTTCCTTCTAGGTGCCATCTGAGGATACCTGAAGGTTTGTGCTGGGATTGTGCTGTATAATTAAATGAGTACTATTCACTGGTTCTCTAAGGAGAATATTGATCCACTGATTGTATTGAAATGTTACCTACTGATACAAATTCTCTCATTTAAGAAGTGATAATACTCAGCCGGAAATGTTCGGTGATTGTTACGACAGCTTGTTGCTTAGTAATTTGGTGAATGACATTGTTATCAAAAATACGAGCCGTAGTCGAGTAGTTTTGGATCAATGTCAAGGGCGAAATTAGAGCAGCAAGCTGGAGTATGTCAATCGACGAATATTTCCTGGAAAAAAAGTATCACGAGTTGTACTCGTATGACTATTTTATGATTGAATGAGACAATAATATATATAAGAAATAGGAAACATAATTTAGGTATATTTCAACTCAAACTGCGAGGAAGAACATAATGATAGTAATGAAATACCGAATTCAATAATTAGAAATTAACTACCTATTTATAGTTATTCACAAAGTGGAATGTGCAATTTTAATAAACAGTATTTTTTTTATTATCTTGGAGATGGTTGCTCTCAAAAGAGTGTATACAATTGCTATCCAATTCAAAAAAAATAAATTGAATTCATGTGACATGAAATAATTTAAAAAAAGATTTCGTTGCCGAGGGACTCGAACCACCGACCTTCGTATTCTCGCGCAACAACCCTATCAGTTGCGCCACATCACCTGGTAATTTATCAGTCACAATAACTTGACTGATTGAAGAAGAAAATCGAATTTGAATTCTAGTATTGTTGTGTCAGAGACCGTGAACAAATATGCAAACTTTTTAAATTACACATGAAACGTCCAGCCAGAATAAATATGTCTCGCCTTTCGTACAAAATGTCTCACTAACGCAAATTATAAGTAAATAAAATAATGTAGGAACTTAGGGTAATGTCTCAGATTTGAATCCAAAGCAATCTTGACGAGACACGATGTCAAAATTTTATCGCTGATAAACGAGGTTTGTTGGTCACGTGTGGGTCAATTCGGCTTCTGTATTGGTAGAGCTAGTCCGATAAAATTTAGTAAACAAAAAATATCGCTAGAATACAGAAGGAAACGTGAAAATGGTATATTCTGATTGGTTCTCGAGATCGATAGTGCAATAGTCTATATGAAAGTTTCAGAGAATATTCTGTAAGATTTCTCAATATTGAAGATCTATTATCTCTTATGAGTGAGATTGGTCCGTTGACATTTCCCAGAAGTCAGATCATCTCAGAAGCGCCACTCAGTACTGTATTTTCCCTAGAGCCGTCCCTGTACTGCCTGCGATAAGGCCGGAAAGTGAAATTAGGCCCTGTTGCCAGAATAAAATATGAATAGCGGTGTCCAGTCCAAAGACGAGGCGTCATAACTTAGCCGCGCGTGAGGGGACATGATGGGGCTAAGGGGGTGGAAAGGGAGGGTATTATCTGGAATGGAGGGGTTTAAAGGGCTGGTCACGGACTGACGGGTGCTCTGGCGGCGGCACTCTGCAATATTGGCCGGACCACCAGCGTGCTCTGGAGGACACTAATAAAATCGGTGATTCGATGTGAAGCTGCCGATTTTAAAGCTTGGTTTCTACTAAACTGGGCGTCAATTGAAACGTTAATAGTGAAATTTGGCATCAAGTTTGATTTCTCGTAATTTCTAAAATATTGAACGAATTTCGAATTGCCACCCAGATTCTGAATGCCTTTTTTATCGTCTTTCGAACCGTTCCTTACAGCTTCTTCTAAATTGATCAGGACCCATGATACAGGGTGAAACAAATTAGCGTGCATTTTGAAAAAAAGTTATCCGCCCCCCCATTTTGTCGGAAGACCACGATGCTCATATTTTATTCAGGCATTTCATAAATAGCAACCATACCTCGGGATGTTTTCGAGATTTTGCCAAAAACTACTCTGTGGTTCTCGGAAAAAACATTTTTCTTGTATTTTTCAAATGGACTAATTTTAGAGGAGTTCCATAAATGGATTCTTTTATGCATTTCAGGAAAGCGTTGGAACAGATATGTATACCAGGTTACTCAAAAACAATCAATAATTTATTACTTCGCAGTCTATATGATGAAAGTTTTCTACCTCAGTGAGCAGTAAATCAACACATCTCATCAACAAAATCAAACAACGATACCTTGTTTCTATAACAACGTATTGTTGAAACAATGTAGGTATGCATAGAGGTTATATCAATTGCCAATTTTCATGAAAACGTCAGTGTAATTCGGGTCCTAAAAAATTTAAAGATGCCTTGTTCAAATCTGGTCGAAATGGAAAATATCATTAGGTGAGATCACTATAGTGATATAAACTATAATTCAGTACAGATAATTATTATTTCAGTTTACGACGATTAGGATATACCCAAACTCATTTAAGTAACATTTTCAATAAGTCAGTCGTGACAATAAATAGACTGATTCATCTTTTTGAGGATACAGGTGATCAGTCCATTTAAGAAAAAAATGCCAAAAAAAAAAATTTTTCGGAAACCACAGTAGTTTTTGGCAAAAACTCGAGAACGTCCCGAGGTATGGTTGCTATTAATGGAATGCCTGAATAAAATATAAGAATCGTGGTCTTCCGACAAAATGGGGGGGCGGAGAAATTTTTTTCAAAATGCATGAAACTTTGTTTTACCCTGTATCACGGGTCCTGATCAATTTAGAAGAAGCTGTAAGGAATGGTTCGAGAGACGATGAAACAGGTATTCCGAATCTGGGCGGCCATTCAAAATTCGTTCAATATTTTAGAAATTACGAGAAGTCAAACTTGATGCCAAATTTCACTATTAACGTTTCAATTGACGCCCAGTTTATAATATCTCTCAGAGCATAATGTCATTCACAGAACGTTGATAGGATATTTTCCGGGAATATTTGAATATTTTCAGAATATTCTCACAATATGTTACTAATATTTTAGGAACGTTCTAGGAACATTTGTAATGGACTGTTCCATATATTCTAAAAATGTTCTCATGTATAATAAAGCTGAAGGAAGAAAATTGAAGAAGAGTTTGCTCTGCTGGAGATGCGAGCCTACTCTCTTGTGATTGCATTTTTACAATCCTTATACCTTCTTCACTTTGCCACGGATCTTAATGATGAATAAAATGATGGGAGAGATGTCTATATTTCATTAGTAGGATAATTAGCAATAAGGCTCAACATTATTAGGGTGGGTCAAAAGGGCCATAATAAATATTGATAGAAAAAAAAATGGATATGATATTTTGATACGATTGTGTTAATTCTCAGAATATTCACTAATTCCTCTGGAATACCGTAGAAAAGTTGGCGATCTAGCTCTATTCGATAGATATTTTCCATGGACCATGCTCTTCTGAACTATCAACAATTGTTCTTCCCTTGGCAGTCCCCTCGAAATTAACCTCTTCAAAGTTACTTTGGGGACCAGCAGAACATATCTGTCCAAAGACTCGTTCATCTAGCGAACAGCGAGGCTCTGAAACACATTGCCAAGAGAGGTGTTCCCTGAGGCAGATTACCTTCAGAAATTCAAGAAGAACACCAATTCCCACCTTACGTTCTTTGATTCTCACGATGTTCTATGAACAATACTAGATATTCCATTTCATTGGGACCAGAACATGAAAAAAAGATTGAATGTTCATGGAATATTTGTTGCAGGATGAAAATATCCTATGATCATCCTGAGAACATTCTATCAGAATGATCGGAAAGTGGTGTATTTTTTGTACGTTGTTAAAATATTCACAAAATAGTCTTTGCTGTCTAGGCTCCTTCGATTTGTGAAAATTCATTTTCAAATTGGGTAAAAATTGATCCAGGTTAGTAAATATTCAAGAAATATTAACACTTGAATTGATATTGAATTATTTTCTGATTTGAAATGATCACACATAAAAAGCATTCACATTCAGACAATATCAGGAAGCAATGCGTTATCCATCGATAGGCCTATATCAATGTTAGAATGTCAAAGATTCGAGGAAGTAGGAGGGGTCATTTCTAGTCAAACTAACTGTGTGTATATGTGATCATCCAATTGTTGATGGTTCAAAAGTTATTAATTTTCTTTCATTTCTGTAAAAAAATCTATTGCAATAAAACTAAAATCACATTAGTTATTTGAATGTCCCTGTCAGATTTGAGAACTAGTCCAAAAAAATAATCAATTATAAGAAAAACTTGCTCATTTAAAACAGATTCCGAAATTGTACAACATGATAATATTGTTGGTAGAATATACCTATCTATTCTATTTATATTAATTATTGTGAGACTCTGGGAGCAAAAAGCTTTGCCAGCGAGCATCCCAACTCATGAATATTATAGAAACGTTGTAGGCCACTTCATGAACATGATCATTGATAACTCAGATTGGATTCCAAATTAACAAAAGAGTCTTGCTCCAGATATTACAATCAAGAAAAAATTTCCTTCATTGCTCATATTACGCTCGTATTATCATGGAAAGTTTGAAACCTCGGAAACATATATATCTGGGGGTAATTTATTAATTAATTAATTGATATTGAAATACTCAGAGAAAAGTCTACTTCAGTTTACTTTGATTAACCCCCAATTGATGATTATAATTCACATAAGTGTTTCTCGATGATAATTTTTTATGCATTCCAGATTTATACCGATTTCAGCGAAAACAATCTATTTCATGAAGTCTGTGGTTGTCTTTATGAAAAATTTCAATGTGATAGAACTCAAATTATGATATGAATATGACGAGGATGACATAATATATGAAAAGTCATAGAATTGTTGAAGAAAATCCGTGCATCCAGATACATCTATCGATGATTCTCATCATCATTGAGACTGTTCGATTTCAATCAATTAAATATTCAACCTTGTATTGAAACAATAACAGTATATCTTTTTTTTGTTTCTAGTTCAGGTCATATCGAATCATATTGAAAAGAGAGAATTTGAATGGCGATAGAACTCTTAGAAATTTCAAGGAAAGTTCATGTAAACTCCGATGTTTAGAAGTTTTTAGAAGTTTTGTTTAGTAGTAACAATGTGTTGAAGTTTTTGGGAAGAAATTATTCACAGCTGGTAAGCTTCATAGCAGATTCCTGTTGAACATAGCAGGTTGGTATGTGATGTGTGTGTCTTTTGGTGATACTAGATTCACCGTGAATATATCAGTGGTGCCCCAGAGGGTTACCTCATTAATATAAGTACATGGTAAAAATTAAAAACCAGTGTGTTCCATTGTTTTCCTATGAGTTATTCATAAATCTATTCCATTAAAGATAAAGAAATCATTGAGATCACTTGATATCTAGTCACCGACCATATTGTAATTTGTCATTATGAGAGCTTATACAGGTGATAATATTCATAACGTCAACACCCTCTTTTTCGAAAATGAAGCTCCCTACAGAGAATTGAAACTGGACCACCAGCGTGGCAACCTGAGCTTCAGACCGCTGAGCTATAGTACGATAAACTCTGTAATCAAATTGAACATTACTCATTGATGCAATAAAATAAAGATACACTGTCTTTCTGATGACAACAAAGAGTTTAAATATAAAGTAAAATTCATCGTTTTCAACAGATATGCTGCATCGGGAGCTTCTTGTAGAGATTTGTTGGTATATATCTTCAGCGGTGAATGTTTTGGATTTTTCTCGCTTTATATCCAATAGATTGTTTCTTGAGAAATGCGAAAAGTTTCAGATACTTATTGATTCCGGTATTATCTTTAACATTCAAGCATGTATACGTACCATCGAATATATAGACCAATGAGTTGATGACTTCAGAGTCTTTGATTTTTTACCAAAATAAGCCAGTAAAACGTTTTCTGAATACATATTCACCATCTCGGAGTGGCACCAATTTATGAATGTATCATATTGTAATTTATATTTCTTCCTTGATTTCTCCTGTAAGAGATTCAAACTCTTGCGCTTTCTGCTATATCATCAGGAAGGAGGTGTGTTTGATGATTCACTGTCACTATTTTCCATCATGACAGAATTGAGGTTTTTCAAGGATAGATAAGTATAGGTTACAGAGATGTGCGAGCGTTTTTTTAATATTTCCGCTCACGAGCGCAAATGCTGTCAAAGAATGACATTTCTGGGAAAACGTCAACTTTGTGCTGGAATTTGAAAGCGTCAAAGGCTACTTCATTAAGCGTTTGTAGTAAAACCTTATTTTGGATATAATGTCAATATGTTTATGCTGTTGAAATTCTAACTGCATCAATTCCATATACATATGAGGTGAATACGTTGGTCTTGAATCACGTTACTGAAACATCTGGAGATGCTTGAAAATTAAAAAATAAAACAGAAACTTCCCATATGACTCCTGTTCAGAAAGCGTACAAGAATCCAAATTGGCGCAATCTTTTATAATGAGACTAATTCAAGCTTATTCCAGAAAAAGTAACTTCTCGTTTTCCATTTGGAGTTGAATTGGGTCAGGTTAGCCTTGCCCCGCAGTCACTGTGGCAGGATAGACGAATCCGAGGCTGCAGCTCTATTTTGTTGATTGTGCAATTGTGGTTGGAGGCGACACGATTTTCTCGGACTCGTAGATTTGTCGCCGAGAAAGTTATTATTTAGCTGATTTGTACAAGAAAATTGCTACGGAAAACATGAGCAAACTGTGAGATTCTCCAATCCACTTATATATGGCACGACGGTGCCTTCGAATTTTCATTTATTGCAGAAGTTGAAGAAGGAAAAATCTGAAGCATATCCACAATCACATAAAGTCCATAGAAGTGCATGCTTCGTGCCAATACAGGTAAAACTCTAGCTATCAGATGAAGATTATGAAAATTCCATTACTTAATTAGGAGTTTTCTTTAATGAACCACTAAGTAGATATAGCTTCAGATTGTTTATGGAATCGTTACATATATGTAGAAGTATTAGACAATGATTGCATTTGACAACTTCACCAGTTTTGGAGTATAGCGGTAGTTTCACTGTGGTGGTCAGTGTTGCCAGGTCTACCATTCTTTAGCTGAATCCACCGCACTTCCTCAGAGTCCCAATATCTACTGCTGGAATTCTTATACATAGTTTCAAATGTATTCAAACCTTGATAATAACTCTTTTTTGATTACATTATGTCTACTACTTATTCCATTCTTGACCAGGCAATACTGGCCAATACGTAGGGTAGCCGACCGAAGGCAGATTATCTAGCTAGGTTGCCATTCATATTCTATATACAGAGTGACCCATTTGAAAGCGGGCCACCCCTGTATCTCACGTAATCGTTGGGTAAGGATCACGAAATTTGCTGGAGAGAGAGATATACCAAAAATGCACTCTATAACCAAGTGGGGTCATCTTCAGTGATATACACTGCTCGCCAACAGCCATGGGACTACCCCAATTTCCTGAAAATGATATTAGGAGTCAAAATAGGTTGAAAATCACTTCGGATTCGGAATCAGGACGCCCAATTCACTAACTATTCATATTTTTCCTTAAAAATTTTCAGTTCTGAAACATTACATTTTGTCGCACTTTTCATGGAAGCGCACCCCCGTATCTCACGTTATTATTGTGGTATGGTTCTTAAATTTGCAGGAGGAACGGAAATTCAAAAGATGAAGTCAATTACGTGAGATACGGGGGTGCTTCCGTGAAAAATGCGACAAAATTTAATTTTTCAGAACTGAAAATTTTCAAGGAAAAATATGAAGATTTAGTGAATTGGGCGTCCTGATTCCGAATCTGAAGTGATTTTCGACCTATTTTGACTCCTAATATCATTTTCCAAAAATTGGGGTGGTTTCATGGCTGTTGGCGAGCAGTGTATATCCCTGAAGATGACCCCACTTGGTTATAGAGTGCATTTTTGATATATCTCTCGCTCCAGCAAATTTCATGATCCTTACCCAACGATTACGTGAGATACAGGGGTGGCCCGCTTTCAAATGGGTCACTCTGTATGTAACGATTCGGTGAACGATATGTACAGGGTGGGCCGAATTGGACACTTCTGAAGGGAAAGTCCTATTTCCGTACTAGATGGAAGAAAAAAAACTGATGTTGGTGACAATTGATCAATTCACATGTAACATTCAATGGTGAGAACTGCATAGCAATATCTATCTTTGTTTCAGAGTTACAAGATGTTTTTCGATGATTTGAACTTTATTTCGAAAAGTGGCTGAAACTCATTTCCTTCTCATCACGAATTCGTCGTTTCCATAAAAACATTTCCGAATCATTGTGTTCGTCATGAAAATTGATCCTCAAGCACTGAAATCAGTAACCATATACCTAGATCCAAAATAGAACTCTTCCTTAGAGGAGAACAAGTTATATTCTTGAACAAGATATAGGAAGCCCAATTCACTTACATATACTTTTCAAAAATGCCTATTTCCAAGGAACCCCTTATTGTGACTCCGGAATGAAGACATATATCGATATGCGGTTTTCATCATTGAAATTGACTCTCAGGCATAGATATCAGTTTTCTTCTATCTAGTTGGAAAATGAGATTTTTCCTTCAAAAGTGTCCAATCTGACCCACCCTGTACAAATACCTGGAAGATAATGAATCCATATAGCATCATCCCATTGATTTGACTTGTTTTGGCGCTGCTGGGGGATGGTGATTAGATATTCAGCAAAATAAACATGGGAGAAGGAGAATAATATTTCTGACTTATGATTTTCTTGAAGCAGGAATGGAGAACTCCATGTCGTCGATGAATAAGATGAAATTTGAATTCAATATAACATTTAGTACATTGCAAACAAACGACCGGTGGTGGAAGACATATTTCAGATGATTTGTTCCAAAGTGTCACTGTTCAAAAATGTCACTATGAGATCCTGGAACAAAATTAAATCAATTATCAGTGACATCAGATTTTTAAAGAAGTTTGGAAAGAAGAAATATAGATATAACCATTGTTCAATAGCAATATGTTACGTCATTTAGGTTATGGTTGAAAACCAATTGATGCTTCAACTGATCTTGAAATTCTGGTATTCAACTAAACTTATCGGAAATATAGTTTTTTACAAGTTTCTTTGAAGTTGTAATAACAGATATTATGCTTGAAGTCGAAAGTTCCTGGAATTTCATTATTGAACCTTAATCAATAACAAATTGAAACACCTTCAATTGTCAAACTATTCTGCGTCATATTCAACAAAACATATCGAAGATATGTTTCTTCAAGTTTTATTTGAATTTGAAACAATAAGGACATAAGATTTCAGATGACAAATTTGTTATTTTATGCTTTTCATATATAAGTAATGCAAACGGGTTATATCGTAGTAACACATTCCATTTGATATCTATCCAGAATAGGTCGTAGGATTCATCGTCCCATCATATTGAAAGCAACTTCAATTTATGGAATTTTCTCACCGAATCTCCCACGCAGCAGAATTAATTTCTAATAATTTTTCTCTCGGTATTACTCATATTTTTGTTGATAAAAAATTCTCATCGTCTTCGACCGGGAATAATTCTTCATCAACTAGAACATTCGTGACCGTGAAAAATAGTTTCAGCAATAATTTTGATATGTATTTACCCCCGATAATATTTTTAGATAATTCTGTATTATTCAGCATCTGACTAAATATTGAATCAATTTTTGTTGATAACATCATGAAAAATGCTCCAGAACATTGATGAACATCACAGTATATTAATAGATTATGCTTTAATGAAATACACTGTGTGTTTTCGGGATCATCCGGTACGGCGATTAAAATTTCATTCAACTATGAATTATAGGAAAATTTTGCATACCAATTACAGCGCCTGGCCACATTCAATATTCCTCGTGAGTAATGACCTCGTTCGAACTAGAATAAATTCTCAGATTGGATAGGGGTAATTAGATTTATGAATTCAGTTGGACATCATATTGGCACAGCGTTGAAAGAATAAAATGTAATTCTAATTCTTTGGAATTCGTTTCCAGGTAGACACTAATTCATATTTTCAAGAATTTTGAATGAAATTATACAGTCCATGCAGCTACCCCCAATTCACTGGTCGAACTATAGAATAAATTCCTCAGATTTGATAACGGTGATTAGATTCACGAACTCACCCAGATAACACCAACCATCGGCCCAGCATTTGTTACGCACACCTCTCCTGGCAGTTCATGTACTCTCCCGGCATCGAGGTGTCCAGGCGGCCGACCGCCGGCCGTAATACACATTACCGGCGATTAAATTATTGACTCGGAAGTGCTACAACGGCTACAAATTTCAATGCGTCATTGTTGGGAGCGCTCAGCCACCAACGTATATGCGCTTGCAAATCCGTATCAAGGAGGATCAGTTATTCGAACACTTTCCAAGTATCTGACCGCGAACTACAAACTTCAAATTCGCACAGTTTGTAGTTCGTCGTAGGATTTTCAATAGTGACCATAGAGTTTTTGCTACAGTGAAGCTCTCTTATAGCGAGAATTGCGAAACCTTTTGAGTAGTTTTGAGAAGTCATAGGTAGTTATTGTAGTAGCCATGAGTGTTCCGCACAAGTTATTAACTAGAGTAAAAACTAATTTTCATTCATTGAACCACTATCACTGACTCTTCTAATATGAAGGTTTAAAATACCTAGGAAATCATTACGTAATTATTATTACTAGAACTAGGTAATAGTTTCCTGAGATATATAGTACAAGTGACTGAAAATGCTAGTTGGGTGCACCCACACTCAATTTCCCTTATCGCTGAGAAAACTTGGATTATAAAATACTTTTCCTCAAATCACAGTGCTTGTGAATCGAAATCCGAGGAGAAAAAAAAATCCGAGATGAATTCCAGCGCACATCCTCAGGACGCAGAGAAAGCAGCGTAGACTAGAGCAAAGTATCTAGAAATTTATTCCATTCTCATGTAAATGTGTCACCTTAATATCTCACGGCTGGATATTACAAAGAAAATATTTGCATGTCATTGCTTTTACACGGAACCGCGAATCTCACCTCGCCAGAGATTAAAAAAAAAAAGACAGGTGGAGCTTATATTTATCACTGGAAGAATGGCATTCGAAAGGAAAAAATCCCATTTCAGATTCAGCGGTCGAGAAATATTCAATCAGAATAATTCATCACAGTTTAATACTTCTAATTTTCTGTCGATGGAATCCTGACACGCAGAATAACAAATGAAATTATTGATGATATGATAACTAACAGCGAAGTGTTGTATACTGTGAAATTAATATGGGGACGAAAGAATAATCTGATAATGAGGAAGATATCTATCGAAATTCATCAATCCACATCAATAATATCTGATACTCATGTTGACAAGACTTCAGATCAGAAGTACCATATTATGAATTCCAATGACCAAGATTCAGTATGCACATGCTTCAATGAAAGTTAGGAAATCTATGGATATCAATGAAAATGATGTAAGAATACATTCCATGATATTAATCACGTAAAACAAAGCTTTCATGAGATTGAATTTCAATAACGGTGCCATCGTGTTCGACCTAGCTGAAAAATCCACCATGAAAGAACTAGACACAATGCACAGTAGCGCCATCGAAAGTGCTGAAAGCATGTTATACCAGTCAAACCAACAGCAAATCTAGAACATTTCTCAAAATACAGATGTCAATAATACTTGACCCATGTATATATCATCTCCATTGGAGCTCCCTCTTTCAACCCAGTATACTATAATGTGGGAGCAAACAGATAGAAAAGTGCTTTTCACGAATACACAAGAATACGTGGTATCTTGAGAAACAAACAAGCTGATAGTCTAGCACAAGACGCATCCAATCAAGCAACTGTGTCAACTGAAAGAAGAGTTCACAATGATCTGAAGCAAGCTTACAAATGATATGCTATCACCACGGCATAGTAGCCTCAATAGAATCTTTCGATGACAAAACTCGCAGAAGTTAAACAATATTCCGTCCTTGGAAATGTGTTTTCTATCTGCATGTGAGGTAACATTGAAATATCTTGATATAAGTTCACATCACTGACAAACATACCGATTGAAGCGATTCTACCTGTGAATGAAAAATTAGATATTATGTAGGTTAATTGTTGTTACCTATAAAGAAGAAGTGATTCAGTTTGAAAGAAGGAGTACAATCATAACTATATATGAGTGTTGGCCATCCCTGTATTATAACACAATCCATTCAATAACACCATTCGCGGTCTATAAATACGTTTTTATTGAATTTGCATCAAAGAAGTGTTGCCCTGGAAACGTACCCTCACCCTTCTGTGAAAAAGGTAGATGTGTAGAGAGAATATATAATATATTCGAAAAGCGGAGAGTAAACATTGTGCCCTAGGTGAAAGTCAGAAGTTGTAGGGCTTTGTCAACATTTGAGGAAGCTCTCTTGATAATATAGGAGAGTTCTTCCCATCAAATTTGTGGCAGGAAAATAACGTTTATATCATATGCGGGTGAGGACCTATTGTCTCCGTAGAAGTCGTATATTCTTCCTTAACAAACATTAATGGAGACTATAACACTGAATACCCTCTCTTCAGTTCAGAATTATTTCAAAGTTATTGACGTGAGACTTTTCTTGATTAAAAAGATCAGTGCCTTTGATCCTTTCTAATTGGAATTGCTAAGGCAATGAGTTACAGCATACTGTAGTGCTTATGTATTCTTCAACTCCATTTGACAGTACATATATTATAGGTATATAGTAAAGGGTGAGTCGGAGAAAGATGGCGAAGAAGGTGATAGATGGCTCAGTGCGATATTTTTGCAGCCGCTAGAGGTACTCAGTTCCCGATATCCTCTGAGGCTTCAATCCCAATGTCACTCTAACCTATAATGACCAGGTCGCGAATGAGCTGTGGATATTTTGTACAAAAACATATCAATATTTTGAAGGGGAGAATTCAATTCGGTTTTCAACCGGATATGGTCTGGAAACAAGTTTTATGCTCCGTATTACTGATCTGAAAATATGTTAACATCACCGAGATACTGTGATTTTTGAGTGAGCCACCTATTCTCATAGTTTTGAGATAGGAGGTTCACCTAAAAGAAAGGGAAGTTAACTCGAGGATGATATAATCTTCATACGAAGGAGATGAAGCCATATCATTACGTGACCCTTCAGATGACTTGAGGACATTCTGAGACGAGTGTATAGAATGTGGAGAAAAATATGCTCAAGCAGGAGAGGCTAATGACCGTGTGTGGAGCATGCATGCAATGTACACATTGATTCCACGACACGTGCTCGAAATTTGAAAACTTTCTTCATCCTTGTGGTCATGCAATTCGACAATATCGGTGTAAAATTCGCAGCTTGATCTCTTACTTTGGCCTTCATCAGGTTGCAACATAAAATCAACGTGTATGAGGAGAGATGGTATATCACTTTCTTGCTATTTTATGGATGTTGTATAATAAATAGTAAATTGCAAGACTAGTGTGTAGTTGTGTTATAGGCACGGCAGCTCTGTTGTTTGGGAGCAGGCTGTGGATTCAAGAAGTTATGTATGTTTAGGGACCTTTTGCCAGGCGCCACTCAGTTTTCAGTAGTAGGAAAACTAAGAAAATTTAATATTGAGGATAGAATTTGAAAATCTAATGAAACACCAAATAACTGTACCAGAGAAATATAATTCTTTAGATGTTTGAAGCAGGTTCATGTGACACACAATTTCAATTATACCTTCAGTAACACCTTACTGTGCAGAACAATGATTAAATCACTTCCTCAGTGTTGTATAAGTTAAATGCTTAAGCAGAACAAAAAATGTAGATATCTCAAGATATTCCCCTTCTATATAGGCCTATATTTCCGGTTCACAGAATGACTGGACTCCCATTATGATTTAGTTAAGTGGTATTTCAAATATAAAATTGAAACTGTTGTTACGAGTAGTAAGACTTGAATAGTGGTTCAACTTGGTGCTGCGCACTACTGGGTCATCAGGAACAAAAGTATAATCAAAATTGATCTGACCTTAGTATCTGCGGAGCATGTGGTGCTGCTCTGTCCTTCCCTGCCAGTGAACTCCAACTCCAACTCCAACTCCAAACTCTAGCTGGTGCAGTTAAAAAAAAAGGTTTCCTGGACTTCCTAGTCACCCTTCGACATCATGGACGACACGACAAGGTGGGATCAAGAGAATAGCCCCAAAATTGAGAAGTGGCCCCAACAGCACACTATCTTGAAGTGGAGACTTTCTAGTCACCTTGTGGCATCATGGATGGCTCAGGATGGGATCAAGAGGAAAATTCCAGATTTAACCGGAGGCTACTAGCTACAGGCTAGATAGTTGAAGAAAGCGATGATGGCGTCCCACCAGGACATCCACCATGGACAGGCCAATAAATCTGTTGGAAATATACCAAATTGAAAACAGTGAATCGGTTTATGGACTCTAAAAATGCTCACCTTCCGTCTGGAATGGCCGAAAATAAGGGTATCAAACCCCACAAAGGTTGGATGAAAAATGGCAAAATTCGTGCCCATCTTGCCTACTCTCGGTAGAGAAGAAGGAAATCAAGAAATTTCAAGAGTTTCCTGTGCACTCAGAAAACAAAACAGTTTATAAAAACATGTTTCAAATTAGAAATGATTCACTGCGCAAGTACAGTTGGAATCTTGACTAGTTGATAAATATTACCAACAGAGAATATTGAAATACCTAGATTATTTAAGGAAAATGTTCTAATGGGCTTTTGCCCGTTTTTAAAGAATTGTGAAGTTAGGTCTGACACAGAACTATAGTAACATTGGTCCAACCAAAAATGTTGCCAGCAGGCCGAAAATAAAAGAAGAAGGTTATAGATTCACAAAGGCTATGGACGAAGCGAAATAACCTAACAATCCACATAACCAATTAAACTGTCAGACTGAAACTGAAATACGAATATAAACAATTACAACTACTTCAAATATAACTTCCTGTGGATCCATAATTAAATTGAAAACAGCAAGGACATATCATTTTCCAACAGGTTTGTCAAACTGTGCATTTTAACTTTTATCCATTCAATCAGTCAACAGCAACTGGAAATGTGAATCATTTATCATTACAGCTAGGAAGAAGGACAGATCAACACCACTGCTATGGACACCTGAAAAATACAACCCTGAAACTAATAGACAGTCACACCAGGAAGACAAAGGAATCTTCAAGTTCAGCTTACAAAAGGTCCAACGCCAACAGGATATTCAATCCACCTACCATAACAGAATGTAAAGTGTTGCAGTCACATAATCTAATGAGTATCTTACATCATCATACTATACTGGGTGTTACTCTTGGTTAACTTAATAACAAACCCATATAATAAAGGTAAAAAAGGAAAATCACATGTTACATTCACCCCCTTCCGACGAAAAAAATAGGCATGCACGTACATGTCTATTTTAATTGGGGACAATCCTAGTACAGTTATATTTTATGTATGGTGAGATGAGAATCGAGCTCGATTTGAATGATGAAAACTAACCTAGGCCTTACCTAACACTATTCCTAATGATGAGATCCTAACATTACTCCTACCCTACTATTTACAAAACCCCCTGGGAGGTGCTTCCCGGCAACAGATAACCCTTGGATCAAACGTCGTTTCGACTATTTTCTTCTAACTCATCATCAGTATCGACCGAAGAAAATTCAGACCCATCATAAGGTTTTAAATCCTGTATGTGCCATACTCCTGCATTTGTACCGTCCTCATTCTTGAGTACATATACAAGTTTCGATTTTTTCTTCGCTACAGTGCAAAGAACGTAACGCGGCGCTAACTTTTTAGCAAAATTGTTTGCAGCATCAGAAAGAACGTAATTCCTTTTCCATACTTTATCACCCACAAAGAATTCCATGTCCCTTCTACGCAAATTATAATACCTTGCATTCCTTTGATATGCAGAGGTTAGTTTAGATTGGACATCTTTGAAAATTTCAGATAAATTGCCTAAATTTTGAACCCATCTTTCTCTATCGCCTAAATCAAAAATATCCACATTACCATCCCCATAGTACTTTCCTGAGCATGGAACTTCACGTCCAAAATTAAGAAATGCTGGGCTATAGCCTGTTATCTCGTGAATGGCGGTCCTCATAGAGTATGCAATTTTAGGTAATTCTTTATCCCACGATTTATGGTTACCGTTAACATAACATCTTATAGCCGTGCAAATTGTACGATTTGATCGTTCGACATAGTTCGCCTGGGGATGATAGTATGGAGTATATCTAAAATTTGACCCATAATCCTGAACAAGTTTTTTAATAGCTTTACTTACTAGCTGTTTACCATTATCACACACAATCTGTTGTGGTGTGCCATATACTAAGAATACTTCATTCTCTAAAAATTTTATGATACTGCTAGAAGTAGCATTACGTAATGGACATATCAAAGGATATTTGGTGAACCAATCAGAGACGACTAATATGTATTGATAACCGTTGGAACTCCGGGGAAGTGGGCCCATCAAATCCATTGCAATAACCTGCCATGGAAACCTAACACTACGCTGTGAACCCATCAACCCAAATTTGGCGTGGTTTGGTGACTTTTGTGATGCGCACATTTCACAAGATTTTACATACTGGTTAATATTTTGCCGCATTTTAGGCCAATAATAGGTAAGTATGACTCTAGAATAGGTTTTGAGATATCCAGCGTGTGCAGCTGTACTGACATCATGACAAGAAGATATAATGGATGAACGTTGCTTCTTTGGCACCAACAACTTCCAGTCGGAAATATTGGTATCCAATGAAACTTTAGATGGTACTAACTTTTATACATAACCGTCCTTGACAGCCCATTGAGGGTATTTGTCAGGGTGTTCCAATATTTTTGACCTCATTTTAACATAAAAGGAGTCTAAGTTGGTTAAATCAATATTAAGAGAATTTGCTTTACTAACCTCATCTAAATTTATAGCACAAATATCATCACTAGATATTGGTTCATCAATCTCCTGATTAATAGGGCTCCTTGAAAGTGCATCAGGAACTACGTTAAGTTTCCCTTGCCTATAGGCAATTTCAAAATCAAATTGACTAAGCCTAACGCTCCAACGAGCCAATCTTCTTGTTGGGCTTTTCATGTTAAACAGATATTTAAGTGATGCATGGTCAGTGATAATGGTAAACTTTACTCCCTCAATATATGGACGAAATTTTTCGCACGCAAAAATGCAAGCAAGGCACTCTTTCTCAGTAGCACTATAATTACGTTCACATCTGGATAAAGTCCTAGAGGCGTAAGCTATTACTTTTTCTTGACCGTCCTGACATTGAGTTAACACGCACCCCAACCCAGTATCGGAGGCATCGCATTGGATAACGAAAGGTAAGTTGAAATTTGCAGTTGTCAGCACAGGAGCGGAAACCAACGCTTGTTTCACTTCACGAAATGCCTTTTCTGACTCTGCGTTCCAAGTTATCTTTTGTCCTTTTCTCTTATTTTTCAATAAGTTATTGATAGGAGACATTAATGATGAAAAGTGTGGTATGAACCTACGGTAATAGCTACATAACCCCGCGAATCTTTTGATTTCAGTGGTATTTCTTGGTTGTGGAAACTCAACCATAGCCATAACTTTCAATGGATCTGTCCGTAGTCCATACTTGTCGACTATAAATCCTAAATATTTAAGAGATGACTTGAAAAACTCGCATTTATCAATATTGACTGTCAAATTGGCATTACTCAACCGTTTTGCAACTTCTCCTAATAAAGTGATATGTTCTTCAAAACTTGAACTAATAATTATTGCGTCGTCCAGATATACAAAAACATTCGGTTCCATTTCTGGACCGAACAAAGCGTCCATCAACCTCTGTTGACATTGGGCAGCATTAGACAAACCAAAAGGCATGACGTTGAAGTGAAACAACCCTCTCCCTGGTACCGAAAATGCAGTTTTCTCCTTTGAAGCCTGATCCAAGGGTATCTGCCAAAATGCGCTACGAAGATCGACTGAAGAGATATAGTTAGCATTCCCCAAAAGCGACGAAATTCTATCTACAACTGGTAGAGGATAGCTATCTTTTTTTGTGAGAGAGTTGAGTTTCCTTCCATCAAAACAAAAACGATAATCGCCATTGGCCTTCTTTACTAGTAATACTGGTGATGACCATGCACTACCTGATGGTTCAACTACATCAAGTTCCAGCATTTTATCTAATTCTTCATTTAAATGTGACAACATGTATGGTGACATCAGATATTGACGCTGTTTCACAGGCAGGGCATTTCCCGTATCAATGTGGTAAACCATTTTATCGGTTCTCCCTAGGCTTCCATCTTTAGACAATTTTCTGAATTCGTCCACTATATTATCAGCTAAAATTTTCTGATTTTCAGACATATCGGCTAAGCCTTTAACTCGATCAGCAGAGATAGAATTGTCGTTTAATAATCCGACTGAAGCGATGTCGACATTAGTACTATCATTTACTTCCCAAGTATTATTCCGAAAATCAACTTTCAATTGAAATTTATTGCAGAAATCACTGCCCAAAATAAAAGAATAATTAATAGATGGAACCACCAAGAATGAGATTATCTGACATTTATTTCCTGCGCAAACTGGAATATCTACTGTGTCCCTCACAAATTGTTTGACCCCGTCTGCCGTGAATACAAATTTATGTTTAGGTTTCCTGCCCTTAATATTCAAGGAATCAATAAAATCCACCCCATCTTTCCCTATGGTACTACTACTGGCACCCGAATCTAATAATGCAGTAATTTCTTTTCCAAAAAGAGACACTTTAACATAAGGTCTATTATCTGAACTCTGTTTAGCAAAAATAGGAGCTGACGAAATTTGTGAAGTCTTAAAATAATTTTGGAAATAATGTTTGGCAAATTTCAAAATATTTTCCTGTTCAGCAGTACGACGAAGAGAATGTTTGGCCTTTATGCTAGGAGGCAAATCACGGCCAGTAATATCTTGCTTAACCTCCGGGTTCCGTTTCCCGAACATTTATCACACTCTTTTCTAGTCACACCTTGATTCCCACAAGTAAAACAAAATATACTGCGTTTTTTCAAGCAGTGGCGAAAATGGTGATTTTCCTGTTTGCAATTATAACAGGTCATTGTTTTCCGAGGAATACTATTACTTGCTGTACCGCTAGTACCAGGATTATCTGAAGAAGCTGATGTCCTAACATTATTATCCTTGAATTTTGAATTCCATGATTTTCTTGGAAATTGCTTATCTTTGACTTCCACACTACAATTATTAAATTCATAGTCCAAATCGCTAGCTATAGAATTGACTTTTTAGAGTTAGATTTACCATGAAGATCCTTATAAACATCTTCCAAAATTTTCACACCAGGAAGACAAAGGAATCTTCAAGTTCAGCTTACAAAAGGTCCAACGCCAACAGGATATTCAATCCACCTACCATAACAAAATGTAAAGTGTTGCAGTCACATAATCTATTGAGTATCTTACATCATCATACTATACTGGGTGTTACTCTTGGTTAACTTAATAACAAACCCATATAATAAAGGTAAAAAAGGAAAATCACATGTTACAATGGCTTTTGACTTATTCTTCCTTTGTTCACGTAAAATTGTCGCTCCCAATTCAAATGAGTGAAGAATGATGTCTACTCATGTTAGTGATATCAGTGTATGATCTGAGGCAATCAGTAGCGCAATTAAGATTCATCCCTAGGAGAGGGTGAGTTAGGTAAAAATATCCGATATTTAGGAAAAATATAAGCAATATGTATCTTTGTAGGTTTCAATAAATGTGTGCATCATTCTGTTCCAATTGAAGGATGAAGAAGAATGTATTGAAGAATTATCGAATAATATCACCTATCAAGGGGAACAAATATCGGAATATGAACAAAGAAGAATCAAAATAACGAAAATTGAGAATTCGACAAATTAAATAACTGCAGAATAGAGAAATTCATACAGCATATTCTTCTGGAATCGAGTTACTAGTTTGGGAGAGATTGAGAAAATGAGGATGAACCACCTATTTATATACAGGGTGTTTCAAAATTCGATGTGAATATCTTCAGGACGTATTGTTGGGATCAAGATTAAACTTTTTTTCTATATAATGATGTTTTCTACAGTCACTGTTAGTTGGTTGGAATACAAAAGATTATCTGAAATTGTGATCATAACAGATCGAGTGCTAGTGTTGCAGTACCGCACGCCTGTGAAATAGCAGTCCAAATTCGTTCCGACATGCGATCACCTCCGTATGCAAGCGTTCAACCTATAACGTTCGAAAAGGATACCTTGACCCCTTTCGTCGATCAAACGATTTTCTGAAAAATGGTTTGTTCTTCGAAAAAATGCAGAATGCCGAATTTTTGATTTTTTTTTATGGACCACAAGATCATGATCAAGGTCAGGTAGTTTTTCTTTTGTAATATTAAATGCATGTGTTCGAATAAAAAAGTGGACCGTCCTCCGACTCCCTCAGAACTAGGTTCACATCATTTTTGAAGCAAGAAGGAGATAGAGTTTCTGAAAAGACAAGGACAAGCCAATTTTCAGAAGATGTGGTCCTTCATCTTAGTAACAATTTCAATTTCTTATTCTTCAACCTATCTCACAATCATAATCAGCAGAAGCATATTTCAAATGACAATTTGTGGAAGTGAAAAAACAGGAACCAACAATCATTACAAATAATGAAGGGCAAATTGCCAATGGCCCAAAGGGGGCTTTATAGAGGGTCCCAACACTTGTTCATCCAAGTAATTCGAAGAAAATTAACCAGAAAAGAGGTTTTCAATTGATTCGACGTCGTCGGCAATTTTGTTATCAAAAAACATTTTAACCGGTCGTGATTTATTCTTCGACTTGTTTGCGATGGAAGACCAAAAAAACTTTGTATCATGTTCGGTAGTTCTTTCAGTTTTTCTTTAATGTAACGATCATAGTCATCTTGATCATAGAACTATTTCCATTCCTTGTGATATTTCCTTTTTTTTTTCAATGAGAATTTTAGTTACGCGGCTATACCAGATTGGATATTCAGTTTTTGAAATTGTCTTCTTGAGAACATAGAGGAATCTATTAGTAAGTTGACAATTCCATCAGAAACATGAATGCAAGACTCTACGTTCAGATGTGAGAATGTTTTTACCCAATTTATGTGACGTAGTCTGTCATTTATTGAGATATAATCAGCTTTATCGAATCATGTTTTTGTGAAATCCTTTGCGTTTATCAGTCCATCCGTGCTGAGTTCCAGATAAATTTATAGTGAAACATGATGTGAATCTTCATCAACCAATGGGAAAACACATTCTTTGACTCTAGGATTGGACATTAATGACAGAACAAGATCTAATTGATTGCTGTTGGCCGTTGGCAATCAATTGATCAATCTCAATTATCCGTGTCTTCCTCACCTGACAGACGTGACAGACATGAAATATATATATTTTTTTTCTGTAGTAGTCCATACTCAAAGTGGAGTGGAATGATCAATAGAGAAAAACTCAAAGTCGTCTCCACAATTTTCAATGTATAATAAGGCAGTCAATCCTGCTTCATTAAGGTTGAAAGTTGATACATGTTTCGGCCATTCAAATGGCCATCTTCAGTCAAAAAATAACAAAGTGTATGTGGAAATTACTTCAAAGCATCGTGAAGGCGAAAAAATTATTACTCAACCATCATTTATTATTTGTTCAATTCATTGAAAATGGAGTGATGTGAGAGGAATTGGGAGGAAGGCAAAAAGCCCAATCCTCCAGGAGGAAAGTTGAATTCTCCATGGGATGCTGAAGGAGCTCTGAAATATTCGATTTGACATATAACTCCTTGATTGTAATGTTTGTGTTAATAGTTGAATCAAGAAATAATCCACATTGGGAATTCCTCCAGAAAATAATAGCTGTCTGACTGTCTAGCAGACTGAACATAAAAGAGAGAAATATGGAAATCTTTTCGAGGCAGTCGCTATTGATTACGAAGCACCAAATCGATTTCCATATATTCTTTAAGACTCACTGGTGAGGAATAACTTTATGAAAATATTCCAGGCGCTCAGGGATGTCTCTAAAGACCCATTGAATGATGTCGAGTTGTTCGTAATATGTTCGCCAAGAATTTATGTGTGTATTTTTGAAGGGTTCTGCAAATTGCTATGAATATTTCAAGTGACGTTTGTGAAAAGAGTAACTCTATATTCCTGAAGTCAGATTCATCACACAAATAGATTCACAAATGGATTCTGATCACACAGATAGTTAGCTGTTATAAGGTAGGAAGAATTTAGATCCTTAGATCTCCAGAGTTGAAATGGAATAAGAAAATTCTTTGAAGTCTTGTACGGAGAATTTTTTATATATCATGGAGAAAATGAGAGAACCAATTTTTTTAGATTCTTTTTTGAAACATCAACATGTTGTTTTACCCATATCAAATTATCCAACAGGAATATTTCTACACTTTTCTGTATTTTTTGTAACATTTTGCATCAAATGAGGATTTTCAACGTTCTTCAATAATGAGAGATTGCAGAATCAACAATAACAGTCACATGAACCATCTCTGTATCCCCTCAGCAGGAATTTTTGATATTATTTCAATACTTATAAAGCTGCTTGAAATATTCCATACCAAGTATTTTTTCCTTCGCCAATTGATGGTTCATGATTCAACTGGATTCTGAATATTCCAATTAATATATATTCATTCATTTATTCATTTATTCATTCATACACACCAGTCAACAGAAACCATCCAAAGAGTGGGTGGAGTCACAATAACAAGATATTGATACAGGATGCGTCTAAACTACTGAAATTGACAATATGATGTTATATTGAATCATGACTTATTCCAGTTCTCACATTCCTATTGAATAAATCAAACTGGTCGATGATTTTGTTGCATTTATTAGACATTTTATATATTGGTGAATTCAGTAACACATCAGTTCGGGGGGTTGGCAGTTAAAAGAAATCTGTTCTGCGGGAAGTCAACCGAGGAATGAATATACTGAAATTTTCTGGAAACATTCATTGATCATATTAACATCCATTAATTCATATGTGGAGAAAGCAATAGAGCATTTTTGGCAGAAACCCACAGTTTCAACTCTATATGCCTCTGCAGTAATAGTAATAGTAACGAGAGGTACTTCAAAAAACCTATTTGTATAGATTCTACCCAATCAATATGTATCAGGTATAGTAGGGACCAGAATATGGGAGAAAATTCTAAATTAGACCCTACATATGTAGGTGAGAGAGTTTTTAACGTTGAAACTTGCTGAAAATCTCTACTATTTCGAATCAAGAAACCATAGGGTCTATTCGCTGCAGATACCATATTTTCATTGGGTGGAGTGAAAGTGAGTTTGCCATCGAAAGTCACTCATAGATCATTCAGCACAATAGGTCTTGAACAATGCTTCAGAAAACAAAGAGATTATCGTATCGCATCTCAGTAGATACCTATGTATTGTATCATTTTGGTCAACAGTTGACATTGGGAAAAAAGAATCATACTGTATAAACTACTTCAAAGGTGAGAAAAAAACGTGTGATTGGAATAAAAGCTTCTGAAGACTTCAAAATTGTATTGCATATTTATTCTCAGTAAATATAAGCATCGGATTTAGAGTTGAAGTTATGCATGTATTTTACGAAGGACACACTGTAGAAAATTCCTCTGAGTGAATGCATATGTGGTTGTGAGTGAATTCACTGATTGACATTTCTGAGTGGATTCTCAACTCAAACTAGATATTTCATCAAGTTCTCATATCAATGAGAATGTTTATAAAAATTTGATTGAATCGGTTCATGAATTACCATTTTACACAGTCGAGTAGGGTGCAATTTCAACTCAATCGGGCGTGGACCGAAATTGACTCATTATTGCGTGGAACTTGAGTGAAATTTCACTCAATTTTTTTTTCAGTGCATAAATTGATGATAGAAATTGTGGAATTTATTTCGTATCATCTTCTTTGCTGGATGAGGCCAGAAAAAGTATTGAGGATAAAAGTTATTTTCCAAAAATCTCTCGAATAAAATTTCGAATTCTCTCTACTTTCAAATATCGCCATATTGAATTTCAACTCTTTCATTCTGCATCCATTGATCCGCACTCGAATGTATGGGAGAGAGTTTTTAACGTTAAAATTTGCTGAAAATCTCTACTATTTCGAATCAAGGAACCATAGAGTCCATTCGCTGCAGATACCTACCATATTTTCTTAGTGTGGAGTGAAAGTGAGTTTGCGGTCGAAAGTTACTCATAGATCATTCAGCATAATAAGTCTTGAACAATGCTTCAAAAAAACAGAGAAAATATCGTATTACATCTCAGTATATAGATACCTATGTATCATTTTGGCCAACAGTTGACAGTGGGAAAAAAGATCATACTGTATAAACTACTCCAAAGGTGAGAGAAAAACGTGTGATTAAAATAAAAGCTCCTGAAGACTTCAAAATTTGATTGTATATCCATTCTCAGTGAATAAGCATCGGATTTGGAATTGAAGTTATGCATGTATTTTATGAAGGACATGAATTGATGATAGGAACTGTGAAATTCATTTTGTATCATCTTTTTTGCTGGATGAGGCCAGAAAATATATTGAAGATGAAAGTTATTTTCCAAAACTCTCGAATAAAATTTCGAATTTCTTCAACTTTCAAATATCGCCATATTGAATTTCAACTCTTTCATTCTGCATCCTTGAACTTCACTCGAATGTTATTCATCAGCAACCATATTTCGAAATAATCAACAATTTCACAAGTTCTCCGTAAACTTTTGTCATAACCTTCAAAATGGAGAATGTTATGTTTCACTGGAAAGAGAGTTGGACCAGCTAAGCCCATAACTTCATAATCAACTAGAGTAGGTATATTAAGCCCAAATGAAAGCAAAAGTATAACCTAAATCAACATCTGTATAGGCATTACACAAATTCCAGAACTTTTCACGAAATCACAAAACGTTAAGCCGCTTTCAAACGTTCCAATCCCCAGGAATTGTATTAAAAGAACAAGCTTTCCAAATTGCAAATCCTATATACGCGGGTTGGAAACTTGACGTTTCACGAATTCCTCGAGAAAATCTGCTGAATTTATGTTGTCGATTCCTCACGCCGACGGTACCGAAACATTATTGTAATGGCTCTATAATAAATTCTTAGGTAATTTGGAATTGAAATTAAGCGGATTTAACTCAAGATTGTAATCTCGACATGATGAATTTAAAACTTGTGGAACCTTTCCTCAACTGAAAGGAAGTAAATGGGGAGGAACCGACAATATATCATTTGATGTTGTTGGGATCATTTCCGACAACTTGAAAGCTATCAAACAACTGTCTGTAGGTTAATCGAGGAGGTGGTACACCGAGAGAAATATCTATCAGCTGTTATACGAAATTGAATAACCATTAAAAGATTTTCACGTTGATCATTTCAAAAAAATCATATAACTGTGAAATATCACTTATATGAGAATGAAATGACACTCATATAGGGGTCAAATGACTAGCATTTCAATGCTATACGATGATATCATAAAAATGAGAAGATACTCATATAAATTTGACTTGTTTTCAATTTGATAGTCAAATAAATAGCATTTCGATATTGAATAGTGATATTATGAAAATGAAATAATACTCATATCAATATAATTTGCTTTCAATTCCATAGTCGAATGATTGCATGGTATTTCAGTATTATAGGATGATTAATTTTTCTCCAGAAAAATGAAGTGGGTTGAAACTCTTCGAGAAATATTGAAGACATAATAAATACTTGGTTTATATACATACCCCCAAGTGGAGTTTTTTTGAGGAACTACAGGGCATCGAAGTGCATCACAAGGACGATATACTCAGTTTACAATATCTCAGTCCAATTTGGACTATTTGTTCTCATTGTCAGTGCATTGGATTACTAGTTAACATAGTGGTCAGAAATGTAATTACACAGTATCGTCAGTGAATTAGAGTTCACATTCGCAGATTTCGTTTTATTCTATTTAGCGTTATTGCCACTTGAGCTTACGTAATACAATCTATCACCGATAAAACTGTTCAAATCCAAGCTTTTGCCACAAAGTGAATAGTGAGGTGAGTTAAAAAAGTTTTTCCAATTTGGAAGACATTCCGATACATACACTTACCGATATATCGTGAAAACACTATAACGCCATGAGGCAGTTCAACATTTTGTAGTTCCTCAACGAATCTTGGGAGATATATGAACAAATATGTCCCTAATATTTCTAGAAGATCTCTCAGCCACTTCACTTTTTCGAAAAAAAAATTTCACTCTGCAAGAAGAGTTCACGAGCTGCCGCGAGCTAATATGTCCTTTCATACTTACTTTGAATGTACACCTAATACTGAATAAATTGAAATTGAATTGAATTGAATATCAGGAATCCGGAGACGACTAACGATTCTCATCGAACAAGTGTTCATAGGTGAATGAGATGACTCATTGAGGTAAACGAGTATGACAAAGATAAAAAATGATAGAGGAGATGAAATTGAATGATAATTGTATAACTGTGAAATGACATCTTTCAGGATTTAAATGATTATCTTCAAATTTCCATCTTTTAACTATAATCTTGTCTCATTTCGAATCTATAAGATAACCTTTTTGAAACAAAAAGAGTGATTTGAAAGGGTGACCTGTTTCACATTGAAAACGTGAACTTTTCACATTCATCAGATGACATCTCGTGGTTAAAATGTTTCATTTGGCGGTTATAAGAAGTTTTCAAATAGAGACATGTATAACTGGACTTTTCTCGATGTACATTCATTATTCCAAGTTCTATTGGGATTTCCTTTCCTCGTCTCTATAAAATGGAATATGAATACTATTTCAATATACGTGTAGAGTGGGGAAAAAATGAGATGATTTGCGTTTAAAGAATTTCTCATCAGAGAGCCTAAAAGGAAAATTCACTAGCTCGTCAGTGACTATTCGTATAGAAAAATTGTTTGAGAAGATAAGTGAAGGTTTATAGACAGAATGAATAAGTTCAATTCATCTTCGAACGTTTCGGGAACGAATCTGCTCTCGTTTTCAACATAAAAAATGGATTTTTAGTATGGTTAATTCGTATTTGTCACAGAACTTATTGAAATTACAATGGAATCTGTATTCAAGCAAGCACTACGCTTGGACTTTCCTCTTTCTCCACATTTTTTAAGTTGGACATCCCGCATTTTTTCTATGTGAATGTATTTTCGAACGAGCATATCAGATGAATATGCTGTTTAATTGCTTTGGACTTCTGTTTATACTGAAATATAGTGGTGAGGCTATCAGATGGCGGTGTAAAGTCAATGTCCACTAGATTGTGACATTCCTCCATTTTCCCCTGTGGTCTTCAATCATGAAATTTAGATAATTGATATATCCAGTGCATGTGCGCATCTATTTCATCCCAATAAACATTTCGATAGCTCACTGGTATTTGGTTCTTGTATATTGATAAATATCTATTCATCAAAATATACTATTTGCACATATTTTCCAATCATACAAAAAGTCCAGATATTTATGTCATCTCATTTTCTTCCTCTTCCATTTTGATCTCCCGTTGATTCAGGAATAAAGTTCCGCTGTGAAGAAAGAAATATTTTTCAGGGGAAATGAATTATCATTACCATTATTTGTCTTTCGGCCAGAAAAAGTGCCATTTCAGGGTTTTCAGCTACAATGAAAGCCTCGCCTTCATTCGATATTTCATTCCTAAATGAAAGTCCATTCACACTTTTATTATACTCAGCTATTCTCTTCTTTTCTGTTCAAATCGTACTTGACTGATTTCCTTTATTTCTCGATGGTGAAATTATGAAGCTATCGCACGAGGTTACTTCATCAAAAATAATCATTGAGAGAATGCTTATATTGATTCATGAAATCAGTTTGTATACAGAAAACAATCGAACATTCGATTGAACATTTTGTTCATCTTCCATGACACGGTCTTACAATATATTTCTCCTGGCGTTGCTCGTTCTCTGTTAATTAGTAGGTACTATGGTAGGTAAGTTTTTGTTCTTGGAGTTTTCGAATGGGCAAGTCAGAAATTGGAAATTTCACACAACGAAAATAACAAGTGATGATAAAGTTATTTTCATTTCATATGGAGGTCCAATTTTCATTTACTATTTGACACATATCGCGTGCACTGTAGAAAATTCCTCTGGGTGACCGCATCTGTGGTTGTGTGTTTATCTACTGATCGAAATTTGTGAGTGAATTCTCAGCTCATACTAGATATTTCATCAATTTCTTCCAATAATGTGCCATTTCACAGAGTCAAGTAGTGTGAAATTTCAACTCAATCTGGCGTGGACCGATATTGGGACATTATTGCGTGGACCTTGAGTGACATTTGAGCCAACATTTTTTTCCAGTGTGGAATGTTTTCCATGGTGCGTCTAATGTTGTTTCAAGGTTTTGAATACTCTTCTGTAGACTAGAGATCTAACAAAACCTCATAGAAAATAGTCGAGCGGTGTAAGGTTGCAAGATCTTGCTGGCCAGTCACGTCAGCATCAATTTCTAGAAATGATAGCATTATATTGTTGGACTCTTGAACTGTAAACTCCCCAGTGAGGGGGGAGTCCATGTTGTCTGAATGCGCCTAGAGCTGTCTGAGAAATCCGAACACTCTGGTGAACAATTCTAATGATGGAAAAATATAAATGAGATATAAAAACTATGTGGTCTTATGGGGAAAATAAGAAGAAACCATAAAGTTTTTGTGGTCATTCCTCACGACTCCAACATTCGTTTTTTATAACACTCATACACAGGGTGATTCGAAATTCGAAAAATTTGAGACTGAAGCCAAAGATACAGATAACAGTGTGCTGAAACCTGAACAGACAGTTATGATATTGGTAACTCAACTCACTTATCTCACCAAGTTTTCCAAAAAAAAACGCACTTCTACCTCAAAATTCACACTTTGTGAGACACGAAGAGTCAACACTAACCACGTCAACCATTACAGCATCATCAATCACGTCGAACAAATCACTCAAAATGGCGAATATTAGCAAAATAGCGCGAAGTGAGTATAAATAACGTGTATGATTTGAATTAAGTTCGTGATAAAAGTCCCACGAAAAATGATAAAAGTACGGCACATATGATGAAATAAGAATACTTTGGAGTAGACGTCGGAAAATTGACTCGAATAAGATCACATAGACAAACCAAGTCAGCCCAAATAAGGGACAATTCAAAAAGTCCCACGAATATGTAATTATCACTAATGAAATATGTATCCTCATGAAGGTCATCAAAAGTAAAAGAAATTTACTTTAACAAACATCTTCGGGATGTTCCTTGCTCAGTGGGTAGTTTCCTGTATGCTGATGGTGGTCCAATTTTCAATTTCTTTCGACATATATCTCGTGGAATGTTTTCTTGGCTTGAATATCTTTTTGTAGCCTACAGATCTAACAAAATCCCATAGAAAATAGTCGAGCGGTGTAAGATCACGAGATCTTGCTGGCCAGTTCATTTCAGCATTACTCGAAATGACTCGTCCAGAAAATTTTTTGTTGTCACGCACGACTCCAACGTTTGTACAATATTCAAGTTTTTTTTTTTCAAACAATTATATACAAGGTTATTCAAAATTCGATGTGAATATTTCAGGAACATATTGTTGGGATCGAAATTAAACTTGAAATTCAGCCTTTCTCAGCTACAGCCACTGTGAATTAGGTAAAAAAGATCATCTGAAATTGTTACTAACATTATACGAATCAAATGTTCGGGAAATTGGCATGCCCTTGTCTTTTCAGACACTTCAATTTCCTTCTGGCTCCAAAAATGATGTACACCCAGTTTTGAGGGAGTTGAAGAGGGTTCACCCTTCCATTGGCCAAGTTTTATGTCATAAAAGAGTATTTGTCTGACCTTGAAAAGCATGATCTTGTGTGCCATAAAGGAATTTAGGAATTTGGTACCTCGCATTTTTTCATACAACTGACCGTTCCTCAGTTAATCGTAATCGAAAAAAAGGGTCACGACATATCGTTTCAGTACGCCATGGGAGGTGATTGCATATCGAAACGAATGTGAGTCGGTTTTAAGATACATTATCCGCAGCTATTATAACTGCGACATCAAATCCGCGACGTTATATCCTTGATATATTATTCGCGATATCGAGATTTTATGTTCGAATTGGTAATAAATACGATAAATATAATAAAATGCAATGGAGAGAACATTATGATGAACCTAAGATCTTGGGACTGAGAAATCTCAGCCTAATTCCGTGAATTAATTGTCAGATGAAACAAGACAAACTGCGCTCCATTATCGTCCTAGGGCGCTAAATTATTGCTTTACGCCCACAAATCCAGCCGATGAAGAGCTCGTTCGTGCATATGAGGTGGAAACAGATCAAGCGAACATTGTTGTGCAACAGTTGAACAACAGGTAGGCAGCTGTTGGCTAACTCGTTTTCATGGGGAGAAAACAAACTATTGGACAACATCGACCAGTCTGCTTCCTCCGGTGTTTGTCAAGTGTTCGTTCAGTCCTGAGCGACGAAGAAGATGCGTCTACACTGCAAAAGCTGTGTGCGCACTGTTGGGCCACATCTCCTTTGAAGTACCGCCTCGGGAGCAAACACCGACCATCAATCTGGCAACAGCTGCACAACCGTTGTGCAACTGTTGCACAACACGAACACACTATGTTGACTTGTGTGTTTCTCGAGTGTTGTTCCACTGTTGCACAACAATGTTTGCTTGGTCTGTTAGTATATCGGCGTACCTATAGTGATTATGTACCTCGCTTTGCTCATTCTATCTATCCTCTTTCACGCCCTTGATACATAAGTAACAACAATTTGATAGGTCCATAGACTGAGAGTGAATTATGCTTTTCTAATAAAGTGTAAGGCAGCTCATAGCTGTTTCAATAACGTCAGTTTTAACAAATCGTTTTGGATATGCATTTATGCAAGTATAGCGAGGGATATACGAATAATATTTCAGGAAATACCACACTCTAGTCGGTTTCAGCGGAAATGAACAGATGTGAGGTTAACGAATAGATTCCAACAGTGTGATGAATGATTTCGCGTACAATCCATTTTGATTAACGAACTCTACAAGTAACGAAACAATATGGAATTGATGAATAACATACCGAACAGCAACATGGAAATTCATCAAGTGTCGACAATAATGAATACTGGCCGAAGAATATTATACGGAGTGTTGTAAATTCACTTTATCTATACAGGGTGCTTAGAAATTTAGTATCATCCATATATGAAGGTAAAGGTATTTGATGAAATCCGTTAGTAATGTATTATGTTTGATTGCAAATCAAGATCTATCTATAGCCGAACATAAATGATGAATGAAGTGATAATGTTTTGCGCTCCCAAAGAAACAAGCAACATTAGTGCGGTGAGTAGATTTACATTCACCTAAGCCAGATTGAAGAAGTGAGGAGATAATAATAATCCTAGAACAAATGAATTTATAATCTGAATATAATTGTTGAGTTTAGCAATAGCGGCCCTACAGTGGAAAGGGGTGTTGAGAGAAACTAATTTGGTTAGATTTAAAACACGTGCTGGCTGTTTGCCCTATCAATTTCATTGATATTTGCCTCAAATAACGATTCCATAAGGGAACGAGGACCCCTTATTTAAAAACCCGCGAGTTTATGATGTTTTCAAATAATAAAATGTTTGACAATACCCTTCATATACCATTTTGGTATATAAAATGTTCTTCAATAAAAAATAGTATACACTCTCAGGGCACGGGGCCCTTCATTTATTGAGAACCCGTTTTTTCAGAACCTTGGAACTCTTGACTATTGGCATTGACATTTCAAGGAATAGTAGCATTATAATAAAATAATTTTTTCAACTCCAAGTGAGTCTAGCATAAAATAGGTAATTCTTTCACTTCAATATCAGATGTTTTTGTATTGTAGACCTTTCAATTAGGCTGGAGATGGTCTTTTATAAGACCGAAACATGTCCCTTAAGATTCAGTCAGAATATCATTGAAATTTGTGGAGATGACTTCGAGCATTTCTTCCTTCCTGTGAAATATTTCACTCCACTTTGAGCAATATGGACTTCTACCAAAGATTAATACTCAACAGGTGAAAACAAAGACTCGAGCCTGAGGTAAAAATGGTATAGGTATATACTATAACATATTACGATGGATGTTCTCGAAGAGGAATATCAGTCTAAAACTCTAAATACGTTATTTCGATTTGATGAGATTGAATAATGCACTCATACAACTTTCTATATATTCACTCGTTCACTTCACGCTTTACAATTACAAATGACGGCTGATACGACTCGTGCGCAAAAGGATATGGAAAAACAAAATAGAAGACCAATGGGCGAGTAGACTGATTATGAATTATTAGCATTCAATCACCCCACTGTGTCGTTAGGAACATGAATTGATTTTTGAAACACTTTTCACGCTTTTTCGATGGTAATAATGAGTCTATGCGTTGTTCAAAATCTTTGAATTTAGGAGCTCATTCCAAACATAACTTCATGGCCGCCCTTTGGCGATACGTCGGGTAATAGGTGACGTCAGCTTTAATGCTGTTTCGTTATTGGTCAGATAATCTCTCATTTCCACTCATGAAGCGAGGTTGTAAGGTCACCAATTATAATCAAGTTATCAAAAAGATGTTGGAGTCCTTTCGTTGAATAAAACGAAACAGGAGGAACTCATGCCATTGCAGTTCATTCTTGACTTTTTTGAGCAACCAGAATGTTCAAATATTTCCTCATTATCTATAACAAAATATCATGTGATTATTAGAGACTTAGAAACATTGTACTGAATGCTGAGAAAAGACAAGACCACGGCCACAATTCGTGTGCGGGGTTATCATGTTCACCGATTCAAAACTTCCTCTATTCATTGATGACTCTATATGACATTAAGGAACCTATATCATTTATTCATCGTTCAATCAGTAATGTTCCAGTGATCTTCAGTGTATATAATCAATCAGGGATCATATCTATTTATTTCCCAATGCCATAAAATGAGTGTTATATTGAACCACAGGAAATATACTATTATTGTAACATGCGTATTATATGATCATGTACTTCATCATCAGCGGAAAATAGTGCCAGCAGTGTGCCATCGATCAAATCAATGGGCCATTCAATCACCAGCAATGTCGTGTTTGCCGAGTTATTCAAGCGAAAGTTTTAGAAAAAATTTAATCAGTTCATCAATTCATTTTATAGTTTTATTTTCATTTCTATTATTCTCCCCAATACCCAAAGAGAAGAAATCATTCGAATGAACCTTATCATATTTGGATTGAATCACTCTTGCTTCATTGTCAAAACGAAAATGGAGAATGAGGAATTAAAAATATACATTTCTTCCACCCAAAATGATTAAACCATCATTCCCAAATCAATACCCAAGAAAAACGTCATAGGTCTTGTAAATGTGCTTCGAATGACGTGTAACGCCATCTTCTTCGCGGAATCTGAACCAAGGCTCCGGCGTAGACTTCTGCAGTTTCACCCATGTTTCCTTCCATCCCTTGTATTTTATTTTGTGAGAATCTTTGTAGAGGGAAATATCTGATCTGATATCTTGATAATACCAGGAATTTGCGTATCATTTCTAGGACAAGAGAAGCGGATCCTTTCATCTTGCGATAACATGTCATAATATCAAAGGAACCTTCATGGGGTTGTTGGAAGGAAAATTTATTTTTGTGATCGACGATCTTCCAGAGTTTCTGGAAAACTCTATCAATAGATACTGATTTATCTGAACTTTGGCAATAAAAATATCTTCAAATTCGACGAATGAATGGTGAATGAATGTAATAAACTCCACAAACGATATGATTTCCACTATACTCGTAGAGTAGAGTCTAGGATCATGATGGAATACCGTTTAATTTTTTTAGGTTGGTCCGGAAATTATTGGATGAAATATGAATTCAATTATAAGATCGAATTATAATAACGAACTCCGATAACTATAAACAGAGGAATTATATGCTGAATTATTGAGAAATACTACATTCCTGGTTTGCCGAAAAAGTGTTCGGGTAATATGGAATATGTCTAACTATATAACGACAAAATCGGAAAAGTATAGTTATCATTCTCAGCATCGGCATCATACACATCGCGTGGACCCAAAGCTTGTATCGTATGCTTCGTATCCACTATTCATATCCACTATAGTGGATGGAAAAATTGATATATCCCTTCTTCTGCTTCTAACTGCTGTCACTGAGTTATTGTTCGTCATTCTGTTAATGTTTTTGATAATCAAGTTGGGTAATATGGAATAGGTATACTATTCCATAATTGCTGCCTATATCTTTCCGAGGGTTAAATAGTTGAACAAATACAAATTATGTAAAATGGGAGCTATCTCTACATTGTACCTTCCAAACATCTTTCATCTACTTAGCGAAACAATACATAATATTATGAAATAAAATTACTTTCAAATGAGTTCGGAATATCTGGATGAATTGACCAAAATTCTATCATCTATAAATCAACTATGAAATCTGTCAAAAACGATAGATATATACCTATTGAATGAGTACACAGTGGAAGTATATTATATTAACTTGATGATGGAATGATATTGAATCAAATTGGAATAGATGACGCTTGTAGTTTTGTCCGAAACTGGGTGTTCCATATCACCGGATATATTCCAAAATGCCCGACTTCACTCTACAATGAACTGAACTTTCATTGACTTGCATAATTTTCATTCCATACCTTTCATACCTTCCAAACCAGAAGAATTGAAATCAATTGAAAGGTTAACCGAGCTGAGCTGTTGATCGTTATGAAGTAGAATATTCGATTTTTTGCGTTTGTAAAAATTTAATAATCCCAAATGATTGAGTTTTATTTCTTCATTCTGTACGTGTAAAAAATCGAAATTATCATTTAAACTATTATTGTTCTCTTCTAATATATGGTTCGGGTATGTTGGATTCATCATTTCTTCTTCAGAAAATGCATCTCATGTTTATGAATGCGGTGAATAAACGTTCAACCTGTCTGGCCGATATACCTCAGGACAAGATCCACAGTTGGGGTTTGTATATACCCCTGATTTTTCTAATTAAAGAGATTTGTCTTCATTATATTCAATGAACATTCTCAGCGTGTTATTTGTTTTGGCAACTTTTATGTCCTGTTTACGTTGAACAAGCTACTGTGTTAGCGAAACATGTGTTATTAGGAATTTTGTGGAATTCTTGTTATTTGTGATGTTTAACACATTTCCATGAAGTTACGGCCGAGTCAATAAAAAAAAGGAATAAGAATGATTCAAGGATGTTTAGAACCAATTAACTTTTCTCATTCATCATAATATTATGACCAATTCTCCAGATCTCGCTAAACGAATAATTCAATTGAAAACCAGGGACTATCTAAGAATATAATAATATCACCAATTAGGTACATTATTCCGTACTTCTCATCATAAATGAGCACTTCTAGGGGGAGATTCCGCGAACAGTGAATATGCAATAGGTTCATCTATCATAAAGATCAGACAGCAGCTCATCATTGGTACTTCATATGAAACAAATAAGCATATTGAATATCTCAGACTCTACTGCCACCCAAAGTGATCTTGAGCAGTAAAATGTGATGACGTGACGTGATGAGATGACGAGGTGATCAGTGAGTGTAATGTAGGTATCACTCAAAGATTATAATAAATTGAAATACTCATATTTTCATTTTTTAGAAACGGGGAGAGAAAATCCCAGGAAATCAAGTGAAATGATTATGATAATCCTTGGTTATCATTGACATAAAATATAAATTATAGTATCTAGACCTTTATTGGTCTCATGACATCGAGTCATGTCTGTTAGTGTTCTGAAATACGAGTGAGTGTGACTTAGATTGAGATGTATGATGCACATGATCCATGTTTGCCAATTTGAGGTCTTTGAGTTCTGTGATTCGATCTCGTGAGTGATCGAGATTCATAATCCAAATAGGAAAACGATATGATCTAATTCAAAATATCGACTTCCAAAATGTTAGAGTTGAATTCGAAAAATATCAATATTTCATAAGTAGAGGAGAGGCCAATTTCGCGAACCATCAGTTTCATTGTTTCCAAATGTGGAAATGAGGACCTGGAAAGTGATCATCCGAATGGAATGTGCTAAAACATTCACAATATCCAAACAACAATTCAAAATACGAAAAGCGAGTTCAGTCCAGGAATACACAACAGCAAATCCGCATATTATTTCCTCCAGCTATTCGCCGTCCATCATCCATGCTTTGGCGTGGCCCTGATTGATTGTTGATTACGGCGTGAGCTATAGCTGGGCCATTCAGAACAACGAGGTTATGAACCTTCAGTTTCTGATGAAATCATCATTTTTTCATTTGACTTGGCCGTTTCTCGATGGAAATCTATTGCAAATGTAAAAACTTGACAAACGATAAGATTTCCACAAAATTCTCAAACACACAACATGTTTCGCTAACACAGTAGCTTCGTCAGGTGACATACTAGTACAAATAACTAAACTAACGTTGGCTTGCTTGACTTTCCCAACCTGAAGGATTAGTTATACCTGTGGACAGGTACGATAAACCTCCATTTTCGAAAATTATGGGCACAATATCTACATTTGAATACGGTATACCGGATTGACTTGAAAGAGTTGATAGCAAATACATATTATTACTGACTGAGAAAACAAATTCAACTGTGGTAAACTATCAAGGTTCAATTGATCATCAAGATAAATGTCAAAATTTTTGAAATTATTGATTTTTAATGATTCAAAATGATTGAGTTTCAGTCCCTTATTTTCTACGAGTAGAATTTCTGAATTATCATCAAAACTATGGTTTTCTTTCAATATATGGTTGGCGTATGTTGAATTTGTCTTCTTTTTCATAAAATTCATCTTATGTTCATGAATGCGCTGATTAAACGTACGACCTGTCTGACCGATATATACCTTAGAACAAGATCCACAGTTATTGAGTTTGTATACCCCTGATTTTTCGAATTTAAAAGATTTGTCTTCATTATTCTTGATGAACCGTCCCAACGTGTTATTTGTTCTAAATGCCACTTCAGAGTTCTGTTTATATAGACATGAAGCTACTTTCTCAGTAGATGATCCGAAGTAGGTTGAAGTTCTATAATTTTGATTATTATTCTTGATGGTAGGATAAACTTCTTGAATAGCTTCATGATGAAGCTTTTTAGAAAGAATACTGTCTATCAAATTAACGTTGTATCCGTTGTTGACTGTAATCTGTCATGATATTGAGTTCTTTATTGAAATTTACTTCCGAAAGAGGGACATTCACTAGCCTGTGTATTATACTATTATATGCTGCAGTTTTATGTTGATAGGGGTGTGTTGAATTCTTATGAATAGTGATATCAGTGTGGAATGGTTTATGGAGAATTGAAAAATCATGTTTATCGTTAATTTTACTTATTGTCAAATCTAAGAAATTGATTGAATTTTCTGTCTCTATTCTCTCTGTAGCTTCATTTCTACAGGAGTTAGAAGTGGCATATAGTACAAATAACTTGTTGGGACGGTTTATCAAGAATAATAAAGACAAAACTTCTGAATTCGAAAAATCAGGGGTATACAAACTCACCTGTGGATCTTGTTCTGAGGAATATATCGGTCAGACAGGTCGTACGTTTAATCAGCGCATTCATGAGCATTAGATGAATTTTATGAAAAAGAAGACAAATTCAACATACGCCAACCATATATTAGAAGAAAACCACAGTTTTGATGATAATTCAGAAATTCTACACGTAGAAAATAAAGGACTGAAACTCAATCATTAGAGATCAATAAATTCAAAAATTTTGACATTCAACTTGATGATCAATTAAACCTTGATAGTTCATCATTGTTGAATTTGTTTTCTCAGTCAGTAATAATATGTATTTGCTATCAACTCTTTCAAGTCAATCCGGTATACCGTATTCAAATGTAGATATGAACCATAGTTTTGATGATAATTTCGGAATTCTACACGTAGAAAATAAAGGACTGGAACTCAATCATTTAGAATCATGAGGAATCAAAAAACTCAAAATTTATTACATTTTACTCAATGATCAATAAGACCTCAACAGTTCACCACTGTTGATTTTGTTTTCTTAGTTAGTAATAATATGTATTTGCTATCAACTCTTTGAAGTTACCGGATTAACACCGTATTTCAATGTAGATATTGTGCCTAATTTCCGAAAATGGAAGTTTATCCACGGGTTTATCGTACCTGTCCACAGATAACTAATCCTACAGGTTGAGAAAGTAGGATATATAAGCCAAGCATTTTTTGTTCGTTTACTGAAGTAGAAAACATAGGATTGTTTCAGTACATACATGTTCATAGAATTTCGTACGCAAAACACAAAAAGATTGCTGCCAAGGCGAGAAATGCCCATTTCTATATTTCTATGTTCATATTGTGAAACAGTGACACCCCTGTTAGAGGGTTTTCGATAGGAGGTGAAACTGGCAAAACAATGCTTCCTCCTAGAATCAAAAATTGACGGTTCCGAGCGTCTTTTCGTAAATGACAAATGGGTTGCGCAAAATTGGCTTTGTTTCGTTTCCAAATGGCCACCCTGTTGTATACGGTTATTCAAGCGTTTCCTCATTCGTTAAAAATTCGAGTGCAACTTATGATAAACCAAGACGGTATTGTTCTACCAACAACATAATATTTTCTTTGTTGCAGAAGATGAAACAAATACGAGGAAGTATCCTGTCATGGTGTTCATTCATGGTGAATCTTTCGAATGGAATTCTGGAAATCCTTATGACGGAAGCACCTTGGCAGCCTATGGAAATGTCATTGTAGTGACGATAAATTTCAGACTTGGAGTATTAGGTGAGTGGAAAATCTCTGAAATCAGTTCCATATAGCAGATGAAGAGGTTGACTCATCGGAAGGATAACTGTTCATTGTTTTTTTAAGCAAACAATCATTTCATTCGAAGAAAAATGGTTTTACTTAGACATATTGTTGATATGATGAAGAAGAATTGAGCACAGATAGAAGACATTCGTGGAAAATTATTACGGAAAAGTTCTTGAGTGAGCAAAATATGTTGATAATTATTAGGAGAAAGGGAGGTGACACATTCAAGTACACAAGTGTACAGCGACTCATATATCAATCACGAGAAGAATTCAGGTCTGGATCAACGAGAATTGATCATATTTCTTGACCCCACAAAAAAACACCTTGTGATTTAGAATTTCCATAATCCGCTCACATATTCGAAGAGTCAGAAGAGATACGGGGGTGCGCTTCCATGAAAAGTGCGACGAAATGTAATGTTTCAGAACTGAAAATTTTCAAGGAAAAATATGAATAGTTAGTGAATTGGGCGTCCTGATTCCGAATCCGGAGTGATTTTCAACCTATTTTGACTCCTAATATAATTTTCAGGAAATTGGGGTAGTTCCATGGCTGTTGGCAAGCAGTGTATATGTCTGAAGATGACCCCACTTGGTTATAGAGTTCATTTTTGGTATATCTCTCGCTCCAGTGAATTTCATGATCCTTACCCAACGATTACGTGAGATACAAGGGTGGCCCGCTTTCAAATGGGTCACTCTGTATATATATGATTTGGATATAGAAAAAATGGAATATTTTGAGTTATCCTAATGGAATAAGAATAATTACCACGAACAACCCAGTACATTTTTTTGAAATTCAATACACAAGTCCTTCTTATATATTGTCCCTATCAGTCACAAGAGGAATCCAGGTCCGGATTGACGAAAATTGATCTTAGTTTGGGCCTTTCAAGAAGCTAATCAAATTGTTCACTGGTAAGTTTCCTGCGTGCTCTTCCACTAATCAATCAATCAATCAAATCATTTATTTCCCATAACTGACAACATACATTGTATAGGAAAAGTCAAAGATACTAAGAAACTATGAAACTTACGAACTGAAAAAAGAAAAAAACTAGAAAACCTACATACTAATGAGTGTATATGACAAATAGGAATATTACGTACACAAAAACTCGTTCACAGTATAAAAAACTTTGCCAACTAAGAATATTTTGTTTTGTTTTTTGAATTTTATTTCCTTTTCACAGTTTTTTATTGATTCAGGTAATTTGTTGAATAATCTTGGCCCAATGAAGTTTGGCGATAAACTGGTAATATTCAATCTGGCAAAGGGTATCCGCAAGTTATTTTTTTGTCTCGTATTGAAATTGTGCGTATCATTATTTTTTCGGTGTAACTTCTCTATTTCTATGGACAAATGAACATATCTCAAGACATAATGAGTTTCTGATTCTGAATTTAAGGTCTCATGATTTGGATAGATAAAACTGGAATGTTATGAGTTTTTCCAACTGCATTTGTAACCTGGTTATTGAACGATTCTATCGACATAATAACATATATATCACTGTCGGAAGGATTCCATTTCCATCAATATTAGTACGTCAGAAATAACAAAAATACCGTTCCAACTCGAAACCGAAGAATTATAACAATCGCTCCTAGTGCGCCCTCTATTTTGATCAAAACATTTTCTTGTTCTTTTTGTAATATTTTGGATGTCATATTGCTTCACATTTCTTTAAATGCAATTTGTTCAATTCCTTACCTGTAAAACATGAGTCATCAATAGTGATATTGATTCATCCAGATGACAAATGCTGACGATAGGACATCGAAGCAGATTATTTGTGGTTATTATTGTTAATCGATTGGGAAAACTATGAACATACAATTTAACCTATCCAAATCATCAAACCTCAAATTCAGAATCAGATATTCATGAGTGAAAAAGCATACCGGATAATGAAAAGTACACAATTCGATTCAGATTTTTGTGCACTTTCCACATGAGTGAGCAGATTATGCGAATTCGAACATACAGTTCGTTCATTTGGGGACCCAGAAGTATGATACATTTTCGTCAATCTGGACCTGAATGTCTCTTGAGACTGATAAGTTAGTCGCTTGGGTAGAAAAAAAGAGTAACTTTTAATTCAAAGAGAATATACTGGGTGGTTCATAGTAATTTTTGTTTGTTCGATTGGGAAAACTCAAAAGATTCAATTTTTACCTATCCTAATGTATGAAACGTGAAATTCAAAATCAGAAACTTTTAAGGAAAAGTGCATGCAGAACAATAAAAAGTACACAATTTGATTCAGCTTTCTTTGCACCTTATGAATATAGAATCAAATTTCGGAAATTTGAAAATACAGAGTGTTCTCATTGGGGCCCAGAAATATGATTAATTTCCGTTAATCCAGATCTGAATTCTTTTCGTGACTTGCTCGTTAATGAATTATATCCTCACAAAGAATTGAACGAAATGACAAGACCCTACAATGATGGTATATTCTGATCCACTATGCTGAGCTCTACCCTCCGTTGAAATTTTTTCATTTCTTAATGTGCATTCTATTTCACCCTTCCCAAGTAGTCCAAGTACCAAATCAAACTAGTTCATCAAACTGATTCCTCCTCAGATCGCTCGATATATTCTGGAAAGTAATTGCAATCCAAAATATTCTATAATATGATTAGGCGTGAAGACATATACTGAAATCAATATAATGCGACTAATATACACTGTGATGATTCAAAAAATCACAACGGACAATATCTCACAAGATGATAAAATATCGAATAATGCTTGAAACCGTTTTTAGGATAGAAAGGGGGGACCAGAATTTCATAGAAGAGGACTCACAGTCATCAACATTGTACCAGAAGTAGGGCATGCTTGTTTCTGAAATTGTAAGATATCAATTTGGCAAAGATTGACATTGGTCAGCTTTTCAATGACAGGGGTTTGCTATCCCAACTTTTTTGGTTGTGGTAGGTGGGGCCTTGGCGGCTGATGGAAAGAATTATCTTTCATGTTATTTTATTTTCCACTGCCTTTCCTAGGAACAGTTTCAAGTACTTTCCAATAACACCTCACGTTTTTGTCACATTGTTAGTTTTCAAATTGTCACACTGAATGACTTACGTATTTTGTATATTTCAGTACACTCCTACCATGAAAGTGAATTATTACTTTTATAAGTTGAATGCGTATATATTTTCATTGGTGCTGGTTTTTGAGAGGTGATTGTTTCCATCATTGCAGGAACTAATCGTGATGATTTTCAATCATGAAAACCTATCAAATACTGAAAATACGTAGAACGATCAATCCAATACAAATATGTGGCACATGTTCAACTAGTTGTTATAACCCCATCGGCAATAGTTCTGTTTCGTATAGAATTATTGTTTGTGCGTACTGAGGTCATATTATGCCACTGGGAGAAAATTGAACCGAGCCTAGGGTATCATTATAATGATGTTTCATTGTTACGAGAATTGCGTCTTTCTGCTCGGAATTCAAGTGGTATATTCTTTGTTGTGGGAAACGACGTGTTTTCATCTAGTTTGCTTGATTTCCGCAGAGGGAAATTTATTTTACACGACTCCAAGCTCGAATGCATTTCTCGAACAGTTTATCTGCGGTTATCGTTCTCGAGGTGCGGTTATGAAGTCTTTTGAGAAATAGAGATTCCGAGGAAGGTAATGATTGTATATTCAAATGCAAGATAAATACAGGGGAGTACATTTTTGTCGACTCGGGCCAGATAAACGCATAGAGAAAAACGATATTATCTTAGTGGTTAGCTACCGCAAAATACCAACAACTGTCCTCTGAGCATAAAGCTCATGTGAAAATGATATATCGACTGGTGGTATGTTTACGGGTGACTGAAAGACATGGATACGCCGAAGCAAAATATCGATCACCTGGAAAATACCACCATAATCAAATAATGGAAAAATGCAATTGCCAACATGGAGAACGCCTGTCAATTAACCCCACCAAACGACACATACACTTCAAAACTCCTACGCTCACACACAATTGGGGTAGAATCACGGAAATGAACGACAAATTATCACTTGTGAATAATGAGAGTTCATTTTCAAACCACCTGAATCGACCGTGCGCAATTTAATCTAATATGGAATTGGAAAGTGCATGACTTCATGTTTGATTCACCATCCTGATGACTAATCAGTTACATCGCCCTTATTACCGATCGGTTCCAGAACAAGGATGTCATTTGAGAAACTCATACTGATCGGAAAAAGTTGATATTGTATTCTCACTATGAAGTCATTCTTCTAGAAAAAAGGCCACTAGTCCTGTTGGACTCGTGGTGTTGCTCGGCAACACAATTTTGTCAACAATGGAATGACATCATCATCTGTGATATTCAGAACATCGTGATATCTCTTATGATGATAATATGGAAATTCGATATTCTACGTAGTCTTTCACATTCACAACTCACATTCACACCAGAATGACAAAATTCTTCACATGTTATTTCTTGATAATCTATTTGGGCATCTGGTTACAGTACAGAGAACAGAAGGTATCAACCGTACCCAATCCTATCGGAAACGAGACTGAGTGCTGCATGGCATAATGTTTGTTTCATCATCCTGATGACTAAAACTTGTGATATCACGTAACCTACAAATCACAAGTTACCCATCCATAAAAATTGTAGAGTCAGAATAGGGATCGAACAAATAATTTCAGTACACAGTGTCATCAGGAATCTCTAGTCATTCATGAATAATTATTTTCGTATGCTTTTTCTCTCCTGAATATCTTCGATAGACAACATTTCAACATGTTCAAAGCAAACTGATATGTCTTCCGTTTGAAGGCATTCATTTCAAAAATTATGAAATGAGTTTATATCGATAAACTTGAGTGTTCACAGCATCAGTTATGTTACATGAATGTTACAAATTTTTAAATGCACTGTTTTCCATGACTTATAACAAGGAATCAAGACTAGAATTCGTTCGAACTCTTTTACCCATACCCTGAATAGTGATGAATATTGGTTTTGTTTCAGGTTTTCTGAAAGCTGGCACTGAGACCCAATCTCAGAGCAACTTCGGTCTGGTTGATCAGATTGCTGCTCTGGTATGGATCAAGGACAATATAGCAGCCTTCAGAGGTGATATCAATTCCATCACCTTATTCGGTCATGGGACTGGAGCCGCCTGTGTCAGCCTCCTTATGATCAGTCCGATGATCCTGAAAGAAAATGAACGTAGGTAACAATGTCGACGTTAGTGAACAGCCTCCAGAACTGATTTGTTCCTCATATGGTAGTTCCAATGATACCAAATGAAACAATGAAAGCAATAAATTCAATAATAGTCCGCGTATGAGATCAGGAAGAGAATCAAACATTATTTTGAGATGCTAGAGAATTATACAAATCTATCTATCATGATAAAAAAAATATTGAGGGAACTGTTCAAAGTAGTTAGGGAGAAAATATTGAACATAGCCCTTATGAAGATGAATGGAGAACATTAAATTCGTGTGTCAATCATGATATCAGATCTGGATAACTCCAGATGATTTCAGTCTACACAATTCAGTTAAACAACATTTTACCATTTCTAATGAAGGATACATTGTTTCTCAAGGAGACATTGAAAATATGATTGAATTAATTATATATGATGTTTGTGAGAGAGTAATGATGGAAATTTCTTTCGATAAAAACTGAAAAGCAGATTACAGAGTTACAATTTTTTTTTTTTTTAAATCATCGTTTGTAATGAGGTATGCACTCGTCTCAGAAACTATCTTATCTCAGAAGATTTCTCATATATTCTCGACAGATGTATTAGAAGTTTGATATGAAAATTCTTGAGAAAGTACTCTTCGATTCAATTTGCACAGAAAAGGTTCGATTCATTTCTGATACATGTCTCCAGATTCCCTAGTTCAGCAAATTCACTTAGCACTCGCTCTAGCATGTAAGAAACGTGCATCGATATAGGAATTTGTGAATAACTCGAAAACGATCACCTCCAGCGTTTTTGAGGAAATGTGCCTAAATTACTTAATGGAGTGGTAAGAATAAGGTTCTTCATGAAAAGTGCTAGAGGTTCACCGCTGTCAAAAGGGTTCGGGAAATGAATTAGGACAGCGTAAGCAGTACTCTTCAGGCGCTACATGAGAATTATAAAAATTATGATTTTCGATAAAACCACGGGTAACTCATTTTTTCACAGAAGTTATTTGCAAAAACCAGAAAAATCCTCTTCAACAACCTATATCATAGAATATTTATTGGAAAGTGCATGACTTGATGTTTGATTCACTATCCTGCTGACTAATCAGGTACATCACTCTCATAACCGATCGATTCCAGAACAAGCATTTTATTTGTGACTCACAGATTGATCGGAAAGGTTTAAGGATATTGTAATTCTGCTATGAAGACATTCTTCTAGAAAAAATGCCACTCGCCCTGTTGGACTCGTGGTGATGTTTGGCAACACAATTCCGTGAACAATTTCGATCTTTGACCTCGATAAAACCACGGGTAACTTTTCTTCACAGAATTTATTTGGAAAAACCAAAAACATTGATTTCAACAACCTATATCATAGAATGAATTTGTGAATTTTTATAACTCCGATATATCTCATGGATATTTGTTGGTACAAACCAAGATAATTTCTGGCATCTGATGACTCTTGCTTCGATTCCAGGCCTATTCCATCGAGCAATTCTAATGGGCGGTACCGCTCTGGCTGATTGGGCGTTAGCCAACAATTCCGCCCAAGTGACGTACCAAGTGGCCATGGCGCTCAACTGTCAAATACACGATGACTTCGCGAAGTGTCTGCGTAGAAAGAGGCTGGACGAAATCATGGCTGCTGACGTGATAACGCCCGACTACAAGACGAGATTTGGGCCTGTCGTAGACTCCATCGTGGTGCCGAGTGAACCGGAGAAATCGATGACCCAGTATAACGATTTATTCAGAAGGTAGGATAATGACACAATCAATTCGATAGTCATTCATATAATTTCTATCATATCATTCATTAATATAACTAATCAGTGCGTTAGTTAGATAGTTAGTAAGTTAGTCATTCAGTTAGTTAGATAGTTAATCAGTTATTTAGTTATGGTGAGTCATTTAGTTAGTTAGTGTGATCGTTAGTAAGTTAGTCAGTTTATTTGTATGTTGGTTCACTTACTCAGATGGTTAGTTAGTTAGTAAGTTAGTCAGTTTATTTTTATGTTGGTTTACTCACTCAGATGGTTAGTTAGTTAGTAAGTCAGTCACTTAGTTGGTCAATTTGTTGGTGAGTCAGATGATTAATTAGTTAGTTAGTTAGTTAGTTAGTTAGTTAGTTAGTTAGTTAGTTAGTTAGTATGTAAATTAGTTAGTGAGTTAGTCAGTTGAATAGTTAGTTACTTAGTCAGTGAGTTAGGTAGTTAGTTATATAGTTAGTAAGTTAGTTAGTTGGTCAGTCAGTCAGTCAGTCAGTCAGTCAGTCAGTCAGTCAGTCAGCCAGCAAGTCAGTCAGTCAGTCAGTCAGTCAGTTATTTAGTTGGTTAGCCAGTTAGTTGGTTAGTTAGTTGGTTAGTTAGTTATCTGCTCAGTTAGTTAGTCAGTCAGTTCGTTAGTTAGTTAGTTAGTTAGTTAGTTAGTTACCTAGTTAGATAGTTACTTAGTAGGTTAGTTGGTTAGTTAGTTAGTTAGTCAGTCAATCAGTTAGTTAGTTAGTTAGAAAGTTAGTTGGTTAGTTGATGTCAGTCAGCTAGCTAGTTAGTTATTAAGTTGGTTAGTTGATTAGCTGATTAGTAAGTTAGTCAGTCAGTCTGTCAGTTAGTTAGTTAGTTAGTTAGTTAGTCAGTCAGTCAGTCGGCTGAGGGAAGTGTTGCCCGAGGCATATAACCTTCAGAAATTCAAGGAGAACACCAATTCCTGGGTTTTCGTGGGAACCAGACCATAAAAAATAACATTTCCAAACCATGCCACATGACATCATCACCTCATAAGACATATCAATGTCAGACTATCAAATCATAATATTCCAAGTATATGACACAACTAGTGACCCTTGTTTTCTTGAAAAATAAAAAATGCAGATTACAAATTACAATTCAGAAGAAACTCCAATAAGGAGAAATTGATTTCGAAAAAAAGCACAATTTCATCTTGGGTGGGAGTAATATGGTGACTAGTTATGTTATATACTTGGTATATTATGATTTGATAGTATGTTATCGATGTAACATTTCTCAGAATATAATTACATTTCCAAGTCTCATAATTTCTATCAATTGTATCCACAAATGTTTACCACCTCCTATAGTATGATTATTGATGGAAGAATGTCGTGAGCGACAATGTGTGGCAAACTCGAATTAATTAAATATTCATACTATCCATTCACTTTCCCCACCGTTAACTCGTAACAACAACAAGATAATCTGATCAGCGTCCTGCACGTTCCTCAAGATCCCTACTAATCCCTCTCGAGACGATGACCATTCCGTTAGTGTATTTTCCTGTGCGGCGCAACGACCCGAGAAAATCGGTTCTGGAAAATCTGTTCCGGTGCACCGACTCGTACCGATATAGATCCGGGCATTATTCCGATCCAGAGTAGTCTTCACCGATGTGCATGGCCAACCCTGTTCGACGATCATGCTGGAACGAGTGATCGCATCGATCCAGCGTACTTGACCTCCAGCATATTGACCGTTTCAGCTCATGCTGGTAGTACGGAGAATTTCGTTGAAAATTTCACTACAGTGATTTTCAAACAGTTATAGCAACATAATAAATGTATTAAGTGAAAATTTTTTTCTTGTGGGTACTCACCAGTGTATGAAAGCGGAAATTATTTTATGACGTTTTAATATGTCGACGTTCTCAAATAGTGATTTTGTGCCACCTCAATTGGGTAGAGATCAACAATCAATTGGCTAAGAGTCCATTGATGCCGTAACTGCATCTTTTATATAGGATGACATACCCCTACCTGGGCCAGTGTGAGGCTTTATGTGAGGCTAAAATTCGAAATTGCTGGTACTGATACGCTTCAACAGAAAGATCAAATTACTAAGGCGGGTGGAAATACTGACCTTCATCAGGAATCCACGGGGGCTCAAGAAGGAGAATTAGGAGAAGGAATAGTAGATATTATGTGCACATGACGTGTGCAGCAGGGGTCGGCACAAATAGCGCTGGGGCTTACTTGCTATAGGGGGCGACCGCCTCCCTTTTCTCTACTACTACTAGTATGTACATATACCTATGGAAAATTGATTGACAAAATTTCAAATTCACATCACTTGTAGTATCTCGAAGTTGATATGAAAAAGCAGAATATAGCATGTTACTTCTCAAACTTGTATGCTAATGAAATAGGTAGAAATCAGTTTGCTGAATATGCGTTCATGACGTGAATAAAAGTTATTCTGTTCGAGTTCGGCTTAACTGAGCATTTTTCTTGAAGATGTGTGATTCTTGGTTGTGATCCTGGCAGCACCTCGATGTCCTAGAAGTTTCGTAATCCACTATAAGCTGTAGGACCTGTTCTTCTTAGCCCGTGCAACTTTCGACGTCTGGAGAGTTTGTTCCCAACTTCGAAGTAGCGATATACAATAACATTTCATTCATATGGATGAATGATAATTCGAGGAATATAGAGTCACACGGATAGAAAAAACGAAAACCCGAAGTATATATTTGATAGTGGCAAGTAGGAACTTGCATACTATTTGGGACAAGGCAACAAGGAAATGACCACAAAAATATCTGTTTCAGAAAATTTACACATATACCATTATTCACTTTTCCCAATGAATTTCAGATTGATAATCGTGAGTGAACACAGCATATGTCATCATTGACTTATTCACTTGTTATTAGTGACCTATTCACTTGTTATCAGTGACTTGTTCGTTCATCATTAGTGACCTGATCACATGTCATTAGTGACTTATTTACCTGTCATCAGCTAGGTACTATAAGAAATATAGATATTGTTCTGTGAAAAATGATAACCTTGGTAAGAAGAATAAAACTCATGCATTTGAAAAATTCATTGTATAGCTATGATGAAGCCAGAAATCACAAAATGGTAAGGCTGACGACAAATATTGATACACTAAATACCTGTTCATCTGTGTCATGCGCCGAGAAGAACGGTCCATCAGATCCATGATTCATGAAGATGAAAAAGTGAAATTTGAATAAAGCGTCACTTGTGGAAGAAAGTAGTATCATCGTAAGTGGAAAGGAATTCTGTATATGTCAACAATTATGTACTGTTCTGGAAGTGTATTTCATTATCTTCTCCAAAAGAACACCAGATCAAGAACTCAACACCCCACAGCTCAGAGCGCGGCACACAAATGGTGAATAGCAGTTGTTCAGAAGGGCACTCTTGCATGACTTGAAATTTCAATTTCACTATCAGGAACGCATGGTTTATAATTCATAATGAATCCGTGGACAGTGTGAGTGATCGCGTTGGGCGTAGGCACCCGAATAATATATCAGAGATGTCTGAACGAAGGAAATATGAATATACAGGGTGTTCCTCAAAGACATGCTAATATTCAAGGGGGTGATTCTTCAACGCATTTCAGGAAAAAAACTTTCTACTGAGGTATGTCCTAAAAGTCCTAACTTTTGAGATACAGTGTGATAAAGTTTTGAAAAGAAAATCAGTTTTCCAATAATAACGGGAATAATATTGTAGTCATCTTGATGAAATTTGGTACATATCTTCTATGCATCAAGGTGAATTTTTTTATGTACACAAATTTCTCTTTTCCCTACCAGTGGCGCCGTTAGGAAGATATAATTGATTATATCATACTTCAAAGTGAGCAACGACGGAGTATTTTCAAACTCAATGAAATGCTATAAAAAGCCATTCAATTTTGAACAAGAAAGATCATCTTGTTGATACCCGACAGAATGCTCCGTTTTCGGGAAAAAACGAAAAAACGAGAACAAACTTCAAATTTTGATGTAGATGCTAAGCTTGAGTACTCCATTCAGGACAGCTATTACTAGATAACCACAGTGTGTATTATTTTCAAAATTTTGCACGGTTTCAGTCACATAGCATAATACATTTTGCCATCAGGAAATGGACATGGAATGGTGGACAAAAAAAAAACTATGTATATTTTCAACTTTGATACCCTGTATCTCAAAATTTAGGAAGTTTGCGACATACGCTCATATGGAGTTCTCTTCTTGGAATGGGTCCAAGAATTGCCCCCTTGAATATTAGCATGTCATTAAGAAAGACCCTGTGTATAGTCACATGTGAGCTCTTACCTGCACCAATCGACTCGATAGACTGTCTTCATAAATGAGTTCGACCAGAACAAGTGATTTTGTCTCTGAAAGATAATTTAATAGTAATGAGTATTCGTTTAGCTCTAGATCAGTGTTCACTTATAATTAGCGAACTCAGAATACATATCGATTTGGTTGATACCTACAAGTTTCCAATTACAGCTGAAACATTGTTCCTGAAATATTGTTTTGCATATTTCAAGTACTTCATTTTCCTACCGTTGATGAAAATATTCTGGTCACAATCAACTTTTCTCCTAGGAAACGATTTACTTGGCCGAGTTTCCTCAGTGTATTACAGGTATTTGAACTTATGATGATAGTATGGCCGAAGGCACTCTGCTACAATTTCCAAATAAATTACCTCGCATGGATTACAGTACTTTGTACAATTATTATTTTTATATACATTTCTCCAGAAAGTTGATTTGTCTACTTCCTTCATAAAAATATATTCTACGAATGAAATGTAACGTTCCATCCGTAACATCTGCCCTTGCTTGAATTGATTTTGTTTGTTGAGACATAAATAGCTGAAAATTCGTCGGACCGTTTATTTACCAGGTCGTTTCCTTGGAGACGAGATTCCACACGACGTGTTCCAAAGTAGTTGATTCAACTGTCATGATTGTGTTAGCTACATACTGACCACCCGTAGAGAATAAGTGGCCCAGACAGCACCAGATATTCCATGAATCTCCCTATCATATTCCTTTTGGAATATTGGAATATTCTAGAAATGATCTGGAATATTCCGGAATATCTGTGGAATATTCTCTAAATATGCGAATGGGAATTCCTCAGATAATCATAGAATATACCCAAAAGAATATTCTATGTTGAATATTCCTGGAATATTCCAATAAACATATTCTAAAATTAAAAAAAGTGACCCAAGTAGGGATCGAACTCGTGACCTCAAGACTATCAGAGCAACGCCTTGACCACTAGGCCAATAATCGAATTGAATAATGTTATACATATCAAGTTCTTGTGAGAGCATTGTTCGAAATCGGATCATAAACACTTTTTGTTTCAAAATCCCCTTACATCTAATTGATGTTCGATACTCATATCTCTGAAATAATAAATGGTATTTATGTGTTGAGAAACAAAGGAATATTCATGGAATATTTCATGAATATTCACCACCGAATATTCAGTTGAGAATATTTCATGAATATACCGCACAGAATATTCAGTTGGGTATATTTCATGAATATACCGCACAGAATATTCAGTTGGGTATATTTCATGAATATACAACAGAGAATATTCAGTTGGGAATATACCTGGAAGATTCATACCTGAATATTCCCTGAACATGTCCGAGTATTCACTTTGGAATATTCCTTTTAGATGTTCCAGTGGCATGTATATATTCTAGGAATAATCGATGAATATTCGGAATATACTCCTCCTTTTTAGCATATTTAGAGAATATTCTATGAATATCCAGTGCTGTCTGGGGGAACAAGACGAGACACTAGTAACTTTGTAACTAGACCTTCTGTCTGATGCTCGGACACGTGTATCCAATCGAGTTTTTTCCAAGCAGAGCAATGCTTTGTAATACGGACATGATATGCCCTTGGATTTCCCTTTAAGGTCTTATTATATCATGAATGTATCGACCAGTATTGTTGGGGTTCGGGCAGATTTAATATTAGGGATTTTCGTAAATTCCATCTAGACAGCTTAAATGGACAAGGGATCGGTCCCTCAACTCCTTCATTAGATGAGATATATATTTGATTGAATCTGAGATTTTATGGAGAAAGCAAACGTTTCATCATATCCTACGAATCGATGTCAAATGTGAATATTTCAAATTCCAATTTCCAATCATAATACGAATTTTTCTTCAACCCTATTTCATCACTCATATACAGGGTCTGGTCGGGAATTACATAGATTGATTTTCACCCCCTGGGGAGTTATGTGGCCATCTGAGAGTAAATAACACTCTTTTTTTATTATCTACTTGTGATGTTTGACTCGAAATATGAGAGAAACAATGGAAAAAATAATTTCAAAAATATAATAGTTGTTCATCCTACGCTTCAGCTGTATTTTTTTTTCATGGACCAACCTATCAAAGGATGAGAATTTTTGTTATAATTATATTTATTCTCGGAGAATTACAGAGTCTTTTTCTTTATTCATTCTTGTTCCTAAGATACGACCAAAACTCATACGGTGATATTCGCTTCTTCAACATCTTGAACAATAGTAGGTACCTACCTTATCAAGAAAAAGTACTATTTTTATTACGCTGCAGACTTCTAGAATCGATTTCTCTTGTAAATGGTGGGTTCTATCGAAACTAAAGAAAAATGTAATTTCCAGGTGAAAATGATGATATTTTCATATTGCCGAGAATTGCATTTGAAAAAAGCTGGAGACAGATATTTCACACGCCCCTGATCAAAATTTCGGAAAATTTTCAACGTTTCCAAATCTGGCATGGAAAGTGATATACATGAACAAAATTCTGTCATCCCAACACAGTGGTCTTTGGAAATATTCACAAAAAAACATCATCTTGGGCACTCTTTCAGATGCCTATAACTGCCCAGATGGGCTCATGTTTTTATGAACTTTCTTTACTATTTTCATTCGTAGAAACTGTGGTTGAAATCTTCCTATGTAATTTTGAGACACCCTGTATAGTAATAGATTTTCATTATCATCAATGTGTACAGCTATTTGTTCGATTTTCAAGGCACATTATGAATAAATCTTCTTCCAGAACTTAGTTCAGCAAATTATATACGCTGATGTCGAGGCTGAACTTGAATGACATTCAATCAATGCGTCAATAGCGTTTGAGGTGTAATTTGATCGAGTATTGAGTTCTTGAGAATCAGGACAAACAAAAAATTCACCATATAATCGTTAGCTGAATTAACTTCGATAATCAGCTCCTGAAGTTCATCCATCAGTATATTTAGGTCAGAATGGTAGGAGAAAGTGATATAACAGTCCATTTCCACGTTGTTCTCGAATAATGAATGGTTCGTTATGCAATTTACCAATGAACAAATACAAGAATTGTAATTTAAACCTTCTTATGCAGAAAGCTAGTTCACTATCAGGCCAGTCATTGAAGATATTTCAGGGATTTAGAACTGAAATTTACAAAATGCACATTCCGAAACATGCCGCCGGCGCCGCCATCTTGCCAAGATCAGTGATTTGCGGTACTTCCAATAGGAAAACTTGTGGAAATATCAGCCAAGTGACACTGGCCTCTTTGCTGCTTGAAGATTCTTCATCGACTGCAGAAGGAGAATCTGATGGATTGAAGGAAATTGACATCAATTCTGAAGCTGAGGTTACCATTTTCCTCGTTGAAAATATGAAAATCTATGAGACAGGTCCGTCTGGCCATTGGAAAAAATGATGTTATTACCTGAGTGGATCAGGCCTACAGGAAAAATAATGTTGAACAAAACGAGCCGCGTACTTCACTTCTTGAGAGGTGTGAAAAAAAGGAACGGCATTTTGAATCGAAATCAATCGATCATGAACTTTGTTAAGATGGATGAATTAATAGGATACTGTTTCGCGATAAACATCTATATAGTCCTAAAACATTAGATTTGGTGACCTTCAACTCACATATTATATCCAAAATTCGGCTCTACAGAGATTACGCAACATTTTCAATTTGGCGAGGGCATTTGTGCCGTAACAATTAAATTTAGCGTAGATAATATGCTAGGAATATATTTCATAGGAAATTTCATCTAGTAAGCAAGCTATGACTATGAGGAGAAACCTATTGAATAGCCTGTTTCATTTAGAATGATTCTCCGGAAAGCAAAAACTTGGAAAGATGGCGGTGCCGGCTGCATGTCTCAGAATTTGCATTTTGTGATTTTCAGTTCTTGATCCTATGAACCTATTACAAAACGTCCGGAATCATTTTCGAGTTAGCCCTAGTTGTGATTCCCAACGACTGAACTATATTCCTTGTTACAGATTCGAGCTGATATACGGAGTGACCGAACTGGAGAGCGTCCACCTGTTGGGCCCCGTCGCCCTGACGCAAGGCCTGCTCGAAAAGGAGCGCGACCAGCAGCTGCGCGCCTACTTCTACTCCAGGTGCGAGGTGAAACCGGAGCTGTGCCTACAGCGCACCCTGGACGAGTACGGGCAGAGTGAGCTGCCGCAGCGTGACTCTGCTGGCGGCTTCACGGGCGACGAACCGGACAGAGCGTCGCTAGCCAGGAACGCCCTGCTGGACATCCTGTCTGATGCCAGGTCTGTCGCGCCTGTAGTGCAGACAGGAAGGTACCACGCCGCGCTCAATCTGCAGTCGTACTTTTACGTGTTCACGCACCGGACGCAGTCCAAAGAGTACATAGTGAGTACCTTCATATCAATAGCCTCTACTCATAATCACTAGTGAAATCGATCCACTCACTCTACCCAGATAGCACGAATACCCTTTGAGGCGCATTTTTCATGTCCTAAGGACGTGCCTGAGCCGTCCTCCTGTTACCAATAACTACGTCGCAATAATGTCTCAAAATATCCCTATAAGGTTTTCTGGGAGATGCATGACGATATGGGAACAACTTTATGTTAACGAATAAGGTCAGTCGGTAGATAATATGGCGTACTAGCAGAACGACCGGTCAAAAGACACTATATGCTAGACTGAACGGAAAACGAGGCCGTCTCCGAGATTTTTTGGTTTATGCAGGAAGAGCAATCATACATTGCATTGTGCTGCCGCAGCAAGACGTTGTGAGTGGCTTCACGGGCGACGAACCGGAGAGAGCGTCGCTGGCCAAGGACGCCCTGCGAAAATGTTCTATCCGTCATTACCCTGCTTACGAGCAACCCTCAGAAGTCTTCGAGAGTCTTGTGCGAGCAAGGAAAGACGGGATCCGTACCTTTGAACGTGTGATCCCACACACTCTTTTGGGCCATCAGAAAAATTTATGCAGTCGCGGGGAATTGAACACACGACCAGCAAGCGAATGCGTATTAGAATTCTGACACTCTGTCCGCACGGCAACCTGGCCCCCTTTGTGGTTGTATATTCACGTTTTCACATAGTGGGTACTTACATATCGATAGCTTCTAAGTGGTGAAAAATAAATAGTACGTCGTGAATACCACAAGTTGATACCAAACTCTGTTGTTGAATTGGCGCCAATTACAACATTATTCAAATATTTTCACTAAAGAATAAGTATATGATTCAGAAAATATGACGTGCTGAAGCACCTGAATGGTTTTCTTGATTACTACAGCAAATAAGTAATTCATCCTCTAGCTGTTTGGTTCATTTTTACCACTTCACGAATGAGAAATCTAGACTCCATCTATACTACTAAAAATGAGTTATCCGTATACTGGTGCTGTTTTGTTCTTGTCCACCATTACAAATTAGTTATTTCCACTTGTTCATTTGTTCATAATTCCACCATTATTATTTGTACTTTGCTGTTGTTTTACTACTTTCTCCGAGACCTTCTTCCTCTATCTCTGTCATGGTATCTTCAAAGCATCCTATCTTCGAAGCATCTTCCAAACTATATGTTTAACGTAGGGGCGATGTCCTCTACTCCAACGGCAGCGATGGAAAACCTCCTGAACCTCACTCCCCTCCACATTGTCTTGGAGAGGGAAGCCAAGATGGTTTTCTACAGATTCCTGTCATTGGAAAATCAAATCAGAGGAGGGCGACTGCTGGACCACTCCGGGATACTGTGTGAAACAAAAAATCACCAAACTCTAGGAATGGTTTCCGACATGTTGGCCACTCAGACACACGTGAAAAAGTCTTTCAAAGTCCTCTTCCCGAAGAGAGACGAATGGGCAAGCGGATCAGTCCGATTCCCAGAGACCGAACACGTAATGTACACAGATGGTTCGAAAACCCCTCGTGGAGTGGGAGCCGGTGTGTTCAGCAGAAAACCGAATACGAAAATTTCCGTCAATCTCGGCAAATATGCTACAATCTTTCAGGCGGAGGTATTCGCAATTGCATTGTGTGCTAGAGAGTTATCGAATAAACCTCTAGTAAACAAAAATATCAGTATTGTATCAGACAGTCAGGCTGCTCTTAAAGCACTGAGCTCCAGCAAGATAAATTCCAAGCTTGTATGGAGCTGCATTGAATCCCTAGAAAGCCTGGGTGCTAAAAACAGAGTCACTTTGCTGTGGGTGCCTGGACACCAGGGGGTGGAGGGTAACGAGAAAGCCGACATCCTCGCCAAACAGGGAACCGAATCTGTGTTCATAGCACCAGAACCATATTTTGGGGTCACCGCAAGTGCGGCGAAAACAACTATCTCGGCCTGGGCGGAGGGAAGAACACTCACGTACTGGTCCGAATTATCAGGATTAACCCATTCGAAGGCGTTCCTGCCTGAACCATCGAAAAAAATAACCAGGCAGATCCTAGAATGGAGCAGGGGTAACCTGCGAATTCTGACTGGACTGCTTACGGGACACTGTCGTCTAAGATACCACCTGGGAAGGATGGGTCTGAACCAACAAACGGACTGTCGGTTCTGTTGTGTGGAAGACGAAACGGCTGAACACATATTATGTTCATGCTCTAGCTTAGAAAGACTAAGGTTCGACACATTTGGCTTCACCAACCTAGAACCTATCGATTTCAGACAAATCTCACCCAATTCAACCATGAACTTTGTAAAAAGATGTGGATTGTACGGTGAACTGTAACCTCTAGGGGTGAGCCACAATAGACCCATCTGGGGTCGCAGTGGAGGGGAGGTGTTCGCCCCACTCACATGGAACCTAACCTAACCTAACCATATGTTTAACATACTATACAATGTCAGAACAACGTATATCTTCTCTGCCGCAATTCCCAGACATTTGAAGGGATAACTGACGAATATTTTGAAAATTCATCTATTTTAGGTAGGTAAGCCAATTTATCAATGAGTGAGTGAGCAAATACCTTCATGGATTGAGGTGAGAATAAATAATGTGAAGTATTTTGGGCAACGATATTAGAAAAATCTATATTTGCCCCCAACGTAAAGCTCTGATAGGGTAACCTTGATTGCATTTCACCTTACTATTTTTTTATATAAAGTAAAGCATATATCACTACTTCAGAACTATATATTTTCTGACGTTTGTAGAAAACAATTCATTCGCAACTCAAGCGAGAAATACTTCGGTCATCCCGAATATTATTTCAACTTGGCTGCGCCAAAAATAACTATTTTCTGCAACTGCCACGAAAGTCGTCTATTTAAATTCCAAAAGTCACCTCTAGAATCAAAGTTTCCATCACTGACGCAAACATAGGTTTGTTGCTGGACAACACTTTTTGTTCCTAGTAGCTAAACTTGAACTTTTCCTACACTTTATTGGGTCATCGGAAAAATTAACGCAGTCGTGGTTTCGAACCCACGAAAAGCAATACATCGCGATAAGAATACTTACGCTTCTACCACGTGGCTACTTGGTGCAACATACATGCTCAATATTTTCATGATAAAACGTCAAAACGATTCATCAACGCTTGTAACTTCGTTAGCATTCCCATATTATATATATATTATTCGATCTTGGGAATATTGAGAAATATATCAATATACTTTTGAGTATGCTGAATTAGTACCAGATAAATATCAAAGCCTTCACGACTACACTACTTGTTGTTTTGATCAACCGCGACGTCTGTATATAGACTCAATACTGAGGCAACATTAACCTTATTCCATCACAATGCCAAGTTCTGAAGACAAAAATAACAGTACTGTACTGTACTGTAGTACTGAGCTCATGAATTGAATAACTATCCCTATTATTTATGTACTATCTGATGGTCCTCTCTAGTTATTCATGACACCAATAACAGCGAGTTATTCACCTCTTCCTTGAAGGTGGAAATTTGCAATCCGATTATGTTTATATGGACAAAGTTTCCAGTGAACGCGAATTATCCTTTGATTAATGGGCAGAGGAATAAATTGCAAAAGAGCTGATGGAAGAGATGGGTTAGTGAAATGAACCATTTTTTTCAACCCTCAACTAAACGGGCTCTAAAATCTTCACTTCCTCAATCATACACTACATGTACGATTAAGAGGTCATTCAGTACGTAAAGTGGAATGAAAACATGAATTCGACCCAGTGGACTCATAGAAAATAAAATGTCCGAAAAAGATTGATCAACCAAGATACCCACAAGCTCGTTTCAAAAGAATTCAACGTCCATATTTAGTCATCATTGTTATGTTATTTCCCTCTACGTAGATTTACTTCATTATATTCCGGATATATGCAGTGAGAACATGATTCAATTCACCATTTCAAATAATTTCATGCTGCTTCCTCTCTGAATGAAATCCTGACCCATGAAATCATCTATTGTCGTGATCTACTACTACCTCCGTAGTTTTGATAATGAGGCAACAAGAACCTCAATACCAAAAGCGAGGCTCTCAAGACAAAATTGGCGATATAGGTTCATAGGAAGCTAAATGTAATGACATCATGAATGAAACAATTATAACACCATTATTTATGCATCACAGTATCTGATGGTCTTTAGTTATTTATGAAACCGATAACAGAGTTATCCAACCTACAGCAGCTATATCGATTTTCTTCGAAGTGTAAATTTGTGATCGCCCAATGCTCATAGGTATATATATATAGGTCTTCCACATGTCCCTGTTTTATGTAAAATGTTTCGTGAAAATAGCAGCACTTATCCCTCGTTGATTGATTTTTATGCGTGAAATGACTCAGAATTTACATTTTCATGCGGCCAAGATTGCGAAACATGGTTTCTCCCTTTGGAAAAAATCTCTTTCTTATATAGATATCTCTCTTCTGGCATGATTTCAAGTTATGCCAGAAAATGAATGGCAAGATATTCAACAAAGAATGCTATCTTATTGAATAACTTCCTCAACATTCCATGTTACAAAGAGCTCTTTCACAAATTCGAATATTTTTGTTGACTGGGGAGAAATGACAGAACATTCAATTATCTCATAATCAAGATCTTGTAACGGTTGGAGTTCAGCTATACCTACATTTTTGTCAACGTATTACTTCCTACAGGGACATCTTGCTGACCTATCAGTGGAATTTATGAAACATACTCAGTTTGGAATATAAACGGATTATTTAGTTTGTGTGTGACTGAAGGACTCATGCCTATGAAGTGGATATTAGAAAACAAAGATATATCTACAAGTACATTTTTCTCATCCTAAATTAGGGGAGAACCAAGAGATACATCTATTTGAATCGAGTATGAAATTGATGAAAACTCAAGAAGTCGATTCTTTATAGAACTATATATGATTATAGAATGGATCTGTTTCAGTGAGAAATTGTATTGTTTCAATGTCTTGGTGTGCACGAAAGGAAATTCCTATAATGTTCGCAGAACATCGTGCATACTAACGATTGATGGGAATAGGAGAAAGGTGTTGGAACTTTTCCTGAACTTCTGAAAAAAATGAGGGAATACTTTCATTGGCCAAGAATTTCAAAGTTTAGCCGTTCTGTAGACGAACGAGTCTTGGTGAAGTGTTGGTTGATATCTTTCAAGGTTGACAATGAGAGGGTTTTCTGAATGGGCCTGTTGTATTTTATTATTTCGAGGTAATTACTATGACTAGTTCACTGTTCCAAACCTTTGCTTCTTCAGAGCTGTTCACAAATATTGAATAATTATTGACATTTACGATATCCTATAATATGCAGAACGCGGAAAAATGAATGACCCAATCTACCTAGAATAATCCAATCCAACGACATGAGACTCTCTGACTCTACTTACATATCCATTCTCTATTAATGTATGACGAGTGCAAGGATATTCCTGATCATTTTTATCAAAATATAAAATCAATTTTCTGGCCTAAATACTCACTGCAGATAACATAGAAAAATCAGATGATATGAGGATTATCTTTGAATATTCGCAGTATTTGTTAGATTCGACCCTGGATTTGACAAAATAGGTTGCGAAGATGAAGGTGACAGACGAGATAGATGAATGAGGTTAGATATCTCTCATTCTTCTTTTTTTCTATGAACTGTAGGCATTACACTGATGCCAGAGTCACAAAATAATTTGGGTTATTCTGGTTAGTTAATTAGGAATATAAGGATATTCTCATTGATACTGAAGCATTTTGTCAGGTATACAAGTATTGAAATAACGATTATTAGTGGAAAGCATTGTCTTCTGTGAATGTGAATACTCTTGTCATAGATATAAGAATTGATCTCAGTAGTTACAAATTTGGTTGTGATATTTTTTTGATGAATGAAACTTTCATGTGATGATCTCCACCAATATCATTAGTAACGAAATTTGAAAATTTCGAACGATCAGTATTACAAATTTCTCAACAAAACGGAAGATACTGATGAATGTAATGAAAATTGAATCATTATTCTCATGTCCTGTCCTACGAAGCGACAGACCGACTGGTATTATTCCTACATTACAGGTAGGCAAGTACGTTGCAGATATATTATGTCTCTGCATTTTGAAATCTTAAATTTCACGGAATCGAGTTGTAATAATCTCAGTTATCCTCTCAGGTTCCTTCATTATAAGTTAAGAGGATAAGGAATTGAACATCTCGAAGTTGATGGATTTCGTCTATTCGTTCCAGTTGGATGTTAACAAGGCCGGAGTCAAGAATCGAATCCCCACACATTGTGTCCTAAATCTGAATATCATTTTTCATTAACTTCTTATAAAAAAACTTACCTAATTACTAATATCGAAACGATATGCATCGAGGAGAGCTGTACGTAGCAGTTCCGTGGTGTTTTAGATAAATTGTTCAAAATATCAGAATTGTTATTGTTTCGAAATAACGATTGCTATACCAGTACAGAGTATTGAAACATATGAATCTTCGGAATTTAACAAATATAAAAAAGAGATAGAGAGTTATAAATTAATTTTGACATACTCCAGTCATCTTTGTAAATTGTTTTGTCAGTTGTATCGAGTAGGATGAATTGATGTTCATCATACTGGATTTCAGGTTACTGAGGGGTATTTGATACCCGAAATGAGTTCATTCGATTGAAGTCATAGAGATGTAGTCCCATTAGTGATATGAAAGATTTTTGGAAGATTGAACCTCATCAACATCAGTTTGAACTTACGAGTATATTATTCCTCCTCTACGTTTCAAACCCTAATAAACTTAGCAGAACCACTTGAATATTTCGGATCTGCAATAGTACTATAATTTGTTACTAATTTACTACTAATTTATTACTCTTCATTGAACAGAACAAACCAACGGCTCTTATAGCTTTATGTCAACCTAGCAGAACCATACCTGAAAATTTGATGCTTTGAAAATCTTGAATATACCATAATTTATTACTATTTTATTACTAACTTATAACTATAATCACGAATTCTTTACTATTCATTTCATGGAAAGAAAACGCCGATTTGTCTGTCTCGATCTCAACCTAGCAGAACCAAAACTCAAATCGCATGATTTTTTTTTTAAATTCTATTGAATTATCAATAAGTTACTTATTTATTACTAATTTATTACCACATTCGCAAAATTCTAACACTTTATTCAATAGGCAAAATCAACGGTTCTGCTATCTTTATGTCATCCTAACAGAACCATAGCTAAACATTCATCATTTTGAAAACTTCCAATATACCACAGTTTTTTACCATTTTATTACTAACTTATAATTTTACTATAATCACGAATTTCAACTAATCATTTCAAGAAAAAAAAACGCCGATTTGTCCATCTCGATATCAACCTAACAGAACCAGCTAGCAGAGTCGTTGGTTTTCCCTGTTGAATGAAGTGTTAGAAATTTGCGAGTGTTGTAATGAATTAGTAATAAATTAGTGATTAGTGATACAACAGAATTTCGAAAAACATGTGATTTGAGTTTTGGTCCTGCTAGGTTGAGATCCAGATAGACAAATCGTCGTTTTTTTCCTTGAAATGATAAGTAAAAAATTCGTGATTATAGTTATAAGTTAGTAATGAAATAGTTATAAATTATGGTATATTCAAAATTTTCAAAAGATTGAATTTTCTGGTATGGTTCTGCTAGGTTGACATTAAGCTAGCAGAACCGTTGGTTTTTTCTGTTTGATGAAGAGTAATAAATTTGCGAATATGATAATAAATCAGTACTAAATTAGTAACAAATTATAGTACTATTGCAAACCCGGAATATTGAAGTGGTTCTGCTAAGTTTATTGGGGTACGTTTCAATTCTCATTCAGAATCCACGACTAATATATATCCAGAATATCGATGAAAAAATAACATTCCTATTGATGGAATAATCAGAACTGTGTTTCATTCCTCGCAACTACCCAGCAAACACTGAAACATGTGCCATCATTCCAAGAGCAATGTCTAATATATGGTCATTGACAATTGAGATATGAATAGGAATATCACGATTGATATGAGAGCAAGAATTCAGATAACCATGACTTTCGGAAGTTTATGACGTCATCGAGACCTGGCGTTTTTCGAAGGTGCAAATTTTTAGTAAAAAAATAAAATTATACAGGGAGTTTCACAGGTAAAGGGAAATATTTCAATGGTAGATAGGGGTCACCAAGGTGGTTCTGAAAATACCATATTTGATAGGTCTTAGAGTTTTCATAACGGAGATACAGGGCGATTTATCGATTTCGAATAATTATTCATTCGTCTATAAGTATTGAACTACCCAGTATATTTTTCTAAAATTTGGTATGGAGCTTAAACTTGGGACGTTGAATGCATTCACCTATCGGGCGAAGTGAAAATCCAGGTTCGGCTTCAGGAAAAATTTACATTTATTCGAAATATTAAAATAACACACTGTATGTAATAATTGACGAAGTTCATCAAAGGAATCGTGAAGAGGAGGAAAAACTGAACTGGATTTGATGCTTTTTGTTTTCCCGCCACCAATTCTCATCGTAACAATCATAAACAGGAAGCTTAAAGTATGTCAATTTCAAGAGTATTAAAATTATGAAACCACTTTCAATTATGATTATTTGATATATTCTTGTTAAATGATCGTTCGAAACGAGGTTCGAAAGAACTTACTTAGTCTCACAGTCTTTATAACAGAAATACAGGGTGAATTATCACTCGTCCATAAGTATTAAACTACCCATCGCAGTAATATTTTCTCAAATTTGGTATTGAGCTTACTTGGGACGATGGATTCATTGACCTATCAGGCAGAATGGAAATACAGGTTCAGCTTCAGGTAGAGTCTCAAAGTCTTAATAACAGAGATACAGGGTGAATTATCGAATTATAATTCCGCCTGATAGGTTAATGAATCCATCGTCCCAAGTAAGCTACATACCATATTTGAGAAAATGTTACTGGGTAGTTTTATACTTATGGACGAGTGAATAATTATTCAAAACCGATAATTCACCCTGTATCTCCGTTATAAAAACTGTGAGACTTAGTGAGTTCTTTCGAGCGATTTTTTGACTAAAATATATCGAATAATCATAATTGACACTGGTTTCATAATTTCAATACTCTTCAAATTGACATACTTTCAGCTTTCTGTTTATGATTGTTACGATGAGAATTGGTGGCGGGAAAACAAAAAGCATCAAATCCAGTTCAGTTTTTCCTCCTCTTTACGATTCTTTTGATGAACTCTGTCAATTATTACATACAGTGTGTTATTTCAATATTTCGAATAAATGTGAATTTTTCCTGAAGCCGAACCTGGATTTTCACTTCGCCCGATAGGTGAATGCATTCAACGTCCCAAGTTTAAGCTCCATACCAAATTTTAGAAAAATATACTGGGTAGTTCAATACTTATAGACGAATGAATAATTATTCGAAATCGATAAATCGCCCTGTATCTCCGTTATGAAAACTCTAAGACCTATCAAATATGGTATTTTCAGAACCACCTTGGTGACCCCTATCTACCATTGAAATATTTCCCTTTACCTGTGAAACACCCTGTATATGTGATGATCTAACAAAGAATGATCGCATCAAATACTATTTATTTACGGAACTCTGCACGGAATGATCAATATGACTGGTGTGTACTATTCCTTTCTCCGGTCATAGATTAACGACTCCCCTAGATATACACCGTGAATGGGGATTTGGTCAACACTGAAATTAGTGAAACAGAACATACACAGATGTCTCCAGTATCCTTGGTGCGAATAATTCATCCGAGGTCCAGACAGTCTGTGGTCTATTTATAGCGCCGTGCACCCTCGAAACCGGCTATACGTGACAGCGTTGCCAGAATGTGGCATACACTCTTATTACCATTCTTGGATAAAAAATCAGATCAGAATAAAAATAATTATTCTGCATCTTCTCTATAAAAATGAATGTTTGTCTGTCTGTCTGTATGTCCTCGATACAATCGTAAACTGCTCGACTGATTTGGATAATTTTTTTTTGTTTATTCCGTTATAGTTCAGCAGGGATGGTATAGGTAGAAAAAAAAATTGAAAAAATCAAATATGGCAAAAATTTAAAAAATCAAATATATGGCAGACGAGTTTTGTAATTATGGACCGATTTTATTCAAAATTGGTAGCTGGGGGTTTTCGGGGTCGGAGATTATGATTCTTTTGTCAAAATTAGGAAAGTCAAAATGGCGGATTCAATATGGCGGACGAGTTTTGTGATTATTGACCGATTCTATTGAAAATTGGTATCTGGGGGTTTTTGGGGTCGGAGATTATGATTCCGTCGTTAAAATTAGGAAATTCAAAATGGCGGATCCCTTATGGCAGACGAGTTTTTTAATTATGAGTAGATTCAATTGAAAATTGGGGGTTTTCAGGGTCGGAGATTATGATTCTTTCGTCGAAATTAGGAAATTCAAGATGACGAATCCAATATGGCGGACGAGTTTTGTAATTATGGACCGATTCTATTCAAAATTGGTATCTGAGGGTTTTTGGGGTCGGAGATAATGATTTCGTCGTCAAAATAAGAAAATTCAAAATGGCGCATCCAATATGGCGGACGGGTTTTGTGATTATGTTGTCATGTTTGTCTATATGTTCCGCCGGAAAAAAAATTGGTAAATCATCCGAAAACACGTTATTTAGCGATTTTTTTTAGAAAAAACTGAATCAAATTTCGAAAAAGTGAGACGACAGGAACATAGATTAGATCTTCACAAATAAGTATGTACTAATTTTGTCAACCACTCAAAATGAAAAGTTAACCTAAAAAGTTGGGGACTACGAAACCCTTGCATGGCAACAATTTGTATCCAGAGAGTGGCGCCGCTCTCAGAATTGATAAGAATTAACATTTATGAATGGAGATGGTATATACATTCCTCATTTGCAATGTTTACGAGGGTCTGGCATGTGTAGAAAATACAAATTTCATAATTTCAGTGGGATATCAAATTATCATTATTTCATATCATTTCAGACTGCTTTAAAATACCTATAGAAATTCAAGAATATACGGCAATGTTATTACGGTGAGGCTCTCACAATTAACGATCATATTTCTTGGGTTCTCGAAACATGGAAAACCTAATTATTACCTATTTTGAAAAATATAACGTTATCAACGTTTATTTACGCGTATAATTTGAATTAGGATTACCTCGGAATAATGACGGTCGAATCAGAAACAATTGTGGAAACGATAGAAAATCTACTGCCATCCAGTTCTAGGCATATCAAAAAAATTGTTATCGCAATAAAAAAGGATGCGCTTTTTTATCGGTATCAAAGTTTTTTTCACGACGACTCATTAGCGCTGCGGTTTGACACGCATCTTCTGACCCTCGCCGCATGATTTACGACCTTTTATAAAAAATAGGTACCGCTGTTTGCTGCCAATGGAAAAGAATTTATGATTTGTGCACAGTATGGGAGTATTGCGATTTTGAAATATTTTCAACAATGACGCAGGGGCCGTATAATTTGCTGACCTATATTAGAGTATGCTGACCGAGCATTTCTGATTCGATTTTTTTTTTCAAATTGCATATCTGAATAGAATATAGATATATAAATGCCACCAGTGAAATTATTATTATTCTCAATTTATTTTTTAATTTTTGGTTATCGCTAGCTGGATTTTTCGATTTACTCTCAACGAGCCTTTTCATTTGATACCCATATTGCAGAAGTATATTGAAAATAGCTATTCCGCCATCTTGGATGGTTCGCCATATTGGATTTAGAATAACGTCACATTATTTCTCGAATTACTATCAACGAGCCCTTTTATTTGATACCCATTTTGTAGAAGTAGATTAAAAATGACCATTCCGCCATCTTGGATGGTCCGCCATATTCGATTTACAATGACGTCACATCATTTTTCGAGTTACTCTCAACGAGCTTTTTCATCTGATACCCATATTGTGAAAGTATATCAAAAATAGCTATTCCGCCATCTTTGATGGTCCGCCATATTGGATTTAGAATAACGTCACATCATTTTGCGAATTACTCCCAACTAGCCCTTTCATTTGATACACATATTGTAGAAGTAGACTAAAAATGACCATTCCGCCATCTTGGATGGTCCGCCATACTCAATTTAGAATGACGTCACATTATTTTTCGAGTTACTCTCAACGAGCCTCTTCATTTGATACCCATATTGTGAAAGTATATCAAAAATAGCTGTTCCGCCATCTTGGATAGTCCGCCATATTGGATTTAGAATAACGTGACACAACTTATCTTGCATTGTCATCCAAACTGAACGTGTATACAAAATTTCAGCTCAATCGGTTGAAGATTTCTACTTCAAAATTGAGTTCAAAGATTCCACCCGAACATACATACATATACATCCATACAAACATACAATGCAAGTTAAATGAAAGCTTTTAAAATATTTAAGGACAGATAAAAGAAAAATGGAATATAGGTATTTTTGAAGAATGGCCTTTGATGATATGAATATATCATAAGAATGATATATAAAATATATTTTTCCTACAAACGTCAAAAAATGACAAGGTTCGCGCATTGATAACAAATTGCGAAGTGACACTTTTTTCAGTTTCCTACGTTACCATGATACCATGCACAAAACAATGCGCGAAGTAAAACAGTGCGCGAAGTACCTACTTCGCGCATTGTTACGTAAAATATATGAGATATTTATATTTCAACCTCATAGTCCTCAATCGAGCAAACATCCACGAAATCATTTATTTCTGGATGTTCAACAATAACTTTGTTCTATCTCTTGGAACGCACGAAAGGAAATTCCTATTTGGTATGCTCGTGGAACATCGTGCGTAACTAGGGAAAGGGGAAGGCCTTTTAAGCCAGTTCAACACTATTTTTATGTCAAGCTAAGCATATTTTTACATTAGAACTATATTTTTTGACGTTCGTAGAAAAAATGTTGTTTGCAACTCGAGCGCGAAATACTTTGGTCATCTCGACTATTTCTTTAACTCGGCTACGCCTCTTTAAAAAAATAAGATCTCGATCACCAAAGTAGCATTTCGCGCTCTAGATACAAAAATAACTATATTGTCTCACGACTGTTTTGTAAAGTGAAATAATCTATTGAATCTCGTTTCGTGAATACTATTTATCAAAAACTTTACTATTCATTACAAAGCTCTTCCGCCATATTGAATCCACTATCTCGAATTTCCTATAATTTTGTCCATTAATCTTTAACCTCGAAAACTCCCAGATACCAATTTTGAATAGAATCCGATTATAAATTACAAAACTCGTCCGCCATATTGGATCCACCATATAGAATTTTTGACGAAGGAATCATAATCTCCGACCATGTAAACCCCCAGATACCAATCTTGAATAGAATCTGATCATAATCACAGAACTCGTCATATTGGGTTCGCCATCTCGAATTTCCTAATTTTGAAGAATTTTTGAACTTATTATCCCATATTTCAGATGAATACAATAAAAAATCAAATATCATGAAAATTGTTCCAGCCGTTGTTGAATTAAAAATGGTGTAACTATCACGAATTTGGACTTCCTTGTATATAGACAGATCTAAACATTCTAAACAATCTAAATTCATCGACTGTTTACCCTAAAAACAGTGCCCCATATCCAAATGCATCTTCAGCTTTTAAACTCTGGAGTTTTCGATCAATTGAATTTCCAAAATTTCTACTTTCTCACACTCATGTTCATTTATTTATTGTCAACTCACGTTCTTGAATTTTCCAGCTTCACATAGGTAGGCACAATAACATATCATGAGTAATCATAATTCGAGCACAATGGAAAACTAATAAAATAACATAATACCTACCATAGATTCATAGATTAAAGATTGAAATCTCTTATACATACTAAGGTTGCAGTATCGTAGATCAATAATAATCTACATGTACCTACCAATATATTAGAAATCCAACAAAAACTAACATTTGACAACTCCGCTTCTATACGCTGAATGCCATGTTACAGAAATCTGTAAAGAATCGAATTTGCGACCACGCGCGGTAATTCGCAATAGCGGCGATAGATGGTAAAAATTCGGGGTCCCAACTAAATCCCAAACAAGCGTTACCGTCTGAATGCATGGGCGGTGTATATCTAGGGGAGTCGTTAATCTATGCTCCGGTGATTTATTCTGAATGTAGATATGCATTGAACGAATTTGTGGCTTCAAATATTAGACTGAATACAGAAGGATCTCAGGAGGAGCGATATATTCTCGAAAACTCCTAGATTCCACAGTATCATATGTCCCCAGATCGATCAGATCCATCTGCTGATAGTATCTTTGGCTGACCAAGTCTCAGTTCACCTCACCTAATGAACAAAAGGTCATGTGGGAATATCTCTCTGTCACGAGCCCTGTCACCATAATGCTACCCTTCCGATCAAGCAGGCGACATAGATGAATTTTCGTGATTGTACTCTTTGAGATTTACGGTCTATTGATTCCTGCTCTAACGATCTAGTTGCTTGAGCTAGGTTGTAACAGGTGGGTCTATATTATGGGCAACTTAACATTTTCTATCGAACTCAGTATTCTCCTCGTAATCTGAAAATGGATCACTGTATAAAATCAATGGGATACACTAGGTATCATGAGAGTTATTCATAACCAATTAATACTGAATGAAGTTTTGTACTTACAATATTTCAATGGTTGGCTTTGCTGATCGGCTCAAGTTTGTGAATCTTCGATCAGGTCAATATGGAGCTATATCTTTGTGATGAAATGTAATATGAATACACTCTTCAGGTAGTTATGGTTGCCATATTTGAAACAGCCAAAAGCGCATGGAAATAGAGATGAAATGAACAATAATTGCGCCGCAAGCAGTTTTTGTCGGTCAAATATTTCAAAAGTCACGTTAACATTCTCTTCCACCTTTGTAATACTTCGAAGAGTAGGTAGAACAAGTTCCTTAATATATCACCTTATACAGGGTGAGTCATGAGGAACTGTACCAACTCCTACCACGAATAGGAGAATACCTTATGACCATCAGAAAGTGTCTTTTCCTCTTCTTCACTAATAAATAGGGTGAATCATGGAATTTGGCAAAAACATCTTTTGGTCATAACTTCCCAACAGCTCCTCCGATATATCTCATTTTCTCATTGAATATTCTGCTACTACTATCTAATCGACTGACCTATTCAGGATCAGGAAAATTCAGGACTGTTCTGGAAACATTTCGCTACTTCAATTTGTATCAAAAAGTATATGGTCTTTGTAAACTGTGACAACAAATATTCAATGGTCACAAACGAAGATCAAAAATATAAAATCCAAACTCTTTCTCACACGTTCACAGAATTTTTTTGAGAACGATAAATTCTTAGAAACAACGAAATGTTGGCAAACAATTCAGTTATTTGAAAATTAATACTTGGCAACTCATGAATTTCACGAATGAGAGTAAGACTTACATTCTCAATATTTTACCTTAATGGAAATCAACATGTTCTTCTATTTCCAGGCCTATTTCTTCTTTTTTTTTGAGGCTATAATAATTCACCCTGTGAATCTTCTACGAATCTGTGGATGGGAGAGGGGGGGGGGGTATCTGTATGGATGTTGATGATGGCCATCGATTTTAATAATTTTATGATTATTAATTCTCGATTATTCGATTCAATTTGTTTTATCAAGTTATTTTGGTCACTTATTCACCGTACAGAACAATAATTATTATCATACTTTGTTTTAGTATTCTTATAAAAAGTTCTGGATTGACCCCCATTTTCTGATTGACTTTCTAGAATCATTCGAATCGATTGCCATCGAAATCCATACAGATACTCGATCCATTGATCCGAAGAAGATCTACAGGGTGGTTATTATACCCTCCATACAAAAATAAAATATCGAAATCCAGGTCTGGAAATCAAAGAACATATTGGTTTCCATTGAGCTGAAGCATTGAAAATATCAATCTTACTTTGAATCGTGAAATTTATGCGTTGCGAAGTATTTATTTTCAAATAAATATATTTGTTGCAAAAAATTTCGTATTTTCTTAGAATGTATCGTTTTTTGAAGAATTGTGTGAAAGTGTGAGAAAAATTCCGGATATTCCATTTCCGATGTTTGTTTGTGACTTCCGAATTTTCCCTGTCACAGTTTACAAAAACCATATACAAGATGAACTTCTTGATATAAATTGAACTAGCAAACTTTTTCAAGAACGGTCCTGGATTCTCCTTATTCTGAAGTCATTCGATTATAGAGTAGTAGCAGGATATTTCATGCAGAAGTTGGACAAATCGAAAAAGCTGTTGAAAAGTTATGATTGAAATATGTTCTTGCCAAATTCCATAATACACCCTATATATTAGTGTAGAAGAGGAGCAGACACTTTCTGATGGTCATGGTAGTTCCTTCAGGTGCCTCTATTCGTGGTTGGAGTATGTACAGTTCCTCATAACTCACCCTGTATAATCATTTCGTAGCCAAATTTGGAAGGAAAACTCAAATGCACAAATAATAAAAAAACAGATTGGTAACATTTCCGGAAATAGAGATTGCTTTGTTAATCATTCGGGTTAAATTAGTCGCTGGGAAGAAGCGTTAGTATTTTAATCATGATGGCATGCTGGTCGTGGGTGCAAATCTCCGATAGCAGGAATATTTCTGATGGCCTAAGAAAGTGTTTGGGATTACACGTTGAAGGGTGAGGTTTCCGTCATTCCTTGCTCGTACAGGTCACTAGAAGACTTCTGAGGGTTGCTCGTGAGGGATCAACTAAATGACGGATAAAACAACTCCAGAACAATTTTTTTGTTAGACTCGTGTAATCTTTGTTGATAAGCGAGTTTTTTGTATCTTCTGCGGAAGGTAACAGAGGTTCAAGTTGAGAATTATATACATAATACATGCACCATCAACTATTGAAATGTCACTGAAAGGCTTTTGGATTCTGCTGGATGCGTAAATTTTTGCTAAACGAACAAAGAAGATTGACACTTCTCAGTTCTTCTATATGTCTTTCGGTTTCTCTTTTCAAGTTGAAAATTAATCGCGTTCATTCGAAATCATTGATTCCATATTTGCTGAATTTCCAATAGAAAGTTGAATATTTTCCTAATGTTGAATGTTTTGTCGATGAAATCATCCAGAGTGACACGACAGAAAATGAAGAATACAATATTTTCAAATTTCATATTATGATCTTGATGATCATGTAAAGAATTCAGTTGGAGTATTATACGCAATTCTGATGAAACTTTCAGTAAAGTCGAAGATTTCAGATGAGAAAATTTGGGTCATTTATACTACGGACACTTTTTGAAGTCAAATAAACAAGGACGTATCTATCCACCTGATATTTGACATGATAAAATAGACTTTCTGAATCGAAATATTCATACACATCACAAGAAATATGCAATGGGGAAGACCACTTAGAGAAGAAATCTGTGCAAACCTCTTTCAATCGACGAATCATGATTTACATTTTATGTACAATCAATCTTATGAGTTGAAGTTGAAGGGAATCGAATCTATATCGTTTTGAAATCAGCATATTTCATTCGATATTTCAAACAGCCAAATATGATGGTGGAGTCGTGACGTAATAGTCCCGAACTGTAGCTATCTCTCTATGATACCTCGTCATTCTGCAGTGTTGCAGTGTAATTGGTCAGTTCGAGGACAATAGGCGTGTTGGGACTAAGACGTCGCACCAGTCATACCAATGAATTGATGAAATTTCAAATGGCGCAGGAATTGTGTGTTTTGGAATGGACATATACTAATTTATTTTTTTCATCGTCTTAGCATGAATGAAAGAATTCAAAATTCATTCACTGGTAGTTTTTCAGTATGAAGTTCACGATAATGTCGTTTCAAAAAATCAGTGGTCTTCCCTATTTTGAGAAATATTCAGAAGCTCAATGAGGATAAATGAAAAAGATTGAAATTCTTTCTAGAGAAGGTATAAGGAGACGATATCTGAGTTGAACTCATGATCAATGTGAGAAATGCCTTTGAGTGACACTTTCCACAACTGATCTGATTCTATAAATTTCAAAGCATTCTTTATCTAGCCTCACGAAGCCGGGTTTCTATGTCTCGTGATAAAATTTCCTCGTTGTCTCCCCAGCGAGCAGTATGTATCGCAAAGGACATTACATGCCCCAAGTGTCACATTATCTATCCAGGTGTTCATTGCCTGGGACGAAAAGGAAAATCCTGAATTACTGGGTCATTCTGAACGCTATAGGTTCAGTTGCGATCATGAAATGATTGCGATAGGTAATGCTTCTCTTCACAATAATTATTTCTAAAAGAGGTTCAATCGCGATCATGGAATTCATATGATGGAGATAGGTAATGCTTTTCTTCACAATTATTTCTGGAAGAGTATGATAAGGATCACGAAATATATTCAATTAACCTGCACTGCGGCATTTATACTGTGAGAACGAAAATTCAGTCGCCCTCTTCGTAACGTTTATATTTTACATATTCAAAAAAAAATTTAATATGTAAAACGTCACAAACAATGAGATTTCCACAAGATTCTTAATCAAACGACATGTTTCGCTAATACAGTAGCTTCATCAGGTGAAATACTGGCACAAAGAACTATACTAGCCTCGGCTTGCCTAACTTTTATATACCAAGGAAGGTAAGTGTTGTTTTTCGTGCAAAATAATTCATTCAAATTCATAATCGTATAGCAGAATGCTTTCGACTGTTGAGTCATCATTAGTGCATACTCGTCAGGTTAACAAGGAAATTTGTCCATAAAAATATCTCTGGTCCAGTTCAACATTATACTGGTCAGGTTAACAAGGAAATTTGTCCATGAAAATATCTCTGGTGCAGTTCGAAACTAACGACATTATGGTAAAATACGGTACAAACATATTAAAATGTGTTTCCCAAAAGGGGGTAAAATACAGATTACATTTTGTTAAGCAGTCATTGTCGCTGCGACATGTCGTGTTGAAGTGAACTTGATGAGTATTTCATCATAATGTCGTTAGTTTCGAACTGGACCAGAGATATTTTTATGGACAAATTTCCTTGTTAACCTGACCAGTATGCACTGATGATGACTTTACAGTCGAAAGGGCTCTGCTACGAGTATAAATTTGAATTAATTATCTTGTACGTAAAACACTTCCCTTTTTTGGTATATATACACGTGCACACAGCCGAGCAGCCCTCGCTAACTTTTTTATTGGTATCCTACTTTCCCAACCTGAAGGATTAGCGAAGTTCCTTTGGAAAGGTTCGAAATAGCTTCATTCACGAAAAAAGGCACAATATCTACATTGAAATAATTGTTATTGTAATTGTTAATGTATATATTGTGTTGTGATTTTGAATCGAAACATTCATTGAGAAGATTTATGCTTGATTGGCATGAGCTTCAAAGAGACCGACGGCGCGCAGCGTATATATAAATATAGCTTCATGAAAAAATATTACATTACAGTCGAGAATATAAATGACCGAAAACCTGATTTCTCATTTCGAATGTGGAGTTATTAATTTGATTTTATATTTTTTGCATATTTTGGAGCGCACTAAGGGAAGTTCATATAAAGTTCGAAAAACATCGTGCATAGGAAGCGTCAAATTTTGACGTTCGTTCAGAAATACTCGAAAACCAAACGCATCGAATATACAATTGAATTCGCACTTCAAAATGTTCAAGTTAAGACATCTCAAAGTTCCTGCACAATTACATATCGTGTCAGTTTGATAGAATAATGTCAAACCGACATTCTTTGTGATGATTATGCAACAGGTTATCGATGCGTATTCCGAATATTTTGAAATACTACTACTACTACTTATAACACTATTCACTTTCGGTTGTAGTATTCACAATATTTGCATGGTTCTACTTCTGAAAGGGCAAAGTTTCACACTGTATTTTCATACTCAATTCAAAGACGTAGCAGCCTCGAAGTGTTCTATATATGCAATTCAATAATTGTCGCGTTACTTACGCACCTTTCATTTTATTATTCCAGATGAAGAGAGGAACTATAGTAGTTGATGGTCAATGTTTCTTGATGAATACGTTTCTGATTCAGCGAGAGTATTAGGTATAATGGGAATTTCTCAGTTCTTCTGGAAACTAGAAGCCGTGTTTCGAGATTATTTTGAACCGTTATCTACCTTTACATGTGGATTTGTGTACCTGGCCTATAAAAGTTCACCAAGCATTTGATATTGATATCTCTCAACCTAACCGGAGAAGAGCCGAAGCAAGTGTTTTCATCCGTTGTTGGGATATACATACAAGATTTTATTTATGTATGTGGCCAAACTTCAAAGGGCGATTATTTGGGTGAGTCTGAGACGGAAAGTTCATGTAAACATTGGTCCCGAAATGCTTCGTTTTCGGAATACGAGCTGTTGAAGTTGGAAGTATTGAGTGTTGTTTTGTATGTTTACCCTCTATAAGCTTTCATGATGGCAACATTGTGTCTGGTTGGTGACAATATACAAAAACTCGATAGAGAAAAAGAAGATTGTAGTTCTATTGTTCAATCTGATGAAAATATCGAACTTGGAAAGAATATTTACCATAAATATCGAAAACGTCACCAACGCCAATGGAGTCATTATTTCGAATCTAATAACATCAAAAAAAGATTTATTTCTGAACCTATGTTTACATGAACTGTTCGTTCCAGAATCACCCCCAAATAATCACTGTTTGAAGTTAGGCCACATACTCGAAGAACAGCCCGTATAAATCTGCATTTTATTAGAGGATAATAATATGATGGAGAATCCAATTTCAATTGAATTGTTCTTTTTCATTAGAATCGTGTTCGTTCAGTAAAATCATGCTTCAACTAGACAACCTATTTTTGATCTCAACCTACATTTCCTCACCTCTTCACAAGCAGTTCCTGATCAGCTATCCAACACGATCATCTATCCATCGCAAAAAGACAAAGAGATGATGACAAAGCGGTGGCACAGGGTGTTGACTCATCTGCCCGTCTGGACCGACTTTGCCCAATTAATTTATAAATAGCGCCCTATTTCCGTTCACTAAATTTAAAATATTTTCCAGAGAGACAAGAGCTACAACGGGGAAGAGTTGCCTTATGTGTTCGGGGTGCCATTGGGTGGGCCGAAACATCACTTTTCTGACTCGTATACCGAACAAGAACAGATGTTTTCTGAGATCGTAATGATGTATTTCTCGAACTTTGCTGAGACTGGGTAAGTAACATCATCATCAAAACAATCTCGTTTGTGCCTCAAACATCTCATTTCTCGTTCTCCAAAGAGTGTGGACACGCTTGTCACCTTTTACATTTCCAAATTGTCACAGCCGACTCTATAACAAGCCGCGTTGAGAGAAATGCAACACCGCATCGCCGTTATATGGAAGGTTTAGGCTGCGTCAAGTCTGTGATTTGACCGGGCACATACGTTCAGTATGGAGTTTGGTTATCAATCTGACCAACCAGCTGTTTGAAAATATCGGTAACGTTTCAAATCCTACCCACAAAGTTACCATGTTAAATTTTGATGGGAATCGAGTAAACCATCGATCATTCTGGTAGCACCAACGTGGTCGGACGAATGACTTGACACAGCCCTAGTCTCGACTGACGACCACGGCAAGTTCCATTTTGAATCGACCATTCAAGGTCACGAATTGCGAGGCAGGATCTCATAGGTATTCGATTTGGTTGCCGTCGAGTTGGTGATGAACACAGAAGATATGTTGGACAAGTAATAATTATTTTTATGAAGGTTATTCATTGTAGAAATATTCAAGTTGAGGATAGTTTCTGCAAGTATCGTTTATTAGCTCAAATGAGATAGTTCTCAATGTTTATATACAGAATGAGAAGTGGTGTACAACATAATACAACAAAATATAACTGTAGAAGAAGAACTTGTTTCAAGTGATCGATTCAAATGATTTCAAGATTCTTATAATGATGCTATTCTCATAAGATGTGAGCGTTATTTTCAGATATATCAAGCTTTTTTCTGTTATGTCATCAAATGAGCTGATTTTTTGTTCTTTGGTCTGATTCCTAGTGTGATTTGACTTGTTTCTGTATCTCGCTAGAATATTATTCGGAAATTGTGACCACCTACTCGTCTTCTTATCATAAGGAAGATCCATTTTGAGACATTGGATTCCAAATTATTATCATCTAACAATTATCAAATTCCAATCTCAATACATATTTCCCAATTAGCTGCTCGTAACTTTGACGATATGGTCGTATTCTTCAACTCAACATTTCTGACGCCTTTCTTCGATATCCCTTTTCTTGATGATGTAAAAGGTTCTGAAAGATGACTTGGTGAATGTGAATATATTGAGGAACTACATTTCCAACTAACTTCTCGTTTCTAAGCAAATTTTTCATAAATTATTCATCTCTGAGCAAAAATATAGCTCATCTTACAATATATGTCTCAACGAAATGAATAGCACACACTGCCCTAACAACACCAGAACGTCCCAGGGACTTCCCACGGACGTCCTTCATTTTCTACGGGGACGTCCCTGGGATATCCTGTGTCGAGACATGGTACATACTAGGGACGTCCCAGGGACATCCGCTTTCCACAAAAAGAGGCATCCTAGGGATGTCCTTCTGGTACGTCCCTGGGATGTACCAAGTACGAAGAAAGGATATCCCTAGGACGTCCTAAGGATATCCCAGGGACATCATTTCGACGAAATAAATAAAAATTTAGTTCGAGTATGGATTGAACCCGGGACCTTTGGTTATCAGGCACGCATCTTACTCCATTGGCTATTGAGCCTCTTGAAGATTTATGTACTAAACAGATTTATGAACAGGACTCAACTCCAGAAACCTGAATAAATACAACTTTGTTAGGATTTGGGTATAATTATTATATCATTCTTGGGTGTTCAAAAATTAGGGGCATTATGCATGTACGATTTCTGTTTGCGAAAAATGGTAATTTCTTGAGAAGTTCTGAAACTTCATTCTTTATTTTCATTACGATTATTTTCCGGAAGAAAAACAAACATTTTCAAAAAAATGCAACTTAACTTCAATGAAATTCAATGACTCTGATGTGAATGGATATCAGATATTCTAGGGACACGAATAGGATAACCTAGGGATGTACCGGGCGGGATGTCCACTGGACAACCACTGCGCGACATCCCCTGGATGCCCCAATCATGTCCTTGTACCGCGGGCCAAAAAAAGGACGTACCTAGGACATCCCTGTGTTGTTAGGGTGCAGAGTGTTGAGATGGAGTTCAATTTTTATGAGGTACCAATTAATTGCAAAACCTCCTTTTTTCTGTAGTTCTTCATCTTCAGGAAATTCAGAAATTGAAACATACATTCATACCGGAGCTTGATTCTAACTCACACCATGTCACATAACAATCATTCGGCATTCTTGTTGAAATAAACGTTGAAATTACTCAATTTGCTTCTATAAAAAAGACAACATGAAACATTAGCTCGATTCATATACTAATTTCGGTTGGACATTCATGCACACACACAAACACCCTTTCACTCAAACTCGATCACTAGAATTTTCCCCACACTTTTCACTGGCATTCAACAATATTTCACATCGATAACACATCAATTGACTCTTGGAAACTAGACGAATAGACTTCGTTGCATCAACAACTTATACATTGTATATGTGAGACTTTCTTCTTCAAAGCAGGCTATGGGAATGTCATCATTCTCAGATTTGGAACGTAATTTCTGAAGATTGACAAGGAGTCGAATATACCTTGTTTGGTAACGAATTGCAAAAATACTGAGAGTGCTTGTCAACATTTATTTGATTTGCCCAATGACGAGACGACAAGTCAAGTGTTCGTTGAAGCTTCAGGTTCCAATATTTATTATCTAGAAATAAATTCATTGCATGATAATAATATTACTGCACAATAAGCATCATCTGGCTTTGGTGTTACGCCAATGTTAGGGTTTCAAATGGAAATATATTTGCACCCGTTCATTGAAGAGGTACAGAAAAATTACATTCCATTTAGTATAGAACAATTTATTCTGGGTCTCATGTTTTTTGTTCAGCACACTCTTTAAATAGCGTAGAATGAGCTGTTTGAGGCACCCAGGACTGGCTGCATTGTAGACCAGTGCTAATTAAGCCTTTGAAAACGGTTAAACGTGAAAACAAAATAAAGCAGGATGAAACGCATTGAAAAAAAAGAAGATATAACGAAGATTAGAGGTCGGGAAGTGGTAGAGGGAGAGTTTTCAAGCGTATAAAACGACTTACCAAGATTTCCGGCAAAAAGGCCTTTGGAAAACTGATAAAAATAAAATTTTCATGAAACTGGATGATTCACTCTATTCACAGATAAAAGTGAATAGGTTGAACTATCCGAGGTCGTTTATATTCAATTAAAAATGTACAGGTCCCAACACAGATCCCTGTGGACCACCATATTCGATATTTCTCTTTTTGGATAGTTTTGTCGTTTTGACCACTTGATTTTTTTTTATCGCTTGGAGCGCACGAAAGGAAATCCCTATAATGTTCAAAGAACATCGTGCGTTGAACTCCTGGAGATTATAAGTTGTTGGGAATACTTCCTGAGGCAATGAATTCCAGAGCCTAGCCGTTCTATGGATGAAGAGATTTCCGAAAAGCATTTCTCGTGGAAGTATCCTTTCTACGGTTTTCCAATGATGTCAAAGGGTGAGTGAGTGTGGCGTCACCCACCAGGCGAATGGCTCTTCTCTAGATGGAATCTGAGAGCATCAGCGTATGTTTTGGTGCTGAACCCCATATGTGGCAACAGTATTCTAGAACAGGCCGTATCTGCGCTTTGAAGATCATGAGAAGCTGTTGAGGTGTAGAATAGCTTTTCGCACGGAACAAGACTGTGATTCGTTCCTTCAGTATGTAATTCCTCTGCGTCCATACTGACAAAGCTTTCTCCGCAGTATATTTTACGTGCCTTTTGGTTTGGAATTTCACTAGATGTCCCAACAGAATAATAATTATTATTCTGACTGCCCCTTTGGAAAGAGAACGAAAAATGTGTCGAGAGATAGTTATGACGTATTGCTGTGACTTTTCTAGAACCGGGAAACTACCGCAATTAAGGCACTATAAGACGACGGTATGGGGGCTTTTATGGGCAATAATTCCGAGAGATTACCGGGGTGCTCACTCGGTCAGAGAAATGGAATCATTTTCTAGTACGTACACACGAGAGTGTTTTTCACTGGCTTTCATATCTGAAATTCCTCAAGAAATTTTCTCAATACGTTAAAATCTTTATAACGATTTTGTAATTAGGTTCGCCGATCAAACATTAGAATTGAAAAAGAGGATTGAGGGTTGAGGCCATGCTTTTGATCCAGATAGATCAATCAGCTGTAGCAAAATTAATCAGAAAAATTGAATCGTTTCAATTCGGAATCTTCCAGAACTCATTTTTTCACCAATAATATGATCAACTGGAACAATAATATTTCCCTATTCCCTCATCTTTTGAAGGTCACGGAAATTAACCCCTTTCATTATTGCGGAACGTCGATCGTGGGAACCCAGAGAGAAGAATAAGGAGAGAAGTTACGTTATCGATATTTTTCTCAAATTTCCTGGGTTCTTAATTCTTAGTCGTATCCCTTCGGCAAAAACATCAAAATTTTTTCGTTATTCAATACATATAGAAACAAGTTTTGGTCGATAGTTGTTTGACATATACCGAGGTTGACGATTAATGGATGGGCTCAAAACATATCTGGGTGATTCTGACCCCCAAGTCCTCTGAAAAAAAAAATAGGATATCAAGTTGATGTACGGGTAGGAGAATTTTTTATAGTGGCAGTACATGTACTCCGTTAGAACTTTCGTGAGTTAATTCAAATTACTCTTCAAAAACTTCATTGTCTATAGAACCGCAAAGCTATTCATTCATTGAGCTATTAATTTATTTATTCATTCATTCATTTATTTATTTTTTTACTTAGTTCACAGAATGATTCCAATTACAAACCACGAAATATAGGAATATAAGTGAACAAGAATAGGGCTATGGAGTTCTTTGCCATAGGAAGTAATCCCAAGAACTTGAAATCTCCAAGAGTTCGAGAAAAATTTCAATGCCTACCTCCTCTACCTATCCTCCCTAGGTACTCACGATCTTCTCTCAACATTATAGGGATTCCCTTTCCTGCGACCAAAGAGATAGCAAAAACACCGTCTGCGGTAATCACCTCATAGTTCTTTATGTTCTGTTTAATTTTAGGTGATCCTTGTTACGACCAAAGATCGACCACTAACTGGTATGACCTCCAACCCCACCAGTGCTATATGCTTTTTATATTACCCGACATCGTGCTAGATACCATTTCAATCAAGTTATGAATTTCATAATTAAATCACATTATCAAATTATTATTGAATTTTCCTGATGTACCCACATGAATAAACACTTTCAAGGAAGATTATTTTCAATGAATCCCGAAAAATTTCATAATCTGTTGATAATCTGACAATTGATCATTTTCCTGCAGGAATCCAAATGTACCTAAGAGACAATATTTCTACAGCATGAATCCTGCATACTGGTTACAGTTTGATGTAGAATGGCCAGAATTCGACATTGAGGAAGAATGGTATTTGAATTTGGGTGAGTAAAAGTAATTATTGCGTGAGAATTTTCCACGATTTTCGAATTGATATCCAATTCAGAATCACATTCTTGAAATAACTTCACGAAGTTTTTATTTTCAGGCATACCACCACAGCCGTCACAACACTACAGGGATAGCAAAATAAGATACTGGAACGAAATCTTTCCAAAGTTAACAGAAAATTTCAGCTTTCCAATATATCCATCAACTCGACCAACAGCAGAAACTCCTGATTTCCTGAAATCTCCACGAAAAACGGCTCCGCCTTTTCTCTACGACCATCTTCCTAATATGGCGATAGCTCCATCCAATGACAAATATATGAATTTCCATAAGCCAACTAGAGGTATGTCTAGGGCAGTATTTGGAACTGTGATAAAAAGTGGCGAGAGAAAACCTGATAATATGGTGAAAAATGTATATGGAACTATACTCGAATCGACACCAGAAGAAGTTAAACAGGCTACTACAATGAATATAGTTACTATAGTGGGAGCAGTTTTCCTCATGGTTAACTTATTACTATTAGTGACATTATATTTCAAGTGTTACAGAAATAAGAAGGTAAGTTCGAGAACCGGACATACAACAAATACAAATGGAGATGAAAAAAGTCGAAGAGACGATGAAAATGTTCTCATCAATGGATGTAATATAATGAAAATGATGGGTAAATCAACAAGAAGTGATGATACGTACGAAGCTGTCAAGAATGATCCGAGGTATAAATTGCACAGACAAATGTCTGGAAGTACAATTGATGCACATACAAAGGTGCGGCAATGGATTGCTCAAGAAATCATCCAGAAATATAGTCCAAGATTCTTCAGAAGACCTGCACAAGATGACAGTAACTCAAAAAGTAAGCAAACTATGCCAGAGGACTTCAATGTGTCAATAAAAGTTGAAGGCGATTCCACACTAGGCCGAAGTCCAACTAGGCCCGTCAGTCCTTGTGAAGAAAAAGCAATACCAATGCGAACTTCAACGATAACTAGGCCAAAAATGAAAGTTCCTAAAGTTTCAGTAGCTGTTGATGCTACCCCTTCTGGCAGAGGAAACAGTGTCTTGATGCAAAAACCGATAGAACTCACAAAGTCGTTAGACTACCCTAATACGACTCCTGACATGGATACTCCTCTTCGAAGGTCGTTCACCATGGAAGATTTTTCTCCTAGAGTGGTGGACTTTCAGAATGACTTGAGAAAAAGCGCAACTAATGTGAGCTGTCACAAATCTAATTTTCAACCCACTATCATTAAGATAGAGCACTCACACTCTAAATCGGATCCTGTTCAGGACTTGGACTATACTGCTATGAGAAGACTGAAGACTTTTGACCCAAATGGAGACATCAATGTGACTTGCAGGGATGAGAATGAACAAACGGTGCCACTCTCTCCAGAAGAGTCGTTGAATATTATCAAGAGGAGGAATTTCCCGAAAGTACTACCTGATCATCCTGGAAGGGAGAATTTGGTGAACAAAAGGAGATCAATGCCGATACCAGGCTTCTTCATGCCCATACCAGAGGGATCTTCATTTTCACAAAATAATTCATCTATGCCAAAGAGTTTGAATAAGTTTCCACCAGTTCCTCCACCTAGAAGTAGTACATTGATGAAACAATCCAGTAATCCACTTCCTGTGTTCATTTCTGAGCCGACATTAGCTGAGGAGCCTGAAGAAGAACCTGAAATAGTCTGCAATAATCTATATGTGGGACCTCTGATTCCGAAACGGCGAGACGGTCATCAGGTTTATGGGAGCCTGAAAAATATGATAGGTGGCAGTTTGGGAAAAGTAAAGCACGGTGGCCAAATCAAACATCCTACTCTCTCTCGAGAAATGGACGATGATAAATTCATAAGAATGAATTCAAAGTTGATGCATCAAAACGTCATTGAAGTGTGTTCGGAACAAGAAAAGACTGAGTTGGGGGTCCACCATGAATTATGTGATGTGAACGCTAAACATAGAGTTGTGAAAAAATCACAGATTCCTACACTTGTGAAGACTCCATCTGCTAGTTTTAATAAAGAATCTTCCAGTTCAGATTCTACACCTTCTGAAGAGTCAGATACAGGAACTGTAGTGAAACGGATATAGAGAGAGTTATCGCATCGCATCTTGTGACAATGATCATTTGTTATTATTTGGACAGTATTCAAGCAACACAAATCATGGAAGACGCATAGACAATCGACGATATATTCATTCCGAAATAGTCGTATTTATGCTTCATCCTATCCATATCATTATTCATTGATTTAAGGTTCCTATATAGGTAATTTATTGGGTTTTGTATGGTGATTCCGTTCGCACAATTCAGAAAAGGCTTCTCAAATTATTATATTGACATAGTTTCCAGAAGCCACGCTTTCCAGTGAACGGATCAGAACTTTTTTTTTTGAAGAGTCCTTTTATATTCGATAATAACTTTTTGAAAAGAAGAAGCTGTAGACATGTCATAAATATTGATGGAATTCATCATTACTTCGATACCAACAGTTTCCAAACGAAAGCTTTGACATGAGATTTCTTCCTTGAGGAAAAAATTTCCATAACTCATCCGAGGAAAAATTATCAATGTGGTGAATGATTTCTTATTTGATTCCTTTACAAGTTACAGGGTAATGATAAATTTCATTGAAATGTATAAATTGGGAGATATGAATGATGTCTTCTAGGGATACTTCAATAAACGAAGAATTCGGCAGAACTTTTTTCCATTTACCCAATTAGTGGAATGACAGCTGGAATCATCTAGTATCTTCTTGATTGAGTTGAAAAAGTGATATTCAAAATTGCCGATGCCCGAAACACATTGATATTGAATTTATTTTTCTTGCATCATACTCATGAGGATGTTACTTTATATACTTACTGGTTTATCTATAGGCAAATGCGAAAGATTAATGATGATGTGAAGGAAAAATCAACCGTCAGTATCTTGGCTGGGCATTGGCCCCATATTCTTTCAATATTTTCATCATGCGTAGGTACCTAGGAACAATAAGGAGAGGGGGTATAAGTGATGATTTTTTTTTCAACTTTGGAAGGTTATAGATTCTTGAGAATACTTTTATTGGGCCAATATGTGGACAATAGCCTGCCAAGATTCGTGCTACAGGAGTCAGATACCTATATCATGAGTAAAATGGATCCATTTTACTTTTTAGAGCAATCCGTCGCCCATGAATTTATTGTTTCATCATCAACTTAGGCATATCACATTTTATTTCTCATGTTTCTTCATCACACTTGAAACCTTGCTTGGAATTGATAACAGCTAAGCTTGTGGGGTCAGAAAAGACATAACTCACTTTCTAAAAGAGCAAAACTATTTTATTCCATTTTTTGAAGATCATAAAGCAGCACCACCACAGAATCTAGCGAATGGAAAGAAGTTGAGGAAATAATGGTGAATTATCACATCAAATGCACTGACTCCGAGTGTCAAAGAAAATCATAAATGACTAAATAGTTATACAATATTTCTCGCATTCTTTGATACATATCCCAGTATTTATAATAATCTAGAATACTCCTCTAGAAGTTTTGAGGATCTGAAATGTTTCCAATTGGTTTCTATCAGTAATCTAGTATTATATCAACTCAAATTAGTATTATGTATTTAGATTCATCAGGAGTGAGTGATTGGTTCTATAGAAAAGAATCATCACATCGACTTCATTGTGCATCCAGTATTCATAATAATATTTATTACTGTAATATATAGTCACTATAATAATATAAAGTTTTTACTGATTTGTTGACTATTATTTGATTCAATAACATTTTTTGCTTTAACTCATCCAAATGGAATCATCTCATCAAATGGCAATCTATGTGAAACAAATACTTTTTTTCGTCGGCCTCTACGAAAAATCATATTTCACTTTCCAATTTTCGAACGAAAAACCGCAGACACTGATTTTTCGTCCGCAAACACTCTTCGTCATTTGCAGGGTTGCCAGTTATACTGAATTTTCAGTAGATCTCCTGACTTTCATATTGATCTTTTGATCTACTGAAACAGTTCATAATCGATTAAAAACCATTTCGACTCTTCTTTTGGCATGATATTTCTGCTCGCTCTGATTGAATTGATTTTACAGAATAAGTAATGAATGTATGTACATTGTACATATAGGTTCTAATGATATGTATGGACCAAAGAAGGACAATACCTTATCTTATTCGGATCAATATGACCATTCAATTGTAGTAAAAATTGGTTTATCTATTATAACTTGGCAACGTCGCAACCAAATTAAATTCTCTTCACAGCGATGGGGAGCTAAACCTTAGCAGAATGAATTTCAAATAAAAAATACTGGGTGTTCTATTCAGAGAAACTTGTCTCCGAGTCGTCCTGCGTTAATAAAACACCCAGAGTATTGTTGAAAATTTGTTTGGAATTGGAACCCTCAATAACGGAAGAAATGTGTTCTCAAAAGTTTTCGTCTAGTGATAATGGATTTAATTTAGAGATATCGAAGAATTACGCATTAAATGGACACACTGTACTATTTTTTATATGGTGAATTGTTTGAGAGATAAGAGCTCATGTGCAAGTTTGGTCAATACGAATGTAACTGAATAGGTATACCTTGAAGAATTTTAATTGGGTGACGAGTGATGTAGTAAAAATAGTCATCGATCGTTTCATATTATTATAACACGACTCGACTCACCGTTCAAACAGTTTTGTGGTATATAAACAATAATTCACGAAATGTTTCCATCGTTGTTGTCAACTGAATATTGAATTGATTTGTCGCGGTTACTTATGGAGCTCACTTCATAGAACCCTAAATACGAACATAATAAATGTACCTAAACTTCACTGGTGAGTTTCCAAACTCTCATATACAGGGTAACTCACGGCCGATGGTACGTTAGACGTTTATGGAGAATGGGACATAAAATCATTCTGAACTTTTGGTTACTCACGTAGTTGCTCTTGGTCTATCGATCTAAAATATTTTCAGCTCTGCAGCGTTGCCGCTTCTATCGAAAAGTATCAACAACTTTGGTATTTTGAAAGGAACACCCTCTATTTCATTGCATTTTTAGATTCTCTCTGAATAGCGGATTTCATCGATGTATCACACTTGGGGTCTAGCGAAAATGATTACAGAGATATAGGGTGTGAAAAATCGACATTTTTCAACTTTAGGAATTTTTTTTGTCGAAACTATCCATGATTGGTCGAAACGGCTCACATGTCCCTATCTCAACTTTTGATCAACTATCTACTGACATTTAATTGAAACAAATAATACAAGGTCGTGCAGAATTCAGAATCTCGATCACCCCCCAACTAGCATTTATAGTCGCGATTACGTAATTACGACTATTGGGTCGACTATTAAGTAATATTTACTAGTTGCGGTTACGTCATAATCACGTCGTTACTACGTATTTACGACCAAAATGGGGAACAAATCACGAGTAATTATTACGGTTTGCCGACGTAGCGGGAACTCACACAATTACGTAATGCTTACGACCCGTCGACGTCGAAATCACGTAAAGATGTAGTAAATTTTCCTACCTGACTTTCTATTTCTTTTCCACTTCATAAAAATATTATTTTCTCTCCTTATTATTCTTCATTTCATCCATGAAGTTCACATTCACGAAAAATGAACAAGTCCAATATGCCTAACCATTCAATAAATAATACAAGGACAAACACGCGAAATAATTGATACTCGAACTTGAAAAATTCGAACAACATTCAGTTTTTCGATAAATGTGATGATTTTGCCTCGAAATTCAAGATGCGCCCACAAAATACGGCTCATTTCACCAGAAATATGGTTTTATTTCATTCGGCTATTTTTCAAAAATCATCGTAAATCATGTTAATTTCCATTATTATGCAATTTGTGATCGAACGAATGCTATTATTCTTCATAAAATGATGTTTATCAACAACAAAAACCAAAATTATTTCCTGTTCAAATGGTTATCACATCAATCAATATGGCTTCCAATCGAAAATGAATCAGAAAGTTACTTTTAGAACTCGTCAGTTATGATAACCTATGTATTGGTAACTTCAACTGAATATAATTACCGAAAAGTTGTTTCAACTATGAAGGAATTGTTTGAGTAGGAATTACCAATATGTTACTTGAAATATCACCAAGAATTGACTAAATTATTAGGTGATCGATCAAGTAACGACAACGTCGTAGAAACCTAATTGGTGACCATAGAGTAATTGCAACTGTGAAGCCTTCTTGGGGTGGTAAGCGTTACCGTAATAATATATCCAAAGTTCCGAAACCTTAAGAGTAGTTTTGAGGAGTGACAGTTTCGAAATAGTTACTTCGTAATAAGCCATGAGAATTTCTCACTTTGAAGTTATTATCTAGTGTAAAAACTACGTAATTTTCACTCACTAAATAACTATCACTGACATTTATACTATGAAGTTCTGAAATAAGTGATAAATACGTTATTATCACTAAATATAGGTAATAGTTTCTTGAACCATGGTGCCTGTGACTGAAAATGCTAGTTGGGCCGTTATATGTCCCAATTAAATATCAGTAGATGGTTAATCAAAAGTTGAGATCGGGACATGTGAGCCGTTTCGACCAATAGTAAATAGTTTCGACAAAAAAAATTACTAAAGTTGAAAAATTACGATTTTGCACACCCTATATCTCTGTTTTCATCTCCGCTAGACCCCAAGTGTGATGCATCGATGGAATCAGCTCTTCAGAGAGAATCTGAAAATGCAATAAAATACAGGGTGTTCCATTCAAAATAACAAAGTTGTTGCTACTTTTCGATAGAAGCGGCAACGCCGCAGAGCTGAAAATATTTCAGATCGATAGATTAAGAGCAACTACGTGGGTAATCAAAATTTCAGAATGATCCTATGTCCCGTTCTCCATAAACGTCTAACGTACCATCGACCGTGAGTTACCCCGTAGAATGAAGGAAAAGGACCGAATAAAATAGAGGCGTCTCATGTTCACAATTTTACACTCCTTTCTCGAGGAGTTCATTCGTTCCAGATATATATTTCGCAACCTCACTATTTATTTATATGTCTCCTAAACACCAGCAGTATTTGATGTCACAGTATGTTACATGAGAAGATTTGAATTCGTTACAAGAATCTTGGAACCATTTCGTTCTATCTGGCTAATTTTTGACAATAACTTATTTATAAAAACTGTCAAATGAATATTAAATTGATTCGTCGCGGTGACTCGAAAAGCTCACTTTCTAGAACTGTGAATACGAACATAGAATATGTACCTAACCTTCACTGGTGAGTAGGCATACTCTCAGATTTCGTTTCAACGATTTCCATACATATTGGATCTTGGATGAACTCACATAGAAGAAAGGAAAAGGACCGAATAAAATAAAAGCGTCTCATGTTCACAATTTAACACTCCTTTCGTCAGGAGTTTACACGTTCCGGATATATATTTCGCACCCTCACTATTTTCTGTTATGTCCCCTGAACGCCAGCAGTATTAAATGTCCCAGTATGTTACACGAGAAGTTTTGAATTCGTTACAAAAATCTTGGAACCATTACGTTCCATCTGTCCTATTTTCAACAATACTACTTTTTTTCACTCACATAACTAAAATAGCTGCTAGCGTATGGATATGTACCATGGCGATTAATCAGGGATTGATGATCTGTGATTTATTCAAAAAATTAAACATCTTACCTTGGCAACACAATTTCTCAAACACATTACCATGGCAACACAGTTTTATAAACACACATTCAGTCGTTAGAGTCTTGTCTGGCCAGTAAATTGTAGGAACTGTCAGCTGTCATTTTGTTACAAACCGAATTATACAAACAATTTCTGTTTGTATCAGAATTCATCATTGAAAATGTATGTCGACGAAAGTGAAATCGAAGAGAATCTTTTAGATACTTGCATATTTTCAAGAACTCTGTGTAAATAAAATGAAGCTCTCGCATCTTTGTGGGCAATTCATTTAATGCTAAGCATGACAATAAATGTGTAAAACAATATTCATGTGACCAATAATTATGCAAACAGAATATAGATACAAACTAGAGAAATGACAAATTTTGATACCTCAGCGAATCGAAAAGTTTAAGAATTTAAATGAAAGGAGATTTGTGGGGTTTGTTGGGTTTCCCCATAATTGATTTTTAAATTTAAAACTCTCCACTATAAATCTTTTATGATGTGAAAATTGAGAACATAACTTTTTTATCCCTATGACAATTATAAAATTTCTTATTTAAGGCTGATGATGGACATATTATATAGGTCCGAAACATGTACCAATTTTCGATGTCTCAATCACATCGAATGTCGTGGAGATGACTTTGTGTATCATTTAGTATTCGGATCGAAGAATTGTTAGTATCTTTTACGTCAGATGGAAACTTGATAGTCACAAAGGTTGTATAAGCAAGTCATTCATGTATCGTGTATGGACTGGGCACATCTACAACCAATATTTAGTACATTTGTCTCGTTGGTTTCAATTGCATAGTATTATGTATCATGTTCTCAATTCCTATTCCCTCTTCTATTGATTCTGTAGGTTAGCCAGGTGGGTTCGGAATTATCGCCTCAACAGAGTAATTATGAACTAGAGAAGAAGCCAAATACTCAAAGTGGAATGCTTCTTGACCGCTATCTGGTGCATTTCATTCGTTTATACGAACTATCGCATAGATTTCGGGAGGATGTAATGCAATGTTCTGCGTGACATATAGCTAGGAAAGTAGTTGTTTTTCTCTCGTTATCTACCATTGTCGTTCATTTTATGAACTAGTATGTGGTAATGACTTTGAGTTTCTCTCTCTTTGTGAGTAATTATGAGTTCGTAAAAAAATATGGTATGCAACGCGTTTTTAAACCCTTTTAGACACTTGTTCCACTATGCTGCGCTCTTTTTATACAGTGTGTCCATTTAGTCCGTAATACTTCGATATCTCGAAATCAATTATCACAAGAGAAAAACTTTGGAGAAAAAACTTTTTCAGTTACTGAAGTTGCTCATTTCAAAAATACTTCTAACAATACTGGGTGTTTTATATAAGCGGGGCAACTCTAAGACGAGTTTTTTTTTAAATTGAACACCCAGTATTGTTCATTCGAGATTCATTCCGCTAAGGTTCAGCTCTACATCGCTGTGAAAAAAATTGAATTCGGTTGCGGCGTTGCCAAGTTATAAATGATAAACCCATTTTCACTACTATTGAAGGGTTATGTTCAATTGGATATGGTATATTTATTAATTGAAATTCCGAAAATATTTTTGGCATACAGTAGTAGCAAGGTCTCACGTATACCAATTCAGTAATCTTGCGAGATAATCCCTCACAGGGTGCCAAAATTTACATTCTGAATATTGTAAGAATCATACGACGATCATAAGAATTTTTCAAATAGAACACCCTGTATTTTTCTTCACAGATCTATTTCGACATATTTCTCCTTCTCATCGTTGAAGAAAGAATCAATATCGTTTTCAAGTTATGAGTAATTTCCTTATATTTACTACTATTTCGGGGTAATTTGTGCGTTATGATGGTTCCTCTATTTGATTTGAGTATGGAAATATTGCTTGCCACATGACATTCGAGGTTCTACAAAAGCAACTCCTGTCTTTGGAACAACTTCTACAATACAAACAATGAAAATGCGATTTTTTTGAAATTTGGACCATTTTTATTGATTCCCACAATCCAAATTTCCATTTAACTTGAAGGAGGTAAACATAATGATACAAACAATATGTCTCTACTACGCAGCTTTTGGGAGGGCAGTCAGCAGAATTTCGAATTAATCCAAGGCGAAAGATGTCGGAATGAATGTTTCAATAAAAATACAGGGTGTTCCATTTGAAAAATTCTGATGAATGTCATCTGAATCTTGCAAAATTCTAAATGCAAAATTGAGCACCCTGTTCAAGAACATGTCGCTTCTACCGTATGCCAAAAATATTTTCAAAATTTGAATTAATGAATATTCCATGCCCAATTCAACATGACTCTTCAATAAGGGTAAAAATAGATTTATCAATTATATCTTGGCAACGCCGCAACCGATTTCAATTTTTTATACAGCGATATGAAGGTGAACCTCGGCGGAATTAATTCCGAATGAACAATACTGATGGGTGTTCCATTTCAAAAAACTCTTCTTCGAATTGTCCCGCTTTTATTAAACACCCAGTTATGTTCAAAATATTTTTGAAATGAGCAACTCTAGTAACTAAACAAGTTTTTTTCCCAAAGTTTTTCTCTATAGGTTATGGCTTTCGAGATATCGAAGAATTACGCACTAAATGGACCCAATGTATATGCTATCGATAGAGCGTTGCTCAAACATGCTGCGGAATTAATTTGTTAGCATATACAAATCTAAAGAATTTCATACGGTTTTGACTGATGTTAAGTGTTACTCTTTCCTGAATGAAAAAATGTCATGACCTCAAAGACGTTTGGTTGCTAGTTAGATATCTTGAACAATTCTTCATTTGATGACGAAAGAGGAAGCGAAATTTAAGATAAAAAAAACAGTTAGTGTAGGGAAGTAGCCAGCTTTTAATCAACAACTGAAATACGAAAACGAGATCATAGGAAATACCATTTTCGTATTTCAAATTTTTTGATTGTGGATGATGGAGGCTTTACTGGTAATCGATTACTAGGAACTGAAAGTATTGATATTTTCAATAATTAATTATATTTATTCAATAATAATAATTGAAGTGTCACATTATTTAAAACATACGTCAATAGTCCTGAGAATTTGAGGTCTGTCAAGATTTCACTATATCATCATATCTCTTCCAAATTCTTGGTTATGCAAAAAATATCAAGGGAACATAAAAATCACTGTATTTTGCTCAACAAAAATTTTTCAGTTATTTGTGGTTATTTACACACTTTTTCTGATGCGAGAATTCCTCTCATCGCAGCTACATCAATGAAATATGAATATTTATATGTCAGTTTATTGAGAAAACTTGACACATCAGAATGACAGTGAATCTATCATGGCTATTTTCCGATTCAACTACCAGCACTGAATCTGCTGATTCTTCATTCCGAAATGAAAAAAATCACTGAAATGGACAGATACTTGTGAGCAGACAAACTATTCATTCCAAATATTTGTACTCAATCTGCTGAAACTGCTGCTGCTGACATGTCATTAGAAAGAAGTTATGTTACATAAATTTAATTTCTTTATATAATAATTGACGCTTGAATGATATCCCAATTTCACCAGCTGATCAACTGCTGCTGATTACTGATGGAAATCATGGGAACGTGTTTCGAATTACAGTAAACTATTTTTGATTTTATGTTTGGGAACACTTATTCTCAGCAGAGTCAGTGGATTTACTGACAGTACGATACTGACCAGTTGAATTCGGAATATAGCCTATGCATGAACCTTAATCCAGCAGATAGAATAACTTTGAGGTTAGATGACGAACAATTTTTCAGGATCAGGACAGCTTCCTCAAATTCCAGTATTATATAATATGTTCGTTCCAAATTTCATCGAAAAATGTGTATTTACAATAACTATCAAACCGCTGCATATGAGTTATATTTTCAAGTTTAAAATTTCCTAATTTCGATCTAGTTTTTCGTTGAAGTTTGAAACTCATCTATTTTTTTAGTATAATCATTTTAGAAGATTGTCCTCGTGTTCACACACTGGTAAGGAATCATTCATTGTACTATTTCTATAAAAGAATCAAGGTTCATGAAGTATATTTGGCACCAAATATAATGGAAATTGAGGAACAAATATTGGTGCAACAACTATCAGCAGTTCTTCAGAAAAATGAAAGAAGTCGTTAGCTATGCTGAAATGAGTTTGATATTCCTTGAAGAAACAGTTGAGATGACCATTTCCAGCATCGAATCGGTCGTAGTACAAATCTAAATATCTTGGGTATAGATTGAATATTTTTGCGAATCCTTTCATTTTCTGAATAACAAAAGTTTATTCTGTAATAATGATAATTCGATAGTGAATAACAAAAATTATGTTGGGTCCAACCTGACAAAAGAAGACTGATAATGCAATCATTTTCAAGCCATACCAAATCGATGCAATTTCGTGGAACAATTTCATTATAACATTGAATTGAATCTATCATGGAAATTTTCAGAGTTTTTGGGTTCATTCAACAAGATTTTGTTTCTAGTGTTATCAATATTTCAATCAGCAGTCAAACATCCTTCCACGATTACGTGTGTTCATCAAAATATCATAGTATAACAACTAATTAATCTGTTTCCTACTCTCCAATAACTATGGTGTTAAAATGCTCCAACTATAATTAGAATCAGACTGAGAGAATGTCAAGACAAGTATTGACAAATTCTCAGTTTACGGAAGATGAACTAAACTAAGATGAAGTGATGCTTTCAGACATTGTGCAATTTGCATGGTTAAATAATCGGACACAAAATAAATGTTTACAGAATACCATGATAATATTCAGCGGTAATTGTGGTCAGCTTGAAGATGTTATTTTGCTGTTAATCTGAGGCCTGTCAATATAGTCTTCGTACTAGGGTACCATACAATTCCAGATCTGATTCTTCTAACCAACAGAAATTGATATAACAACTTCTATATGGAGACTGTATCGTATAACGAATTATTCGTTGTATAACTGAACTTCAACTAACGTTTTTGGTTCCTCGAGTGAATTATGTAATCGAAAATGTAACTATCAGTCTTCATTTGAGCAGGTTGAATAAGTGGAATGCGAAAAAATAGTGTCATGTGAAACAGAGGAGATGGACACTTACACATTTAACATTCATAACGAATTCCGGAATATTTACAGAGTTTAGGTCATATAATAGGCCCGAGATAAGTATAAATGATAATATCAACAGAACAATGTCATAGAGCGAATGAAGAAGATACAGCTGAGAATATATCATGCAACTGAAAATATCGACTGTCAGTATACAAATAGTACATCAAGTTTCATGTGGATGATTGTAGATCTCCAAATGCCTATCTACAACTATATACTTTCTCGACTCGTGGTTGATATCTATGATGCTTCCAACGATTCATACTCCTCAGGAAGGTATTTTTGTGAACAATCGATTTCAGTAATGATAACCTCATGATATTTCAATTTTTTTCATATTCAGAATAGTGGTTTTGAAATACTGAAGAACAAGGATCGGAAAAGACTGCAGAAAGAATGCATTTTCTACAGACACAGTGTTGAAAGGATACTACAAATAATATTCAGAATCCGGATCAATTTATTTCATACTCAGATATGTAAGTGGTTTTTTATTGCGATCAGGGAATTATCAAATTCTATGAAATATATAGGAGCTGGGCTCCCCATCGGGGAATACCTGAACCTTGGCTGGTACATGATAATGGTTTTATTTGCAGTGATGCAAATCTCCATGTCTAAAAAATACATTATTTTCATTTCCATTTTCAATACTAAAAGTATAGCTCTATAATATTGAATATAATAATGCCTTGGTTGGATCAGCAGACGGACCCTTGTAACCTATAACATGCGTATAATGAAATGAATGGAGTGTTGATAAGGGATAAAACCGAATTTTTGAAAAGGCGTAGGAACTTCATGTTCTCAAGTAGCTAGTTTCCAGAACATAGGGTGCTGAAGTTCAAATAAGATCATTTTTGGATTATAAGGCGAAAACAACAAGAATTTTGATCGATATCGATTTTGGTATATGTTTTTCTTTTCCGAAACCTCAATCTTTCACGATAATTACTTCCGTCATTCGATCCAGTAATGCACTACAAGATGGTTGTTGTGGTAATTTTCTCATATATTCCACACCATTGAAAGAATTTTGATAAATTCCATATTTTCGTATTTCCTTTCAAGTTTTTTTGAAGAAAAACACACTTCCAGAGAGTTGAGATGAACTGTTTTAGAAATATTCGATTCAGAATGGTACCTTGCAAAAATCATTGTCCATAATAGTTGATTCACCACGAGAACAAGAACAATATTCCATATTTCTCCTTGAAATGAGTATGTTCAGCAATAGAAGGAAAACAAGCGATTACTCAATCATTCCATCACTGCGGAACATTTTTTCCTACAAACGTCAAAAAATGACAAGGTTCATACGTTGATGATAACAAATTCGGAATGACCCTTTTTGTCAGTTTCCTTCGTTACCACAACACCATGTGCGAAGCAGTGCGCGAAGTACATACTTCGCGCATTGTATGTAAACTAAATGAAACTTCTTTTATTTATTTATTCTCATTCATTTCTGGATGTTTAACAATTTCATTTCCATCTCTGGGGCCGTACGAAAGGAAATTTCTATAATGTTCGTGGAACTTCGTGCGTACCTATAGAGACGTTAGGGAAATGCCTTTCAAGCCAGTTCAACATTATTTTTTGTATAAGGCTGAGCATATTACTCCAGAACTACATTTTTTGACGTCTGCAGAAAAAAATTGTTTGCAACTCGTGCGCGAAATACTTGTGTCTTCTCGAATATTTTCCGACTCGACTGCGCTTCGTTAGAAGAATCGATTCTTGATTCCCAAAGTAGCATTCCGAGCACTAGATACAAAAATAACAATTTTGTTATAACCTGCTCTTCAAAATGATGAGGAATACCTATGCAATATTTTATTCAATGTCAAATTTTTTTTCAAACACACTTGGAGATCATATGCTTTCACAACACTATTTGCACTAGAAATACTATTAACCAGAAACAATCTTGGTTTCATCAGTGACAAACATAATATGAGAGCCCCAAGTACATAGATAAAGAACAGATGACAATTCAAAAATTTCTTAGTTATCGAAAATTTATTCCTAATTTAACCAAATGCAGAATCTGAATTCAAAACACTCAAAAGCCCCTGAGTTATTATGGAAAATGATATTTTTATGAAATCTAGGTAATAACTCAATGCTCGTCATATTTCATGAGAAGGTAGCTTGTCATGGTAGCATTCACCTAAATTTTATCTGAGATTGAGTAGATGAAATCAGCCGTTCCAACAAATTAATGAGATCTGTGCCGTGAAAAGAGAATTATCGAATTCATAAAAAATATGTGTGATAAATGATGCCTGATATCAGTAATAACTTCAATTTCTGCATGATAACCTTTCAAATCATTGTGAGAAAATATTGTTGCCAAACCATATTTTGTTCATTCGCCATATGCACTGTTCATCGGACGAAAAGTTTAGTCACTTGAGCATATTCCCTACAGTTATCACTCCACTCAGTTTTATCACACTCTCATCTCACTCATCGCCGCATGCGGCACATTCATAGCCCCCTTCGCCATATTATTATGCGAGCTGAGCAAAGGCTGGCTTTCCGGGCTCCTTGCTCTAGGCGGTGGTGGGGGCTTCGGCACGCACAATGGCATCGTCGCATTCCCGTTAGGAGGCTGGACTAGACCTTGCTGCTGCATCTCCGCGATGACGCAAGCCGTGTTGTTCATCAAGCTGGCGTTCTTCGGCAGGGTCATACAGCCGTGCTGATGTCCCTGATAGCTGTGCATCTGAGGTTTCTTCGGCAAAGTCATGCAGTTCTGCATGATGACGTTCGGGCTGGGGGGAGGAGCCTTCAGAGTGTTGGCTATACTGGTGGGGCAGAGATGCTGGTTTTTATGTACGTCGTGAGCATTTGCAGCTAGGATCATGGCAGAGGTGTCCTGCTCCACGTCGACTATGACATTGGAGCTTTGTGAGTGCCCCATGTGGTAGTGTTGATGTTTCGATATAGTCTCGAAGGCTGCTTGGTTCCTGCTCTGCTGCTGCTGCAAGTTTTTCACCTCCATTCGCGTCTTGTCTCGCTGGTAATACACCCCAGCGAATATCAGCACGTTGAGGATCAATAAAGAGCAGCCGATCGCTATAGTCACGCTCAAAGCTGTGCTGTAAGCTGCATAACCAGCAGCCTCCAGGCTTGCTAGGGTGTCGGTGGCATTATTTTGATTTTGGAACAACTGGTGGTTGTAGTTTCCAGAAGGTATAACACTAACACACGTGGTAACCATAGTCTCTACAGTGGTTGGTGCGTCTAAAGCTGTCAAGCTGGTGTTTGGTCGTCTTCTTATCAGCTCCATAGTTGGATCGTAGTAGCTGACTCGCGAGAGAGGGTCAGGACGGACTGCTCCGTCGTAGAGGTCGGCACTGTTGTGGTTTCTGAAGAGGTTATGCCTGGCCACGACATCTTCCATGCCTGCCCGATGGAGTTCTGGGATTAGTCTGAGCCAAACGCTGAGCTGGTGAGCTCGGAAGTGATTTTTCATGCGTGGTTTCATACCTGTAACAATGAAAATTATTGTTTGATATTTTTCAAATTTTGTAAAGGTAGTGTCGAAGTGATAATGATATACAAAAAGCAAGAAAGTTTGTACACACATGCCGTCGTTGGCTTATAACAGGAAAAGGAGAACAGCAAATCCAAAATTGGCAGAGAGGTTCCGAATAACTGTGTGTAAGGTATATTCTTCTACATTCAAACATATTTCAACTCATTTCACAAGATTACATTTCCCTCCTCATATTCTGAGGAAACATATTTTTTGAACAACTTTCAGCCAACACGTTTTTTTTATTGGCCTCTGTCTGGAAGCTATAAGACTCTGAAACTAATTCCTGAATTATTAATGATCTTGGTACGGATGCATTCAGAACTAGTACCATTCTCTAGACTACTCTTGAGGATTTTCAGCAGATAACATGAAGATACGAGGATGAGCTGAACCTCATATTGCCTATATTTATGATCTTGATTGATTTTTCTCACTAATCTCATTCTTCATCTTGTTCAGCACGATTTGAAGTCGAGAATCTGCAACATTCATCACAATTTATATAACTTACAGCACAAATGGCTTTTCAGCCGACTTGATTTTCGTTAGGGATGAGTGATTTATTTGAAAATGCTAACTTCAGAATTCCATAACTATCAATCAAATGAAGATAGAAGCAAGTTCATGAATGAGAGTTATTCGAAAAAATATATCTTTTCAGAATAATTCACACATGAGCCTCAATAAATCTCACTGACTGACACCGCCAGTTTTTAGTTCGGTTTTGAATTAATTGTATCATATTGCATACAAAACAGTCTGATTCTTGGCAGACTTGATTTTAATAACAGCTCGAGAGTTCTATAGTCATCAACAAAAAAAAAATAGTTATAAAAATTGTTGAAAAAAATGTGTTCTTACAGAAATTTCATGAATTCTTGAAAGGAATAACTTCTTTCACACCACTTCCGCCATTTTGAGAAGTGTTGAAGAATGTTTGAATACAGAAAAATACACCTTACACACAGCTATTCAAATTCCTGATATGATCCAAGGGTGGCAAGTATGAATCACCCTTTACTAGCTGTTGTGACGATAAAGTAAATATCAATAATCTTGAATTTTCGGAATGTTGGCCAAATGAGCAGAAAAAAATCTCAGTAGGCACTGTAGTAAGTAATACTTGATGACCGATAGTATTTCTCTTATATAACCATGGAACTTAATCATTCTCCTCTTGGTGAGGAATTATTCCCAAATGAATTATAATATTCATTTTTGAATATCATTTGGTATTTTCTTCCCTCGATCCTTTAAAATAGAGATATAAGTATGATTTCATTATACGCGTAGTAGGACACATCAGATGATTTGCACCAATATGTCTTTGAGAATCTTGTCAGTTACACTTCGTTTTGAAAAATGTTTGTAGATAAGGAATATAGATATATTGAAAAAAATGTCGAATTTTTACTCAACAAAGGACGTTTTGGGAAAGAATCTGTTTCCGTTTCCAACATTGAAATTAACGATATCACATTTAATATAAATGATACTCTCGTTAGTTTTGAAGTATAGTGAGTTTACACACAGATGATCCAATAGATAAGACTAGAAATAGTGAAATATTAATTAGAAGATGATGAAATCATCACTGAGAGAACCATTCTGAGTATCGTACCAATTATGGAATTTTTTGGAATTGTGCCTGAAAACAACATATTCTTAACTAGATGATGAGATCTTTCAGTTCTGGCATGGCTATGGGTTCACCATTATCTCCAATTTCGAGCAATATAATCATGGAGAATTCCGAAGAAAACATGATCTAAAACTACCGGAAACAACCAAGAACGTGGTGGAGATACGTTAGATGACATCATCATAATTTTGCCACATAACCTTGTAAAGCTACATCATTATCTGAATTACGTTTACAATGCCGAACCCACGATGAATATCACTTTGGAAATTAGGTCCGACAAGCAGTTATCGTTTTTAGATGTTCTTATTGGAAAAATTCAATGATGTCTCCGTAATAAGTGTATATCATGAAGAGACTCATACTGACAGATACCTCAACTTTCAATCAGATCATCAGAAAAATATCGAAAGAGAAAAATTACAAATCACTTCATGATAGAGCAATTATTGTCGATAACGAAATGCACCACATTGAAGATGTTCCTCATCAACTCCTACCCAAACGATTTACCAAATTTAAATAAAAAAAAGCATCACAACCAGAACAACAAACAATAACGACAAATAAAATACCATACATTCCCGGAATATTTGAAATAATGTGTTGTTGATGAGTTTCAATTGAGAACTGTATCCAAAACTAACAATACAATGAGATCCATTCTTACTCAAACGGAGCCAAAAAATGGATAACAATCATAACAAAATTGAATGTATGGTATACCTTGTGTTTGTCGAAAGTATAACACAGGTGAAACAAAGGGACATCTCTCAGATACGGACAAAAGAAAATAAGTACAATATCAAGAAAATTCATATCTATGAATCAAAACTAGCTGGAAATATCCTTACTGAATATAAACAACATATGGCAGGATGAAATAAAATCAAAATCATAGGAAAGGAAGATAACAATCGGAAGAGAAAACTCAAGGAATCTGCTTGCATTCTTCAAAACTGAGAAAATAGCATTGCTTCATGTTCAGTTGATATAAATAGAACATTGGTATTCACTACTGATTACTGAACATGAAAATCGTAGATTCAAAATCAATTAACAAAAACATCTTGTAACCCATTGTATGTCAACATCAAAGTATGTCACTGCGAAGTGTCACATGAAACAATTTCCAAAGAGAACTAATTGACGATTCTTTCGGTAGAAAACGAAAGCAGATTCGTTTCCGAGACGTCCAACATTGAGTAAAAATTTTATATTTTCTCAATATACATTTTTCAAAACAGGATGTCACTGCCAAATTATGTTTTTTTTTCAGGCTCCATGGTAGAAGAATTTTTGAGCGCAGTAACATTTTGGGGCAATTCATCTGATATATTGAAATGATTCTCATTCAAGAGGAACGAAGAGATAAAATCCTAAATAATCTAGAAGAATTGATATACCACCTCCTCGGTTAACCTATAGAGAGTATTTAAATCATCCTATGTAATTAGTCTCCACTTATTCACGAGTTTTCTTCAATATCAGGTATGAGACAAAACTAACATCAAGTTGTGTTATAGAATGAACAAGTGGTTGCATACTCCATGCTACACAATGATCCACAGTAGTATTCCTAACATGAACAAATACTTGCTGACTTCATTATCCAGATCCATAAGTTGGCGTCAAGTATCTGAAGACAATAATGAAATGACATATTCGCTTCTGACAACAAGGAGGATGACTCAACTCTGGATATAGCCTGGGAGTGACAACATATGTTTCGGATGCTGAACTTCAATGTGAACAGTATTTCGAATCGGCCAGCAATCATTGGAGATTATCATCAGTGGAGAACAATGATCGGAATTATCTACAATGGTTCTACAAGTTGAATCCCATGAATCAGTTGTGGGTTTGTTCGATGCCAAAACTGTCGAAATATCGAATTATAAGATACCTCTGGGAATAAGCTAGTTAATTTTCTATTGACCCCATTCGAACTCGAGTGACTGTAACAATATCACTTCCAGTGGAGGATTCTGGCTACCTAATACAGTATGGTGTGTATTGAAACGATTAATCATAGTGATCCCACAGCTTGTTTATTTTCGGTTGAACTTTGCAGGTAGTTGGTAGATAAATGACCGCTTGGTGGCTCATGGTCAATAATTTGATTTGGGAATAGGTGGCGACTGAAAGGCTTTCTAGTTCTCTCTCGAGATATTGGGTTTATAACGAGTAGAAAGTAGGTAACAATCTCGAGCAATACTTTCTGGATGGTCAGTTCTTATTTATTTCAGAGTTGATTGACAAGAGACGAAACCAGCTGTAGCGCCGTTTCTTAATTGTTGTCCGATAACGATGATCTGAAACAAATAATCATATATAAGCTTCTCCTGGATGAAAGGAATTATGGGTGTTCATCCAAATAATTTCCCAAGTCTTTTGCACAAAACTCTACTTGTTAGGCATTATTTGAATTCAGAAAATCATTGTGCATTGAGAAAATTCCACGTTACCATCTACCTACTAAATCGTATGATGATTTGTTCTAAAATTATGTATTAGCGACCATTCGCGACAATAGTAAGTATGTTGATTGGTAACTGCTGATGAACAAAAAAAATCATACTTCTCGACTGTTTGAGACAGAAATATAATTTCGGAAGGGTGAAATAGATCTTTGCAATACTTGGAGAATCTAATTACATACATTGTTATTCATTTATGATACTTTGGTACTCTAGATTGTATCAATATGAGCTCTGTATATGATGCGATAAATTATGTGTACAGTTATTTTTTGTAATCGATAATATTTTCAGCTATATCATAGAACAATCGGACAATCGAGAAATTTCCAACCCGGTATGGATGGATTCGTAGACGACGTTCCGCTGGATATTTGAAGATTTATTTGTTTTCTTCTCGTCTTTATTTTATTTTCCACAGAATAATGTTTTCTAACATTATGAGAATCACCTTGAATAACCTGACTAGAAAAGTGAAATACGTATATGAAGGTATTCTGAAAAATTTGAATAATCAATTCTTTGTGCTTCTAGTAAGACTCTGATCTCTTTGATATGTTTTATTCCATAGCACAAAATTCGTTTTCTTGAATAACATCACCGTATACATGGTTGTATGTGAGAATTGCACATATCACCCTTCGACCTACACTAAAATATTATGATTTCTCTATTCGCAGAAATTGTTATAGCATTTCTGTGGCAGGTTCATAATGAAAAATATATTCACGTAGGTATCAATTGAGTATCGAAAAATTTGGTCGATTTGATTTTTTCTATAAATTCCACGCGATATGAGAAGAAATCATCATGTAGCAATCTCATTATTTTATTTCTATCACTCATACGTACTCGACAAGCCCAGTCATCTCACGTTTTTGTCGTCAACCTCGAAATATGTCGAACAACTCGTTAGCAAAACTCGTTTATACATAGAACGGCAAAGCTTTGAAATTTTTTGCCAACAGAGCATTTTCAAGAGCTAATTATCACCAAATGTTGAAAAAAATCTAAATACCTACCTCCGCGCCCTATCCTTCCTGTAGGTACTCACGATGTTTCGCGAACGTTATGGGGATTCCCTCTCGAACGCTCCAAGAGACGACAAAATGGTGGCCGTATTTCCTTTTTTCTCATATTTTGTTAGCCTGAGAGTTCACTTCGACTTTTCGACAGTGTGAAAACAACCTATTGAAACACAATGGAATCTAATCAATAGTAATGAGTAATCAATATTAATGAGTAATACTCGGGCTATAGTATACAATATTTATTAGTCAACTCGAACGTTTTCGGCTCTAGGCCATCATCAGGAGAATATCTGAGAAGTGAATTTTTCTATATAGGTATCATGTGTGTAAAATATTTTAGGTTAAAAGTTTGTTGATTTCGGAGAAGAAAATATGTGAATGAAATTGTAAACTCACTTGTCAAATAGTCTTACAGAAGATATGCATTAAAAACAATGGAATTGTATCATTCAGCATTGGTTACGTCATGAGATGTTTTTGGATTCATCCAAAATATTTCAAATAGCAATATCAATTATTGAGATGCTGTTTCCTCTACTTTCGGAAAGAAAAGACATGAAACTAAATACATTGAGACATGACAGACAGATTGACATGAAACGCAATGATAGAAGATGATTAGTGACAGTGACCACGGAACAAATTAGAACATATGACAAGCCAGACAAAGTAAATAATTTAAATGTGTATGTGACGAACATTGTTGTCAGATCCGGATGAATAACTGCAAATTGAATTGAATTAACAAATTGCAATTTTTATTATATGAAATGATTATGTAATGATGAGTAATGGTGCGACACAGATGAGCAATTGAGAGAATATTGACTCATAATTATTCAGTCAATTAGTTATTGGAAGGAATCGAAATTGTCTTTAGAGATTTGAAAATTGGTTTGAAGCGGGTTTGATTGAGATGGACAATGGAATCTGTATTCAAGCAAGTACTAATCTTCATATACCTACTCTCTTCTTTATACTAAAATATAGTTTATAGACTATCAGATAGCGGTGTCCAGTCAATTCACACTATATTGTGACATTTCCCCTTTTTCTCCTATGGTCTTCGTATAAAGTTTAAATATTTCAGATTATTTCTATTTGGCTGAGTAAAGTAAAGTGATTGAAGAAGAGATAACCAAATCTTTGTAATACGATGAATTCTTCTTGTCACCATGGCGACGCAAAAAAGACGTAAACAAAATTTGCAATTGTGGTTCAAGTAAAACGAAGAGAAAACTTTCACACCCACAGCAAAGTTCACTGAAATCATTCAACAAAAGAGACTTCGTGATGCCTTTCATACTTTTTCAACTCATTGAAATTCTTTTGTATGTATATAATATATCTGTACGTGACTGACTCTTCTCCACCACGTGGTTGTGAATCTGCCATTATTTACTTACCACCAAATATATAGAAATGTCTCTCCATATAGATAAATCAATCAGTTCTCGAACTGTCCTGAGAATATAGTTTTTTGTACCTACTAGTTCCTCATTCGAGTCTACTCCCCATTCGATTTGTGGTAATTAGTATCACACAACCAATTTCTGAACATTATTGATCCTATAAAACCAAATATATCGATAGAATATGACCTCAGGCACCACTGATTAATCTTCCAACCGAGACATACCCCCTTCTCCTCATTTATCTCTTTCAATCCAACATTTTTCGGTCGAAATTATTGTAATGCTGTGGGTGTTTCGCGGCGTCGTTCTGGAGAGAGACGTCGGAAAAAAGGCCAGAGGAAGTGCGAAAGAGACGGAGATGAAGAGAGATGGCACGCGGCGATCCTGAGAGACTGAAGATTTATAACCGGGCCGAGATCATTTCAGTCGCATACATCTTGCACCAGTGACGCCGAAAAAGTTTTTGCAACGCCGGAATGGAACGAGTGTAGTTTTCGGGTTTTTAGAGCAATTAGTGGTGGATATCCTCATGAATCTGAGAGTAAGCCAGTGGGATGACAATTTCTTTCTAGGAAAAGCTTCACGAGATTCTGAGTGATGAATGTGAAACGTTGTTTTGGTTATTGGAGTCTTTAACAGTTCATTTGTTTTTCTTATTGAGAGAGCAGGACTCGCAATACTCGCATGAGTTCAGATCCAGAATGTGCATCATCACATAGTGTCTTCTTCTTTCCTAAACGAATCACTTAGACGTTTGTTTCACACCAAATCACTTAGAGGAAACTTTCCAAGAAAACGTTTTTAAATCTATAATGAAACTTTTATAAAGCTGATAATGGCATTCTTCTTGATATTCCACCTCTGAAGTTTGAGCAATCACGACTACCTACCAGATTGATAATCACTTAAAATTCAGTGAATCACATTTGGGAAGTTCCCATCTTGGAACATGATAGTAGAGAGACGAACAAATGAGTTCCAGATCAGGTTGGGATGAACAGGCCTCGTTAGAGAGAGATTTTTTTTATCTTCTTGTAGTTTTTAACTTTTCGCCCAATCTACTGAAATCACATCACACTGATGTCTTTATCAAAGGTTCGTGATTATCTCTCTCATTGAAATTTTCGTCAGATATATGATTCCAGGTTGAGTGGCAATATTCGTATTTTTGAACGTGAATATAGAATTTGAATATCAGGCAAGAAAATTTGAGAAGAGAAGATAGTTAGCGAAACACTTGTCGGGGCGTATGAAAAATCGGTTTGGTTTCTGGTAAAACGTTTCGATATATCATAATTTCACTGTCTGATCCAGAAAGTCAGAGGAACTTTCCGTATAATCTGATTTGACATTATAACTCAGGTCGAAACTCTTCCATATTATCTGGAATTCGAATCAGATGACTATTCTATTTTCAAGGTTGAATGTTCTTCTCAGTTTGTTTGATGTGACATGAAACCTCAATAACATGCGATGTGATCGAGGCAATTCCAGTCGATTAGCTACCATATTGAATTCAAGTTCAATGAGAATCAATAATTGGGTGAACGAATGATAGCACTATTAGATTGACTGATGAACTATATTGGATATATGGTTTATGACCTTATTATTGACATATGGGTGCATGAATTATTTCAACATAATATATCAAATTTCGAGAATTGCTATGCCAAATGATAAGTTTGTGATAATAAACTAGATTGTGCTCGTAACTTGAATGGTTATCGAATCGTCGATGATTTCTTGTAGAAGATATTATGTAGTCATTTCTTGTACTGAACTCCTCAGTTGATTCTCATCAAATTATGTTTCACTGATTTTGTTCAAATTTTTCTACAAGACGACACGTTCAAGTCTCCTATCTATGGTAGAGAGAAGATACACTACAAGAATTACTTCCATGTTAAAGAAAATGAAGGAATATTATACAAGATTCTCAATTTTCTTAGGGTGTAGTTTACTAGTTTGAGTCCGCTGTTCTTCTGTATTGATGCCCCAGATTCCCTCTTGCTGTTTCGCCTATGTCCAGTCCTTTCTCGTACATCTATATACCATCTCGGATATCCTCAGACATTCGCACGAAGCACATCAAGACGAGCAGTAATTACGGACGCAAGATGGCGCTCCACCGCCTGTCATCATAGATCATAAGCGGTATAGGAACGAAATTAAGCCACTGATAGCAGCGCCGAACCCCTTCCAAATTGGTTCTCTTCAATTCCATATCGATCGCAGCTGTCAAGTTGAGATACATGATACATTTTCCGAATAGTAGCATCTCTGTTGCGGATGGCTGAGTTTCTCTTTCTGATCGAAGAAACTATATCATAGGCTTTTTCTGTTCCCGGTTATAATCATCGATTATCACTTACGTCAAGACGGAATTACTTGATGTTACCATATAAACTGTGCATCTGGTGAATTAATTTGAATGATCCGCCATAAGATATGGATCTATCGCGTTGATGACCCTGAGTCAAAGTTGCTCTCTAGTAGTAATCAGTAGACTGCAGTAGCTGATCTGAATCATTCCACCTATCTCATTCACAGTTTTAGTGTGTGAATATTCATCAAATTAATAAGTTTACAGATTATCTTGATTGTGTGACAAATCGCCGCATTTATTGTAGTTGATTCACAGAAGAGAAAAGTGGTCGAAATGGACCCGAACTCATTTCTATCTACTGAAATAAAATACGTGTGAAAATCACATTTATTCGGTACCGAAGAAGATATTTTTTTGTTCACACTACGAGAGGATTTCTCCCATTTGGAGGCATTTCTGCATGATATTCAGTTGAGAAATATTCCTGAGCCACTCCCAGTATTATAGCAGTGTTCAGAAGATCTATGAAGTGTTTTCCCTAGAATAACAACCGTCTACCCATAGGGACTCATAGTAGAGCAGTTGGAAGAATTGAGGTGGAAATAATTTTCGCAAAAACGCAGTTTTCATTTTCTGAAGCCTCATCCGACCCCTTACACTATATTGAAAATATAGATGCATTCTTCCATGCAAAAATGTTTTAATGCAACTTTTCATATTTCAGGTGCCCAACTCGAAATGATTGTTTCACAACTCAACACATGTTCCGCTACCTATGTTAGGATCTTCAGGATAAGATTCAAACGAACTCCATAATCTTCCTAAAAATGATAGAATGATTAGCAGATCTCAAAATTCGTGTCGAGGTGTAAAACAATAATTTTGGTTTGTGATTGAAACTATTCTCTGTGATCGTGAATGAAAGGTTTCATTATTCCAGGTATACCTAAATATAGTGAATTGAAAGCAGCGATAGAAGATAACAAATGTTTATAATTTTCGTCAAGTATCTCATGATAGTTCCAATTGTGTTAACTTGACTGCTAAAGGTGTTCAAGGAATTATAAGTGCTAGCAGCAACACAAAATAATTGAACTCTTGGAACCAGTGCCTATTCATCATCTAATTGTTCACGTCGAATGTCGTCGTTTGTACGTAAATACGAACAAGATGAAGAATGATCTCAAGTTCAAATCAGATCCTGATAGAGAAGCATCAACTAGTAGCAGCAGCAGCAGCAGCAGCAACAACAGAGCATTGTGAACTGAGCTGCCGACATTCACATTCAAAGATAATTGCTCGTTTTGTGGCAAATTCATCAAGGAAACTGAGAAAATAATTTCGACAAACTATAATTGATGTGTGTGATGCAAGAAACAATTTTCGATCATCAAATGCCTTTGCACGTCTTCTCTCCGTTATCGATACTTGCCAGCAGCAGATGCTCTGTATAATCAGAAATGTAGTGTGAAAGGCAACTCTATTCCTAAGAACATGATATTGTCACGAGTAGAACATACGGTATATTAGTAATTTCAAACCATGAGGGTTTTATAAACATAAAGTTAATCAGATTATCCGTTGACATTGAATTAAAAACTGACCAAGGAACTCTCATGGGAAACGTGCATTTCTAATAAAATAATGTATATAAATAGAGCAACAGCCATGAGTCAAATTTCTCTATCATGTGCCTGTCAGTAGGAGTATTATGTATTCTGAACATTGAACAAGTCACTGATTTATGATTGATTGATAGGTGTCTTCAGTGAAATGAGTGAACGACTGATACTGTGGTTCGGATTCTTCGTTTCGCGATATGCCTTCTTGCTAAAACTACTATGATCATTCGTGTCTGATCACGTCGTTTCAATAAATCAGAATCAATTTCTCTAGTAGTTATTGTAATTGGAGACAACCAGGAAAAAAGAGGAAGTGTGAATAACTTTCGAGAAAAACGCATTTCAAAGTTTAAAACCCTCTTTACTTTTTGGAAGTTGAAGGAAAACTGACATCAAACCACCTGGATTCATTTGATGGAGTATAATGAGCAATGAAGTTGAACGACTAAAAAAAAAATCTTATTTGAATGGAGATATCATCGAAAACGAAAAATGAGTCCGAAGAGTCAGAGGAAATGTCCGAATGAATGATCCAAAAACTGGATTGTTTACTCGCAATTCTGCCCAAGAAGGGCGATTATTCTCGTGGTTGACGCCTCGCTCACAAACTCACTCACTTCTCTGGAACACCGTAAAAAAGTTGGCGATCTGGTTCTTTTTTATAGATATTCTCATGGACAATGTTCTTCTGAAATATCAATAATTGTTCCTCCCTTGGCAGTACCCGCGAGATTATCCCGTCGAGTTGAGTCTCTCGAGGCTCGGCACCCCTTCGTGGTCACTTTGGAGACATGCAGAACATCCCTCTCCAATTACTTGTTCATCCAACAAACAGCGAGGATTTGGAACACATTGCCCAGTAAGGTGATCCAGAAATTGGAGGAGAGTACCAATTCCTACCCCATTTCTCTTAGTTCTCACGATGTTCTCTGAGCATTACCAGGATATCCCTTTTCGTGGGAACCAGAACATAAGAGACAAAATTCTTTTATGTTATCCTCTTCTGGTCAGACGATACTCCTCTAGACCACTAGAGTTCGCAGTAGATAATTTTGAGAACGGCCATTCTGGGTACTTTTGAGCATGATTTTACTAAAACAAATCGAAATGAAGAAAATCTTCAAATCGTTGCCGAGCTCTCGATGCATGTTCATTGGAAATCATCAGAATGCGTGTCAAAACAATCTTGCAGTACCAGACCAGAGGAATTTCAGTATGATGGTTTCGTTCAGTGGACCATCATCTATGGAGTGTTTTTACAAGAAATTACAACCTTCTACCCTCTGGAATGCACGAATCAAGTAGCGTGTGAGCGAACAATTGCTTTACTCGGCGTGTTGATTTTCCCGCTGTTTGTTCGATGAATTCATCCAATTTATTGTGCATGCATGATGGTATGAGATGTGATGTATTGGGGCTTCAAGCTCAAAGCAAACGGGAACGAGTTATTATGCATGTTGGAAGTTGTCGATTCTCCGAGAATTTTCTCAGCATAATACACCAAAACCAAACAGTAAATCGAATTTACGATTCTTATAAATCTACTCGGTTTACTTCAATCTCCTCACTCCACATTTCATTTGAGGAAAATCATCAACTCAAATCATTTAGGTCTCAGCTGGTGGAAAAACCAAATATTGCAGTCTGAAATTGGTGCAAAATTGTATTGATTGATTCCATGACATTCACCATTGTCGTTAGGTCGTTATCACTATACTTATAGAAATAATTGCGTATCGAAATCAATATACTGATTTTTAAAAACGAACTGAAAGGTAATAAATGATCGAAAGAAATGTAGATCGCAGGCAATATGTACTTATTGATGCATGAATAGTTCCACTGAGTCACAAAAAATTTCATTACACTGCAAATGAATTGAGGCTAGTGGTGTTGATCACACCATGTTGAAGGAATCTTTTTTACGTATCATCGCCAAATTCAATCGTCATTTTGATGTCATTATGACGTCAGTCGGACGTCACAGTTTGGTGAGTGAATGACGTCAATATGACGTGAGTAATATGACGTCATTGGGCTGTGACTTATTCACGTCATTATCACGTCAATGCGACGTCAACTACTGACGTCACCTTGGTCATTCCAGTGACGTAAAAAAGACGTCACTGGAACGTCATCTGGTTGCCTGGGCCCTGAGGTCTCAGAGAAATAGCTAACGTCACCACGGAGGCAGCTATAGCTACCTGTGTGACATCCGTGTCCAGGAGTACAAAAATAAGATGCAAATATTATCGAAGGAACTGTGAAGTGACTAGGAAGGGATTATTGGACATAGTCCTCACAAAGGGATAACCGTATACACGTGTTTGCGGCTTCCAGATCTCATCAGTACGGCGAATGAAAGTGCAGCACTTGGTAGGGAACAAAACAACAGATAAACGGAGTCAACAAACAGAAGCCAGCCATAGCGATAGATTGTGACGTCTAGAGCTACAGGTATTTTTTCTCAAATTTTGCATTGTCGTCCATGGATACAAAAAACCAGAACTGATGACCAGATGATTTTGAAAGGCCAGATAATAAAATATTTCTTTGCTTTCTCATCGGTTAGATTTAGTGAGAATTTATTGCTAGAATGTCAGTCGAATTGAACGAAAAAGGTTCCGCTATCTTTAAATCTCAAATTTTGACTGAAGATATTCAGTGGAGTACACAAAAATCAGTATTTGTCGTATTCGACGGAAAATGATGTCTTGAATGCGCCATTTTTGGTATGCAAATTATGACTGAGAGTCCCCCTTTATTGACTTTCAATCGAGTCAAACAAAACATGACGTATTCTTCTGCCATTTCGATTATTTTTTCAACGGAAGTGTCCAATTGCATTATCACCGTAAATATTTGAACTTGCCAGTTCCACTTGAATCGCTTGATGGGAATTGAGTGACGAGTCCATATAAACGATTTTGGAGCCAACAGAAAAAAATATTATGTGATTCATTACAAGATGAGCAGTGGTATTCGAAATGAAATGGTCAAGAATATTTGTTCTAACAATGGCTTCCATCTACGTTGTTTTCGAGAATGATCGAACACAGAAATATGGGTAACTGGATGATATGAATATTTTTTCAATCGAATGAAAACACACAGGCTTGAAGTGTTTTCAGCATACCGATTTTGCTGGATGGTAGAAAACTGTTCGAATAGGATTATTTCGTGAAATGTTGGAATCAATGTTTTCAGAATAAAAGTCACTTACTAATCCTAATCAGCCTAATCAGATGACATTATCAAAATGGCGATGTAAGGAACGTTAGAACTACACAGTGAACAAGCCTCAGAAAAATCATGTATTGCAAAATTGAGCAACCATGTTGGCCAGTTGAGTATGCCTTGTTCAAATCCAAGAAACCAGTGGATATTGAAACCTAGTCTGAGTATCACCTACCAAGTGAGAGATCACAAACTCATGAAGAGCTATTACTCACGGAATATTATTTTTATCATGATCATTCAGCTGCCCAGATTGATTTTCAGATTCCAACAATCTGAATTATCAAATTAAAATAAAACAGCACAAGTAGTAATGTTTCTTGGGCGGTCCTGAGACAGTTTGGTGACCATCAAGTTTTCCAGATATCGAGGTGAAGAAAATTTCAGTGAATTTGTGCAGACTTTTCGAGGACAATTTGAACAAGTATCAATAATAACCTGAAGGTATTTTTGAAGAAGTTGGAGAAGACTGACATTATCACTTGTGGTACCTATATCACTTTTTTAGTAATCACCAATTTGGTTTCCGAAAGGGTCGTTCCACCCAAAATGCTATAATTTCTTCAAATTCGCATATCATGTAAAATTTTTAACAGAATAATAAGTGCTCAGCACTCTTTTTTGATCTGAAAAGAGCGTTCGATGTCATAAATATTGACTTTTACAGATGCGGCATGCGCGGTCTGGCTTTCGAGTGGATTAAATCTTACCTCAATAGAAAACAAAAAACTCGGTTCATTCAAGTTTCATTTCAGTTACCAGTGGCGTTTTTCAGGAAAGCATACTAGGACCCCTCCTATTTATGATTTTTTTGATAGCCTCATGCAGGATTTTCAATATCATGTGGTGCGATTAACCAGATGATAAATTTCTGCGAAGTTAATGGACTTGTTTCAAACGGAGATAAAACTGGAATGAGACTATTTAGTCTTACTGATTTGAATAAAAGCCTGTTTGTTAACCTCAACAACAGGAACATTGAACAGAAGAAAGTTGCCAAATATCTTGGGATTTCTATAGATGAGCATTTGACGTGGTCGTGTCAAGTTGATTCAATATTGAAAAAAATGTCAATCTACACTTGCGTTCTTCCGCAACTTAGGGATAAGGTGGACGTTTATCCCTTTATACTTTATTATTATGGATATGTCCAATCTTGTCTTCCTTATGCCGTCATCTGCTAGGGCAACTGTGCCAGGGCTGATGAGGTCTTCAGAGCTCAAAAGAGAATAATTAGAATTATATTATTCAAATCGTATACCTTTTCTTGTAGAGAATCATTTCCAGAATTGAACCTACTAACATTTCCCTCATTGTTCATTCTTGCATCAATAATGCAGGTCGAAAATAACTCATCTGAATATACTGTTTCTAGAAATAATCAATTTGATCTTAAAGTAAATATGGATTTGGCCTTACCCAAGCACAGACTGACCAAAGTAGCAAATAGTCCCATTGTGCTACCTATCAAATTATATAATAAACTACCAATTGATTTGAAAAAGATACAAACTAAACATAAATTCAAAAATACCCTTAAAATTATTTTGATTAAAAATGCATTCTATTCAATGATTTTTTCAATTGCAACGTCTCTGACCTCGCACCTGCTAGTTTTTGTTGATGTCCTCAACACTTTTGTTTGTGTGCAAAATCTTCCGAAGTTTGTTTTTCTACCTATTATGTATGTTTACTCACTCTATATCGGATTTTTCACGTAGAAAACCTTTTTCAAAGTCTATGGAAATGAATATTTTGTATTTGTATTATTATTTATTTGTATCACTTGTGTCATCTATTCATTCAAAACTCAACTTGAAATAATTCTACTGTGTGATATCAGATTGGGCCACATCAGAATCATCTGATTTCCGGAATATATCACATCAAGTTAACCTACAATGCTTTTGAGGTAATTCGATGTGATGATTTATTATAAATATATACATTTGTATGTGATTCCCTCTGAAGATTTATAGATACTCTCAATTCAATTTCATATCTTATCCATCAGTATGAATTTAATTTCAGGTGTTTCAAAATATTACTTCACATTGTTTCTTGGAATATAAAAAGAATCACATTCCATTTGTCATTGCCAGGAAAGATTGCATCCGAAATCCCAATTTCGGAAGTATACATTCGGTTACACCAAAGATCAGGAATACCCCTATTATTCATCTAGGCCTCAGTTTCCATTTCATCGGATAATGATAAGGAAATCTCTCGAAATTTGTGGGCTCACCGATAATTGCTCACGAATCAAGCGTGAAATGACATTCCGGCCATCTCCATTCCACTTAACAGGTCCTTTCCACCGTTTAACTCATTTCTTGCCCTTGCTTATCGATGAATATTTCATGTTCCATTACAGCTCGGCAAGGGTGTTTGTTTATTGCTGAGAGTATTTCTACTAAAATACGAGCCTTCTCAGGAAGGGAAATGGAATACCTATATTGTATTGATGAATATGAGGACCATCAAAGTGAATTTCTGTGAGTTGAAAAAGTATTTCAAAACCATTTATCCAATAGTCATAGTCGTTGCCTTTCAGACTTTTTTTTTTTTTTTTTTTTTTTTTTTTTTTTTTATCGCTTGGAGCGCACGAAAGGGAATCCCTAATTGGCCATTGGGGGTTCACAATCGAAGATAGTTTTAATTGACACTTTACTATGATAAAAATAGTGATAATCTAAAAGCATATATGGGGTAATAGGTACATGATGATCAAGTGATGGAGTGCCTTCGGAATTAGAACATATGTATTGTATCTCAGGTGATCAATGAGCCAAATTCAAGAGGAGTTGGTTCGTAGAAAATCAGTTTACCGCTTCTGAAATTGTAGAGGGTGAGTCAAAGATGTGTACAGACCTTCCTGGAGGTTATATTCTGTTGAATGAACTAATGACGCAAAATGTATATTGAGGGAGATATATCCTTTCGAAATTGATGAAAATTAGATAATTCTCTGTGAAATGACTGTTGATAAAATTCGTTATTCTGATACACATCTACATTCCAGATATTGTTATTAATGGTGATTTCGTTCTAGTGACAAAAAAGAAGCATTCGATAGACCGAAAATAATGACATGGATACGGTGCTCTTATCAGCATACAACAATTTCAACCCTCCTCGAGATAATTGAGTTTCATGTAAAAGATATTACCAGATTAATTCATCGGTAACAATATTATTCCTAATTTTCACAATTAGGACATAAACATTGTTATTATTTATCTCTTCATTTAGTTTTCCTGCTCAGTAATATCACTGCGATTTTCAACTAAGATTCGGAGTAATTGAAGTTTATTCTTGATGCTGAGATGTTTCCTGCTTGTCGCGTTCCAAATTCAAGAACAATTTTGAGGATTGTCTAAAGATGCGTGAAACAAAATGTTCTGAAACAAAAAAATAGAGATCGTTTCTGGCTTAGAGGTTCGAGGCCTCCATTGCTGATGATAATAAATACCATATGTCACTACATATACATACTTCAAGAACTCAAATATCTCGAGAACGAATACAATTATTTTACTTCGATAATATCACCGATTGTGATTGATTTATCTTCCTCTTATTTTCTACTAACAGAAATACGAGGAAAAATGTTGTCTTCAAAAAATCATGACCCACCCTGTTAAACCACAGTTCATCACGATATCAGAAGTATAGAAGTGTAACAAATGGATGTATTTCATCAACATATATCCATGCAGGAGATCTCAATCTGGATTGTAGTTTTTACTGTTTATGAGTTATGCAGAGAAATAATTACAATTCCATCAATTTTGGATGAATATAATATCTTCCTATAAATGTTGGACCATCAGTTCATTCATCGAACTAAACTCAATTTTCAATATACTTTCACCTCCAGAAAGCTTGGTATACAATTTTAACTCACCCTGTATACATCGACATTTTGAAGAAAAATGATTCCTCGAATTACCCCCACAGCACAGTATTACCGCACTTGAATGCTGTTTACATGAGGTAATAATGACCAAGAAACATTTCGTTGCTATCAGGTTAATCCGACAAGAAATTTTTCAACTTCTAATAAATCATATCAAGTCGTGCGAGAAGCACCATCGTGCTGAAATCGAAACCATTTCCACGCCGCATCGCACAGATGTTGTCACATTCCTCGAATTGAAATTAGATGGATGAGGAAGTTTCGAGTTGATTTCGAGTTGATCGACAGTTGGTGCATCCAGTTCCTCATTCCGGAATTAGATCACGTTCCAGAAGTTGTCCCTCATCGGAGCGAAGTTTGAAGGCAACTTCTTCAAAGGATAGGATGAAAGTTACATTTGTCGTTACAGATTAGTCGGGAGGGTTATAAGCTGGAAAATTGATTCTATGCATGAACTTTTGACAGGTTTCGATATTTGAACAGATTGAATTTAAGCAGAGTTTTGACACGAGCTCAGAAGTTGTTCGAAACTTGGATGGGTTGGAATGAACACAAAAGGATAATAGACTGGTCAGTAGGGAAATACATTAATGAGCCAGCAGCTCTTTGCCAGTCACAATCTGGTGTGAATCAATACAAGTATACTTCTTCTAATATGAATTCCAATTATTATCTCAGTACTGGATATAATCGGCTTTTCAAAATTATTTGAATGCATATTACATGAAAAAAATGTATTGGCATGTCTGCAACAAAATATCAGTGTCACAACATGGGTGTTGTAGAAATAGGAAACCGAGAGATATAGTTGAGAGGGAGAGGGGGGTCAAGAGTTGATTGTGTATATATTGATATGGCTAAGGCTTCTGACAAAGTCGACCACGATATACTCATGAAGACACTTGTTGCGTTCAGATTCAGTGACGAACTACTCACATTACTTGCTAACTATCTACATGGAAGGTATCAATATGTTGAATTCAAGGGCAAAAAGTCAAAATATTCCATAGCAAAATCAGGTGTGCCCTAGGGCTCTAATCTTGGTCCACTTCTCTCCACATCATTTATAGATGATCTATCAGCATATGTATCGTGGGATTGTCTCAATTATGCCGACGACTGTAAAATATTTCGCGAAATCAAAGGTCTGAATGACAACGCAATTCTGCAAGATGATTTGACATCGATATCCAATTGTACTGTGGAGAGCAAACTTCGAAAAAATATACAGGAGTGTTCAACTTCACCTTTCATTCGCTCACGGAATTCCATTGTGTCAGGATATATGATCAACAATCAGAATATAAGCAGAAGCTCTCAAATTCTCAAAAGTCAAGCAGCGATGCTTCTAGGTTTTCCCAAAAAAGCAACAAGATATTTAAAAAATGAAGCAACTTCAAAGCCCCTCTACACTTCCCTAATCCGCAGTCGGCTTGAATTTGGGTCCATAATATGGGCACCATCGATGCTTGGGAAAAGCAGTGGAAACAACAAAAAATATATGATACCTATATTATAAGAAACATCACACGAATCCAGGTTACCTTCCTCTCTTATGAACCTCATAGAAAAGAGTTTGGACTGATCAACTCAGGACAACGTGAAGATATTCAAAAACTGACGTTTGTTTGCAAATTGCTTGCTAATTCCATTAACAGTTCATATATTTCTTCTCGAATCAAATTCATGGTGCCGTCTCGGAATTTGGGACCAAAAAAATCTCATTCCCTGTCCCTAGAAGACCAAACATAATTGACAATTTTTGCTCTCTCCTAAACAAATATTTGAATGAAGTTGACATAGCCGCCTTCACTATAACCGTGAGTCGTATGAAAGCTCTGATGATGAAATGACACTCATGAAAAAAGTGCTGCAAGGCATTATGAATGAAAATGGTACTCACCGTCCAGACTAGCCAAGTTCTCGTCTTATCTTCTATATTTCACAATCGAATTTTTCTCTTTCCTCTTCACCCCTCTGGGAACACACAAATCACCAGAATGTAAAATCGCAGATCCGTAATCCATCAGAATATACATTTTCAAACCAGTAACTTAACAGAACAATATTTTATAGGAATCGTATTTATCTCTACTGTAGATGCACAGAACCGCAATCCCTCAAACCGTATTTTGTAAACTGTACATGAGCATACCAGACAATAACAGATTGCAAATGCGCAGATGTGTATTTTTCTATAATAGCAATATCGCAGATCCGCAAATATACAGAATCGAAAACTAACAAACCAACATCACAGCGGAATGATATTTCGTCAGAATCATAACAACACAGACCGTAATTCGTCAGAATCGCAGAATGACAGACCGCACATTAGCAGACCGTACTTTGTCAGAATCGAAATACAACAGACCGTTTATCGACAGAATAGTAAAATGTCAGAACCGTACATTGACAGAATAGCAAAAAATCAGAACAGCATATTCACAGAATCTCGAAATATCAGAACTGTAAATTGGAAGAATCGTAAAATGCTAAAACCGTACATCGACAGACTCGTAATACAACAGACCGTATTCCATCAGAATCATATTATATCAGAACGTACAATGACAGAATGTACTTCATCAGACTGTAATGTCATATACTGTATTGTGATAGAATCGTAAACTATCAGAACCGTAATTCAGCAGAATAGTAGAATGTTAGATCCGTAAAATAACAGAATCGTGAAAATTCAGAACCGTACATCGACAGAATCGTGAAACATAGGAACTGTACGTCAGCAGAACCGTAAAAAATCAAAACCGTACATTGGCAGAATCGGAATTCATCAGAATGTAATGCAGCAGAACCGTAAAATGACAGACTGCAGAGGGGCCTACCAGCCACGCGCAGAGCGAACGCCGGTCACAGTGTTGCCTGCTCTCACGTCATGTGGGGATTCTACGTATACTTTCAGTTCGACCTGCTTTCATGTTCCTATTGCTCTTGTACACTCGAGAATAAGATCGTTCATATGATATGAAGTGATGAATGACCACATTTCAATATGAAATATATGAACGTCACCCAACTTTTTTGCTATATGGAGAAGAAAGTGTTTATTTGAAGTATTTTCTTAAAAACTACAATTCCTTGAAGTCAGTTGAGAGAATGGTTCGAGAAATAGGTGTTTAGCATGTTACAAGTGTTTGGGATCACACGTTAAAAGGTAAGGCCCCCGTCATTCTTTGCTCGCACAAGACTTTCGAAGACTTCTGAGGGTTGCTCGTAAGGGGGCAACCGAATGACGGATAAAACAATTTTACAATTTTTTTTTTACAACAAACTTTGGAGTTTTCAAAGTTTGATTATAGATACAAGATATTGGATGTTCTTTATATGAATCTATGTCATACCCAAATTCATTCATTTTGTATTTTGTACCCATATTTCAAGAAAAAGGAAGAAGGTGATACGAAACTAGATTGAAATCGAAGTTCAGCTACGGAATTTAGTTTCGAGAATTCTTCATTAACGATAATTAGTGCGGTGCTGTAGATAGGGATTGATGAAAAAATGCTTATACATACATACATACATACATATGGAAGCCATTGAATAAACGTTCTTGTAAAACTCACTATGGAAGCTATCAAATAAACGTTCTTGTCTATCTGATTCTGATTCTGATCTATATCAGGTGACCTTGGACCATAGGCGCCACCAGATAAAAATAGGATATAGGGCGGACAAAATTCGAAGATGAAATCGGGTAACCTACGAATGAAAACTGAGTGTGAATACTCAAAGCTAATATTAATCTGTGTAATTCTCGAAATGTCATCTCCAACCATTCAGAACTTGAAGACTAATTTTCCATGATATTGACCATATCCACTCGTCAAAACTGAACCGATCACCAGTTCCTAAGCAGTTTTTTGAACAGCCCCAGGTAGCACATCATATTGGCTGGAACCCGATTCCATATTGGGCCGATATAGATATATCGTACATGTGAAAAATAATGAAGGTCCAATATGAGAGTATATTGGACAAACAATATTGTGATGATATTATTGGTGGAATATTGGTTCAACCTGAGCTGAATATGGATTGTCAGCTACAATATTGGAGCAATATTGGTTGTTAAATTCGTTAACAATGTGTTGAAAAACATATCTATGAATGTTATATAATATTGTTTTACGAATGTCGATACAACAACATCGTATACATATTGTTCCCGATATTTACAACCAATATTGCAATTTGAACATTCTCCCCATGTCGATTCTGAAGCGGTTATGCAATATTGTATATTCAAGTGGAACGGCATATCGGTTGGATATTGTTTTTACAATATTTGAAACATTATATTCACCCATCTTGATTGATATCATTTTATCTATATCATGCGGAAGATATCGTATACAATTTGCTTCTTACATTCATAACCAATATCGCGATTTGAATATTGTCTCCATGTTGATTCTGAAGCGGTTGTGCAATATTGTATATTTGAGTTCGACGGCATATTGGTTGAATATTGTTTCAACAATATTCGAAATATCATATTCACCTATCTTGATTAATATCATTCTATCGATATCATCCGGAAGATATCGCACACATATTGTTTCCAACAACTATAACCAATATCGCAATTCAAACATTCTCTCCATGTCGATTCTGAAGCGGATATACAATATTGTGTAATCGGATTCGACGGCAAATTGGATGAATATTGTTTCAACAATATTTGAAACATCGAATTTACCTATATTGATTGATATCATGCGGAAAATATCGTATACATATTGTTTCCAACAATCATAACCAATATCGCAATTTGAACATTCTCCCCATGTCGATTCTGAGGGGGTTTTCAATGATTCAAATATGAATATCAATAACGGCAATTCAATATATATCTTATATCGAACATAGAAGAGAAAAACAATATTGTATTTTCAAGTTCAATTGCATATCGGGTGAATAGTTTTCTAGCCATATTCAGAAAATAATATCATCTTATATTGGCTGATATGTGATTCACTATATCATGTGAGCAATATTGTTCACATATTGTTTTGAGAATACATATCGATATCGAAATTTCGATATTTATTCCATATTACGCACTCCCAAACCGATGTCGATAGATGGCTTTATAAATGATTGGTAACGTACTCCCATTGCCGATCAGACGAGAGAATATAAATATTGGCTCTAGACGATTGTAAAGTATTATAACCTGGAGTAGGGGTTAACCGTGATCAACAAGGCGGCTTCCCCAGGGCAAGGCCCTCCCATTGCACTCCGGCTGGGCTAATCTTCGTGATTATTCCTGATGCGAATAACTTGCTAATATTGGTATGAAAATATGCCACCAATATTTTGAAGACAACATAGCTACATAATGATTTTCAATAATGTACCAATATTTTCAACCATTATTGCACCAGTATTGTCAAATGTTCACTGTCCATTTATCAGCAATATTGATATCACATTTTGTGACCAATATAACTTCACGAATATTCCAGCAATATTGGTATGAGAATATTCTACCAATATTTCTGAGACAACATACCTTCATGATGATTTTCAATGATTCACCGATATTTCCATATATTACACCAATATTGCCGAATTTCTCGCCAATATTGATATTAAATTTTGTGTCCGATATAACTCTACGAATATTCAACCAATATTGATATGAGAATATTCTACCCACATTTGGAAACTGATATTGTACCAATATCGCCGAATGTTCACATTTTTTTTTCCGCCAATATTACTTTCACAATATTTTGCCGATATTTTCGTAATATTGCACCGATATTGTCCAAATATATGTGTGCTACTTGGGGCCTCTGTGAATCTGAGATAGACTTCTTCATCTTGATACAATCAAATTATCATGTCAATATCTTCCTGATTCGGATCAAACAGATTATCAAACACAAATACTACAATGTACGAACCTTTCTCAGCCCTCTAGAATTCTTCATAAAACAGTTTGAATCAGATTTGAGTAGGTATAGCAAGGAATTTCTATCGATTCAACTTGGCAACAATGCGCTACCGCTTGTTCCGAGTCTCCACGCGTCTCACACATTCTGGTATATTGACGGTCTGTCGATGTACGGTTCTGATGTTTTACGGGTCTGTCAATGTACGGTTCTGCCATTTTACGGTTCTGCTATTTCACGGGTCTTAATCCAAAAAATTCTGAAGATTTACGGGTTTGGTAGCTGCACGATTCTGCCATTGTACGAGTCTGTCATTTTACGATTCTGCTGTTTTACGGGTCTGTCGTTTTACGGTTTTGATGAATTATGGATCGGAAATTCCGGTAGTCCGATGGATTATGAGTCTGTCGATGTACGGTTCTTGCATTTTACGGATCTAGAGTATTGGCAGTCTGTGCTTTTACGAGTCTGTCATTGTACGGATCTTTCATTTTACGGGTATCAAAAATCGACAGTCTGTCTTTTTACGGGTATGAACTTCTCGCATTCTGCCATTTTCAGATTCTGTACATCACAATTCTGCCAGTTTGCTGGTCGGGAATGTTCATTCTGATGAAATGGTGGTCTACAGAGTACGGGTCGCTGAATTACAGTCTGTGCTTTTACGGTTCTATGACTTTACGATTATATATTTTTATGATTCTGACGACATGAAGAGTATTTTATTTACTGGTTTGGCAAAGTACACTTCTGAATATATGGCAGTCTTTCGATATACTATTGTGATTTATGCATTCTGACATAATGCAGTCTGTCAAAGTACGGTTCGACAAATTACGGGTTGTACATATTGCAGTCGCTGAAATATGGTTCTGATGATTTGCTATTCTGATTTCTTACTATTCTAGTCGAATAAATTCCTACTAATCGACGGTCTGTGTCGATACGTTCTGATGATGTATATGGACCCTTCACCTCTTCGTTGTTTCAGAAACAAATTTGCTTCCGTTTTCAACATAAAAAATGGATATTCGAATAGCAATTCCTTATTTGTCTTGAAAATTCCAAGTTCTTAGTGACAAATGGTGACGTTGGCAATAAAATGAGTAACATGATGTTTTCATTGATTAATCTTGAATTCACTATTTTCAATTTCAGATTCTAGTAGTGTTGTCTCCGTTCAGAAGAATTCAAGCAGGTTCCTTGATTTTTTTCTTCTGGTTGTTATCTTCCTTTCCACTGATTATGATATAATGCCATTTTTTTATGTTGAAAACGGGGAGATTCGTTCTCGAAACATCCAAGGCTAAGTGATGAGAGTCAGATATTTTTTCTATATACCTTCATTTGTCTTCTCCAAACCAAGCTGGTGAATTTTTCTTCTAGGATCTCTGATAGGGAAATTATTTGAACGTAGTGACATTTTGGAGTAAATCATTTGATTTGTCCTGACTTCGCGTATATTGAAATAATATTCATATCTCATTTCATAGAAAGGAGGGGGAGGGAGAAAATCACAAAAAAAAACTGGAATGATTCAAATGAGTTTTATTTGAATAATTTGGGTGATATTGATTGTATATTGTGAATTTCAGATCATTTGTGCAATTTTCATCGATTTGGCAGACAATGGGGAAGACCACTGATTTTTTGAAACGACATTATCGTGAACTCTATACTGAAAAACTACCAGTGAATTAATTTTTAATTTTTTCATCAATGCTAAGACGATGAAAAAAATGAATTCGAATATGTCCATTTCTAAACACACAATTCCTGCGCCATTTGAAATTTTGTCAATTCATTGGTGACACTGGTGCGACGTCTTAGTCCCAACACGCCTATTGTCCTTGAACTCACCAATTTCACTGCAACACTGCAGAATGACGAGGTTTCAGAGAGAGAGATAGCTACAGTGAGAGACTAATACGTCACAGCTCCACCATCATATTCGGCTTTCCGAAATAAGGAATGAAATATGCTGATTTCAAAACGATATAGATTCGATTCCCTCCAACTTCAACTCATAATATTGATTGTAGATCAAACGTAAATCATGATTCGTCGATTGAAAGAGGTTTGCACGGATTTTTTTCCTTTTTTGCGAGTAAACTATTTTGCCTTCGCACGGCAGAAATGTATCTTTCTTGCTGAATACATATTTATGGAAGATAAACGCTTCTCGAAAAATATCACCAACTGTCGCAAATGTAAACACTCAGGTGTTATGGCGAATTCCGTAAACTTTTCAGGCCGAAACAGGAAAGTAAGCGGGCTTGGGACAGGACAGCAGACTGAGTGCATGTTAAAAATACATTAAGCTCGCCCTTCGCTTTGCTAAAAGCTTTCGGACACACGGGAATTTCATTTCATTGACCAACATAGAGCGGCGTACTTATGTCCTAATAATTTATCACACTGTTTGGTTCATGCTGCTACTTCGACTTTGTCCGGTGAAGTTACGATGGTGAGATGCTCATTCTCACACTTGGTTTGATATAAATGCTTTCTCTTCCACATTTTTATTCCAGATGATTGTCCAGATTTTATGGTCATTCGGAAACAGTTCAATCGTCGTCAGGAAGGATTAACACAGAGGAAAATTGTGCTCTTAGAGTTTTTCCTACCATTACAAGAAATCATATTACCGTTATACATTTTCGAATAAAATCAGCACCTTGAAATCCTATGATAGCAATAACGACTTCGCTGAAAGTGAATTTTCTGCCAGAGGAAGGTATACTGCTGTCGCTATCAGGCAGCCACTCTGGGAAAGCATAATTTTTTTCATAATTGTCTAGCCGAACTACTACTATATGCTTGTGGCTGCGAGGTTCATCGCATAGAACTGCACTCACTTCCAATAATACAACTGTCAGTCTGCCACGAAAATAATATTTGACGAACCAACTTGGGGTTATTTAGCGCCTACTCATCGTTATTCGATATTTCGCTGATTTGTCCCCCTCTATGTAAACATTTGTCAGACATCTTCCTTGATCAATCATTCACAGTTGGGCTCTTGATGCAAACCTATGTACAGGAAGACAATCTCGACGACACGACAGTTACGAATACTTCCCCTCTTGAATTCAATTCATTACTCAAAATCTGAATCTGAATTCAAATATAAAATGGAAACATTTTTAAACAAATAAGAAAATCTTCTGTGTCCCTTTCAGTGCTTTCGTAGATCTGAGTGCTTCAGTTATTATACCAGGATTGATGGAATGATGAAGGTGAGTTTTTTCTAGGTATTTCGTCTGAAATTAAAATATTTCACATTCAATACCATTTTCCTCTCTTTGGTATCATGAAACTTTGAAATAGTCGAATATGTTTCAGAGCTTCTCTATAGAATCTGGTCTAAGAACTCATTGTGAGCAAAAATATCCAGGTGAAATTATTTGGATGATCATTTCACTGGTAACATTTTGTTTTCCTGTACGCATCTGTGATAACTTGCCTAGTTTTCGAAATACAATGGTTTCAGAAAATTTCTTTTTTTCATCAATTACTCAAAAAACCCTTTTGTTCTTCCTGAGGGTGCATGAATCAATTGATCTATTGAATTTCAAAGATCAATGGTCCTAAATTTTCTTTAGGAATCAATAAATTGCTATTCATACCAAACATCAGGGTGGAAATTATGGGAAGTGAAAGTGAATATCAGTCAAAATATCACCATTCTTGATGACAACAATCCTGGAAAATAACTGAATAACTATACAGTAAGAAGGTCATGCAACTTTCTATATGATCACGCATCAGGAGTAGCAAAGTTGCTTATCTACGATTATTACATTGCCCTACTCCCATTATTAGATGCACTCACTAGCGGTAGCAAAGTCAGATACCTACTACAGAAACATCGTCTAATAGCATCATACAGATGCACTCGCTAGTGACAGCAAGGTTCTATATCTGATAATCGCAGGTGGGTTATAATCAGCAAAGTCGACTTTATAATCACAGGTGATAACTCGCTTGTCCCCCCCTATGCTATTAGAGTTTTTTACTGGGGTAATTCGATTTCTGACTATGGTTAATAGAAATGTTCCTCAGTGTAATCAACACTTTATGATTTATCTTTTTGAAATTTCATAGATGTTACTTACTTGCAGGTATAGCACTGATGATGGTTTTTTAGTCGGAAGCGCTCTACGTTTTTATATTAGATTTTACACGAGATACAAAATCTCTCCATTTTATTGATCAGTTACATGTATTCAGCTAGTACGAATCTTCAAGAAAGGATCAATTCTATACACTGAGGAAAATGTATCTTAACCACAGTTTGAAATCGAATTATCCCAACGAGAAACTCTGATAGCACAGTGGACAAGCTAGTTATCACCTGTAATTATAAAGTCGACCCTGTTGATTATTACCTACCTTCGATAATCAGATATAGAACCTTGCTGTCACTAGCGAGTGCATATGTATATTACTATCAGACGATGTTTCTGTAGTAGGTTGGAATATGACTTTGCTACCGCTTGTGAGTGCATCTAATAATAGGAGTAGGACGATTCCATAATCATAGGTAGGGAACTTTGCTTATTTTGGTTGGTGATCATATAGATAGTTGCATGACCTCCTTGCTGTTAGGTAGTTATCAAGGATTATTGTCATAAAGAAAGATGGGATTTTGAGTGAAATCCAATTTCACTTACCATCATTTCCACCTTGATGTTTGGTATGAATTTATTCATTGATTGAAAACTTCGGACCAATGATCTTTCAAATTCAATAAATCAATCGATTCATGCACCTCCAGGAGAAATCAGAGGATTCTGAGTGGATTATAGAGAAAAAGAAACAAAAAAAATACTGAAAACTCTTGGAACCAATGTAGGTATTTTGAAAAGTAGACAATTCATCACAGATGCATACAGGAAATATAATGTTATCAGTGAAATCATTCAAATAAATTCATATCCAGTACAGTTTCGCTCACAAAAGGTAAGTTCTCAGACCACATTGTATAGAGAAACTCTGGGGAATATTTGACAATTCCAAAGTTCAATTGAAGCAGAAAGAAGGAAATGTTGAATGTAAAATGGAAATGTTCGGCAAAATGACTTAAAAAACTTCACCTCATTCTATCGATCCTCATAATAACTTAAGCACCCAGATCTAGGAAACCCTCTTGAATGGAAAACAGGAGATGTTTTGTTCTGTTCAGAAATGTTTCGATTTTATATTTGAATTCATATCCAGAATTCAAATAATGAATATAATTCAAGTATATTTGTAACTGTCGTGTCGTCGAGGATGTCGTCCTGTACATAGGTTCACCTCAATATCCCAACTACTGGGCATGATCGAACATGTCTTCGAAACGCAAGATGTCTGACAAATGCTCATAGAAGGAGACAAATCAGCAAAATATCGATTAACGATTAGTAGGCGCAGAATAACCCCAAGAAGGTTCGTCAAATATTATTTTCAGTGCATTTCAATGCGAGGAACCTAGCAGCCACTGGCATATAACTCACTAGTAGTAGTTCAGCTGAACAAGTATAAAAAAAGCATGCAGTGCCTGATAGCGACATAGCGATATACCTTCCTGTGGCAGAAAATTTACTTTCAGCAAAGTCGTTATTGCTATCCTAGAATTTTCATGTAATGCTTCAGTATTGTGTCTGATTGCGACTGAGAGGTAATTCATATTCATGATTCGTAGAATTCTCCATAGTACCAGTTTCAACGTACTATAGTTACTTCAAGAAGTTCTGGTAAGTAAGCCGTAATGCCTTGCGGTTCGAATTCCATTTGATAAATACACTATAGATTCTGACAAGTCAAATGGCTGAGCTCATAGAAAATTCCTGAGGTTCATTCTATTAACAAATGAGCGATAGACTGAAAAACAACTCTTGATTACGTTAATCAAATCATTCATTGAATAACTGGTAGGCCTTTCATGTTTGAGTTGAACAGTTCAAAACATAAAACTACATAGCAATCATGTCTCATATGATCAGTCACAGAATAGTCGATTTTCATATTGAAAAGATTGTATATTTATAGAAAGTATACAAGGTGTTTCTTAAGTTCGTGTAGAAAATTCAGAAGCATGTTGCTGACGTGAAAATAAGAACAACAGTTCGTATACACATATGTCCGCAAGTTATTCGTTTCTGAGATACATCAGAGTGTCAAAGTTGAATTTTTATTTTTGTTTTTTTTTTTAATAAATTCCAAAATAATCGTGATATTTGAATAAAATTTGGTATAATGGGGTATTTCTCAATGACTATCAAATAGTATGTTAGTTTGTCTCTTTCGTGGAGGTGGCGTCACTTACAGGTCTTTTGAGTCTTTTGAAAAATCATAACTTTTTTGTGCGTACCTGTATCACGATTTATAGTAAAAAATAGATTTCTAGAACACTTTTGTGTGAAAAATAATATATTCTTGGTAGAGGTCGCTGCGAGCAACTGTTTTTGAGTTATTGGGATTTGATATATCGATGCATTTGAATTATTTTCATGGGGCTCGTAAGATTTTGTGCAATTTTTCTCGTGCTTGTCTGTGGGTCTCCTTCGATTGCCTGAGGAACAGCTTGTTCAATTTCTGGATTCCTAGTAGTCATCACTGGAGTTTTTTTGAAGGATCCAGACTCCCATAAGACTCTGAGAAAGGTTTCTGAATATCTGGTGATTCGGCAGTCAATTATTAGGGAATCTTCCATATGATTGTACTTTTTTTGAATTGGAAGAGTCCAAAAAAGTAGGTACAAGGAAGTAGGAATCATCTTTTGACGGGAAGAAAATTGCACTGGCGTATCTTTTCTGATATTTCCTACTTGGAGGCGACTTAGAAATAATTCAAACGCATCGATTATTCCATATACCAATAACTCGAGAGCAGTTGCTTGCAGCGACTCCTACCAGAAATATATTTTTCACACAAAAGTATTGAAGAAATCAATTTCTCTACGATAAAACGTGATACAGGTACGCACAAAAAAGTTATAACTTTTCAAAAGACTCAAAAGACATGTAGGTGGCGCCACCCCCACTAAAGAGACAAACCAACATCAAATTTGATAGTGTCTTTGAAAAATACCCCAAGATACCAAATTTTGAAGAAAAAAAAAATCACAATAATTTTGAAATTTAATGACGAAAAACAAAAATAAGAATTCAACTTTGACACTCTGTATCTCAGAAACGAAGAACTTTCGGACATATGTCTATACGAACTTTTTTTCTTATTTCGGCGTCAGCAACATGCTCCTGAATTTTTTAAACGTACTTAAGAAACACCCTGTATAATGTCTCGAGCGCTGTACTTCAAACCTGATTAAGTATTCATTATATCTCTTTTTTCATAATCATTTCCAACATCAATTCCATTATCTCTCTTTCACTTTTTTGCCACCATCATTTCATCACATTCCAATTTTTCTGCATCAGTGTGGACTGGAAACAATAGAGCTATCATATCTTTCATTTTCTACTCACATGACTAAAATGGCATTTATCGTACGGATATGTACCACGCTAAATGATCGATTAATCACGGATTGTCGATCTGTGATTTATTCCAAATATTAAACACGTTACCATGGCGACACGATTTCCTAAACTCATTACCATGGCAACGAAGTTCATTAAACACAGCTTCAGTAATTTGAGACATGTCTGGCCTGTCAATTGTATTACCTGTCAACTGTTATTTACCAATTTTGAATCAGAATTATTCAAACAATATTCGTTTGTATCAGAATTCTTCATTAAAATATATGCGAAAAGTAGACGAGAGTGAAATCGAAGAGAATGTTCTGGTACTTGCATATCTCCAAGAAGTGTAAAAATGAAGCATCCATCTTTGAGAACAATTTATTTATTATGCGCTAAGCATGACAATATACGTGAAACAAAGGTTAGTAAGCAATGGACTGGACACATCTACAACCAATATCACTCATACGTGTCTCGCTGGTTGCATATGCAGTTGCATGTATTATGTTCTCAATTCCCATTCCTTTCTAACTATTTTGTAGGTTAGCAGGAATTGCAGGTATGTTAATGTAATTTTCGGAGTTCGTAGAAAAATCATAGTATGTAACGCGTTTATAAACTCTTCTAGGCACTCGTTTATTAAACACTCGCTCCTCTCTGCTCCGCTTCCGCTCGTGCTCAAAATACTCGTTACTAAAAGGACGTTTTTCTACTCCTTACTCGGTAAGTACTTCATTTTGATACTGATTTGAGGGAGGAAAACACGTTCTACCTCCCTAGGGAGGTAAGTAAATATTTACCTCCCTAGGGAAGCAAGTTAAATAATAAATAAAAAAAAACTTCTATCGTCGGCTTCTGTCAAAAATTTTTCTATTTCTTCTCGCGTGAAAACTTGAGACTTTTTTGGCTTATAGCCATCATTTTTTCTCTTCAAAAACGCCTTTAGTTTAAGGAATTTGGAAATGTCTACATTGTCTTGAATGGATAACGTCGATTTTAGCATCGAATACTCACTCCATAAACTTGCAGGGGACTTTAGGGTCTGTGACTTCTCTACAAAGTACGCCAGCAAAGAGTTCTAGGTAATGCTTTCACCACTTGCAATATTACTGCACCAAGCCTTGAAGTCCTTGTAACACCGATTGTACCGTTCCTTCGATTTCTGAGGTAATAGAGCAGCACAAGCTGCATTCGCAACTGCATCGATATCCATTATTTCGATTTTTTTAATAAAATGACACTGACAGAACATTTGTTTGATTATAAACAATATGAATTCCATAGCGATCAACGTGTAACACTAGGAAACCTGTCATACATACAGGGTTTTTCAGTTAGATTAGTCAAATTATATAAGTAATTGAAAAACATTTTTTTTAATCTAAGGGAACTGGAGTAGAAAAAATATAATACAAAACTCGGGAGGCAGTGTTCTTGACCAGTCTCGGACTATTTTGCAAGCCCTCGCTATCGCTCGGGCGCAAACAATGTCCTCGACTGGTAAGTATCACTTGCCTCCCTTGTAGTGTAAATAACTATTGTATCACTTGTTACCTAATATACTATTACCTACGCTGCTCCATTGGGGTATTATATGGACTGTAACCAGATCAGTCTAATCAGTACACACAAACTTGGCTATAGTATATTATCATTCAAGATTTTTGGATGAGAACATGAAATATTAATTCGAACCAATGAAAAAACTTCTGAATTCCCTATAATCGCACAAAACTTCGTGTGAATCATGTTTGTCAGTTTGACGTCAACATAGTTAACTTTGGATAAAGAAATTCAGGCTGTGTGGGTAGAAGCTGTTTCGACACGCATTTGGGTGTCATAAAAACTTCTTTATAGACGCAAAATAGAAGGAAATCATTTTAACGACTCGGCATTTGAACTGACATGTGACAAAACTCATCATCATGAACATATTATGTAGAATTCCACATTCATTACCCTCAAACTGATGTTCATTAACAAAACATAAGTAATAAAATATTTGATAAAATGATGGAATTTTCAATCGGAATACTCTGATTCAATTGATTATTCAATGATATGCAAATACATTAATGAATAACCTGCTGTCATCGGCTCTTCCTATCCTCTTTGTGTCTTGCTTTGTCAAAAAAATCCAAATTAGATGGCAAGAGTACAAAAAATTACAGATATTTCACCAGAATTTTAATCCAACTCAGTTTAGTATTCAGCGGAATAAACCAGTGAATATAGACATTCAATACAGTAAATTGGGCGTAACAAGAGTATAAATCGGAATTACTACCTACTACCTACTATTCATCATTACCAACTAATTATGAGAACCACAAGCTCAGGGCCTTTTTGAAAGCCACATGGATCCAATTGTCTGAGAATATGATACTTTAGAAGGAAAGCAAAAGTTATTTCGAACTGAACACAGTTGATGAATTGATTATCCATTCCTAAAGAACTCCAAGCTACTATTATTGAGCACGAATTCACATTGTTACCAATCTATGAATTGAATCAATATCTGATCATAACCTTGTACGATGAATGATATTTGTGGAGGTGTCAAAAATTTTGTATGAAGAAAATTTCACTCTTAATCATGAGGTATACATGATAGTGTGATACTTCCTATCTCTAAGCATAGTGTCTTCCTGAAATTAGTTAGGTAGAGGTTAACGGAAACATATTGCAGCTTGTATCGACTTGTGTAAGTGCTTCACTAGATATCCATAAATTTTCCATAAAGTGCAAGTTCCCTGGGGAATGGTGCCTTTCATTCGAAGTAGATATTATGGAGTGATGTTTCTTTTCTCCCTCTTTTTCTCCCTTTTTTTTTTCTCATTTCTTCACTGGGTTTTTTTATTCTTCATTTTTCCTTCTCCTCACTGTTGAATTATTCTATTCCACTCTGAGCATGATCTATTTCCCTAACTTTGAAAACAGAAATATCATGTTTTTTTTTTAGGTTTTTCGAAATTCGCAGCCCGATTGGCTGGCCTAGAACTTCTCTGGCGACGATCGCTAATCAGAAAAAGGAGGTTGAAGTTAAATGTCGAGAAGGCGAGCTGTATAATCGCTATCAGCGCTCCGAAATTGGCTGCAGTGAGAATGAAGAACTGCTCCTAGACGTATAATAAATGATCCTGCGAGGACAAACTTTGAATATTGATGTGCGAACGTTCGGGACAGTTCATTCGATTCGTATGAGAAAGTGCGGTCTCTGGAAATTGATTTCCGAAAGAAGTTATGGGCCCCAAATATATTGGAGAATACATGCTCAGAAAGTGAAATACTTTTGTGAGAAAAAAAAAGAAAGTTGTTCAACAACTTCAAATCTACTAAAAAAACTATCTGGGACAAGTTCATTTTCTACAACTACAACACCGAGAGAAATATCTATTACCTATTTTACGAAACTGTATCAACTTCAAAATATTTCTGAAATAAATAGGCGCCAGCTTAGTCAACTCCTCACTGTCCATTTCAGAAAAGTCATATAACTGTGAAACAACATTTTTATAGAATAAAATGACGCTCATATTGGGGCCAAATGATCAGCATTTCCATATTTAATAGTGATATTATAAGGATAAAATATTACTCATATCGATATAATTTGCTCTCAATCTAGTAGTCGTATGATTGGCATTACAGTTTTAGGTTTCTTTTTTTATAAAAAATGAAGTGGGTTGAGATCGAGAAATATTGAAGACATAATATCTACTTAGTTCATATAACTTACTATACTAAGTAGAGTTTTTATTGAAACTATACAGGGCATTGAAGTGCATCACAAGGGCGAGATACACGGTGGCGTCAGTGAATAAGGGGTCACGAATCATGGAACGGAAACGAAAAACCTTCATTTCATCTGATGAATTGATGGCTCTTGTTAATTTTGAAGCAGCAAATGAAATTGAACGAATCAAATGAAAACATATACACAGTGTGCAAGATTAAAATACGAATACATTTCCATCTTGAACAAACTGTATACAAAATACAATCTATGATCGATATAATTGTGTAAATCCAAGCTTTCGCCACTATAGTTGATAGTGAGGTAGTTTGAAATACCAAATTGAAAGAATTTTCGATACATTAACGATTTATCGTGAGAATGTTACACCAAACATTTTCGATCGATTCAAAGCCTGTATTTCTCGTCGTTATCATAGCAATAATAAACACATTTCTTGACAATGTTTTCCTCCTCCTTGAAGGACGGAGCATGAAATTACACTAAACATTTTTTGACGTTTATTGGTTAAATGACATTTACATTCAACTTATGTAGGAAATGAAGTCTTGCAAATTCGAAATTTACAGGAACACATGTTGTTACTATCCGTTAGTTCTTACATTTCATCACAAACAACCATCATTATCATATAAACACTATGATTTTATACCTACTCTCCAGTTTTGACATGAAGAATGACAACGAATTAATGAAAAAAATATTATTCTGTGGAATTAACATACAAAGCCTACTATTCAAATGTCAAAACGATCAAAAATCGTCGTTATCCAAGTAATTTCTCAATAATATTTCAGTGTGAAATTTTGTCCCCGAACACCACTTCAGCTTCAATCAATATCCGGGAACTTTTTCTCGAACACGAATATTTATAAAAATTCCGAAAATAATTGAATCTCGTGATATTATAAGTGAAAACACAATAACACCCTGATGCAGTTCAACTTCCTGTAGTTCCTCAACATACACTAGGGGGTTCATCGAATATGTCTCTGAAATTTCTAGAAGAACTTTTAACCAAATCATTTTTTCGAAACAAAGAATTATCAACCTGTAGGAATGGTTCACGAGCTGCTGCGGACTGATATATCCTTACATAGGTATCAGGTATTCTTAGACGACTAACGATTCTGATGAAACAAGTGTTCATAAGTGAGTGAAAAGACTCAGGGTGGTGAACGAGTATGGCAAAGATGGTGAATACAGAAGGAATGGAACTGAAATAATACTTGTATAATTGTGGAATGACATATCCTAGGATTCAAATGATTATTTTCTGAATTCCATCGTCCAACCATGATCTTGTTTCATTCATTTATTAGGATTTTCGAATGTGTTTCTAGTCAGTGTTACCTAAAATTTGATCGAATTGATAATGCTACTGTCCACTAACTCGTTTACATGGTTCCAGTTTTCATCCCCTCAATGATTGTTTCAGGTGGAGGTCATGTTACCAATTCGAATAATCAACCTGTTTTTTTGCTCAGAATTGATATTGATGTTTGTCAACTCATAATATTATTTTCTGCCCCATGTAAGTCCAAGGCCTTCAATTTCTTGGTATTTCATTATGAAATAGATATTTACGTTACTAGTCCGGTAAGTACACTTTTACAGTGCGAGTGAGATGTTTACGGACGAGGCGAAACCGAGTCCGGAATTTCGAAACGAGTACTGTGAAAGTTTACCGGACGTGTGACGTATAACATTTCATTTCATACTGCTAAAAAACAAAAATAAACAGTGAAAAATAAAATATTAATCTATTTATCTGCGTCCAGCAATTTCAGAATTTTGCATTCACTCCCAAGTTAGCTGGCAGGTAGTTTCCTTAGAAACATAATTTTTGTTTTAAATAATACTGTCAGTGATTGTCATTACGCTGGCTCAGGACACAGCTCAAGATCAATTATTCATTCCTGAGGATATTTTGCGCAAATCACATGAAGCTATGGGGCATCTGATACCCAACAAATCGTCACTCCGTTATGACAAAGAATTCAAGCTTTTTTGTCAATGGAAAATGGACAGCAACGTGAATTTTGTGAATGAAGATGTTATGATGGCTTATTTTTTGGACTTGGTGAGTTTTCATCTAACTTCTAAGGCAGTTTGAGTTCTATAATAGATAATATAGTTCAAGTTTTGTTTATTATAGTATTTACATTTTTGTAGTCGAACAAATTCAAAAGCTCGTCACTCTGGTCAAAGTATTCAATGGTTAAGTAATTTCTGTGTATTGTTTTGCTGATGAATTTTTGATAAATGTATTCATGCTTTTGACGCATAACTGAGTTTTCAATATTTACAATCCGGTAAAATTTCATAACGGGATAGTAGCACGTAATGAAATATAACGTGCGCCTATCCTGTAAAAGTCTATTTTCCGGATTGAAATCAGGTACGTCAAGGTATGTTCTATGATGCAGTATGAAATGAATGAATTTTGTTTTACAGAATATGGATGTAACTTCATGAATGGAACAATAAACTTCTACCACTCCACTTTAGCTCATGGACTGCCATGCACCGAACTATTATCAGTCCCGTGAATTAGTCGACAATTCTTTGGAGATATGATAATTAAAATAAATAATAAGAATCACCTGTTATAATATTTATTCCCATTTCACTATGTGCAATCACTTGAAAACGAAATGACTACAAATAGAGCTATAGGAAGCCAGGAAAGATACCCTCGACGTATTGTATACCTACCTACGTTCTAGAGTCGTAAACCAGTATCTCTAATCCAAGTTGGTTATAAAATTCTCAAATTTCTCAACCCATTCGGAAGTTATTTGCGAAGTGAAGGTAATTGCAATACCTCCCGACAGTGCAATGTCTTCTACTCGTATTTTCCGAAGGCGATAAATTAGAAAAGGTTTATTTCGAAGCAGCCATCCCAGAACGAAATATACCCCGGTTGTCACCTGAGACTTGCGAGTCCATCAAATCTCCTCAATTAAGTGAGGATCACTGGGAAGTTGGCTTTTGCCAGGCGGCGTTTTACTGCCAGTTTGAATTCCTGCACATTGGATTCGGAAAGTTTACAGCGAGAGAAGAGGTATTATTGACGTTCTCGGGATTGTTTAGCAAGGAACCATCGAATTCCAACGTTTATCGATGATTTCAGTTGTACCTACATTGTGAGGAGGATCTCATGTGGAAAGAGGATGTTCAAAATGAAATCCAACAATGAGAAAATGAATGAAAATTTGTATAACTGAATGTAATGGTGGTTTCGAATAAGTTTTATCAAACACAACACATACTTCTGACGACACTTATTTGAGTGATCAATACTCAGACAAACCTATTGCATACCACCTTCGAATATTAATAGTTCAAATTATTATTCACCACTACATCCAATGACATGTTCCACATTCAGTAACTAATAAATATCTTACGGAGTGGTATTAGGATTGTGTTGAATGTTACTTCCCTGATATTCCTATTTACCACTACGTATTAGTGCGTACGGTAAAATTAATAGGTTTACATTTTGTGATGTACAAATCTACCACATCAGAGAGTAATATGCCGAAATCACGGGGCCGATCGTCCACGTTCGTTTTTTTCAATGCATGCAATGGCGTTGGCGTGGTCGTTTAATCAGTTCAAAGTTCATCTTTCGTTGCGTTCGTCTCGTGAATCATAAATGTAATAAATTCCATTGGCCCATGAAGTTTTCATTATTCGCAGTGCATGTGTATAGTGGTACTGTGAAGTGTGTACTGAACCTGATAGTGGTAACTCGAAGAGTTGTTACCGGTGTTCAACAGTAAGTAAAATACCTATTCGTTTCATCTTGAAACTGAAATGGCAGGTGGATGTTGCACGCGTTATTGAGGAGAACGAGAAAATCTCAGTTTTGTTGCACACAAAAATCAAATTTACACAATAATTCGATTTTTCTCTCATACCCAACTTCATTCATCAACTCAGATAACTATCTCTACTACCTACCTAACTATCATAACATAACTGCAAATCATTGAGATTTCGTGATATTTTCCAGTTATTTCTCCAAATAAGTATGTCCCTGACGACGGTAAAAAAATATTGATTCAGAGTTTGAACAGACAAAATTGAACAGAAAAAAATGAACGACTCTATATGTAGAAATCACTAGTTTGTAGTGATAATTATGAATTTAATAAGAAGAGTATAAATTTATTGTTTGTAGTGGCAAATTCGAATCGACGAGCTGAATAGTATTATTTACTCATTTGTAGTGATGAATAATAACCGTACAGGTAGGGTTCCTAATAACAGTACGTCATATTGCCTCAATCATACTGTTTTGTAGTGGTTATATTTGATGAATGTAGTAGCGCCTATTTAACCACATCAACGCTTGGTATGGTATAGTGAACTTTAGGTATATACAACGGATAATTTCTCTCAGTGAACGTTTTATTATAGAAGAAACAATACCTTGGATCACTTCGAATTCAAACTAACTAACTGATTGAATGCTAAATTTTTTGTTCAATATATGGTTCCTCTTTACTATTTCCTCCCTAATCGGCGAATTTCAACTGCTCCAAGAACTGAAGCAAACCATAATGAGAAATAATGCTTGTTCGAAAGATAACTGTCCCTGATCCATTTGCAAGAAGAATGAATACATATTGTGTAGGTATTCGCTCAATTGACTTCTTTTGTTTTTTAATCAATGAAAAATTCCAAAGTCCAACGAGTGGTGCCCCCAACGCATTGCGCCTACTTGTCATATACTATAGTTACGATACTGACGAAATCCTTATATTTTCGGTGTATAATATTCTAACAGTGCATTCCAAGCAATTGACGATGAAATTTATAGAAAAAGTTGGCCTGGATAGGAATGCGGATCAGCATTGATTCAACCATATGGCACTTTTGAATAGGTCCAACCAAATATTTGTTTTTTCTACGGGACTTTCTTGACTCATTCATAAAAGAAGATATTGATTCGGATGAATATTCATTTATTATCACAGTACTTATTCGCCGAAGAATATTGTCAAGTGAATCTCCCAATATAGTTGAAAAATGTTGTTCTTGAATCAAGAAATTCCGAGCTTGTTGCAAATAGAATGAACTCCAAATATAGTTTACCATTAAAGTATTGATGCTATTACCATAAAAGGAATGAGTGAACCCTTATACTTGGTAAACAGAAGGCTTCATTATCAAACCTTGGTCATCCTATTATAACATAACAAAAATGAAAACATTCACAATATGAATGAGATGGGATGTCACTGTGCTTGAATGTTGAAAATGGCATTAACCATATACATATATAAAACTTGCTCCAGATTAAACGACATTTCCATTGCAAATAGTCAGGCTTTGTCGAAAACGAACGAAATTTCAAGACAACAGATGATTTCTGGTTTTTTGTTAGGTATATGTGAAAAGGCGAAGGAAGGGGACAAATTATCATTGGTTCGATCATTCTGATCAAGAAACGAGTTTGAATTATAAAAATGATAGACAATTACCTACCAACACCTATTTGGGCGTTTATTGAATGAATGCGACTGGTCAAATCATCACTGCTGAACGGATGTGTTCTGTAGATTATACAAATAGGTGTAGTTATGGTTGGAGATATTATTGATATCAGGGTTCCCAGCAAGTTTTCGATATAATAGGAAGGCAAAACACCTTAGTGCAAGTATGTTACCAAAATATACAAAGTCAGAGATCGCTTCTGGTCGAAATTGATACCTATACCTACACGTTCATTTTTAACTTCTCAGATTGTCCTCAAATGTGAAATGGCGCATTAATGTGAAGATGATATCACACCATCATTACATTCATGATTAGGCAGACTTGATTCCTGAACTTTTCACTATCGGAAAACAAATGTGTTATGCATCGTCTTCAGAAGAAACAACAGCGGCAATGACGAATGGCGGCTGATGACTGACTTGTCGAATCAGCACAGGCGTTCAGGTGTCTCCCACCACTGTATATAATATGTCACTGCAAGCCTTTTAGATGTGTATGAAAGTTTCACGAACCAATATAAAATGGAATTTATGTTACTGGTAATCGCGGTTTCCTTGAATGGAGAGATTTACTGTTTATATCCCCCAACTTCATTTTATCTTGGATTGTCATTTCCATACTTTGATATCCAAGATACATTTCACAACATCTTTAAATATTTTGCTTTTCAGTGAGGTCTTTTCAAAGGGATCTGATTTCATTTGATTCTTGACTTATGGGACACCCTGTATATTCAATAGAAATCTTCTGATATCGACATATTGTATAATATTGGGCATCCCTTTCATTAGTCAAGATATTTTTCAATTGTATATTCAACCGCCGAATAATAATATGGGATTTTAACGTGAGGTATTCTTTCATTTCTTGCTCTTCGACCTCTTCATATAATTATTCGATTCAGAATACATATCATATTCCCCAGTAGAAGTTCATAGCCATAGACTATTTCCAATAACTTCGTAGATATAGAAGGGATACAAGAAGAACGCATTTTCGAAATCGCTTTGTGTCTCATAGATAGAAACGATTATGCGAAATCAGATTAGGCCTTGATGAGGTCATCTTGAATTCCAAAAAAAATTGAGATATTTTGTCCACATGAAGCTGTCATTGACTATTAACGAAGGATTTGTCTGTCAGTTCCAGAGCATCAGGCAATTCACATCCTATACTTTTCTCGAATGTTGAAATTCAGAACGCAGTTGCACAAATCGATCAAATATGTAATCTCATAAAAAATGAAGACCAATTAGGTCGAATGAAACATAAAGACTGATGATTTGATTTCTCATCATGAGTTCAATAACGGCCTCATTAATGACTAATACTCATTTAGTTATATATTGCCTACTTCAAAATTTATACACAAGCTTATGTCTGAAGGATGCTAATAATTGGCAATTATTGGAATGAGCATTATTGACATCTCTATAGGAGCTCTCGTATATCGAAAATAAAATATTCACTTCAGTTTATTTGATATAACGAATCACATTACCAGAAATGTTTCGTGTAATAATTTCTGGGAACATAATATCTGATATCTAATAAGAATAAAATGTTCTTTATTTTCGTGTTATATATACTCACCAATTTCTAGATACTTTTGATGAACGGAATCATATTCATCCCAAACTATCGACCTGAATCTATTTCTCTCCCTGGAGGCTGCAAGAACTGGTTCTTGTTTATGATGCTCATTCGGATTCCTGCAACAAATTATTCATTCCATGTGAAACCTGCCATATTGATCATTCTAGAACACGTGATTTTGACATGGTTTCTTGAGGGGCACCCAAACTATCTGTTAGGTTACCTTTGATGATCATTGTCCCAGCCACATCCACAATATTGAAACAGTTTCACCAAACAAAATTATGAAATTCTTTCTGGTTCTAACTCGGATTCCAAGGAAAACGATCCCACTAATTCTGGTTTTATTTGACAGATCTTGACAAAATACAATGTTTGCCCCTCAGCAACCTGTCAAATGACGTAATTCTGGAATGATTAATATGATTATTCATTGACTTTTGATAGGATCATAAGTCGAAAGGTAACGTTAGTGGATATGGGTCGGATATTTATCTACATATGAATTTTTTCATGTTCATGATATACCTATCTGAGAATATTCCTTCTCAATATTTTATTGATGATTCATGTAGCTTTTCATCCAATATTTCGAAGGAAGTGAAGGAGGACGAAAATACTAAAAAAATCCCCTTGATTCGGATAGGTCCATTCACAATCTGAATATGTTTAGATTCGTTCACTAGATTTTGAATTATTCGGATAAGTGTTGACATAGACTATTCCAAGTATACCTATCGCTCGATTATTATATGTTGTCGAGTTTTTCTCAAAGTGACTGAACGTTTCATGAACTTCACTTCGTGCGCTTCATGAGATGAAAATAATAAAAAAAATGATGATAATTATAATGACTGTGGTGTTGTTCTTGGGCTTCAGGTCTAAGATACAATAATTTTCTTCTTCTTCATTTACCGTGAGCATTAGCAGGTTGAGTTTCGAATTATTTTTCATAAGTGGAAATGACTTTATGATGTGGATATTGGATTATTGTATTTCCTCGATCTTGATTATGACACGGAGAAATAGGTCGAGTTGATGAAAAGGGAAAAGCTGTATACACATTGACTCACCTCTCTTGGGAAGAAAGCAATTTGGAAAATACAGGCTCGAATTTTGGTTGCGTTGAATCACCCTATATAAAGGTGGGTTCTATCGAACAGCTGATGGTAGTTCATGGGTAGGAGATGACATATTCCCTCAGTTGATTAAATGTTGTGCATTATCACCAATGGAATGAATTTTTACGAAAAAAATAACCAATTTACTCACATTGGTGAATGATGATATTTGCAGACACAGTAGTCTCGGTACCTTTTGGAATAATGGTTATCAGTAGGAATATAGGATTGGATATGACATTTTTTGATAATGAGGATTACAATCTGATATTGATCATCAAAAACTCTTATAGCTCATTACTTGAATGGAAGTTGTAGAAAGACTATATTTCTCACTTCCCGACTGTGGAATGTTAGTTGAATTATTTTGTTCAAATCACACAGAAGTTCACAGAAACTTCTTATTTTCTGTGATTAAATTTTAATCTCCGAAGAACTGGAACTTCTGAATTATATTCTAGTAATGAAATAACACCCAGTTCTCGACAAATTTGAATAAAAGTTCCGAGGTAGTGATTTTATTATAATTAAATACTCTGCACAAATGCAACTCCAACAATTAATGCAGGAATTGAATTCGCTTCAACCAAGAAGGAATATCTAGGAAAAATTAAAAAAAAAAACAGAGAAATCTGCGTCAGTGTATTGGAAAGGATGATGAGGATATAATTAATTATCTCATTGATTTTTCTTCCAATTGAAATAAACATCGATGTGTACGTTCTTGACATCACGTTAATTATTAGATTCAGATACAAAATGAGTTTATCCCTGCGAACTGAAACTGATCCATCGACAATTAAGATATTTTTTTATTCCTTGGAGCGCACGGAAGAGAATCATAATCATTTTCGAACGTCTCGCGTTCTAATAAGGGTGAATATGTAGTGAAATATTGGATTTTTTTCAATTTCTGGAGAATATAACTTCTTGGGAATACTTTCCTTGGAAAAAATTCAGAAGCTCTAGGACTCTATAGAAAAACAAGTTCTGGTAAATATTTGATCGACTCATTTCAAAGTTGACGACGAAAGGATGTGCTGACTGCGGGCTTGTCGAGTACATGGGATTTATCATTTTCAATGGAGCTGATATTCATGACATCATTTTGAATACATTATTTGGATTGATTCGCTCCCATGACAAAACTATGATGTACTTCGGTGAACCAAAAATAACTCAACATTCGATGTTTGCTCAGAATATAAAGAAATTTGCCTAGATGAAAATAGAAAAGAATGACATAAATATAGAGGAGAGTTGAGAATGATAAAGAGGAATATAGAACGAGTCAAACAATTCAAAGAGAAATGAAAAATTCATAAAAATACAATGAATATTCGATTTATGAATGACCGATTTCTGGTTAAGTGTTGTCCGACATATTTTAAGGTTGGAAACAAAAGAATGTTGTCAAGTTCGTCCAACCAGTATTTCTACTGATGAAATGACAGTAGAGACTTCTGAAGAACATTTTTCTTGGAAGTATCTATTGGAAAGTTGAAGGCGACATTTCTTTCTACGGTGCTCCAATGAGGTCAGTGACTTAGTGACAGTGGCATCACCCGAAAGGCGTATGGCTAAATTGAATCTGAGAGTATCAGCGTATCTTTGGTTGCTGATCCCCTCATCATGTAGGAACAGTATTCTGAAACAGGCCATATCGGTGTTCAAATGATTATGAGGTGTGATGTAGATTTCCACACGCAAAGAGAAAATGAGCTTTTGCGATGGACAGAGATCATTTTTCCATGAAGAAAGCTAGAGTTATGGTGACGTTGAATTCATCTTAGTTGTTGGGTCCCAATAAAGCTGTAATTTCAGCAAGATCTCCATTGACAACCTTCGTCGTAGGTTCTTAGTTTCCTGCGAAAAAATGGAAATTCCAGAATAGAATGCAGTATGGCGATTACTAGCATCTGCAAAGCTGTGGTTAGAGCAAGTGGTGACTCCCAACAGATCATTGATATGAATTAGGAACAATGTTAGTGTCAAAATCGATCATTCTGGAACACCGGAATTCATGGGAATGGTATCAGACGATACTCCGTCCATCACCACAGGGATCGATCCGCATGAGAAAAAAACTCAATGAAAGATGGCATAGCTGGGGAAGTAAGCCGTATGATTGTAGTCTGTGGTGAAATAGTTGGTGCCGAACAAGTCAGAATGCATTCGATATATCCAACGCCGGAGCTAGAGATTCGCCATGTTTTTTTATGGAGCTTGCCAAATATGGGTGACGTAGGCAAGTGAATTCCAAGTTGATATTTGGTGGTGAAAGCCATATCCTGAATGAATACTGAGCTTTCCAGGCATTGGAAGAGCTCAATGACGATGAATTTCTCTATCACTTTGGGGATAACGAATATCAGGGCGATAGGCTCATAGTTAGGCAGGCTTCTCTTATTTTTCAAACATTGATTGAACGATATGGTGAATAACTTGCAGAAAGTTCTGTGATAATTCTGTTGCACTTTCATTCCATCAGGATCGTTAGCCTCATTCGTTTCGAGGCCAAGCAGAATAATGAGTCATAAAGCTCGTTGACGAAAGATGATATGGGGCATTCGACTTTCGACAGGTGGAATATCTGGCAGCCCTCTTCTCTGTAAAAGTAAGGTGGAGTTTGCTGTAAATACATCTGCAAAAATCATCGCTTCCTCTTGCGGTGCTGTTGCTAATGTAATAATAATAATGATAATAATAATCATAATAATACATTTATTATCCACAAAATATTTAAATAGTACAGGGTACGTAATATAACAGAATTCAAGTGGATAAATGGCTATAACTGGTTCAGTTGTGGACTAATCCACCCCTGTTCTTCCACCAGTGCCAGTGAAATTGAAGAGAGAAATTTGAGGAGCAAATGATAATTTAAATGTAAAGAGACGATATTTTGAAAGAAAATGATAGGAACCAAGAGGGAGAGGAAAAAAAGGAGAGAGCGAGAAGGAAAAAAAAGGAAAAAGATAGGGAAAGTGAGTAACAACAAAGATTAGTTGATTTGTAAGATCATTTCTGCGTGGACAAAAGATACTTTTTATATTTAACTTTAAATGATTCGGTAGAAGATGATAGCAGTGAAGGATCTAATCTGTGCAGATTGTTGATACAGACTGCCAAACCATAAGAGAACGAGCGTTTATAAATAATTTTTCATGTCTCGGCACACGAAGAAGGGTTTTTTGTCGGATATTCAGATTATGAACATCTGTTCTGAAAGTTAGTCTCTTATGTAAATAGGGAGGTGTTTTGAAAGTTTAGATTGTATGGGCCAAACATGCAAAATGTAGAGTTCGACGGTTGTACATATTCAGCCATTTCATTTCCTTAAATTTTCCTGAGATGTGGTGATATTTTCTCATTCCGTAAACCAATCGAACACAAGAATTTTGAAGCTTCTGAATACGTCTAGAATCATTACTGTCTAAGCAGGGACCATAACATTTTTTTGATTTCACACGAGAGGAATTGCCGTTGGGTATAAATCATTTTCAGTGAGGCATATGCAATTCTCAGTTTGGAGGATATATGTTCTTTGAACCTCAATTTGTTGTCCAGGACTAGACCTAAGTTTTTGCAATGAGTTTCAACTGGAATTGAGGTACCAACAATCTCAAGTAATACTCTGTCCTTGATAAGTGCTAAGGTATTGTCACTACAAAATATGAGCGCTTTCGATTTTAAGGGGTTTATTTTCAGACAGTGGCTGCGCGAGATATTGGATAATTCTTCGAGATCTCTGTTGATGCACTGGATTGCTTCCGGTGTCGGCTTCAGAGAGTGATTGGAATGAACTATTAGTGGAATTCCTTTCGACTGCTCCAGCAAAGTACCAAAACGAACGAGAGCCATTGGGGCAATCTATAAGTGTGGATCTTATTTTCGCATTGTGGGATTATTCTCATGCATAAATTATTTGGCTGCAATTATTTCTTTCTTCAACATATTCTACTCTAGTTTGTTCGAAGGCAACAGCTTTAGAACAGTTCATGTTGAACCAGGGTTCAAATCCTCGGAATCGAGGCATATTTGGCCCCAAAGAAACATGCGTCCCAGTCTCCTGACAATAATGCCATACAAGACGTGGAAGTGCTGGACCAGTTGTTGGAATGTAAAATAGGTAAGTTCTTGGTCAAAATTGCCAAGTGAAGCACATACATTTATGGTGAGTTTGCTGGATGTTTATGGACATCGGAAACTCGTATGGGTTCCAAAGTAAGCTGCTATTAGCCGTGAGTGATATCGGAAGCTCCTGCTTGTGGCCAAGTTCCATCCGTTTTGTTGAAGTGGACAAGCCCAGTACTATGTTGTGTACAATGGAATCGCCTGTGATTTTGATTCACGCTGCTGGCCTTCTTGGATAATATCAAGCTTCAGAGACAAGAACTCTAAGAGCTTTTCATAGGATGGATCATTTGGGGATGAGGCAATAAATATATCCGAATTATTCCTGGCCATCGTGTTTGAACCACATTCCATCAATCTTATTTGGTTCCAAAGTTTCTTCTCGATGACATGAGGGATTCGTTCAAGAACAGGGACAGACACCTTCCTGAAACTGAATGGTGTATTGGGTTCGTACCCAGAACAGGGCATATTATGTTATGTTAGTGGATGAATTGACCTGTGTCTCACTCAGAGCCAATATGTCTGGCTTTTCACTTTGGAGGTATTGATGTTCTTACTCAGATCACGGATATTACATATGCTCATTTTGAGGCTTTCATTAGTCGATGGTGTATCTACTCTGGCACCACACTGCATGAGTTTTTGGGAATTCCCGAAAAAAAAATGGACTGAGTCTTCAACAGTGTTGTTTTTTAATATGTGCATTGTTTAAAGTTGTTATGTGAGGCTTTTATGATTCATGTTATAAATCCAATGGAATATCAAATGGAATACTCATCATTGGTTAGAACTGAACTCCACAACAAGATGTGCATCCATCAACCTTTATTTATAATGATCCGTGAAAGGTATAGACGAATATATCAGGCCTATTTCTTTCCATTTCCTTGTCATCTTTGACAAAGAATTCAATATTTCATATTCCCGCATGCTTATTTCCAGTATTTGTGGAAAAATGGACTCAGTTGTGACTGAAAAGCGTGAAGTCGAAACAATAAACAACCTCGTTGATCCTTCAGTCATTCGAACTTCCATAGAATTCGTTTCTGGGAATTTCACCAAGCATGGATTATCTTGTACGGTTGAACAGTAGGGATTCATTCTTTGCGGGGGCGCATTCTGAATATGAGTATGTATATACTGCTTATAGAACACAGTCACCACCAATATAATGGTGGAATTCTCATGAAGAAAAAATTGACGCATGCTGCAGAGTATGATATTAGTTTTTAATCAGTTCATTGCAAGCATTATTGAATTCTTGATGGTCTTACCAGAAATTATATCGAGAAGGAAGTGATGCGTAGAGTTCTGAATTTCTCATTAGAAAACGATAATGAGCCACAATGCAAGAATATCATTCTCAGAACGATGAAAAAATCTTGCAGGGTTTTTTTCTCATTCACAACTGATGGTTGAACCTATGATTTTGTGGCCAAACTCTGAGCACTGAGAGAGAAACAAATTGTTGATTCTTAGGAAGTGATCAACTGGTAAAAATCACGAATTGACGATTTCGTATGTGTAGGTATTGAGTAAAATCTGGAAACAATAACATCCAAGGATGTTTTACCCCAGCTAACATTGAGTAACATGATCCAAGAATGACCAGAAAACAAGAGACCAATAATTGGTTTAGATATAATATGGAGTGATAGGTATTGGGTGGACACAGATCTACCAGAAATAATCCCATTAGGAGCATGATCGTTATCATGATTTCGAAATAACTGTAACATGTCTCAACAAAGCATCGAACATGAGGTTTGCTGCTGTTCCATTCATGAATCTTCTCATTATCTTGGTACATGTCAATAGTGGGCTGTAGATGGTTGCTGTGAATATAACTGTAAATAGTGTGTTGGTAGTCGTGCAACGAATTGTTCATCTGAATTTATCAACAATAAAACTGGTTTTCCATCGGAATATTAGGTAAAATTAAAAATGTATAGGGAAGTAGGGATGTTGTAATACTTCTAGTTAAACGTTTGTTGAAATATTGCTCTGAACAGAACTACATAAAATTGTTCTTTCTGCACTGATGTGAATTAAAGTGGTTCAAGTCATCAACCTAACTTTGCTTCAGGCAGTTATCTAAACGATCTCACGATCAGATACGTCTTTCGGCTCTATTGATTTCGTGCAACCCTGTTCATCACTCTAGCGATATGGCAAAACTTGAGGCCAATATCATCTCCGTGACCTTTCATAAACAGGTCGAAGATGAAATGAATACCGTGCTTCCAAGGAAGTGGAAAATTCCGAGACTTCATAAAAAGCGCATTTACTCACTATGCTTCCTGTTGGGATATAAGAGGTCGGTGCATCGAATAGAAATGGGATTCATATAATGTAAAAGCAAGAAAAGAGCTTTCAGATCGCTAGAAAACTCGTATGCAAATATTAAAGGATTGAAAGGAACTCTGTTCGTGATTTATAGAAAAATATGTGCGAAGGACATCAAAATCATTTAGTTCGACAACTATCCTGTGATCTCTCTCAAAGATGGGGTGTGGAAATAATATTTTATTGATATAAAGATCATCCAGTTCAAAACTCTCATTCCGAAAAGATGAATCATGGGATTGCTTGTCTATCTTGCAATATATGACTCTTCTAATCGTTCGATTGATTGGAAATATGACAGGTGAACACAATTCTGGTGACAATGCATACTGAAATTATTGTTGAAGGAAAAAACAAAATGACGGCTCCAGAATGGCGATTGACTTTTGGAAACATTCTCCGATAGAATTCAAAATTGCTATCTGGAGGATTTTGGTGACGGCAATTATAATCTTCTTATCAATGTTAAAAAATGCAAGATGGCGGCTTCAATATGGCAGACGAGTTTCGTAATCAGATCCGATTCGATTCAAGTTTTGTATCTGGTGTTCCTTGGAGTCGGACATTATGATCATTCTGTCAAAATTAGGGATTTCACGATGGCAGATCCAATATGTCGAACGAAATATGTGATTATGTTCCAATTTTGTTCAAAATTGGTATCGGATGGTTTTCTGCGTCAGAAATTATGATTCATCAATGGAAATTAGGGATTCAAAATGGCGTCTGCAAAATGGAGGATGAGTTTTGTGATTTCAATCTGATTATATTCACAATTCTCATGAGGGGCTTTTTCGTCGGATACTTCCACATATACTTATATAATGCTGGAGAGTTGAAAATTTAAAAAAAAATATGACCTCAAGCTTACTATGTATGTACCATGAAGGATATTTCACATTGTTATTGATCCAGGTTAGCAGATACGTGAATGATGTTAAGATCAGTTTGTTATTTGAATTGAGGAATACATTTAACTTCTTCTTCATATATGTACATGATCAATAATCAATGCTTTCAGGAAGTTTCCATGGAACAATTCCATGAAGCTCTTACACGAAACTTCGAAGAAAAGAATGTTATACTCTAATTGATTATCTCTGACTACCCATCCATCCATACGATTGATCTGATTTTCCATCATAGTCCAACGAAATATACGTAACTATCAATCACCCAATTCAAAGAGCATGATTTCTAGTTGTTTCGCTACATACGAGTGAAAATCATATATATAACTCTAGCCAAACTCAAAAATTAATTCCGTGTCTACTCTTGTCATTGATAAACTTCCCGTTCTTTTCATTTTGTTCGGAATATTTCATCCGCAGGGTTTTACTGTCACAATTGTGAATCAGGCAGACAACAAAAGATATTGTACTCTGAAGCCTGGCGAAATAATAGCCAAACTGAAATCGACAAAAAAATCCGGTAAAATTAAAACCCTTGTTTTGCATTTCACGAAGATATAACATTCCACCGACCCTATTCGATACAGGGGGGGTTGGGCAACATTTCATCAGAAGTCAACTACTTCAGAAATTGCTTATAGAATTCTTCAGGAAGATGTAAAAACTTCACAAACGATAAGATTTCCACAAAATTCTCAAACACACGACATGTTTCGCTAACACAGTAGCTTAGTCAGGTGATATTCTGGTACAATAAACTTAACTAACCTTGACTTGCTTAACTCATATAATCTCTGCTCAACTCATTATACGACGCTATACCTATGGTGGAGTATACTACGGCCTTGCCAAAAATGCTATCTCGGAAACTAAGCGAGATAGAGGTATAGTTACTTCAGAGAAAATGATCCCCATCGAATTTTGAGCAACTTTGGTTTTAGTGTGTGGTCTGTCTGTCTGTCTGTACTCTGTGGTAATCATGAATCGATAAATCTCCGGAACCCTTTGACATATCGACTTGAATTTTTGCCTAAACAATATCATGTCATTGAAATATGAAGGGAATCGGAGAACTCGGTGGTTTTTCCGGGTTTTTTCGATTTACTATATGCTTAGTCAGGTGATATACTGGTACAATAAACTTAACTAACATTGACTTGCTTAACTCATATAATATCTGCTTAACTCATTATACGACGCTATTCCTATGGTGGAGTATACTACGGCCTTGCCAAAAATGCTATCTCGGAAACTAAGCGAGATAGAGAGGTATAGTTACTTCAGAGAAAATGATCCCCATCGAATTTTGAGCAACTTTGGTTTTAGTGTGTGGTCTGTCTGTCTGTCTGTACTCTGTGGTAATCATGAATCGATATATCTCCGGAACCCTTTGACATATCGACTTGAATTTTTGCCTAAACAATATCATGTCATTGAAATATGAAGGGAATCGGAGAACTCGGTGGTTTTTCCGGGTTTTTTCGATTTTTCACCGGACGTTTCTTGTAACCACTCTGCGAATCGCAAAAGTGGTCCGATCGATTTCATTTTTAGTGAAAAAAAACTCTATCACGAAGCCTATTGAAATTGAGCAGGGTCGGAAAATTCCAAGTGGGTTTTTCAAGGAGATTTTCCGAAACACGCGGTTCGCTTTAAAACGACATATCTCCTGAACCAATAGACTAAATCCAAATTTGAAAAATGCACCGTATGCCTCTTTGATGATGCAACAAATTATTATGTGACCATCATTTCGTGCATCCATCGAAAAATGGAAAAACAAATGGAAATCAAAACATCAAAATTTTAAATCTTTTCAATTCAATATATATCGAAAACAAATGGAAAAATCGAAAATCATCAGAAGTGCAAAGTTATCCACTGGAACATTTCCTACAAATTATTATTAATCATAATTTTTTATGTGAACCCAATAGTACAGGAAATAATGTGAAAAATATGAAAAAAAAAATTGAACGACTCATAGGGTACCATGAAGATATATTGAAAAACAAAGATTATCGATAGATGAAGTTCATCGACTTCCACTGAACCATGAAATATTTTTTCATTTCATTGATTGGAAGATGGAACAAAAGTCTTGAAAATTGATAATTCCAAATATCTCGAAAACAACTGAAAATATCTGAAAATGTTATAGAACCAAAATTATTCCTTTTGATAGAATCTACAAAAAAATCCGTATAACATTTTTCTCTGAATTCAATAGTTCGGGAGATACGATGAAAATACTAAAAAATTTACAAGTTCCTAGATAATCACTTGCCAATGGAAAACAAAACAAAAAACGAAAGGAAGTCAGAAAAGCACACTCGACTGTGTCGATTTTTTTCTCATAAACTACGTACCTAGCTCACTCGACTGTCTTTATTTTTCGCCAAAATATGTTGGCATTGTTTTAACTTCCTTTTGTTCTCGTTTTTTCAGTCCCTATTGGCAGTCGAGTGGGCTAGGTACGTAGTTTGTGTGGAAAAACCCAGACAGTCGAGTGGGCTAAGTACGTAGTTTGGGGGAAAAATCTCCAGTTCTCTGAACTTTCATAGCGTCGTATACACATCTTTGGTGCCCAATGATAGTTTCAATAGAAAAATATGCTCATGATATGGTGCCATGGCCTCTACTTCCATCTTACATGAGCAATGATAAAATATCATCTGCTTTTATAGCGTCTTATAAATTATCTGACCTCTATACTAATCTAATACCTGATGAAAAATACATCTATACTAATCTGATACCTCTCGAAAACTACGTACCTCACTTGTATATCCTACTTTCTCAACCTGAAGGATTAGTTACCTGTGGCATAAATGAAACATACCCTTATCTATGCCTGTGGACAGGTTCCATTGAAAAACAGTGTACCGGATTAACTTGAAAGGGTTGATAGTAAATACATATCAATACCTACTAAGAAAACAAATTCAATAGTGGTGAACTATTGAAGTCTAAATGGTCGTTGAGTAAAATGACAGAATTTTCGAGTTTGTTGACTTGTTTTCTCCCCAAAAAGAGACATATTCACTAGCCTGTGTATCCTACTATAATATGATGCAATTATATGCTTCTTCAGGCAGAATAATGATATCATCCAATATATTCACAATATAAATGTACATCCAATATATTTCCGTTAGTTATATGACTTGAAGAAATTATGACCATTCGTTTTATGTTTTTATGTTATGATTTTATTGGAAGGCATGGGTATTCAACTTTCAATGTGACACATTACGCGCAGATTTTTCATTAGGAGAGAAGAAGATAATATAGAGAGATTCCTCAAATGATCGTGACATCGTAGTAGCCATTTGCTCTTCTCTGCTCATGAAATTTACAATATTGAGACGACCGAACGTGATGTCATAGTATAAGATCTATTAAAGTGAAAGGCGGCAGAATGATATTGTAATGGCCACTAGAATGCCACGACAATATTTCGAACTATTTGAAGAAATTCTGTATATTATCGTGATGAGAGACAAAATGAAAATTTTGTGTGGTCATTCCAGACAAACTGCACGCATCGGAAATTGGAGAAATTCCCATATTAATAATATGAGGGATCTGGAAAAGTCTATATCCTTTGACTACATAGTTGATGACGTTTATTGATGAAGACACAAGAATGTTCCGAATATTGACTTGCTGCCATTTGCGTTTCCATACTTATTCACAGAACAGCCCTCATCATTAACCCATACCATATACGTATTAATAAACAATACAAAATTGAAGAAATATTTTGTTCTGATTAGAATTGATTTGAAAAAGATTGGGTTCCAAAGTTTGCCTGGAATTCTTGTGAATCAGTGACTCAAGGTAAACAGCATGAAAGTATCAAATACGTCACTCTGATGAGTAAGAAACACTCTTCATCAACACTCTTGTGTTACGATAATTCGTTGAGATCGATCCGCGGAATCTTCTCATCAAACAATCAATCAATCAATCAATTTATTTACCGTATACAAAATTACAATATGAAATAAACAATGTGGTAACAATGGTGGTAAATAAATACAGAGCGCCCAAAAAAAGGTTTCCCTTGTGCATGGGCGTAGGTATCAACATTTTACATTTACATTACATTTTACATTTCACGTTTCACATTTTTCATTTTACATTATACATTTTACATTTTTTATAATATATTTTATTTATTTTGTTTTTACAGTGGGGTGATTAGGTATGGTAAACACATGAACATGGTGACAATTATACGTTCGTAAATATCAGAGAGAAAAAAAAAAGAATTTATATGATAATCGATGTTTAAAAATACAGTTAATATAGTCAAGAGGCATAGTGAATCTCATTTCGAGTTTTTCCTATCAATTGCTCGATGTATTTCAGCTCTTGGGTAAGTATGCAGCCAATTTTTTAGTTTTTTTTTCAACAAGCCTAGCGATTGAATTCTCCGTAAGTCATCAGGTATATCAGCATATAAGACTGGACAAAGGTAGGTAAATGATCTTTGACATTTTTGAGTATTGACTCTTGGTATAATTGTTGTTTTGGCTTTGAAGCGTGTTTCATGTTTGTGGTGTATGTGCTCGTATTTGTGTTTATTTTTATGATGGTGGATAATTAAAGATTGGTAATACAGTTGTCGGGCATCTAAGGCTTTTGCTTCTGTGAGTAATGATTCAGTTGGGTACCTATAATCTTTGCGGTGTATGATTTTCAAGATCCATTTTTGTGATGTCTCTAATGGTTTTAAGTAGACGTCTCCGATTCCTCCCCAGACCTTTATACCGTATGTTATGTGTGTCTGAATTAATGAGTTATATAGGATTGTCATGTATTTCAAGTCGAATATTTCTCTGTAAACTTTAAATCTGTTGGCCATGCTTTTTAGTTTTTTTGATACATAATCTGAGTGGTAGTTCCATCTGAGGTGGCAATCTATAATTACTCCTAAGTATTTAATATGGGAAGCTGAGGGGATCTTTATGAGGCCGTTATTGAATTCCAGTTGGCTGTAGTTTGGGAGAGTGTCGCTGTAGCAAGTGAAAGGTATAAAAAAGGTTTTCTGGTAATTTATGGTAAGTAGTCGGTTTTGAAAGAAGTTCATTACATTCATAAAGTCTTTTTCTACTTTATTTTTTAGGGTATGCCAGGTTGAATCTTCGTATAGAATCGCAGTATCATCAGCGAAGCTGATGATGCTGCCTTGTGTTGTTGTTTGGAATAGTTCATTGATGTATACATTGAATAGTATAGGCCCCAACACAGTACCTTGTGGTACGCCGTATTCCAGTGTTTTTTCTGAACTTATCGTGCCATCAATGTTGACCACCTGTTTTCTTTCACTAAGGTAGCTTTCCATTAGTTTGAGTGACGTTCCCCGGAAGCCTACAGCTTCAAGTGTTCGAAGAAGCTCTCTATGGTTCACCGTGTCAAAGGCCTTGGCCAAATCAACGAAGATGCAGAGACATGGTTTACTTTTATCCATAGCATTATAGATTTTTTCTGTCAGGTCCATCATTGCGTCTTCAGTTGATTTGGATTCCTTGAAGCCGTATTGTTTTTCAGACATGACGTTGTATTTCTTGAAGAAGCTTTCAAAACGTAGTTTCAGAAATTTTTCAAAGACCTTCGCCACGCTATTTATTAAAGAAATTGGCCTGTAATTTATTACCAGTTTTTTGTTTCCTGCTTTGTATATAGGTTTTATTGATGCATTTTTTAATATACTTGGAAATGTGCCAGTGTCGATGGCTTTGTTTATAATGTAGGTTAGAGGAGCTGAAATGAGATCTGAGTGATCTCTTAATATCTCAGATTTTATGTTATCCAGTCCGGGAGCTTTACCTGTTTTGAGGGATAGAATAATTTGTTTGATTTCCTTGACTGTTGCGGGTTATATGAATATTGAATTACTTATTCGAGTTGTTTGTTTATTCATTGACAATGCCGGGGTAATTTTTTCTGCGAGTTTTTTACCAATTGTAGCGTAATGATCGGCAAAGTGTTCCGCGATTTCTTTTTTGTCTGTAAGGTCGTTTCCGTCTTCTGTTGTAATGGATTTTAGTTCACTGTGATCTTGTTTACCGTTTATAATTTTAAGACTTTTCCATAACCCGCTTGGATTGTTTTTATTTTGATTAACCTTTTTTTCCAGAAATTTAATCTTTGAGTCTTGTATTAGTTGATTTAACTTATTTCTATACTTTTTGAATTCAATTCTAATGTTTTCGTTTTCCGGTTCGTCCTGCAGTTTTCTATATAAATCATTTTTTGTATTGATTGAATTCACAAGTCCGTCAGTGATCCATTCTTTCCTTTTGATGTTTTTTCTTTTTATTGCGATTTTATGCGTGGCGAGTTCACTTTTTTGTTTCAGAGTTTGTATAAAGTTGTTTGTCATTATGTTCACGTCATCTTCTAAGTATATATTGTTCCATGTTTCTCTTGTCAGGTGGTCCCGTAGCTTTGTTTTATCAATGTACAGTTTGTATTTTTCGTTCTGAATTTTTTGTTCCTGTTTTCTATCATCTATATATTTAATTTGTAGGATTACTGGAAAATGGTCGCTGATGCACGATTTGACGACGAATGGTCTCAGCCACTCATAAGGAGAGTCTGTCTTCACGAATATGTGATCCAGGCAAGACCGTGCTCTGCCTAGGATCCTAGTGTGCGTGTTAATGGTCGAGATGTAGCCCCATTCGCTCAGAATATTAAGATATTCCTCGCTTATGTCACTATTATCCAGGATGTTAATATTTATATCTCCTATTATTATTTTGAAATCAGATTTGCAGGTTCTTCTCGTTTCCAGGTGTTTTGCGAGACTACTATTGAACCTCAGAGGACACGTAGAAGGTGGCCTGTATATTGCGGTTATGTCAATATTATACTCATTATATTTTAACTTTAATTCAATTATTTTTATTTTATCCAGATCGATCACTTCATAGGAATACTCGTATTGATTTTTTATGTATATCAATACTCCATCATTTTGATTCACTATACCTCTGTTATATACCAAATCGTAACCTGCTAGGTCTAATGAGAAAAAGTCAGAGATTTTCCATGTTTCACTGAGAACTATGACATCGAACTCATCTTCATATTCATGTAAAGTTACCTTTAGTTCATTTATATTTTTAACGACACTACGGATGTTAGTGTGGAATATTCGAAGGTTTCGTTTAGGTTGTTTTTTTACTAGTATGTTATACTCGGTTGTATTTTGTGCTATTTCAGTTTCAATCTTTGGCAGTTTGAAATTATTAATATAAGGATCCATAATTACTATATTTAGTGCGGGGAAAGGAAGGTAGAAAAGGACAGATTTTTTTTTTTTATACTTATTTTGGAGTTATGTTCCTAGAAAATAGTGAATAATATTGCGTAACCTACGTTGCGTTTCTCTGTGTAGACCTCGTTTTGATCTCTTTTGCTGAGTTTTTTCTTTCTCTGGTCTCCGGCCTGCTTTGTGTGAAACTGCTCTCAATATTTCTGGTAGTTGTGTTTTTCTTTTTCTCCTCTTTTGTTTCCTCTTCTGTCTTCTTTGTAGATTTATCTGATTCGCTTTTTTCTTTCTTAGTTCTTTCTGCGAGCGGCTTCGAAGGGGTTTCTGGTGCGCTAGTGGGTTTTGGGAAATCTGTTGATTCAATACTTTTTTCAAAAACCAATATCTCTTCCGCTGTGTATCCTATATTGTTTCTATAGAGTTTTTCTCCTCTTATGAAGCTGCCTTCTTCACCACTTTCTCGTATTTTCTTTAGGTATTTTCTCAATATCTTATTTGATTCCTGTTGTTTTTTTGTTAAGTCGGCTGAGATAGATACGTTTGTACCTTTAAGTTTTTTGCAATTTCGTAGTATATTGATTTTTGTGAGGGTTGATAGAAGTTCAATTTTGATTGGGCAATCTTTAGACTTACCGAGTGGATAGATGTTATTTATATCAGCTCTTGTTATATCGACATCAAGTTTGGAGTTTAATTGGTTACATACATTTTCTACAGAGGATTCCTCTTCGCTTCTCATCAATCCAAACACTACTAGGTTATTTTTCCTGCTGTTTCTGTCCAATAGCTCGATCTGTTGTTTTAGCTCTGTATTTTCTTTTTCTAGCTTCCTTATTTTTTCACTAAATGATTCTATTTTTAAGAGCAATCTAACTTCACTTGCTTCAATTGCGTTTTTGATTTCTTGTTTGCTAGCCAGCACTTCTTCATGCAATATTTCCATATTTTATATGCGGTCTGGCAACGTTGCGGGGTCGTCCTACCGCAAGGTACGGGATTTGTTGTGGTCCAAAGGTCAAATCTCAATGGAACTGGGCTACTTTGTTGTTTCTTTATATCATCACACGAAAACAGTCTGCTGAGTTTTATACACTTACTCAGGTGTTGTAATGCCTTGTAACAGGATCCCAACAATTTTGACTTTTTTCAACTGATGTTTACTTAAATTATTTGATTGTTTTATAGCTCGAACATGAAAGAACAGTGTCGACAATGTTGCCACCGAGACTCTCCATCAACAAGATCATCCAAACAAGATCACTATAATTTCACTGGACTCAATGAATTGCTTTTACAGCTACTTGACATCAGTTTCTGAATGTTGAATGAGATTCCTGTGAATTCCGGCATAGCTGTGCATGTTTCATGAAAATGTGTGGTTATTGGTCGTAATCCTGAAAGCAGCTGGGTGCCCTAGAGGTGCTTTGGAGTCCACTACAAGCTGCAAGTATCGCTCATCCTAACTTCGCACAAGTTGGGACTCCTTAGAAGTTGTTTTCCAACTTCCGAAAAGCAATATAAAAATTTTCAAAAAAAAAAAGTACAAAACATGAATGGATGAATTTGTCTTAATTTTGTTCTGGCTTCAGGACAAAATATTTGGAAATTCACTAACTGATGCCCACCTAGATGTTCACTCCTACTATTGTGATAATTGAATTCTTCATATCGGGCAGTTTTCTCTCGTATCAATGGGAAAATGATTATAATATTCGATGTTATTCAATGAATGTCAATAAATGTTGTTCTTCTCAATTTCGTTCAGGCTTCAAAAGAGATAATTCAAAACACAGCAGTAACTCATACAGACATACATACCTTCATAGGCCCTTCCAGTATTGTGATTTAATTTAGTTGATTTTTGATGCATGCTGATCTTATAGAGTTCTCGATGAAACAGTTAAGGTGGGTTTATACAGCAATCAAAATAAAATAAGGAATAAGATAAGATGATTCGAGGAATGAGGAATACAATCCACCGTTTATAAATCAACCAATCCAATCACGGCATCGATGACAATGACGTTTCATGTTTCATGTTCTATGGAGATTCTGTCACAGAATCCATTTGGGTCATGCGCATTATCATTTTCCGAATAAAATTAAATTAAAAGATAAAAGTTGGTCATCTTTCATTTTATTCTGATTCTTATTCTCAACTTCTTTCCTGTATGAACGGTTTCATGGAAATGCCCATGCTGAACTTCCTCATTTTTTGCCAAATACTGTCAGATGAACGAACGTTATATATTATGGTACATGTCATATTGAGACAACTTTTCATAATCATCATTCCCAAAATCGTATAAATACTGAGTGGACGAAATCCCGTGAGAGCTTTGTATATACAATAATATTTCAAAAATCTTGATGGTTTCATTCTGAGTAGAGGAAATGAGGAAACTCCATCTGGAAAATATATCATTTTGTGTTTCCATAAATTTATCTGTCCCTCAATCCTAAAATTTTGAGTGACTGACGGTTGGGCCATTAATAAAAGCTTACACTTGGAAATTCCTCATCCATTTTCCTTGCTTTCACATCTCGCATTCCACTTGAAACATGAGAACACATTTTTCGGAGAATATTTTCCTGCAAGAAACCACTAGAGTATAAATGCATATAACATGTTTCATTGTGATGCAACATGAAACGAATAGTTTGGACTATATATTATAATGTTTCAATGGACGAATATAAATAACAATCAATATAATGAACCTCTTGGTTTAGCTAAAACAATGGAATATGAATAGAAGTATCTGATGATATCACTGCATAATGTTCAAATGAAATTGCGCAATTGACAAATTCCCATCGTTTCAGTTTTTTCTACGTTATAGTTGTTGGAACCAGTGATGGTGGCGAGGTAAAATCATAAAAATGATAGTGAACTCATCTGAGAACACAAAAACGATATCAAAATCTTTTTTTGGGATTATACAGATTATCCAGATATTGGAATTCTCACGTATGTCAGTAAATGGAAGTTCAGAGGAGGATGGAGAAGACAAATATTGCATATTTGAGTTGATGGAAACTCGATCATTAAACCTTAGACTTACTCGTATATCAGTAGGACCTCATACTTGTGACGTGAGTGCGGCTAAAGTTACGAATAGAGTCTTTCATCAGATTTGCATCGACTTGTTCCTCACCTTCCACCCTGTTGAGTGCTATTGAGGAAAGGACTTTATATAATCTAGAATATCCTGTAGGCTCAAATTATGCTTTGAAGGATCAAGCAACTAAATATACAAGTGAAATGAGTTATATTTTACTTCTGATGAAGTGATTATTTTCAACATCTAACAATTTGCATGTGTGAGAAGAGATTATTATAGGTGAAGCCACGAGTCCTTCAATAATTTCATCTGGATCAAGAATAATATTAACGAATTTGAAGAACGTGTTACATAATTATATTCAGAAAGACTTTTTGCCCACAAATGTAAATGAACAATCTGAGTATTTTGTCAGTAGCAGAGAAATTTTTGTTGCAAATACAGAGCGACATTGAAATGGATACAAATGTACAAACACTGAGAAACACTGAGAAAGCTTAACGTATTCTATCAAATGATGCCAATAAAAAAATAATATAGGGATTGAAATGAAATTTGGGCTAGACCATTTTCTCTACATTATGACGTTACCTTTGTACAAATGTCGGAAGAGGCAATTATGCAAAACTGATTCATTCAAATTGTTCGAAAGTATCCTCCTTCATTTATTTCTCGTTTCGTGTTCAAATTTTTCAATGGATTTTGTCGTTGATCAGAAGATCTGGAAGGAATCTGATATCATGGAAATACTCGTTAGACTCAATTGGCACAATCATATAGATCATGATGTAGTACGAAAATTATCTAGCGCTCTGTTTGTACTAAGACAATCGAAATGTTTGAATAATCTCGGCAAGAATTTTATATTTTTCGATATTTTAATTCAACAAATGCTATAGCAATTTCCAGAAGAAAGCTATGCGAATACTGGCTAACTTAGGCTATAGAGATCACAGCCATCAACATTTCATCAAAGTTGGTATCATGCCAATGCCTACCTAAGAAATTTCCACAGTTTCGCTAGAAATATACCGAAATGTGAGTGAATTTGGTGAACATTCTGACTGTCATAGTCATAGTACAAGATCGGCTAATTCATTGAGTACCTCACGACACAGATTAGCTGTTAGCTGCAGAAACTGTTTGAATCTCAATATTTATAATATTCTCCACAGCTCCGTCAAGATACTGGAATTCAAAAGATTCGAGTCAGCAAGTTCAAAGACGCTTCAATCTATCATTTTCAATTCCATCAACAGGTCAATGTGAATTTCATATTTTTTTATTTCAATTCCAAATGTGTTTTCGTTGAATATCTCCTGCCTACCTAGAATTTTATATATGATTTCTCCAATTTCACTTATTCCGTTTGTTATTGGGTGCATGTTATTTCATCCAGATACTAGATGTTTCATCTTGTACATATCATGTTTTTTCGCTTTATAGCGAGTGAGGGTAAAGATTATTATCATTTTTATTTTCAAGCACTATTGATGCTATTGTGATAAATGAGACTTGCCGTATATACATGTAATTCACATATATCATGGTCAAATAATCTACTCTACTCTATCGATGTGATGAATATAATAAATGCACTTATTTCAAAATCATCTCGTATATTCTCCCAGGTTTCAGCGAGTATAATGGTCGTGGTACATGGACATCAAGTTTCCACCATTATTCATTCAGTCCATTGAAGATTGATATATGGAGAGAAATACCATTTGGTATATTTTTTTGAGCCATCATTTTCTTTGTAGAGTTCTCAGCCGTATACAATGTGTCCGTGACGCGATTTTCATAACTCAACAGCATATATCTTCAATAATTTCGAATCACAAGTGCCTTATACACTTTGGTCCTGAACTCAATAGTCAAGGAGTTATAAGTATGAGCATTTGAATAACGAATTCGCTCACCAGTGTCTTGCAGAATTCATCCAGTTCTTTTGCCACCGAGGTCAACTGACCACTTTTGTCTGTGGGGACTCATGAAAACTCTAGTATTTATTCAAATATAACATCTTCCAGAAGACCAAAAGCCCTAATTAAATCTGTGAATAATCAAAAAATGCTCAATTGATGGAATATAACATCACTTCATTCAATAATATTCTCTCTGCTTCAATATACAGTCTTTTGCAAATAACAACTCAGTTAGCTCAATAATTATAAAGTTTTGGACGAAGTTGTATAAAATACTTTCGACTAAGAATTGTTGAAAGTATATGCCCTTGAGCCATAGGCATCGAGTCACGGGACAACCTGTATAAGACCTAGTTGAGTGGTTGACAACTTCCATAATATATCGAATACATCGAAATTCATACTGAAAGTGCGATAATCAGATCCTGAAGAGCAACCACGAACAATTCCAGCGCGAATTGGCAGCATTGCCAACTGCCGACGTATATATATCCCTTCTGTGTTCGCAGTTCAGCACATTGTCTTTCACTGCTACATAAATAATTTGTTCTCACTTAGATCCGATTAGGCACTGAATGCATTGACTCAATGTACTCTAGCTTGCAGTTGGAATTCAGATTATACCGATTCAGAGTTAACGACTTTACGTCTATCTTCAACAACATCAAGTTGGCTTCGTTTAAGGAGTAGTTGAGATTAATATGAGTTGTTTTTTGATCTGCAATGATTTCGATATCTGCTTGATTGTAATTACTCTAACATAAGATACTAGCAGACCTCGCAAACGTTGTTTTGCCATATTCATTATCTCTATAATATATTTTTCCAGTTCAATATTCGTCAGTCACTATTAATATTATATTTTTCACATTTTTCAGTTTTTCTATCTATCAAAGCGTGTTTCTCCAGTTCTCCAAACTACCATTTATATCAACTTATTTTTAGTTCACTTGAATTTCTCAATTTTGACGAAAGAATCATGATATCCGACTCCCAAATCCCGAGATGAAAATTTTGGATAAAATCGGAACATAATGACAAAACTCGTCCGCTATATCAGATCTACCATCTTGAAATCCCTGATTTCTGACGAAGAAATCATAATTTTTTATCCCGAAAACGCCCACAAACAAATTTTGAATAAAACCGGTATAGAATGATTACAAAACTCGTCCGGTATATTGGTTCCACCGTCTTGAAGTTTCAAATCCTCTCCTCGCTCTGAAATTTGACACAAGAATCATAATCTCCAACCCCAAAAACACCCAGATAACAAACATAATCACGATACTCGTCAGCTTTATTGGATTCGCCTTTTTTCCCCTAATTTTGACGAAAGACTCATACACTGAGAAAAACTGGTTAATCAAAACGTCTAGTTGGTATTTTTTTAGTACCGATAATTAAAAATATTTGGAATTTTATCAACAATGACAACGTATCCTTATTTCCTACAAATGACTTTTCTATTTTTCGCCAATTATTTGTCATCAATAAAAATACTATTTGTGACAGAATTATCACAGTGTTGTCTATTCAGTCAATTGAAATTTCATATTGGGGTTAAAAAACCTCATTCTGGGGTTACTAACAACAGCTGACTATTTGCCACAACTGATGACACATTTATCGTGAAAGGTTTATTATTATTCATAGCAGAAATTGTTTAGCCATAACTAATAATTTTAGTTGTACTGCGTCGTTCGGGACCGCCTCGCGTTTCTTCGGGACCCACCGGCAAAAATTGCATCTTGCATCTGTTTATCTTTCTGTTTCATCATTTGAACTTGTATCTTGATAGTGGGTAGATCGCACGGTCGTCGAGCTTAGACAAAATAAATAAAATAATTGTCTAGTGCAGCCGGGAGCGTCGTGTTCTTGTTGGTTCACTGCTCTGTGTGTTTTCAAATCATTGTTTTGTGTTTCTTTGCACTTCGCGCTGAGCCATTTGGCATTTGGTTGGCAAAATAATAATTCGCAGTTCACCATCAGGTTTAGGTACCTATTCACAATTCAGTTCAGTCTACGACGGGCGACGGTGAGAAACGTCTAACCGACGTCACGTGTACACGGTGTATATTTATAATTCCCTCTCTTTTTGCTGAGCTGTGGCCTGTGGCACTTACGGTGTGTGGTGTATTCCTGTTCACGATTCCATTGGAAATTGGGAGGAAAATGGCATACAAACTGTTATTATTAGAATGGGGCCTTGATTTCAATTGATATAAAACTATTAAGTTGTCAGAATAATTAAATTATATTCCAAACGGTACTAAATCACTTTCAATAGTAACTAGATTCCATTTCAGTCACAATTAAATATTTAATTTGCAACAACACACTCACTTTTAACGTCAGAAGAAATGAGTAATTGCCCCAACTGGGTTAATTTGTTGTGATAACAAACATATATTGAAACTGTACTAACAATCTAATTGTCATAACTATGTATCTTGATTGTGGCGAATGAAACTTGGTATCATTCCTTGAAAAGGCTTATTAGTTACCACAACAACGTCGTAGATGACTCAACTAAACTTTTCATTTGAGGCAAATAGGCGTTTCCAGAAAAACAGAATTAGTTATGACAACAACTAATGCTTGCTGTCCCCTATCGTACTAAAACATTTTTCTGTAGTTACTAATTTTTTAGTAACGGCTACAAATTTTTTCCCTCAGTGTAATCTCTGACCCCGAGAACCACCAGATACCAAATTTGAAATAAGTCGGATCCTGATCACAGAATCCGCCATTTTGGATCCGCCATTTTAAATTCCCCAATTTTGACGAAGGGATCATAATCCCCAATCACGGAAACCTCTAGGTACCAATTTTGAAAATGATCGGATAATAATCACAGAACCATCTTGAATTTCCGAATTCTGTCTGAATTTTCAAATCCTGACGAAAGAATCATAATCTTCGAATCCGAGAACCTCCAGTTACCAATTTTGGATAGAATCGGATCATAATTACCAAACTCGTCCGATATATAAGATCCGCCATCTTGAATTTCCCAATGATACCGGGATAAAAGGTATCCTCAAACCTTTTACTGGTTCTTAGCTACCTCCCCACCAATTTTCAGCCAAATTGATCCAGTAGTTTCGGAACCTATTCAATACATACAAACAAACAATCAAATCTTCTTTCTTTGAAATATTAGTATAGATATTATTGAGTTGTTCGGTTTCTATTCCATAATGCATTGGAAGTTGCATTGCCTTTGAAATTCTCCCCTGGAGTCCACGAGAAAATATGGCCTCAAGGATGCTGATATCGTTAAATGGAATGACTATAACATTTAGCCTTTTTAAATGAACAGGATCTGCTGGAATTGTTGAATTCATGGAATTTGTGAATAGCTACTCTTATGTTGGAATCCAATACTCCAATAGTCGAAACTTTGGGGAGACTAGTAAAGCTTCAGCTTATAAGAACTGGATTCCAAATCATCTCAACTATGCCAAGATGCTGCCAGGATCAGAACTTCAAACCTCAAATATTTATAAAAAAATTTACTGTTATTAAAGATGCAGCATCGTGAGAAGAATTATATTTCGAACACTTCAGAAGCTCAGTGCACCGTAATTTTCTGCTTCCACATGATATCTTAATAACTTAATATACATTTCACAATGTTCGTCTATATTACTGATTGGAATCCCATAGCAATATAATCCAACATCCTGTGTCGATAGAAATAAATCGAAGAAGCCATTAATCACCCAAACAAGCATTAGTAGAATCCTATTTTGACTATAAAGTCGGGATTATGTTTCGTCAATTAGAGAGAGAGTCTGAATAATTAGAGCGAGGCTTAACTGGATTCTTGGCGGTATCGATTTCGTCACTGTAGGAAACTTCTGATGATAAAACGACTTCAGAGAATGAAAGAAAATTCATGCGAATTATTCATGAGTAAATATTTTAATTAGTGAGAGATTTTGGCGATGGAAGTCGCAGAGAACCTTGAGTTTAATGATGAGATGAAGTAGGTATCCTCTCAAAGGAGCTGAATTGAAGATTCGCGTCATTAACTTGATTTGAAGACGATGCCAATGAATTGTTGAACTTCTGAATAGCTTGGTATCATTATATGATGAAAATAACATCATACTATTGATTTGGAGGTCACGAAGGCAAAGAAAACTATGTATCGTAGAAAAACTACTGAATTTTTATATTTCAGAAATTTTTGAACATTTTATCTCAGATAATTTATATTCGACGTTGCGAGAACGCTTTAAAATAAGTACTCTTGAAGTCAATCATCCCTAATAGCACACAACGTCCTAGGGACGTCTTTATTTGGTACAATTCACGTCCGAATGTCCCGAACCTGAAATAAGTATCCTTGGGACGTCCCATCACGTACATCTCATGCAATGTCCGAGCAAGGACGGTCACGAAATGTCGCAGCTGGTACATCATTTCAAATGTCCTAGAAAAAGCATCCCTTAGACATCCCACGTGGTACATATTGTAGAATGTCCATGCAAGGACGTCCTTGGCAGTTCCCTGATGGGATACGTTCCTTCAAGGACATCCATCAGATGTCCCGAGTAGTACATATTCTGGCATGACTTCAGATCTTATATAATGTCCCTTCTAGACAGTCATGAAATGTCCCTGATGACACATTCCATCAAATATCTCTGCACAGACGTCCTTAATATTTCCAGGATCGTATAACTATCGAAATGTCCCTTAGGGACATCCTTTGAATGTCCCTCAGGGATATCCGTCTTATGTCCCAATTGGTACATGAACTGTACTCTTCCAATGTCCTAGAAATAACGTCCAATGGACGTCCCAGTCGGTACTTTTAATATGTTGTCCCTGCGAGGACGTTAACTTACACCTCGCTATTGAGTGATTGCTCGTAGGCTATAGGTACTCATCGTCAATGTCCTTCACGTTAGTCCATCCATGGACATCCATGGAAAACTTTTTGGAGACTTCCTACGGACCATCAACTCAACTGGATGTCCTAATCAGTTATGCAAGATCTGGTCCTAGAGGGACCCAGAAAAATTCAAATGATTTGTACGTCCCTGGGACATTCTATGGACATTCAATTGATATCCCTTAGCGTTGCTGATCCTATTCTAGTTTCAATTTTCTTCTGAAGATGCTTTCATATATAGCGGAACACATGTGGATGGATCACAGAACTCATATATTATAATATGATGACTATTATAATATATGAGTTGTATTATTCATTCACAAGCAATTCTAATAAATTTCCTGTGAATAAATGTAAGCGGACTAGTGAGATACGAATAGGTTATTTCTGATTCATAGATACAATTTTTCACAAAAAAACACTGGAAAAGGGCAATTCCTCAATTGATAGTTTTTGGAAAAAATGGGGTTTTTTAAGTTAATTATGACTTACCAATGGGATAAGGATGATTGACCGAAGGATAGTTTCGGTTATACTCGCTGCTGAATTAGCTGGATATCGAAACCGGTACCGGCAAACATTTTCTCGTCACGATTGACAAAAAAACGTAAACTTCACTCACGAAACCGAGTGAACAGTTAATGTCCAACAAAAAAAGATGGATTATACTTAAACAAGTATTGAGTAATCGATTATCACTTTTTTATTTGCGATAATCTTTGCCATGGGGCAAACCACGATTTTCTTCGAAAATGGTTCAAAGTCGTACTGTACTTTTCAGAAGCACCAAAACGTATATCGCCCGTATCGCGATGTCACCTCTCCACTCTTCTTTCTTCCTCTCGATTGTAGGTGATAGGATCATAGGTGCACAAAGGAGAGTCGAAGGATTCACACGATTCGTGCGAAAAGGATGGAGAATATCAGCAGTCAATACCAATACGAAATTGGAGCAAATAAATGAATGCAAATAACCTTGTACTTTTTATGCTATTAATATATCAAATCCAAATCATTCACAGGGTGATTTAAATTTATAAACAAAAAAATATATTATTCAAAATAACTAGAGAAAATTAGAATTGCTATATACCTATACTACTAAGTGGTGACGGAACATGAGTTCTGTGGGATGGATGCGTTTCAAAATTCGTATTGGTTATAGTGTAGTGGATTGACTCCAGAGATTTATCGAAAACTCAGTTCTGGAACTAATGATAACTATAAGAATGTTATTGGTGGAAATGAAGTAGAATATGATGAAACGAAGAACGATAGGTCTCTCAATATAAATGTTGATTTTAACCAGTGTATTCCGAACTGTGGGTCGCGAAACCTTAGTCAAGGGGTCGCTGGCAGAAGAGAAAAGGTGAAGTAGTAGCAGACTTCTATGAGTACATAATTTTAGTGATGAGGATATGGGTTTGTTCAATTCTCAAAACTTCCAAACATAATTCCTCATCTCAGTTCAAATGTCGATCATCGAAGAGATTGTCAGTTCACACAGGTATGATGGGGCGAATGGTTATAATAATTTTATAGCTTCTTCTGCTAGCTCTGGATATTCTTGTTTGCTTTCCATCCAATACACGTCGACTCTTTGTGAATATAATCATATTTCAAGCATGCCATCAACAGCTAATCTATGAGGCATTCTTCCAAATCCGTGAAGAGATCAACCAGTTATGTCAACGTATCCAAGAAAGAAATGAAGAAACATGAAAACTATCTTCGCCCATTGTCAGATTCAGAGTGTACAAGTCGAGAAATAGTTGCTACACCAGTGGCCTTAGATGCAGTCCTATCGCGGCTTCTTGCAGACTAATTAGTGAAGGTATCAGAATGAAGAAAATCATTATCGTAGCCTCTTGAATTATATATTCTTTGTCTGTCTGACAAGGGAGTTGCCAGGATTTTTCAGGTCGTAAGGGAGCCCTGACATCAGTAGGATTTGGAAACGCTGATGTGAACAATAATAAATAAATTGGATTCATTCAAGATTGAACTATGCTCCATTCCACTAGAGGAATAGATCTATTACATCATTCTACTAGTGGATGGGGTGGTCATTTGAACGATTCATGAGTCTGGATTGAATTTCAATCATGGGGTTATTGTTGATAAAAGCCATTTACATATCGAGGGAGCAAAGGTAACCATTTCCTCGTGCGTCTGAAGTCTGATGTCCGACGCGTAGCGGAAGGCATTGAACATACATTGGAGGTGATGAACCTCCACTCCCAAGATTTATATGATTTTATCCACGAATGCATATATTTGAGAGCGTCGTTCTTGATATGTGCTTCAAGCGATATTTCTCTCGACTCTCGTTCCAAATCAATATGTTACACGATCTAAGGTTCGAAAAATCAATTTAACGCTTCTGTCACATGGAATTCGTTTATTGTAGCTATATCACGAATCCAACTGACAGTACTGAATCTGCTGTTTTTCTACTCCGAAATCAAAAATCAAATCACTGAAAGTGACAGATAATTACGAGCAGTTATAGGTACTATTAGGTACTATATTTAATTTCGAATATTATGACTCATTATCCTCCTTAGAATGCTGAATATCAAAAGGGAGTGTGAACTGTCATCATCTCAGAAAGAAAAGGAAGTTCACATTTATTTCCGTTGTTTCTTAAACATTAAGTTTTGTCTCATCAATATTTAATCAATAATATCATGTTCAATATCAGAAAATACCAGTTATTGAAATAATTGACGCTGAGAATAATATTCAAATTTCACCAGATGATCAACTGCTGCTGAATACTGATGAAAGCCATGAGAACGTGTTCCAAATTACAGCACTGTATTTCAGATTTTATATTTCAGAACACAGATTTTCAAAGTCAGTGGATATACTGACAGGACTGACCAGTTGGTAGGGATATACCCTCTGTAATTGCATTATCATTTCATTTGGAGTTTCGATTGAGTGAGTTTGGGATATGAGGAAGAGTATGAGATCATTGAAGTTCGAAAAGGAAATCGTTATTCGTTTTTTAGTACCGATGAAGGTACTGGTTAGGTACTTGAGTACCACAGCTCTCATACGTATGTCTCCACCAACGAAGTAAGCTGAAGCCAATTTACTCTACCTCCCACGAGAAGCAATATCTTTTTTCTCCCGTAGGAGTGAATTGACAGGTTTGTGTCCCCAAAAGAGGGAGCAAACGTTCTCTCAAATATTTTACTCACCCAGTTCTCGCGAAGTTAGCGATGAGAATGATGAAAGATTCAGACAGTGCTAGCTCTGATCTTGTATAGTTCTTCGGAAAGTGATTGAATCCATCGACAAGAGGTGCACCAAAAATGTATGGGAGCTCTTCTCCATGCACTGTTCCCATTCTCTGAAATGAAGAAAAACAATAGGATATTATCTATGATAATATATTCCATCTGAAATAACATTTTCGAGATCAAATCACTAGGTTCTACAGTCTCGATTCCTCGAATAATCATTTCGATCTACTAAAAAGCCTCACTTTCAAACCGATTTCAATCGAAAAGAATATATTTTCACACAACTCCCAGAAGAACTGCTAGTTTCTGATGTAACTGATGTTTGCTTAAAGATGATTATTGTCCGGTATCATAATAACATTTCATCATTTCACGAAGCGTGAATAAAAAGCACAATTCAAAAAATGTTGAGCCGGCAAATCCGTAGCCAGAACACAATCATCAAGGATTCACTATACCGGGTGGCTACGGAAGTATTGCCTACGGAATATCTCAGTTATTGTATGAAGTAGGTTTGTGAAATTTGGAGCGTCGATATAATGACATAAGAGCTAGAATTTGAGCATATTGACATGTCGAAGTTAACTTCCGGTCTGACCGGAAGTAACATTAACTTTCTTATTTTGAAGAGAAACCCTATTTTTTTTTCTTTTCGCCTCATTCAGCATTCAATTCCCTTTCTAATGACATATCACAAGTTGGTATCTAACCAGAAACTATTCATTAGTTTTAATTTCATTTTTGCGTATGGCGATAATCTATTTGTTATTTGAAGAATAATAATTGGATTTTTTGGTATTTTATTTCAAAAAATGACTTTCTATCATGTCATTAGGAAGAAATGGTTATGCTGAATAGTACAGGCAAGAAAAAGTTGTATGTTCCTATTCAAGTTATTGACCTACAGAGTATTGTTTTTTTCCCAATGTTTCCAATTTTTTTTTGGCGGCTTTTTATAACGCCGACGAATGAAAATAAAATATCACAGTAGTAGCAACTGTTATCAAGTGACGTATGGTTTCCATAGCCAACTTTTCAAATTTTGGCTTTCATTTTGCTTCCACGCCCCACTCGGTGAATTTCAATAATATTTTTTTTTCTGATCTAGTTTCTGGTTAGATACCAACTTGTGATATGTCATTAAAAAGGGAATTGAATGCTGAATAAAGCAAAAATAAAAAAAGTGAGGTTTCCATTTAAAATAAGAAAGTTGATGTTACTTCCGGTCAGACCGGAAGTTAACTTCGACATGCCAATGTGCTCAAATTCTAGCTCTTATGTCATTATATGGACGCTTCAAATTTCACAAACCTACTTCATACAATAACTGAGATATTCCGTAGGCAATACTTCCGTATATAGCCACCCTATATAGAATGTTCCAAAATTAGCCTGCCAAACTTTACCATCGGCTTTCACGATCAAAAACAGGAAAAAAGTTCCGAGGAACATCAGACAAAGAATGTCTCCTAAGAAAGCTACGACTCCCTGAAAGTGGGCTCCTGAACATAATATTTCTTGAGTATTTTTGATGAAATGATGCAATTTGGTACAAAAATTCAACTTTCCATGCCCAATGAAGTGAAAATAAAATCATTTCAAAACTTCATTCAGGAGTGTATAATACAAGATAAGCACATCCACAGCTCTTCACAGAAAAAAGGAACTTGAATTTGTTCACCATTATTTTCCTATTTTCCGCGCTTCTATGAGATTGTTTGCTCGGAAGGAATGAGTTGATGACTTTTGATAGCTCCTTTGATTTCAAATTCAGCAATGTTATGCATAAAATGTGAGTGTATCAATATTTTTGAATCGAAGCAGTGTGGATTTTGAAAATACTAGATTAAATCGCGAAAAATATGCATACTTTTGGAAGGATACGTGGATCGAAGAACTGATGTGTTAACCAACTGAATACTTTATTGAAACATGGAATTAATCTGACGATTACAATTCTCAATCATGTCACACTTGACAATCTATCATAATACTGAGTATTCAATAAAACTAAATAGAATGAGTGCTCTTCGTTTGTAGATCAATTCTTACACTCCCCCACAAACATGAGTCACTTATTCTTGAAGACCTAAGGCAGTTGATCAATACTGATGCTTCATTTTCGGCAACGATTTCGTGAATATATCCGCTACCATTTCAGTTGTTGACATATATTTCATCACGACTTACTGTTGATCTACTGCATCTCGAATAAAATGATGTCTCATATCGATATGCTTCGATCGTGAATGAAAAACGGGATTCTTCGTCATTTGGATAGCACTCTGGTTATCATTGAAGATCGTTATACAGGATGGTATTGAATTACTTAGTTCGGATAGAAACTTTCGTAAGAAAATTCCTTCTTTGGCAGCTTCTGTTAGACTCATATATTCTGCTTCTGCAGTGGATAAAGCCACAGTTGGTTGTTTTTTAGCCTGCCAACTGATTGCTGTACCATTCAAGAGAAAAACATATCCAGAATACGATTTTCTGTCGATGCTATTTCCTCCCCAATCTGCATCGGCAAATCCATCAATATTTGAGTGACTCTTCTTATAATTCAGCTCAAAACTTTCTGTCCCTTTCAAATAGCGCAGAACTCTTTTCGCAGCTTTCCAATGTATTTCCGTATAGCAGGTATTGAATTGACTCAAGTGATTCACCGAAAATGTTATATCTGGACGAGTTGCCAATGATAAATACATAAATTTGCCAATTAGCGACCTGAATGGAAATTTCTTCATTGTTTCATCAGGAACATTCAGTTCTTTCCCCAGTTTAGTAGAAACATCTAATGGAGTAGATATTGCTTTACAGTTTTCCATTCCGTATTCTTTTAAAATTTCTTTTATATATATCTCTTGCGATAACTTCATTATTTTTCTGTCCTCAGAATAGTTGAATGATATTCCAAGACAATAATGTAAAAGTCCTAAGTCTTTTATTTTAAATGACCTAGTCAGCTCACTCTTTATTTCTTCCAGCCAATGTTTATTGCGACTGGCCAAAATTATGTCATCAACATATACAGCTAGTAGCATTATATCCGAATCTCTTCGTGCATTGTATACACATGGATCAGAATTACAAGGCTGCATTCCGAAAGAAACAAGTTTATTGTGGAGCTTGTTATACCACTGCCTTCCTGACTGACGTAATCCAGACAGTGATTTTTTTTTGGAAACACACTTTATGTCCTGATTTCAACTGAGTGATCATTTCTCTTGCTTCTGTCGAAATTGTTTCATTTTCATGTGAAGCAATATCTTGAAGCATTTCTTCTGAAAATTCAGGTTTTTCTATTCAATTGAGAATTGTAATCGTCAGATTAATTCCATGTTTGAATAAAGTATTCCGTTGGTTAACACATCAGTTCTTCGATCCACGTATCCTTCCAAAAGGTTATTGACATATTTGAGAATTGTAATCGTCAGATTAATTCCATGTTTCAATAAAGTATTCAGTTGGTTAACACATCAGTTCTTCGATCCACGTATCCTTCCAAAAGGTTATGGGCCCAGGGCTATCGTACGAAGAACTGATGTGTTAACCAACTGAATACTTTATTGAAACATGGAATCAATCTGACGATTACAATTCTCAATTATGTCACACTGGACAATCTATCACAATACTGAGTATTCAATAAAACTAAATAGAATGAGTGCTCTTCGTTTGTAGATCAATTCTTACACATACAAAAAATTTGAGCAATATTCAATGTATTATAAGTACACTTCCGAACGATACTTTGGACTTATTTTATGTTCACCGCATTGTACCAAATTTCATCATTTTACCACGTGGCGTTTCAGAAACATTGAAGAAATATCATCTTCAGGAGCCCATGTTGATTGGAACTTTTCTTCTTATTTTTGGTCATAGAAGTCGCTGGTAAAGTTTGGCAGGCTGATTCCGGGACATCCTGTACATATATAGAATGTTGAAGAAATCAAATGATTCCAATAATAGGCATCGAATTCTAATCTCAAAATATCAGTTTTGTAATGAACTCTTCATTATGATCTCTAATTTATTTATTTTTCAATATTGAATTTTTATTTTGGAGACACAAAAATATGCAATGTCAGTATGATCATTGTAAATTCGATATCAATTGATTGAAGCATCTTGTAATTCACTTTTTCTACAAGCGTGCGTGATTCACCCTATACCCGCACGCAATTTAGTTTGGAAAGTGTCATTTTCCCGCAACAGTGCGGGAAAACAAAGATATGATAAAATCGCTAATAATATAAGTGGTTGGAGATGGAATATAAAAGTTTGAGTTTGTTTGTTGTAGTATTAAGTATGTATGTTCAGAATCATCCATCAAATTGCACTATTTATTGTAAAAATTAAGAAATATTGAGAAATAAAAATCGATTATTATAAAAATCCCCCTATAGATTTGGATTGATCTGACGGGAAACGATTATTGTTGTCATGCCAATCGAACCTTAAATAAGTTTGAAATTGTCGAAGTGACAGACACAGCGATACTGTCATTTTCGATTCAGTGGAAATGCCACAATGTGTTCAAAAACTTCTAGCTATAGGGATTCGATACAGATGCGTTATTACCAACGAAGTCTTGAGAAAGGTATGAGAAGCTATACACGCGTTTTTTTTTAATGGTGCAACAATAATGAAATGAAAATACCGAATGAAGAATAGGTATTTTGGCTTATTTCATAGAAGTGTCTGAAACCTAGACACCAAACTCCTTATGGGCCTGCTGGCTTCCGCAATGAACCAACATAATGCGTCAAACTGTAAGTTCACAATAGCTATTACTAATAATTAGTAGATAGAGAATATATTTCTCTTGTTAGCTGTTCCTATTTGCATGAATGATTAATTAAACGAATCAATCAATTTCCTACGCTTGTAGAAAAAATATTGTTCCTAACTCATGCGGAAAGTGTCTTTCCCGCACTCGACTGCTTGGCCGAACTCCGCTTCGCGTCGTTCGTGTCAACGGCAGTCGCGTGCGGGAAAGAATAAATTTCCGCACTTGTTAGGAAAATTACTATTTCTACAAGAATTTGTATCACTGACAGGTGTCAGAAGAAAATACCGGAGACAATAATTGGCAAGGAATGATTTAACGTTCTTATGTTGAAAACAAGAAGAGATTCCTTCTACATTATCATTCAAACAATAGTGAGATTAAATGAGCATGATGGTTATATTTTGGAGCCAATCATCTAATTGTCCTACTATACAAAAATACCGAAATTTTACTCATATTTCCATATCTCTCAAATTGAGTAGAATGAAATAAAATAACTCAGGAAGTTGGAACACGATCTTGAGGGTCATGAAACAAAAAAATGGATTCAACCCTTCCAGGGCAAATTCCTGCATATTAATTTCCTGGAATTTCCCACAGGCATTTGTGGTGGAAGTCTTTATTGTCTGTTCGGCTAGAATTGTTCGACCGTAATAGTTTGGGAAATATATCATTTCCCTATGGAAGTGAAAGCGATGATTTCATATTGTTGGATATCGTTTGAAGCTGTTCATCTTCCGTTCTCCTCATCGGATGATAGCTCCATGCTGATCCAATATCATTTCAGATAATGAATCTGATGAATTGTAATAAATTTTAGCGTATTATGCAGAGAACGATCCATGAAAATTGATGGAATTTTATGATGATAGTTGAAACTAGTACGATGTTCAGGAAAAAGACTCCAGCCAGTGCAATAAGAATTATTTCCAGAACAAATAGACAGCCTGAATCACAATTCAGTTTGAGGAGTATGGAATGTCGAATCCTATTTTTACATCCAGGTAATCAGGTGAATGACAATAGAAGCTACATTTTTGGAGTACATTTGTATATCTGCTATACTCTGAAATGCATCTGGATATCAGTTTCTCGAACAAAAATCATTAACGGCATTCCAGTTGTCGATGAAAAGTTCTTGACAAGAAGAATAAATGACAATTCATTCATGGAGAATAATGAAAATGTTATCAATCGAATAACAGATATCTTCGTCGGCGATGAGAAATTCATTTCTTCAATCAATGTCAAAATGAGAAGAAATCTCATTTCAGAAATTGACAAATGAATGATATATTGTTTTTCTTTCTCGGGGTGAGCCATAATAAATGTATATGGCTTGTTCTTCTGCTACTGTCCTGTTGGTTTCATTTCTACTTCTATTTTTCATTTCAAGAAAATTGTCTCTTCTCATGAGCGAATCCTTAGGACTGTTCACAATTATAAGTAAAATTTCTCTTGTATTTTATAGACTGGCATCACTTCCGAATTACAATTTCATCTGAGAACCATATTATGGGTGATATGATCTCTCCTCTTTTCATTCTTGGAGATTGGAAAAGAGGAATATTCGAATCTCATTCAAATTGAATGTTGTGGAAATGCTGTTATCAATTCCATTAAGGTGCTATAACGAACAATGAAACAATTGCCGAATATTTTTTTCATTTTCAAATTAGATTGTCTGAGAAATATCATCTTGATTGGGAGGATATTCTCCCCTTTCCTTGCCGATATTGTCATGTGCAGGTAGTATCACACAAGAGAAGATTTTCCTCGAAACAACCCACACGGCAAGAATCATTTCCATCATTTGAATCAATCGTTTATAATAGTTATTTATGTATCAATTGCGTCAAATATAGACTTTCATGGACCATAGCATGCAAGATCCATGTAAGCAAATTACAACCAAAATATATACATTAACATTACATGAATAACATTTTATGCACGAGCAATTTTTTTTAATATAGGTGGACTAGAATATTTGCTGTCAAATAATGCCATCGTAGATGAAACTTTTTTTTTGGGTTCGATCATTTTGCGTCTCAGAAATAGGAGAAGAACTTTATGATTATGGATAATGAACCAACATAACTGAAACATATATTTTTGCATTCTACAAGAATAATTATCACGAGTTACCTATGTGCCGGACGATAAAGTGGTCCGCGAGCGATAAAAAATCATTTTACGCCCGCAAAACCAGGCGATGAAGTGCTACTTCACGCCCGGTCGTGCATAATAGTTATTTTTGTATCAAGGGCGTACAGTTGGCGTTTATGGCCTGTGGCGTGAATAATGGCCCGATGGTGTTAGCCGAGGGCCATTACACACTGAAGGCCATGAAAGCATTTCACGCACGTGATACATACAACATTTCTTGCACTAGTGGTTGATTTTCTGACTCAGAAGTAATCACTATTGATTTCGATAAACTAATATTCCCCCGACTTCAATTCGTTACGCATGTATTTAATAATCGAGAGAAGCGTAATGTTCATGAAAGATTTACATATAAAAATTATCGTACGAATATTGCAATTATCGTAATAGTAAAATCCTTCGATCTCTAGAAGAGATTCTTTCTTCAGAATTTTACAATATGCATATTCAGTAAATATACCTACCTAATTTTGACGTGGTCAAGCAAAACATCCAATAAACAAGCTGAATTGTCATTCTCTGACTGAAAAGTAAAAATTAGCGATTATAATAATAGCGAGACTATGGAATCGGATGAAGAAGAAGTTTATGATATACCGCTGGATATATCAGAATCTAGGAAAATGATCATAGGTTTTTCATGAATTGATATGTGGATATAAGGAAACTGAGAACAGCTGGCGGTAAAGTGCACTTTTTGGCCCGTGGGCCATAATGAGTCCGCGAGCGGTAAAGTGCAACTCAATGCCCAAAAAACCGGCGGTAAAGTGCACTTCACGGCCCACTTGTGCATGAAAGATGTTTTTAACTTGTGAATTTCCGCCTAGTTTCAAATTCACCGTTGTTTGTTGTAGTGGGCTGTGATTCATGACTGCGATTATTGACAAAACTCACTTGGGGGTAATCTCCATCCTTCGTCTGATAATCGAACACATAGAAGAACGTCCTCGACCCGCCAGCCTCCTGTCCAGACTGAGGTGGCTTAGCGCTCAGCATATCCCCCGTCTGCACCAGCGGAGCCACGAACTGAGCATCACTCAGCGCAGAAATAGCCGAGTCCCTGGTGTTCACCGGATGCTGCACAGTTCTCTCCCAGTCCGTATATTCATTAACCACCGTAAAAAAGATCTCGCTCAGGTGGTATGTGTACGCGTTGCGAACGTACGTGCGCACTAGCTTGTCACGTCGTTCCCCCTCGAACCCCGCAGAGATGTCCTTGTCGGAGAACCGCCCCAGCGCTTCACTCGTCACCACCCCGAACAGCAAATCATAAGGGTTAGTGCCCCTGGGCGTCAACGTGGCTTCGCTGCGCTTCACATTCGCGTTGCCGAAGCTCTGCAGATCCTGCGGCTTGAAGTAGGTCACCAGCTCTTTGGCGAAGTCGGCCTTGATGACGACGCCGTCGACGCTGGGACCGAAGGCGCTGAGGTAGGCTGGTGGGGTGACTTCGGCTCTGAGGAGGTCTTCTAAGGGCGTTTCGCGGAGGCAGTCGACGATGGCTTCGTGGTCCTTGCCGACGTCTTCGGGGATGCTGCAGTTCACCTCTTTGGCTAGTTTGACTGCGTAATTGACAGGATCTTCGACCTGGAATATTGAAGGGTGTACGATAATTAGGGTGAAATGCTTCACCTGCAGATTCAACGATATAAATGATAAGGGAGTTCTTGTTAACACATGTCGAATCATGTTTCAACATCGAGCTACAGCCCCCAAAGGTGGTACCCTGAACATGGATTTTATTCAATATCTTTGAAACCGATTATAGCAGATTTCTGTAATTCTGCTAGTCGATCAATCTCTTCATGATAGATAATATCATGCAATGATATCAATATCAAATTTTCATTCACAAATGTGTCAAACTATAGGGGGTGCCGTACTTCTGCAATTTTAACAAGAAATTAGAGCTTTTTGCATGAGGACTGATGATAGCAGAGTTATGAAATCTTGCATATCGGACAATCTTTCATGTTTGATAATATGCGATGATGATAATCTCAGAATTTCATCCAGAAATGAAACAAACCGTGGGGAGGAAAAGGGTGGTTAAATCATCTCAACTCCTTTATTTGCGGTTTTTTGCAATTCCCAAATACTTGGTTTTCTGTTGTGGGTCAGGAGCTAATTCACTTTCAGTCAGCTTTTTATGATCTATAAGGCACAGATCCGACCTGTTATTGTTATATATATTGTTTTCATATTTGGAGTGCAGCACCCAAACATACCCTGAAACTGTTAGATTATGTAGTGAATTTGGTCTTTCCTTGGCCAAACGGCGCTGAGGTAGTATCGGACCTCGTGAATGTGTGGGTGAATAGTACCGTCTCTGGTGATCGCTGGGATTTCTCGTGATTGCAGGAGTTTGTATAGAGAAATGACACCAACCAGCTTCGCTATTCGTGCTCTTCTGAAGGTAGACTGTTTCTGGTTATCAGCCGTTTCTGAGAGAACCGCTAGGCCTTCAGATACCAGTCTAGTCTCAAATGAAAGCTAATTGATTTTACTACAACTTCATTCCACATGATATTCGAAGTGGGAAGCGTATTTTACAGGATAATTCACAGAATAGGTAACCATTCTGAAGAAATTCCACATGCTGGCTTCTGTTTGTTGACTTCGTTTATTTGTTGTTTCGTTTTCCCCAAGTGCTGCTCATTCCTTGCAATTATTTTCACCGTACTGATGAGGGCCGAAAGCCCGAAACACATGTATACGGTTATCTCTTTGTGAGGGCTATGTCCAATAATCTTATTGTTTTCACTCATGGACACGTATTCCACGCAGGTACCTATAGTTGCCTCCGTGGTGACGTTAGCTGTTTCCCTGAGACCTTAGGGTCTGCTGACCGAAACCACAAATGTGCAACTGGCTCCTTTCTGTTGACTCCGTTTATTTGTTATTTCGTTTTCTACCAAGTGCTGCCCATCCTTTGCACTTTCTTTCACCGTACTGATGAGGACCGAAAGCTCGAAACACGTGTATACGGTTATCTTTCCGTGGGAGGTATGTCCAATAATCTCTTTCCTTGAAATTTCATATATAAATATACTAGTGAGAATAAAAATTTTCTGATTAATAAAAAGAGTTATACATGAACAACGTCTAGGAGTATTGAATATACATTGTGAAATAGCCTTCTGTTTGATAAAGACGTTTCTACCCATTGATGAGTTGCCCCACAAACGAACACCATAACGCCACCCATACTCAACGTGAGCATAACATACACTGATGAGTTGCTTTTCATTCAAAACGACTCTAAGATTCCAATTTTGAAACCAGTTGTTCACAGTGTGGAATCCAGTTCAGATATTCAACTGAATTTAATGTGCTTTGTAAGGTGGTAATATTAATATTATTATATAGACTTCTCTCCGAATAACTCACCAACGCCCACGACGACAACGCCGACCCGGACAACAGCACCGTCCTGTGGAACAGCCCCGGCATCACCGTGGGCGAAATCATGAGGAAGTTGATGCAGGCCGCGCCTGAGCCGTGGCCCGCCAGCGCGACGTTGCCAGGATCGCCGCCGAAGAGCGCAACGTTTTGCTGCACCCAGTGCAGGGCGGCAATCTGGTCCATGAGACCGTAGTTGGCGACGCGAGCCTTGAGGTGGGGGGCCGGGTTGGCGTTCAGGAAACCTGTGGAAAAAAACAAATAAGGAAATCTTGGAACAGCGGCATCCTGACCTATGAGTTTATTTTTTTTATGTTCTGGTTCCCACGAAAAGGGATTATCCTTCGATGTTCAGAGAACATCGTGAGAACCAAGAGGAATAAAGTAGGAATTAGTGTTCTTATCGAATTTCTGGAGGTTGTATGAAATATACCAAGTTATTGGATCCCCATTCGAGAATTGTTGCCATGTCCATATTTATGTTGTCAACATTTCTCCCCCGGTCGTTTCTAATTTGCCTGGCTGGTATCGGAGCCCTGGAAGAGTAGGCGGTATGGAGGGTACTATCATCCGCGAAGCTTTGTACTGGACATGAAGTTGCTTTCAAAAAATCGTTGATATGGAGTAGAAATAGTGTTGGTGCTAGAATTGGTCCTTACGGAACACCAGCATTTATGATAAGAAAGTCAGATGGAACTCAGTCGACCACTACATGGGGAGACCTGTTTGAGAGAAAAATAGCTTGCAGAAAACATAGCTGGGGAGGCAAGCGATAAGATGGAAGCTTGGCGAGGAGTCTGTGGTGCCAGACACGATCGATTGCCTTGGAGATATCATGTGTCATATGGCTGAGGTTTCACTATATTTTTCAAAAGAATTATGCCATATATGTGAGACGTAAGCGAGCAGGTCACTAGTTGATCTCTGATGACGAAAGCCATATTGTCTATCGTTGATAATACCTTAATGTTCCAGGTATTTCATGAGCTCGATGTTGATAGCTTTCTCCATGATCTTTGAAATAATAGATAGCAGTGCGATCGGTCTGTAGGTGCTAGGTAGGGTCTTTTTGCCCTTTTCAGGAACTGGTTGTATTCTTATTGCAATCTTCCAGTTGGACGAGACTATCCCCAATTTGTAATAGAAGTTGAACAACTTGCAGAGAAAGGTGTTAGGTCGTGAGCACGTTTTATGAGAACAATCGATGGGATTCCGTGGGACCACAAGTTTTGTTGGTGTTGAGACCCACTTAATCTTCCTCAAAGTACGTTGGCGAAAGGTGATCTCTGGCATATGACTGTCAATTGGCGTGATTTTGATTCACGAAATGTACTGAAATCTACTCTGATTATCAATGATTTTTTGTAATATATATCATATTAACTCAATATTATATGAAATGAGAGGAATGGAAAGTATTCAATTCGGATATGAAATCCCTATAAAGACTCAATAAATGCTCTTGACACTCGAAAATTAGTTGAAACTCATTCCAGAAATCGCGAAACTGAAATATACTCAAATCTGAACTAAGACCAATAACTTGATTCTCATACCTCAGTCAACTAGAGTGAATTTTCACTTATAATATCACGAGAGTTCCAATTATTTCTGGAAATATTTTTCGAGGACACGAATTTTCCAAATATCCGTGTTCGAGAAAAAATTCCCGAATAATTATTGAAGCTAAAGTGGAATTCGGTAAGAAAACTTCACATTGAAATATTACATTGCAAGTATACCTACACAATATCGTTAATCTATGTATATGGTGAACTGTTGATGAATGATTTTTATGAGTTGACTTATAGAATGACCTCGACATAATCTGTTATTGAATGAAACTGTCAATTAACCTATTAACGTCAAATAATTCCTAGTGTAATTTCATGCTCCGTCCGGCAAGAAGGAGCCGAAAATTCCTAAGAAATCTGTTTAGTTGCTATGGTAACGATACGAAATACAGGCTTCAAATTGATTGAAAATGTTTGGTGTGAAATTTTCAACTCAATCAGGCGTGGTCCGAAATTGAGACATTATTAAGTTGAGGTTTAGTGGCTTTTTTTTCTCTTTCCCCAATGTGATCATCTTCATAATAACATTTTCACAGCACATAATATATACTGAAGAAAGAAATAGATTATCTGGAGTGAAAAAAGCTCAATTTAGTCATATTGAACGTGTTTAGTTCATCGAAGAAATGTGGAATGATGAAGAGGGGAAGGAGACGACATTCATAACTTTTCACAAGAAAATAATATTGAGGTATATAGAAAATATTATTGGGGTATATAGTCATGGGTATCAATCTTCCTTTCATATTACTCCTCTAAGCCTTTCAAAGGTCTCTAATACTGATCGAATCGAGCGGTTTATGTAGGGCCTATATCGTCCGTCCCACGCTTCAAATGAAGTGAGGTCCAAAAAGCAAATGACTCCCTCGGGAACACTTCCGAGGCCTACTCGATCCCGTCGAATAAAACTTCCAAATGTTTTTCTTGTGGAAATTCATAGTGGTAATTCTGTGTTGTTTAATTGGTGATTTGGAAACACGATACTGATAAACGTTGAGAAATAAATTTCGATAATAATTACTGGATGTTTGTTATCATCAAATTTGTTCATATAATTACGTGGTCAGATTCATAATTGAAATCACTCATTTGACAATGTATTTGACACACTGTTGAATTATTGAAAAAGCAACTGGGACATATTGATTGATATAAATTGTCTTATTTTCAGTTACTATTTGAAGAAATATTCACTCACCTAATATTCCCAGCCTATAATTGAGCGTGACGACTACTAAGTCGGCATAGGAAGCTAAAACGCTTCCATCATAAGGGTTTCCAGAATTCCACTCGAAGGATTCTCCATGTATATAGACTATCACAGGATGACGGGTTTCAGAGAAAACTGGAATAAAAACAATGAATTAATTCACTCATTCAGGTGTACGCATATGTCTGTTGAATTAATTCCAATCCCGTGAAGATACGAAACGTCATTATATAAAGGAAAATGAAACGACGACTCGGAGTCAGTTAGACCACGTCGTCACGACAAACATGAATCCACATAACACAACATATTGACACCTGGTATTTGTGATGAAGATGACATATAGGTCAAAAAGTTGTCTCTATAAAATACAATTCGTGTTTGCAATACCATCGGAATTCCGTATAAAATCTCGATCTGACATCTGACGGAGATGATATCGCAAGATCCAGCTAGTGCACCTGAATAACAAATGCATAAAATGAGTCACAATAAATGGACAGAACACATGAAAAGAGATGATGTTATGGTTGTGAGCATCAGAGAAGAAGGAGTTATCTAAGTGGGTGTGAAAAACTACCAGCTGATAGTGGAAGCGACCTTATGGTAGTTATGGCTTAAACGGGCCTAACGAGGTAGCTGGCAGACCTGCCACTACAGCTTACTAACCAACAACACTGAAAGATGGTACCTATGGAGTTAAAACGGTGGTAGCCAGCTCGGTTGAGCGAATTATTTCACTCATCTCTCATTGGGGCTTGCAAAGAGTATGAAAAAGTCCCATTAGGGACTAGTTGCTGACTTGTCAACATCCTTCTTTCTATTTCTATATGAGATTATCGTCTTTGATTTTGATTGAACTTTGAAAAACTATCATAATGAATAAAGCATAGAAACGTTTGGATGTATATGACTAATTAATATCCAACATACAGGGCGTGAGAAGAATACTCTGAATTGAGAAAACCCAATCGCGAATCTTCGACCAGAAGTCGATCAAAATAACAAGTTTCTATCGTTCAAGTTAGAACCCCTTGATTGGGTATGATGAATATGGAGAAATCGATTTATATATAAACAAAAATAGATTGAAAATTCGTCTGTGTTCGATATAGATTTGATTCAATGTTCATCGTGGCATATAGCCATAAAAGCATTTGTTTTTTATTGAATATAAAAATGGAGAGTTGATATATACATCACAAAGAGAATGCCTTGGAAATTTTGTATCGAGAAATTCTACATTTCTGCTGTTTCTAGAAACTAGACATGGAAAATATGGGATACATCACTTGAAATTGATGAAAAACTGATCCTTCTATCAAACCTAGTTGTATGAACAAAATGAGTAGTATAAATTTGTTCTGAATTTTATTTATTTTATATCAAACGTTCACAAATGGTTCGAAGTAAATTGGTCGTAAATTCTAGAAAGACTGTTTCTTGATAGAAATGGAATTTTACGATCAGGATAAGGAAGGCCATTTGATGACTTTATGGTGGTAAATAATAAGGCGGCTGTATTTCCTCTGAGTGCAATAACATAAAACAGATGCACGATCATGTTTCATTGCTTCTCAGCAATTTTGAGCTGGGATAAGAAGAGTCATATTCGCTCTTGCTAAATTGTATGTTGAGAATTGGTTACAAATTATATCATAGTAGCAGAATATTTTATGTTGATTATAGTGACTCAAACATCAGAATTATCATGAATTTAGCGATGGTTGAATCGACCACATATTATATTAATATTTTGTTTCTATCAACGCTGGCTTTGTGAAAAGCTTCTGTTCATATATTTGATCATGAATATAATTTTCGGAAAATTATATCAAAGAATCTGATTAATTCATCAAAGCATTCATTGTGAAAGGACTTTCGGCAATGAAACGTGATATCGGCTTATTCAAATGGAATATATGAATTTAGTCCATTTCAGTTAACCATAGAAAATCACACGACTCTTTAAGGTTATACATATTTCGTGATCACAATAATTCTGTTCTGTCTGTGAATAATTTTCATTTGAACAACGAAATTTTCTTCAATTGAGTCGAAAGAGTAACATCAATCAAGCCACTGTTAGAGTTGATGCACATTTAAGCGCGTATATAAAGCATTAATCAGCCCAATTCTAATTATTTGCCATTTCTCTTTCAGAGTTCTTCTCAAGGGTTACCAAGGTCTGCAGCTTATTTATATAAACAACAAAGTCATTCATTGCTGTGATTATATTTGAAATTATTCACATTATCCAACTGCCTCTGAGCATTAGATCAAAGATTCTGTATAATCTCTGATTAGATAAATTAGATGTATAAGATCGAGAAAAAATCAAAACCAAATAGGTTATAATAACAACAATCCTAGCATTCTTTTTCTTCCTCAGGAAAAGACATCATCTATTCCAAGAATAATACACGATTCCCAAAGCTGGAAATGAAAGTCGTATATAGGAATGGATATAGTTATACGGAAAAAAAATTACCTATATATTAAATCAGCATAACCAACGATCGATACGTCTTTTCACGACAATGTATATGTATATCAACTTCAAATGAATCATTTCAACAATGTCATGTGTATGGCATAACCAAGTGGAAGAACAGGAGCCCCTTACGGAGCATCCTGAACTTCGCCTTTTGAAAAATTGAAATTGATTGTATTTTCTTTTTTTGTTATATTAACAATTTGCCAATTTTTTTCAATTTTGCCAATTTTGAATTTTCAATGAAGTTATTATTATTATTATTATTATTATATATGTTCACCTCTGGTCATTGATTCATACAATAGCTCATCTAAGTCTCATCATAGTCATCATTTATTGGTAGTAAAATGAGGTTTCAATTCGGAATTTGACCATTCAGAAAATGTTATTTCCAGGAGAATATCATAGTTCTCTTCGAATGATATCATTATGATTTTCACATAGATCTCATGATTGTGACAACAGTGATTTTTTTGGTATGCATCTGTAGATTTTTAAATTTAATTTTTTTTTAATATTGTTTCGACGAAAAAATTCATAACTTTCATATGATTGGGAAATAGTCAATAACGTCATTGATGTGGATAAAGCACACAGAGAAGCTTCAGGAGATATGCTGATATATTATAGAGCATTTTATTCAGAAATAATGTTTCCGACTCTCAATTTTTTTTTCGGTGCGCCCTGTATATGCGGCAATAATCGCTGCTCCTGGACCAATGACATTCGTTTTGGATAATGTTTATAGCTCTCATAGAACTCGAGCAATCGAGCTCCGACGCAATAATTCCCCATCACCCTGTATAAAAAAATAAAGCATGTTTCTAAAACTCAGCGATATTTCATATTATACGATACACCAGTTGGCCCAAAGATTGATCCTCATGGTACATCAGAACTGGCTTTCTTGAATCGAATTCCATACCTCTTTCTTGCAATCGACACCACACTAGGTGGTTAACTGCATATAGAAGGATACCGGCTGGGGTTTTTTAAAAATGACTGTTGACTATCATAATAAATGAATTACTTGAATAATTATTGTATTGATGGATATAATAGTATATTATTCAACGAGCGCATAATGATGGCTTTTACCCACGAAGATGAAAGTTGCAGTACGAGCCGAAGGCGAGTGCTGTAATCATCTGAGTGGGTAATAGTCATTATGCGCAAGTAGAATACTATACTTTATCTACAACTATTCAAATATCAAAGCAACTCTGAGAGTTCAGAAATATATCTTTGGAAAGAATGAAGGTTATCATATTGCAAAATCATACTGAATCTGATTTTAAATACTCAATAATTCCATCGAAAACTTATTGACAAAAATTTCACTCAACGAACAGCTTATATCTTATTTCAATAATTCTGATTGAGAAAATATGATAAACAATATGTTGGATAGGTATAACTTTTATTAACAGGAGAAAAGTCGTGCAATCACATATCAGTCAATCTTACCAGGTATTATATGCCATTTCACTTTTCAGTTGTAAAATGAATCATACTATTGTAGATTATTCATTAACTTGCTTTCGCTGTAGCGTTCCCCCACCGCGATGATTAATTGTAGTACCCTGTCTCTAGAAGCTAGTTATCAACAATGAAATTCCATGGTTCTGATTGGTCTGTACTAATCTATTCGAATAGCCTGTAGCCATGTGAGCAAATCTGCAAGTGTCAAGTCCTATTTTATGAGAATGGTTATTCATGATGGTAGTCACTGTTTAGAATGGAAAACAGTGAATTCTCATTTTCCGTGTATTTGTAGCCTTAAGGTGATTGAAATATGAGAACCATTTGAATTTGCGAACTATTAGAACGAATACCTACCTAGTTTAATTTGACAAGACGATGGGATGTCACATTATTACGCCACCCTACTGTCATTATTACTCTTATTACTCGATTCATCACAATAATGTATGTCATTAAATGTCGAAAATCGAGTAAGCAATGCATGAATGACCCCATAGTTGTAGATAAAGGCATTTTTGATATGTAATAATAATATTGAAATTCAATTCGACATATTGACACTATATGAGATGAATGATGAAGTGTTCAGGAGCTAGTGAAGGAATAATCCTCTTACTTGTCTGCAATGACTGAATATGCCACTGCCTGCTTGTCAAACAATGGGAGTGGAGTAACCTAATCTATAATGCAGGATATATCGATGCTATCTTTCCTCAACTCCAGTTTTCTCGCAATCAGGTCGTGACGTAGGTATTTCGAATGCCTGTCGGCTAGTCCTAAAGAACGGTACTATGTATGCAAATGTGCGAACGTAAACTTTTTCGGTATATTCTAACAGCCGCCTCCGATAAATTGTACGGTTTACTGCTAGATGTCGTTACCATATGCCCAGGATATAGCTCTGTCTTGTCCGAACAACGTTTTTGTACACATTAACCGTGCCCACGAGTACAAACGTGTCCATGAATGGATCGTAAATTCCAGGGAGCTACTTCACGATGATAATAGAAATTCGACCGTTCTCGCAGGAGGTGAATAGAAAATGGAGTTGGCGTGAGCGATGTCGGTTTTTTTGTGGTAGAACATTTTGTCGGAAAAGTTCCTGTATACATCCAACATTATTTTTTGTTTTTCATTCACTCCAACAATCAGCCAGAGTATACAGTGTGTCCCACTTACCATGCTCACCAAGGGTATCTTTTTAACAGTGAGAGATACGAGGTTGGTTAAATGACACCAAATGTGGAGTTTGTCAATGTCAACTATAATGTGAAAAAATATTTTGATAAAATCGATTCGTTTTTGTTTTATACGCAAAAAACAGATTTTGATCATTTTAATGTCTCCTCAGTAACTTCTTTATTTATAAAAATATTCGAATAGGAATTTCACATTCTCATGGCAGTTTTTCAAAGTGATTCCGAAAAAAATATGGAATTAATACCAACTCTTCCAGAATTTGAGATATCAGCACCAACTTTAGTTTTTCAAATGTAGATCATAGATCACTATGACAGATGATATGTCGCTTTTGTGTTGATAACAACGGAGTTATCGTCATTTATACAAAACAAAAAATTATTTGGAAGCCGCCATCTCGAATTTATGAATTTTAACGAAAAAATCATGATCTCTGACCTCAAAAACCGCTACTCACCAAGTTTGAATGGAGTCGGACCAAATCTTGTCCGCCATCTTGGAGCAGCCATTTTTTTTAATTGGCGGCGGAGAAGATTCGGTCTGATTCCATTCAATTTTCGTGAGTGGGGGGTTTTTGAGGTCGGAGATCATGATTTTTTTGTTGAAATTTATAAATTTTGAGCCACTCTTATCAAATATCTTCTCGTCCCTTATAAACTGTTACAGAAATTAAGGATTTAGGAATAATATTCGATTCAAAAATGCTTTTCGATAAGCTTATATTCTACATTGCTAAAAAAGGTTATAAAATGCTAGGTTTCATAATGAGAACTTGTCGTGAATTTAAAAACACACAGACACTCCGTACCCTTTATATGTCATATGTCAATAGTGTTCTGAGTTATGGTTCATTAATATGGAACCCTGGTTACGATATTTATGTAAACAAACTTGAACGGATACAGAATATATTCATTGATTACGTCAATAAAAAATGCTTTCCATCCAACCCCAGCAACCGTAACTATGTTCGAAATGAGCTGAACTTATTATCACTAGCGCATAGAAGGAACATTTCAGACGTGAAATTTCTTTATAAAATCATAAATAATTTAGTTGATTCGCCTGCTATCCTCAGTAATATTTACCTTACAGCTCCTACTTATATTACAAGGAATCATCACATTTTTCGTTACGAACAATCTCAAACAAATTATTTTTTGAACTCTCCAATGCATAGATGCAAAATATTATACAACGCTCTGTCGAATTCTATCGATATTGATATTTTCTCTTACTCACTTTCCAAATTTTCTTACATTTTGAAAAAACATTTCCTTGCTTCACCTACTTGATTTTGATATATTTTAACGTTTTAATATGTACTGAATAAAATTATTTCACCCTTGTTTGTATCAACACACTACAATCACTACATGTTGTACCTATACTCAATCATTTATAATTACTCCAATTATTGATTTTCATCAACTTTGTAATTGATATTCGATTTGTTTAGTTTTAATATATCTGTATGATGAGATATGACATATCTGTGAATACTGCTTTTGGGTTAGTCCCGTTTGTATTCCTATTCGTAAATAAATAAATAAATAAATAAATAAATTCAAGATGGCGGCTTCCAAATAATTTTTTATTTTTGTATAAATGACGATTACTCCGTTGTTATCAACACAAAACTATTACTGCGACACATCATCTGAAAGAGAAAAAAAAGTTATTCGTGACTAAGACATAGTGAGCTATGACCTACATTTGAAAAACTAAAGTTGGTGCTGATATCTCAAATTCCAGAAGAGTTGGTATAAATTTCATATTTTTCTCAAAATCACTCTGAAAAACTGCCATGAGAATGTGAAATTCCTATTTGAATATTTCCATAAATAAAGAAGTTAAGGAGGAGACATGAAAATGATCAAAATCTGTATTTTGCGTATGAAACAAAAACGAATAGATTTTTTCAAAATATTTTTTCACATCATAGTTGGCCTTGGCAAACTCCACATTTGATGTCATTTAACCGACCTCGTATCTCTCACCGTTAAAAAGATACCCATGATGAGCATGGTAAGTGGGACACACTGTATATTCCACTTCCTAAGTACTTCTCCAGGACGTACATTTTTGGACTCAGAGACGTCTTCTTTAGGTATTTCTGGTCCATGTTCATGAATTGATCTTTCAAACCACAGAAAAATCATATTGTTTTCATGTCTTCTGTTATTCTCTTTGTTATTCCATTTATAACATTATAAACTTTTTCTTAGTTTCACATGCCCTGATGTCTCTTTGTGATGAAAACTTACCAGTTGAATTTGACCCACATCCAATCGTCTGAATTTGGTATTCGACAAGTCAATATAATTCCGATGACAATTTTTCGTTGTGACGAATCTAATATATGGAGGACGATTCTCGTGGTTATGTTCAGATCCGAATAAAAGTTGGTTTCAAAGGTTTTTTGCGGCACAAAATGGTGAGAAGATGCATATTTCCGTTTTCAATTTTTGTCTGTCAGAAAATAACTCACATCATTTCACATATCTGTACGTCGCATTTACGTACTCGAATATACGTTATTAAGACTTCTTCAAACGAACTGGAAAAAATTACATGAATAGGAACTGAAATGTACGTTTTCAAGACGATACGTCCTTGGTTGACCTAGGGTTGAATATAAGTAGGATAATATTCAGTTGTACCAGAAGTGTCATAGCATAGTTATCTGAAATAAATATGGATCAGAAGAGTGAGCATGAACTAAAAACCCATTATCAAGTATGACAAATATTATATCAATTTATACCAAACATCGCTTTATGTAGAGGAATTCAGAATAAACGAGAGAAGTATCAAAAACGCTGAGTTCAGCAGTTGATCCCCGCAAAAACTTCCAGAGATTTCATTGTTTATATACAGTGATTATAATTGTTGAGAACCCCTCAACCTGATGGAAAGAAGTATACATTCGCGCTGAAGGATATCAAAGTTCCGGAATGTTTCGTAAAACGGTATTTATAGACCCGGAAAACACAACTCCGGAGTTAGGCAGCCAGAACGACCTCTGAAGGCTTACAGTTTTCGAGGAATCTGCTCAGGTCACTAATATCCATTCCATTCACTAACTTCACAAGTTGTGAGGATTTTCTGTGTGGATGAAATGTTAATAGAAAAAAAAAAAAGAATGTGAGGAATATGCTTATTCGTTAACAGAGTTAGTGAAAAACGATTGATCTCTCATTCTTTCCAATGGTCCATTGTCTTGAAATGAAACTTTCAACTATATCTGTATATAATTCTACACTGAATAAGTGAGAATACTCCTTCATGAATAATAGGAATGAGGAGAAGTATCAATCAAGATGGATCGACTTCATTATACAGGGTGTTTCAAAAAAAAACTAACCTCCATGCTAGGGTAGGTAGAACACTGCAAAATTAGTTGGGTTTGCTAAGTGAAAAAATGTCGTAACGGCATTCGTTTTCATGATACAAGGTGTTGACAAATTGATTTTTTACACATTTTTCACGATTATGTCGAAACTACTTGCAACTTTGAGATGAAATCTTGTATGAATGTTTCTTGAAATCTGACACATGACATGAATTTGTTTTTATATCTGACTCTCATAGAGGGCGGTAGTTGCAGGGTTCGTACCGAGTAGTTTTGTACATAACTTTTATGAGGTTAGATTTTTCAATCCAGATTTGATGTACACTTGAACATCATTCAATTCCACACCGAAAAGGTACTTCTGGTAAAACTCGATACAGTGTTCCGTTTTCGAAATATTTCGATTTGAGAATGATGAAGTGATAACTGTTACTGGTATAAAGCAATGTATTAGAGTGAGTATTATGAAAAATTATCACCTATTTATTGAAAACTGAAAACAACAATATATTCCTGATGCTAAACTTATCGATTCATCAATGAATCACAAGAATAACATCGAAACGGATTTGACTAAGAACATGGATTACACATAGTTTTGTTGTATCTTAAGCAGAAAGTCTATGCTACATAGGTGACTTCACGTCAAGAGTTGTAAGACATAATTGAACATCACTAAAATGACCTAAGAGCTGATCCTCAACTGTTAAGAAGAATAAGAATCGTTTTTTCTTAGAAACGTAGGACATTTTGAACACTTACTGTAACTGATTCAATATTTCATGTTTCAAGTCAAATATCTCTTAATTTTCAATTTATGATTCTTTGTTTCATCAATAACTTCAGCACAAGAATAATTTCAATGTTTTTGAATTTGAATAATTGAGGATTTGAACTCAATAAAATTCATTTAATACCAGCATCAGCTATTACTCCATTATTTTCAAATCGAATTATTCCGATAATGGAACATAGTATCGAGTTTCACCAAGAGTACCTTCTCGTTGTAAAATTAGATGATGTTCAAGTTCACATCAAATTTGGATTGAAAAATATAACCTCAAAAAAGTTATGTTCTAAACTACTCTGACGAACCCTGTAAATACCGCCCTCTATGAGAGTCAGATATAAAAACAAATTCATATGATGAGTCAGATTCCAAGAAACGATCATACAAACAAAATTTCATTACAATGTTGCCAGTAGTTTCGACATAATCGTGAAAAATGTGTGAAAAAATCAATTTTTCAACACCTTGTATCATGAAAACGAATGCCGTTGCGACCTTTCCTGACTGAGCGAACCCAACTCATTTTGCAGTGTTTTACCTACCCTAGCAAGGAGGTCAGAATTTTTTGAAACACCCTGTATTCATGGATCAATATAAAAAAATCATTCAGCCAAGTCTAGACTTTTGCTACTTCTTTTTCGTCCAACGAATATATGAAGGTATTTAATAAATGTCAGAAAGCAATTTCATGCAGTCTCACGAAACGAAATGAATTTCAATTATTATATTCCATAATGGCAGAATGAAATGAAAAATGTTATTGTTGCCTGTAACAGCTTTCTACGAACTTCATATTTTTTCTTGATTCGAAACTTTGTCACCTATTTTTATTCAAAAGATACATATTATATGTTATCAACATTCATTGAAATAAAGAAAGACAAAGAACACGACCCTTGTTTCTGTTCGAAATTTCCAATCTTCATCAGCCCTTCATCAAGGACTCTATAGGACAATAAAAAGGATATGAACTATCCTCATTATTGATTCTCAAACACTCACGGGAATTGAGATTTTGTCAAGATGGCTTCTGCTGAGTGGAGAATGATGCATGTGTGAAAAAACCTTCACAACATGGAAAATTTCATATTTTTGAAGAAAACTCAGCATAATTATAACCTACAACATGGACGAAGAACTCAGAACAGTACCGCGCCATGGCCACTTGTATAAATATATTACCTATGTGCACTATGTGATAATCAAAATCTCATCTGTCATGAGATAATAATTGTCAATAGTTAAGAATGTTTCGAGAAGACGGTATTTTTCTCTAATGAGAAGAATAAAATGAAAGAAGAAATAGACATTCGATGGTAATGCCAAATTACCATATTTGACCGGGGATTTCAACATTCTTCATTGAATAAAATACCGAAACACTCATCAAAAGATTTGTGTTTCAAATTCTAATTATAACATTCTCATCATTATGAATCATTAAGTTAGCAAAATGACGATGAAATGAAAGACAGTAATCAATAATGACAATCACTGAATTGCCATCAGCAACAAAATTCAAAAGTAACGGTTCGACCAAAGAGAGAGAGGGGGATTCAAATAAAATATCCTCCTTTATAGAATACCTTATACCTCCCAGCAAACACAATTATGTAATATTGACATAAGTGTTACATAACTGACAATACATGTTATGTAACTATGTTATGTGATAGGTACATCAATATTATGGCGAAATGTCCGTCACAAATACTATATGATTTTCACGTAACCATTATATCACTATTTCATATATATTTTATATAATTTCATTGCTATAATATAATGTAACGAATATAACAAACTGACAAAAATATTACATTCTCTAGATGGTATGTAAAATTTACATCTCAGTTATGTAAAAATGCCAGCTACAAATAGAACCCCATTTTGATATGATAATGATAAAACTCCATTTTACTTGATTTTTTGGAATTTTCTCTCCTCGTTTCTATAAAATGAAAAATATGCGTATTATTGCAATATATTTGTAGTGGGGCAAATCAGATGATTTGCTCCAAAATGTCACTGCGTTCAACAGATTTTTTCATCAGGGAGCCTAAAAGAAAAATCCAGTAGCTTGTCAGTGACACTGGTAAAAGAAATGTTTGAAGGAAAGAAATATAGATATTTTCGAAATATATCGAATATTTACTTATATTCATTTCTTTCCTTCAAACAGGTTTTCAAACAAAGCTGGCAAGCTACTGTATTTTTCTTTTTGTCTCCCTGAAAGGAAAATTTGTTAAACACAGTGACATTTTGTGGCAAATCATCTGATTTGTTCCACTACAAATATATTGAAATAATACGCATATTTTTATTTTATTCTTTTATTATTCATCATTTTTATTTATAGAGAAAGGAGAGAAAATCCCAAAGAATCAAGTAAAATCAATGTACCACCTCCTCGATTAACCTACAGACATGAAACTATACTTGACTAATATCCGAAATGAATATCAGAATCTCACAAATAACCCCTTCACCATACCAACTCACTTCACAGGCATATGCACATCATGAACTAAGTAATAATCTCAGTAGGTGATCCAAACTCTACACTTTATAATAACTATACTGATATTACTGATGATGATATATACAGGGTGGGCCACCAGTAACGCCTCGGTCTCTAGAAGGCTAACCACTTATCTTCTCGGAATTCTTCCTCTCTAGGAAGTTGCATGTCAACATAGGCTACCATTCAAAATTATTTCGAAACATACAGGGTGTTCCCAAAAACCATAAAACACTCTAGTTAAACTTTTTTCTATAGAACACCCTATATATCATTCCATTTTGAGATTCTCCCTGATGAGCTGATTTCAACGACCCATCATACTTTGGGTCTAGCAGTTATAATTACTGAAATATATCGTGTGAAAAATCGAGATTTTCCAAGTTCAAGAATTTTTGGTGTCGAAACTATTCATAATTGGTCAAAACGGCTTACATGTCCCTATCTCAACTTCTGATTAACTATCTACTGATATTTAATTGGGACATATACCGGGTGATCAAGATTCTGAATTCTGCACCACCCTGTATTCGTTTCAATTAAATGTCAGTAGATAGTTGATCAAAAGTTGAGATAGGAACATGTGAGCCGTTTTGACCAATTATGAATGGTTTAGACACAAAAAATTCTTGAACTTGGAAAATCTCGATTTCTCACACCCTATATCTCAGTAATTATAACCGCTAGACCCCAAGTATGATGGGCCGTTGAAATCAGCTCATCAGGAAGGATCTCAAAATGAAATAATATATAGGGTGTTCGATTGAAAAAAGTTTAACTTCAGTGTTTTGTGATTTTTGGGGACATCCTGTATGTTTCAAAATAATTTCAAATGATAGCCTATGTTGACATGCAACTTCCTAGAGAGGAAGAATTCCAAGAAGATAAGTGGTTAGCCTTCTAGAGACCGAGGCGTTACTGGTGGCCCACCCTGTATGGTTATTATAGAAATGTGCATAAGAGTTGGAAGTGGGCTAGTGTGGTGAAGGAGTTATTTGAAAATTTTTTATTGTGTGGGAAAAATGTAACAGAGACAGATTAGTCATAAAATGCTTGATGGTTTATTATTTCCAATGCCATTTAGTATTTACTTCAATTCTCCTCACATGGCAGGAAAGAACTCTGCTCAAGAATTTTCAACACTTTTTGTTTCAAATATCACAAGTACACAGTATAATTGACCAGTTGCTAATTTGAGAACAAAAAAATTCTGAAAATATTATCAACTGAATAATATTGAATTCAAATAACATGGAATGCCCTAAACAACATCAACTATCAAATGGAAAACATGACCTACAACTCTCTTTGGAAATAGTGAGAATTATGCTTCCTTCAAACGTTCAAAAAATCAAAATTGTGTGTAATCAAATCATCTCTTTCTTCTCCATCTCCCTATTCAACCCTCCATTCAACCTCTGGTGACTCAATCAGAACCACTTTCCTGCTAGTTTATCTATCAGAGTAAGATATGGAATAGTGTGTGATGATGATGGACTCTGAAAAAATATGCTGCATCGTTTTCATATGGTATGTTGGGCAAAATCTTCATATTTTGGTGTCAGAGATGGGCCATTCCAAATGAATCACCCTTCAGCCTACAGTAATATAATAGTTCTAACTACTCTCAATTTCTCATTATTTTGTTCTAGTTGACCCATATATCATGTTCAATTCCAATTATGTGATTCGCCTATTTATTTTTCGAAGTCGATTTTCCATCATGGACTATAAGACCAGAAAATTGCGGAAGTTTCCAACTAGGTGATTGCAGGGTTCAACTTACCTGCAGTCTCTCGGGGTAATGAGTGGGAAATGAGTTAGTGAATAGTTTTGGTTATGTTATTAGAATTTAATCTCAACGTTGAGGAATATGTGCGAAACATTAAGGATTGATGAACACTTAAATCAAGATATGGGTACACAAAATCACACAATTTCGTTTTCTTGTTATATTGAGAACTTTTCAGAGTTGATATCGGTACGTAATGAGGAGAATGAGTCATCAGTGGCACAGTTCTTTACCACGAATGAATATTTTAACCTCCCTTGGTTTTTTATACTTCCTACTATATAGTTTCTTAAGATGGGATATACAGATAGAGAGAACTATCAAGAAAATGGGAATAATGAGAATGAGAATATTGATGTATATATTCAAAGTTCTAGGAAGATTCATGGAATTCAGGCATCTCAAAACAGTTTATTTTTCACTTATAGAATCGATTCTCAACTATGGCATATTAGCCTGGGGTGGTGTCAAAAAAACTCATCTGAATATACTCAATATGTCACAAAAAAGAATACTCAAACTCATTATGAAAAAAGACATGAAATATTCTACTGAATCATTATACAATGAAGCTCAACTTCTCGATATAAGACAACTGTTTTGCAAAAAAAATTTGTATTTTCAATAACAGAACCTCTTCAGAATCGCGGAATCACCCGTACGAGACGAGACAAAAATCCAAGAAATTATACAAACAAGACAAAGCTAATAAAAACTGTGGCCAAAGATTTTATGAATACATTGGGCAGAGGCTATTCAACAATTTGCCAGAACCGATGAGAGAACCAATGAATTTCTTCACATTCAAAAAAAGAATATTCATATGGATAACGGGAAACAGAAGTTTTATCAGCTCATTACTAGATTCATAATATTGTTTTCTGATGAACCTTCGTGAGAATGAAAAAAAATGAAAAAAAAACAAAAAAAAATATGATAAGCATATATTATATAATTGCCGTTTATTGTCGTTTATTGTAGTTTTTGTTTTTGTTTTTTAATACTTGATGCAGTATGCGTATCAATAATTAAAAAAATATATATATAGAATTTGTCAGATAAATTTTTAGGTGAAAACACAAATGGCACAAAGTCATGATTTGGAATATAAAAGTATCTGTTTCAGGTAATATAACTATTCGTAGACAAGCTCTTAAGCTTAAACGGAATCACAGTCATATTCATTATTCATAATCATAAATCATGTGCCGTCTGTATAATATTGTCATATTTTGTTATATGTATTATGTATTATGAATAAAAATATTATTATTACTATTTATTATTATTATATTGTCTATATAATAATATGCTCACTATAGACAAATCGTTTTGACAATTTTGAAACTTCCGAACTCCAAGAAGGACTTTTTGTAAACGATCATATTTTCAGAATCTTCGTAGTTATCTGAATATAATGATACTCTGGAGTTGATATTTCTTGTTCTATACCCACCTTGATGAATTGTTCTATTTGAACCTACGAGATACTCGTGAATCTTGCTAACTACATCATTATGTTCGTAATGGTCATACACAAGAATGAAAATGTTCTTCGAAAATCTCTGCTACCATCTCATCACTAGCAATACTAGTCAGACGAACTAGACCAGCCCAGTCAGCACATCCTTTCGTTGTCAACCTCGAAAGATGTCGAGCAGCACTTTATAAAAACTCCTTCATCCATAGAACGGCTAGGCTCTGGGATTCATTGCCTGAGGAAGTATTCCCAACAACATATAATCTCCAGAAGTTCAAAAAACATTCCAATTCCTACCTCCTGTCCCTATCCTCCCTAGGAACGCACGATGTTCTTTGAACATTATAGGGATTCCCTTTCGTGCGCTCTATTTTTGTTACGAATGAACAAAATATATTTTCTCACAAATATATCAACTCACCTGGAGTTCTTCTATCCGTCATTAGTCTATGGGTATGGTCATGACTCACCCTGTCCATATAGTGCGTATATATACTTATTGGCGCGTAATGAAAATTCCTGCGATTTTTTTCGAGTTGCCAACTATTATGCGGCTACTATGGTTCAATTTTGTCCTATAAATGTTCTACTCCATCCGATTCTCACAATTTTTTCCATGAATGGAATTTCAGAGAATGATCTAATATAATGATCTGGGGAGGATACTCACCCTCTGTACTTCCCCGTATATAGAACTGTTCTACATGTGAGAACTGTGAATGAAAGAATAGTTCAACATGAAATTATTTCAACTGTGTTTTTCTCGAACGTCCCAAGAGGAATTGGAACAAAAAACAGTAGTTGCCAATTTTCCTCCACATGGTTTATGTTGTCAAACGCTATAAAAAGATTTTCGTGGAAATGTAAAATGATTGATTCCTTCGTATATGCAAATATTTTGTTTCGAAATCACACACAGGAAGCCGATGAACGAGCGCTTTGTTGATATAAGTTGTGAAGAAAAATATGGGTTGATGGAGTTTGCTCTAGATTTTGAACAAAATTGAGTGGAAAATATGCGGAAGCTTGCGTGGACTGAGATATTGAGGAAGTGGACTTATGGAAACTATCGATATCTTTTGTGTTCCATGAACATGAAAGCAACGAGTAATAAAAAATGACGATGAAACACTAAGAGCGATTTTTGTATGATATAAATAGGTTAATTTTGATTCTGAAACAAACTGAGCAAAATATATTAGTTACAGACTGACTGATTTTCTGAAGTTATGATTTGTTCCATCTTGTTTTTTTTTCGATTACCTGTGTATAATTCATTTTGATTCAATTTGTTCAAGAGATATATTTGATTATTTATTTCAAAAGGATAGAGCGTATATTATAGTATAGTAATATGATCTGGTATAAGTATTCGAGTGTACTTGTTGGTGAAAAATAATCATTGAGAATCCTGGGAATCAGAAACACAGGTATTTCAGGGTATTTCTGTTTATTGTCAGTTGATATACACAGAGTGATCCTCAAGTGTTTGTACATACAGACTTTTGACTTCTAGATAATATTATTTGTGCTAACTTGTCTCGTAAAATATTACTAATGAGGAATCAATATCCCATTGGAACGTATCGAAAACCTCAAAATCCCAACACGAAGTGAAACTTTGTTAGATTAGGGAAAAATGTGGGTTTGCAAACATCATCGATTCCGTTTGACCACATGTCATCAAACTATTAGTGGATAATAATAACAATGTTGAAGTTTTCCTGACAATTCATGTCATGTTTGATAAATCCCACAAGCCGCGTGACTTTGTCATTATGACTTTTGCCCTAACTTTTCCAGCGACAATAACGGAACAAAACTTTCGAAAGTATGACAATGTTTGATGAATCAAATTGTCTTACCGAATTACACTCTATCTTTTCTTTCAGTCGGAGTAAACTTGGAATTTTTAATTCGAATTTTGTTGCCATTAGGTAATTCAACTCAGGAAACTACCAGAAAAAATTGCTCGTCCTAATGACTCGTAATTTTTTCAGAAGCTGCTTTTTTCGTCAAACTGCCAGGCAACAAATTCCTTATTGATATGTCAAGTTCACTTCGAAAAAAGAAGCCCTCGAGTAATTATAAGTGACAATTATTCTGCTGTGATTCTGTCATCATGAAAGCGAAAAATCTTTGCCACAAATTTTACAGCCACAAAACTGAACCTATAACATTTGAAACCATGACAACCAAAATTGTGAACGACTCTTTGATGACGTTTATGTCATTCATCTCAATCTTGCGTTGTCAAAAAAGTATATCTAATCTGTGGCAATGACCCCAAGCATTTTCTTGGGTGGAAATAAACTCAACATCTATCATTCGAGTTTTGTTCTCTTCAGAAAATTTGACTAGAAAAACTGCTAGAAAAACTTACTCGTCCTACAAACTCTTTTCTTGGACGAGTAATTTTTTCGAAGGCAATTTTCTCTGTTCGAACTCAAGGCGAAAAAAATCTCATTGTAATGGCAAGTTTACTTCGACGAACATGCTCTCGTGATGAATAGTTGAGGTTGAAGTAACATAAAGAATGATAACGGGAAAATTCTTCACTCTGATGAATAAAGTGATGATACCTCTTTTCCATACTGGTTCTAGAGGCAATGGACAAGGAAATAGATACAGCTGGACTATATGTAACCAGATGATGTTTCCATTTCTGCTATCGATTGTTCGGTGCGGGTTAAAAATCGTTTATCGGCAGAATTTATGCTCGTCAAGATTTATGCGATCTGCTATTTTATAGCGAATGACATTTCAGAAATGGGAAAAATGTTCGACCTCATACTGAGCGTGCAACATCCGCAATACATGCTATTTCCGAGAAATCGATGTCATAACAATATATGGATTGGATGTCGTGAAAGTGATGCAACATATAAAATATGATGGCTTCTGGTACGATTTTTATCAGCTTGGGTATCGAATCATTTCCTGAAAATAATTCAGGAGGAAAGAAAGTTTGATATAATGTTCAGCGAAGATTCCCAACATTCAGAGACACGTATACTGGAAGAGTGGAAAATAATCTGGAATGAATGGAGCATGCAGGAGAATAAGAATATCTTGTTTCATCAAAGCGCGCTTAGTGAATTTTATTCTTGCTGTGAAGTTCATTCCATACAGTGAAACTTTGACAATCAGGGTTATTGAACCTGAATCCTAGACCATAAGAATCATATTGGTTTTGAAGGTTGACCTTCGTAGACTTCTACAGTATCTGCAGCTCTGGACTGAAACTGCTATATAAGTGAGTATCCAACTTCATCTGCATATTTCTGCTCCTGTAGCAGGAATTGATGAGCTGATAGTGACTTGAGTAGCAAACTTAGAAAAAGGTAGTATGATCTGAGCGACCCAACTTAAATCGAGAATTTCTTCAGAAAACTTGTATCGATTGGACGGTTTTTGCGTTCTCATTGCAACGATGATTCATAAAGCTGATACCGTACATGTGCGACATGTTATCTGAAGATAAGTCTCTCTGAGATGAGTGAAAGATGAACACCTGTATCCTCAAATTTTGAAATAATTTCCATATACTTGTCTAGGCATTGCAACCACAAGATTGGTTATAATTGATCGGTTAAGGTTTAATCGATTATTCTTGTCGATGTAAGTGCAGGAGCGTCAACAGTGAATTTTGAATATCGGAATGTCACGATCCCTGGATCTACATAGCTCTGATGGATAACTCATTGATGCTACTATATGTCCTACCTTCAACTGTCTCATTATTTCAAGATGTCTGCCATGTAATACATCATTTCATATCCTTCTTCTTCTGTATTTCTTTCCGGAGCGCATATATTCACACAACCTTCCATACGACGGCACCAGCGTGCTGAAATCTGTGAGCTGATGTGTAGCCAATAGTGATGCTACAGAAACTCACTGATTTAGGCACACAAGTCTTTCAATCAATCAATCAATCAAATCAATCAAAACTGAGCTTTACTGTACAAGAAACATTAAACCTATTGACAAAGCGTTAACTAGCAAGTGGATAGATCCACTATGTCCAATTAATGATTCAAAGGTATAGAAGATATAAAAATATAAACTATAATTAATGAATAACACAACTACAAGGCTACAAAACAACTACAGAATATTGTGATATTGTTGTCATATTCCTGCAGGTCACAGTATGCTACTAAAAAGATTTTGAAATAATCAGTAAGCATATTTTTGGCATCACTGTTGGCTACACAGGCTGTTTAATGAATAGTTTGGAATATCAATTCGAAACAGAGGAAACCGGGGAAAACTAAGATGAACGAAAAAATGTGAATAACTTGATGGTGAAAACGTAGTTTTATCGACCATATAATCAGTATCACTCATCTCAGCACTATCCAGTAGACTGAGTGATCTGAAACTGTTCAGATATCTCATCGTATATAGATTGAATTGAACATTTATAGAGTGTAAATTCTATCGGCAAGAGTGAAACATTCAAATTCACTAGTGTCAGTTAACAATAGTATGAGTTCAATCCCAATTGTTTGTGAATAAGAGAACTATAATTCAATACGGGATTAGTGGAAATTCAAACTATAGAATTAGTTTCGAAAGAGATAACCTGCGAGAAGTGAGTATTGTAGTATCAAAGTGAGTTTGTCAGATTATTTATCCTCAATGAACCTACTCTACGAATTCAACTGTAAGCGATTTTTAACTGTGTGAGTTCAATTCTTTCCGCTCAACAAAACAGATAATTTTGAGTAGTATACAGGCTGATTCACGGTGAAAGTCACATTAGACGTTTCTTGAGAACGTAACTTGGGATCATTCTGAAAATTTGGTGCCTTGGATAATTATTGGTTGTGCTCTATCGACCCGAAAATATTCTCAGCGCTGCGACGTTGCCGTTTATATTGAAAAGTAGCAACAATTATGATTCGTTAAATTGAACACCCAGTTTATCATTCCATTCTCAGATTCTCCCTGAAGAGCTGATAGGGTGTGAGAGATCGAGATTTTTCAACTCTGAGATTTTTTTTGTCGAAGACTCAACTTTCAATTTACTATCAATTGATATTTGATTGAAATGGGTACAGGGTGGTTCAGAATTCAGATTCTCAACCAGCCTGTGTCTATTTCGATTAAATATCAATTGATAGTACCTGAGAAGTTGAGATAGGGACATGAACCGTTTTGACTAATTATGAATAGTTTCTACACATCAAGAAATTGTTAAAGTTGAATAATCTCTATTTTTCACACCCTATCTCACCGTGCCCAACATGAGCTTGTCAGAGTGATGCCTCGCTCACAAACTCACTCACCTTTCTGGAACACCGTAGACAAGTTGGCGATCTGGCTCCATTACATAGATATTTTCATGTACGATGCTCTTCTCAAATATCAACAATTGTTCTTCCCTTGGCAGTCCCCGCGTGATTTACCCGTCGAGTTGAGGCTTCGCACCCCTTCGTGGTCACTTTGGAGAACTGCAAAACATCTCTTTCCACGGACTCGTTCATCTAACGCACAGCCAAGGGAGATGAACCCCAAGCATATAACCTCCAGAAATTCAAGAAGATTTTTACCTTATTTTCTTTGTTTCTCACGATGTTCTCTGAACATTACAGGATATCCTTTTTCGTGGGAACCAGAACATGAATAAAAAATTCCCGCTAGACTTCAAGCGTAATAGATCAATGAAATCAGCTCTTCAGGAAGATTCTGGAAATGGAATGATATATTGGATGTCCCATTGAAAAAATCAAAGACGTTGAGAATATTTTAGGTCGATAGAACAAAACTGATTATCCAAGAAACCAAATTTTCAGTATAATCCTACGTTGCGTTCTCCAGAATCGTCTAATGTGCCATCCACCGTGAATCAGTCTGTATAGCAGAACTTATAGAAGTGGGGTCGACCAAATTGTAACACGCTGTATGTTCCTTTTTGGTATAGCGAGAACATTATTGCAAAATCCGTGACTTCCTAGCCAGTTTTTGAGAGCGAGCACTGTCAAGGTTTGTCTGTCACATCTTTTCACCAAATGCAATTTTGGATTGGATCCTCTGGCGAAAGCCAGAAGATGTCGGTCCGGTACAAAAACATGACGCGTTATTACAAATATCTCTGCTTTATCCCATGCTCAGGAATCACATTTCGTCATCATTTTTTGGAAAATCACTCGAGACACACTGCAAGAAGTGGAATCAACTTCTCTTGTAATATAAATTATCCTGGAAATCTCCCAATTAACTCCACCAGTTCAACAGAATGTTCCATATAAATCAATGATATTGATGGATATATCAAATTACATCATGCTCATCAGTATCTTCAACAATAATTTTTGAGGATTGAATTCGAGTTCAAAAATAAATCTTTCCCTATTGGGTTGATGAATATATCAGTACTTCGAGCAATCCCCATGATCAAGAAATTCCTCTCAGCAACTTGTCATCAGAATTCTATATCGAAAACCTTGTGGTATTTGTCAAAAAGCTACACTCATCATTCGTGTGGTGTGATCATTGAGTGTGTATAAAACTCAGTTGGAGAAGTATTAAACACATCGCAACCCTTGTAGGCATTTGCTAATATACATATATTATACAGGCGAGTCATGACTACTCAAACATAGCCTAATGACGAATAGAGAAAGTCAAGGTGAGTTGACATATAAAATGTGAAAAAAATCATTTCGCCTATTCGTCATGTTCCTTTTTGGTATAGCGAGAACATTATTGCAAAATCCGTGACTTCCTAGCCAGTTGTTGAGAGCGGGCACTGTCAAGGTTTTTCTGTCACATCTTTTCACCAAATGCAATTTTGGATTGGATCCTCTGGCGGAAGCCGGAAAATGTCGGTCCGGAAGTTGAATGGCGACCGGTCAGGCGATTCATTCCGCATTTCCATATAAATTCAAACGTTACTTGGCAAGGGCTACTTTCAGCACTTCTATCGCCGTCGGCTCGATTTTCAAGTGGAAAGATACGTTAAACTTTGCGAAAATTGGTTTTTCCTCGCGCGTTTATTCATCGACTTGTATATAGCGAAAAAGTTTCGGATAATGTGAAAGAGTACCACGAAGTTGGGATTGCGAATAATGTCACTGGAAAATGAGCCTGGGGTTTGTAACTGATTATAATACATCGTCGAAAATTCTGGAAGCTGTATATCCTACTTAACATGATACATTATAACTATTGCGATATTGTTGAAATGATATTCGAGGTCGCCAAGGTCCTGAGATGACTTTCTGATGACAAGTTGGGTGGAAGAGCAGGATCTAATTGCGTTACTCACGTGACGAGGGTAGATTCTAAATTCTGCTTTAAGATAGGAATGTGCGTTAAACACGAAATATAATTTTAATTATTGGAAATCATTCGTTCCTGTTAATAAAATCTGTTATTATTATTGAAAACTACGAGGATACAAGTCTAACTTCCAATCTGTGACAGAGATTAGGTTTTCCAGTAGTTTTTAATGTCATCGCTATGTCATCTACTGACATGACCCGAAGGAAAGGTGGACAATCTAGTCCTGAGAGCCATCTAGTGGAAAAAATGTAGGGTGCGGTATATGTATAGATTGTTCAAACAACCATACTCTACGGGAACTTCGAATTTCCCTACTTCCATATTATTACAGAAAAGCAACAATGCCACAATTCTGCAGACTATCGTAGCACCAGAATTCTTACAGTGGTTCAATGTCCCACCGACAGATGATGTGGAACCTGAAATCTCAAGACTAAGAGAGTTTATGTAAGTTTTGTGAATCGATCATCAGCTGATGCAAAAGACAGTCTGTTTCTGCTATGCACAGCCCCATCAGGTGGACAAGGCCAGCTGACAATCAATTCTTGAAGGGTACTACTTTATATGAAATCAATCGAATGCTCCGAAGGTTAGGAGGACGATCTAGTCCTGAGAGCCATCTAGTGGCAGAAGTGCAAAGGTGTATAAGTAGATTGATTGAATAACCATACTCAGCGAAAACGTCGAATATAGACCCTTACCATCCCTTACGTATATATTATTACAGGAAGGCTAAATCCTTACAGTGGGTTGATGTCCCACCGACTTGGTCGTGAGATTTAAGGTTCAAGATCAATTCATTAACACAATTCTATTCGGGGATAGATCAACTCCTTGGTCTTTCCTGAAGATCATTCAGATGAATCTCCTGATGATCCCAGAAAAAATAGACACAACCTAAAAATGGCTCAAAAATCATCAGAGTCTGTTATTATACAATATAGTTTAGATGTTAAGAGTAACATTGAATATACGGTATAGGAGGAAACATTGATTTCAAGATATTCCTGATATATTTATATAATATTCACCATTCAATATTACACAGTGAAAAATTTCCGGGTGTAATTTCAACCGAGTGGATTTCAGAAATAACTCCGATTGAATCAACACTCGATTAGCAATTTCATACCAATTTTATTAGAAATTTGATAATAGCGTGTACAGTGGTGTCAATTTACACAGTCATAGTGAAAAATTACACGGATGTGGTAATTTAGAGGGGTTTTGAAATATCCATTCGAGAGAAACACCAACAGGATGAAAAGTAATTACTTTCGATAGTGGTATCATCCAAGTTAACGCAAAAAATACACTTATTATATAAAATCATCACCTAGTTACACCCTCACCAATCACAAACAAATCAGAACCGTGTATGAATTATGAGATTTGGGGCATCATCGTCTTGCATTCTCCCATGTGAATAAATATTGTTTGCTGATTATGAAATTACCCACTGAAAAACCTGAACTCATTGAAGAATGGATGGACATTGTGTAGGTATATCATCATCCAAGAATTCTGGTATCCAGATTGATAGGTGACAATAAGAAAGGATGATTTCGTGAAAATAATGCATTAAATAAATTTTAAGCTGATTCATGAATAATATATGATGATTTTTATATTGCGAAGCGATATAGAGTACTTAGGTATATGGAACTAGATTAAACATAAAATTGAATATCAAAGTAGAAATTTTGTGCACAGAAAAATATTTAGTGAATTTCTTGATAGATGGTGACATTAGCGCTCCTTCGACGCACGTTTCTCGACAGCCTACAAATAGTATCAGCTCAGAGATATTTTGTAAGTCACAATTCTCACTACATTGGATCGTTTTATACACTGAATACTAATTTTAGTATATCTGAGTCGTGTTATTCAACACTCAGATGCATACAAGAAAACACTGCTTCTCAGCGTGATAACACTCGATGAGTGTGTTTTCACAACAGAAGAATATCCGACAAATATTCACATACTATCATAATATCATCAGTAAAAGCAAAAACGCAACAGATTCAGTGTCAAAATAATCACCAAATGATTGTACAGTCACCACTCTGGTGTTGAATAACACGAATCTATCAAATTAGCTCTAGATACTCTAGTGTTGTTTTTGACTGTATGTAAGAACGAATGACACCCTATGATGGTGTTAAAAATATCAGAGTTAATTCCCACTAAAATGATCAGGACCTCAGGGGACACCCAAGGGAGTTAGCTGGTGTGAACTGGTTTAATTTTTTTTTCACTGTGTAGAATGAAATATTCAGAAGATGCACAAAGGCTCATTGCTGCAGCGTATCTGTGACATAAGGCATATCTCTGAATAATATCAGAAAGTTACAATGTACTATAACATTCATGTTGAAATTATGTTTTCATCTTTAGTAAAATATATGTATGACCCATGTACACGTACCTATGTTTGAGATAAACACCATCACCACTTATAAATATTGCTTATAGATTTATCAAGGTGGTGAAATAGCAATTTTGGGATTTGGAGATTCTCTCTCAAAGTATTCATAAATGGAAAATTGAATTGATTATAACAATATATATATTTGTGTGGTATATAAGGACAAATGAAATGATCTACTACAAAATAAACTGAGCTTTGAAAGTCACTATGAGACACCTAAGAGAAAGATTGAATTGATAGTCAGTGACTCTTCAGAAAAACAAATATTGGCCCCAGTAGCACATAATTTGCCTGGGCATCGACTCAATATTTGCACAACATTCTCGATATTGAAGCGATATTTTCGATATTGGCGACAATATGGTGCCAATGACCTTCCAAGATTCGTGTTTCGAGAGAGTCGTGTTCAGAAATGAATAGCTCCACTCATCTTTGGACGTTTCAGATACCAATATTGATCTGACTGTTTTCGATTTTGACACTAATAAGTGACAGAAGCTGCCAGAGGGAAATGTGTCTCAATTTAGGTCTGTGTAAAATCATAATTCATTAGCCAATTCAAATTCGTTATGAACATTTTCGTCATTGTGAGAAATTGATAAAACATCTACTTTCAGTTGAGTATCCACTAGAAAATTTCAATCACATGAATTCAGTGACTCAGAGACATTCTTTACAGAGTGGGTTCTTTTTTTTTTGGATTATTTGAAATACCAAAGGAATTCGAATGACATTTTAGATTGATGTCAGTAATTGATATAATTCGAATGACATCAGATTGATGTCAGTTATTGATATAATGTTTTATGTATATACAGTATCATTCGGAATTGATATATGGATTATTAAACTTTTCTATGTTCCCAAGATTCAACAATTCGAACACTATTGATATTTCGTCAGATCTGTTGTTCTCATATCAAGTGTAATGTTAGGCAATTTATGTCGTGAGGTGGTCGTGAGTCAAATATTGGACAGAAAATATCTGTTTTCAATATTCCTAACAAACAATCCCAAATCAACATCGTTCTCTGAATCATCCTTCTCACAATAACTTTACTTTTTTCTAAGCAAATGTTTATGTATCCTCTATCGAGTTCGATCAGCCGAAGGACGAAAACATGACGCGATATTACAAATATCTCTGCTTCATTCCATGTCCAGGAATCACATTTTGTCATCATTTTTTGGAAAATCACTCAAAACACACTGCAAGAAGTGGAATCAAATCTCTTGTAATATAAATGATCCTGGAAATCTCCCAATTAACTCCACCAGTTCAACAAAATGTTCCATACGAATCAATGATGTTGATGGATATATCAAATCTATGTTCACATCATGCTCATCAGTATCTTCAACAATAATTTTTGAGGATTGAATTTGAGTTCCAAGATAAATCTTTCCCTATTGGGTTGATGGATATATTGGAACTTCGAGCAATCCTCATGATCAAGAAATTCCTCTCATCATCTCATCAGAATTCTATATTGGAAACCTTGTTTGAAATGAAAAATTTGAATTGGTTCATTTGTCAATTCGAAATAACTCAATTCACTTGAGTCATATACCCCAATTGAAAATCAGTTTGCAACAACATATCGTCGCCTCAGAGCAACAGTAGGACATCAAAATCTCAGTTTCGAGTAAATTCGATTTCAAGTTTTCATGATAACTTCAATCCCACATATGTCAGGATCTAGTTAACGCATCTCAGTGAAATTTTGGACACTTTCTGAACTTCTGAGTATATTCCAAATGATGATGATTCGAAATCAATAAGAACAGCTGAAAAATAATTATATCCACTTGTCTTACTGTTGCTATAGAAATGCATGAGATTTTATAGGATATCGAAATAAATTTATATCTTGACTTAGTGTTCCTCAGGAATAATCAGCATTTTGACTAGGACATCATCCTGCAAAAGTGACTAATTTCATCTTGTCCCATATTTTTTATTGATTCAATTCAAATTGGGGAAACGAGCTTATGACAAAAAATAATTGGTAAATAGTAGAAAAATGGTTTATTGAACGAAAAACAGACGCATACAGAATAACTGAACCAGATTCATGATCATAATTATTATTATCATCAGTTGTTGTTCCTTTCAGAGAAAAAAAAAACTGGTGATGCTTTCGTGGTATCAAATTCAGATCACACAAGCTGATTAGATCATTCCTCTTATTATTTAGTGTAGGCGGTGGGTTTTTGTAGGCTGGAATTAATGCAACTTCCAGGCGTTGTTTTCGGGTTTTTTTTTAATTTCAATCTCTGGGTACATATTTGTGTAAATATTCACTGAGACCAACAGAAACTAAAATATTTTGAATACGTCGCTATCAGTTCAATCGCTTCCAGAATACTGAACAGGAATAGACATGTTGTTCAAGTATCGAAGCTGGGCGATAGAGCAACCTTAGGATAACCATGGATAACTAATGCACTCGCACGAGAATCTCAGTGCTACAGCAGGATATGTTATCATAACCTACTGTTGCAATAACTCGATATCGAAATAGGAACTTGTGTAACACAAAGTTATATTAAAAATAAAATATATTATGACGTCATAAGGCTTGTCTCAGTATTCCACTAGATGCCGAGGTAGTTTATGATTCTAAAACTTCAATAACCCCGGAAGCCCAATTTTTTCACATGTCCCACTGTTGCTCTGAGGCGACGATATACACATTTTTCTTTTCTTTTCTATTACGATATCTACGAACTCAAGAAGATCACCAATGGGTCTGAAATAATAAAATCAGAATTCACACACAGCTTTGTTTATTCTTCGAACAGCTGATAGAAACGACGAGTGTGCCATGTTGTGACGTCAGCTAACACCGCTCTATTCGAATACGTATCAATAATTCATTAGGAATTCTGAACACATCCAGTTTTTTTCATTATCAGGACTACAAATTGAACCAATCTGTTTTCAATTATCTCGGTTCACCTGAAATAGCACTACATTGACCCCTTTCATTAAAAAAAGAATTGGCCAAGCTTACATACTCGGTAACTGACTTCCGGGAATGAATGCGTGTATAGCAACTCAAATCCAGATCGGAATGAAATCGAAAAATGTGCCATTTTCCATATTTTGATTGGTATCGTTATATAGCAAAGGATATAGCGTTGTGCCGCATAAGCCCTAACAATTCATTCTCTGGAACAAAACATTTCCAGAGGCGCACATCTCTATTGTTCTCAATTTTCCCAAACTTGTTGCATGAATATCGATTCCATTCCTCATTTAAAGTTGAGTTGCATCCTGTTTTTTTTTCATGTTCTGGTTCTCACGACGAAGGGGATATCCTGTAATGTTCAGAGACTATCGTGAGGACCTCAGTATTCGAAGATCATTATCAATTCTTCAAGATGTTAGTCATTGAATTATCATTGGTTGTGTATCTGTGAATTATCTCTGTTACGTCAAAAATCTTGATTGGCTCGAATTGAGTAACAGAGTCGAGGAAACTGATATCATGAATAATACAACCAACAATTCTGGCTGAGTTTGATTACCAGATCTTGCAGATTCATAAAATGAGATTACATGATAATCTTGTGAAAATAAACTGTCAAGCAGATATCCTGTTGAAGAAATCAATTGACCGTGGATGAATGTTTATAAAATCCACAACAAGGAGGATTATTTTCTGTCCCAATCATCTGATGCATTATTGCATTTATGATGAGCCAATCATTATCAATTAGCTGGACAAACAGGCCTAAGGGTCATCGGAGGTTTCGGTCAGACGAGCCTTTCGACACCACCATGGAGGAATTGGTCCCTGCTTGTAGGGCCTATGAAGAAATTCGACCACCTCCATGAAAAAAGGAAGTTAATCTGACAATGGATCACATTTATTTTGCTTATTTGAAGAACTCATCAGCGTGTTCAATTCCAACTCTGAAAAACGCGCGTTTTTTGATGAATTCACTCAATAACATCAATGACGCGACAAACATGAATAAGTCTGAATGGTCAACGATTTAATCATCAATCGGACGCCATGTAACGTCAAATGAAATATCAATAACAAATCGTCAACCATTTTCAATTATAACTTCTCATTGCCATATTGATGATCTCATAGTGTACCAATAAAAATAATATCGTGAAGTATTCGTGGACTTGCACTGAAAACACCCGCGACTTTTTGATTACGACAGCGTAACTGGAGTGCTCGAAATAGAGAAATATCCACTAATGCTTATGTCATCCATGTCAGTTAGCATCCAAGAGATATTGAATAAATATATCCATTTTGTGGATACAAATCGACGATATTTCGATACTGATCATGAACTGAACTGATTTCTTATTCTGAAGAATTCGACTCCTAGTGCTACTCAGGCATTGTCACTTCGTCCGAAGAACTCATTCCAATACTTGTGTTGAGCAAAACCATGAATTCCCCATCAAAACATAAAAACTTTATCAAATAGAACGAAATTCTTGGACTACACCCTGTTGATCACTTTAATCTGTACTTCAGAGGTTTCCTCATTTTATAACTGAAAAAACCTCCCTTTACGCCTTAATCAAACCGTGTGATACTGCTGATATGATCCAAACACGCCAATGCTAACGATAATTAAACTCTAATCACCATCAGAACCGAATACCACAACAGAAAGCATATACATTCAGAAGTCATATTCCACGCAACAAATCATATGGATTCGCTGAGCACGAAAATCAAATTGAATTTTTTTATCAATCATACTCGTTTGGGTTAGCGGCGGTCGACATTCCTGTATCCTGGAGGCTCAAAAGATAAATTGTAATCGTTTGATGCTTCTGACGTATGCTATGCTACCAATCAGTTATGCTGTGGTATCCTGGAAATCCCATGCAATAACATATTGGCTGACGTACTAGAACTGCGTTAATGGCCAATAAGCTGTTGCTTTTTTATGGCATTAGGATGATCAGGAGGATTCGAACAGTATTGCTTCAGGGTGATCAGAAGAAAATGAACAGGATGGATAAAAATAGTGGAATCTGAGATTTCACCGAGAGAAATATCTCTGTTATTCGAAATTGTATAACCATTAAAAGATTTCTGAATCGAATAGGCACCAGCATAGTTCCCATTTCACTGTAATCACGTTCATCATTTCAAAAAAATCATATAACTGTGAAATATCACTTATATGAGAATGAAATGACACTCATATAGGGGTCAAATGACTAGCATTCCAATGCTATACGATGATATTATAAAAATGAGAAGATACTCATTAGGCCAAGCGCCAGAGACAAAAAATGAGTGTTTGGTGGAAATAATTAGAGGAAAGCTGTTTTTTTTTTCAAAAGCATCCTTTTGGGTTTCTGAATATCCTGGTAAGTTTTCCCCCTCCAAAGACCTCTGCGTTGGCCGCCATATTGGGAGAAAGGTGCAAAAATTAAGTTTTTGGCTAATATCTCCGTATTCGTTAGTCCTACATCGAAAATAGCTATGATTGATATTCAAGATAACTCAATTCTCTATAAAAATGTTCTCTTATAATTCATCGCTACGACTTACCGTTTCGACGCTATAGCCGCGAGAAGTGCAAAGTTTCCGCGCGATCGTACAAAATATCGTTGCCCGGTCACCGTATTTGCAACCGCCTAAGAATTACCATCATTGCCAATGTTCAGCTTCACTACTCTTCACTAGAAATTCAATTTTGCCACCATAATCGAGAAATAAAAAAACTTTATTAGCATACGATGTATTTCTTAGGCTTCAAACAAACCCCCCACCTTCGCGTAGGATGTACCCGCGATTTATTATTGGTAGGGACTTTTTAGCAGGATCTGATCTAATCAGTATAGCCGAGACATTGGTTATCGCTACATGAATTTTGTGCTCGTTTCATTCATTGTGCTTGTGATTTTTTCTGGAAATTATTGAAATATCCGATCGAATAAATTTTGAAAATCGAATTCACGTTGTAGACGGCGGATTTCTTCTTCACCGTGTCGTTTGGCATCAAAAAGAAACGTTCTCTTCGATCCTATCAAAGTACGTGGAATACGTGAAAAGATATTACGAAGAAAAAAGCATCATTGTTTTCGACGGATACCAAGAAGCTGCGAAAAGTACGAAATCAGCTGAGCGTCTACGACGATTGAACAAACATGCTGCCGTCGACGTACTGTTTGATGAATCAATGACAATCACTATGTCGCAAGAGAAATTTCTATCGAATGATAAAAATAAAACCAGGCTGATCACTTTGTTATGTGAAAAACTTGAGAAGGCGGGATTTGTCGTTAAACAGGCTGAGGAGGATGCAGACTCTCTCATTGTTCGTACCGCAATCGACGTATCACACAATCACGATTATGTGATGATAGTTGGCGAAGATATTGATCTCTTGGTACTACTGACAGCTCTATCACCGCCTCGTTCGAACATATACTTTATGAAACCTAGCAAAGGAAAAACGAATGAAAAGATATATTCTCTCAACAGTTTCCAATTTCCGAAAGAGGTAAGAGACAATATTTTATTTTTACACGCGTTCAGTGGCTGCGACACAACTTCCTCATTTTTTAGGCAAGGAAAGATGAAATTTGTCAAACTAATAAAAAATGACGAGAAATTGCAGAACATTGCCAAAATCTTCAAGGATCCAGAAGCACATCCAGATGCGATTGATGCGGCTGGACAAACATTAATTGCAGCTCTATACGGAGAAAAAAACGAAGAGATCTCGTTGAATGAGTTGAGATTCCAGATATTTGCCAAATCATTATGCAAAAAGTCTGGGAATCTTGCGTCCTTACCTCCAACAAAAGCCGCGGCACGGCAGCATTCTCTAAGAACGTATTACCAAGTTCAAAAATGGTATGGAATTGAAAAGAATCCGAAAGATTGGGGCTGGAAGACTACTAAGGACGGTCTGTTACCTATTACTTCTACCAAAGACGCTGCTCCGCAAACGTTACTCAAAACTATCTCATGCAAGTGTACAAAAGGATGCAAAGCAGCTTGTAGCTGTAGAAAAGTTGGTCTGCGGTGTACCACCGTCTGCTACAATTGTCGAGGCCTATCTTGCACGAATGTAGATGACAGAATAGACAATGTAGATGATGATCTGGATATTGTCATTAATTCAGACCATTCCATAAACGAGGAGAATGAGGAATGTGCCCAGTATGACCACGACATTTATATTCAAGAGATTAGTGATGAATAACTTTGTCAACCTCCACGTCTTCAATATGAATAGACTTATCTTGGTGAGGTGGACTAGGTCAAAAACATTTGAATTCATCAATAAACACAATATTCACTTGAAAAAAATCAAAAATGAGAATTGTGTGATGCAAAAAGGGAGGTACGGCGACCGGACAACGTTATTTCGTACGGACGCGCGGAATCTCTGTACTTTTCTTGGTGATAGAGTCGAAACGGTACGTCTCAGCTATAAAATGTATGGATACTTTTTTATAGAGAATTTGGTTCTCTTCAAAAACGATGAGATTCATTTTTCTTGTAGGACAAATGGATACGGAGATATTAGACAAACACTGAATTTTTGTACCTTTCTTCCAATATGGCGGCCAACGCAGAGGGTTTTGGAGGGGGAAAACTTAGCAGGGTAATTAGAACTCCAAAACGAAGCTTCAAACAAAAATTCAGCTTTCCTCTAATTATTTCCTCCAAAAATTCTCTACGGCTTGGCCTACATATAAATTTGACTTGTTTTCAATTTGATAAACAAATAAGAAGCATTTCAATATTCAATAGTGATTAAAAAAGGAAAGGATACTCATATCAATATAATTTGCTTTCAATTTCATAGTCAAATGATTGCATGGCATTTCAGTATTGGGATGATTAATTTTTCTCCAGAAAAATGAAGTGGGTTGAAACTCTCCGAGAAATATTGAAGACATATATACTTGGTTTGAATACTTACCCCCAAGTAGAGTTTTTTTGAGGAACAACAGGGCATTGAAGTGCATCACAAGGACGATATACTCAGTTTACAATATCTCAGTTTGTGTAGGACAAAACAAAAATGCTTCCAATTTGGACTATTTGTTCTCATTGTCAGTGCATTGGATTATTAGTTAACATAGTGGCCAAAAGTGTGATTACACAGTATCGTCAGTAAATTAGAGTTCACATTCGCAGATTTCGTTTTATTTTATTTACCGTTATTGCCTCTTGAGCTTTACAAAAGAGCGTTGAGAGACTTTTCTTACGACGTTTTCGAGATCCCCATGATAGTAATCATTGATCTTGGACACATTGTATACGCAATACAATCACCGAAAAAACTGTTCAAATCCAAGCTTTCACCACTCACTGAATAGTGAGGTGAGGTGAGGTAAAAAAATAAAAGTTTTTCCAATTTGAAAGACATTCCGATACATACACTCACCGATATATCGTGAAAACACTATGACGCCCAGAGGCAGTTCAACATTCTGTAGTTCCTCAACAAATCTTGAAGGATATATGAACAAATATGTCCCTAATATTTCTAGAAGATCTCTCAACCACTTCACTCTTTCGAAAAAAAAAATATCACTCTGCAAGAAGAGTTCACGAGCTGCCGCGAGCTAATATGTCCTTTCATATCAGGAATCCGGAGACGACTAACGATTCCCATCGAACAAGTGTTCATAGGTGAGTGAGATGACTCATTGAGGTGAAAGAGTATGACAAAGATGGAAAATGATAAAAAAAATGACATTAAATGATGATTGTATAACTGTGAAATGACATTTATCAGGATTCAAATGATTATCTTCAAATTTCCATCGTTTAACTATATAATCTTGTCTCATTTCGAATCTGAAAGATAACCTTTTCGAAACAAAAAGAGTTATCTATAAGGGTGACCTGTTTTACATTGGAAACGTGAACTTTTCACGTTCATCAGATGACATTTCGTGGTTGAATTGTTTCATTTGGCGGTTATAAGAAGTTTTTGAATAGAGACATGTATAACTGGACTTTTCTCGGTGTTGAAAATGTCTCACATTGATATTCTCCTGATGAAAAAATGTTTGATTTGTACGAAGTGGAGAAAAATTAACGCTTATGAAATCCTCATCAGTTCTTGCATGATGTTTACAATGAACCTACTGAATGATCTCTGGTGAGCATTTCGCTGTACTTCACGTTGGTGGACGATCAACATAATTGCTTCACCGATATTCACATCTGGCGGATCAGATACCCATGTAACAAGCTGACGTCATTCAAATATCAGTGGAATTTTAAATTTTTTTTGCCTTCACTTGATGGAAATTCATAGTGAATATGAAAATCTTCACGAACAATAAGGTTTCCACAACATTATCATTTGTGGAGTTTTTCACAACTCAGTATGGAAATAGTTTGAATGAATGCAGATAGTAAATATAACAGATATAATGATGGGCACAATCTCTCTTGAACATTCTTATTATAACTTCTCTGATATCAAGATTGATATTATAGATAGATAATAAGTGAATGATGGAAATGCTTGCACAAATTTTCCATATATGATGAGTGGACACGAGCTTGATTCGATATGGGCTCAAATGAAATGAGCAAGATAGCATTCCAACGCTCCCAGATCATAAGACTGAATAACTTTTAAATATATAGGTTGTATCATTCCATTTCAGAAGTACCAAACAGAAAGTTCTCCAAATTATTAAATATTCGCACAAGTTGAGCTTTTTTTCACTATCACTATCGCACATTGAGACGCAAGTAACGTAATACGAGAATCACAAAGCAGGTTTCTAGAGACATATTAGCAGTATGCATGAAGCAGATCATTCGATGCATATTTTCATTCTGTCCTACCCCATATGTATGTATGTATGTATGTGTGTGTGGGCGGTCCGGGACCTGACGCACTTAGGCCTCCCTTTTCGGGCCCATTGTGCACCCACATTCCTGGGATCGCAAGTCAGCCATGGAGAAGGCCGATCTCGCGAGCAAAAGAGACCAACTTCCTAGGCCAAATCTTTTTAACATCCTCTGGGTCCAGGATACTGCTCCCAAAATGGATATCCCTTGCTGCCACTATTGCCGGGCATTCAGTGAGGATGTGAGTAGAAGTCTCTTCATCCTCTAGGCACCATCTGCATTCTGGATCCTCCACAATCCCGATCATGCTGAGATGTTTGTTAAGGTGGCAGTGCCCTGTCAGCAGGCCCACCACCAGTTTCAGCTCCTTCCTGTTCAAAGCCAAGAGGGCATTGGTCTGTCTTCGTGACGGGTTTCCTATATGGAGTTTGGACTGCCTCATTCGAGGAGCCTTTCTTCAGCTGTCCTGAACCTTTTCCGTCAGGATTTCCTTCATCTTGGAGTTGCTCCAGGATCGAGTGACCCCTAAGATTGGCTCTGGGCCAATCACTGAACCTTTCGCCCCCTTTCTGGCCAGACCATCGGCCATTTCGTTACCTGGCACCCCTGAGTGTCCAGGGACGCACAAAAGACATACCTTATTCGTTGCTGATAGCCTTTGTAGGCTATCTATGCACTCTGACACCAAGGCGGAGGTCACCCTATACGAGGTGAGCGCCTTGATCGCCGCCTGGCTGTCAGTGCATATAGTGATTTGCTGGCTGTGATAGCCCCTCTCGATATTCTCTCGAACACATGCAAGTATTGCAAATACTTCAGCCTGAAAAATCGTGGCATGTTTCCCAAGGGTATAGCAGTGATTTGCCCTTGGAGACTGCCCATAGACCCCAGCACCTGCGCATTCTTCCATCCTGGAGCCATCTGTATACCAGATGATGCCCTTGGTGGGTATTATGCAGTGCCCATTCTGTTCCCAGTCTATCCTAGTAGGAATCTTGACTTGGGGCATTTTCCTGAATCGAATGATCGGTGTTATGCTGTCCCCTTTCATACTGAGTGAGGGGTAGTCGTCTGTAATTTGCTTCCAGAGGCGAGAATGTCCGTATGTTCCTTCGCTCCTCCACTGGTTACAGCTTTGTAAGCGAACGGCGGCCTTCATCGCCTCATGTTCTATATACAGGTTCAGAGGCGGCAGTCCGGTCAGAGTCTCCAACGCCCTTGTCTACCCCATATCTCAATTCGCGTTGTTATACTAGAACTATTCGTTCAGAACAAAAACAATGTGAGTCCATGCTCAGACTGTAGATACACATTAATTAGTTTAGGTTCTGTCACAGTCAGCGTTGTTAGTTTCACTGAGCGGTATTTCCATCAAAGTTTTGAAATTAGGTATGTCGATGTTCAAATTGAAATCAGTGAATAATTTCATCACAGCTCCTGTAACTAATATTTCAGTTCTGATGAAACAATTTCAACAAGCTAATGATTATCATATATTGAATTACTAACAAATAATGAGATGCGGGCACTATTGTGCAATTACCCGCCGAATAAGTACGCATACATTTATGGACTAAAACAAATGATGATTAAATTCGGTTTTCAGCGCAACTTCATTGTTATTGTTGATAGCAATATTGTGAATTATTCATACCACTGAAATGGATTGAACAAAGACCAGTGAAAGCTAACTTTGGTAACATGAATATTACATTATGTGCACCACCCTCTATTGTGAAAGCTCCAGCAATGAAATACTGATGATCACCATCATTATTGATGTTTCTGATTCTATCACCTACTCAGGACAACTAGGATTATATTCGGAGATAAATGACTGTTGCTTTCTATATGCAAACATTTAGAAGTGAGTTTTGTTATTATCTATATCACCCATTCCGATTGAAGCATAGAGGCTCGGTTGGATAAAGCTTTCTGTTAACTTATAATGAGCAATCAATTCTCCTAATTCATTAGCTAAGGCATATAGATCGCCATGGATATTGAAAAATCACATATTCGATCGTCATCGTCTGTGGAATTCTTCATGCTACTGGCCTTGAATCATCTGATGATGATAAAAATGAATCACAATCTACGTCCTGTTTTACTAAAAAAAAACTTTGGTGAAACATCATCTGGTGTCTGGGTTTCTCTCAACTGTTTCATCACAGATAACAAGAACGATATTACTTGAGCGTATGGAGATCCTTCAAAGTTCAGGTCAGTATGAAAATTATATATTATATATATACTATGTTTATCTAGATACATTTGAGATCATAGCCATCTGAGAACGTTGAGAATCAGAGCATTGATCAGAGTCAATATTTCCACGATTTTGTGAAGTCATTTTCGTTTCCTGATATAATGAATAAATTATTGCCCGTTCATAAACGACGAATGTGTTCATCTACGTCATGAAAAATGGAATAGTTGCCGTTAAAATAGCAGTTTCATGTTCTCTCCCAAATGACAATCGCTTCATTTGAATAAAATAATGCGAACTATTGTGTTGTCCATCCATAGACAAATTGAAATGACAGAGTGAATTAATTTTCAAATTGACCAAAATAGATTATACTGTCATAATTCCTATTGCTGTAGTAAATAGCAATGTTTATTTGAAACTAGGAATAATTTATGGTGGAATAGGTAATCAAAGTATTATCAAGTAGATTCAAGTATGATTGATGTTCCATGATAATAATGTTGAGCACTTTCACTAGCTCATTTTGATAACCAACAAAAATCCAGACGAGCGCGAATTTGATTGAACCGATATAGGCAACATAAACTCCTAGAACTCTGATTATTGTATACCCAAGCAATACAATAACGAAAGATCACGCCATTGTGATGATCATAGTCAGTATCATCACACACATTCATTAATAATTGACATCACTGGAATATCTTTCTTCAGACGTCATGATCATGATATAGTTACGAGACCACCTTTTGAACAATGGAAGGAAATTGCTAAAGATTCCCAAAGTGTTATGAAAACGCTGAAACAATCTGAGAAAAAATATAAATTGCGGCAGGTATAGCCCCCCAAATATGATTAGTCGTATCATTAAGAAAGCGATAGTGAATTATTAATGAATTAGTTGAAGGTGTTTTCGACCTATATCGAAGGAAGAAGGTATAATTGTGATTCTGTTTCGTGTATTATATAGAGTTTCTGTTTGAGAAAAATATTTAAAGTTTCCTACTGAGTGATGTTAGTGAAAAACAAAACCTGGACATTATCGTAACCTTATGAACTTGAATTATATTGAACGACATTAAAAGTCATTTGGAAAGATCAGTTTTATAACGTTGTGTTATTGTTTAAATATCACAGTGAGACCATATACGTATTAATAATCAGTTTTGAAACGATCAGACACATACTGCTTTGATTGAAAGGCTATCAAACGTCATTGTCCACCGAAACGCATGTCTTTGATGACTACTATAATAGCGCATGGCGCATGCGTATCATGCCACCAAATCCTTATGGATATTCATTTGTTTCATATTTTTGGCTTCATCCTGGCACCCGTTATGATCCGTATTGTTTATTAATACGTACATCACTGGGACTTCTTCAATGGAAATCTTCAATGGAAATCGTGACGACATACCTGGAAGTCGAATGGCTATCAATCATTGATGAATTGATGTCTCTGGAGCATTGGTTCTTCAGACAATTATTATAATTCGATTTTCTGTAGAGTGACAAGTCATATAGATGTCAGAAAAACTATAGGTAGAGTATCAAATTAAAATGCAAGATTTTCAGATATTCTAGAATTGATAAATTCCAAATAATTTTCTGCAATATGAAATAACTAGAATGCTATTTCATCTTGGAGTCACAGCAACTGTATCCCAGAATGAAAACTATTTATGGTGTTAGGCATGTTCTTCCTTTTGAATTGAAAGTTATTATGTGTGAAACTCTCGTTTTATCACATTTCAATTATGCCAATTGTGTCTATGGACCACATTTAACAAAACTTTACGAAAATAAGATACAGAAGCTCCAGAATTCATGCTTGAGATTGATGTATGGAATAAGAAGAGGCCAGAGAATCTCTCATAAGATGAAAGATGCTGGTTGGCTGACTATGGAAAACAGGAGACTTCATCAGACCGCTAACCTCTTTCATAGAATTATCATCAGTAAAAAACCCTCCTATCTCCATAAAAATATTGTTCTTCGTACGTTCGTTCACAATGTGAATATTAGGTTTAGAGGAGTACTACTTCAAAACAGAACTTTTCCGAAGATGCTTCAGTTATCAAATATGCCATATTTACAATAATATTCCACATCAATTAAAATCAGCAGTGTTTCATAAATTCAAAACGAATATATTTTCACATCTGTTTAATTAAAATCAATAACAACATTCAGACTTCCTATTATGTTCCCATTTGTGTATCAGTTATTATCATATTATCATCCATATGTACTATTTTTTCACTTTTTTTAATTTCTTCCTTTGTTGTTCCTATATGTTGAATTGTAGAGGTATTTGAGGGTTAAGTGATAGAGCAATTCAGTGGACGGAGTCATCTAGAAACTGAGTTGAACTTCGCCCTTTGCTTCTGAAAATTATCATCCACCCATACTTTATATATTATTTTCTATTCAGAAGTAATAAAGACGTTTATTATTATTATTATTATTATTATTATTATTCATGGAAGAATATACCTGCTGGGATGAATGAATGTAGGTGTGGAAAGCTCTACAATAATCAAACCAATATTCAGCTGGATAACTATTCAGATAGCTAGATACACTAGATACAATGTCCGATTTTGATTAGTGAAGCATCATAATGCATGTTCTTCGTTTTGACAATACAAACGCATACTTCAAAATGACATCAGACTTTCACTTGAATATACATATTACAAAGTCTAGATTACTTCCATTATAATTTCATCATTATATAAAATATGGTTCGAACCTGATTTCTGCATCATCAGAAATCGCGATTGAAGTATTTTGATGCTATGAAAAGTTTTCAGAATAAAAAATGTTCATGTCGCGAGTAGGTAGCTGATAGACATATCGACAAACACCCATTTTCATTATCGAATTCTCTCCATTTCAGATAGATGAATCGAAGAAATATTCAAAGGCAGGCAGAAAAACGCATTTTGATATATGGAATCAGCCTATAATTATTGATACGTTCAAATATAATATACCTTTCTACTTTTTATAAAGCGAATTCGAATGATATGATTTCAAATTATTATCATTTTCATTGAGGAGCATGTATAATTTCGCTCTGAAAAAGAGCATTCATTCAGATAGAGAATTCATTCTCCAAGGTGAATATCAAGACACAATATTTCGGCAGTCACTTGAAGAGCGTACCAAAATGCGGATATTGCGGCAACTTCTGAGAACTGAAATATTCAAGAGTCACTAAATTTACAGTTAACGGGAAAAACGCTTTCCGACTCAAGAGAACACTTTTATAAATTACATCTAATGAGATATGTACACATTAGAGAAAAGTTGGCTAAGTGAAAAGTTTCGCATCTCGGCTTTTTGGCTATACTTCAGGAATTTATGAGAAAGAATTGTACTGTATCAAATATTTGTCACCGACCTCATTTAATTCATCAGGTTAAGTGTTCTCACATCATCAGGAAAATTACATAACACAGGATAAAATATTCATACAATAAAAATTCTGTTACACGATTGATACGTATTTAATTTTCAATCGAATTCTGGGTGAAAAAACAGTGCTTGAGAAAGACTTAGAAAGAAAAATAGAGAGGAATATTGAGTGAGAGAAAGAGAGAGGAAGAGACAGAAAGAGAGAAAGATAAAGAGAAAGAAATAAGGAGAGAGAAAGAGAAATATGTACTACACTGATATGAAGTAATAATCATCGAATCAACTTAGATGAATGTTATGATTTTTAGTTCTCCAGAAAAGAGCTATACGGTATATTTGCAAGGCAAAAGTGGGAGATACCTGCAAATCACTATTCAAGGCATCCATCCATGTTCATCCTTAAATCGGTATGTCTGGTAATGAAGCCTAAATACTCTTTCGCCAGGCATGTCTACTTATATTACCCGTCGACCCATCTGCAACTCAGATCTTCCGAATCCAAATAGTTCGCTAGTCAAGGATTCCATAGAGAGAGAGAGAGAGAGAGAGAGAGAGAGAGAGAGAGAGAGAGAGAGAGAGAGAGAGAGAGAGAGAGAGAGAGAGAGAGAGAGAGAGAAGTGAGAGAACATCCTCATTAGGGATATACCCCAAAAGGCCATTGACCGAAGTCTTTCAGCCCAGTTTACAATTATAATAAATAAACTATGAATATTAATAATAATAGTAATAATAGTTTAATTAGAAAAAAAAAGTAAATTGCTAATACTTTCTTGCTATCCTGAAGAATTCCATAATTTTCAATGGAATCAAAATGTGCAATCACTTGCCGATATATATAAAACAAGTTGAGGTACGAAAGGCATTCAGAAAGGCTGTGAAAAGGTTTTGCTTGTTGACAAGACCAATTATTCTTTTCAGAATTTTTATGACAATAAACCCGAGGGATAATTAACTTCAGCTGATATTTTTAGAGTAATGCTGTACGTCCATATCTACCAACTTATGTATCCACCTGTTCTTGTTTTGTTTGACTGGCTTGTACATTCCCAAATGTGGGAGTGCAATACATATTATTATTATTAATTTTATTATGTTCAATCCTACTAATTTATACTCTTATTTCATGTATATCTGTTTTATGTAGAGAGATATATTTCAGTATACGTGCATGTAGATCTATTCAATAATTTATGTACCTACCTTCATGTTATACACCAATCTATACACTGTATTCCAACGAGCTCAACTTCAACCTTTTTTTGTAAAATTTTTCTTTTATTCATCATGCTTTGTCAACATGAATGTGTTTCTTAGACAGTAAAGTATATTTTTGATTGATTGATATCTATATTTATATTCGAACTCGAACTCTTACCGTATATGAACTCATAATAGTCATCAGGTCAATCAATATCAAATTATAAGGAGAATTGCATGGAACAGATACTAGTAGTTCTACCATGGAAATTCTGATACACGAATGATGTTTCTATGATTTTCAAACGAATTGAAGGTGAAAAGAAACCAGAGAGCTCGGGGAAGAAAGATAGAGGGAGACAGAGATAGATATTGACTCCGCTGATATGGAGCAATACTCATCGTATCAACTCAGATAAATGCTGATGATAATTGTAATTTTTTTCGTTTCATAAATTGTGTGGAAACCCTCGTGAAAATCATGGAAAAGATTTGTATCAATATTCATTGGTCGTAGTTGTACAAAGAAAATTCTGAAACACAAATGATCTTTCTTCGAATTCGAGGTGTGAAACGAAAATGAGAGAGGCAGAGAGAGAAACTCCGCTGATATCAGGCAATATTAATCATCAAATCAATTCGGACATCAGTTTTCACATTCATCTCTTCAGTCCCTTTCATCTCCCTTCTCATGCCTCAACTTTGCGAATACGATAAAAACTTAATTCACTTGAACAACAACAAAATCCAGATATATTTTCAACAGAATGAAACATCATCGCCCTAGCGCTATAGAGGGCGAAAAATATGAAATGTATTCAAGACCTGATGAATATTTCATTTGCACGTGGTTGAAGTGGAGGTGCGAATTCTTTTCGCCCTCTCATTGTTATCTGCTCAATGTCAAAACCACTCGGAGCCACCGTCTTTCTATTCCCGTTAAAGGATTTCATAAAATAATGCCGGCTACAAGATACTACACTTGAAAAGCTCGAGTTTATGTGCTCAGAAAGTGTTGAATGAAAAATGTCAACAAGCAGGAGCACCAATGAGGATTGCAGTGTAATTAAAATGGAAACGGAGTGAAGAGGCTTTGAAATAAATAGTTATAAAGAAGTCTCGAGCCCTTACGCCTGCCACTTAGCTGCTTTAGAATTCGGAATTGTCATTTGGAATGATACTCGAACTTTCATAATTGTCATGTCTCGGATCATCCAGTGCGGAAACGGAAATTGGAGTGAATCCTTCCTCAAGAAAGTTAGGTTCTTCTTGCGAGAAAATATCATGGCGATATGATTATTTTGCTGGGTTCACTGTTGGAGTTTCAATTGAAGGTTGTGAATTCCACAGACAAAAATCCAGTTATTTGGAAACGGTCATGATCATGAGCTTTATCAGATTCAATTCATCTTGAATTAATCATCCATTCGTGGTCTAGACTCAAGCAATTCAATCAGAAAGACTATACAAGTCTTCTCAAAGTGGTCCAGAATTTTTCAAAGGAAAAATTCAAAAAGATGATAAGAGTCGGTCGACAACAACGAATTATATCACATAAGACGTGTAACTAGTTTTGGCACTCGGCCATCAACAGACACATAATATGAAGCACCTGTGAGAAAACACGATGAAAAATTCACGAAAAACTACTGATGAGAGGAATCTTACCGTGTGCAGCAATAATTAGGTTAAACCATTGAAATGGGGGTTGTCAGCAGCAAAAGGCAGTCCTAATTGTACAATACTAATTTATAGCGGCTGAACAACCAGAAATAGCTGTTAACAATTTGATTGAACATAAAAAGAAATTAATTGGATTAAATTGAGAAAATTTTTCACTGAAAAATTCATTGAGATCATCATATTTAGGCTGGAGGCCATAAGACAAAGCAAAACCAAGCCTCAGAGGGAGATACACCTGACAAATGATTGACAGATGGACATTTCTGAAATTGACATCAGACATACATAGATATTCCAAATCAAACAGGCAACTATTCAGGATTTACTGAAAGAGGCAATAATACACATTAACAAAATGAATAGTCCTAATTGTAAATTAAAAATTGAATCAATGACAGACTTATATAGGTGGCCAGGGTTTGTGAAGAGGAAACCGAATTTAACATGAAGAAGAGATTCTGCACAGTGTCATTGAGTTCAAAAGAGAAGAAGTGACTATTATTTTGTTGCAGACTTCAAATTCTATGTATCATTCTTCAACATCAAAACATATAGATAATGATAGGCTTCAAAAATGTTGTAATGGTGTTATTAGATGAATGCAGTGACTGGCGCCTATTTCACCAAACGTTTGGTATTCATCGCCTACTATTTTCCACAGTGTACAGGTTATTATGCAACTTCCACATAACGATACATAGACTATCATAATTCATTTCGAACTCATAGACTCATGAAATCATTCAAGTTGCAATCTATAAACGGTGAGCATATACTCATCAATATATTACGACTATTATATCCAGCCGTTTTGATGTGTCTACTAGCGAAACAAACATTTCCATTTGATGAGTGAGAAATCGCAGGAATTAAATGAGTTAATCGACAATAAGGGTTGGGAACAAACAACATACAGTGACCAAACACGAAAAGGGTCACGTTTATACTGAAAGATGATACTTAATTACGAATAAAAGGTAGAAAGGAAATTTGTACTCTAATGAATGGTATGCAGCATTATAGGGGTATGTTATTAGTCCGGGAATTTCCCAATTCAGTAATCCTGCATTCTCGATTCTGCCCTCTACTTCTACTTTCCTTGCTTGACGATTCCGTTCAATTCAATATGCGAGAGGACAGTATTTTTTCGATATTGATATTCCAAAGGAATGTACAAGAGACTGACAGATGTATCTAATGAATAACCTCTACGATTTCCCAATCTCAGCTGCCACTGATATTTATGTGGATGTAAGTAACTCTATCGAACAATTTGCTGATGATGATTTTAGGAAATCTCGTAGGTGACATTGCCCCTTTACATTTCAATATGAAATATAAATATTATGAAAATCAAATAATACTATATATCGATATAAGTTGCTTTCAATTATATAGTTGAATGTTGAATGATTGACTTTTCAGTATCAGGGTGATTAGTTATTTTTCTGAAAAATGAAGTGGGGTGAGGATCTTCAACAAACATTGAAGACATATCTATTATACTAGTTCATATTCTAACTCTCAAGTTGAATTCGTAGAGCTATTTACGGGCATTCGAGTGAAAATGGGCGATATACTCTGTAAACGATATCACAGGTTGCCTGAGATATAATTCTATCAATTTGCTCTGTATATTTATTTTTCACTATCTCATTGGCATAGTTGCAGAAATGGACACAGTGCTTTGGATGAAATAGGTTCCACAAAACAAATTGCACTGCAAACCATTTCTTCTGAGGAACTGATGGCGATATCTCTTCTGAATTCCGAAGCAGCAAATAGATAATTATAAAATCGAATCAAAGAAACAGTATATCTACTATGCGCAATACAATCCATCAACGATGATATATACTGTGATGTAATCTCTGGCCTCTATATTACATTTTATTTCAAGGAACGCCAAGGAAAAATATCTATCCAAATTGAAGGAATTCTCGACGTTCTGATGCAGTTCGACACTCTGTAATTCCTAAACGAATCTCACATGGGGGGTAGATGAACAGAAATGTCCCCAATATTTCTTAAACCACTACTTCACTTTTTTCGGAAAAGAACAATATCACCCTGCACCAAGAGTTCACGTCCTGTCGGACTACAAACATCAGAAATGAGATGAATCATTGAGGAATACGTGTATGAGAAGGATGGTTAAACGAAAGTAGGGGTGAAATAGAATGTCACCTGTTAAAAGGCAAATTTTAGGCGATGAATGAATACCTTTTGTATTCCATCTGTTGACTATAATCTCTTCCTATAGCCGATCAGAATGTAAACTTTTCGAAACAAAAAGATTGTTCGGAAAGGGAGATATGATTCACGTCGAAAATGTTGACTAACCAAGTCTATCAGACATCATTTAGTGGTTGAAATGTTTCAATTAGCAGTAATGAGATGTTTTCGAATACAGACTTGTATAACTGAATTTTCCCCGGTGCACTTATATTGATAAACATTACAACATTACGGAATAAATGTATATGCTCCTGGAGATAACATCATAATTTCCATTCTTGTATCATTTCTAGGAGTATTCGACCCAAAAAAAAAATCTTCAAATCAACCATTATATGAATCACATTCCATGAATATGTGGAACAAGGGTATATCACTTCTTTCTTATGCGGATGTGACCTGTAAATGAGACTTTATGGTGAAATAATGTTGAACTTCTAGTAGGAAAACATTGGCCGACACACATTTGTACTTGATAAAAGCTCAGAGTAGGATCCCAAACATCCTTGCCCCAGGATATTTGGCAATTCACGTTGAAATTTGAAACACGTTTGGAATTTATGTCTGAACCCGAGTAAAGTTCCTTTATACTAATAAAAGGGATTCAGTATGTTTAATGTTCAAAAACTGTGAAATGAGATACTGGAATGGTCCTATAAAATCGATAGGACTTGTTGGAGTTTACTACCCAATAAAAAACTACACCTCAGGCAACTGACATGTATTGTTTTTGGTGAGGTTTTTACTTCAATCGATACTTCTTCGTCCTGTCCAAATATTCATATAAAATCAATATTTATATTATTGAAAGCAATGCTGTGTCAATGTCTGATTGATACTGGATCAAAACCTCGAATCTGTTAATCTTTCGATAATTATGCAGATACAAGTGAAAAATATACAAGGTGTCATTCCGGGAACTGCATCGATCAATATATAGAAAACCATAGGTGGGCCGAATTTGAAAATTTGGTATTGCACTATTGTTGATCAGTGCTATCCGGCTGAACTATTTTGAAGATTGTGGCACTTCCGGTTGTACTGGAAGTGGACCCCAACTTCGTTATTTCAAATGGAACACCCTGTATTCTATTGCATTTTTAGATTCTTACTGAATGTATCATAATTGGGGTCTATCAGGAATGCTTACAGAGATATAGGGTGTTCAAAATCAAGATTTTTCAGTTTCAGGATTTTTTGTGTCGAAACTATTCATCATCGATCAAAACGGCTTGCATGTCCCTATCTTGACTTTCGATTCTCTATCTACTGACATTTAATTGGAACAGATACAGAGTGACCAGAATTCTGAATCTTGAAGCAGCTCTTCAGTAAGAATCAAGGGATGCAATAAAATACAGGGTGTTCCATATGAAGTAACAAAGTTGGGGTCCACTCCCGGTACATTCGGAAGTGCCACAATCTTCAGAATATTCAAGCTGGATAGCACTGATCTACAATAGTGATCTACCAATTTTTTAAATTCGACCCACCTATGGTTTTCTATAAATTGATCGATGCAGTTCCCGGAGGAACACCCTGTATAAACACTTCATACCATACTTTATGAGGAAGGACAATAGCAAATAATCCATATACCTGTATCAAAATTCTAAATATCTGATATTGAAATATTGATGCTCTGGGAATTGAATGAAAGATCTCTAGCTTCTGCAATTCAGGTCTGGTTTAATATCTTTCTAGATATTCTCGGTCGATTGTAAGGTGCCGAAAACATCAATAATGCCACGGTAATTTTCAAACTAACTAGAAATTTACCGCAAGTAAGAACTGACGTCACGATTTCTTGAGTATATGGTCAGAGAGTTGCCATATTATGTTGAAATACGATTGGGAACTTCAAAAATATTGGTCAGATTTTTCAATCTCCTTCTGAAGATGCGAACATATGTTGCGAAACACGTTCGGGGTGTAAAAAATCGGTTTGGTTAGTGGTACAACAGTGTGTATAGTGAATAATTGTAGATTATTTCATAAATACTCATGCACAGAATTCCCTTTGTGAGCCACCTGGATTTATTTACAAGAAATCACTCCAATTTTTATTTATTCGTAATCGTAAATGTTTATATATGTGAATGTTTGTTTATAGCTGTGTGTGTAAATATTCTTGTACTTGTGAACAATGTTCTTCAATTGATGTATGTATGCCTAATGCAACGACTGAATATGAGAAAACAAGATAAGATAATTGTTTCATCCATGAAATAATTAGTGTGATAATCTTCAAATACAGCTCCTTTCATTGATGACACGAGCGGATAGCGCGAGTATGGTTTCCAAGCAACATAATTCTTGCTTTTCAAAATCGAAGGGATTTGTTTTTCGATAATCATCAATACACTTGTTGTATTACACAGTGAGAAAAATAGAGTGAAATTGAACACTATACCTGTTTCCAGAAGGACCAACAAGTTTTATAGTAAACGATTTAACTCTATAGTTCAGTATATTATTGTGTGATTTTTTCAATTCCATTAGTGTAAGTTTTCAATGCCAGCACATTCAAACTAACTTCATTCATTCCTCTAAATATATTGAATGAACCTCTGAGTATTCAGTGTATGTAATCAAGGAATAATTACAAAAATAGAGTTGAAAGAAACAATTTCAAAAGTGAACATTCCACTCAAGACTCAAGCTATAGTGCCAATGTCATCACTTTGGAGTGCAATTCAATAATCGAGTTATTACATAGTCACAAAAGTTGACAGTTGGAATATTATAGTAGAGAGAAGATTTCACACAATTCACTCTACCTGATTTTCAAATCGCTCCTGCATTGTTCAAATTGACACTACTTTGTGTTTTGGTGCTAATAAGGAGTTATCATTTATTATCATCAATTTAGATTGACATAGAACACTAGTTGAGTAAATAGGCACTACAATTAATTACTGTTGATTTCATCCAAGTTGAGTTAATCATTCTCTCACATGTCACAGTATTTATAGGCCTCCGGCAGACGTTCAGCAGCAATATCTCGGCATTCTCGACAGCGCCACCTGCATACAGTCGCGCGCGAATTGACGGATGCGATGTATAATGTGAAGTTATAATATAGGTATTAATCGTTTTTGATATTAAAAAAATGACTCGAGTCGCAATAAACCAATAAGTTAACCTTGCTGTTTCATAAATCGTTCGAAATAATGATTCTAAACGGAAAAAACGGGAAAAAACTAATATATACGTTAATAACTCAATGTTGGAAAAATCTCTTACAACGCGAGTATAGTAGAAAAGCTACTTGAAGTCGAAATCATGATCATAATTTCATCGACATTTTAATCATCTTTCCTTATTTCACTATCCAGTATAGACTTAACGATCTGAAACTGTATAGATTGATTTTTCATCGTATACCTAAAGATTGAATTGAACAATAATAGTGTGTCAATTCAATCGACAAGAGTGGGACATTCAAGTTCGCTATAGTGTCAGTTAACACCAGTTCATTTTCAATTGTTTGTGAATTAAAGTTATCTGAATTCATATTTTATTGAAATTTCAGGAATATAGAGTGAATTCAATACGGAACTATAGTGGAAAATCAATCTAGAATTAGTTTTAAAGGAGATAATCTGCGATAAGCGTAGTTATAGAGTTGATTGCAGTATCAGAGTGAATTTGACAGAGTATTTCAACACTAAAAACATACTGTGCGAATTTAACTCGAAGAGTTCTTTCACTGTGTACATACGATAATTGCTCGGAAATAGGTTGCATATAGAATGATCATCTGGCCTCCTCATGAGTCATAATCCACATGCCAGAGTTCATAGTTCGAAGTTCCAAGTAAACTCCGCCATGCCCACCTCCATGATGATCTGTTTGCCATGCCAACCGAGCAAACATTCGACCTCTTCCAGGATAATCACAATTCCCAAAGTGCTTACTTCCATAGTCTGGCCGCAAAGTGGTCTTGCCAGTTCGTGATTTCGGTCGGTACACGCCTCTCGGTGCTAAAGCAGCGCTTCAACACATAAATCTCTCCTTCGCCTTGGCATCAACGTTTGTCTTTGTCCGTCTATCTTGATACAACCGGCTAAATGATGTAAATATCCTCTGGTGTAGGTACCTCAGATATGGCAGTGGCGATGTAAGCAGAGGTTTGGGAGGGCTGAATCACTCCAAATAAAAATCTAGCTTCTCAAGGAAATCGTGAATATCAGGCACCAATTGAAAACAATTCAGATAAAATGTCATAAATTGATGACAATTGGTTCACCAGTCTATTTGCGTTGTTCCAAATTGTTGAATTTTCAAGCTTTAGTTTCGAACGTGCCGTCACGGCCGCCATTTTGTCATCTTCTCGGATACGTCGGATAATATGGCCACGTCAGTTCTTATGCTGTTTCAATGATGGTCAGGTGATTGAATTAGATTAAAAATTGTTTGCCCAAGTAAAAATTCAATGAAAAACAGTTGTTTCATGATCATCTGATTGAAACCAACTAATCAAATCAACATTGAACTGAAAATGAATCCAATGGTCTGTTGTCACATTTTCTCATGTTACTATTATAGATACATCATGTATCATAAATTATTGAATAAAATATACCAAAGAATTCTGTTCACAGTAATGAATTTGGATGGAAAGCGTTCGACTTCTGCAATGTTTGAAGGTATGGAATTAGATGAAAATCGGGGAGTGAATGAATTGGCGTTGATTTCAAACGATTGAGCTGTGAACATGTTATATAAGATCCTAGAGAGTTCAAAGAAGCTACTGTTAGAACCATAAGGAACCTAACAAGTGGGCTTCTACTGAAAAAAAAGATGGTTGTTATTACCAAACGTTTAGTAAAATAGGCGCCAGTCACAACTTTGATCAAATGATACCACTACAACATTGTGATTGTGATGATAGGAGTCGAAGGCAAGCTTTTATCGTTTATTTGACATATAAGGATGGTTTTCTGTTGTCAATGTGAGAGCGTCAGTCCTGCTGATGAATCATGATCCAATTACAGATGTTTTCAATATAGTCATACTACCAATAGTAGCCTCATTCTTCTACCTGAGTTGAATGTCGAGTCAATGATTAATTTTTCAGTGATCCTATAATGAAGCATATAGTATATTATCGATTTTAAAGCATCATCTATATTGGAATGAAACTCATTAGATAGAAAAAAGGACGAATTGAACAAATGAAATGTCTTTGTCACGTATGAAATTACATTATTGTAATATGCGCCTATACATCACTAGTACATAGTATTTCAATGAATACGTACATATATCTTTTTGCCTTCGTGTATAGATTCAGAAATCAATTGGTATAATGGAATTAAAAAAGTAGGTACTATTGGGTAAGTAAACTATCCAAAATGGATTAGGATTCCCGTACATTTCGTTGTTTTCAGATCCCAGAGTCTCCCACGTCGAACAACTCTTCCTTACAAGCAAGACTAACTAACGATCGAGGTTGCTCCGTTTCCGGATCACAATTAAATAAACTCCCCAGATACACAATCTAATTAAACGGACAACATTCAGTCTTGTTTTTCCGAGAGCTTGTTTATGTTCGGCGCTGATTGGACAGCACATTTCAGCTGTTTGATCGAACAATAACCGTAAAGTGGAAGCAGCCGCGGAAAATCCAAGATGGTGATCGCAGAGGTGTGGTGTAATTTAATCCACTGCGCTAATGGGTATGATTAATGGCTTCGTAGGTGTGCTCTTAGCGATCTACCTAGTATGTAAGGATTCATATTATTGATGAAGTAACCATATAATTGCTTCATAGTTGAATGACTTGACCAAATTATTTTGAATGCTGAATTATATTCCCCTTAGTACCAGAATCATCAATACCTCCAATTTTTTCCAGGGTCGCCAATGAGGCTAGGGCATCAGTTTTCTATTAACAAAAACTTGTGGGAATCCGAGGAAAAAATTTTAGGAAATTATTCTGCTGCGTGGGAGATTTGGTAAGAGAATTTGATGAATAGGAGTTGCTTGTTCAAAGAACACCGTGCGTTCCTAGGAAGAATAGGGATAGGAGGTAGGTATTGGAATTCTTTCTGAACTTTTGGAGATTATATGTTGTTGGGAATACTTCCTCAGGCAATGAATTCCAGAGCCTAGCCGTTCTATGGATGAAGGAGTTTTGTGCGTAGATGTCAAAGTAACTCAGATTTACTACTGATATGTCAGGAACATCGAAAACAGTTCGCAACCATCACATCTGATATGACATTTCAACATCGTTTCGAATCATACTGAGTAACTTTTGTCAATGGATATACATATGAGGCACTGCATTTTTGATAGAAAAACATCATTTCTAGACAATAACGAAATAATCGCAATAATATTCCGTAAACAGAAAGGAGCCTTCTAACTTGTTGAAAATGAATGTATGATAGTTTTTAGTCTAGATATTGATGACATTCATACTATATAGGAGTGAATCATTCAAGGAGCTACTAATAAAAAAAAATTGTATCAATTATTGAGAACAGACAAAAAAAAAGCAAAATTGAGACAGAAATCGCTATCGAAGGAATTATATAATGAATTATAATCAATGATATCAAGTAGTTGACCTGGTAGCCGTGCGGACAGAGTGTCAGTATTCTGATACTCATTCGCTTGCCGGTCGTGGGTTCAATTCCCGCGACTGCAGAAATTCTTCTGATGGCCCAAGAAAGTGTTTGGGATCACACGTTAAAAGGTAAGGCCTCCGTCATTCCTTGCTCGCACAAGTCTCTCGAAGACTTCTGAGGGTTGCTCGTAAGGGGGTAACCGAATGACGAATAGAACAATTTCAGAACAATTTCAGAACAATTTCAGTTGACCGACAAAAAATGGATTATTTGAATGAAATCGAGCTGACGGTCTTGCTAGTCGAGTTTATGTATCATGTCAAGTTATTGGTATGATGTTTAGTTTGAATAGTCTTTCCATCAACTTCTGCATCTGTGCGTTTTGTGGTCCTCAACCAAATATGTAATTTGGTACCTATTATTTGTTAATATTTCGATATTCCGGGTGTTGAACTTCGACAAAAAAACCTCATCTTGCCAGCGCATGCAATGCTCCATTATCAATAAAACCACCCCCTATTCATCGAAGGGTGTGCATATAGGTCTATTCAGGATGTGACTTGTTGAGTTCCTCCGGTTTTTGCAGGAATTTCTCTTTATATCAACACATATGCAATCTAGAATAAGAGGATTATCCTAATACAGTGTATCAAGTATGTGAGTATAAGAAATCAGATGCTTTCTCCTTTTAGCTGCACTCTATAGGTCAAAAGAAGATCATCATTGAATACCCGAGAGAGAAATGCGTATGCAGCAATCAAACAAACCGATATTCATCATTCTCCTTCGGAGGAGGAGAATTGACATCATCATATTCATCTTGTTTCAGGAATAGTGTGAGCAAATTCAATAAACCAATGTGTATATACCTAAATGCTCTTATTTTCACCTAGTCGGTAACGCCACATTTTCCACAAAAGAGAAAACATTTCTCCAAGACGTATATCCATTGGTCAGAAGATGTGCCAAAAGTGAGATATATCTGTAAAAAAACAATTACAGCATTGCACGGCACGGCACGATCCTATAAGTGAAGACATATTTCCTCTCTTTATGACCCCAGTTTCTTGTAGATGACACCAACGCCACAGAAACATGCCTTTTCACTAGCCCTTTTCTCTTATCTTCCGTAACCCGTTTTTGCGGATCCAATATAGGAAGCTGAAAATGAAATATAGATTGTTTTTGGGCCATAGCGGATATTTCTTTTTCGTGTTCAGATAGGAGTGGCAGGAATTCTTCTGATATCCAATCCACATTTCCAGATGAATCGTTACCTTTTTATTATGGAGAATTGGAATGGAATTGATGAATAATCCGATTTACAGAGAGGTAATATGATTTTATTCAGAGCACCTAGTCCAAGAATGTTACACTGAGAGAAATTAACCGTTGTGTATACTTAAAGATCACCATACTATACCAAGCGTTGTGGTTAAATAGGCGCCAGTCACTACATTCATCAATTATAACCACTACAAAATAGTATGATTGAGGCAATATGACATAATGAAGCACCAGTTATTTGGGACCCTACCTGTACGGTTATTATTCGCCACTACAAATGAGTGAATAATAGTAGACAGCTCGTCGGATCTTATTCACCACTACAAACAATAAATTTATACTCTACTTATTGTATTCATTTTTACCACTACAAACTAGTGATTCCACTGTCAGGGACATACTTATTTGGAGAAAAAACTGGAAAATATCACAGAATTTCAATAATTTTCAGGTATGTCATGATAATTAGGTAGGTAATAGAGATATTCATTTGAGTATATGAATGAAGTTGGGAATGAGAGAAACATCGAATTATTGTGTGAATTTGATTTTTGTGTGCAACAAAATTGAGATTTTCTCGTTCTCCTCAAAAACGCGTGCAAGGTTCACCTGATGGCATTTCAGTTTCAAAATAAAACGAATAGGTATTTTATTCACTGTTGAACACCGGTAAAAACTCTTCGTGTTACCACTATCAGGTACAGTTCACACTTTGCAGTGCCACAGTTTGTAGATAAGTAGGTACTCACATTATACACATGCATTGCAAATGAAAAGTCCATGGGCCTATGAAATTTATTTCATTCATAATTCACGAGACGAACGCAACGAGAGATGAACTATGAACTGATGAGACTACCACGCCAACGCCAGCCACTTGCATTGAGAAATTGAAAACAACGAACATCGACGATCGGCTTCGTGATTTCGGCATATTACTCTCTGATGTGGTAGATTTGTACATCACAAAGAGTAAACCTATTATTATTACCGTACGCACTGATACGTAGTGGTGAATAAAAATATCAGGGGAGTAACATTCAACACAATCCTAATACCACTACATAAGAGATATTTATTGATTACTGGATATGGAACATGTTATTTGATGTAGTGGTGAATAATAATTCGAACTAATAATATTCGGAGGTGGTATTCAATACTTTTGTCAAAGTATTGATCACTCGAATAAGTGTTATCACGAATGTGTGTTGTGTTTGAGAAAGCTAATTCGAAACCACCATCACATTTAGTTATACAAATTATCATTCATTTTCTCAGTGTATACACGGTTTTTGACGGTGGATGGAATATTATAAAAGTATTACCTGGAGAAGCCAACGATAAATAATTTGGAGAATGTGTGAACGTAGATAATCAAGCATTTTGCTCTATCCGTCTGAAATAATTTCATCAATATAGTGTTGCTGCTTATATCAGGAAGTATGGTAGCTACTTTGTTACTCAAAATGGAACACTCCGCCAATTTTAAAATTCCTTGAGAATTCCTCATATTTTTTCTTGGAAATCCCCTAAACCTTTCGGAAACTCATGAAAAATGACGATTATTCCTCAAATCAAATTGAAAAAATATTGTGATTTTTGTCAGAGCTGCATGAAACCATTGAGTATTTCACCTTCGAACCAAATCTGAATTTCAGCATACAGGTTATGATGTAACTACCTTTCGTGGACTCATGAATATGGCAAATTCAGTTTCTATCCTCATTTGTGGAAATGTGACATTTTAACATTTCTTTCCGTAGCTTTTTCCAATATCTCCGGCGGAGTATCATCAAAATCGTCACTTACTCTCAGTAGTATTCATCATAAATAGTTAATACTCAATCAAAGTCATATTCAATGGAAATTGTGATTTATATCGTAGCCACGTATGGAAAGTACCTGAAGAATTCAAAAATTCTGCCAACTGAGATTCAGTCCATATTTGTTCATTCTCTATTCAAATGAATGTGGTGTGGGCAATGTGCCGTTGAAAAGAATATTAAATTCCTTACAGTATGAGCAATACATATAGTTTTGATATCAAGCTATGAGAAATATATTTCCTAGCAGTTGTAGAAGAAATAATTATTATCTCGGGAACTGTAACAGAATAGTTATGAGGAATCTTATATGAGAATTCGAAAAATGACATAATATACGGGGTGCAACAATTGAATCAACCAAGTAACAACTACTTTTTAATATAAGCGACAACACATTATTGATAAAAATATTTAAGACAGATAGAGCATTCTTAATCCACCCTGACAAATTTTCGAAATAACCTATCGTTTGGTTCTCCATCATATACTTCTGATGTTCCATTCATCGTGAAACACACCTTCACACCATTCATAGTAATATATTGGGGTATTAATATTCTATTTCACTTGGTGAGAGAAACATGGAGAAAAATTCTATGAGAACAATGTTTAGGAGTGGATCAATGAAGATAACTGACATATAAAGGAATCTGAGATACAAAATGAAGAGTTAGTATGATGATGTGAGTTGGTTATATATATTTAGATCAACTATAACTCGTAATCTGTTCAATTCGTTGATATTGATTTATAGACAAAATCGAAATGAAATGATCCATTTATGGTCATTCAACCTCTACTTGAGCTGAATCAGTATATAGCCATGTTTCAAAATTTCACAAAATATTGTTGTCTTTCAATTTCTCCAAACAGAGACTATACCGATCAGGTTCCAAGGATCAGTGAGAAGCGTCTTGTTTTCAATTTTTTCCCAAAGAATGCATAGGTATAAGTCCACAGGACAGGCCCCTGCCTTCAAATTGACACTTCTCTTCAACTCCATTTTTTGTGCTCGGAATGTTTCTACTTGAAGGAAAATGACTCAACTCGATGAGATATAATCATTGCAAATTCTGAATAAGCCTCAGTCATTAGGATGATAATAACCTTCTAAATTCAATTTCAATAGTATTAGTTGAAACAAATTGGAAGCGCATGAAAAAATAGTGAAGCAGTATGTTTTCGTGATTTTGATGGATAAAACAAGTCTCGAATCCCTCCCAATAGGCTTCGCAGATGGTATCATTCTCAAAATAATGGATTTTTCATCCCATCCAACATATTTATTTCTCGCGTTGAAGAAAACCGCTCAAGAGAATGAAGGACTGACTGTTCGTTATCAATTTTTCACATAAGGAGGCATAAATCCATCGTGGGATTGAGAATATCCTGCGAGATATATTAAATTCGAACAGAGGCCAAGGGGAAGATATCGGGATGGGGTTAATTATATCCCCCGATTATAATATCATAATGATGAGTTGGTTTCGTTCAACCTGAAAGAGTTGATCAACATACACCATACATAATATTCGGATATATATAGGTATGTTCAGGAGAATATTAGTGGGAAGCTGTCGTTGTGAACAATATCAGATTTCTCCGTTTTATTTGTCAAGCTTTCGAAAATGTTTATTTTCCTTTCATCAACACTTAGAACCTGAAAAACTATATGAAATCAGCGCAAAAAACTCAAAGTTATTACCACGATAGTTCATAGAATGAATGAAAATGGTAGATACCGAGATAAAAACTACTACTTTCGAAAAGGAATATTCTCAGATAAATTATGCCAAGCAGGACATTGAATTGTTTCCTCCCAAAATCTATGCAATATTTTGTTCAAATGAATAGAATAGAATAGAAGTGTTTCTCAATTTGTTTTAGAATTTCATGTTTTAAGTATCGATGAAGAAATCCAAAGGATACATCATGTAATGGCTTGCTTACTAACCTTTGTGAATGAAAAGTTTCCATCTGTCGTGGAAGATAAAAACTCTTCGATTCGCTGATATTGATAATTATAATTGACCACCAGTCAAACATTCTGAATGTAAATGAAAACAAATTATCTGAATTATGGACACTTCTTCGTGCTCAAGGAAAAATCATAACTATCAAACTATATATGTTGGTTACCTGGCAAGGTCACGACTTGTTTTGACAAGTAGTAATAACTGATGTTTTTATTGGTCACATCTAGAATTCATAATACAGCTCTGCTCCTTTTCAAATTCGAACTATTCCATACGTGATGAGGTAACTGTTCCCAAAACTAACACATAGATTCATTGCAGTTGACACCAAGCTTGGAATCGATTTCAATGGTGAACGTACTATACCTATACAACCACAAACTCGAGCAAACATTCACCACCAACAAAATCAGTTAATTTGTATTCAAAATCGATGTGAACGGACATTGCTCACCCTGTCAAGAAGGTGGCTAATTATTTGAGAGGTTCTCTGCAATGCACACTTCCTGAATCGCAAGTAGCCGTTTCGAAGTTTTCAATTAAATCCATCTGCTGAATGTGAAACGACCAGAAAGATAAATGGCGTCAGGCAAGGCTGTCGCGTTAATTTTTTCTGGAAAGGGTTGATCGAAAATCGAAATAGAAACAATAATGACTGTGCATAGTAATAGTTGATTGATTCATTAGGATCAAAAGTGTCACTTTGTTTGACAAGAGAACTTCGCACTTGCGAGGTGGAGTGTTTAGCGAAGCCGAGCAAAAGCAAAATTTGCGAGTCGAACAATGTCATTTTCGATCCGAATGAAACATTATATTTCATCTGCAACCGAAACAATTAACTCAAATAAATATTTGTAGTAACCACCAATGCCCTGTCATTATGTATGCAATGCAACAAAAATTCCGTGTGGAGAGTATATGCTACCTGCATTGACAGCAGGTTTATTAAATTTTCGAGGATGTTTGAATTGTAGTTTCAATATGAATACAACCACAGATTCACATTTTTGTGTATGGGTCAAGTGCTCCGATAGCAAATAACGCACCAGTGCCAGTTATGGGAACATGACGTGGAAAATGTAAGGTTAGTTACCATATCAATAATAATAGCGGTTATTTATTCCTCCCCATATTCCACTGTGTTTGGCTCGATATTCAAATGAAGAGAAATAATATCGTTGTTTGAGACAAAGAACTATGGCTGGCCGTGAATATTCAAAAACAAGTTATCCATTCCGAGAATAACGAATGAAATACAGATCAAGCTAGTATGTGATTCCGAAGGCTTTCCTGATCAAAACAAAAATAATTAACTTCAAACTTTCAAGGTCAATAACTCCGTGACGAAGTGCGGTAGCAATTTTTTAAATCATGTACTGACATTATTTTCACTCTCTTCATCAGTCCTATCATTTAGGACATGACCTTTCCAATCACCCTGTACATGTGTTATCACAATTATTACCTACAATTAGTTTCATCTATTCCTAACTTGACCTAATCTCGACCCAGACTGATAAACTCTTTCAAAATTCAAGTCTTTGAGAACCTTATCAAGTCCCTTCGTATACTTGGGATTGAACGGGATTCCTTATTGGCTACAAACTATTCCCCTAGACCCTAGGCCCTAGGGGGATGGCTATCACGATTTTCAATTTTCCCAAAGCGACGCCACTGAATGCAGAATGTAATGGTCCGTCGGAAAAATCGATGCGATGCTGGACTGGCTATTCGAAAGACTAGAGTCTAGCCATAGCACCAGTGCGAGAATATTGCGCCTGGTGCGCAGGTCGCTGGGCGCGAGAAATTGCAGCGAAAGCGAAACAAAAATAAATAAGTCATTGTGAAATGATATTGCGCGTCGCTCGCTGCTCGCTGGGCGCGAGAAATTGCAGCGAAACAAAAACAAATAAGTCATTGTTGTGAAATGATACATTAGACAACTGATTTCCTAGTTGATACCATGTTACAGGGTGATCCCTAGAATCGTGACACACCTCAAATCAATTTATTCAAATTGAATTAACACTGTACTGTTCATAATTATTACATATATATATATCCCCAGATAGCACGAATATTCTCAGAATATTCTTACAAGCTGCGAAAATGTCATCTTCTAGAATAATATTCTGAAGAATATGCATAGAAAGTTCTCAGTATGTTGCGAATATTTATGGAATGTTCCATGCGAATATTCTGATAGTATTACATGAAAGTACATTCCTAGAAGCTCCTGGGATATAATATTCCAGAATGTTCATTAAATAATATTTTCAGAATATTGTGAACATTCATGGAATACTTTGCGAATATACTAATGATATTCTGAAAATATGTTCCAATGAGCTTCTGAAATGGAATATTCTAGAATGACAATGTTCAAATATACTTATTTCAGAATATTCTAACATAATGTCCTTAAAATGATCATAAAATATTTTCATCCTGCAACGAATATTCTATTAACATTCAATTTGACATAGATACACAAGAATATTCTTTTCGAATATTCTGAGAATATACAGAATCGTATCAAATTATAAAATTGATGTTATTATTCATGTATTGATATACAAAGTGTTCCCCTTACCAAACCCATTATTATAATGGTTGTATGCCACTAAGTGTTGAGATCTTCCCATTCATATCATTCATTAAAAAGGTCTGTAGCTCAGTGGTTAAGGTGACAGGTAAATAACTATGTAGGTTCGCAAGCCCGCACCGGAGCAAGCTTTTTTAGATTTTATTAGTATAAATATACCTACGACCAGTAACATTCTCAGAATATCTAGAACAGCCCTCTTTGTATATCCATAGACCGTTCCTAGAAAATATACGTATAATATTCTGAGAAGGTACTTGTGTGTGCTATCTGGGTATATACATATATAATTATATAATTCCACAAAAGTTCCCCCTTCCCTTGCAAAAATAATATCGCAGCGATCTAAATTAAATATATTGAAAATGGTAAAAGATACACAGTTTGAAATTTAGGTATATTTGATAAACAAAAACAAACTCAAAATATTCCTAAAATATAAAGTGTGTTCGAAATAGGAACAATTATAAAAATGAAATTTCGAACAACAAAAAATAAAACAATTGAACTCTGAGAAACTAAGTTAGAGGGGCGGTCAAAAATAAACGAGAAGACTCCTGTAGTGCAAACAGGGTGATTAACGGTGAGGGCACACATTAGACGTTTCTGGTGAACCAAACATCATCAAACTGACAATTCTCTAAAATATTTTTGACAATGTGGCGTTGCCACTTCTATTAGAAAGTTTATTGTAGCAACTGCGATATTTTTCATTGCGGTCAAACGATAAATGAGTACATATTCTGGAAACAGTTCGAATGGCAACCAACAAATCTCCTTCCCGTGATACATGATTCGCCGCCAATTAAGGGTATTGGGTATTCTTTTACCAATGATGATCTTTATTGTTTCGCTCCAATATTTGTCCCGCGCCGCACGGCCGCAACCCTTCTCGCCTCGCTTCTCGCGCTCGGCGAGCGAGCGAGCAAGCAACGAAATTTTCTGTTTCTCGCGCCCAGCGACCTGCGCACCAGGCGCAATATTCTCGCACTGGTGCTATGGCTAGACTCTAGTATTCGAAAGTCGAGCTGACTGCTGATTCTTTCATCAAATGGCCATTAGTTTTACGTGATACTATAGATTGGCGTGATAAACAAGGTATTCACTAATGTTATCAGTGGGGTATAATAGAAATTGATAAGAAAATACGAGGTTAATTTTGATTGGTGGCTAAAAAGATAGGTGATATGGTTGCTTGGCTCATTTCTAGAAGAATAGTTTATATAAACTATGTCCAAAACTCCTCAATTTTTGAGCTATAGATAGGGTGTTGAAATTTCTAAAAAAAAAGTGTATTTTCGTAACTTCGATAACGTTCAAGATAATGCCATCAAATTGGACATGCACCTACCAAGCACATGCAAGCACCAATAGGCAAGATGCAGGAGATCTTTTCATATTCCTACCAGTTGCGTCCATGTGGGAGATTTTTCTCAAAAGACATTGTACACCCTTGACACTTTGAAAAATAAATATTATCAAAATCCTCATTCATTTTTGCAACAATTTGATATTCAAAATTCGAAATAGTTTACAACATTATGACAATGTTGTGGTATGAGTATCAAAATAATTTTGATCATGTAGCCTGACATTTGATCGATTACTTTTTATTCAGACAGGTTTTCATGAACGTGATAGTATTCCACAGTGTGTGAGTTTCTTTTCGATAATGAAGAGATAATGAAATTTCAACAACAAATAGCTCAAATAAGGGCATATCTTCATATTGAACTTTTCTTCTTGAAATGAGCTCAAGAACCATATATATATCCTATAGTTTCAGCCATCGATTGAATTACACCATGTATATATGAATATGATTGAGATTTGACGTGTCAGAAAGAGCTCCCTACTCAACTTATTATAAATTCTTGTGATAAACTCCTCTATCAAGAATCCCATCACAACTTCTCGACAAGTTAACGTTGAACGCAGGTAATTCTTTAATTTCTTATAAATCACCTATACATTGATCTTCCTTTCTTTCTTTTCTCACCTTACGGTTTATCACATATAATTTTCTTATACAAGGTGTTTTTGGAATAAGTGCACATATTCAGCACATTTATATGATACAGTCTATGAGGAATAGTCCCATGATATCAGATTTTTTTCAATTCTTCTAATTAACGAGACATTTTTTCTCCAAAAATTTAACAAAATACAAGAAAAGAACAAAGTACGCCACTTTGAAACAATTTAAATGATTGAACTCCGCGTGATTGTGCCTAGCGCATGAAAATTTGAACAGATGTGACGTTAGATTTACTACGAACCTCAAATTTTCTTTAGATCCCTAAATTTTCGTCATTAGTGTCATTCGATAGTACACGTCGACCTTTCTCAGTGGTTCATACAATATTTTTGTACTTAGTTGTTCGATTGATACATTATAAGACGACTCCATAAATACTTTTTTAAGATATTATTGTTTGGTCACAGATACGAATAACTTGGTAGCACTTCAACAGAAAAAAGCGAAAAATGCTCGTGATGTCTCGTAATCACTGAAAAGCTTACAACAAAACTGTTCAGAAAATGCTGTCATCATATTCATCAAAAATATAAACTGAAGGAAAAGCACATATCAAAATGTCCTTGTTATGTCTGAGTTGATTTTATGACAGTATATGCACTCGAGTTACGTAAAGAAGAAGAGGTACCTATGTATATCAAAACCTCCACTCAATTTATGTTGTGATTCGATCAATATGATGAATTATGTATTCAGGTAGGTACATACAAGCGAGTAATAGTGGTGACATATTGTTCCGATATTAGGTAATCTCTTGGGAAGGTTTATTTGATTTGAGATTTCCTGTAACATGTCATGTTATAACAGAATAAACGTGATTAGAAATGCTACATGCATATACAAAATTCTCATCACGCATCATCATTTTCATAATATCAATCAAATCGAAAATTCTGAATCTATTATTTCTACTCATTTCAGAATACACTTTCCTGGTAGGTTGAATGATATATGTGTTTTGATATAATTGTAAACATATTTTTCTACGATTGGCAGCAAATATTAATTCTGCTGACACGTATCAATCAGCAAAGTACTTTTTCTGCCTAGGCAGCAAAGCAGGTACTTTGCTGACTGATATGTGTCAGCAAAATTAATAATCCATAAATCGTTTATAATTTCCTTCACATTTCATTCGATACTTCTCCGGCAACAAATTCAACTCCATATTGTTTGCCACCTCCCTTATTTCTGGAGGAGTAAGTACTTCTAGGTCGCTATCACTGTCCATTATATAATAATTTGAATATACCGATATTTTTTCGCTCAACTTATGGAAATTTCCATAGCAACCAACCATTCCAACAACTGCGTTTTCTATCAAATTTTATTTTAATTGAACACTACTTACAGGAAAAATAAAGAGATTGTGGGGATTGTAATAGTTTGCAAATACAATATCCTCCTATATCATTATGAAAAATCGGAGAAAAAATTATATGTTCAACTCGGCAGCAGAGTAGATTGACTGCCTTTGCTGAATTCCTAGCCTCGCTACGCTCGGCTATGAATTCAGCCTCGGTAGTCAATCTACTACTTTGCTGTCTAGTTGAACAAATAACTATTGTTTTTGTACTGCGGTGGTTGATTCGATCTTGATGTTTTTCTGATTTTGAAATTCGCTTTCTCAGTGATAGTTTAATCAAGAATAAAACAATATCGTTAACAAAACGAGAACATCCTATGGAAATCCTAGGGACGTCCCTCATCCAGTAGGAGGATAATCCTGGAACAGCCTCTGTGGGGGCACGGGACGTACTAGGGACATCTCTCGGCTTCCAAGAAGGACCTACCAGGGACGTCCCTTCAGTACGCCCACGGGATATAAGAAATACATTCCATTACTGCAATAGTGAATCCCTGGGACATTCCTTGTGATTTCCAGGGACTTTCTGCATTGATATAAAGGACGTTTCTGGAAGGAACATTGAAGATTCTCAATGTCCATGTATACGGTATTATGAAAACATAATGATACAGCACAAATCTTTTATGAAACTCATTGGTGATTGCACCTTGGTGACTTGGTCATTGGTTCCGCCGGTTATAGTCCTCAATACTGGTTCTATCATTAGTAGGGAAACGAATTATTAAGTGATTATATCGTCAGATATTCAAATTTCTATTTGAAATTATATGTAGCGATCGTCAGTGAGATGTAAGCGGAATGAAAGTAGAAAGAAAATAAATAACGATCCTCGCAACGATCACTTGCTTTCGATTTATACTAGGAGGAATAACAATCAATGTCATGATGTTTTCATGTTCAGGAAAAAGCAAAACACATCACTAATCTCCAGCCATAATCGTGATAGGCACTTGATATTGAGTTATGTAGGGAAAATTCAGTATTTTTTATTATCGCAATCTCATAAACACTCACAAAATCAACTGTGACTCATGGGTGGATCGCTGAAAACCTTACCATAACGTTCAAATTATGATGGTAGCAGCATCAGAATTTATAACCCTCTACCAGAACTAATTCGTACATGAAATGGCGATGCCTGAGATTCTTTGTCAATAGAAATAGGTACGACCAGAATCTCAGACTCATAACATCTGAGTGTTCAGAAACACCTCAATGCCTCCTATTCCTAACCTTCCCTTTTTTGTTTTCTATGAAATGAGAAAAATACATGTTCATTCCATATCCCACGGTGAATGGCATGTGATATTCAATAAGGAACCACAGGAAGAGGAAATTGCCTTTCTGAGCTGAAAATGACTGTGATGAATCGATGTCTCACCGTATTGATCCAAGGAGGGAACAATAACTATACTCAATCTTTCGATTCTAAGCTGAAAATGATTCCATATAATCCGGGAGTCTCTCAACTGATGAATATTGAATAAAAGCCATGGCTAGAAATCGGTTATAGAGTGGGAAGAGTTATAGCATTTCCTTCACAAATTATTATATATCATTATCGATATAACATGTCATGAAATGGCGTTCATAGAGTGCAAATCAAGAATATGACCAATCTTATCACAAACGTACTCACAGATGGATATTCATATTCAATCCACCGCAAAATATACGAATAGAACTACGCGATTCTATATTTTCTCAGTTGCTACCATTTTGAGTAACAAAACAAGAAATGATCTAGATCTCATAACTAGGTGATTTAGGATGAAAACAGTTACCCCAATTGTCGAATTGAACAGTGGTTTACTTGTAGTACCACTTTGCAACGTGTAGGCGTATAGGGGTTTGCACTAGTTGACTATAGCGATAGCAGCCGGCCCACAGTGTATGACGTGACCAAAAGGCTCTACCTTAGAACTAACGTCACAAGATGGCGTTAGCATTACCAGATCATCATGCAGTATCCGGAACAAGGACTGATAGATTTCTGTTAATTTTCACTCTGATAGTAACAATTAACATATATAATAATTGTTAGTGCTGATTGATTGAAAATATTTACATTTTCTGAAAGGGCATCTCCATTATTTTTTTAGTAGCGTCATGCTATCTATAATTTGTTAGTTGATTCATTGATTATTACAAGAAAAATGACATGAAGTATGATGATTATAATATGATAAAAATGTTCGAACATAATCACATATCTGACGATATACATACAACGTAGATTTTTCGAAAATGTATCCGAACTTCCAATTTCATTCAATCAATCGTCGAAAAAATGCATCATTTTGAATGCATATTCATAACACGATTATCAAAGCTCTGAATTTGAAAATTTCGAAAACGTTTCGAGAGAAAGCATCAATCAAGAGGATACAGGTGAGACATTTTTTTTTATAAATCATCAAATTTACACCCATTCAATTATTACCCTGTAGCAATTTTATCTGAAATTACAGCAGTTTCATATTGTCACAACAACCTGTCAAGAGATTAGGCTAATCATCGGTGAAAACCAATTTCACATTTGTAAGGAAATTCGAGAGTAAGAGAGAATTGATATTTCAATCACATACAAATTGCAAATTCTCAATGTATTTCTTTATTTGAATATATCCATTTTCTCATGTTCATAATTCATCTGAGAATATTCCTTTTCAATACTATTTTCTTGTCACGCTGACTGTCCTAAAATAGCAAATCCTGATGAACGCAGCCCATCACACAAAATCCCGCTACAATTAATATCCCGAATCAAAGTCATTCCTGCTTTCGGAGAAGCGTACGTTCAGCGAAAACAACGGAAAAATAACATTTTTGGTAATCCCTCTGCCTCCTTTCCACGATAGAACCGCAGAAATAAGGAACGATTGTAGTTTCGTCGCAAAAAAGATTAAATTGTCTCCGACGACGGGTCGAGATATAATAAATCAACAGACAAATCCTCGATATACAGCTCTGCATTTTCGCTCATTGTCACTATCTGGGAAAACTGCGACGCCATTTATCATTATTGTTCTCTCTTGGCCTAAAAGCGTCACGTGCTCGCTAAATCACTGCCTGTTTGTGCTAGTAAGAAGGTAAGAGGAATAGCTCATTTAGTGAGCCGATATCTTGTTCAAAACATAATTCGCACGTTGAGAACAATAGTGTGACCCTACGTAGCGACTACAAACCGATCACACTGATATCTATTATTTCAAAGATCATGGAGAGAGCTATCAACATCGCGATCATGAAATATCTGGAACTTTCAGGTATTATCAACGATAGGCAATATGGATTCCGTCATCAGAGATCAACTGGTGACCTGCTCGCTTACGTCTCACATATATGGCAGCAATCGTGGCAGCAATCTATTGAAAAATATGGTGAAACCTTAGTCGTGGCACTTGATATCTCCAAGGCATTCGATCGAGTTTGGCACCACGGACTCCTCGCCAAGCATCCATCTTATGGCTTGCCTCCCCAGCTATGTTCTCTGCTAGCTAGTCTTCTCTCAAACAGGTCTCTCTATATAGTGATCAACGGAGTATCATCTGACTCTCTTATCATAAATGCTGGTGTTCCGCAACGATCAATTCTAGCACCAACACTATATCTACTCCATATCAACAATTTGCTGGAAGCAACTCCATGTCCAGTACACAGCTTCGCGGATGATAGTACCCTCCATACCGCCTTCTCTTCCAGGGCTCCAATACCAGCCAGGCAAATCAAAAACGAACGAGGGAGAAATGCAGATAACATGAATATGGACTTGGGAACAATTTCCTAATGGGGATCCAATGACTTGGTAGATTTCAATACAAACAAAACACAAGCATACCTTTTCTCTAAAAAAATCGATCTCACTGTGCCCAACATAAGCTTCCCAGGAGTAACCATACCCTTGAAGACATCCATTTCGATGCTTGGTATTACTATCAGCAATGATCTTCCTTGGAAAAATCACGTGATATCGAATGCTAAGAGTGCATCCCAAAAACTTGGTTTCCTGTTTCGGGCCAGGAGCTATTTCACTTCCAGTCAGCTGCTAATGATCTATAAGGCACAGATCCAACCTGTCCTGGAATGCTGTTCCCATATTTGGAGTGCAGCACCCACACATACCCTGAATCTGTTGGAATCTGTCTAAAAAAGGGCGATTCGTTTCGTGTGTGATGCCTCGCTCACAAACTCACTCGCTTCTCTAAAACACCGTAGAAAAGCTGGCGATCTGGCCCTATTTTATAGATATTTTTATGGACGATGCTCTTCTGAGATATCAACAATTGTTCCTTCCTTGGCAGTCCCCGCGAGATTAACCCGTCGAGTTGAGGCTTTGCACCCTTTCATGGTCACTTCGGCAATCTGCAGAACATCTATTTCCAAAGACTCGTTCATCCAACGAACAGCGAGGCAATTCATCATGTTTGACTTTACTCATATTGTAAAGAAGTGTTTTTGACCAGCTTCATTTACTAGACTGGTTTTGATTAATATCTAAGTAACCTGAGACTGATTCTACTAGAATTTCACTTGTTCGAAAGCTCAAAACCTGAAAACCTGAGAGAGCTGAGTAATGCATTGATTCCTGAGTTTCCAAAGCTTTTCCTGATAGTAAACTCTCATGAACATCATTACAGCCCTAAAGACCTCCATATTTTCCAACCCTTAGCTTATGATATGAAATTGGCTCCGTGGCCGAGTTTGTCTATGCGCTGAAATTCGCTAGATAGACGTTCACGATGCAGAGGTACTGTCGGTTCGAATCCGGCTATCGGCTGAGCATTTTTCTTTGAAATGTGTGATTCATGGTTGTAATCCTGGCAGCACCTCGATGCCCTAGAAGTGGTTCGGATTCCACTATAAGCTGTAGGTCCCGCTCTTCCTAACCCCGTACAAGTTTCGACTTCTGGGGAGTTGGTTCCCAACTTTGAAGTAGCGATATACAAATTTCACAAATTTTCACAATTAGATGAATTATCTATCTGTTGAAATGCTTGCTGTTTGACTGCTCATAACTTTGTTGTTATTGAATATCTTCCAGCCAAATTCATTCAGTAGCATAAGAAAGGTAGTAGATCCTGTTTCTGTGCCCATTTAGGGTTGAGTATTATTTTTTCCGCGTTTTGTGTTGGAGGTGCACATGTGCTTTTCAAGGACAGATTTAGTGGCCATGGCCATGAGCCATGACCAGGTGGGAGTTTTGACCAATGAGATTCCAGATCTACTTGTCCTTGTGCCAAGGCCAAAGCAGTATATAAATACTGAAGACAGCTAAGGATTCGGGTCTCTCTTCTCTTCTCTACAAGTCTGCACTACCTGCTCGACCTGCTCTTCAAGCTCCTGATTCTCTTGCTGACTTCTTAGTGCTCTCATAGTTCATTCAAAACCAGTGTAAAGTATTATTGTATAGTGATTTCGTGTTCCACATGTGAGTTTGTATAGTTTTTCACCATTGTTATTCATCCTGTTCATAGATTCATTCCATTCCTGTTGTTTTGCATACCGATACTCACCCGACCTGTGTAAAGAATTCAGAACTTCGAATTTGCGAATAAACAGATTTTGTGATTGCATATTCCACATTCTTTTCTCGGTTGTCATTGTTTTCAGTTCCAAAGAGTGCAATAATTCATTTAGTGATATTCAACATATTCATTTGTCAAATTGCTGATTATTATTATTGACTGACTGCTGACGGTAACGGCTGACACTGACAAGCCAGTGGTCAATTCTTCTTCTTCTTCTTCTTCTTCTTCTTCTTCTTCTTCTTCTTCTTCTTCTTCTTCGTCTTTTTCTTCTTCTTCTTCTTCTTCTTCTTCTTCTTCTTTTTCTTGAGAAATCAAGTCCTGTACACCGGTGTCTCTGTGTTTTGAGTCCCGTCAGGCGGTGTTCTGTGGGTCATGAAATTTTGACATGAATGGAAAAATATAATCAACCTCACTAAAATTCCGATATCAGAAAATCAAAAAATCGAAGGAAAAGGAAAGATAGATAGGAATTGAATCTGTTTGATTCGTTTGAAACTGGAATTTACCAGACCTAACCCTAAAATACCAGAGACCTGAAAGATATTTTGCTTTGATTCCTGTGATTATACCGACTAAAAATAGCAACCAGTATTTTAGGCTAAACCCAGGGTTTGTAATTAAAGCCTACACTTCCTTGGCTCCTTATTGATTCCAGGTCGATTCAATAACATTGGATCCTGGATTATACTGTGGGTACCAAAGTAGGTATACTTCCTGTACCTTTTTCTACTGTTGCTAATTGGGGCCACTGTACAAAAACATTTTGTGCAGAGCAGGTAGAGTAAACTACCTCAAAAACAATTTGGTGCTCGAGAATCCTTCCCCTTTCAAATACCAGAGTAGTCTCCTGTGTCAAAGTAAGGGCTGCAGGATAAAGACTCTTACAATATTACGTCAATCAAAGCAGATTGACATACATGCAAACATGTTCGGAGAGTAAGGTAATGCGTCGCCTTCAAACTCAAAATATGATTTGAACTAGGAATGTGAAAGCACTGTTGATAAAACCATGGAATGGCGATTCCACACAATCATTGAAGCACTTACCCTGTTCCAGAAAGCACCAGCCTTCATGCCAGAAATGAGAATTGAAAGCCTAACGAATAGTAAGAAGAACTCTGACTTTGCCAAATATAAATATCTGGAAGAAAACTGAAATGTCCCACTTGACGTAAAAAGGAGTGGAAGGAATATAAAGAATGAAACCAGGAAAATGCAATCTCAATTTAAAATATTTCCTTTGCTAATGAAAATAAATATCTCGAAAACGTAATTCAGTTCTTCACTGGAACAAAGAATATCAAGCCCAAGTGTTACTTGTATCAAGGGACCAAACGTTTCCCGCGAACTTTCAAGGAAAGCGACGTACAAAGAAAACGCTGAGAAAATTCTTTCCTTTCGGAAAATCTCCATACAAATCGTCTTGTCTGAATTTGACTTGCTGCTCTACTGTTAAAGTGAGGGGATCTGATTAGGTGAAGTATTACTTCGCGTGTTCCTATCCCTGTTTGCTATTCTCGATGCCGAGGTCGTGTGTCGTAGATTGATGCTTTGTATTATCTTCTACGGCTCTGACTGAGATTCGTTCCAGCCTGAATCTCATCAATTTAAGGTATGTGTGGGTTTTTCTTCCACTTAGATTACGAACTTCTCGAATAATTGAGAATCTCTTGTTGGAAACACATTCAACTGGGAAAAATTATAGTGTCCCGAAAAATGAAAAAACAAACAGATGACTTCGACAATGACGAATATTATGTTTCAATATATATGTATAGGGCAGTAGGTATATCATATGGAATATTCATTTACTCATTCTGAATATACCTGATAACAAATAGTGATATGAAATAACTGTGGCTCCAAACTGAAGATTTTGCTCACGCAATTAACAAACATAATCTTCTGATCTAATCATGTTACCATCTATTCAATATTAACTCAATATTCTGATACCAAGGGGACTGCAATGAATTATATAATATAAATTCAAATATGAATTACTGATGGTATATATTCATAGGTATATACTCTCCAGGTTGCATTGCATAGTCTCGATTTTGAATTGAAAAGAACAACAGTTTGAATCGAATGCACACAACAAACAAAGTATTGAGGAATTACTAAATGAATTAGATGAGCAACCAAGTATATAGTTCCACATTCACCAAAATGGAAGCATTATGGTCCACATACGAATCTTTTGTTTCGTCCCCAATGTGTGCTAGATCTTGGTCCATTGAAACAAGAAAAACATCTGGTCTCACTTCGACAGTATGTATCATCCAATTTAGTATGAATGCATAAAGATGTATTATTAATTTCATTCTTCAAGATGCTGGAATTCTCTGTAATTCAATAGTGCCCGTACGATGGACATTTATGGAAAGTTCTGATATCCTGATCTCATTCGATCACTGTAATACCTACTTGGAATTTTTCTCAATTATTTCCTCAACATAGATGTAATTCAATTGAACATTTTTTGCTGTCTTGAGAATGTTGAGGGGATCTATAGAAATGTATTGCTGTCTTTGATCTGAGTATTGGCCTTTTATATCTGAGTACATTCTATCGAATAGGTGAACACCCATTTCAGCAACTAATATAATCCATTATTCAGTTATGCAATGGTTAAAAGTGAATTATTTCAAGTATATAAGTTTGCGGAAAAATATTCCTTACATCTCCAAATATCCCAATACCTACCCCCTCTCCTTAACCTCTCCTGGTACGTACGATGTTCTTCGAACATTATAGGAATATCCTTCCGTGCGTTCCAAAAGATAAAAAAAGTGACTCGTCCCAATTGCTAATTCGACTTTCAATCTCAGGGAATTATCAATAAGAGTAGATGAGATGTTGAGAATTCTTGCCTTGGAGTAGGTGTTGCCATTCTTTCGTTTCAGTACGATCTGTAGTGATTTTTCAGATGAAAATTTCTCCAGTGTGGGATTTTGCATGTGGACAGGGCCGGATCAATACCACTTGGCGCCTAGGGTACAATATATTTTTCCGCGCCTTTACATTATCACAAAAATTAAAGATGGAAAATATCATCCTCCTCGAATTGTCATTTCATTTCATCATTAGTGGTGCCCGCGAGAGTCTCGTTTTCGAGAGTCTCGCATGGTCTCGTCTCGTTTTCGAGACAAGACTCGAGACGAGACTAGGACAATACGAGACGAGACCTCTAATGGTCTCGTCTCGAGTCTCGTGCAAGACTTCTCGTGTCTCGTGCGAGAGTCTCGCAGGTAAATATTCTGCGTGCCGACTGCAGACTTGAAAATTTCATTCATAATACAACATATTTAGAAACTTTTAGAAATTCTGAATTGAGAAAAACCTTATCACGAATCTGCAATTGAGATCTATAAAAATAACAAGTTTCCATCGTTCAAGTTTAATATAATTCAATGTTCGACGTGGAAAATAGCCAGAAAAGTAGTTGTTTTCTGTTGAATATTCTGAATTACATTATATACATATCGTTATATGAAAGAGAATGCACATTCTCTACTTCAGATGATTTTGTTTTTGAATTCTTATCGTGTATGTTCAATAGATGTAATTCAATATTCGTCGTGGCATTCAGCCAGGAAAGTAGTTGTTTTCTTTTGAATAAACCGAGAAAGAATTAATATTTTCATCACATGGAGAATGCGAATTCTCAATGTATTTCTTTATATATATATCCATTTTTTGTTTCCATGAATATATCTGAGAATGTTCCTTTACAAAAAATGTTATTTTTGTTGTTATTTTCTCTTCCTACTTCTACATTATACCTGAGAAGTAGGTGAAGGTAAATATCCCGTACTAGACTGGAACAAGATTATGCATGACGAAATGCGATACATTTGCGAGACTCTCGTACGAGACGCGAGACAAGACGAGACTCGAGGGTGCGAGACGAGACTCGAGACAAGACTTCATATTTCATCCGCGAGACGAGACGAGACTTCATGAAAGTCTCGTCTCGTTGGTCTCGTGTGAATCACTATTCATCATTGACACTTCTCAGGGATAGATGTTGATGCAAGCTAATGAGTTACAGGATTTTTTTTTAATATAACTCATTTCAAATTTACCATTCGCATCGAATTCGAGAAGAAGAATATTTTCCATATTCGTTTCCGAAAAGTCCGGAGCTGAACACAAATTTTGAATATTTTCGAAACATCCATATTTCTTTTCCATCGAAGATTCTTCAGATCAAACTGTCACTGAAAATCGATTGAATTCTGCTTTGAGGCTCTCTTATTGAGAATATTTTGAATGCAGAGGCAAATTTCATGAAAATCGGTTCAGTATTTTTGGCGTGAAAGTCCGACAAACAAACTCACATTCACATTCATGATATATTAGTAGGGATTTGAAAAATTTTGCCCACAATTCTGAATTCACCCCTGAGCAATTGCCCCTCGTATCCAGTGGGTTCTCCGACCCTGCATCTAGACGTATGGTATCTGTTATTCTAGGTAATCGGATTCTCTGTAGAACCAATGCAACCGTTTCATGATTCTTTCAGCGAAGTGACATTATACAAGATACATAATCCTATAATATTCTACCAGGTGAATAATATATCTAAGGATCATTCATTGTATAGACAGCTGTGAACAAAAAAGTAGTGCATTCATCCTTTGTATTGAAGTGCATTCGTTTTCAGAATTATTCAGTATGTACTCTAGGTCCAGGATTTTCATCTCAAATAAATTAAATATTTTCTGTGACTTAGACGAGATGGTAGCACTCCTTTGAATTCCAGTGAGCGTGCAACAAATATTCACTATGATTGTTTGGGATATTTGAGAGAACATGGAAGCCCATTCAATTTCTTTTCCGGAAATGGAATTGGTATTGATAACAGAGAAAATGACCTGCACGAAACCAAACTGTTCAATTATTATCTACTATTCAACGATGCTGTTATAAATTCCTTCAATGATATGGCAACTCGACAGCCTATCAAACTAGGCTGGTTAGCATACCATGTAACCATTCATGGTTGATATGTTGTTCCTTTACATAAATTTCCATTCGCATCAGGAGTGGGAGTCTCATAATTATAGATCAGAGAGAAATGTACATGTAGGTTGAGCAACTCTGTATAATTGGGAATCTCTGTATATTATTCCCTAATATGAAAAATAAAAAGAGAATAGTGATATAACCATTTGTGAATAAGAAGTGAAACCAACTACATATCGAGTACAAACTAAAAAAATGAAATTATTTGATACCATTGTTCACGAACTCGATTGAATCATAAATAATCATAGTGACCCTTGATCTCGTTCAATCACAAGCGAGCAATGACAGGATGAGCGTAATTTTCCTGTGAAATTTAGCGGAAAAGCTGAGATTTGGCACACAATTGATCCCTAATTACCTCAAATTCCCCCTCATTTTATTCCTCACTGACATCGACTATCCATTTGAGTGAACAGACCACAAACTGCGGAATTGTGGTTTGTGGAGCAATGGATTCAATTCAGATTCGAAACCTACAACCTAATTCCTGTCCAGAAGCATTTGATAATATCAGGTGATTTGCACCAACCAAATAAATTGTTTGTTAAGCTGGAAAATGTTTCGCGCAAGCAACAAAATATATATTTCAAGTAAGCAACATATTCGAAAAACAACTTATCTAGATGATATCAATTATAATTTAAACAAAGCCAATGTATGTTGACAGTTTTATACAGGAGAAGTCGAGCGACCCTCTTTCAGTTACGACGAAAGAACATATGTACCATATGAGGAAAAGACATATCGACAAATTGAAACTGGTTGAACATATCCATACTGATGAGAGGCAACATATGGCAGAGTTAATAATATTAACGTTATTGGAAAAGAGGATTACAAAGAAAAGAGGAAAATCAAGAATTCCGTTCGCATTATTTTGAAGGAAGACAAAAGAATTGTTTCCTGTTTAGTTGATATAGATAGAGCATGGTATCCACTATTCAAATCTGAATATGCAATGATAACACCCTGTAACTTATTTGTTTGTCATCGTCACCAATTGTCACTGAGAAGTGTCAAGACGAAAACCTGACGAATTCGCGGGATAGATATTTTCCATTTTTATGTTGAAAACGGAAACAGATTTTTCCCGAAACGTCCATCAAAGATAAGTGAAAATCGGATATCATTGCTATATACCTATATATCTCTTCTCCGAACCAATACAAAGCGAATAAAGTTTCCTTTCAGGGTTTCTAATAGGAAAATTTTCAAACATACTTAAAATTTGGGGCGAAGCATCTGCTTTGTCCTCACTAAACGTATATTGAAAGGAAACCCATATATTTATTTTATATAAACGAGCAGAGAAAATCCTGAAGAATCTGGAATAATGGACATATTTCAATTATTGAGATATCAGCATACTCGAACATAGTTCTCATCTACTTCAACAAAATTCAAAATTGACGTGAAATAGAACGCAAAACTGAATAGATTGTGGAGTAGTGCTTGAAACCAAAAACCGTCGAATGCATCCGAATAATTTGACGGCACAGTTCGAATTTCCCTATGTTCTGCTAATGCATCTTGCTATATACGCTTTTTATTTATTGTACCCCTCTCCTTTTATGTTTTGAACGGGTCAACAGAAAAAATTTAAATTTGGGATAATGAAATTGATTCATGAATACTATATTTTTTCTGCAACCGACACAAAAGTCGTCCATTTTGATACCTAAATTAGCTCCCAAATCGACGTTTCTATTACTGACACAAAAATAGGTATGTTGCTAGGAAACATTTTCAGTTCCTAGGAGCTGAAGTTGAATTTTAGCTCCTAGGAACTTGAAAGGGTGTACTGGACGTCATCAAGAATAATAAACAACATTGTGACGGTTGGTTATTTGGGTTGAGACGCATACCTTCGCTAAACGCTCCGCCTCGCAAATGCAAAATTCGCTTGTCAAACAAAGTTTCACTTTTGATCCTAATAAAACAATCTACTATTGGATGAAAATTAACAAATGAAAATGGCGCCATGTGGTGAGAAAAATTGAATAGAAAGGAAGGTCTTGTAACACATCCTTTTGAAGAACCTGAGGAATTCTTCACAACCATAGAATATAAAGTCAATATCTTCATCTGCAACCAAATGGGGGAACATTTGAAGGTTGCCTGAATACAAACACGATAATATGGACATTGTATTCCAACAGGATGAAGCACCACCACATCACTCCAGACAAATCAGAAACTATTTGGATAATACTTTCTCCAGTCGTTAGATTGGCCGTCGAGGTACGGAATAGCGGGCTCGCTAGCCAGATACGACAACTCCAGACTTTTTTTTATGGAGCCATCTGAAGCAAGAGGTGTAAGAAATTGAACCTGCTTCAATACTGGATATGCGACAGAGACAAATAAAAATAAGTAAAATTATCGCCGTAACTGTGTTCGAAAGTGTTCGGCGTGAGATATCGGGTAAGCTGTTTTTATGTCAAGAAGTTCAAGACAATCATTTCGAGCATCTTCTGAATCAAACTGCGCTCATTTCCTCACATTATGGAGTCAGACGTCGTTGTATTCAGGCATTACTAAAGGTTCCGCAATTTTGTAGTTGATTTTATATTCTTCGGTCTTGAAGTATTTGTCAGGATCTTCAGAAGGATATGTCAAACGATCTTCCTTTTTCATTTATTTCTTTTTCCAGGTGGCGACCAGTCGGCATCTTGAAATTTTCATCTATGAATTCCGATCCAAAATATAATATTCTTACATGGATTTTATAATTATAGGTTCGAATTTTCTGAAAAGCAGGTAAAGGTAACGTGGACGGGTTGGACACATTGGAAATCAGTGATGACAGTGCGGTAGACTTATAGTTGCTGAGCAGATATTCCTTTCCATTATTAGGAATTGTTTCAACCTATTTTCCAGCATGATGTCGAAACACCGGACTAAACTTGTACAAGATGATAAATAACTTGCTGAGACCAAGCCAGAAACAAAGTTCAACTAGAATACTAGTGGGACTTCACACAGGGCATTGTAGACTCAACAAACACATGAGTACGATAGGTCTGACTGAAGAACTGCTGTGCAGGTTCTGTCAAGAAGAGGAAGGAACAGCAGTACACATACTTTGCCACTGTGAGGGCTTGTCAAGACTAAGGTTCCTTACGCTGGGTGAGGAAAAACCAGGAGCCCAGAGATACACAGGAGATCTGAAAGCTAGCCTATGGAGTCTCATAGAGAAGGCGGGGCTAGCCCAAGCACTCTAATCGATTTTGAGGGCAGACATATTAGATCTGAAAAGGTCGCAGTGTGGAGGCAGATAGCCCGAAGGCCCCATTCCATTCCAAATCTAATCTAACTTGCAGAGAACCATCAAGACCAAGTAGAATGGTTGTGATATAGTGCGTTGACAAAAGTTCTCGTGCATTTGACTTTCGACAGGAAGAATATATGGTGGAACTTCTTTCGATGAATCTGAGGCGGAGTTTGCTGTAAACCTGTTTTGCTGCGAATATTTCAGCACAATGTTCGCCTCCTCTTCAGATGTCGTTGCTTATGTGCCGTCGATTTTGGAGAATGATGGGAATCAATTATTAGTGAGATATCTTCCAACTGCTCCAGCAAGGGACCTAAACTAACAGGATACAATGGACATTCTGTTGATTCAACATCCAGTTCCATCTTTTCAAGATCATATATTATACAAGGTTGGACCAACTTGATGCATTTCATGTTTATCACAAAATACAATAGAATTAGCCAAATAGTGTTATGAAGCAAAGTTTATTGTCGTATACTAAATATAGAGAATGAGAATGGAACACAAAACAATCGCTTCCTGATAGTGATTCTCAATTAAGAAAAAAACCCTAAGCAGGTATATTTCTTGATGGTATTACGGGTTCATTTTAATGAGTTACGTTGAGAGAGTCAAGATTGTTATTTGGTACTTCGATATTATTCTGAAAATATAAGATGCATCCAATATCTATGATATTAGTGATGGTGTATCAAGCAGAGACGGATAATCAATTATACATAATATCGTAGTCATGTTACCCAAGATGTTTACAGGGTGGACCATCAACAACGTACCGAATGAATCTCGGATATTATATTGTCAAATTGATCGTTCGATACCTCAACTTTGTTTCTAGAATAGGCACAGCCTCTTCTGCTGCCTTGGTCTTGAGGTTTGGTCTACTCTTCTGAGAAAATTAGAGTATTGAAATATCAGTGAAAAATGTTTATCATACATAGCCTATACTAACGAACTCAATATTGTGAAGGATATCAAATATCCTTTTCAATGAGATATAATCTTTCTCAATCACCGTCACAGTAACACTTGACTTGAATCAGTTTTTTTCGACAAGATCTCCTAACTTATGTGCTTTCTGGTAGGTTCTTAATGACCCAACGTAGAATATACACCCATTTGGTAATTTCCCTAGTGAGAATGTTGACTTTAGAATGTTCACATGAGTGCAGCAGCTTCCCACTGAGAATTGAAAAGGAATTTCAGGTGGAATTCGCTCCGCCATGACTGAGAAATCACGAGAAAGTAACATTTTCCAAACAGACTGTGAATTCCATTCAAACTTGGTTCTTCGAATCCTGAAAATGATAATCATTCATGAAACAGTAAGTAATTCTCTGTGGAGTGCCTAACGGAAAGATTGCTAACATGATGTTGTTCACTTGTCTGGCATTTGGAAAATGCACGTGATATTTTTGTTATTGATTCAAAAAATCTCTATATTTTCTGGTTCAAATCCACATCGACTGATTGAAGTTCACTTCATCATTTTATCACCATAATAGTTTGTCTGAAACCCATCAGGTTATTCTAGTAATATGAATGAATGAACAACATTCAATAATGAATCTAACTTTTTGTTTAGACCAGAACTGTAGGTCACCATTTCAATATTGTTTTATTCAACTTTTACTTCCTATTCTTCTCGATGTTTGTAAGTTCATCTGATCAAATATTGATGCTACTCAGTATTGATCCAAGATTGACTCGGAATCTATTTATATTTCCTTCGCAGTTATGACTTTATATTAGTTCTCGTAACTCCATTCTAGAGTCAATAGAGAAAGACGTTGTTTTTTGTTTATTGCTGACTGCAATTCTTTTAATAGAAATATATTATTCAATTTCGAAATTCGTTCATGAATGGAATTCCAACGAGGATGCAAAGATATACCAGGTGGCCGACTTGAGAATATAAAATCTCAATAACTGTGAAAAAGTATTCTGGAGATAATCACCGAATTTAGTCGATATATATACTCAAGTTTAACAAGTCCGACACTAGGAGTGTGACCATAACCGACTTTCGTTTTGAAAATCCATAGCAAATGTGAAAACTTCACCAACTGGTTCAACGTATTTTGATGTACATAATCCTCCTATTTTTCGAAAATGTTAAAAAGGTTTATCGAACCATTTCACAGGTAATTCTTTTCCTTCAATATGGAGAAGTAGGATATATGAAAGTTTGGCAAGCCAAGGTTAGTTTAGTTCATTGTACCAGTATTCCACCTGATGAAGATACTATATGTGTCAGCGAAATATGTCGTGTTATCAAGAGTTTTGTGGAAATGTTATCGTTCGTGAAGTTTTCACATTACCGACTTTGCACGTACACTTTTGTGTTAGTAAATAGAGAAGGTACTATTCAAATTGAGAGTTATTGCGAACTGTCAGATATGACAAATTAAAAATCACAATCAAATCTTCAGCAGGAGATATATTGTGTCAATTGTTTTTCATCACAATGGGCGTGTACACCTCAGTAGAACTTTTTACTCAAACCATGTTTATAATGATCGTTTTATACATAAATGATGATTGACGACATAATTCGATCGAAACATTTACTGGAATGTTTTATTTTTGGACATAAATGATAGTACCTCCTGAAAACAGGCCCTCTTATGACGTAAAAAACCGAGTAAAAAACTCATCTCGCCATAGTTAAAAAAGAAAATGCCAAACGTCCGACGGAGACTGAGGCAACTGATATATTAATTCTTTCAACTGTGATCTCGCGCTAATTCACTCTGTCAGAAATCATGTATCATCCATCTCTGTCTGGAATAGTCTTGTTTCAGTATTAGGGTTTTGACGTCACATCATCGCCTCGTTTTCAGAGGTCCAAGAAATCGGGGATTTCAATAATTTTTTATAAAACTTAAGGAGCTCACAGGAAGAAACGGTTTGCGGTGGTGAGCTAGTTTGGGTGAGTTCTATCGAATTATGAAATGAAATTTGTTTGTGATATAAGCCCATTACCATTATTCTTGAGGAATTTTCAAGAGCCAGGTCGCGTTAGCTCGGCGAAGAAGTAACAATCAGATATAAATAAAGCCATTATTGGGAGTAGGTAGTTAACTCCACTTTACTCACGTCTGAAATCAGCTCATTTCAGAATTTTATTATGATCTGTCTCTATACAATACACTGACACTTTTGAGTTCGTTCATATTTTTCCATAGTATAATTTCTGAGGGATCTCGTGATTGGAATGCTAGATAGAATTACTTATGACTATCAATCCTTCGTCATTAATCAATGCAAATATACAGTTAAAACCATGACTATACTAATAACATTATAGATCAGTCGTGAATCAGATTCATTATTGACCAGAAACCATTTTTCAGTTCGAAGATAAGCATACTAGTCCAAGAGTCGGCTGTAAATTTCAAACCGTCATCTGAAAACGAAATGATATATATGTCCCATAGGAAAGCGAAAACATCGTAGTTAAACGAACGGCACCTGTGCCAATCACTATCTCAGGCAGAATGATTTGCACTTTCCTGTGAGGAAATTTGCACTCGAGTTCGCGATTAGATAACGAGATAAGAATCATGCCATATGAAACCAATCGAATGATAGATTTGAAACAAAAATAATTATTGACCAGAAATCATTTCTCAGATCAAAGATATTATACTAGTCCAAGAGCCGGCGGCAGATTTCAAACCGTCATCTGATACCGGAATGTCCCATAAAAAAGTAAAAACATTGTAGTTCAACGAACGGCACCTGTGCTATTCACTATCTCAGGCAAATTGATATAGGAAAATTGCACTTTTCTGTGCGAAAATTTGCACTCGAGTTTGCTATTCGATAACGAGATCAGAATCATGGAGCCAAATCCACCGCACAGCGATTTATTTGCTGTTATTATCCCGTACATACTTCCGTCATGTGATATAACGAGAGGAATCAAAATGCAAATGAAACGGACCAATGTTCCTTTTGATGCGAATATCCAAACGTGCAGCGATTCAAACTGTTCTGAGTTAGTGGCAGAGTGTCAATATTTCCATGAATATTTCACCCTCGTCGAAAAAACAGATCTGAAACCATCAAAGCTCCATTTGAGAGAAAACGAACGTTTCATCAAATCTGTTAAGAAAGTTCAATAACTCGCATTTCTCTCTCATTCTTAATTTGACAGCATCACATCAAGACAATATTCTCTGCCCCCGAAAAGCTTGTCCCTTTTTTGTCTGAAAAGTTGGTGAGACAATCTTGGAAAAAACTTTAAAATTCATCCACGACTTGAGAACTTTCTTTCAGGTCCATGCTGTTTGCCAGTGTCGAGATTGTCTCGAGTGACTTATTTTTGTTTCCTCCCAAATTGAGTTATGGCCATGAGGAAAAGTTACACCGATATTTCGTGTTAAATTCTGACGCAGATGGGGGAATTCGATTCGAGTTCGAAACAGTAGAAACATTATTTTATTGGCTTATAAAATTTGTGGGGAATTTATTTGTATCACTTCGTTGCTGTACGCGAAGTGTTAGAGATAACTCAGAATATTGAAATTGCTATAAGACAATATAAACAGAATGAAGCATATTAAAAAAGGAGAGGATATGTGTGGAGAAATAACGGATTATCAGAATCACCCATACATCAATAGTTTGTCTCAAGTTTTTTTTATTAATATTTCGGCCAATATATTAATTATTGCCCACCTGAGAGATTTAATTGCTTTTGTTTATGGGGAATATTCATGATAATTGCAAACTCGTCTGTCCTTGAGGAACAGGTAATATTTATGTTTGAAAAACTTTTCCCAACTTCCTGATGGTATGCAAATATTCAAGGCTGTGATCTTTGTGAACGTGATAACTTTTTGCTGAATTGTTGCAGATAATAATATTCCTAATAGCACACAACGTCCTAGGGGCGTCCCTATTTGGTACAATTCACGTCCGAATGTCCCGAACCAAAAATGAGTGTCCTTGGGGCGTCCCATACCGTACATGTCCGAGCAAAGACGTCCACAGAATGTCCCAGCTGGTACAACATTTCATATGTCCTAGAAATGGCATCCCTGAGACGTTTCTTGTAGTACATATTGTAGAATGCCCATGCAAGGACGTCCTTGGCATGTCCCTGACCCTGATGGGATATGATTTTAAACGTTCCTTCAGGGACATCCATCGGATGTCCCGAGTTGTACATATACTGGCATGACTCCAGATCTTATATAATGTCCCTTCTAGACAACCATGAAATGACCCTGATGGTACATTCCTCCAAATATCTCTGCACAGGCACCCTTAATATTCCCAGGATCGTATAACAATCGAAATGTCCCGTAGGGACGTCCTTCGAATGTCCGTCAGATGTTCCAAATGGTACATAAACTGTACTCTTCCAATGTCCCAGAAATAACGTCCTATGGACGTCCTAGTCGGTACTTCCAAAATGTTGTCCCTGCGAGGACGTTTAACTTACACCTCGCCGACGAAGGCTAGTAGGCTCGTAGGCTATAAGTACTCCTCGTCAATGTCCACGGTACCAAATTCGAACGTCCTATGGACGTCCTGAATGTCCCGACAGGACGTCCTAAGGATATCCATGGGACATAAGTGTGTTATTAGGGATAAGTGTCACAGTGATGATGATTTCCATACTGACAAAGGTATTTTCTTCTGTTTCTGATTCGTTTACTTAGTCCAGAATCATTTTGTAATTACTTCAAGTCAAATTATACTTCATTGTCGAAGATCATAAATCTTATTGACAAAGCATGAAATATACATATAATGAAATACAAGACAAAAAACAGAGGAATTTAAGAAACACCAATCGGAAAAATATGAGGATACGAACGAATATAGGAGATACAAACAAAAGAAGAAACAGAAAAAACAGAATTTTTCCAACAAAACATTGAAAAATACAGTTGAAGAAGCGGTTTTGAAAACATTTGAAATGCAAGTGGTAATTCGCAGGTTATCACAGTAGAATTCATAGATCGAATGGAATGCTTCTTCGATCGGAAGATCTTCAACTGAAATTCTAAATTGTTCGTTATCTGTGATATTTTTCAGGATAATAGGAGGATGATTGTATACTTCAATATTTTCATTTATCAGCAAATGTTTCGTCAAATCGAATAGAATAGGTAAATAAACCATACGGTCCTGTCTGGTTTTGTGACAACTTGATCCAGGAGTGTACATGCTAGTTTTATTTTCATGAATCAAGCATACTGTATCGACAGGTGACAATTAATATTGCACAGCTAATGAATAGAGACTTGCAGTGATCTCTTGATTCAGACTTTGTAACATATCTCGATGACCTCTTCTGAAGAGCGAATATTGTTTTCTGTTATTGTAAATTGCAATGACCCCTGAAAGCTATTCCATAGCGAAAACATTCGATCAATGAAAAGAACCCTGAAAGCTATTCCATAGCGAATATATTCGATCAATGAAAAGAAAGTCATTCGAGCTGTAGCATATCCTAGTTCATTTGATATCACTCTCATTGCATAACATCCACTAGAAACCTGTTCACTCAAATAGGATTCATGTTCTTCAGAATTTAATTTATTGTCAGTGTAAATCCCTATGAATCTAGTGTGCTGTTTGTTTTCTATGTAGTAGTTCTTCAATTCCGAATCGTTCAGAATACATTTGGAAGTAGTAGTAGAATAGTTTTGTTTTGTTCAGGTTGAAGCATGAATAGTACGCGTTACACTAGTTTTGAACTTTTTGAACATCTGTTTGAGGCATGTTAGATTGCTGCGTAATATCTCTATTGCTCCATATGATAGTGATAACTATATCGTCGGCAAATACAGTGAATCGCCCTCCTATGTTATTGGATATTTAGTCATTCAGATGAATCAAAAACAACAATGGCCCTAGGACAGACCCCTGAGGTACTCCATGTTTTATGTCACTGAGGTCTGATTTTCCACTTCTTGTTCTCACATATTGGCGGCGTCCTGACAGATACGAGCCGAAATAAGTCAAATGTGTTCCTCATATCCCTTAGAGGCTAAGGTTCCGCAGCAGTGTCTGATCAACGCAATCGAAATCTTTCGGAAAATCACAGAACGCTTTTGCTACAGCCTCATTATCATTCATATAGAGTATGCATTCTCTAGAAAGTAGAAAATAGCATCCGTGGTACTTCTCGAACTATTGAAGCCAAACTGCAGACTCAATAGCACAATATTTATCGAATCATTATTTGATTTGAAGGATTGAGTACTAGGATTTTCTTCAGGTGGATGAATAACTAGTTCAGCACGAAAAAGAATGCTTTTCATATACTTACTCAGAACATCGTGCGCTTACCTATAGTGAGGTTGAAAGTTCTCGGGAATACTTTTCTTAACATAGAAATTGAAAGATTTTTGGTCATTCACAGGTATAGTTTCGATGGATGTGAGTGTCCAGAAAGATATTGATTGAATTATTGACAGATTTTCATTTGCTATCGTATGACCAGTATGAACACGAAATAGAAAGAAATGATACTACTGAATACGAACCATTGATATACAACCTAACCGTGACATTGTTCGATTATATTATGTAGTGTTAGTTCAAATGTTGAGAAACATGAGCAGAGAGAAGACCACTATTTTTTTAAATCTTTATCATCGTTGGCTATTTATCGAAGAACAACCAGTAAAAAATGATTCTGATTATTTCATTCCTATGACGATAATAAAAAAAAATTGAAATTACTACACTTCATAACAAGCAGTTCCTGCGACATTCGAAATGGTGTCAATTCATTGGTGCGATTAGTGTGACGTATTAGTCCCAACACGCCTATTGTCCTTGAGCTGACCAATCAAACTGTAATACTGCAGAATGGTAATGAGGTATTAGAGAGAGATAGCTACAGACTAAAACGTCACGGCTCTACCTTTATATCTGGCTTTTCTTAGATATCGAATGGAATATGATGATCTCGGAACGCTATAGATTCGATTACTTTCAATTTAAACTCATAATATTGATTCATTCATTGAAACAGGTTGGGACGGATGCAATTTCTCATTGGTCTTTTCCACTATTGTTATTGGAAATTAGATTCGATTTATTCGGCGAAGTCATACGATAACGAATGCAGAAAACAGAAGAAGGAGCTTTCTCAGGTACAGTCGATATCTTGAATATTATTTTTGAAACTGCCACATTTTGAATTGAGATGCAAGAATTCAATATTTCCTCACCTTTGGTGAAAAATCTTCCATCGAACGAGTCCTCCAACAATGAACGATTTTCCATTATTTATCCGACCGTCCTGTGGTCATTATATGTCGAAGTTCACAAACAATAGCTACTCCTGCCCTGACTGATTGAGCCTTTCACATTAACACTAATCCTCTTGCGGATCCTGATAACCAAGACGAGGACAATTGAGAGTTATTGATGACTGAGTTCCATTCGACATATCTGAATCCGGCTTTGTTCGAGTGTCTGTTTATTCCGGAGACAGTAATATAGTTCATCGATGACCATGACGTCAGTGGTTGTTGAAGGTAATATCGTCGGTTTATGCATCATCAGTTTGTCTAAATCAGGGATTCCCAACCTTTTCTTGGTCAGAAAATAGTTTTATATTTCATATTCATATAATAGACAAGTATCAAGAAATCTTGCACAGGAAGAATATTGCAGCAACATCATCATCTCCAGGCAAATATGTTTCTTCATTTCAAACTTCCGATTCGTATAACGAGGGTGATGGCACAAATACTGACAGAATGAACCGGATACTATTCATTACATCGACACATACAATATACATTCACTTCATAGACAAAATTTCACCAGACAGGGTCAAAGCGCTTTATGATTATGTTACAAGCATATGCCAGTTGAGGTCTTTCGTCCTGAACGAATAACACCACATTGCAGCTCTATAGCATGAGCAGTCAGTTGCCCAAACAATTAGCGAATGACCGTAATGTAGTATAATCAGTGAGTGGAGAATTTATCAGGTATGGGTGATTATTACCAATCGAGTTTATATTCAATAACTGAACGTCTTCCGACTAGATTATTTTGTATATATAAGAGGAATGAAGATTTCATTCATATTATTCTTATAAGCAGGGACACTATGTAGATGAACTGTCATAATCAAACTGTAAATTCAAATCAATTTCCGACAGGAAATTACATAAAAAGAAATGATAATAATGTTAGGATCAACTTCTATAATTTTGTGTTGATGTGATTTATCAGCTTACATCTTCTTCACGAGTTCGGATATCCTATGTTGTAACTCAAAGGTACACGGAAATCATCACTCATTTTCAAATAATTCTTTGTCTTGTTTTTATTTACGTACGAAGCAGAAAATCCTCATGTATACCTGAATAGGTTATTGGGACAACTATTAAATAGCGCAAGAGGATTTCTCGAAGTTTTCTATATATTTAATCGTTTTTTTGTACCAAAACGACTCGAGAGTTCGATTATAAAGAATTCAAGCATCATACTTCTTATATTCCATAATAAGTGCTTTCAATGTCGCAAACGCAGAAATGTTATTTCCTTCAATTTTATGTAACCACAACTCAACTTCATCTTCAAAACATCACGATGTTCTCTAATTGTTTATTTCCGGACACTTACAGTTTGCTCATTCAATTTGAAATCATTCTTGGACCATATTTTGGCCTATGGTCAGGTGATCCAGGTACACCTTTTGCCTTGAGAATGTACCAAACTATTTCGAAATTGGTTCTGAGAACTAATAGAACCTCGAGCTGAATTCGAAAAACAAAAGATGGAAAAAACTAACAAGAACAGGACGTGAGGTAAATGAATAGGGAAATTTCGAATCGGTGATATCGTTTGATACATCTGAATCAATACTGATCAACGTTCTGAATGATCTTGAGTATCGATAAATCACTGGAAGCAAAGTCTATTGCATATAGAATCAGCGAATTATCATGATTTCTGAGTTCTCAAGGAGTGCATCTGACATTTCAGGTATACCAAATCACCGAGAACATATTAGGACCATCTACAGTGTCATGTAGAGCCATATAGAAGTGTTGCATTCTATTTCCAGGCCAAATAAAAAGAATTTATGTCCACGAGGTTCACGTTCCTTCCTCAGAGCAATTAGTTGCTTTATCACTAAAATATAGGCGATCTCCATTCTCCTGGAGGTAGGTACACTGCTTGGAGAAAATCGAGAACATCTCTTCAAACCGATTCCAGTCAAATTTAATGACCACTTCCTACATCAGACCGTGGGCGAGTGATTCCTGGTGAAATACTATTAGTATTTTTATTATTATATATAGTGTGTACTCTGATTAGTTGTAGCGATCCAAGAGTGACAGCCTTTTGCATCCCATCAATAGCCGGTATGTGCGCACAATAGTGACAAGCTGTTTTTGTATCTATACCGAACCCGATACGGAGTTGCAGTTTGCGAGTCAATTCATTTCTGCTAGATGAATGGAAATGTTTTATTATAGAGAAATCGATAAGGTTCATGTTTATCATACAATCCCACACTGGAAGAAATTCACCAAATCAAGTGCTTTGCTGAAACCATATGTATTGGATTCAATATATTTGATGTTAACTCTCCTGACTCTTCGCTATCATTATCATGACATTTATCATCGTCATTTCAAGTTTTCGGATCCTGAAATTATTGTAGATACTTGAAATGGTTTTTTTGATACATCTTCGATAGGTATATTTGTATACACGGTAAAAAATCCTTTCGAAGCGAAGCATTTCTTCTAAATCGATATGCTCAATCTGGTTCACTAAGATCGCACCTGAACTGACACATCATTTTGTGTACTCGATATTGAAATCAACATAAAACTTCTCACCGTGAAGTATCTTCAACCTTTATAGATGTTATAGGTTTTTGGTTTTGGTATTTACTGGATTGAATTACCTCATGATCATTCCAGCTATCTCATTCCATAAAAAAAAATATAAAGGATGAAGCCAACTAATCTCATTTCGAAAGATTGATCTCCACCAATTCCCTGTAGAACAACAAAATTGCGTTACCTTCGTTCATGACAAATGATGAAAAGATAATGTTTTCCAGCGACCGGATGTTATCCTTGCCATCGGAGATCCTTTATCGGCACATCTGTCGTGATTGATTTTGTATTAAGCGGGCAGACCGAGCTTCCACGGAAAAATAAGTTTCTGCTGGGAATAAGTCTCTTTCTACATGAATTTCTATCAATGAATTCGTCAGAGATACAAATCTCCAATTTAATTTCAAGTCCTGATCTCAGAACTTGAGAAGAATTTAGGTTTTTATTTAACTTCTGAAAGATTTCATGATATACGAATTATTATTAATGAGGTATTGCGATAGTTTTATAGATAAGAAGGGTCAAAAAAATCTCATACTGGTATAGGACCAATGAAAATATTGAGAACTAAAAATTCATACTCTAGGGAGAACTTTGAATAATTTATTCCCAGCGACATGTGAATTCTTGATGGGCTTGATGAATGTAGGTTGACTTCCACTCACTATGTCAATATATCACAATATATCATGGTCATCCATCGACATTTTTTCATCTCTTGGGGCGCACGAAAGGAAATTCGTCCGTGCCTGGGGATTCATTCATTAGAATCATTGCCATCTATGATTTTTCAAAATTTTTATTTGTGAAAAAGTACATGATTAATCAAATACCAATTATAATGATCCAGGATAATTGTACTTGTCGACCGTGATCTGATAGACGACCATTCATTTTGAGTGTTCTCGTATCAAAATTATTTGATCAAGATCAAGGATTCCTTCATATTAGGTATAACTGTAAATTTTTCCTTATATATATGACTCCAAATATCCGATATCATTCCTGTGAGATGCTGCGATTTATTACTGATGCTTGCAGTGTTCATGCTTTCAAATAAGAAATATCTCAAAAAACACGATGTTTCCAATTTCAATAGCTTCGTGGAATTCAGTTATATTTCTATTTCTGATATAATCATGATAATGGAGCTAGAGCTTGAGCTTCAGTTATATAATATAATGAACTAACACAAAAAAAAACAAAGAGAACGTTATAACTGAAAATATTGTACATAATCCTACATCAGCAAATTTCCTTATCCTATTATCTCACTCGGAATGTTACCTGACGAGGACGCAATCCGGGTGGTGGTACATAGAATTGCATTTGCTCAAGGAGATATAAACTATCCAATTTACCATTGAGCAGTTTGAAGAGAATCATGTTATTTGCATTTTTTCTGTGTTCTAGTTTTCAATTCCGAATTTTTTCCTAAGTGGTGTATAGGGGACAAATCCTGGGCTTACATGCACCATGAGCTTTATAGTACAAATATTTAATAAATTTATTCAGTATGGATTCAATTTCCTGTTTCAAATTTCGTTGCGAGGGATCCCAAATAACTGAGGCACATTCATATCATGCCAGATTCATCGCAAAAGCTGCTTCACAAAAACTCGGATTTTCGTTCCGTGCGGAAAGCTACTTCCCACCAGAACAGCTTCTCATGATCTACAATACAGATACGGCAAATACGGCCTGTTCTAGAATACTGTTTCCACATATGGGGTTCAGCACCAAAACATACGCTGATGCTCTTAGATTCCATCCAGAGTCATTCGCCTGGTAGGTGACGCCACACTCACTCACTCTTTGACATCATTGAAACACCGTAGAAAGGTCGGCGATCTTTAATTTTTCTATCGATACTTCCACGGGAAATGTTCTTCGGAAATCTCTGCACTAGCAATACCAGTCAGACGTCCTAGACAAGCTCAGTCGGCACATCCTCTCGTTGTCAACCTCGAAAGATGCCGAACAGCACTTTATCAAAACTCCTTCATCCATAGTACTCCCAACAACATATAATCTCCAGAAGTTCAAAAAAGAATCCAATACCCATACCTCCTGTCCCTATCCCCCCTAGGAACGCACGATGTTCTTTGAACATTATAGGGATTTTCTTTCGTGCGCTCCAAGCGATAAAAAAAATAAGAAGCCATGACAGTGCCAATGTTACCGTTCGATATTCCAATTATTCCTCTTGCATCGTTACAATCCTACTCAATCTCTGCAGCAAAGTCAGAAGTGAATATACGAACGCTGTCACTGAACTAAACCCATCCAAGCTGACGCCTCAATCGCATACAGGATTACGACTATCCTTCCACTTATCTTAGCGTGGCACTGTCGACCTCGTATTGGCGACGAACGAGACTATTCTATCCGCTGTATTGCGCCAATTGTGCTTATTTTCCAGGCCTGATTGAATTTTGTCATTTCGCTGCACTTCCCGTCGAAGAGTAATTGTGAATTTCCAATCGTTGTTTCCTGAGATTGGGATGGTCTGCGGACTTTATTCGGTGAAATTCGATAAGGCTACTGGTTTGCGCCACTTGATCGATTGAAAACGAATGCAGTAGATGACTGAGGATAGTTCAACTCCACTTCAGAATTGGCATTGTCGGGCTTTGTTTCGATGTGCTACTGGACTCCCACTGGGAAAAAATCATGCCAGTTTCATCACATTCTTGTAATCTTGAATACATGTTACGTTATGATATAGGCACAATGAAGTATTCAGTTCCTTTCAGTAACGTTGAATGTCCTTCAACATAACATGAGCTTTTTCACGTTACACAAAATCCATTGTTTTGAAATAACGTTCATGTACTAATTATCATTACATTACATTACATTACATTACATTACGGCACTCTATTTTCTACACGACCAAACGAAAAAATACGATGTTTTTCTCACATTATAGGGATTAAATCGTAGGAACCATCCATATATCTCAAACTGGTCCAATTAATTTTCAGAAGAAAAAGCAATATTTTTCTATTGAGTAGTGTCACTACTTAGTACTTATTGAAAAATATTATCGTGGTCGACAGACTTTGTGACTCATATTGCTTTGTTTTCTAATTAAAGGGATTGCTTCTTGTGTGCCAAGAGATTGGAAAAATTGACAAAATTGAGCAATTGGAACCTGAGAATGAAGAATCCTCCTACGCTTCTTTCACAGGAGCTATCATTCATTTCTGAGTATAGACACTACTGTTCCTTTTCATATACAGGCATATACCTATCTACCCTCACTATCCATCAAGTAGTCGCAATAATTATATCTTTTACCAACGATATTCTCTTGATAAATTAATCGAGTTTAGTTCCGTATGTCATCGATAGATGAATGAATCAGTGTTTCTATTTCTGATTATATGTATAGATCGGAAGAGCGTAATGTGAAACAATGACAAGCAAAAAGAGTTATCAGAAAGAATTAGCTTTCTTTCTCTTTGTTGAAGCGATATAACAAGCCACTACAAAATCACTACCAGTCTTTGAGAACGAATGGCGCGAAAAAACTTAGGTCACACTATTGCATGTATGAGGCTCTCTTTGTCTCTAGTCACTACCCAACATGATGACCAGCTACACAAAAGGACGATTCTAGCAAGAAAAATAGTGAAGTTGAGTGGACATTCAATGACAGTTACCGTGACCCTAACTGTATAATCTAGAAGTGATGAAAATACAGCAGTATGTATTTCTTCACGAATGTGGCTTCTCACATTATAGCCATTCGGAAATAAATCGTGATACACTATCATTGTCATGGCATGTCACGTGGCAAGTGACATGATTGCATTTAGTCTATGTGAATGAATAAAAAAAAGGAGAAAAACAGGCACATCCGAAAATATTTCAACACAAGTTGATGAAGAAAAAAGAATCAATAATATTATTCAAGATCAGTAAAAGAAATTTTTGGTAATTATGTCAAATGAAAAAATGCAACAATCTACTTTTCTTTGAAATGAGACCTGTTTCCTCTCATGTTTGCATTAATTTCATCAATATTTTCATTAACAATAGTCTGCTAGAGCATGACGCATCGACCTACATAGGACTAAGACAATTGAAGTTGTTACTGAATTTATATCAATTTATATTTACTTCACACGTCAAACATCAACAAACAACAAATTTTTTTTTTCAGATGAATACTAAGAAAGTCGTCAATGGAATCATTAAAATTCCAGATTCAATAACATGTCACTGTTAATACTCAAAATTGATAAGCTATTCAATGTTACCTCTACCATGGAATTCCTGAGGTAGTTTTTCACTCTTTTTGAAGTTGAGAATGACCTTTCACCACTGGCATTACTAATCATCAGGGATAGGAACATTTTCAGAGCTACTTTTACGTTGCAAGAAGTATCTGTGATCTTGTATTCGTGCAAAAGCGACATCAACGATCTTGCATTGAATATTTCATCACTTCTGTTTTCGGCAATAGAATTCAGGAAATATTTCAATTGAACACATTCATTGCCGAGTGACTCATCTACATCATTTGGGTATACAATCAAAACTCGTGCTTTATCTATGATGACATCATCTGGCAGAGATGCAATTGAGAACACAAAAATGCGAATGTAGAAGAGAGATCTTTGTATATAGGCTTCAGCACGAATATTTACTTCACCCACCGAATGATCGACTGCTTTGAGGAATACTGTATTACCTGGGTTCGCATTCTGGTCTGTGGTGTCAATAAAGCTTCAGTGTCAGCTTCTTCAAGAGCCAGTTTCCTCTTACGGGTTCTGACTACCTTATAGTTGAGTTCTTTCGGAAGACAGTATCTCAACCAAGTCCTTCTGATGCGGCGCCGACTGCCAGCGGTAGCTATAATTGCCCGTTTTCAAAAGGCGACTGAAGAGGCGGCATATATAATAAGCAAGAAGCAATATAATATATTTGTCGCCTCGTCGGCGACGACTGTATTGCTTCTTGCTTTATCTCTTTTCTCTCTTCTCTTCTTCTATACCGCCTCTTGAAATTCACCGCCGGGGGCTGATAGTCCTATAGCTTCCCCCTAAATCCGGCACTGCATTGAGCCCTTCGTATATATCTTCACCTACCCTAAAGCAATTTATTCTTTCAATGACGAAATTCAAGTGAATGAGGAATACCGTAATACTTCTTTTGAAAGATATTCCTGTAAATCAGATGCTGCCGCCTTTTCTTTTGTCATTTTTGCCACCACAAATATAAAAACTCAAGACTTCTATAGCTCAAAGTAAACCGCGCGACTTGCTAAATTCACCAACACTGATGAATCTCCATCAAAAGATGGATCTTTCAACGAATCAAATACGAGTAGTCGAGTATTATTCAAATTCCTCAACCCACGCAGAATACGTGACCGTGATGGGAATCACTGTTGAATTTAGCAATACAGTGCCGCTGCTTCGTCCACGTGTATAGTGTATATCAGCCACTGTCAACTCTCACGTCCGCCCACAATTATAAATCAAGCTCAAGATGAACAAGATGGCGGACAATAACGTGACATGCACCAAGCAAACGGTCGTAAGTTCTGATTTAAGATTTCCCACTGCGTGGATCGGATTAGCCTAAGTCGTATTCGGGCTTCTGTTTCTGGATGCGCTCCCACTAACAACGGCATTTTAGTTGGCGGTTTCTTATGGCTATGGCGGCGTGGGACAATGAATTCGGGCGAAGTCCCTAAGGAGGATTAGAGCGGGAACCGGAGGAGAGGCATTTTTGCAGGGCTGAGTTATTGTAGTCGTGGAAGTTGATTCCGGTTTATGGAAATCATTTCAATTGTTATAGTTTAGTTGAATGCTGTTGGTATTTTGAACCGATGAAAGGACCCCGCACTTTTAGTACGTGAAATGGATCTAGGTGAAATTTTCTGAATTTTCAGTATGTTGTAGAATTCGATGAACTGATTGAACCTGCAGGATCGTAAAGTTCTTCGATGAACAGATTCTGAGATACAGGGCGTTGAAGTTACAAATCGGTATTTTTCATTTAATTATTTTCTCGGAATTCAAAGATGCCAAGTACAATTTTTTTCGCTCATATCATCAACGAACCTTATATTACTCAACATAATTCAGATGGTTCAGATAATGTAATTGTTTAATGAGTGAAACATATAAACATTTCAGTGATGTCTGAAATAATTCAGGCATGCAATATAGTATTCTCATTCCATCATGAATCACAATTCATACATTTCATACAGGGTGATTTGAAAAATTGGTGACACCTAAGACCGATTTATTCAAACACATCCTGTATATTCGAGTGAATTGTTAACCTCCCAAGAAAGCTGATACCGTATGAACATGATTTCGTTGAGATATATAGGGTGATCATGAAGATTTTCGATGATGAAAATGACAAAAAAGCGTGTTTTTTGAAATCACCCTGTTATTCATGATTAAGTCGGTGAAATTCCCTAATCATTTTTTAATATATCCATCATTCGCTCCTCAACGCTGTCTTGAAAATTCAGTTTCCTATCATCACGGGTGTCATAGTTATTGATTCAGGAACTCACCATTTGCATGAAGAGTTGAAGAGACTTTGTTCGCATAAAGGCCGATATTTTTCACAAATAGTGAAACGTGAGAATGTGGAGACGAAAATAAGTTTAGTATTCATATACAGGGTGAACTTAAGAAATTCAATCACAATAGAAGATATATGAATTTAATAATATTAATATAATGTACAGATAGTTAGGCTAATTTCGTTGGTATACAAGCTCTGCCAAAATGAAAAACGAACAATACCTAGGAGATGGGAAAATGATTCGGTCTCTCACGCTTCCATTTCTGATAGGGAGAGTTGAATCCTGGAATCATTCTCCCATCTCCTAGGTATTGTTCATTTTTCATTTTGGCAGAGCTTGTATACCAACGAAATTCGCCTAATTATTTGTACATTACATTAATATTATTAAATTCATATATCTGCTATTGTTATTGAATTCCTAATGTTCACTTTGTATATGAATACTAAACTTATTTCCGTCTCCACCTTCTCACGTTTCACTATTCGTGAAAAATATCGGCCACTATGCGAATATAACTGAACAAGTCTCTTCAACTCTTCATGCAAATGGTAAGTTCCGAATTAATAACTATGACACCCGTCATGATAGGAAACTGAATTTTCAAGACAGCGTTGAGGAGCGAATGATGAATATATTAAGAAATAATTAGGGAATTTCACCGAGTTAATCATGAATAACAGGGTGATTTCAAAAAACACGATTTTATGTCATTTTCATCATCGAAAATCTTCAGAATCACCCTATATATCTCAACGAAATCATGTTCATACGGTATCAGCTTTCTTGGGAGGTTAACAATTCACTCGAATATACAGGATGTGTTTGAATAAACGGGTCTTAGGTGTCACCAATTTTTCAAATCACCCTATATGAAATGTATGAATTGTGATTCATGATGGAATGAGAATAGTTTATTGCATGCCTGAATTATTTTTTCGATATTTCATTATTACATCGAATTTTCAGACATCACTAAGATGTTTATATGTTTCACTCTGTAAACAATTACATTATCTGAACCATCTGAAATATGTTGAGTAATATGGAGGTTCGTTGATGATATGAGCAAAAAAAATTGTACTTGGCATCTCTGAATTTCGAGAAAATGATTAAATGAAAAGTACCGATTTGTAACTTCAACGCCCTGTATCTCAGAATCTGTTCATCAAAGAACTTTACGATTCTGCAGGTTCAATCAGTTCATCGAATTCTACAACATACTGAAAATTCAGAAAATTTCACCGAGAACCATTTTACGTACTAAAAGTGCGGGGTCCTTTGTATATACACTGATGAGATATGTCATGTAGTTTTATGCCAGAACGGGCGTAAAGTAGCATTTTATCGCCTGGATCTGCAGAAGTAGAGTAACAATTCAGCGCCCCAGGAATATAAAGGAGTACAGTTGGCGGTAAAGTTCCACGGCGGGTGGTAAAGTAGGTGAACGGGCGGTAAAAGTGACTATCTGATTTTCCAGTTATTTCGAATTGACTACCATTCGATCTTTCTTCGCCAGTGGCATACATGATTCGCCCAAATGAATTCGAAATCATCAAAAAATTCCATATCGACATCACATAAACGTTTGAAACGCACGTGCATGAAAAGTTGTATGTATTTCGGGCGTAACTTGCTTACATGGACGTGAGCGTGATAATAGCGCTCGCTCTGGATCAAGCTCGTACTTACACGCTGCCGTCTATGAAAGCCTACTTTATAGCCTCAATGAATAAATAATTTTCAAGCACGATCGATCTGAAAGTAAAGCACTTCACTACCTGGTTTCGCGGGCGTGAAGTGACACTTTACCGCCCGCGGAATAATTTACCGCTGCCGTATAGGTAACTTGTGATGAGCTATCCTGCACAATTCATGACATTTATGTTTGGGTTGTGATGATTCCTTATCCAATATTAGGTACAGTAGGTAGTCTTGATATACCTGAGATGCAAAATCTGGGGATGACATTGATTGACAGCAAATATAATAATCTACACCCCATTAAAAAAATTGACTGGGTTAACATGGTGACGTCTATTTCATCAATGATACTCCTTATTGCATCCATTATGTATTATTATCGTTCTCGAGAGGTCAAGAGGTATTCAAAATGGAAAATAACTGTTATTATGGATATCAAAGAAATGAAAACATTGAATATTGCTTTTCTTCCGACCAATACGTTTGTGAATTGCAATTGAATATGGTCACCATATTATTTCCAGATGTACCTAATGAATTTGAAAAAGTTAAGATAATATTCCTAAGTCATGTAGCTAATGTGCTGAACATTGAATGAACTATGAAATATATTTCTCACTATGTGTTGATGGTTCAGATAACAGTCCTGAGCATTCGGAATTGGTGAAATTGAATGTTACTCAACGACAGCTTAGAAATGAGCTAATATTTCGTCATTCATGAGCTCACAAGAACAAGTAATCCCATGCATGGATAGAATGATATGTCATTGAATCAATAATCACTGATGATTGTTATAATGAATAATTATGTATTCATGAATATGTGTGAAGAGACTGTAACAACATAACATGTGTATATATTTAATTGATGAAATTTGATTTCAAAAGTGGAAGGTGAAGCATCTCAAATTCTTTTATAATCATGTTCTGATATATTTTGAAAAAAGCCTATTAGCTCGCATCATGCCATTACTAAATCAATGATTCATTTTTCCCCCACGAAAATTTTGTTCTTCCAATATCGATCAATATACAAGTTTTATCTGAATAGGACCAAGAAATTTGTGACATTCTAGCAGATATACAGTTCACATAAACATGTGTCCCAACTTGCTCTGTTTTTGAGATACAGGATGTTGAAGTTGGAAGTATTAATTGTTTTCATTTATAGCCCCCCTGAATAAGCTCTCATGGTGCCAAAATTCAGCATGGATGGAGACTGAGAAAGCCCTGGAATTTCATAATGATTCTAATTGGGGTTATTGAGTAATCTCAATGGAAGTCTTGAAAACATCTACATTAAAATTAGGAGTCAAATCCAATTTTCATTTTTTCCTCAATAACTTAGCTAGATACAAAAATCACACAGAGGATAAAGAAGTTGTCATTCCAATATTTCAATCTTATAAAAATATGGAACCGGTGGTGTACAATCACATTCTCCTTGAATATCCATATATTTACCCATTGTGACGCTACTGGAAATATTATTTCGAATCTTATTGCACTAGAAAAAGCTCCATATCACTTTGAACAAAACCACAACGTTTTATTGAAATTGATGAAAAGGCAATTGAGGAATGAATAGAAAAAAGATTTTTCATGGGAATATTGATACCCTGTATCTCCAAAACGAAGCAAGTTAAGACACATGTTCATATGATCTTTATTTCCTTAAATATCACGAGAAATCACCGCTTGAATGTTTCCGGTGTTATTTAGATACACCCTGTATAAGATTCCATTATCTGTCTGGAACATAATTCACGTAAATGTGAAAATCCAATATAGCGCCCAATGGAAGATCCATAGTCGAGTGTAATGATTCTGGAATCAAGAGTGCCGTAATATCAATTACAGATTCGAATTATTGCCTTTGAAAAATTGTCTCAAGCGCGTCTTAGTTAGAAACGTCATAGTCTGGTCCAATCGACCTCGTATCCCTTATTTCAAATAAGATTTTCATAATGAACTAAAAAAAATTTACTGTTTCTGTTTAATCTATTGAATCCATCTTTGAGTGGTCAATAATGATATGCCAGAATATTTCGATGAAAATTCGTGTTTGAATAGCGATTATCATGCATGTATTTTAATTGCAGAGCAACTCAGCGATGTAGGTCAAGATCCAACTTATAAATTGATAATTACATTTTCGAACTCATTTTCTGATGAATATGTATTCTGCTGGTTCGACAGAGTTATATTGACTTCATTCAAACAAATCCAATCAGTAGTCCACCTCTCGAACCCTATATTATTCGATAACTTACTATATTATCAGGTAGAAACTTCAACTCGCGACAGTTCCATGAAAATACCAAGTTGTGGATTCAATCAGGAGAGTTCATTTTGAGAAGTTCTCATGATATTGATCATGAAGTTCGGACCGCAATTCTGATGAAAAATGCAAAATCAATTTCACAATGGAAATATATTTCAGTGGACGTGGAGAAAATATTATTCAAGTTGAGATGGTGTAACTTTCCTAGTTAATAAGTGGTTGAACGATTTTAATTTATTCTCTATTGCTTTCATTTTCCAGGAGAATATGCCTGCATCAGTTATTTATCATAAAAAACTTGTGATACTTGTAATGATTTCGCGATATTTTCACCCGATTCGCATCGAAATAATATCGTTTGTAACATTGTTTGAGAGTGTTTTTCTTTTAATAATTTAATACAAAAATCTACCGTGTTTCACGTTGTTGAAGCGTTGCTCTGGAGTTATGTTGATCATGTGAATTTGTGAATTATGTGAATCTGTGATAAAATTGCATTAAACCAGAAGTGGATGATCACATTTGTCGCTAGATCACGAGAATAATCGCTAACTAGTGAGTTCTCCGATATACATTCTCTCAACATTTCTTCCATGTAATTAAAGCAACACTGTCCACGTATTAGATGTTAGTCGGATCGTGGCATCAGTGAACTAATAACAGTTGGAATATGATATCTGAATTGTTGCGAATCCGAAAATGTTCACTTTTTCTACGTTTCGATGAAGATGTCATTTCACAGTTATACAAGTATTCAAGTTTCATTCCTTCTTCATTCACCATCTTTGTCATACTCGTTGACAACAATCAGTCATCCCACCAATGAACACTTGATCCATCAGAATCGTTAGTCGTCTACGGATACCTGATATGTAAGGACAAATGATTAGCCCGCAACAGCTCGTGAACCCTTTCTACAAGGTGATAATATTTTTTCGAAAAAGTGAAGTAGTTAAAAGTTTTTCTGGAAATCATAGGGCATATTCGTTCATATTCCCCCCAAGTATAAGATTTTTTGAGGAACTACAGGGAGTTGAACTGCATCAAGGAGTTATAGTGTTTTCAAGATAAATTGGTAATGTATCGGAATTTCTTCCAATTTGGATATAATTTTGTATTTCTGAGCTACCGCATTATTCACTATAGTGGATTTATACAGTTATATCGGTGATAGATTGTATTGCATAAACAGTATGTCCAAGATAAGGATGTCTTCGTATCCTTATCTTGGACACGGTGTATATGTATTTATTTGATTCGTATAATTTTATTTGCTGCTTCAAAATTCACAACTAGCCAACGATTCATCAGAAGAAATTATGGTTTTTCTTTTTCGTTTCGTGATTCGTGAACTCTTGTTTACTGACGCCATTTTTGGCAACTATGTTATAAATAATCCAAGGTAGTGACAAGAACAAATACTCCAAATTGAAAGTGATTTTCTCGTATATAGGCAAATTGAGATATTGTGTACTTAGTATCTTGCCCATATGATTCAGTTCAATGCCTTGTAGTTTCAATAAAAAAACTCAATACTCGGGGATAATTATTCATACAAAGTAGATATGTTTTCAATATTTCTCGACAATCTTCAACCTGCTTCAAAAAATCAGTCACCCTAATACTGAAATGCCAATCATTTCGACTATCAAATTGAAAGCGAATCATATTGTAATGAGTAATATTTCATTTTAATAATATCACTAATCAATATTGAAATGCTAATCATTCGACCCTTATATAAGCGTCATTTTATTCTCATGTAAGTGTTGTTTCACAGTTATGAATATGTTTATTTTCAAATAATAGACTTGATTACACTGAAAAGAGGTCTATGCTGGCGCCTATTCAATTCAGAAATCTTTTGAAGGTTATATAGTGTTTCGTATAACACTAATAGATATTCATCTTGGTGTATACGGTTAAAATGTGTCATAGGCGAAATTCTTCTTCAGTTTAAGATCGTATGCCTTCAGGTTGAAGATTAGATTCTTCCAGAGTGATAACATCTTCCATTCAGTGTATACCAAGGGTGGATCAAGAAATTCAGACAACATGTTCGTGTGGTGAAAAATGCGATGTGTGCGAAATTTCTTGGATGTCAGATGCCGTCAAATTGAAAATATGATTTCTTCCAGAGTAATAAATAACGACTGCACCACATTATAATATATTAACTTAAGACTCATGTTCTCAGTTTGTTGTATATTCCATTTAAAATGACCTGAAAGAGTAAAAAATTGAAGAGCAAGTAAAGAGTATTCCAAATATTGCCTGTATAGGTTAACGAAGCAGGTCAATGTTCTCGAGATTCTCTCCACTTCTTAAAAAGATGAAGATTGTGTGAACTACTGGTTGAGTGATAGATAATGTTATTTCATCAAGCGAAGAATACTGACCAATTTCTCCAATTCAGAGAAATAATTCAGAGAATCATGCCTATTTCATTAAAATTTTATCATTCCTTCCGAATCAACAACTAGCCGTGAAAACATATTTGTGTGTCAGGTTTTTTGTTCAGCTGTTTCACAACATGACAAGCTTGCCGTCAGTCTTTGAAGAGCGTAAAATGAGATTTTCTAGGCACTCTAAGCTATATTCAGGTTTTGGATAAAATTCAATTTAAACCAGATATTATGATTCTAGGAACCGGATCATATATCGAAGACATTATTTCCACGATAACGAGATAATTCTAGATGTGAGACGAATTTCAGAGAATAAATTCCGTCATACGAAACGCCTTCAAAATGGAAGAGAAATATAAAATCCAGGATATATCAATTCATTATGCAAGTTGCTCATATATATTGCATATAGCTATGAGTAATAAATCATATCACGTCTGACTTTCATGTTGGCACTGGAGATGAAATATTACACGAATCATCAATTCTGGTACGAAAAATCATCCCATGTACAGAAGAAAATTTTATACCAACCATGCTCATGTTATAGTTCCGAAACTAGTTTTTTTTTTTAGTTACAATAATTATTCATCATCATCTACGTATACTGAATATAAATTATAAGGAGCTTTTCCTTGAAACAATATTTTGAATTATTATTCATTTTGGTATCAGAAGTTTACAAATCAATGCCTATTGATACCTATGAGAATTTTTTAGTGTCTGAATAATTTGTTATGGTACTCTAACGTCATGGAGTCTACAAGAATTGCATAATTCTGTTTATTGATCATGGCTACAATGTATTCTTATTGTGAACAAACTGATATGTTGCTGGTCCTCGCGGGCTCCACAAGAACTCTCGGGTAACAAATTTAGTGATAATTATTCAGGACCTATGGTGGGAACTTTAACGCCTTGTAGCAACTCAACGAAACGATTTGGATATAGGTAAGTTGGCGAAAATCGGGAACACCCAAATCAACAGAATGTAAAATCGCAGATTCGCAATCCATCAGAATATACATTTTCACACCAGTTATCTAACAAAACAATATTTTTTTGGAATCGTATTCATCTCTACTGTATAAATGCACATAATCATGATACCTCAAACCGTATTTTGTATACTGTACATGACCGTACTAGACAATCACAGATTGCAAACGCGGAGATGTGGATTTTTCCATAAAAGCAATATCGCAGATACGCAAATATATACAGAATGCAATACTAACAAACCAACATTACAGCAGAATGATATTCCATCAGAACCATAACAACACAGACCGTAATTCGTCAGTATCTAAAAATGTCAGACCGCACATCAGCAGACCGTACTTTGTCAGAATCAAAATACAACCAACCGTTTATCGATATATATAGAATAGTAAAATGTTAGATCCGTACATTGACAGAATAGCAAAAAGTCAGAACAGCACATTTGCAGAATCACAAAATATTAAAACTTTCAATTGACAGAATCGTGATATGCTGGAACCGTACATCAACAGACTAGTAATACAACAGACCGTATTTCATCAGAATCATATTATATTAGAACGTACAATGACAGCATGTACTTCATCAGACTGCTATGTCATATAACTGTATTCTGATTGGATCGTGAATTATCAGAACTGTAATTCAGCAGAATATCATAATGTTAGTCAGTAGAAGTAGAACCGTAAAATATCAATACGGTACATTGGCAGAATCAGGAATCATCAGACTGTACTGCGCTCGAACGGTTCATCAATCATGTAGTCACCCCATTTCACTCGAATGAGCTCATTTCAATATAAATATGAATTTTACACAACTTTCTGGCTATATGAAAATGAATGTGATTATTTCAAATAGTTCATTGAAAAAAAAAACGGTAGGGAAAGGATATAAAAAATAGGTTTTTAGCATTTTACAACAAACATTTGAGCTTTCATATAGTTTGATCAGAAATACAAGATATAAAATAACTATCTGAATGTATATTCCATTCATCTGGTTGCATAGATAGCACAGATATGTCCCCAATCAATGTCGTCTGCATTCTTCTTATATAAATCCATATCATGCGCCACATAACATTATTTTGATATGTATTAATTTGTACCTATATTTTCGGAAGAAGAAAGAAAGTTTTACGAAATGGCGTTGAAAAGGAATTCTTGGTACGGTTATCGAATAACAACTTCCGAGTTGTAATTCGATGGTGCGCTGTTGATAGTAGGAGTTGATGAAAAAATGCTTTCATGGATGCTATTTTCAATCAAAAAAGGTTCCTCCATGGAGCTGATATTTATAAGAAAATGTGGGAGAATCTGAAATTGCTATAAAATATTCATCTTCTAGGGCCATATGTTGAGATTCATCATCCATTAGGGCAATAAATCGCTAATGTTTTAAGGAATTTGATTGAACATGATCCAGTTGTTCAAGTGTGACTGACATATTCCACTAGATATTTTCCTCTCAATCCGAAAAGATATACGAACTCAAAGTTCTTCCTCTTTCTGGGAGTCCATGAATCGATCTGAGAAGATATGAAATCCACACAATAAGAAACATTCGACAGTAAATTTTGCGTGAGTAATGTCTTGATAAATCCACCATTCAGACCAAGTTTCTGGAAAAAATTTGAACTCGAGCAAAATATTACGTTTTGTTTGTGTTTTCCGTTTGCGAATATTCTATTTCTCTACATAACTTGTCTGTCGTGAGCCCATCTCCATTTCTATACACATCTCGGATTATTTATCTGGAATGACATTTCACGTTGAATGCAAATGGAATGTCTGAGTGAGCGATTCTGGTGTAGACTGACAAGGCTCTGAATAACCTGTTTATGACACATTAATGATGAATAACATTTCAGTTCATCCTGTAGGAAATGAATGCACCATAATCAGAAAATAAAATTACGGATAACGAGCAACACCAGGACGGTGTTGGTCCTGGAATATGCATAAAACGTAAGGATTTATCTTAGGTAAGGCGATAAACAGGGTGTTTTCAAAAAACCTGGCTTCCTTGATAGGGTAATAATAATAATAATAATATATATTTCTCAAATTGAGGAGTACAGTTGATGCAAGAATGTAACAATGTACAATAATGAGAGAAAAAGTCAATAAAACCGTATATATACGTATACACATCATAAAACACAAAAATATATAAACTCACAAACAACAAGTAAATAAATAAGAATACAATTAATTGAATAGTTCACCATCATATTATTGTATGATGATAAGTCACCCATAGTTTCTTCAACCTACATTCAAAAATATGCACATTGAGGGAATCCTTGATATCTGTGGGAAGAATATCGTAGAATTTACAGCCATTATAATATACACTTTTTTCAAATAATGCTGTTCTATGAGCCTTTGATATTAAAAGACCTCTGGAACGAGTATTGTGATTATGACGATATGGTTGAAAGATACATTTATGTTTGAATATAAATGCACAAGCTTATATATTATACAGGGTGTTTCGAAATTCGACCGACAACGTTTGACAGGTGATAGCCCTCGTGATTTCATAATCATTGAGATAGGAACATTCGGTCTTCAAGTGTTCAGTTCTCGAGATACAGGGCGTTGAAGTTGAGAAATGAAAATAGTTGTTTCGCAATATCTCAAGAATAATTGAATATAATGCATTCAACTTCGGTATATGGTTTCATCTTTGAATGGGTCATTTTTTGACCTGGAAGCCATTCCGGACATTTTGTCCAGTGGTGCCCTACAGGGGGTTGTGGCATTTTTTCCTTCCATATTTTCTACGCCACTGATTAAATTTCGATTATTTCCAATTCCTCGAATTCATTGTTCAATTTTGTTCAGAAAATGCATCACCTTCAACTGAGCTGAAATAAACAGTTTTCGAGATATTCGACCCAAAATAGAAGATTGCATAGTAATATTTCATCATTTTCAGTAGTAGAAAATTGCAAAAATATTTTTCTGGTGTTGAGTAGATTAGATACAATTCAGATCTCATTCTGTAGCTGAACAGGAATAGTTATTCCACGCATAAAGAGAAAATAATTTTTTTTGTAATTTTCTACTACTGAAGAAGATGAAAAATTACTATGCAAACTTCTATTTTGGGTCAAATATCTCGATAACTGTTCATTTTAGCTTAGTTGAAGGTGATGCACTTTTTCAACATAATTGAACAATCAATTCGAGAAATTAGAAATAATTGAAATTTCATCAGTGGCGTAGAAAATATGTGCGGAAAAGTTATCAAAACCCTCTGTAGCGCACCTCTGGATAACATTCTCGGAATGCCTTTCTGGTCAAAAAATTAACCATTGGAAGATCAAACTATATACCGAATTTGAATGCATTATATTCAATTTTTCATGAGATATCGAGAAAAAACTATTTTAATTTCTCAACTTCAACGCCCTATATCTCGAGAACTGAACACTTCAAGACCGTATGTCCCTATCTCAGAGATTATGAAATCACGAAGGCTATCACCTGTCAAGCGTTGTCGGTCGAATTTCCAAACACCCTGTATATGATATTTAGTTCTTTGAATGCATTTCTGCATGATACCCTGTATCCTAGCTGAGCAATTATTCTTTTTACATATTTTTGAAGTAGGAATACCCTTTGCACGGATGCACTAGTACCCCAATTCAGAATGCCATAGCGAATGTGGAAATGAAAATTGGCGTGATACAATGTCTTCAATATATTGACACTACAATGATTTGACATGATCCAATCGAGAAGCAACACATTTCCAATTTAGCACAAAGTGCGTCGATATGAGGATGCCAAGAGTTTTCGATCCAGAACAATTCCCAGCATATTTACTGTTTCAGATTGAGTTATCATTTCATCATTATCTTTTAAAGATATATCAATGTTTTTTATAATACGAGTAGGAAATTATATGATATTTGTTTTGCCTTTGTTAAGTTTTAAATGATTCTTTTGAGATCACGAAATTATTTTCCTATATATATAGGCTGTGGTGTTCTTCAACATTTCCATATCGTCTTCTATTATCAATACATTAGTGTCATCTGTGTAACTGATAACGAATGCCGAAGTGTTATTGCTAATGAATGTTATAAGATCGTTAGCAAAAACCAAGAGAAACAATGGGCCCAGATTAGATCCTTGAGGTACTCCCTGGCCAATTCCAGAATCACTGCTAGAACATCCGCCAATTTTAACTCTATATTTTATTTCTTTGAGATATGATGTAACTAAGTCATGTGGTACTCCTCTTATACCTGATCTGAATAGCTTTGAAAGTGACAATTCATGGTCTACACAGGTAGGTACAACACTGCAAATAAGTTGGGTTTCCCTAGTGAAATAATATCGTAACGGCATTCGTTTTCAAGATATACATAAATGGTGTTGAAAAAATTAGTTTTCCACATATTTTTCACAATAATGGCAACATTGGGATAGAATCTGAAATAAATATGTTTTGAATACTGACACATCGCATGATTTTTTTTTATATCTTACTCTCATAGAGGGCGCTATAGTTCACACACGGTTCGTACCGAGTAGTTCAAAACATAACTTTTTCGAGGTTATATGTTTCAATTCAAAATTGGTGTGAACTTGAACATCATTGAATTCAACATCAAAAAGCTAACCTAGATAACACTCAATACTTTGTACCGTTTCCGCAATATCTCCATTTGAAATAAATGGAGATACCTGATGCTGGTATAGAATGATTTTCATTGAGATCAATAATTACCTATCCATTCAGATTAAAAAACAATAACGATATTCTTGTGCTGTGAGAATCACGAGTGATGAATTGACAAATATTTTACCAAAAACATAAAATATCGAAATTGTTAGAGTATAAGTGTTCGAACTGTACTCCATTTTCAGGAATACTCGATTCAATATTTTTTCTTGAAAATGCACCATTCTTCATGACGTGAATTAATCTTTGTAGCATGGACTTTTTGTTCAAGAAACAACGAAACTGTGTAATTCATGGTAATTGGTAATTGGTAATTCAGTACTCTAAGCATTAAAAGTGTATTATTGTTTTCGGTTTTTTATAAATAGGTGATAGTTTTTTATAATAACTTACTGACATAGCTTCATACCAGCAACAGGTATCACTTCATAATTTTCAAATCGAAATAATCCGAAAACGGAACTCAGTATCGAGTTTTATCAAAAGTGCCTTTTTGGTGTTGAATTGAATGATGTTCAAGTTCAAACCAAATTTGTATTGAAAAATCAGATCTCAAAATAGTAATATTCAAAATACTCAGTACGAACCGTTCAACTTGTTTCTTCATAAGAGTTATATATAAAAACAGGTTCATACAAAATGTCATTACAATGTTGCCAGTAATTTTGACATAATCGTAGAAAGAGTGATTAAATAATGTCTTCAACACCTTCTATCTTGAAAACGAATTGTGTTATGACATTTTTCCTGCTGAGCAAACCCAACTAATTTTGCAGTGTTCTACCTACCGTAGCATGAGGGTCAGGTTTTTTTTTAAACACCCTGTATGAATAAGAGAGACATCTTCAGACGGTTGGAGAGGAATACAGTCATGGCTCATTCAGGAAGCGATGGAATTAGAATAATGTCATATTTCTTCAATAGACAAAGTTAGATTTCATCAAATTGAAATTCATCATTGTGGAACTCCACAACTTGTGTTAATCCAGAAATACCATCTGTTATCAAAGTGGTTTACTTGTTGTACTACACTGTACTCTCGACTGTACTCTGTAGCGAGAATAATGGAGGGATTATACTTCTTTTTTTTTAGTTGAGACAGCGAGTAACTGTGTGGTTGCAGATCATTCAAAGATACTATAATCCTATACCTTCAATCTCAGACACTACATGAAAAAAATAGGTCTAGTGCAAATAGAAAAATCAGTTTGAATAATAAGCAATTGTGTTACTACACAGATTAGTTATTGAAACAACAAGGTATAGTATCGACAACCATTTGTATTTGGCATTCGTAGCTAAACAATTTATTGACTGTTCGGTCTCGAAACTCATTCAGTTCTCCTAATGAAAATATCTATCATGAGCAGTCAATTTTGAGAAGTGATGTTGGCAAGAAGAAACGATCAGTAGTCCAAAAATGATTCAGGATCACGTTATACCTACTAAACACATAATATCCATATATTGATGAAGCGAGTGGTGGTCAATTATGATTATCTGTCTGTATACAGGGTGTTATTTAATTGCTGGCTGAGAATACAGAACACGGTTCCTTTGCTCATTTCAAGAAGAAAGTAGGTTGTTGAAATTTGATGTACTCTTTATTCATTGACATTCACAATATGAAAAACTATTATGTCCATGTTCATGAATACCTGTTAAAACAAGACCGCAACGTAATTGATCGAAAGTCATTAATTCAAATTCAAAATATAGGGCACTAGCCTACTTGTTTCAATTTCCTTATGTCACAATACATGAAAATGTTTTTTTCGCGCGTTTTCTGAACGGAAAAAAAATCAGGAGGTCAAATTTTTGCAAGATTATTGGGGATTTGAAAAATGATTTTGTTTTTCTTGAAAAAGCTAGTGCGTAGAATATTTTTTTAGAAAAATCCCCAGTATGCGGACGCCACTAGTATATAGGAATATTGAAGAATATCCTGCATCAAAGAATGCCTATTGGTGCTCAGTGAGTGCATGACAAATTTCATCAGATTATCTGTAACAGTATCGAAATTATGATGAGAAAGGGTATTTTTTCTTAAAATTTCAACATCCTACAGTTCGAATGTTAAGAGGTAAAGTATATCCAATATCAATTGCAGAATATCCCGCACTGTGCGGCGTCGGCGTGTTTGAAGTTTCCTTTGAAGTGACTGCAGGTGCGGCACGATAGATTCTGCAATTGTGTTTGATTGACGACATATTATGTTTCATATGAACTTCTCTCCTCCAAATGAGCAAAGGAACTATATGTACTTCTTCTGCAGCCATCAATTATTGAGTGCCACCCTGTACATACTCACAAAGCAACAGATCTTTTTTGCTCAAAAACTATCGAATTTTGGTGCTTGTCACACTTAAGGTTTTTCCGTGTAGATATTGCAACATTATAATCATATTATTTGTTCTGTTCTTTCAAAATGTCCAAAGAGTGATGTATACATATATCTGAAGCGTTGAGTTGTCGCATTTGTCCAGTTGGTCCAGACGGGCTCATTAGAGCAAATTGGTCGAAACTCTACTATTCAGCATTTGCTAACAATTGTGACAACTCTGTCATATTAGATCTTCTGGATATGAGATGCAAGTATCTCAAAACATACTGTGTATATATAATAGTACAATACTCCATCTGGGTAATCTGTGAATAATGTTTCAGATGAAAAAATCACCTAGATCGATGTGATAATTGGAAGAAGATTCAAACAGGATGACGAAAAAATGTTTCGACAGTTATTTGAAACAAATGCGAAACGCCCACAATTATTCAAATTATAGAGTGTTCATGCTCGATATCCATAATAGAAGTTTCAAGTTTTACGAGAAAAATAAGTTGTTGATCTTTTCAACTAACAATAATATCAAATGCTCATGATTGTTCAGGTAAATTTTTTCTGTGTTGTTATCTAAAGAAAATGAAAAAAAGGGCATTCGATACTTTTCTCTGTTATAAAAATGAATACTTTTTATTGAAACATTGTATATCAAGATTCTACAGATTCTCAGAGATAGGTTCATATGTCATCCAAAAAAATATTAGGAATATGTACATATGTCATCCAAAGAAAAACAGGTGAAATCAAGGCGGATCTCTGCAGATGATATTTTCAGTGTAGCACATGAATTAGGTCAATAAAGTCAATGCTCTTCCTACTCTCATATGAATGCAGATATTTTATGAAGCTTCGCTCGTACTCTATCTAATACCCTTTCAGGATTATTTCTTCCTCTGGATTCACTGGAAACGGGACAAAAGACCTGCTCTCAGTTTTTTATTTCTACTCGGAACGAACAATCGAACACAGTTCGTGATGTGTTTTCAAAAATTACATTGGATTGCTCTCATTTTTAATTGAAAGCTTATATCAAAGGCCACCATTTCAACTTCATACAATAGTGTGGGCAACGTTTAATTAATGTCAACTTATTTCGTATTTCGTCAAGAATAAAACGAAATATATACCATTGAAGCCAACACTTAATTATTATAGAAGGCCACAAGCGAATTTTAAATGTTCATTTAGAGGGAGCAAACAGCAAAACGTATTCAGGGCTTGATATGTCTTGACAATTTGAATTTGAATGAGCTAACATTATGTTAGGATCATTTAATTATCTCGAATAATTATTATGCGACGATGAAATTATTCATTGTCTGAAATCAAGTTTCGTTCTGAGAATAGTTCATGCCAACAAAGCGCACTTTCATCAATCAGAGTTTCTCTATGATCATTTTGACATGTTTTATATAAAGGGTGAGTCAAACATCTTTACCGAGCTCTCTGGAGGTGATAATATAGTCAAATGAAGAATAGGTATAGTTTGATAGGTTAACTAATGGTCCAAAATGTATATTGAGGGAGATATATATCTTCCCAAAGTTGATAAGATTCAAATAATTTTCCTGAATAAATTTTATACAGTAAAAGCCATCAGATTGAAATATCCTGCATAAATGTATGTTTATCAAATACATTTCTCTCGTTTCAAACGGCCCCCCCTATATCTCAGCTATCTTACCAGATCTGTATCGGTATGAATAATCAATAATATGACCAGTTCTTCAGAGACGTACAACATTTTAGACAGTGTCGTGCATTTTTATTGAAATGAATAGGGGTCAGTTTTTTATTAAATCATATCAGGCATTTTTCCACAGGAAAACCGACCTCATGGTATTATTCTTCACATATGTGGATTTTTACAAGATATGCCTATGAAGGGTTTCAGAAAAACAGGCACATCTGAAAAGCATCTTTGCGAACTTAATAATTATTTACTCGGAAACGGTGAGTTCAACATGAAAAAGTATAATCTCTTTTTCCTTTCAAATCATATGATTTTCCACCTATCGGAGCCATTATTAAACGTTCCAAAATTCGTAATTTTTTTGAAGTCAATATTTATGCGAGACTGAAAATGAAAAAAATGGAGCATATTCTGTTAATTCTGAATTGGGTGATTTTTTGCTTATGGGGGTTTGAAAGCATAAGGAACAATAATATGGGGTTAGATTTCCTGTAAAGAAATGCCTCATATGATGATTTTATGAAGAATCGACCCCTTTTTATTTCAATAAAAACGCACGGCACTGTCCAAAATGATGTGCATCTCTGTAGAACTGATCATATTGATGATTATTCATACCACACCAAATTTGGTTGAAATCGCATGACTAATAACTGAGATATAAAGGGGGCCGTTTAAAGTGAGACACGCTGTATACTTCCACATTTCTCATATTGTTATAAAGGGTGTTTTTACAGGTGGGTCATGGCTTTTTGAAGGAAACTATTTCTGTCATATTCTTCAATAAGATGTATAAATTCAAGTATTTGATTGAGCGAAAAAAATTTCATGAAAACAATTCTCTTATCTCTTATCAAAATACAAAAACGTTTATTCAAGTTATTTGGATTTTTGTAGTCGCATGAACACATTACCTAATTCATCGGTAACATCAGTATTTTAGGAGGCCATCATGATCAAAAAGTTTTCTTAATTTTGACGATTATGACATGAAATTTTTTATTGTCAATTCATGTTCAGTTCTGTTGCAAGTAATATTGATAATGCGATTTGCAACTGTGATTTTAAGAAAACGTATCAGATTTTTCTTTATGCAGAGATGTTTCCGGCTCGACGCGTTCCAAACTTAATAACAACTTGAAGGATTATGCAAAGATTGCGTGACAAATGATATTTCAAAACGTAAAATAGACACGTTGTCTGGCCAAGAAGTTCGAGGCCTCCTGAAATATTATTACTGAATATACTACAAGAACTGAATTATCTCCAATAAGGTTACAATTTTCGTATTTTGATGAGAGTACCATTTCCATGTAATTTTTTTCACTCCCAAATATTTCCAAAAACAGAACATACATGCATGCAGGAAATTTCAATCTGATTGCTTCTACCGTTCAGAAGTAATGCGGGAAAATTATTCGAATATTATCAAGTTTGGGAAGAATTTTATTATCTCCCTCAACATACATTTTGAGTTTTCAGGAAATTATTTGAACTTTACTTATTTTTCAATGTACAGAAACTTACACATTTTTGACTCACCCTGATGTTATAGTTCGATTCTCGAAAAGTACCCTCGGGATCCCGTTAGATGCAAATTTGAATGTGCGGTGCGTTGAACTTTGAACTCTGCTTCGATCATAATGCTGATTAGTGTACCCAAATTGGTTGGAAATAGATATATTCTATTGATTATTGCACAAGTTGATTACGAATCAATAATATATTATTGCTTTCAAGTCAACAGCAGTTCAGTTCATTTAAGAAAGTAACAGCGTTGGTACAACGTATTTTTACCATTTCTGCAAATAGTTTTTTTTTTTCATAAGTTGAAGGGTGATGAAATCAAAGATACGTATTTTTACCATTTCTGCAAATAGTTTTTTTTTCATAAGTTGAAGGGTGATGAAATCAACGATACATTTCTCTTCGAGTTTATAGTGATGTTATTCAGGGAAACGAGTTCTGAGTCATCCAAAATCGAAGACGACATCTAGGCCACTGATGGTAGTTGAATGATCTTTTGGTTTACAGTCATGTCAAACCTATTTTTCATATCTGAATGGAATCGACGACATCTGCGAAATCAAATTAGTCAGATTATCTTTATGTATATATAGAAATATAATGGGTATTTCTGGAATATTGGAAAAAAATTATCATTCGCTTACGTGAAAGACATATCTGAAGTCCTGATGCCACTGTTTACCATCGATGGATGTCTCGTTGGACACATTCCGAATCGTATCCAGGTCATTCTGAGGACATCCTTAGGACGTTCATAAGACTTTGTACCCATGACAACTCATGAAATTATATTTCCTGACCAATATTCTTCTCTACTCATAACTTAGATGACCATATGGATTATCTTTGAGAGTTCCTTCCCTACTCATAACAGATCATGTACCATCAAAGGCGTTCGTGCAGAGATATTTGGAGATATGTACTGGAGGAAAATTGAAGAAATGTAATGTCTGGGACATTTCATGATAGTTCTAGATGGGACCTCATCTGAGATCTGAAGTGATGCCAGAATATTAACTACTTGGGACATGCGATGGATGTCTCGAATTACCGTTTAATATTATATCCCACGTTCTTCCATGAACATTCTAAGATATGTAACGCACGTGGGATGTCTGAAAGATGATATTTCTAGGACATTTGAATTGATGTACCAGCTGAAATATTCTATGGAAGTCCTTGCTCGAACATTGTATGAGTTTTTCGAGATGGGATGTGCCTAGTACGATTATTTTGGGTCCAGGACATTCGGGCTAGAATTGCACCAAATAAGGACGTCCCTAGGACGTTGCGTGCTATCAGGGCATGAATTCATTATAATTCGATCATAAATGAGCTCTTATCATAGGAATGAATGGTAGTGTGTGGTGTAGCATTTGCCAACAATTGTATATTTGGCATGGTCAATATTCTGTTCTACATAGATAAACAAGTCGTTGTTCTCCAACACCCAGAACTCAAGGAGAATGGATGCATACCGGTTGTTCGTAGTTTCTGAATCCTATGTAATACTTTCTGAATCATAATTGATGTTTTCTGAATTACAATTGATTTTTTCTGAACTACAATTGACGGTTTCTGAATAACATTTCACTATTCTGAATCACAAGTCACACTTTCTGAATTGAATTTCACTAATCTGAATTGCATATAACGCTTCCTGAATTTCATTAAATAATCTGAATTCCAAGTCATAATAATGATAATAATAATAATAATAATAATAATGATAATAATAATAATAATAATGATAATTATTTATTTACCAAAAACACTCACAGTAGGTTTCGTCAAATCAGAGTCCGTTATTCAGTACGAACTGACATGTTTTTACACATAAAATTACATACTCACGTACTTACGTACTTACATATAAAAAAACACATTGAAAATATAAATATTAATAAGATACAAAATAGTTCCAAGTTTTGATAATGAATACATACAAGTGTGTAGCAACCTATTATTTATTCTGGGTGGAGATGTTGATATATTTAATAGTTATTCATTGCATGAACTCAACAAAGTTATAAAAACATTTTTCCACCAAGTATTCTTTCCAAACTTTTCTGAATGCTTGGTAAGATTTCAAGCTTTTCAGATTATCAGGGAGTTTATCGAAAATTTCAGGACCTGCATATTTTGGTGATTTTTTGGATTTACTTAAGTTGCATTTGGTTAGATGTAGTTTCCTCGCATTTCTTGTTTGATAATTATGCACATTGTTGTTTTTAAAGAAGTTGTTTTCATTTTTATACATATAGCATGATATTTTGAATATATAGATGCTCGTAAGAAAGAGTATTTTGTTATTTTTCATGACTGTTCCACATGAATCTCTGTAGATCATGTGAAAGATTATTCTAATTATTCTTTTTTGCATAGTGAAAACTCTATGGACGTCCGTAGATTGGCCCCAAACGACTATGTTGTAGCTCATTACAGAATATGCCAAGGAATAATATGCTGTTATCAGATTTCTTGTATCTATTTCCTTCTTCAAGTTTGAAATGGCGAAGGTTGCTTTGGCGAGGTTGGAACATATACCGTCTATTTCCAGTGTGAAATTCAGGTTATTATCTATAACAGTTCCTAGAAATGTTGTGCTGTCTTTTATTTCTATACTTTGTATTGCATGAGTTATCCCACTGTTTGTATTGGAGAAATATACACATACCGATTTAGTCCTGTTTACCATAAGTGAATTTTGTTGACACCAAGATTCATATTTTTCAATGGTTCTTTCTATTTTGAGTTCCAGGTCTTTTATGGTTGATGCCTCAATTATCACAGAAGTATCATCAGCGTACATAAAAATCTGACCTTCTGTAACATACTCTGGAAGATCGTTCACAAATATCAAAAACAAAAGCGGCCCCAATATAGAGCCCTGAGGAACTCCTGTATCAACACATTCTTTGTCTGACATTGCCTCTCCTATAGAGACACTAATTTTTCAACTCTAAAAAACAAACTATTCGTGCACAATAATTATCATGGAACGTCAAGTTGCTGTGCCACAAATGGCGGATGTTTGCTGCACCAAAGTGCCTCTTCCCTAATGTTAAATAGTCCTTCAGCGCGGAAAGTGTATGGGAGCAGCCGCAGTTTGGCGGTTTCCTGACATCCGGGCTGGAACTATCCCGGAGTTTCCGGATCTCTGACGACGTGACAGCGGAGAGAAGAATTCGTGTCACTGAATTATTTTCGGCGGGGAAAGCTTCGACGTTAATTAAAATCGGAGTGAGCTCGTCAGAGTGGAGAACTGGGTTGGTCGACTTGTTAAAACCATATGAACTCTGGATGCCTATTATTTTGTCGTCGGTGTAATGAAACTGTGGTGAAGTAGTTATTTTATCTAACTAGTGTATTAATCAGCACGCTTCACTGTTTCTTCAGTTGAATTACAATGATTAATACACTCATTTCGAAATACACATTTTTGATTGGTTGAAATATATATGTTGATAATCCAAAACATCATGTTTTCGATTTCGTATTTCGCTTCACTATTGGTGCAAGAACGACCTTGGCATGTCCCTGATGGAATATGATTTTAAACGTTCCTTCAGGGACATCCATCGGATGTCCCGAGTAGTACATATTCTGCCCCTGATGGTACATTCCTCGAAATATCTCTGCACAGACGCCCTTAATATTTCCAGGATCGTATAACAATCAAAATGTTCCTCAGGAACATCCTTCAAATGTGCCTTAGAGTTTTCCATTAGATGTTACAATTGGTAAATAAACTGTACTCTTCCAACGTCCTAGAAATTACGTCCTACGGACGTCCCAGTCGAAACTTTCAATATGTTGTCCCCGCGAGGACGTTAACTTACACTCTGCCGACGAATGATTGCTCGTAGGTTATGAATACTTTCCGTCGATGTCCTTCACGTGAGTCCATTGGACATCCTTGGGAAACTTTTTCAGGATACATTTGGGACCTTCTACAGACCATCAACTCAACTGGATGTCCTCATCAGTTATACAAGATCTGGTCCTAGGGGGACCCAGAAAAATTCGAATTCAAACATAATTCGAACGTCCCTGGGACATCTCATGGACATCCAATTGATATCCCTCAGCATTGCTGATAGGTTGTTCTACGGATATCCTAAGGATATCATCCGTAGTGCTTGATGAGGTATACTGTATAGGATTAAGGTATTCGATAGTTGTCCCAGGGACATCCCTCAAGGACTTCCCTAGTTGATCCTCAAGTATAACATTTTTGCGTTACACAGACATCTTTGTATTCCGATAGTCATTAATATTTTCGACCGAAGCGGTTTTGGACATTGAAATTTGGCATTTTGTTATCATATTGGCAATTCCTACAACCCCATAAGTATTCTCGGTTTCATCTCTGAACACCCTGTATAGTAGGTACTAAATGATATCTCAAAATACCTATAGAGAGTCTCAATTCAATAGCTGAGCAATTTTATTCAATGAATAATTCAAACTATCATTTCAAAAAACGATCGTCATGCATTGTATGAGTTGACTCTTGTATATTAATATATTGTTATCGTGATTTTGTAAATAAATATACAATTTTCTTATAATCATTCACGGCTAGCCATGACAATTTTCATCTACTGTTCAGCAAATCTCCGAAAATCACCATAATACTTGGCCTCTCACTAATGAGATTTCAATAATATATAGATAACAATATTCAATTAGATTTTTCCTTGTGAATTTTGTGCTCTCCACTTATTTTGTATGATGATGTATTTCGATAAAATGTTGGTTTCTATCAACAAATTATTCGTTTGAATTATATCAATAATTTTTCATTATGAAAAATGTTGATGAATTTTCAAGACTTCTGTCGTCTATTATTTGCATAAGAAGATGGATGGTGATCATATGTTGCAAGCGTGTCTTCTGATGACACAGATTTCCTGGGTAAGACCTTCAAGCTCAGCAATAAATACATTTGGTGTTTTATAAAAGCTATTTTTAACATACTTACACAACAATATTTCTGTTTCAGCTGCGATATTTGAGCATCAGAATTATACTCCTTTTTCAACTAACAAAGAAGTGTAGTAGTGTATTCAACCTCAAACTCCGTTTGTGTACATCTTCGTTTTCATAATTCCTAATTATTATCGTTCTATTATTGACTTCATTATTTAGGTATAAACAGATAAGTGGATAGTACAAAATTCATATTCACATATCTACATAAATTAATAATAACAACTTTCGTCGACATAGGAAAGCAATATGACGCACTCAAATATCTGCTATATTTGTCTTTTATTGAAATCCCAGTGAAAACATTTTTCTTCAGAGGAAAACCATTGTTTTTTATCACTGTTCTATATGAGTATTGCATGATAACATTGCATCATCAAATTATATGATGATTGTTAATCTGCTGTATTCAATTATAATATGTCATCAGCAGCAGTTTTATTCCGTGAAAAATATAGAGAAAACTGTTGTTGAAGTACTCACTAGAACACCAAAGGAATAGTTTGATGAATGTTCATGAGTTGACAAAATTGTGTGGCAGATTGCTGATGTTATTCGGGTCATTATACAGGGTGGCCCACGGTCGATGGTATACCTTAGACGTATACGGAAAACGGTACATTGGATTATCCTGAAAATTTGGTTACTCTAATAAGCGTTTGTGATCTAACGATTCAAAATATTTTCAGCGAAGCAGCGTTGCCACTTTTACCAAAAAGTAGCATCATCTTTGTTATTTCGAATGGAACACCCTGTATTTCATTGCGTTTTTAGATTCTTCTCGAAGAGCTGATTTCATCAATTCATCACACTTGGAGTCTAGCAGGAATTATTACAGAGATATAGGGTGTTCAAAATCGAGATTTTTCAACTTTAGGATTTTTTTGTGTCGAAACTATTCATCATTGGTCAGAACGGCTTACAAGTCCCTATATTAACTTTTGATTAACTATCTACCGACAGACCGAAGATCTCGCCGAAGATTCAGAATTTTGATCACCCTGTATCTGTTTCAATTAAATGTCAGTAGATAGTGAATCAAAAGTTAAGATAGGGACATGTAAGCCGTTTTGATCGATAATGGATAGTTTCGACACAAAAAATTCCTGAAATTGAAAAATCTCGATTTTGAACACCCTATATCTCTGTAATAATACCTGCTAGACCCCAAGTGTGAAACATTGATGAAATCAGCTTTTCGAGAAGAATCTGAAAACGCAATGAAATACATCAGGATGTTTCATTTGAAATATCAAAGATGATGCTACTTTTTGGTAAAAGTGGGAACGCTGCATCGCTGAAAATATTTTGAATCGTTAGATCACAAACGCTTATTAGAGTAACCAAATTTTTAGGATAATCCAATGTACCGTTTTTCGTATACGTCCAAGGTACCATCGACCGTGGGCCACCTTGCATGTATAGTTTTTTCTGTTCTATAAGCTGATGTATTTCGAAACGAATGATATATAAACGTTTGCAGAACACGAGCAACGCTATGTCGAAAAATTCTAAGTTTGCACTAAGAATGATCTTGACATAAATTATAAGCATTGTGACGGAAGAAGCATTGTACTCTCTTCAGCAGCCTTATACTGCAAAACTGCCCTTTAAGAGCTGTAATATCAATTATGAAACAGATTCGCATTGTCATTCAAAAATTATTGAACATCATTGTTAGTTGGGCAATCAACAGTCGGATTGCAGAAACAAAAACATATTGTTTTCGATCATCAACACAGACAGTTCAATAGTATATCACATAACTATAGACTCATGAAGAGATGTTAATAGCACGTCATACCAACTAATCAGAATAAGCTTCTCGAATGAGTTTTGTTGCCTCAAGCTCCGAAACATCAGTAGCCACATAGTAGAGCAGTTATAACAAATCCTTTTTGTGCCTTATACGAAACTCTGCGGTTCAGATACGTGATGTGGGTTCAGTGAGGTCAAGGGTCAGCTGGCTCACCTGGAGGCCCCTTCTAATTAGGTCGTATCGAGCAAAGGATTTATCATGTGACCGCTGAAATTACCATTAGCAGAAGGTCCGTTCATTTTGTCAAAGAGTCTCGTAAGTGCCTTTCGGGTTTTGCCTCAATAGAAAACATGATTATATCAATGGCGATGATAGTACATCATGCACTTCAGGGTCAACTGTGGTTTGAAGTTATTCATAAGAATATTATTATTTTTCTACTGTAGTAGTCCATACTCAAAGTGGAGTGGAATGATCAAGAAAGAAAACTCAAAGTCGTCTACACAATTTCAATGTCAAAGGAGGCAGTCAATCATGCTTCAATGAGGTTTGATACATGTTTCGGCCATTCAAATGGCCATCTTCAGTCAAATTAGCAACAGAGTGTATCTACAATAGAAAAACCAAACATCATTAATGTGACGTCTTATGGACAGCCACTGTTTGACGTCGTATAGACGTCAATCTATGGTCTTTATATTTTTTTGGGTATTATTATCATTATCATTATCATTATCATTATCATTATCATTATCATTATCATTATCATTATCATTATCATTATCATTATCATTATCATTATCATTATCATTATCATTATCATTATCATTATCATTATCATTATCATTATCATTATCATTATCATTATCATTATCATTATCATTATCATTATCATTATCATTATCATTATCATTATCATTATCATTATCATTATCATTATCATTATCATTATCATTATCATTATCATTATCATTATCATTATCATTATCATTATCATTATCATTATCATTATCATTATCATTATCATTATCATTATCATTATCATTATCATTATCATTATCATTATCATTATCATTATCATTATCATTATCATTATCATTATCATTATCATTATCATTATCATTATCATTATCATTATCATTATCATTATCATTATCATTATCATTATCATTATCATTATCATTATCATTATCATTATCATTATCATTATCATTATCATTATCATTATCATTATCATTATCATTATCATTATCATTATCATTATCATTATCATTATCATTATCATTATCATTATCATTATCATTATCATTATCATTATCATTATCATTATCATTATCATTATCATTATCATTATCATTATCATTATCATTATCATTATCATTATCATTATCATTATCATTATCATTATCATTATCATTATCATTATCATTATCATTATCATTATTATTAATATAATTATTATTATTATTATCATTATTATTATTATTATTAGTATCATCATTATCATATCATTATTATTATTATTATCATTATTATTGTGTATGTATAGGAAAACGAAGTTATGAAAAAAATCAATTAATCTATCCAAATAACTGTATAAATGTATAATAAAAATGTATTTTATTCCATAGGCTTCCCTTTATTTTCAATGTTTAAATTTAGCGCCAAAGACAATTCTCACATTACCGACCAGATGGCCAATGGCGATCAAGTAATCACGCGAAGAGATTGTGTATGCGACTCGCGACCATCTCGCGACTGCCGTTAGTGGCGTTAGTGCCGTTCAGCGGTCCGGTCTGTGGTTCAGCGTCAAGCTTGCATCGTGCATGGTGCGTTCCCGTTCATGAATGGGTGTTGTTTGTGAACGGCGTCTGTGCCATTGGATTTGTTAAGAATGTTAAAATGTTGAGTGTTTGAGTGGTATTTCTATACAGTCTGTTTTTCACGTGAAAGTATTCAGGATGTATTGTGTAATACAATCTGATGACAGTGGAAGCAACAGCGTAGCTGTTGTTCACGAAATTTGGCTGACGCCGTTGAAAAAGGATGTGTTTTGGCCGCCATTTAAAGACAGCAAAACATACAAAAGAGCTCTCTGTGAAGGGGCAGCCATCGACGCTGAAATTTTCAACTATATGTTAATAAAATCTTCATTCGTAGCAAATTTATTTTATAGCACAAATGATTACATTCCTCACCAGATTATAGATTATAACCATTAACTCCAAAATTTTATGAAAAAAAAAATAGGCGTCTTATTGACGTCGGAAATTGGTCAGTAGTGTCAGTTTAAGGTCCAATTTGAAAACACATACTGACGTCTAAAAGACTTTCAAATATGACGTCATTTGGATGTGTCTTACTTACGTCATTTGGACGTCGCATTTGTTGAAATAAAGACGTCTTTTGGCCGAATGTGATGCCGTCAATTAGACGTCATATAGTCGTCATGTGCTACCTGGGTATTTGATTTATTTGATGGAAAAAGAAGTGATGTTGGTGGAATTTGAGAGGAAGGCAAAGAGCCCAATCCTCCAAAAGGAAAATCAAATTCTCCATGGGTAGCTGATGAAGCTCTGCGTGTCTTGATCATTATTGAAATAATGGAAAACCAAAGCGCTGTCAATGATGAAAATAAAACCTATTGAAGAGTAAAGGAAAGATAGAAAACTGATTACTCAATGGAAACCTGTGATGGCAAGTAACAATTCACTTACCTTAAGCAATGAATACAGAAGACATTCTCCATGTCATATAATATCAAGATTCTTCTGATACAAACTTTGAACCACTGTACCTATATTTTTGTTGGACTCTTGTTCTGTGCGAAAATCTACTATACACGCCAACTTCAGACTCCAGATTCCATCCAGGTAAGAGCAATTCGTCTGGTGAGTGATGCCACACTTACTTACTCTCTGACCCCATTGAAACTCCGTAACTTTCACTTTTCTATACACAGGCAGACGAACTCGACAGACCCAGTCAGTACAGCATTTCGTCATTTTCCTTGGAAATATTATCACGAATAGAACCTACGGTATATCAGTTATTTCGTACTATGAGTGTTTTATAAACATAAAGTTAATCAAATCATCCGTTGACATTGAACAATGAGAACTGAACAAGGAACTGTCATGAGAAACGTGCGAGTCTGATGAAAATATATATATGACAATTGGACGTTATTATTCATTGTTGTTCATTCATATTTGTCATTGCTATCCATAATGTACCATGCTTCAATAAATATTGTTATGTTTGAGTGGAGTCTATCGTACTTCCAGCTACCCCTAATATATTAGTGCCAATTTGAATTATCCCTCTCGCAAACGCTGAAGCCAATCAAACTCCTTATAAATCGATATGGGTGATATACCAACCCCATGTTGTGACATAGTGGAGGTCCTACCGCTACCTATGACATTACATCGTAGTGAAAACACCTAATATCGCCTCCCCACCTACTTTCGTAACATGATGGTGGGAAACACATAATTGTGTCAATATTTTGAACAAGACTCTATACCCAATCTCGTTCATCTTCATAAAACGGCGAAACTTCAAAATTCATTGCCAATAGAAGTAGTTCCAAAAACTTATATCCTCCGAAAGTTCGAAGAGCAATTACAACTCCTTCTTCCTCTTCCTATCCTCAGGTACGCACGATATTCCACGAATATCATAAGAATCTCCTTACTGGCGCTCCAAATGAGAATTAAAATTTTCAATAATAATATTTGAAATAAATTTCTCCACCTGCATTTCACCGTTTCTCTTTTATAATTGAATGAGTGAAACTCAAATTTCTTTAGCGACATAATTTGATTTCCATCATGTGAATCGATATTTTCGACTTGGATCAAGCTCAATGAACTACAAGAAAATTTATTTGGCAAAAGAAGTTCAAGATCTACACAGCTATTTCTGTATTCAGCGAATAAGCGTATGGCATCATCTTGCACATAAAAATATTCATTTCCCGAAATCCCTATTTATATTGCTATTTCTGGATCCGTTGGAGTAAATTGAATTGGATTCCCAAGAAGGCTGCATTGTTTATAGATAGCATTGGGTATGTTGCAAAAATATGAACATGAATGAACATGAGATATTCGAAGGACTATCTTTGTGAATAAGGGTTTTCGCGAGTAAGTTCAGGATATGGCCCGTTAATCAACCGAGGTCGCCGAATAGCATTTCGCTTGGATCATTATGAGAATCTGTTCTCGTTTTCTGTTGCCAATCAGTCATTACGTTTATATTACCTCCAGAAATTCAAGAAGAACACCAATTCCTACCTCATTTCCCTTGGTTATAATAATAATAATAATGTGTCTTTAGTTTTCATTCATGAACAAAATGGACAAGAGTATTTATTGTATGGAGGAGGCAACATTCAACAAGGATGCTCTTCCATACAACCCCCTTAGTAACCAACAAGTTGAAAGGCTTTTTTCAATTAATTTAGGAAAGAATAAATCACCTACTATTGAAATATTGTACTATGAACAAATGACATACTGATGACAGTAATGATAATGAAAATAATTATAAAAATAATAATTGAAATGACAGAAATAATAATTCACTAATAGAGAGTAAGGGTTTCTCATGTCATATATATATGATTTGGCATATATTTTGAATGAATTGGGGGTCCAGGCAGATCTAACGCAGGTAGGTAAAGAATTGTACGTGTGAGTGGAAAACATGAAAAACACTTCTGGAATTGGGCAGTATTGTTCTTTGGAACGGTATAACATTCATGTGAACGTGTCAACCTGTCATGTATGTCGCGATGTTCTCTGAACATTACAGGATATCACTTTGCGTGGAAACCACAACATGAAAAAAAATCAATATCACAATTCATTGAAGAAATATTTGATTATATAACCAAGTGACTGAACATGGACTCGATTTGTTAAAAACATTCACTCTGATGGTATTCGAGTTCGGTTGTATTAACAGTTTGAAGTTTTCATTCCCCTTCCTCAAAATACTATAAGTATCAATTGAAAGTAGGGAAGAAGCCAAATTCTCAAAATGAAATGCGAAGGTCACAAAGAGAGAGAAGTCATTACCACATACTAGTTCGAAAAATGAACGAAAATGGTAGATAACGAGAAAAAACAACTACTTTCCTGGCTATATGCCACGCAGAACATTGGACTACATTTTTCTGAAATCTATGCGATAGTTCGTATAAACGAATGGAATCGCAAGTGCTTCCTTCCTAAACGCTGAGCTGCGCTTAAGTGGTTCAGGAACGCTGACTACCTGCAGACCGGTTTCGAGCCCCAACCAACATTTTAAGAGAATTATACCAAGCAGAGAGGAGAAATTACTCGAAGAAGTCGAAATTTACTAATTTCCGACAAAATATTTTACCTTTATGCCCTGAGTAACTTGAAAGTTATGGATTAGGTTGTAAAATACCTGGTTAGGACCTCAACATTTCCTATAAAATCCATCAACTTCATAGACAAATTGCATAGTTGGAAACTACTCATTACAGACTTCAAATATAACTTCATGGTCCTAGTGAGCATTTAGTTATCAATTAGGTAATATTTAACATCAAAATCACCAGTAAAATGTCTTCCAGGCCCTCGAACTATCAGGATATTTATTGGAGTTGAAATTTACCAAATTCTAACTTGATAAACGATCATAAAGTCAGGGAATAATCAGATGGAGAAAATGAGTCGGATTTATACTCTGTTTTGCCTATTTTTGACCAATTGAGTCGAAGGAGTTTCTTAGACTTTTTTTAACCTAATCAGTACCAACTTCATATCCGATGAAGGCAAGATTACCACTATGAAATCCTTATAGAACGAAGTGTCCTTGAGAGAGCCGAGAATACCAAAATTAGTCCTAAAATCATGTTCTCAAAGTTGATGACTATTATTGATCCTGGTGCTCCGAGGTCGGCAAATGTTTTGAAATGATCATTAATTTCTGAAAATATTAAAAACTGGAGACAAGCGCAATGTATGAGTTTTGAATGTTTTATTCTTTATCACCAGTGAGTGGTTCAGGTAGCTTACCGCTTGAACGCTTCTATAAAGCAAATCATGATATCTTTCTATACATTACGATGATGTTTGATCATCTGAACCATCGATTTGTTTTGACATTCGAAGTTTTACTTCCACTTATTCCATTGGTCAGATCTGAATGCATATTTCAAATAACTTTTATAAAAAAAAAACAGGTATCAATTATTACACTTCGGTTGAGAACGTACAAAAATGGCAAATGTACTAAAAGTATACTAGAACGGCAACACTGTTCGAGAGATGACAACACGGCGATGGACTTTTCTGATTCGCTGAAAAATGAAGCCTGTCATCCAGCGACCAATTAGAAAACATACCGTGGTGCAGAATAAGAAATTGAAAGCGAACAACGAACATTTGACAAATTATATGATTATAGGGAACATCTGATAATATAAATCCATCAGATTGACTGCTACTCAAATAATATACTCGTTGATATAGTCTAAAATCCCAAAATGGGGAAATTGGGCTCCATAGTCAGAATATACAGAATTTTCGACTATGAACGAAGCCTATTCGCCCTGAAAGTTGAAGATTCTGGAAAATTCGACTTTCAAGTCCAATATGAAACCGACGCCATATTTGTTGGCTCGAACCTTTTTCGCCATTGACGGAAAAAGAAGAAATCTCTACATAGCGACCACATCCTAATGAATAGTGATACAGAAAAGGTTAAATTTCGCATATATGATCATATTCTACCAGTTGATTCATTTTTAGATGGAATTGTTGAAAAATAATTCGAAAACACAAAGAATATCATCCAGTATTTTTCTACAAATCCAATAATTTCGTGGGCCCACTAATTTTACATGTGTAAAATCAACATTATCACAATAAATTTTGCATCGCAGGTTGAATAACGATTCACAACAACCTCAAATAAGCTAAACAACATGCATATTATCTACACCTTCCACTACTATCGAGTTTTCTTTTGAACGCCATGTTCATAAACTACTAAGTCTCCACACGTAAATGAGTAGGTATAGTCGATCGTGAAACACGGTACATATTTGTTTTCCGAACCCAACCAAATGACAGTAAACCAGGTAGAAATCTTAGTAAACCCACCCATAAGTAGGTAATGAATAACGTCAGAATAACTAAAATCAGACCACTATCCGGCTAGAATTAGGGCACTTTTACCTAATTGTTCCCCCGACCTATTGGTCAAGATACCCTAATATCCCTATTCTTGTCTTCTGAATTACTTCCAGTTTTTTCCCCATATTGGTAAATTTGAAGTAAATGAGACGTAATATTCACTTAGGCCAAATAAGTCGTTGACCTATTCTAAGGTCGAAATGACGTATATTATACCTAAAATGTTTGTTGGGGCTGTTGGCTCTCATCAGTACAGGGCTGTCCCAGATAGCTTCTCGACCGCTATCTGGTGCGAACCTGACCCAACGTAGACGCATCTCAGCATTTATACCATACGAGGCGTTCGAAGTCCGCGAAATGAAAACGCGAACGCCGAACGCCAGATAGCGGCACCAGATAGCGGTCAAGAAGCTATCTGGGACAGCCCTGTACTGATGAGAGCCAACAGCTCGAAACGGGTCTGCAGGTAGTCAGCGTTCCTGAACCACTTAAGCGCAGCTCAGCGTTTAGGAAGGAAACACTTGCGATTCTATTCGTTAATATGAACTATCGCATAGATCTCGGGAGGATGTAGTCCAATGTTCTGCGTGGAATATAGCCAGAAAAGTAGTTGTTTTTCTGTCGTTATCTACCATTTTCGTTCATTTTATGAACAAGTATGTGGTAAAGACTTTGAGTTTCTCTGTCCTTGTATCAATAAAAATTCTGATTTATTGATAGATTTGTCCAGAAGATCCCTGTGCACTATAACTTTCGATATCAACTGACATTTTTTTTTTCAACTGATGCCGTGGATATCTGATGATCAGTCCCTAGTTAGAAAACCTCCCACTCAAAATTACCTTCACAAAGAACCTTTGTGCCTTATGATGAAAACATTCCATCCACAAATGACTCAAAATACATTACAGTCACGAAAAATCCTTCGACAGCAGGTGTTGAGTTGGCGTATATGATGAATTGATTAAAAACACCAGATAAAATCGATGTGTGTATTCCTATTAGAGACAATAGCTTAATGAGGTGTGCGTGTGCAGCTAGGGACATCAGATAATTGATGAGGAGCAGCGAAATAGGCCAACCCACAAATGAAACACGGATATCTCAATTAACGTGCGAGGTCGATATAATTCTCCCTTGGTCGGATCAGAATATACTACCTTTATGGAAGAGTAGGTTTCAGCGTATCAGTTATATCCTGATGGAAGTTACTGTGTTCAGAAAATGAGATGCTTGGAAGATCTCCGAAGATTGAGGTAATTGTGATGATCACGATAACCCAAGAGGATAAACTATGATTATCAATATGTTCAGTGAACGCAACATCATAACAGCAATATCATAAATGAAAATGTCGTCACTTCAATGATAAAATCTAGTTATCTATAGCATATCCATACTCGAGAGAGGTCAACATAGACTACTATGGAAGTCAATACAGCTAGACCTTCGTGAACACAACAAACGCATACAAAATAAACCTGATGATTTGAACAATATATAGGGTGACGAAGGTGATACATATCACAGCGGACATGCTGATTACCCATGAGAACGAATCACATTCTATTGAAACGAAATTAAAGTGAATTTTTATAATATGATAGAGGAATATACTCAACAGTCCACATCGATATTGGCAAAGGCATTAGATCAGAGGCAATGAAGCAATCATGGTCAGATTATACTTGAATTTGAATGAATATTGGCTACTACTTCGTATATATCACGATATTCTCCAGGGGATGAACAAAACATCAATCCTACTAGATTAGATCAATGACGAGATATATACTTTCAATCAAGTAAGTATAGTATCCGTGACAACAAAAATTCTCTGGATTACAAACAACCTAAATCAACCAGAGAACACTCACATCAATTCAAATTCCATATTTCATTGGACACATGATATGTTTCCTGGAAAAAACATTCACAACAGGATCTCACTGACAAAAAAACTCACAGCTGATTGTGAATGTTGCATATTCATCCTGGATCTTCCACCATCCACAAATGAAATCGATGAGTAATTTCGTGGAAGTGGATATACAGAAGTCACGCAATCAGGGTGGATGAAAACAATAATAACAATGCGTTTCAAGCTGAGCTCATGATCCTCTGCTTTTCATTGTAACCATGCTTCTACAGCTTCATTGGAACTGAATTATCGATGAAAATTGTTATTCTTGAAAATGTTACTATCTTTGAAAAATTGTAGTTTGAACTTCTGGTTAAAGTATTCAAAGCTGCATCTCCCATATTCTCTTAAGACACATATTATCGTTGTAGGACGTTTGAAACATATTTGCCATTCGCCTATGATGGTCTCTCATTCAATGTTTAGGATATGACTGTGATTTCCTCTCCGCCAAGTGCAATCGTTTCCTACTGATAAATGAATTCTAGTCTGTTTGATTCTGAGGTACATTATCTGATTGACAACAATCATTGTATACCTACTTTTTTATCTCTTGGAGCGCACTGAAGGAAACTCCTATAATGTTCGGAGCAATTCGTGCGTATCTAAGGAGGTATAGGGAGAGGTAATAGTGTTGAATTTTCATTTGAATCTCCGTAGGATATGAGTTCTTGGAAATATTTGCATTGGCAAATCATTCGAAAGCTTTGCCGTTCTATAGGCGATCAAGTTTTGGTAAAGTGTAGTCCGACAAACTCCAAGGTTAACAGACTCGGATTGCTAGTGATGGAAGTGGCAGAGATTTCTGGGCAAATCATTCGAAAGCTATGCCTTTCTATAGGCGATCAAGTTTTGGTAAGGTGTTGTCCGACAAACTCCAAGGTCGCCGACTTCCCTACAGTGTTCTAATGAGGTCATAAGATGAGTGGAAGTGGCATTATCCAGCAGAAGAATAGCTCTTCTCTAGATGGAATCAAACTCGATATCGCTTGACGAGGAATAAATATAACAGAGGAAAAGTTTTCATTAATGCTCCCGCTATATTCATATTGCCGTTCGGGAAGTGTGCCTCTTTATAAGATTATTTAAAAAGTTTTCCCCGAGCTCGTCCATCGCATATACTTCTCAAAACTGAATTCATTTTTATTCATAGTAAAACCTCCAGCTCCAGGCAGTTGATATGTTGAAGTTTAGTAATTTCTGCATGCAATTCATCTCAGCTACTTTGAAACTGTTGAGATTTATTGGAAATTGGATCTTCAAGAATTGGAGCACTTCAGGATCAGAAATATACGAACTTTATATTACATATAAGCAGGGACATTACAATTAAGGAGATTACTCATGCACCTCCATGGTCGCCAATGATTTCTTCAGCATTGAAAATCATTCTAGAATTCACGAAACTACCGAAATAGATGAATTACATTATATTTTCATCAAATGATCATTGAACCACCATTTTGCTACTCATATTTCAGTTCTTTGGCTGGGTTTCACTCTCACACCCGTTTCTCAGATATCATTCACCAAGTAGACTAATCGACTTTATTGCCAAGGTATTACTATGCGAACATATTTCTTGTTCGTGATGCCTACACCGTTTTCTCTACGATTTTTATCAATAGATGAGAAAATGTGTACAGATCAATGTAGACAAAGCTACGAGAGACATTACATCATGATCCTTTTCGATATTTGAGCACCTATTGAAGTATGGTTATGGTTTCCAGCTCTGAAATTATTTGGAAACGCCAGTAAAACCTGAACGAGTTTTGGAACATTTTGGAGTAGCGAAGGATGAACTAGTGGAGAAACTAGCCAGAAAAAACACCAAACACCCATCGTCTGACCAGTACATTTATGCAGAATCTGCAGCAGTACTGAATCAAAATGAATTAAAAACAAAAGCTGAACAGAGATAAGACTTCTGCGAGAATCTTCAAGGATTCAGATAGGCTACAATACTCCTGGGTTCATATATCCACAAAATATCTAATACGAAAAGGAATTTTCGTGGCGGGAGTCCTGACAGGGCACTGCTGGTAAGATAATTTCTAAGTGACCCCGACTCAGAAGAGAAACATAAATGCAGGTCCTAAGGAAAGGAGAATAGAACATCTATCCAAATACTCACGAATGAGATTTTCACCCTACAGAACCAAAGAATCCTAATTTCTGAGGAATATTGGAATAGAGAACTTGCTACAGCTACGTAGAACAACCTGACCTATTATAGCAAGAGAATGTGACATAATGGGTAATTCAGATCGCAGCGTAGCCACTCAGAATGCATACAATACGATACATGTATAAGAATCCATATGAATAGATATATTTCAATATAAAATTAATAGTTGCCTTCGATTACCATATCATGAAGTTGACAGCTTCAAGTTAGTAAATAGTATTCATACTTTTCGATAATGTAAGAATGGGGGACTTCGCTTGCTTAGTTGCTGAACTGCCAACATAAATACGTCTACCAATCAAGAAGCAATACTATGGAAGTTTCTTTACTGAATTGGCTTCATTTTGATGCGAGTCTACTCACCTCACTAATAAAAGGAGATATCCAAGAAAAAACGGTAATTTCAACTCCAGTTCCGATTAGTTGAAAATCATGTTGATGCACCAGCTTTCATTCATAGCGTCGTTAATTTCATTACTAGTCACATTGATGTTACATATATTCAAGATTATTCTATTTATGGACAACACCATCATGTATAATTCTTAGGAACAGGAGTTTGATCGTTGCAGAAGGAAAAATAACCCAAGGAAGTGTCTCTGAGTAGATGAAACCATAACTGTGTGGAAACGAAGAAATCACAGTCCATATCATAAATAGAAACACCAACATACATACACGGACTTCTCTAAGGCATTCGATAGAGTAGATCATCATACTTTATTGAGAAAGATTGGTAATTTTGAGTTTTCGGAACATCTAGTGAATTGGTTTAGAAGTTTTCTGACGGGTCGTACACAACAAGTGCAAATCGGAGAATACAAATCAAGAAATATGTTAGTGACATCTGGGGTCCCTCAAGGATGGTACTGTTCACTACTCCTATTCAATATTTTTGTGAATGATATCGGAAGCTGTTTCATAAACTGTTTATGTTTGCTGCTGCTGTTTGCTGACTCTTGATGATCAAACATCAAGATTTCTATCGAACTATTCTTCAGGAGATTTTATAAATAACATGAAGATATTTGGATATGAAAACCATGATATGTATCAATTGTCTCTAGCAACTATAAAGTCAGTCGCATTTCGTATTGTTCTGTGCATGGTTTGTTTGATAACTGGACTAGCAAGCTACTTGATCTATCAAAGTACTCGAAATAAGCTAAGGAATATTCAGTGATGTTTTTTTAATTGCGAAACGATCTGATCTGTTCTCATTGTGACTTCCTATAAATTTATGTAAGTCTTCCTGGAGGAAGGGCATTTTCAAAATGAGTATATATAGTGATGATCTGAGATCTGAGAAGTTTACTTTTGCATATTGTTCATGAACAATTATGAACAGAATGAGAAGAGCTATGAAATTCCATTCCAGTTCAGTTTTCCTCATGCAGTGAACATCTTTAAAATATTGATGTTCCTGATGTTCGTGATAGGGTGAGCTATTATGATGTAAGCAGATCCTCATACTTGATGGACTCTACATATTAAAGTGGAGTTTATTGGGAAGAATGTCTACCCGAAGATCAACAACTGCTTTCACTGGTGGAAATTACTCAATTTCTACCATATTGCCTTTTGTGTTTGAACAATTTTCATAAAATTGAGCAATGGAGCTTATGATACTTACGAAAGCGTAGAACGGACATGAGATATTTGTTTTCTTAATTTCGAGTTATAACTCGAAATTAGCTTAATTTCGAGTTACAACTCGAAATTAGTTTAATTTCGAGTCATAACCCGAAATTAGTACTAATTTCGTGTTAAAACTCGAAATTAGCTTAATTCCGAGTTATAACTCGAAATTAGTGCTAATTTCGTGTTACAACTCGAAATTAGCTTGATTTGACAATATCTCTGACAGCATTTGCGATAACAATGGTTGCCATGGTAACTTATATTCATGGCATTCTTGTGAAAATCATCCGTAGTCTCAGTTTTTGTCATAAAAGAAACATTTACTATTAACCGGTATAACTCAGAAATGAGTGAAATAAATAAGTTCGAGTGAATAATAAAAAAGTTTATAAACAACATCCCTGCAAATACAGTAACATCATAGAGATATCGCAGCGATGTAACAATTGTGACCTGCGATATCGCATTCTTTATCGCATAAACGTCGCTGCGATGTCAGAGGGATGTTATTTTGTCACTCTCAAGTTTCATCCATGCGACGTCGCTGCGATAAGGTCTCTGCGATATAACAGCGATATGTTTTTTGCAATGTAGTTGCGATATGTTATTTGTGATGGAAAAGCGATGTGTTGAAAACAAGTTTCCTAAAATACCTATATGGTGTGATAATATAGGTACACTATTTCTTTCATTGTTAACTACACTGTGAGGTACTATACCGAGATTTATACAACTACTCCCTGTGAAAATTTGACTCATTGAGAGCTTGGTTTCGTACTACAACTTAAGAAGAGCTTAATTTCGAGTTGTAACACGAAATTAGCACTAATTTCGAGTTATAACTCGAAGTTAAGCTAATTTCGAGTTGTAACACGAAATTAAGAAAAAAATATCTCATGTCCGTTCTACGCTTTCGTAGATACTTCGGAACATTCATTCAGAAATAATGTACGAGGATTGTGACATTGTCTTGCCTATATGCCCAATCGTTATTCAGAAGGGATTATTATTCGAACGATTTAGCAGAGCATCGCTCATATGAGTCGAGCTTATTGAGTTATTGATGATTGGGACCGGTTCAGTCGTTGATAATTGACTTGATTCAGGTATGACATGAAAACATGTCCCTCCAATAGTGCCGACTATTAATAATTCATTCAACCGCAGGAAGTTCGGAATTAATGTATAGTGAAATATAGGATATTGAGGTTAATAGGGTATGACATGAACTTCACGTTACTATGCCTCGTTGCTAGTAAATAACAAAGGATGATATTGTTTCGTTGGATCCCTTCATCAATGTGATTTTTTCAACGTGTGGAAGGATAATATGATAATGATAAAAAATATCTCTTGAGAAAAAATGGCAACTCCGCTCGACTGCGTGTGTTCAACAATATTGAAAATGATGATTGTATGATGGAAAGGAGAATGCAGTTATGATCTTATGACTTGCTTTGAATATCAAATTGATATTGAGATTTTTCCATCTCTAAGGCTAGTGCTTCACTCCAAAAATTTCCAATAAACTATTTTATTCAGGAGTAAAGTTCATCCAAATTCAGTTGTAGTGCCTATAGTAAGAATGTCCGCCTTCTGCAGGAACTTCTAGCAAACTTCAAAAGAACCGACACCGCGCCTGGAGTAGGTCTTTAGCTGTATCTGCTTCAATTGACTTCGACTTAGGTTTACAGAAAAAAGGGTTCTGAAGTTCTCACCATCCAACTGATCTATGAAGTTTAATGACTCTAGTTTGTTTAACAGATCGAACGAATCACCTGTAGAGAGTCGATCTTGATTTTTTTAGTGATTTCCGCGAAAGTGTCTGATGCTTCTGTCCAGTTATACGCTGTGGCTCTTGAAATATTGGTGTCTTTGTCCGTTTCTTTCAGGGCAGTTTCGATCCATCTTCTGATAATTTGACATCTGGACGACAGGGTATTTCCCTTTCAATTCTCCTAAGTTGAAGGTGATGCTACACACTGTTGTGGTTTGAAGTCGGAATGAAAAATAATAGAAAGACTGAATTAGGTTGCAGTCTCATAGGGCCCATAATAGGGATGTCTTGATGGATTTCAACTGCTCAATTGATACCTACACGTTGAATTAAAATTGCGGATTGGTTGATTTACCAACGATTGGCGAAGAAAGGACAAATATCACGGTAAATAATGGTCATTCAAGATTTGAGAAAACATAATAATGAGTGAGTGAAGATGAATAAGCTAAGTGTGTGTCAGTGTGTGTTCCATTATATAGAATAGAATAGAATAATGTTTATTCGCAATGTATAAGAAGTGTTAGTATACAAACCTTATGGTGAACATACATATATATAAAATTGGGGTAAGAGTAATTAAACGAATACAATACTGAAACGAAAATGATAATTGAAAATTGGGAGTGAACATTAGCAGAATAAACATGACAATCACAGAAGCTGTAGGCCAGCTTGTACGTGATATAGAAATAGTATGCTGTATTCGATCTTGTATGTTATTTCTGATACAATCAAAATTACCACAACAAAAAATGAGTTAGTTAACATAATACTGATTGAAAAAACAAAAGGATAATGGACTATAACAAATTGAATTAGGTATACCGCGTATTAGAAATATCAAACATTTGATGTAAGTTTTGTATATATAGATCTCACAGGTAAGAAGATTTATATTTCATACTATTTTCGAAATAGAATAAGATATAATTATTATTGACAATGTTGCTGATTATTGACCTTTCAATATTTTGTAGCCATTGCTTAATTTTACGTTTGAGAAATCCATGATTTTTTATAGTTCTGAGTTGAATGGGTATGTAATTGAATAATTTTGCAAAATGAAGCTTCTTTGACCAATACTCTTTTCACATTGGGAAATTTTGACACTTCGTTGTCTTTGACGAGTGTCGTAATCATGTTCGACAGGGTGGAGTTTCATTTTCTTAGAATGTGAATCATTTAAGATTTTTTGGCAGTATAGCTGCCGAATATCCAATATTTTACCTGTATCTTCGGGTGAGGTTTCATTTTGGTATCAGTCCATGGTATATACCAAGTGACACCGGAGACATGTTACAGATTTTTTTTTTTTTTTTGATGAGGTAAGAATTTCATAGTCACAAGGGTTATATCATCGATGATGGCGCTTCCCTTGAACCCAATGACAATTTTCTTCGACCACCTGTTTGAATGAAAGTAGACCTAAAAATATTTATTCAAACGGCACCCTACATATTGCTGTATCTTATACGACTTGAAATTTTTCATTCAACTATGTATCACGATGATTTTATATTCGTTCATCAATTGGCTGGTAAATTGCATTTTATTGATGCATGTACATCAAGATGGTTGTGGCCCGACTACAATGACATTTCGATGCTTGATAGACTTAAAAATCAAAAAATCCAAATATCATTACTTAAACGATATTATAAAAATATTTTCCATGCCCTTATGGGTCCTAGAAGACTGCCAATAATTTCATTGAGTCGAAAATAACTCACGATATTGAGAAAACTAAGATAAAAACTCAGTTTTTTTCATTTTGCTTCCTGTGAAGAAACTATTTGTCGTCAATTTTTGCCATGTAGCCATAATATGATCATCCATTTGGATACATGAAACTGAAATTGTTGTTAATAATTGATGTATCGTCCTAATCTGTTCATGAGTCTACATTAGTGTATTCTCAGTATCATTTCACTCATCAAATTGTGATACATAGTTGAATAGAGAATTTTAAGGCGAATGAGAATGGCTACAGAAATTTACAGGATGCCATTGAAAAAGAAGTTGGGTCTACTTCAGATCAAACAGATGGTTGAAGGAAATTGTCATTGGGTTCAAGAAAGGTGCCATCATCGATAATATAACCCTTGTGAATTGTGAAATTTTTATCTCTTCAAATGAAAAAACTACAGGCTGTTACATATTTCCTGTGTCACCCGGTATATATTGATCATAATAATTGAAGTTTGTTATTTTATTGAAAATACTATCGAAAGAACCACCCTGTGTTTTTGAAGAGACCGTCCCTTGGCGGTTTCGTAACAGTGTAATTATGAGGGTACTGTTGAGGTAAATTCAATTAGAGAAACCAGGTATAGAACGAAATAGTAGGTCTCAGTTGCACATGCCATTCCAACCCCTATGCACCTGACCATTATCACCGGGATATGATATCCATTATGAGCCAAGAAATAGAAGGCTGGCTACCTGAGAGTTTAGAATTTACAGACGAGGAAGCTCTTAATTGGTATCACGTTCTCGCTATCTGGGAATTTTATGACGAACGCGAGCACATGCAGTATGAGTTTTCCTAGAGTAACAAAATGGATTCATCATATAAAATAACACTGGGGTAATTATGATAAGGAATGTATTATGAAGTTGTCGAACAGAATCAAGGTGAGAAGTAATCCTATGTTCTGAAGTGAACTTTGAATTTCGGTAGAGGTACAGTCATGGACCATTTGCAAAACATCCATCAAGAAAGTCATCAGACAAGTATTCTTTATTTCGTAGTGTAACGGCTTTCATTTCTGGAGCCCTCACTTTGGCGCCTGTTCGGACAGAGACTACTCTAGTATTTGACGGGGAGGGGTCTCGGGCACCAGATTGTTTATGTGGTAGTTTACTCCACCTGCTCTGCACAAAGCTATTTTTGTACAGAGGCCCAAAGTAGCAACAGTGGAGACAGGTACAGGAGGTATACCTACCTCGGTACCTACAGTATGAACCAGGGGTCAATGTTATTGAATTTACCTATAATCAATAAGGAGCCAAGGGAGTGTAGGCTTTAAATACAAACCCTGGGTTCAGCCTGGAATACTGGTTGCTATTTTAAGTCTGGGTAATGACAGGAATCAGAGCAAATATTTTTCGGGTCTCTGGTATTTTTAGGATAGGTCTGGAAAATTATTTATTCAAGCTATTCCATTAAGTCTACCTGGAGAATCGGAAACACAGTGCCAAACCAATTAAACAGATCCAATTCCTATTTATCCTTCCTTTTCCTTCGCTTCTCTGATTTTTCAATATCGGCATTTCAGTTTATTAAATTTTCCTATCCATGTCAAAATGTCATTAACCACCGGCCACAGCCTGATAGGATACCAAGCACAGGGACGCGGATGCATAGGACAAGATTTCTCAAGGAAAAGAAGAAGCAGAAGAATTGACAACTGACTTGTCAGTGTCAGCCGTCACCGTCAGTCGTCAGTCAATCATGATAATCAGCAATTTGACAAATGAAAATATTGAAAATCATTAAATGAATTATTGGAACAATTCGGAACTCAAACCAATGACAACAGAGGAAGGAACATGGAATATGCAATCACCAGAAGAAACCGTTTATTCGTAAATACAACTTTCTGGATTCTTTACACAGGTCGGTATAAAATGAAATTATAAACAAGATGAATACTAATGGTGCAAAATATCAAAATCACTATACATTAATACTTCACACTGGCTTTGAATGAACTATGAGAGCACAAAGAGATCAGCAAGAGAACCAGAAGAGACACAGGTGAAGAGTAGAGTAGAGCAGCAGAGACGGTAGAGTAGAGTAGAGAGCGATCCCGTAGCTGTCTTCAGTATTTATATATATACAAGGACAGTTCGATCCTAGTATCTCATTGGTCGATATCCTCAATTATGCCTGCAGGAACTAACATTCAGAAGTACATGTTCTCGAACTCACAAAAATGCGGAAAAAATGATATTTAACACTAAATGGGCACAGGAACAGAATCTACTCCCCTTGCTAATGCTACTGAATGAAGTCGACTGGACAATATCCAATAACAAAAAAGTTATGACCAGGTAATCATTCATCATTTCAACTGATGAATAATTCATAAAAATTCCATATCATGAGCGAAGGGTTGAGAAATATTGAAATCGTAAGGGTTGTAATCATGTTTATCAGAGTTTATTATCAGGAGAAGCTTTGGAAAGACAGGAAACAATGAATTACTCAGCTCTCTCATGTTTTCAGGTTTCGAGCTTCTGAACTAGTGAAATTCAACTAGAATCAGACTAAGGTACTTGAATATTGATCAAAATCCGTCAAAATCAGTCTTGTAATGAAGCTGGTTCGAAAACACTTCATTTCAATAGTACATTTAGAGCTAGGAATACATGAACTATATGCGAAGACAAATTATTATAGGTTGGGTTTCTACAATGTAGGCACCTCTTTTAATTCCATGATGAATACCAGATGATTCAACATGGAGGAAGCCCTCGTATTTGGCACAATAATCTCGTGAAGAAGCAATGAACATTCCTCAGCTACATCAAATAAACTGAGCTCCACATCAGGCAAGGCCCATCGTGGATTAGCCGACAGAAAGAAATGTCACCATTAATTCCCCCAGGTAAAAGAGACAACTTATGATGGAGTGTCGCCATCTGCAACGTTCCATTCCTTCTGCTCTGGTTCCTCGGGAGAGCGATAGCAGCGTCATGAACAGAATCCCTAAACAAGCTAGCTAATCACATTTTGTGGGCTGCATCGTAATTTGGTCGAAATGAAATGCGTTTGATGTTGGTAAAAACGAGGTCATCAATTATTACGAAGAGAGGATGCAGCGGTGGCTGAAAAAACAGGGTCAGAGTAAGATCATTTCTGTTGATTCTGTGGATTATGGAAGAAGTCAATGCAATCTAAAATATTCGACGAGTTTCAAGCGACTACCTGAGTGAGAACAATAAAAACTAATCTCAGGTTTATTTTTCGAGTGTTTTATCGATCCCTGTTTGAATAAGACAATATGTCCACAAATTGGGGCTGATCAAAATACGGAAATGGTTTTGCTTTTCGTTACTGAAGAAACGTCTTTCCACCAACATCAAAGAGATTTCGCGATTTCAAAGATGGTCTCTTCTCTACTTATATATTAATATATTTATGTTATAACTCAGATACACTTTTCGATGTGGTCTTTATTCCAATTCATGTGAAGGAGTAGGAATATTTTGCTTTCCAGAAGTTGGCAAAGTAATCAGAATTGATGTGAAATGCTGATTCTTCACCATCATCAATTCAGTTATTTATAATATTTAATCAATCCATGCTCAGTTCCAGGATATCACGATGAAATGGAGTCGATCAATATGACCTCATCAACGATCACGAATGAATTCAACTTGGATTCTGTTGAAAACTTGAGCAGTTCATGCTGCATTGTGTAAGTTTTGCTCCATTCAATACTGTTAATCAGAACAATTCGATCTTCCACATCATTCTGATGATTGGCCCTCTCCTGGCAAATGTACTCAGGGTTTCTCATCATAAGATATCTATTGATTTCAGCTCGTTTTTTTCCTCTTTGTGCCACTGGTTCTCAGAGAGATTCTGTGATACTCTTCCATGAGAAAGTTATGCCAGATTCATAATGAGAGTTGCTTGACATCAAATGAAAGTAGGCAAACCTCCAGTTCTATAAAAATACTTCTATTAGAGATGTTCCTCAGATATCATGGCTCATGATCTCTAATGATTCAAAGATGTAGTCTTTCCATTTCCCTATTCGCCCTGAGTACGCAGGATGTTCCTCGAACTAATTGAGGATTCTCTTTCGTGCTTTCTGAAAAATGAAAAATCAGTAACAATCATTTTCGAACATCCACAGTTTATTTTGATTCTGCTCAAGTTGTGGTGCAATATTGTTATTGTGTAATTACATCAACACAAGATCTAGAATGACTGGAACGTAATGAAATGATCAGTAAAGTATTCATCATTTGATTCGAAGTATTCTGTAGTAAGGACCCAATGAGCACCCGGCATGAATGAATGAACTATTCTACTCTCCAGTAGCCACTTCCAACAAGAAAAGTAGACAAGAAAACTGTTAACGAAAGAGAAATGGTAAAAGATTTTAATACAGGGATTTCCTCAAAATAATTTCATGACGTGGTTAAATAATTATGGGCATTTATACGACGGTAGACCAGCAAAAGTGCGGATTAGGTGTCATAAAAAATTGCGATAATTTTTCACAGGTGTAATAAGATACCAGCTTTGATGGAGCGGGCATCGTATAATTCGACCTTTATGAGATTATATGAGCCACTCGCATTACAGTGGTTTCTGCTTGGCTCCACTTTTGGAGATATTCATGCTATTATGATGTTCTCCACAGATTTGTTGGAATCGATATTGTCAATTTATTATGGAAAGTGTGAGTTCCAGGTGGAATTATATATATATGTCCAGAATTATCAGATACATAATATGAAAAGGGAGGAATATTTCGGAATATCTCTGGACAGAATCTTCTCAGAAACATCAACCCCATTTGATTCCCATTATTCGACATAGTATTGGAAATAGAATATATCTATTCCTACAAAGATAAACATCTTTAGCAAGGTTCTAGAAGTACAGGTGCTATATAAATATTGAACATAATTGGAAGAGAAAAAATTAAGATATGGATAAAGACAAAATATTAAGACAAAAATAATGGTCATGCATCAAGTGAAATAACAAAGTTTAGTATAGTGAGTGAAAACTCATTCATTTATCACAGAAGAAGAGAGTCTCAAGTCTCAAGATGTTCCAGACCTAGTTGGATATGACCTTGGCAGATTTCTTGAGACAGAGATCGGCTTTTCTAGAGAAAAGGCATGCTTGTGTTTTGTTTGCATTGAAGTCATTGGATCCCCATTCGAGAATTGTTGCCAAGTCTATATTTATGTTGCCAACATTTCTCCCTCGTTCGAAAGAAAAGGCGGTATGGAGGGTACTATCATCCGCGAAGCTGTGTACTGAACATGAAGTTGCTTCCAAAAAATCATTGATATGGAGTAGAAATAGTGTTGGTGCTAAAAATTGATCCTTGCGGAACACCAGCGTTTATGATGAGAGAGTCAGATGAAACTCCATCGATCACTACATGAAGAAACCTGTTTGAGAGAAAACTAGCAAGCAGAAAACATAGCGAAAATATTGTCGTAAGTGATTCAACAAGTGTATTGATGATTATATCGAAATGAAAATGTCTTTGGTCTTGAGTAATAAAATTTCATTGTTTGAGAATTTGATTCGAAAAATAGTAAGTATTCTCTATAATCATCAATAAAACGAGTTGCATTAGCTGAGATTATTTCACTGATCATTTCATGAATACAACAAAAATTGCATATAATATTTTCCTATGCACTCGGTGCGTTTAGAAACTACGATACGTCGATAGATATAGAAAGAAACAAATACTGACAAGCGTCTTATATTTGATGCGTCCTGTTTCTAGACGCTAGTCTCAGGTTGTAACTGTGGATAGAGCGTTGGCGATTGCACTCGAATCGGACTCCACAAGTTTGGTTTAGGTTGATGAAAATGTTTCTTCAAAATACAATCTTACAAAGTTGGTATAACATGCAGTTTCTCGATACAACTTGAAATTTAGTGCCGATAACGATTTGGTCTATTATATTCCTGAATATTCAAATATTATGAGATACAACATCTATTTTTATGACAGCTTGGGCGCATGTTAGTAATTATGTTTCATATTCTGATCAAACTATACTAATGAGGAAGCGAAATAAGAAATCGAAAACACAGCATGTTCAGGTATCTATAGCAGCCAATCTACAGCCGAAACACGGAAAAGAAAACATCATATAGGTGATTCAACCAATGGAAATTGTGTATTTTGATATATGAGTAGAATAATCAAGAACATAGATGAGATTGAAACAGTTGTATAAGGCGTTTTCGGAAACTTACTCTGGGTTGATATCTCGATCCAGATAGGTCACGTGACCAAAAACTCGGATCATCTACTCGTGTTCAACGTTTACGAACGTGTTGGGTTAGGAACACTGGATATTATATTTTTCCTGTGGTTTCATGAATTTGACAGACTAAAATGATCACATCAAGTGATTATTTGATCTGATTACAAATTATTATATTTATCTGTGGATTGGTGTACTTGTCTCATATGTGTTGTTGCACATAACCACAAAATTCACCCCTACCCAAATTCTCTTCTCAATGAATGACTTTAATCAAATTATGAAGATTGAAAAGAACATGTATATCACCGGTCGTGATTTTCCCAACATGCAAATTATTTTATTATTATTGTTTTCGTCGAATGTAAACTCCTGCGTTTTTTTATTGACTTGAATTCCATAATGCTCATGCGGTGTCCTTTGCTACTCTGGCGACCCTGCTTTTGAGTAGGGTCACGAAAAATCAACCCAAGTCAGTGATCGAGTTAGCATCATTCAAGTTTCCGAACAGAGGTAGGTAACTCGGTTAGGGTAACCGAACGTTCAGGTTAGGGATCCGAACAACCCGAGTAAGTTTCCGAAAACCCCTATAGAGAGTCGAAATCTTGGAAATTCATTGCACATTAAATTGGACCCTTGGACAATATATGTTCCATACTATACAGAGTATTGAAATTGAGAAATGTTATAACCGCTACCATATGTTTGAATTCGATACTTCATTGAATAAACTAACAACATTTATTCGTCACATTAAGTATGCTTTACCTACAACCTTATACTTGTCATGGTTTTTGAGGAATAATAAACGTATTATCATTATTATTATTATTATTATTATTATTTTTATCATTATTATATGATATGACTATAATCTAATATCTGAAAAGACAATCAGTAATTTGAAATCGTCGAAGTAACTTGGAATTCTTTTTTTTTTCTAGTAGGTCTGCTAACACTAGATCCACTTGATGAGTGAGATTGGCAGGTGCTATTGTTTTTGATGTAGAATTTGACTTCTTGATTTCGAATGAATCCAAGGGTATCGAGAATGGTAGATGATCATGAAAGTTCACATTATCCTTGATATGAGTAGAACTGGATTTCAATCGATTGACATGAGCTCTGATCAACGAATTTCTCTCAAATTCTCTCATCAAGACATTATACATCATTTTAGTATTTTCTCTTCAGTTACTAGAGAACCGCTCAATGAGTATCAATGGAGAATAATGAATCAATAGCGTATGATGCTGCTAATAACATCAAGTCTAGTAGCGCCATGGCGTTGATATTGTGGGTTCTTGCTCACAAGATTGGATGCAATGGACATTTTCACAATATAATGCAGGAGTGCGAACGAGTAAGCCTTATAGAAAGCTAAAGAAAGAGAGAGATATATTCCTCTTTACTTGTACTTCTCGTTATAGATTCCCAACGTTATAAGTTGAATGGTAAGGTTTGCTTGAGTTTGGGATGATCTTCTGCATTCATTTTTTTTTGCTGTGAAGGTTATCTATATTCAACTGATCAATTCGAATTTTAAAATCTTCTAATATAAAATCAGTTCAAGCCAAGAACCCACTAAGTGGAGGATGGTGAATATGGTGGTGTTTGTTAGTTAGTTATAGTATAACATGAATTGAGTTAAGTTTTTGCCATTTCCACTGAACAGGAAACATTTAATACTGAATTAATCGAGTCACATGACGATTTAGTTGGGTTACCTATTGAAAGAATACTCTGCTTAGGTATTTCAAAAATCAACTCGTATGGTAGATGTCAACTTCAAACTATTCAGTGTTAGATGTTCAAATATGAACCACAAGACTGTGCAATAGCTCGACAGTTGCTCGCAGCGACCATTATACCACAAAAACTGTTCTCAGTCATAATGTTGGCAACATCGTTTTTTTTTCACAGCAGACATGATACAGGTAGTAACAAAAAAGTGATGCACCACTTCCATGGAAGAGAGGAATCAACATCAAATTTGATTTTGTCATCTTCATATTCTACTTGACATCAAACTCCACACGTACTGCAGAAACACCCTGTATATGTTGTTTTTTTCAAAGATAAATGTGGAACAGCTGTATATTTGTGTTATGTTATTTCGAATCCATCAAATTATTCATTCACTATAGATATTCAAGCAGAATTTTATAGAAACATACTTCGAGTAACCTGATGGAAGAGAAGTTAAAATGGAGTCACTTCCATCAGCTGATTCCTAATTATTCGCCAGGCAAAAACCAAAACTCTCGGAGTATTCCGTTAACAAATTCCGAACTGATTTATTCACTATAGATATTCATGGAGGATTTTATAAAAACATATTTCGAGTAACCTGATGGAAAAAGACAAAATGGAGTCACTTCCACTAGATGTTTCCTAATTATTCGCCAGGCAAAAACATAATTGTTCTGAGTATTCTGTAAACTAATTCCGAACTAATTCATTTACTATTGATATTCATGGAGAATTTCATGGAAACATATTTCGAGTAACCTGATGGAAGAGAAGACAAAAAAATGGAGTCACTTCCATCAGCTGATTCCTAATTATTCGCCAGGCAAAAACCAAAACTTTCGGAGTATTCCGTCAACAAATCCCGAACTGATTTATTCACTATAGATATTCATGGAGGATTTTATAAAATCATATTTCGAGAAACCTGATGGAAAAAGACAAAATGGAGTCATTTCCACTATAGTTGTTTCCTAATTATTCGCCAGGCAAAAACATAATCGTTCGGAGTATTCGGTAAACAATTTCCGAACTGATTTATTCACTATAGATATTCATGGAAAATTTTATAGAAACATATTTCGAGTAACCTCATGGATGAAGACCAAAAGGAGTCACTTCCACTAGCTGATTCAAAATCATTCGCCAGGCAAAAACATAAACGTTCCGAGTATTCCGTAAACAGAAGAGAGGAAAGCATCGTTCGTTCATGGCTCTCTCATTTATTTACCTTCTATTTGGGAACTCGTCCCGGTCGAGAGATCTCTCGAAAATGCTCAATTTTCCTGGAATTATCAGGGAATTAATTATCTGAGAATCGGGAAGCAAACTCGAAAAATAGGATAATAATTCTTCGATAATGGATCTGGATTGAAAACATCTTAGGGGGAAACATGCTTTCCAGGAGCATGAATACTTTATCATTTTCCGTGAAATATTGTTGATTCAATGACTATATAACTATCTAACATTTTGATGTCTGCTGTATTTTTTAACCCTTCATATACACAGCGTGTTCCTAAATATGATACATACATATTGAAGGAGGTGATTCCTTGACTTACCCCTCCTCCCTATTATACAGGGTGATCCAGGTTTTAAGGTACAAACTGAAAAGGGAACATGAGTCCGACCTTCAATGGCGGATCTACAGGGGTCCAAGTCCAATAATTATTTTTTGTTAATCGAAATATCTTGCTCAATTTTAAAGAAATCGATTAGAAATTTGGTTATAAGCTTTTGACGATAAAGGATTCTTGATCCTCCCAAACTCTTTCCTAGTGAGATTCTGACATTTTTCGGTTATCGAATATATACCTCTTCAACTTCAATTTCGGAATTGGTAAGTTATATTTCGGAAAAAGTAATCTTGATTTCAGAATTGGTTAGTTCGATTTCAGAAATGGTGAACTCAATTTCAGAATCGGCGAGATGAATTTCAGAGAAAGTCCATTCAATTTCAGAAATGGTAAGTTGTATTTCAGAATTGGTGGGCTCAATTTCAGAAAATAAATCCTTATATTTGTTTGAAATGTTTCCAATTGCATGTGAGATTAACAAACCATATTTTCAATATTCAACTTTTCAAAAACAATTCAATAACATAATTATGATCTCAATTTGATCCACAGATGTCTTCCATCCGAATCGCAGTAGGATAGTAGCGTAGCACATGATTACAAGAATGCATATACACATTCTGTAAAATATAACATCTCGAAATTCTTCCTCCATGCATATCTCTTCTATTCTTGAATGTGCAGGTGCATTATCCAGAACTACCACTATGGTATCTGCAGGATGCCCATTTCAAACGCACACTCTCAAACACCGTTCCATCCACTGTAAACAATCCTCTCTTTTGCAATCGAAAACATTTCAAACATATATAGGGATTCATCTTCTGAAATTGAACCTACCAATTCTGAAATACAACTTACCATTTCTGAAATTGAATGGACTTTTTCTGAAATTCATCTCACCGATTCTGAAATTGAGTTCACCATTTCTGAAATCGAACTAATCAATTCTGAAATCGAGATTACTTTTTCCGAAATATAACTCACCGATTCCGAAATTGAAGTTGAAAAGGTATAGATTGGATCGTTCATTCAGAGGCTTTTTCTGCTTCCCAAACTTTTCAATCCTCGAGCTGTCTATATTTTTCAATCTTGGACAAGATGAGTTAACGATAATGGAAAACGAAATAATTATAATCACAGTCTGCAACAAGATTTTTCCCGACAAGTTGAAGGCAATTTTATTTTATACAGGATAAGTCGAGGAACTGTACATACTCCAACCACGAATAGAGGCACCTGAGGGGAATCAATACCTAATGCCCATCAGAAAGTGTGCCCCTCTTCTCCACTGATATATAGGGTGATTTTTGGATTTAACAAAAATATATTCTGGTTATGAAAGGATATCTTGCTATTACTTTATAATCGACTGACTTATTAAGAATTAGGAAAATTCAGAACTCTTCTTGAAAAATTTTGCTAGTTCGATTCATATCAAAAAATTGTGTGACAGGAAAAATTCGAAGGTCACAAACAAACATCGAGAATGAGATACCCGAAATTTCTCTCACACTTTCGCACATTTTTTGTTAAACGATACATTTCAGGAAGAGACGAAATTTTTGCAACAAATAGGTACATTCATTCAAAAATAAATACTTCGCAACGAATGAATTTCACGATTTGAACTGAGACTGACATTTTCAATGCTTTAGCTCAATGGAAAGGTCCCCGCACGAAAACACGGGAAATTGGCAGAAAGTTCTTAAATTTTTTATGTTTCGTTTCTGAGATATGCATTCCTGTTATACCTGTAATACTGTAAACTCAAAAATTGATATTTCAGAAACGGAACATGAAAAATTGAAGAACTTCTCGCATATGATAGTCAACATATTCAAAATAATGTGAGTAAAATGAGATCCAAATTGACGCAACTCTTTTCGAGATATCCAATTGAAACATGTTAAATAATCTTCAACAAAATCTAACACACCCTGTATCTGAATGAGATGCAATATTGAACAACTGAATTCGCTACTGAGTAACCTCAGCTTTCATTCAATCAACAGTATCAATCCCTTTTTTTGTGATCAAAAACAAGCTGTCAATTGTTTTCAAAAAGGGGTATGACACAAAATTCTAAAAATTTATATTTCGAACAGAGATAGTTATAAAAAGAATCAAAATACGTTTTCGAAGCCTACAATTGACTGAAACTATAATGTCCCACCAAAATATAACTCTTTGGTTTTGGAAAATAATTTTTTTGACCGTGGCTCGTATACACCCTGATTTACTATAATTCATGTGATCAATACATTTTCTAGCTCATTTTGTTTCATTTATACTAAAAAAACAGTTTTGTTCTTTGTCAATCTTACCCCGATACGACGTTTTCACGAACTTTGTCGGCTTATATCTTAGAAACTAAACATTCAAAACTTTTTAAACTCACATATTTTCCTAATGAGCCATCCCACAACAACATAGTGAAATTTCAGCCAATTCGACCGTGAGCCATTTCCCGTGTTTTCGTGCGGGGTCCTTTACATGTTCTTCAATTTGCAGGCCCATATTTCGTCATTTTATTTCTTGTGGAGGGTATAATAATCACCCTGTAGATCTTTTTTGTATCAGTGAATAAGGTACCTATATATGGATATTGATGGCAATCGATTCAAATGATTCTAGAAAGTCAATCAGAAAATGGGAGTTTATCCACAATTTTTTATGAGAATACTTTAACAAAGAATGATAATAATAGTCATCATTATTCTTCTGTACGGCAAATGAGTGGCCAAAATAACTTGATAAAATTCATTCGATGGCCATCATCAACATCCACACAGATAACCCCATCCACTGAATCTCTCTGTACTGACTGAAATTGATATGTTCTTGTTGGATAGGCTCCAGAAAATGCTTCAATATTCTAGTTTGTTTCACAGTCAGAAGAATTTTTTATGACATCAACAGACTCGAAAAACTCACGATGACGTGTTGAAATGAATTCAGTATGTACTTGTTCAGAGGTGTTCACTTTTGATGAATCGTATTTTCATTACTTTTTTGGGGAAGCAGGCAAATTTTGAATTGTATTCGCGATATTCACGAAAGTTGCGATTATTACGAAATAATATCCCAACGTTATCTAGCAGAGTAACAGAAATATCATAGTGAGTATACTTCTTTCACATTAACAAGAAAATTATATAGTCGTGGAAGAACAAAGTATTTTCTTCAGTAAATCAATCAGTGATGATTATCAATGATGATTGAATGCTTCTGTTTGTGTAAGAGATTGAGTGGAGATTTATGTACAATATTTTGTTTTGTGAACGGGGGAAGAGAATGAAGCTTGACTAGTCTGATGAATTTATATCTACATCTATATCTTCCTTATATTCTTTCCCCGTGTATATTCTCATACTGATAATTATCTCCAATTCATCTCAGAGAGTTTTTCTGTGGAATAGGCGTCATCTTAGCGAGCAAAATGTGTCACATGATTCAATATAAGTATACGCAGTACATAGAGAGCACTTATATGGAAGAAGCATCCTCAGAAAAATGCGGAACTTCGTTATGCCGTTTTCTTGCAGTCTTTCCGAGAATTTCCTCAAGATGGAAGGTAATTTGCTAGAAATATCAACGGCAGACATGTGGTATATTATTGATTGACCTAGCTTTCTATGTCATAATTACAGGGCGATTCATTTCGCACGAATGGATATTTTGAGTTTGAGACATGAAAAGAATCTTTCTCGCCATAACTATTTATGTTCAGAGTGTTCCGAATTAGGAGAACACAAAATTCAGCAGCAACTTCCAAGGATGAAGATGATGAAAGATTTTATAGAGATATCAGTTTAGAGGAAACAATATAGGACCGAACAGCTCTTTGAAGTCCTGAATTCCCTTTTCTGAATATTCCACCATAACGTGATGTATGCAATCAATATCTTATCTCTTGATGTTTCATATGATTGAGAAGCAATGGATTTGCAATTTGAGTCGAGGGCATGTGAATCAGGGTATAGGTTTTGGAGAAATTTATCATGAATTGGTGATGTGAGTATGTATTATTGCTCTAACGTAATTTCTCAATATATTTTTGAAATGTATATGGCATCTCGAAGATTAGGATGAGATGCATTTTCAAAATTTTACTATTTTTCCTACTATTCTCATTTTTGGGAAATCTGAAATTTTGGTCCTGTGTCTTTCATCCTGATCGCATTGTTTCGAACGTTGTCATCAGATCTTAAAATCTTAGAAGAAAGTACAATACCACGTTTCCAAGAACATTTAATTCTGATCTATACAGGATATCGCAAGATTACACACACTGAATTCTGCATATCTGTAGAGATTTTGCGAATGGATACCCCTGTCGCAATGATTCAGGTTATACTGTTTGATTCATAACATTACAGTCGTCCTCATTATTATTATTGATGCCTAGAATGATGTTATTTTTGTGTTCAGAGAACGTTGTGAGAACCAAGGGAAATAAGGTAGGAATTGGTGTTGTTCTTGAATTTCTGGAGGTTATATGCCTCGAAGAACACCTCCCTTGGCAATTTGTTGCAGAGCCTCGCTGTTCGTTGGATAAACGATTCTTTGGGAAGAGATGTTCTGCAGGTCTCCAAAGTAACCACGAAGTGGTGCGAAGCCTCAACTCGACGGGTTAATCTCGCGGTGACTGCCAAGGTAGGGATAACTGTTGATATCTCAGAAGAGCATCGTCCATGAAAATATCTATAAAATAGAGACAGTTCTCCAACTTTTTTTCGGTGTTCCAGAGAAGTGAGTGAGTTTGTGAGCGAGACATCAACCGCGAGACGAATTGCCTTTTTTTGACAGAATCCAACAGTTTCAGGGTACTGCACTCCAAATATGGAAACAGTTTCCCAGGACAGGTAAGATATGTGCCTCGTAGATCATGAGCAGCTTTCTGGAAGTGGAATAGCTCCTGGTCCGAAAAAGAAAACCAAGTTTTGGGATGCAAAGTTATGGTTACTCCTGACAAGCTTATATCGGGCACAGTTGGTATAGTTCTCGTAACATCATATTCAATTGTTAGAATAAATGAAGATAACGATAGAAATTCCAGACCACTGAATTATTTGGATGTTCCTTATATTATACTATTATGTCAACCCTCTATTTCATTCGGAAAGCATGAACAGGGACCCGTGAGTTCTAAACTGGAAACAATCAAATGAAACTCAAATGGCTCATCAAATAAGGGTTGAATCACCATTTTCCAGAAATCGTAATTTGATTTCCCTCAGAGTCAGAAAAAGCAAACGGAAACTATCTGATTTCACATGCTTTCCTGAAGAAACAACTGAACATACTTTGTACCATCTTGTGACAAGCAGATATCAACTTTGATCGTGGTTTTCCGTGTGTCTTTCAATGAAGAATGTTCAGACATCAATCAGAGAGTTGGATACATTTTTCTCGTATGTAGTTGATGTATCTATGGTTTATGGGGAGGTATCATGATAGACAATAATTAACATGTCGAATTAAACCACTTAACTTAGCGAAAACTGAAGTAGAAACATGTTTTACTGATAATCGGAATACCATAACAATGACAAGATTAATCAGGCCTTGCCCAATTACCTGTATTGAGAATTTTGTTTTTATCGGTTATATTGATCGAAATTGTTTCGAAAATGAATTCATTTCCAGTTATTTGAAGGAGTAACGACCATATAACAGCCTGAGTCGCCAAATTATTGTTTGCAGATAATGAAGGTTAATGTTCAGTTGATTTTAAACATTCCTATCAACCATGCAATGATTTGTTATATACTCTAGTAGATTATAATGGATTCAGAAATCTGAAGGTCACAAAGTAATTGGAAAATTTTGAATTTCTGATATTTTTTTCACCTAACCCTACTTAGGCTCTTTTGTTCCTGATCCATTTCGAGATCTCATGGTACAAATAATGTACGGTTCAATAAGAGAGTTAAAAAAAATCAGAACAAACTTCATTATTCATAATCAGGTATTATTTCCACACAAGGGTTTCAGTATGCTAATTTGTTTTTTTGTTTTTCTCTGAATTTTTTGCTTCGTGAGTTGAAGATATATTGATATACAGTAGGAGAGTGAAGTCTAGCAGTTTGGGGAATAGAATGATAGTAATTTTCTACGAGACTACGGCGAATGCTGCAGATCAAACGAGTAGAAAATCAGCATTCCGTGCGAGTTATACACTTTATTTTCTATACGGCTCTGAAAGTTAACAGCAACATTTTTTATTTCTCCGTCTTGTAGCCATCTGTTTTTCTCCTGAGTAGGTGCTTCAAGGATGTTTCGCTTCTCACCCTTTCAATTCCAATGAAGTTATTTCCAAGTGATTCCTCGAGAATGTGATTTGACGAAGAGGATAAATAGTCTCCTGATTGAAAACCATCCGTGAATTGATCTGTTCATGAATCAATAGAAAGATCAACACATGATCTCATTCGATATCGTATCATCCCTGTATTGCCTCCTAATTTGCCAATATGGTGCTATTAGGATGTTTTGCTTCTCACCCTCTCAATTCCAATGGAGTCCTTTCCATGTGAATCCTCAAAAATGTGATTAACAAAGAGAATAAAAATCCTCCTAATTGAAAACCTGCCATGAATTGATCTCTTCATGAATCAATAATGTGATATCGAATGAACTCATTGGATATCACATTATCCCCGTATCCCTTCCTAATTTGCCAAAAAGGTGTTTTTGGGATGTTATGCTCCCTAACAACACAGGGATGTCCTAGGTACGTCCTTTTTTGTCTCGCGGTACAAGGACATGATTGGGGCATCCAGGGATGTCGCGCAGTGGTTGTCCAGTGGACATCCCGCATGGTACATCTCTAGGTTATCTTATTCGTGTCTCTGGAATATCTGATATCCATTCACATCAGCGTCATTGGATTTCATCAAATTATCAAGTTGCATTTTTTTGAAAATGTTTGTTTTTCTTCCGGAAAAAAATCGTAATGAAAATAAAGAATGAAGTATCAGAACTTCTTAAGAAATTACCATTTTTCCCAAACAGAAATCGTACATGCATAATGCGCCTCATTTTTAAACACCCAAGAATGATATAATAATTATACCCAAATCCTAACAAGGTTGTATTTATTTAGGTTTCTGTAGTCAAGTCCTGTTTATAAATTTGTTCAGTACATGAATCTTCAGGAGGCTCAATAGCCAATGGAGTAAGATGCGTGCCTGATAAGCCAAAGGTCCCGGGTTCAATCCGTACTCAACCTAAATTTTTTTCCTTTTGTCGAATGGATGTCCCTGGAATATCCTTGGGACGTCCTAGGGATATTCTTTCTTCGTACTTGGTAATCCCCGGGACGTACCAGTAGGACATCCCTAGGATGCCTCTTTTTGTGGAAAGCGGGTGTCCCTTGGACGTCCCTAGTATGTACCATGTCCCGACACAGGATATCCCAGGGACGTCCTCGTAGAAAATGGAGGACGTCCCTGGGACGTACTCGTGTTGTTAGGGCTTCTCATTCTTTCAATTCCAATGGAGTTATTTCCAAGTGAATCCTCGAATATGTGATCAACAAAGAGGATAGATAGTCGCCTAATTGGAAACATTCCGTGAATTGATCTGTTCATGAATCTATCGGAAGATCCACACATGAACCCATTCGATATCGCATCATCCTCGTATTCCCTCCTATCAAGTCGCCTCGAATAAAAAGATCTATCCGGAATTTTGCAGCGTTTCCCATTGCGAGAGGGTACTTATCTTTGGGGGAGTTTTGAGGGGGTTTGCTCCAGCCTTCCTCTTCGAGTGCCTGGATACGAAGGCGATCAATCACTGCAAGACGTTTCACGTTTCCGAACCGAAGTTGCTACAAGATCGCCCGAGTGGAACATTTTCCTCTAGACACCGTTGGAACGGCAATTAATTCTATCTGCGAATGTGAGATTGAAGTTCTTCTGCTTGGGCTAGAGCAACTGAAACGATCTGGTACACGAAGAAAAATTATTTGCAGAGGCACTTAAATTCAGCGATTCCACCAGAAAAAATTATTTAATTATAGAGACAGCTAGATCAAAATTCACCACAACCGATCCAGTCATTAGCACGATGAACATTGATGATGAAAATTATAGTGTTGTTCACTGAATGTCATTTTGCTATCACTACTAGATACTGAATATAACCGATGAGTTCAGTACTAAGCACAGATGTAGTCGAAAAGTTGGTGATCTGGCTCTATTTCGTAGATTTTTATATGGACGATCCTCTACTGAAATATCAACAATTATTGTTTCTCCTTCGGCAGTCCTCGCAAGATTGACCTGTCGAGTTGAGGCTTTGCACCCCTTCGTGGTCACTTTGGAGACTTCAGAACATCTTTTTCCAAAGACTCGTTCATCTATCGAACAGCGAGGATCTGAAACACATTGCCAAGGGAGGTGTTCCCCGAGGCATATAACCTCCAGAAATTTGAGGAGAACACCAATTCCTACCTCATTTCTCTTGGTTCTCACGATTTTCTCTGAATATTACAGGATATTCCAATTCGTGGGAACCAGAACATGAAGGAAAAATATGATATATTTCTAAGAATTTAGTGCATGATGCAAGATATTAATGTGAGCCTGGTGAAGAATTCAATTTCCATCAAAATGCTCGCTGATTCCCTAAATTGTTTTCTTATAGGTTTTTTCTGGATATTTGATAATAATTGTTCCAGAAATTGAATGAGGAAACGAAGAAAAGAATATCTAAACATGCAAAATTTCGAAGGGAAGCAAAACCGACCAAAACTTCAGATTTCAAAATTATTATTATTATTATTATTATTATTATTACAAAAATGATAAGAGCAGGAGCCAGAGGCTCATAATGCTCAGGATAACAAAGTTATGTAACAATTTGTGCCCTATAGTCTAATAATTGGATGCATTGGATGCTTAGAAAAAAGCGAATGAGAGAATAAGAAACCAAGTATGAAAAGTACTCAATATGTCGATATTAGTTATTGTTTATATGGTGGTCCAGGCGGCTTTTGAACGAGTTCAGAGATGGAGCAGACACAACTCCATTGGGTAAAGAGTTCCATTGATTGACGACACGGTTGGAGAAGAAATGTTGTCTTGTCGAAGTGCGAAAATTCTCTTTGATGCGAAGTACGTTCTAGAAACTATCACCTTCACATGAACTCATGTGCATTGTGAAGTACACTGGAAAAAAACTTGATTGAACTCAAGGTCCACGCAATAATGCGTCAATTTCGGTCCATGCCCAATTGAATTGAAATATCACCCTACTTGACTGTGTTAAATGGTAATTAATGAGCCTATTCTATCAATTTTGTTGTTAACATTCTCATTGATAGAAAAACTTGTGAAACATCTAGTTTGAGTTGAGAATTCTCTCAAATTTTCAATCAGTAAATTCACAACCACATAATAATATAGTCACTCAAATGAATTTTCCACAGTGTAAGTGACAACATTACCTTTAGATGTATTTCCTATTGATTCAAAACATCACTTAATGTTGAACCATTCGGTCTTAGATACTAGAATAGCTCAGCTATTGGCATAAAGGTTTCTTCTTGGTGGAATATAGTGATCATACACGATATTGATGTCAGGAGCACTCAGTTCCGAGAGAAATATGTTGATGAATTCTTTAGTTTCCAATGCCAAAGTGCTATAGTGGTTGTCGATGAAACCTTGTGATTGTTAAGGAACAGCAACATTCACATATTATTCAAACTGATTAAGCAAATATCGGTGTATATACATCTATCGAAGTGTAACAAAATCTATCCTACATCGGTAGATTCATGACGACTTATCAGAGAGCATTAAAGAAAAATTCAATAGCTTGTCAGTAACAATTTGTATCGAAAAAGGTTTGGAGAAGAGGAATACAGGATATAGAGAAAATATCAAATTTTCACTTCGCTTTGGACGTTTCGGAAACGAATCTGCTCCCGTTTTCAGCATAAAAAATGGATATTCGATTAACAAATTCGTATTCGTCTTGACACTAAACTTGTCAGTTCTCAGTGACAATTGGTGACGTTGCTATATCGTCTCCGTTCAGAAGAATGCAAGCAGATTCCTTGATTCTTCTCTTCTGGTTGTTAACTTCTTTTCCAATGATTTCAATATGATTCCACTTTGTCATATGTTGTCCATTTTCAGTAAGGGTTTGTTCAGCTATTTTCAACTTGTCGATGTGTATTTTCTTTATATTGTATTGTTCCTCCGTCTTCACTGAAACAATATAAAAAAAGACACATCGACGAATCGAAATTAGCTGAACATATCCTTACTGGAGATGAAAAACATATGGCAGAGTGGAATAATATCAAAATCATTGGAGAAGAAGATAACAACCAATATATTTCACTCTATGATAGAAACATTCTTTAAACACAGTGACATCTTGGGGGCAGATCATCTGATTCGTCCTTATACTAGACGTATATTCAAATAGTATTCATATTTTTATTTTATAGAAACGAGGAGAAAAAATCCCAAAAATTCTGGAAAAATGAATATTCCACCACCTCGATAAATGATGCGTTCTATAAAATTGAGATTATAATCAATTACTTCAGCTACATATTATCCGAATTAAAACAATAGTTTTGACTATCCATTTTCTATTAAAGATAGCTGGCTTTGTCCGAACGAAACGAGAGTTAATCTGACTAGTACATGAATAGTATCAGATTGCAACCACAACCCACTCATTTACCTATGTGGATATCCATTATTTCTCGAAATTAGTACAAACATGCTTATTCGCATTCTGACCATTATATTGCTTACAAATTATATCAAGCGTTGCTAGATTGCTAAATGTATTCATCTAATAGGAGTCCTATTATTAGACATACCGTGCCCAATAATAATTGAACCACTAATTATTCAACGTTCAACCAGGACCTGATGAATTCCCGTGACGTATTATTTAATTTAGGTCCAACGCTATGCCTGATTATTCAATTTTCAGCACAACGGATTGTAATAATCGTCATTTCTACCAATTTCAAAATGATCTGATTTGATGTGGACATCACTTAACATATAACAAAGGGTCGATGATTTTGGAGTCGGTTTTGTCTCAGGTCTCAGATACTATGAAAAAGTCTTCCACTCATAGAATATCGAGGATATTCAGTAGTTGGATGTAGTTGATCGAAATTGAGGAGACATCTTTCTCCTTTCGCTTCTGTCGAATATTTTATATGAATGCAATATATTTTTGAGGGTATACCCTGATAAGATATTCCTATCACAATTTGTCATCAAAATGTTTCTCGATTATGATGGGTAAAAGTATAGATGAACTCCTACTACACGAAATATTCTAAATTCACTAATGTACGGCATCGAGTTTTTTCATCAGTCTTCATAAGAAAAAATAATTGATGAGAATGATCGTTCGTCTCATTTGGTAGAACCTATATATCCAATTCAGTGTGAAAATGAGTTGATTCATAAGCAATGGGAACAGTATAGTTATCTAGACTAGAATATGATTTTGATTGAGATTGATTCATTCCGAAACGAATTCTAGAAATATCTTTCCGAATAATAAATATATTCTCTTGACCCATTTATTGCTGATAATACATATTATGTAGACGCATGACCTCACAACTATTTTTGAGATACTACATCTCCGAATTTTCAATAAATTCTGGATCAATCATTTGAAAAGCAATTATACATATTCGTTCTCTCCGCTTTCATTATTGTTTTTCCCACCTATTATGTATAAGTGAAAATAAAAAATATGCATTTCTCACGCATCGCGCTAATAATGGCATGTTACATCTGATGGATTGAGCATTTATGGCTTTGTTTGACTAGCATATCTCGCGTTTGCTAGTCAAACAATATTTTCCCCTTTTGCTCCAAATAGTGGAATGATGGAATAATAACTTCATTTCCAATTCAATATCAGTAGATGCATGTGTAAATAACAGCATCGAATAAATCAAATTTAAATAATTAAATAGTATACCTACAATGACAAGAAAGATGAAATGTTGATGGAAGTGATATGGAAATGAATAAGTGACGGTAAGAAAAATCACAGAAACATTACGCTTGAGTGTGATTTAATGTTGTTTTTTTCTCAATATAGGTTAAAGGTATTTTTCCTATCGATCATCTGGTGTATCTGAAGTCTTGAGATTGTATTCAACAATTCATTAATTTTGATTTTCAGTTGGTTTTTGGGATGGATGTTCACTTTGATATTTTGGGGCAGTTCGTTATATATCACACAACTAATGTAATTTAGACTTCTTTGTCCAATGGTTTTCCTGCATCTGGGAACAGTGACAGTGGTTTATATTTCGAATATTATAGGGGTGGAGAGTTGTATTTTCTCTATAATTATTATTGCTTCTCAACATACGAATTGAAATGGTACGTGCAAAAATTTTTCGTGAGTCGAATCATTTCTTCATATAATATTTCAGTGGAATGGGTGAAGCTCTTTTTAGACATTATTTTCAAGATCCATTTCCATATGAAATATGTGATTGCACGAGCGCATAATACAACATTTTCAAATATCTGAATTCGAATAGTTCTGAATATATTTTGAATTTGCCTATTACAGATCTGATTTTTTCAACAACGAAGACAATATGATGATTCCACCGTGAATGTCCATCAATATATAATTCCAAATATTTCATTTTCTCCTCTGAATTTATAGTGACTAGTTGATTGTTATTGATATGGAAATCTAGGGTGTTGTATCCTAGGAGAGAATCTGAATGACAACTAAAGAGGAAGAATGAATTTTTTACAAAACTTATGTTCGAAAGCTTGTCTAGAGCATTTGTAATATACTGCTGTATCATCGGCGAATCCGATTAGCTTTCCTGCATTGGGTAATTTGAATATGTCATTTATATAAATGTTAAACAAGACGGGTTCAAGAACGGTTCCTTGTGGGACCCCAAATTCAATTACTCGCTCAGAACCCAGTGCATTGTCTATTTTGACACACTGGGTTCGTTCAGACAAGTAACTTGTCATCACTCTCAAGACCATACCTCTAATACCCACATTCTCAAGAAAGATGCAAAGCGATTTTTGACCTTCATCTAGGGATTTGTGAATTTCATTAGTCAAATCAACCATCTTCTGTAGATTTGCCTTACTTGAATCCGTATTGTCTGCTAGCCAATATATCATATTTATCAAAAAAATTATCAATCGATTTTTCAAAATATATAAATGAAGCAACGTACCTACGCACGTACTCATATATTACTTTTTTCGACAACATTTTCAGGCATTTCGTTGTACTATATGTTTCCTAGTTACAGGAAGAATGCCCTTTTGGCAAAATGAATGTGAACGTCTATGCTTAGAGTTGATGATTCGACCGAATCAGAGTGATTTATCACCCTCTCAATCCGCACTCAACTATAGTTCAAATTTGCATTGTAAACCGGTGTACACGGTCGATGCTGATGGCACAACCGATAGGAATTGCTTCTATATACTTAATGCTCATCATTCAAACAATTAACGAGGACGACTAGATAAAGGGACACAGCGGCCGTCCGCTAAACGCACAATGGAAGGACTTGTAAATCGTTGTACGGTTGGTAGATTCAACATGGGACAGATCTTCAGGCACAATTCATCCTAGAATTGTCTTATTCCATATCTCAAAATATCAATTTTGGTTTTTGGATTTCATGATGAGCTGATTACATCTTCATTTCCTTGCCTTTTTACCGTTTTTCCTACGACTACTACTAACTGTAGATGATGGATATTGTACACAAAACAGTAGCAGTAAGCTTCTCCCTACACACGTGTGCTTGAAGAGATCGATCGCACGGTTTTCATAAGGATTTTGATAGATGACTTTGTTTTGTTGCTTAGGCGATGTGTCAATAACAATCAACAGTTTCAGACATACTTAATTCCACAGCATATTTACAGATTTTAACTATCCTCTTCTTGTGTAGCAATGGATTTTTTAGAAGAATGGCATTTGGGTCACCTGGTCCCCATTATCAGAGGTGAGAAATTGTAATTTATACTCGAAAATTCAAATAATGGCGTGAAATTTTCTATGATCTGTAATTTCCTGGTGTTTTCAAATCGATATCCAAAGATCCAGAGAAACCGTGTAACTTGGTTGGTTATAGAAGGATGTAAGAATAGGTAGGTAGGTATGTGCGACATTTCGTAAATAAATATACTTTCTAATCTGCTGTTTTTTGGAATATTCCAGTGAAATGACGTTCAAATCCTTCTATGATTCTCAATGGAAGATTTCATACAGTCAAATGAATATTTCTTTCATTCAAATGTCACCAGCTTCACTTGAAACAAAATATTTGTTTCGGTGAAACAAAATAAAATGATAATCACTTTGTTGAATGCTTTGATTCTGATAGGATAGGTTTAACTGAGATGTTTTCACCAATGATCGTTTAGGTAGGTACCTATCAATTGATGAACAACAAAAATTGCAAATCAGCGATGAAATATACCTAGTTATTTATATATCGAAGACTGGAACCTTTGGCACGATAGAACAAACACTACACTGTTTTACCACTAACCGAACCGATTATTTAAACGCCTCGAAACGTGTTTCGCTAACTATGTTAGCATCTTCAGGAGAAGATTTAAACTCAGGAATCACCCCCTTGAATTTTTTCGGTGTTATTTAGATATACCCTGAGATATCACGTAAATTTATATGAAGAAAATAATAACTGGAACAAAAATAATCACAGCTCTTTTCTTCATCTAAAAAATTGTCATCAATGCTCAATGTTGGGATTTTGATATCCTTGTTATGTTATCTATGTTATTTCATCTATTCCCGCATTGAAATATGCTAAACTCTTAGGAGAGCAATACGAAATCTGCTACGACTGTCATTGATGTGAATACTCCAGTGATTTTCGAAAAACATTTTTATTGATGCTGATGCACTGGATGATAGTGCCGATGATCACACTGCCAAATATTTGAGGTGGGATAGACCAATACAGCGAATAACTTGCTTCAGGATCATCATTTATTTTGACTTCTGTATAGTATCGGACCCAAACAGTGTGTCTGTCACAATTTTTCTATTATTCAATAAAGTTTGTTATAGTTCAATTTTGTTGGTAATTCTCAAAGAAATGAATTTCTTCTAGTTTAGTAGTTGAGTTTATTGACTTTTGATTTCGTTCAAATGTACAATTTATTTCTGGTAAGGAAATCCATTATTTGAGCAAATTTTTTCTTTCTTCGAACTGAATTCATATTCTTTCCTACAAAACAAAACATATTTATCTTTCACAAATTCTTATTTGTTTCATCCAAACAGTTTCCTTGTTTCTCTCAAGCGTTGATTTCTTTGAATCAAATAACATTCACATATATTTATTTTTCACAAATAATCCTTTGTTTCTTCCAGAGAATGTTCTTGTTTCTGTCAAGCTCTGATTTCTTTGATACAAATTTCATTTACATATATTTATTTTTCATAAATACTTATTCATTTCTTCCTACTAATTTCCTTGTTTCTCTCAAGGTTTCATTCCTTTGATACAATGATACAAATTATACTTATTCACTATGAATAATTCTGATTATGAATCCAAAGATATAGTTTTGATTCAAACAAATATACACTTTTTTCCAAATTATGAATCATTACATTTCCAATGAATTATAAAGATACAAAAAAAATTACTTATTCGAAAAATCAAAACGATGGGAACTTTAATTCAACCAAGATTATTTCTTGGACCTACTTCGGATTTCTTTGAATTCAACAATATTTGTTAAATTCAAAGAATTGTTTTTCTCTGTGCAGTAGCTAGGTGGGTAGGTATACCCATCTTTTTATCAATCAATCCAGCTATCCACCGAAACCTAAAGCAGATAAGTTATATTTTTTGAAATCATGATTATTCTCCATTATTATTTCCCAATTTAAGTTGAAGAAAATTATGTCAAGCGATGATACGATGAGATTATTTCTTCACCACCAGAAATTTTGGAAAAAGCTAGAATGACTATAAGAATGAGTTGCTACCCGCTAAATCTCGTGAACGATACGAAAAAGCACATCAGAAATTCATGTACTAGAGACTTAGAAACGCCCAGAAATTGTCCCTATTGTCTCCGTTCAGAAGAATGCAAGCAAATTCTTTGATTTTTTCTTTTCTTCCAATGATTTTAATATTATTCCACACTGCCATATGTTTTTTAGAAAATCTGGGATAATGAATGTACCACCTCCTCTATTAACCTACAGACAGTATTCAACAAGCATTGTGATTTGTAACATTCCATGCAGCTGGCTCAGTGACAGAAAAAGTTTTTATATGTATTCGTTATCAGTGCCTAAATACAATATAATATGAACTATCCGGATGGGAATGAAGTGTAGTCGTAGAAAAAGTATAGTACAATTCTCGAGGTGTAAAGCAATTACACACTTGCTGCTATGCGGCATCGTGTGTAACTCTCTCCACTTCGTGCGTAATATGCGTATTACAACTCTTGTTATGTAATATACAATTAAATGCCGCTTATATATTGCGCAGGACTATCTGAAATCTATAGTATGCGTGGAATTCGACATATAGCAATTTCAAGAATACTTTTCGCACATAATAATAAGAAGTTCAGCACCTACCCAAACACAAGCTGGGATCTCCCTGATTCTATCAATATATACAAACGTCATCATTTAGGTGAATGAGACGTCGGAAATGTTGAAAAAATGTCGTCAAACTGACGTACAAATCACGTCGATTTGAGGGGAATAACCGTTTGTCGAATTGACATCAACTATAATGGTGGAATAGACGTCTCCTAAACGGAGACTGAACGTCGAATTGACGTGAGTCGAATGACCCAATGACTTCTGAATATCACGTCGAAATAACGTAACGAAATGACGTCTCTGGTCTTTTACATTATCACGTCATCCTATACCATTATTATTACGTCAGTATGCTGCCTGGCCTACTATGATGTTTATTCTTCTATACCGTTATCATTACGTCATTGATTAGGTCGAATGGACATTCAGGATGATGAAAAATGGCGCTTGGCCAACTATGGTGTTTTTTCTTCTGTGTGAGTGTGTCATTTTCTGAACCTCCCAATAATCCCAACATGTTCAGTTACATCGGTTGAAATATTTTTCTAGTTTGGCCAATGTGCTGAGGACTTATTGTTATAAAACCAAAACCCAATACATAATGGATATTCTATGCAATATTAACAATGGAACTAATACAAATTTTCCAATTCATCATTGAAATCTTGCATAAAACATGACATAGCATAATGATTATGATTTTGCTAATGCAATCCACTATGAAATAATGTACCACCCAATTTTCCTGTTAAAAATTGAAATGAATGTTGATTTGGTGGACTATGTGATTCGCACAGAAATATAATTGAAGAAAAATATTCGAAATGGATTTGAGCAAAAGAAAATTGCGAACTACTGAGTCCTATGTTTGCCTCGTAGCTATACATCCTATCCTCAATCAATTATCTGTCAATATTGACAAAAAATGTATGTTCGCCCGAGAAGCTATTATCAATCGAATAATTCACCCAAAGTTTCCAATAAGGTCTCCCAAACGAAATCACGCACAAACATAGGAAAAGGATATCTTCGGCTGGCTCGTTAATTTCTCTTCTTCCTGGGGTTGTTCTCAGAGAAATTCTCTGTTTATTCTAGAAACGCTGAACTAAATGCTAGACGAATAGGAAACGTATAATTCGATTGAGCTGCTCTACTGATACCCCTCAATTCCATTTACTGATTCCTCACGATGTTTTTTCTGCTGAACGACATTGTGAAGACATAACACTGTTTGGATGATCGAACATTTTTCTAATAAAATCTGAGTGTCATTTTCACGTCAGATAGTTTCGTTAACGTTAAGATATTTTTGTTATTTTTACTCAGATTACTCGTCATCAATTTGATTTATTGTAACACGCACCCATTATATCATTGAATTTTATTAACTTCTATGAGAAGCTGGATTCAGATATATATCACATACAGGGTGTCTATTGAGTATATGTCCATTGAATTCAGTGCTCTCAAAATATTAGGTAGCTATTGTAAATTCACCAACAGAAATCATCCAAAATGCATTGAGGAAAAGCCCGAAATTGAAATGAAACTAAAGGATACTTTCAAAAATGATTCTTCTGATTTTCAATTGATCCACTACTTCAAGATAGTATGAAATTCAACGTTTATGAAACGCATTTCACTTAAAAAAAATATCGCGGACGTTTTCATTCGAACGTGTGTAATTAGTTTTCTAATTCAAATGTAGCAGATAGAAATCAAAATTTGACCTGTTTGAGGATATTCCTCAAAAATAGATATATATCTTGACTAACAATTGATTTTCAAACTGAAGAACTGTAGATATGTTCAATCTCAATATAACATAATGTTCTTTGATTCAAATGTTAGTCGATCAACTCCTATTCAGATTCAACAAACTACTTTGTTGATGAAATCGCTCGATACATTCATCAATGGGTTTCCTCTGAAGAATAGTCAATCAGATGAATACAATAAGTGGAGCAGATTATTCATATTATCATTGATGTGAAATGGTTCATCATCTTCTGAAAAACAACAGAACAACTTTTCTGAATCTTATCAAAGAAGTATGATATTCAATAATACATTTACTTGGGGCAAAGTCTCAGGAACCAGAGTCGTGCCGCAGAACGGAATTGAACTTATTGAAGTCATTTTGAGATAAATTTCAAGCCCGAATGAAATACCACTCGACTGCCTTCGAAATCTTGGTCTAATTGGTCAAAGCAAAACCCAATTATTCCGGGTTATTTGCTTTCTTCCGCGTTATTTCTTCATATCCTTTCTCATTGTTTTTGTGAAGACTAATTCCTTATGAAGGAGTAGTTAATTTTTGTTCCAACGATGTTCTTGGAGCGAATTATACAAAGAATTATAAGAAGATGTACAGGTTACACAGTGAAAATAAAATGAATACAAAAAATCCAAACAAATGAATCCCACACTCCCCTATATTCATAAAAAAATGTTTTAACGATCTGAGAGATTATTCATCTCAGTTCAAAACTATATCCTTGAATCGATACAAAATCATACCTTCGTTCAACGCAGCTTCAAATTGTCCCAACAAAATTCACGAATGTATTGAAGAAAAAGTGCAACAAGATATCCAGTGAGTAAACCAGTTGTGATTATTCGAAATGAATTCAATCTCTTCTTGAAACAATTCATAACTCCAAGTAAATATTTCCATATGCTTGGAAAGATGGAACAGGTACTCTGAACAAGAATATAATATTTTCACCGAATTCAGTGTATCGCGTTTTTGGAAAGATCTGAATACTCATTTCAAGATTATTCATGCTTTTGTTTCGTGATTTGCTCCTATTTCAGTGGATATAAAAATTTTCAATTCACTTCGATTGAAAAATTCGACTGCTTCTTCTAGGGACACGAAACCTTCTGACTGAATTATTCAGCAGCTTCACTAGATCTCGAATAACTCTCCTCATCAAGATCACCTGATTCTCTTGTTTGAAAACCTATTATCCCATTCACTCAAATCATCAGGACATACCATTTGTTCATTGAGGAAGTTCAATATCTTCTCATAAGACAATTCAGTTTTCAGTTGAAGATTTGAACTATACTCGAGAATATTATGTGCTCTCGTATTACAACAAGAGAATATTCCCTTCTGATAAAACATACTTCTGAGAGGAAATGAAATTCTTAGATGAAAGATAGAAAAACATCCCATTCAAATATCTATATTACAAAATATTACTAAAATTCATAATGATTTCATTGGGAGATGGAATTGCAAATGTATTCATACAATATTGGAATAAGAGAATGAGAATGGCATTCTGGACTTGAATGCCTACATCTAATTCGACTATCCATTTATTGGTTTTTGAATCATATTTCTACAATTTTATAAAAGTTATCTACTTGCGAACCTGTATACCACCAAGTATACCAAGTACCTACCTGATCTTGAATTTTTCTCGTATTTCACCTTGGCACGACGCCAGAGCTGTCGCTACGTATTTTGTAGTCAGAGCAAAACTGAACCAATAAACAGAAGGCAGATATTTTTAATAACTAACGCTCCAACATGATATATATATATATATATATATATTATCACTAAGCTCGAAGAACTTCAATTGATTCCATAATTTCCTGAAATGTCCACTCTCGAAGAAGGTCACTCATCATTGCTTGCCTCACCAAACCACAGAAATACACCAAATTACAGTTCAGGGAATTTCCTGAACTATGACCAAACACACGATACACACGACAACGAATGCACTTGCAACGATTACCGAACAGTTCTTCTGTAGTCTATGGAATACTTATTTACCAGTCTGTACCACACTCTTATATTTTGTACACTCATGAAATGAATTACATTCAGACAAGGAATCTCTACAGTCTAAGAGATGATCTTGATTTCTTGAAATAATCAGAGCAAGATCTTTCAATCATAACTCGTAGGTTATATTGATATGCGATATATTTCCTCGAAACAATACAAATAATAAGTCAATTTCAGGATATCACTGTCGAATCAGAAAAATAAAAATTATGTTATTATCTAGAGCGATATGTACTTGCTACAAGACTTCCAAGTGTCTATTGTGAAAAAAAAATTGAAATCTTCCAAGTCATATTAAAGCCTTGCATTGGGACAGGATATTTTCACTTGCAGTAAAAAAAATCTCTGCTTTCAACAGTATACTCATCAAATCATTGAAGGATTTGTTAGTTACATTCGAATATTTTCATGTTCGTGAAAACCCTCGAAACTCCCGTATTCCGTCATTCAACAAATTCGGCTGAATATCGGCTCGCATCCCGAATCAGATTTGAATAGCGTTACAAAAGAGTTGCGCGTCCTATTCCAATTCAGAAAATAATATATTCAGACTGCAAGTGCTTATTTCCATTGTCATTTGCATTGGTGCAGTTTGATAGCGGGTGGTCACGTATTTTCCATCTTTTTATTAGTTCTAGTTATCTAACGAACGTGTTTCTGACTATGGAAAAAGAAAAAGTGGGTTGATTGTTGAATATTTCTCGAATCGTGTAATTGCGAAACGGATGGTATTGTCATTCCGAAATATATGAATCAGATGTGTGATGATTCAGAAACAAATTCATTACTTTCTTGAATATTTTTCAGAATATAGGTAACCAACAGAGATAGGTTCATTTAAAATAAACCGGATATGTTTATCTTACTTTTCGTCCTGGAATGGAATCAAATCAATTCCACAATTTTAACTCTAGAGTTTCCCAAAAAAAAACTTCACCAATTGCATTCCCCAATAATCAATAATGATTCGACAAACTCTCTATTGATTCCTCGGAAACAACACTCGTTCAAGTCAGGGATTCCATTCCTTGGTATAGAAGTGAAGATGATTCTCTCTATCTCTCGATTGACAATTCCTCTCAATGAAATGGGACCCAATCGAGATAAGGATTGCTTGATACGGAGAATCTCTAGATGTTATCAAAGTGCGCTTATACCAGCCAACAAGCCTTGGGGTTAGTTGAAGTTAATCTGAATTTAATGTTGCCAACTTGTTGGAGTGAATTGTGGCGTAGAATATTGCTCCAAGTTACTCTCAACATCCGATATAACTGGGATCAACAATATTCTTCTGTTTATGGCATAACCAGAAGAATATGTTGAGTTAGACATTATGAGAACTCAACCAGATCATGTAGGTTGATGCAAAAATCTATGTGTGTATATCATCGCCCTCGAATAATAAGGTTCTATCTGCCCTTCTGTCCCATATTGAGAGTTTAGTATATTTGGGTTCTATCTGACGAATTCTTCAATTTTAGAGGTCAAATATCGCAATCTGAAGGAATTCAAATGAGTAAGTCATGATGCAGAGTTCTATCTACAGAATCTTTCTCTCTCAATGTGGTGAAACCACATCCTAACTACATAATTTGGTTTATGATGGTTTTATCTACACCCAGATAGAACTTCGTTTCATCGAACCAATACATATATACACCCTTGTTGTCTCAGTTAAACAACATTGAACATTCACAGTAATGGTGAGAAATTCCAGAATTGAACCCGATTTTTTTTTCACCTTAATTTTCTATCAAGAACTTGAAAGCAGTCAATGGAAGGAGCCATACTACATCTTAGCAGCTGACAGTTACCTATTTTGAAGATTTCGAAAGTTGTATCAAGATACTCCAATACAAAAATATTCCTTTTTTCTATGTTGCTGCATTGGGAGAAGGTGAAACCATTTGAAAAAATGGAAGCTGCATGAACGAGACTAACAGAAACTATGTCGCTGCATTCCTGAAAGATCCGAGTTGAATTGATAAATCGAAATATACTTTTGAGAACATCTACGTGCTGCAATTTTTTTCAACATATCACTATCATTACTACCCATACACATATATGCTTATACACATCGATTCAGAACTGAAAATGATGGCAGTTGGAACATTTCAAATTAGTTGTATCGTGCTTTTGGGTGTATGATAAATTGACATTCATCATACAGGGCGTGGAAATGAATTCTGAATTGAGACTCTATCACGAATCTGCGATTAGAGGTCTATAAAAATCACAAGTTTCCATCGTTCAAGTTTGAACCCCCTGATTGGGTATGAAAGTGTTGAAAAGGAATATTCTCAGATAAATTATGAACATACAAAAAGGATATATATTGATATAAAGCAATACATTGAGAATTCGTGTGTGTTCAATAGATATAATTCAATGTTCGTCGTGGCATATAGCCAGGAAAGTAGTTGTTTTCTATTGAATTAACTGAAAAAGAGTAAATATTCTCATCACATAGAGAATGCGAATTCTCAATGTATTGCTTTATATCAATATATATCCTTTTTGTATGTTCATAATTTATCTGAGAATATTCCTTTTCAACACTAGTTGTATCGTATTATTTTTTGAATCGAAGATGTATTTTATTGTATATTTGTCAGTAAGAACCTTGTTGAAATACTGCAATGAAAAATCCTTTTGGAACGAAGTTCTATCTTCATTTGAGATGTTCTAATCAACATTCATCTGGGAATGAAGAAAAAAAGGAAATCAACTGATTAAAACTTCAACCCTTTTAAATATACTCAATCAGAACAAAAAATGTGATCGATTGAAATGGAACGAAATAGATAGAGTCAAAATTTCGCAGCACGATTCTGAGCAACTATACTTGGTCCATATAGTATCTTATTATTTCATGGCAACGATATGTATGCTTTTTTGGCTTTTGAGTGTATGAAGTTGGACTAGGAGATAGAGAGTATACAGGAGGAGAAGTTGCAGGAGAATTAAATGATACATGACAACTAGTTATATGTACTAAACTACAAGAAGTATACCCATCAGGTAAATGCAGCAAGAATCTTTATAATGTTTCGATGACCTTCCAGATTTTGTGGGATTTCATTCGGAAACAGTCATTTCACTTGAATATTAGGAATTTTCTCTTCTTGTTCCTAGAAAATGAAAGTATGAGTATTATTTCAATATATGTGTAGTAAGAAAAATCAAATCACCTACAGACAGTATTCGGAGACAGCTTTAAACATCAATGACCTATACCTATACTGCCTTCCTCAATTCTTATTCGTGGATCAACCGGTTTTAATCTGAGGCGACTATAGCTTTGTGCACTAGGGATTAATGAGAACATTGTGTATACAGAAATATAAAGGGTGGCATTGGAATAAGTGCACATATTCCAGGACTTGAGAAAGCTCGACGAATACAATCGAGTGGTACTAATAAAAAAATATAGGAACCAAAATAAAATTTGAGGTAAGACCTCACTCAAAGTTCCACACTGTAGCCATTCGGACGTCACCTCTGTTCAAATTTTCCTGATGCAGAAGGCACATTCACGAGGATTCCAATCAATTGAGCTATTATAAATTGGCGTACTCGATTTTTTCCCCTTTTTTTGTTCAATTTTCGGGATGAAATTTCTTGTTAATTAGGAGGATTACGCAAAATCTGATATCATGGAATCAATCGTTAGACTGTCGTATATCATATCGATGAGCTAATTATATATGTACTAATTTCAAAAACACCTTGTATATATATAATCTTGTTGAGAACAACCTCAAATGTTGATGAATAATGATGAACATTGTGAACATGAACGTTAATTCAACTTGTAGGAAGATGTATATAATTTGTATGTATAAAGGGTGTTTCAAAGTCATGAATCAGAAGAAGTGAGGTGGTAGGAGTGGTCATATCTAATCAAACTAACCGTATATGTGGTCATCCAATTGTTGATACTTCAAGAGGTATCGATTTTTTTTCATTTCGATAAGAAGAATCAATAACAATGAAACTATATCTCATTTGTGATTTGCTCTTCCATAAATTCCATCGCCAGAAAAAGTTTTATCACGTGTTACTTCCTATCAATTACCTGTGAGAAATGTTATTTTTCTCGGGTTTTATTATTGAGTGAAATATTTAGGTTGATTCTTTAATGCCGCTGGCAGATTCAGAAACTACCCCGCGAAGATAACCAAATAAAAGAAAAAGTTGAGATTTATATCAGTGTATGCCAGTGTAACACATGTTGATCTGGAAGATGGACTCTTCCATCTCAATTACATATAAATAAATCAAAATCGTCCCAAAAATTTGATATACTCATGCATGAGGACTAAAAATTAAAAATCCGGGTACATTTATCTGCAGACATATTATTCGAATCGAATCTGTTTCCATACGTTATACGGGTAGTGCACTTCTCAAATTGACATTGAGAGAATGCAATTCTTCCATATGAAATTCACCGTAGAAATTGACAATGCTCCCTGCATATCCAAGCAGGCGGAGAGCTGTCATCTGTTTCGGATTCGCAGCGTGTTACGGTCCAATCGGGACACAATTGTCTGGATAAATCTGATTTCTGTTTACTTTTTTCTCGTCGAGATTTCCTCCACATCCTGACTGATTCGTCTATCTGTGTTCACTAGATTCGTGCTATTTATCGTTCTTGTTTATGTGCGAATATAAAGGAACTACGGCGGTGGAATTGGTAATTCCGGATTATTTGTTCCCGATTGCTCGATCTGCTGGCAATTCTTCACGTAAGACATTCAGCTGCGAAATCGTATCGGAATTTTAAATGGAGGTCATAAGAAAGAATTTGGTGTGAGACTGTTGCGCTCTTTCGAATTCTTTCACCAAGAGAAATTTTATAACCTTTGAGAAATATCCGAATTGATCAAGATAATAATTTCAATAACATGGCAAACTGCGGTATAATTCTCATGAATAAAAAAAATACTTCACGCACGTTGTATACATACTAGTATTTTTGTATCTAGAGCGCGAAATGGTACTTTAATGATCGAGATCTGATTTTTTAACGAGGCGTAGCCGATAGTTAAAAAACTGGTCGAGATGACCAAAGTATTTCGCGCTCGAGTTATAATAGTATATTATTCAACAGGCATTATTCATGAAGGTTAAGTCTTTGTCACGAGCGTGTGAACGACTAATATTGTCTTTGATATTAGGAAAGCTAATATTTGAAGATACCAGTTAAATTCATTATTTGTCCAAGACTGTTGCTCTTCCTCAAGCAAAATGATATCCAATTTACACACCAGTGAATAATAGCAGTGAATAACCATAATTCACTGTTCCTTATATGTTATATCGCGTAACCTATTGTTATGAATTGTATGTATTATGATTATTTCATACAAAGGTCGTGGATAAATACGTGAATCACATTACCACAGCATCACTGTTGAAGTCTTTTTCAATTACCCTACTAGGAGACTATCCCAATCGTGACATTTTCACACATCATGTACTTTTCTGAGAACGCAGGTTGAAAAAGAAATACATATCACAAAATTACAAAATCTCATGAGATTTTTATACAGGAATTGAATTATTAGCAAAGTGATTCGAATAAACAATTTCTCACATGTTTACGGTATATTGTATACCATTATTGTTTGCCTATAGCGTGAGACGAGTGTTTAGGACAATGGAATCATGGCAATGTGGTGTTGCCATTATTTCAACAAGGCTTTTTTATACCGTGTTTTCACGTTCGGGCCCTACACACACCGTATAAGGACATAGCTCGTGCGATATCTACGTGAAAGCTAGTTCTAAGCGCGACCGAATACTTTGCCTATCTAGTATTTTTCAATGAGTACACGGTAGAGACGGATATAAGGCATGCTTTCAAATAAAAAAAAAACTATAATGTTTGGAGCCCAAGATGACAGACATAATCATATCATAATATTCATGGGTTGATTGAAAATTTCAGGCTCAATAAATTCAGATTAATGATAAACGATTTCGAACTGATAATGAATCAAGTTCAGATAGTGGTTCTCGGATAGCGGTGTTCCATTTCGTGTCCTAACGAGTTCGGATAACATGCTGAATATCATTTGCTAACAGGACTTTCAGTTTTCTGATTGGCAATTAAATATAAACCTACCAGACTGTGAATGAATATTCAGGCGTCACAACTATTTATTTGTACAATACATAGGCATATGCATAGGCATCTCATAAAATGGCGTCTCTCGATCGTTACATGTAGCATTTTGTATATTTCAGCTATATCACAATTCCTAGTCGAATATGTGTTGCATCTCATAAGTTGTAGCTATATTGTTTGTAGGTAGCTTTTGTTATTCACAGACTCAATGAATAATCAATTTCAATGCAATATTACAATTGAAAATTAACTAACAGTTTCATATGTAACGTTGCACGGATATTGTTCGTATAGTCAGTCCATGTTATATTGCAATTTCAATAAGAAAATAAAGTTGATGCAATATTGCTACTCAAACTGAAATGAAAGTGTCACTTCGTAGCTTACAAACAATTAGTCAGTAGGAATTTCTGTTGTATTGTCAACACGAATATATATAGCAGCAAAATTAATACAATATTGTTTTTTGATATTACGGAAGAGAGCTCCGTATTTTAATATATTGCGGCAATATTTCGTAACATAACATGTTCAGTGGGATGCCTATCATTTGACTTTTAAATTGAAAGCAAAATACATTGATATGGGTAAATTTATATTATTTCATCCTCATAATATCAATATTCGATATTGGAATGCTGATTATCAGTTTACTATCAAATTAGAAACGAGTATTTTTATATGAATATTTTTCAATTTTTGTAATATCATCGTACAACATTGAAATGCTAATCATTTGACCCCTAAACATACGATGCGTCATTTCATTCTCATATGAAAGTTGTTTTACAGTTATACGATTTTTTCGGACTGATGAGCTTGATCATAGTGACAAATGGACTATGCTGTCGCCTATTCAATTCAGAAATCTTTTGAAAATCATACAATGTCGCATAACACCCATATGGTTATTTTTCTTGGTATAGAATATTCCATTTCGAAAATGATGCTTCATTCAGAAGAGGTCAGTTTCGCGTTCAAAGTCGAAAACATGAACAGCATTTCGTCATAGTCACTCTGAAATTCAGTCACTCAATATGTCCATTGTATTTCTAACTACATCCAACCAATTTCATTCAGTTGCATCCAGCAAACCTTTAATCGTTATTGTGAATGCAAATCTCTGGAAAATCCCGTCATATCAATGGGTGTATATTTCCAATAAATGCAAAAACCGGGTATCACTGATAGCTGATATTTTTTCGTACTGCCATTGCAAATATAAATATGTTCATTATTATTATTTGTCTCGAAAATAGAATTGCATGTATTTATTCAAAATTATTATTTATATTGATTTCTTCTTCATACCTGGAAAACTATCGACTACAAAATCAAATTCACAATTAGTCATCGACAGCAAGAACAATGAATATATATATAGGTGATAACAATTCCATCAGTTCAAATTTCATGCATGAAATTTGCAGCATCCTGAATACAAACAATATGCTATTCGTACATATTGCACATAACATTTTTTTCATCGTCGAATTGAATTCATTTTCGATTGAAATTTTATTCAACTGTACCTGATTGTACATGAAATATTACTAATTCTCAATATAGTTCAATAAAAACATAAACATATAGAGTTCAGAGTAACATTATTTTCATGAAACGATTCATATATTTACTATATATACAAGGTGTTTTTGAAATAAGTGCAAATATTCAGCACATTAATACGATACAGTCTAAGGTATATTCCCATGATATCAGATTTTCTCTAATTCGTCCAATTAACAAGTAATTTCATCCCAAAAATTGAACAAAATACGGTAAGAAAATCAAGTGCGCCACTTGAACTCCGAGTGATTGTGCCTACCGCATGGAAATTTGAACATATAGGTGACGTCAGATTTGCTACAGTGAAAATAAAAAAGAAGTTTTCGAATGAAAGCTTCATAGTTTTTAATGCTCTTCCAGAATCTGCAATAAAAAATAGGGGTTTCCATTAAAGATTTAAATGTTACCTCCATTTCCCACTCCCCTGGGGGTCAGGGGGTGAAACTTGTTTTATAACCAGACGTCCTCCTCCAAACCATACAACTTTTGTTCAGCAAATTTTTTTGTCAGATGCATACATTTCGAGAAATTTCCAAATAAAGATTAAAATGGGACACCCGGTATAATAATATATTATATATATATATGTATAAAATTCATGATTTATGAGAAATCTGTGAATGATTCATGTTTCTTTTCAAGATTATATTCATACATTCTATCAAGACAAAATAAATGAAATATTCAAATATGGAAAATTCCATGGAGTATTCATATATTGAATCGGATTATTGGTTAAACTCGATGAAAGAATTGATATTTTTCAATGAGGACATTATATATTATCCGAATCAAGTATATACAGTCGTGAATGAAGCAATACAGTTGAAAAATCATATAGTATTCATCTGAGGAAATCAATATACTATGGTCAAGAACATGTATCCACTATTTCTGAATATAAATTCACACTGAAAAAAAAATAGTCGGTAGTAAATACCTACCAAAAGTTTAGTGAAAAAGGATCCAGTCACTAAAATAATCTCATAATACCACTAGGTACAAATTTTTTTAATACTATACTATATCAAATGTTACCACTACAAGATAGTATGATAGTTATATATAGTTAGAGGGTCCCTTGATGTAAATTGACGTATTTGTCTTCTTAACAGGGTACGGACAGATCCTCGTCTCTTTCCACTCTGAAGTGTCTGTGAAACAGTTATATAGGTCCATATTCATTCATTTCTGGGAAGAAACATAAGATTTCTGACAGTTGTTGTTTCATAGGTTATATTATGAGGGCATGGGCGTATCATACCTAATTTCCATATGTAATTTCTCATTCAACTCTACATATTATATCCAAATGATGATGATAATTTTCGAGTTTTAGATTTTTCAACTCCAGCATAATCTTCATGAGGCAGTGAGCAAATTTTTCTGTGAGTTTGATACGTTTTTCCAAATGGGACTGTCCTTAGGCAGTACCTGTCAATGAATTAATTTCGAATTCAGACTGAGCCTTATGGTTGAGAAATGGTGAGAAATGTTATGCAAGTATTCAAACTTATGTGCTCATATGTCATGCGTGCTATATATATTCATGTTGGGAACCATTTTCGCAGTTTTCAGGAATACTAAATATTTCCTAAATGTAGATATCATTATTTGAATGGTAGGGCATATGCCTCTTCTTTCAATCCTCCGTTTCAATCAAAACTGTTTCTACTTAAATGCATTCTAAAACTTGTGGAGTGGATAATAATAAGCACAATGAGAAAGTATAATATGTGATTTCGTATTGGTTTCACCTAGAATATTTTGCTGATGTATTTACCGATTTTCCCCATTCGGTCACTCCACTTTCCATGTTTTAAGTTCATTTGCATTTGATGGAAAGCTGACAAATTCAAATTTGCCATCCAACTGATTGATAGATACAGCCTAACGCAGCACATTTCACCATACTTCCAAAACAGAATTGAATAATGTCGTATCAAGATCAAGTATGAAATTGAAATTTTGTGAGATCTCTCTTAACGCCAATGAATGTGACGTGACAGCAATTATTTCGTACCCTGTTAGATGACAAATACGTCAGTTTGCATCAAGGGACCCTTCTTATAGTATAGTATGGTGCAATTATGTCGTGGTATTATTAAAAAAATGTGGTGATTGGCGCCTATTTCACTAAACGTTTGGTATTCACTACCGACTATTCCTCTGAGTGCATTCATTCATATATCACTTCTTTGGATTTATAGGTGCACTGTTGATAACTTTTGTAGTGACAGTTTCCAAAAAATAAGTCAAGACACCGTCTCCGTGAAAGAAATGAAAAATGACTACAAAAAGATGCAAGATGAGAACACATCAGGGTGTTCTTACTAGTTAAAAACTTCGAATTCCACATTGTGATTTTATTATAATGTAATATCATCTCAATATTGGATCATCGTCATTCCTGTCACGAGAAAAATATACGGAAAAATATTACAGATTTTGGCTCTAGATTTTCTGTATCCCTCTGCTACGCGTCGGGAGACAACATAACCTCGAACTGAAATCTAATACTTATTTCCTTCGTATATAATCTATAACTATTTCTTGGAATGAGGTATCCATCTCCTCTGTGTGAAGCAAATTTTTCACACTTACCCTGGTCAGTCGTGAATTGAACATGGAACTTTGTATTTTAGTGGGGTCATGAGAGAAAACTATAATATATTGGCATTCGCCCCAATGATTTATGGTCGATTCAGTTTCAACATAGATTAATATGTTGCTTAGCTTCACCGAGACACAAACAATACCCTATAGCGTCGAAACTGCTAGTTTCGAGGAGAACAAGACTAATAACTCAAAAAACATAACGTTGTTCCGTTTAATTATCCAAAACACTAATTATACCGAGTATATTCGCTCAGACAACCAATTAAGCGAATAAAATTAAGCCCGCTGCGGTTTACTGAAATTCGCAGGAGGCTGAAATATGTGCTCACTAGATTCCGTTTAAGTGTATCTTCTGAGATCCCAGTGCCGTTCACATAGCTAACCTCTTTGATATAGGTATTGAAAATTACATCTTGAGGGAAATTTCGTTTATATACCAATACTGAAGCATGATATTTACTGATTATACTTCAAACCGATCATCTACGTATCCAATCTTGTTCGCGGTAATAAGTTACATGTTACTTTCATTCGTCGAAGCTGGCAGGCTGACTGACAAAAACCGCCTCAAGTCATAGCTCCGGTATTCATTATCCTAATTCAGAAAACAAAAATGCATATAAAATGACTCATCAGATACTACCAGGTGGCACTAAAAATTTTCTATTTCAAATTCCATATTCATATTTTTTTCTGATAGAGTTTTTTTTCTGAGAACAATGATGTATAATTAGTTGTTCTTCGCGCAAAATAAGTTGGAAAATATGTCGACAAAGAATACATCATACATAACTTCTTCTAGTTCATAGTTGCCTGAGATAGTTATTTGTTTTATATAAAACATTTTCTGAGCATAATATTGGCTTTTTCTATTTATAAGGAATAGAGAATTGGATGAAGAGATCCATTTCTTGTGGGGCGCATCATTTTGCGCGAAAGTCAAGTTCTCATACTGTCATACAATTATCATTTTGTATTCAGAAGAGAACCCTCTATCAAAAAAGACAACGAAAGATATATATTATGCCATGTATACAGGGTGTATCTAACACCAAAAGAATTCAAGGGGAGATTCCTTGTGATATTTTAGGAAATAAAGTTCACATGGACATGTGTCCTAACTTGCTTCGTTTTCGAGATACAAAGTAATGATATTTCCATGGAAGATCGTTTTTTTATTGATTACTCAACTGTCTTCTTCATCAATTTCAATAGAATTTTGTGGTTTTGTTAATAGTGAAATGGAGCTTTTCCTGGTGCAATTAGATTCGAAATAATATTTCCAGTGGCGTCACAGTGGGTAAATTATCGATATACAGGGCGTTCCGGTGATCATGTTACAAACTTCTAGGGTAGATAAAACACACGAAAATAAGAAAAAAAGTTTATGTGAAGATGGGTCCGGAAACGCTTCTTCAGGGAGCAAGGCCCTTCGAAGATGACCTTCAAAAACTACTTTTCGTTTTATAGCTTCGGTACTACTGCAGCTATCGCAACCAAATTTGATGTAGGTGTTTCCAAGACTTCCATTGAGATTATACACTAACCCCAATTACAATCATTTTGAAATTTTGGAGCTTTCTCAATCTTTCACGATATATTGAATTTTGGCACCATGAAAGCTTATACACTGGCGAATTGGAATTGAAGGAGGTTATCCTCATTTTATAACTTCACCAATTGTTTTTGATTGAATGTCTGTTTTGGTCTTCGTGTTTCTGCGGAAAATCTTCATGGCCTCTTGACAGGTTCTAAACTTTTTTTTGTGAGAGATATAATTCCCATATCACTGATACGAATGAGTTTTTTTGGAAGTCCCAAGCTCATCAAGATCAGAGTATATTCAAGTATACTTCTCATATACATTTCGATTTTCATTTCAATACTGAACATATTGGTTAGTTATATTTTTATATCAAAATACATCATATTGTCTCATCTGATTTGAGAGATGATGTTGATTCTTAGTTTCAGAGGATTTTTATTTTTCATGCTCTCCTTTTGGATGTTCAACGGATATAATTCGTTGTTTGACGTGGCAAATAGCCAGGAAAATGGTTGTTTTCTGTTGAAAATGCTGAATGATATATATTATGAACATATCTCTACATGAAGAAGAATGCAAATTCACAACTTCAGCAGATTTAGTTTTCAAATTCTCATCGTGTATGTTCAATATAGATGTAATCAAATGTTTGTCGTGGCATATATAAAGTAGTTGTTTGCTGTTAGATAGAGCGAGAAAGAATTGATATTTTCATCACATAGAGAATGCGAATTCCCAATGTATTTCTTTATATATATCCATTTTTTTATGTTTATAATTATTATATCGTCGGTGTAATTAGCAAAGTGCGTAACTCCACAATGACTAACTTTTCAGGAGAGCAATAAAACTGAATGACTCAACTCCAAGATTCGAATCATTTGGATGAGAGCGAAAAATTCGTAACTCCATGATAACGATTATAAACCCAATTTCAATTGATTTTTATTGATATTGATCATTATCAAGCATGCATCATTCAGTATAAATGTTTTAATTACCTTTTCCAATGTGAGATTGCATATTTTTTCACTATAATAAACCAGAAGTTGATGATGTTCTGCCGAACATGTGAACAGTAGACAAGGAGATACGAATATTGCCGAACATAAAATGGCGCGTTGGAGTTACGACTTTTTCTTTATTGAGTTTATTCTGCTGGAGAAATTTATTTGGAGATTGACCGTTTTCCAACATATTCGTTGAATTTTTTCCCAACAGATGGCACAAAAATGTCATTTTGACCCAATATTGGAGTTACGCACATTGCTAATTACACCGACGATATCTGAGGATATTCCTCTTCAATAGGTTCTAAACCTATTTACTATATTTTCAGTTAAATTGAGCTTTCCAAGACTCAGCTGTGGAAACAAAAGATGATGATTTACGATATTCAATTACACAGTGAAAAAAAATTACACCAGTTCACACCAGCTAACACCCTTGGGTGTCCCCTGAGGTCCTGATCATTTTAGTGGGAATTAACTCTGATATTTTTAACACTATCATAGGGTGTCATTCGTTCTTACATACAGTCAAGAACTACACTAGAGTATCTAGAGCTAATTTGATCGATTCCTGTTATTCAACACCAGAATGGTGACTGTACAATCATTTGGTGATTATTTCGACACTGTATCTGTTGCGTTTTTGCTTTTACTGATGATATTATGATAATATGTGAATATTTGTCGGATATTCTTCTGTTGTGAAAACACACTTATCGAGTGTTATCACGCTGAGAAGCAGTGTTTTCTTGTATGCATCTGAGTGTTGAATAACACGACTCTGATGTACTAACATTAGTATTCAGTGTATAAAACGATTCAATGTAGTGAGAATTGTGACTTACAAAACATCTCTGAGCTGATACTATTTGTAGGCTGTCGAGAAACGTGCGTCGAAGGAGCGCTAGTGTCACCATCTATCAAGAAATTCACTAAATATTTTTCTGTGCACAAAATCTCTACTTTGATATTCAATTTTATGCTCGATTTTATGTTCAATCTGGTTCGATATAAGTACTCTATATCGCTTCGCAATATAAAAATCATCATATATAATTTATTATTCAGCTTAAAATTTATTTAATGCATTATTTTCACGAAATCATCCGTTCTTATTGTCACCTATCAATCTGGATACCAGAATTCTTGGATGATGATATACCTACACAATGTCCATCCATTCTTCAATGAGTTCAGGTTTTTCGGTGGGTAATTTCATAATCAGCAAACATTATTTATTCACATGGGAGAATGCAAGACGATGATGCCTCAAATCTCATGATTCATACACGGTCTGATTTGTTTGTGATTGGTGGGGGTGTAACTAGGTAATGATTTTATATAATAAGTGTATTTTTTGCGTTAACTTGGATGATACCACTATCGAAAGTAATTACTTTTCATCCTGTTGGTGTTTCTCTCGAATGGATATTTCAGAACCCCTCTAAATTACCACATCCGTGTCATTTTTCACTATGACTGTGTGAATTGACACCACTGTACACGGTATTATCAAATTTCTAATAATATTGGCATGAAATTGCTAATCAAGTGTTGATTCAATCGGAGTTATTTCTGAAATCCACTCGGTTGAAATTACACCCGGAAATTTTTCACTGTGTATAATGATATTCAGAAAACTAAATGCCCCAAGAGCAACTTCTCATACTTGAAACAGTTGGTATTATGAACTAACAGAAACACTGTTACAATTTATTTTATGGTATACCAATGTGTATAGCTTGATTAAGATTTAGTATTATACAAGATTATATGGCTGAAAGATAGAACCGAAGCAATAACTAAGTATATGCATTTCCTAAAACATTCAGGTCTATAGCCAGATAAATTCGTATGTCGTATGAATAATACTTGATCTCACTTCAAAATTATCCTTATGCACCAAAAACTTATCAGAAAAGAATATAAATGCAGTGTAATGTGTTTATCAAACCCTTCATTTATTAACGCCACTGTGTACGTTTCTGCAATCATTTTACACAATAATCAAAAGTACCTAGTGAAAATAATCAGAAATGGTTCGAAACTGAAACATTTTCGATGAAATCCGGTAAAGATGAGTATTTCGACCTGATCAAAATCAACGCATTTAGCTCCTAAACTAGAGCATATTTAAATTTGAAAAACTAAGTATCCGATATCAGGTATATGTATATGTGTCTTCCTTGTTAATACAACTCATCAAGCCATCGTGTCAGAAATTCCAGTCTGGATTCATCTCTGATACCAACTCACGCGGAATGTCCTTTTTGAATTGAGAATATCACATTGCTTTGGAGATAATGTTTATTTTGATGACTCGAATAAGCGAACGGAGAAAACTCAACCCTTTACCTCTAGATTTACATTGATTTTCAGAAATTCAGGGCAAAATTCACGTTCAACGATTAATTTATTCACGTCCAGATGAATACAAACTCGTCTACCACAGATGGGCCTGGAACTTAATTGCGTTTCGTTTCAGCGAAAAATATTTTTCCAGAAAAAAACACTTCAAATAACTGGAAGATTTATTCTCGAACTTTACCTAATTAAGTAGTCATTCTCTACCTATTCCGGGTTTTAATAGAGAAACTCATTCCAAAGGAAAAGTATCAAAACTTTCCGAGAAGCTCTCAATCCAAATCAGAGGAGTGAACAGTTTCTTCAGAATTATGTTGTTGAATGTATATATATAGTATTTCAACTGGTCTGCGGAAATATGATTTTTCGAGACAGTGACAAAGTTATGATAAATTCACCATTCTAATGATGAATTAGGGATAATTGTCATACTCGCTAGTGGATGCTTTCCATGAATAATTCATCTTGTATTCGGAAATATATGAACCTGCAATGAGAATGAATGTGACTTTTTTTTATAATCAACAATGATACCACATAGCCAACCCAATATTTTAGTGTTTATCTAACACCGAAAAGTCATTTCACCAATATCCTGTTTCCCATTGAGAGATACACGAGGAAGACAGAAAGCAAAAACTATAGAACTTGCGTGATTTATGAAGAAAACGATTCATTGAACAGGTTTTCACGTTTTTACCTACTTCCATAGAAACGTTGGCGATTGTCGGCTACTGATTTGGTTCGCTCGGTTTTGTGAGATTTTTTTCTACAAAACCCAGCTAACTCAATGATTCGACAACAAGAACGTTCAAGGACGCTCTATAAGAAATATATCTTCTCATTAGTGATTCACACGAGACCAACGAGACGAGACTTTCATAAAGAAAAAATTACAACAAAAATAACATTTTATATTGTAAAGTAAGTACCTAATAGGTACATACTTACATCATACATCTAAACAAGAGAAAGTTATAAAAATAAAATGAAAAGTAACATGTATATACTAAACAAATGAACAGAACAAAAACTTCATCCAACATTATTCGGCAGTTCGAGAGACAATAGTCCGTTTTCGTTTCACGCATTACGTCGTTTCACAACAATCATGGATTGTGTTTTTAAAGTATTCATGAATTAAAAGTTTTGTCTATCTGTGCTGAATGGTCTGAATTCTTTCTAAATATGTTGTATTATGAATGAAATTCTCAAGTCTGCAGTCGGCACGAAGAAATATTTACCCGCGAGACTCTCGCACGAGACACGAGAAGTCTTGCATGAGACTCGAGACGAGACCAATGAAAGTCTCGTCTCGTCTTGCCCGAGTCTCGTCTCGAGTCTTGTTTCGAAAACGAGACGAGACCATGCGAGACTCTGGAAAACGAGACTCTCGCGGGCACCACTACTTCTCATACAGTTGTGTAGCAGTTTTGTAGGGCTCAGACCCTCATCAGAAGTTTCATGATCAGTGCGTTCCATTTTTCATTGGAAATACAAAGTACACTATAAGACTTCTTATTTGGTAGTGAGTTGATCTACTGAGAGGAATTTTTTCGTGAATTTTCAATGGAAATAGGGTATTTTCACGAATCCTCCCAATACTGATAATGGGAATGGTGGTTGAATATAGCTCAACATTTGGGATGAAACGAACCAGAAAACCATATAAGAGTGGATTTCACTCAATCATTAGGATCATTAGATCAAACAGGTGAGAAACACTCATTATCGACTGATTTCACCAAGTACATACTAAACGGGCCGGTCCATGCGCAGTATCTGATAGCGTTCCATTTCCTGTACCATCTCAACCCACTATCTCAATACTATTTAAACGTGAAAACAGTGACCAGTATTTATATCTGGGTTCAACATGTCAGCCGTTCTGAGTCACCACAATATATTGCTATCCTAACCTAACCTAAATGAAGAACATCGAAGTGAATGAGGAATGCTTGAATCTCTCTGAGACTGAGCCGCAGAGGCCATTTTGTCCAAATGATAACGCAGCGTCTGCCTTGATGAAAGCGTATGCATGGAAACAATTTTGCCATCCTTCCTTTCAGCAAAGTGAATTATAATGGTATAGAAGTACTCACTGCAAGTTCAGGCATCACGAAACATGTTATTATAGCATCATTATATCAGTGAAGTATGGATACCTACTGATGCGCACACTGCGGGTAAGTTCAATTTAGTTGAATACATGACGGCTTTCAACAACATGGCTGAAGACAGTCAGGAATTGTATCAAATATTCATTTGGATGGTATGATCCTTATTCAATGAATTGTATATCCATATCCATATTCGATTACCTCGATGTTTGGGTGAATCAATATATATCTATTCTAAAGTCGAATCGTTCTTGTGTTTGCTCTTGACTCAATAGTGACAAAAAATTGATTAAACCAGAGTATTCCAAATCAGAAAAGAGTTGATGGAATTCTCTTTGATCACATTATTTGCACATCAGGTATATTTATTCTCAATTGAGGGAGTGTTGAGAACCTTGTTCAAGAACTTGTCTCTATTTAGGTATTATACCCATAACAAATCTCTGATGGAAGCATTATTCAATCATTTGTTTATAGTCACTCTTTGTCAGCAGATTTATGTGACTGTCTTGCTATTTGCAGCAAGGAAAAGCCGAGGAAGGAGTCATACTCTATACCGAATGGATAGTCTCACCAAGGAGATCTGACTAAATTCAGACTGAATGCCTTAGTTAACGCATGTTTACACCATGTATCTTTAGTTGACTAACGTTAACAACTTTGAGTTTAGCTTATTGAACTTGACTCGAATTCGTGAATTAGGAGTAATCGGATACGAAAGTAGCTGAAATAGAATGAAATATATCATCATGAGAACTCATGAAGTAACTGCCACTTGCACTATAGTCAAGTCAAGGCTATACAAAAGTAGATCAAAATGTTTACACCGTCTTAGTCATCATACTATTTTGGTCTGGTACGCAAAATTATTTAGTCAAGATATAGTCATTAGTCAGCTCACCAAGACACGGTATATACTCTGGGCCACTATTATATCGGTAGGTAGATACCTAGTATATAAAATACAAATTCTCTTAAAGTCGAAGATAAATATTTTCAATTGATACCTGCTCTATAAAGGTATGATTTCACTTTACCAATCTAGAGTCGCGTGTTTATTCTAAACACGATTGAACACTTTTCAGCCTTGCACCATTTGGTTGTTAATCGACGATTTAACTATAACCGGTTAGTGAGCGTTGTCCAAATTGCCAATGAAAATGACACCATTTTTATGGTGCATTAGCCATTATGGTTCATGCATGGCAATTTTTCGAACCCAGTTTGGTGGAGATATATTTTTATGTCAATATAAATCTGATCGTTCCATACGATTATTTAAACTCATAATATTTGTCAGTTGTATCCTCACAGTATAGAACACTCACGCAGTGCGACTTGTCGCACCGTTTTGCGTGATCTGAATATTATTTGACACTGTGGTTATACCAATAATCAGTATATAATTGATATCGAATATACATTTGTGGAAATGAAAGAGAAACTAATCAGTATTCCAGTGTTTTCTATTGAGCTGATATGATTAACAGTTAATTACGTCACAAATTATTCAACAATTTGAACTAACGATATAGGGTGCAATTGGCTGAAAATATAGGATATGGTTCAAAAGCTCATTTTGCGAAAAAAATTTCAACTCAACATATGCCCTAAACCTCTTTACTTTCGAACTATATATAGTGTTGAAATTTTATTTTCTCATTATTAATTGAAGAAACTTTCACAATGTTACAAACTGTCACGTTTATGAATCAAAATGAGACCGCAACGTTATCGATAGAAATGAATTATTGTTAATACACAATATGGCACTAGCCTACTGGTTCTAAATAATATCTCTATGCCACAAATATGCTTGAGAATGATTTTCATTTTTTTCGCGAAAACGGTTTGACCGAGGAAAAAAAATTCGGGGAATCAAATCGTTGCAAGATAAATGAGGATTTTAGAAATGATTTGTATCTCTGGAAATATCAAGGATGTACAATATTTTTTCTAAAAAATTTCCAGGATTTCATACGGACGCCACTGGTGGAGATCTTAAACATATCTCCTCCATCAAAAAATGCCTATTCGTGCATAGTAAGTGCATGGTATATTTCATGAGAATATCTAGAACAGTAATTTGGAGTTATGAAAAAAAAACGATTTTTTTCTTAAAATTGTAACACCCAATAGCTCGGAAGTTGAGAGGTTTAGGGCATTATGTTAACATGAACTTTTCTTCTTGCAATGAGCTGAGGAACCATATCCTTCATCTTAGCCATAGATTAAATAACACCCTGAAAAGGATTATTACTCCGATATATTTATGAACACGAAAAAATGGATATATAAATAAAGAAATACATTGAGAATTCGCATTCTCCATGTGATGAAAATATTGATTCTTTCTCGGTTCATTCAACTACTTGCCTGGCTATATGTCACGCCGAATATTTGAAAACAAAATCTTCTGAAGTAGAAAGTTTGCATTCTCCTTTATATAAAGATATATAATATATAATATCATTCTGAATATTCAAGAGAAAACAACTACTTTCTTGGCTATTTGCCAAGTCGAACATTGAATCAAATCTGTTGAATATCCAAAAATAAAGCACGAAAAATCAAAATCCTCTGAAAATGAGAATTGTCATTATCTCTCAAATCGGATAGAATAACATGATGTATTATGAAAATATAACTTACCAAAATGTTCACTATTGAAATGAAAATTGAAATGTATAGGATAAGTACACTTTCATGAACTCTGATCTTGATGAGCTTGGAACTTCCAAAAAAATCATTCGTATCAGTTATATTTTTATATACAAATTTCCAAGAGATTGGTTAATATTTCGAATAATGCTATAACTTTCAACAATAGATTAATCAAATGTACAGACGTGACAAAATTTTTAGGTCTCTATATTGACAAACATATATCATTGACTGAATATCATAATAATAATAATGAAAATAATAATAATAATGAAAATGATAATAACTCGTCTTTATTCATCATATGCAGGAAAACAAAAAATTAAGAATATAATCCATTAAAGATCCCATATCCTGTCTACAAATGCTGAATAGGCGGAGTATCAGCAAAAAGATATTTTTCAACTCAATCTATATATAGACCATTTGAGAAATAGAATAAATCCAATCATAGGCATTCTATTCAAAATCCGATATATATTATACCCATAAAATACTTGAAATGTATTTACTTTTGCCTAATTTATTCAAATTTGCAATATTTTATTCCTATTTATTTTTATTTCACGTCTGAAATCTCTAATGAAATTACAAAAGTGCATTTTTCATCTACATTTCCTAGAACCAACGAAAAATTTTTACAAACCTAGACATTTTCAGAACCTGATTTCGTTATTCATTTTGCCAAGAATGAAATGAAAATATCAAATGTAGCTCGGAATTACTTGATAGCAATATGATTTTCTTCTGAAAATAATGATCCCCGTCTATCAGTACTGAACTAATGCCAAAGTCATCTATCAAAATATCTCTCATCTGCATTATACTCATCGTACCAATGTTCGGAACAGTTTTGTCATAATTATGATTAGAAGAAATAATTTCTCATTGCAAACTTTTTTGAATTTTGAAGCCTATTTTCAGCCATCAATTTGAACAAATGTAACTACTTAGATGTAGTTCAAGTCAAGTGACTCCGACCAAGTAGGCCATTTCTCAGCAGAACTCAAGTTCAATTTCAGAATAAATTATTATCACAAGTGTTTCCCATATGATGCCATGCCAACTTTATGAATGCCACTGTATTGTCCCAAACTTCAGAATTGTTCCAACTAACCTTGACTATCTGAGGAATTATATCTTCGAAATACCATGTCTCTTTTTCAGTGAGTTTCCTCGATATTTATGTTATGCGGATCTAGATCGTTTCGCTTTTACTGTAAATTTTTCACAGGAAATTCCTCATATTTATGCACCGTTCAGAATAATTTATCCATTTGGATGTGCCAGAGGGAATTCGAAAAATATTCAATTTTTGCTTATGTTTTCGATGATGGTTTATTAATGTCATACATAATGTAGGGAGAATCGGAATATGTACTGGAAACGTCGAAATCAGCCAAGAATGGAAAAGGTTTCTATGAAAAATATGACAGTCTGGAGAGATAGGGAATATCAGATCATCTTTCCAAAATATTCGCATCAAAGAAGAATTTTGACATTGTCCTATGTCCTGTACCCTGTATTAATACTGATTTCTGTAAGAAGAGACAGCGAAGAGACATTCTGAAACATTTTCAATTGCCATCGGAAGAATATTATCCTGTAGTAGAAGTCCATGGTCTATTGGAGTGGAGTAAATGGATACTGAACTAGTAGTGAAACTCCCAGTCTCCTCTACAATGATTATTCGATCAAGAATCTAGACGATTCCATTACTAGTATGACATGTTCCGAAACTTTATGGATTCATCATCAGCTTAGATGTTTACATTATTTCTTGAACATATGATGCAATGAAAGTTCAGCTACATCTACATTACATGGTAGTAAATTACTCACACGGAGAAGGAGAATCAATTTTTGAAATGTGAGAAGTAATTAAACATTATGATTATAAAAGTGGTTGAATTGGGTGAAAGACATTGGGAAAGCCCCAAAATCCTTGAACGGGCAATTTTTGTTCATTTTCAATATTCCTATAGTATAATACAGAGTGCCCTCAGAGGTGAGAATTTTTTTAACAAGAAGTGGAACTCTCCAAGAAAGACAAAAAACGGAAAATTCACCATATAACGGAGTATAAAAACTCACTGATAGAATTGGCCCAATAAGAGTTCTGGAATATTCACCAATTTTGATAATGGTACATGTACCACATGTTCTCCTATTTTTTGAGCATCGAATCAAAAACATTCGCGGTATTGATTCACTCATATCTGTTTTTTTTTATTGCTTCGAGCGCACGAGAGGAAATCCCTATAATGTTCAAAGAACATCGTGCGTTTCTAGGGAGGATAGGGACAAAAGGTATGAAATGGTTTTTTTTTTGGTCTTCTGGAAATTATATGTTGTTGGGAATACTACCTCGGGCAATGAATTCCAGAACCTAGCCGTTCTATGGATGGAGGAAATTTGATAAAGTGCTGTTCGACATCTTTCGAGGTTGACAACGAAAGGATGTGCTGACTGGGCTTGTATCGGTAGAAAAGTGGAAGGTCGCCGACCTTCCTACGGTGTTCCGATGATATCAAAGGTGAGTGAGTGTGGCGTTACCCACCAGGCGAATGGCTCTTATCTGGATGGAATCTAAGAGCATCAGCGTATGTTTTGGTGCTGAATCCCATATGTGGGACCAGTATTCTAGAACAGGCCGTATCTGCGCTTTGTATAGATCATAAGAAGCTGTTGGGGTGTGAAGTAGCTTTTCGCACGGAACAAGAATCCGAGTTTTCGTGAAGCAGCTTTTGCGATGGATCTGACATGATTATCCCATGAAAGAGTGTTGCTGATGGAACTACCAAGCATAGATATGGTGGGCTTGGTGGGGATGGTGAGGATGGTGGGGATGGTGGTGCCAGATATCACAATATCGGGCATACTGAGTTCCGCCTTTCTAGAGAAAATACAGGCTCAAGTTTTGGTGGCATTGAATTCAAATAGGTTGTTGGTTTCCCAGACTGTGATTTCAGCAAGGTCTTCATTGACAGTATTGACCTGCCTGCGCCGTGAGTTCTTTCCTGTTTCCTGGGAAGAAATACGAACGAAATGCTGCTACTGCCCTTTGGCGACTCTCGCCATGAATCAGAAGCATGCGAACAAGTCCTATATTTCCGTAAACTTTCAACATTGCATTCCAATGCTCAGCGAAAACAATAATAAAAATTGTGGAAGAGAATTAGATGCCTAGCGCAATAGGATAAGAAATTTTTACTGTGAGGTATTCAATGAATCTGTAAATTTCAACAAATTCCACATCGTCTTGATAAAAATTCTCCACCTTCGAAAGAACTCGGTATAATGTAGATATAATATACCCTGAATATTGAAACATTGAAATGTTTGCAAAACTATACTCCACTGTACTAAAATTCTCGATACCCTGCTTTCGAATGACAAACATAACTCCGAAAAGTAGGAAATATTAGCGATCAGAGTGAAGTTACAATATTTCTTATAGTCTCAATATGATTCATGAAAAAATTCGTATGTACTTCAGATATTGTTAGATGCACATTTTTATACGGATGTACTTATATATATAGGTGGGAATTCGAATTGATAGGTTTCCCAAAGAATAGGAGGGAATATTATGTTTGGAGCAATGTTTATTTTCATTGGTGATAAAAACTTCTTATTGGCATATAAATAACAAAAATGATTGGTTTCCAACATCAATTTCATCGTTTCAGTATAAACGACACCATTTTTCTTTCTTTTACTGCTTATACGACGCCTCATTCATTCCCGTCTATGTCGTCTATGATCATAAATTCATCAAGTAGATAATCAATAATACGAATCATTGAGTTCAGATTAATTGAGAGATTTCGTATGATATTTTCAATTTCGATTCATCAAGCTGAATCAAATTATCTGAAAGTTGGTTCAGAAATTCAAGTTCAATTGTCATCAATACAGTGGATATTCACAGAACTAGAGATCTCATAACTGAGATATCAACCTTAGAACTTACGCCACTAGATGGCGAAAGCATGACTAGATCATTATGCAGTATCCGGCAAAATCGCGCACTGGATGTGAATTCAGTTTCCTTTTTATTTCTGGTGAACTCCAAAATATGATGAAAAATTGAATTACGAACCTATTCACCACCACCACCATCAAGTATCAACTGGAAATATAAAAAATCGAGATTTCCATGAATGAAGACAACACTTTGCATTTATGTTGGTGGTAAAACAGTGTAGTGTGACTTCTTCTGATCTCTTGGAGCGCACTGAAGCGAGTTCCTATTTGCATGTGTATTCTGGAATGTTTTTGATCTGATTGACACCGCCGTTTCACTATGATTGAAATACTAGAATCAGGCTCCAACGTTTTTATTTTCTTGTGATTTATGGTCTTATTCAGTTTTTCATAAATGATAAAAAGTGATCAGTTTTGTGAATAATCCTATACTCACTATTATCAGCTCAGACACTGAAGATATATAATACTGTGGACCAGAAATATGTTATGTCACGAAGAAACAACAGTCCCATCAATCCCATCATTTATTATCTCTAATGAGTACTTTGAGCTCCAAGTCATTTCCACGAATATTCATAAATGGGCAGAATTGGTAGATAACGAGAAAAAAACAACTTCTTTTCTGGGTATGTGCCACGCAGAACATTGAATTACATCCTCTCGAAATCTATGCACGATGTTCTCTGAACATTATAGGGATTCGCTGAAGCACCGATGAGGGCCAATAATGGTCGAAACCGGTCTGTAGGTAGTCAAGCGTTCTTGAACAATTTAGGCATATCTGAGCGGTTGGGACGGAGATACTTGCGATTTTATTCGTCTATATACATATCGATCTTTGCATATATTTCGCAAGGATGCAATTCATTATTCTGCGTGGCACAAAGCCAGGAGAGTAGTTACTTTTTTCTTCATTATCTTCCAATTCCGTTTATTTATGTTTGTGAAAATTTATTTGAGCTTTGCGTATTCATTCAACATTTCATTCTAATACTTCGAGCATTTTGGCTTTTTTTTGGTTATTCATTGTTTCGATCTTTCCAACCTCATTATTAATATTCGGAAATAATTTTATGACAAAGGGAAATTTTGTTTTCGGAAATATTAGGCGAAAGTTCTGAACTACCGTGTATCAAACAGGGTAAAGGTTATCGTATTATTATAGCAGCTTGCAATATTTTGGCAAAATGGCAATTTCACGACCAACAATATTGAAGAGGAAGAGGATGCGCTGAAGATGTTATTTTATCATTATTCTCGGAAAGGTTCGAGATGGTAGGTATCTCATAAAACTGTTTATTCACCTCAAGTATAATGTTGGATTCATCAAGAATGTGAAATAAATTCTCAATATTAATTTAGAAGTGTATATTGAACAGGGTCAGTTTATACAGGGTGTTTCATGAGGAGACTCACATAGCCAAATGGTTAATAGGGAGAATCAAGACGAATTGATGTAAATATATAAAAACATTTTTAGACCCTTCATAACGAAGATACAGGGTATTATGTGAAATTGCTTTATAACTTTGATGGCTGATATTACAGAAATGATTTATCGTAATCTACTGAAATTTGGCAGCGACGTATCTCGACTGAAACTATTCAAGATAACATATTATGAAAAAAATATCCAGGTCCGAACTTGGGAGAATTTCATGTTTCATTGTTATGTCGAAAAAATTAACTTTATGACCACTTTTCTCGAAAATTTCCATCAGATTCAGAAAGATCAGACAAAATGCTTCAAAACCTGCTCTTCAATTCAATCGGCACACTTTGACCGGTTCGATAAAAAAATATGGAACAAAAACGTTCTAATGAATTTTAAATTTCGACCTGGCTGATGACTGTCAACTTTCAACTGGAATCATGTGAATTGATTTTTTCTACATTCTTGTTCAATATTAATTGACAGAAAAATAGACGAGAAGAAAAAACACGATATTTGTTATCGAAATTCCGGATAGATATTATTATTCCTGACTTTGTTTTATGGGTGTCGCTTGAAGTAATGATGAGATATTTAGTAGGTCCTGTTTTTCATTTGTGTGACGAGACGTGACGTTTGTTGACAATCCGAACTGATAGGTAGGTACTAGGCTAGTACTAGGTAGGTACCAACTGATGAAATTACGACATGAGGATTCATGTGCCCATATTATGGTGATATATCAAATTAGTTATGCCATCACGCATAAACGTATAGCTCTATTTTTTGTTATTGATACACTTCTGCAAGTGATATAAGGATGCATTCGACATTTATTCAAAATTTTTGATGTTCATCCTCGTGAAGGTTTTACTGCAACGTATTCTTGGGTCTGAAAATATTCTATGGTATTAAACATAGCAAAGTATTTGGATTTTCGTCTCGTTCAGCATTTGGGATATGAAGTGGCACCTAGAGTGCAAGAATATTCCGATTACCAGTGTACACCTATCAACAAACGCCAAGTTACATGAAATGAAAACATGGCCAACATCATAATGAATTCATGAAATAGAGTCACGAGTCATCATATCTATCTAGAAATTCGGTCAAAAACTAACATGTCAAATCATAAAAAAATCAGAACTACTCTCTTCTGTCGATTTCTATCCAATAGAAGAGTACAAAAAAATCAATTTACACCAATCCAGTTGAGAGTTGAGGTCAAAATTGAAAATTCATTCGAACGATTTTGTTCCATATTGTGTTATTGAACTGGTCAAAGTGTGCCGTGTAAATTGAAGAACATTTATCATAGCATCTTGTCTGATCTTTCTGAATATGATGGATTTTTTCGCGAAAAGTGAACTTTTTTGAAATAACAATGAAACATAAAATTTCCCCAAGTCCGGACCTGATTTTTTTCTCTTCATAATATGTTATCTCGAATAGTTTCAGTAGAGATACGTTGCTGCCAAATTTCAGCAGATTACGATGAATTATGTCTGTAATATCGGCCATCAAAGTTATATAACAATTTCACATAATACCCTGTATCTTCGTTATGTTTACATATATATACATCAACTCGTCTTGATTTCCCCTATTAATCATTTGGCTATGTGAGTCTTCTCATGAAACACCCTGTATAGTGTTCTCTGAGCCCTCACCACGTCACTGAATTTTTTACTACCGAAATTTGAAATTGTGAAATTTTCGAGAAATTTTTCCAATGTAGAGAATACTAAAATACATTAAAACTCCTAGAAAATAATTAGAATGTTAATATACAATATTGTTTAGATGTATTGAGTTACTTTAAATATACGTTATGAAGTAACATTTCCTGCAACGTTTCTCTGACATTAGGGATCTCTCTGAATAACATCACAAAGTAACAAAGTGATATAAAGTTTATGTTCAAGTTCAAGTTATGTTTTCATGTTTAGTGGGCGTTACACCTTCTATTGTTATCAGATCGTGATATCGAATTTGAAATTAAAATAATCAATTGATCCTGGCTATTCACATTTAGACAGAATTAAGTACGGACATACCTGCAATACAGTAATCTTGCCCCACACCCCACCTGGATGCTCAAAGACATCAGTCTTAGTGTAATAATTAGGACTAGTCGGACAACTGTCACTCATTCTTATCACCATCGAGCAGATAAAGTGGAAATGAAATGAACATAATTATACATTTTTTCGTCTCACCAACGTTTTATGGTAGACTTCGCCCTCAGAAAATGTCTCGACTATAGGAACGATATTGATGAATTTTGAAGCAGTGGTATCAACATCATAATAATTCAAAACAAAAGTTATATATCATAATATTGCTCTCTCGAGATCAAAACCTAGTGAACACTTTCCTCATCAAATACCCACAATATTGCCGAAATCAAATTAAAAGCTATCTCGAAACTGAATCCCATCACGGAAAATTTGCGCGCCCAGACAATAAAACACAACATTTTATTACGAAATTCCCTGCACATCCCAGCGCGAAAAGTTTCAGATAACGGCGGATTCGCAGCATGCAAAGTAGACGGATAAATATTCGGGCTCCGTTTAAAAATGGAATCTAATCGATAACCCAGTGAACGAGAAACCGCGTCAGAATTTACCCGCTATTAGAAGGTCTTAATGAAAACAGCGATAACCTGAGACGGCTATAAGAGGTTGGTGGTTCCTTAATCTTTATCTGCGCCTCAAGTCCTGTCTTCTCTATTTATGAGTGGAATAATCATGCAAATGTGGAGTCTTGCCGGAATTAGAGTTGATGGAGACTTTTGCACAGGGGCGGACTGGTCCAATCCCAAATAACACAATTATGTCCCATGGATATCCTTAGGACGTCCTGTCGGGACATTCAGGACGTCCATAGGACATTCGAATTTGGTACCGTGGACGTCCATTGGACGTCTGTGGGACGCACAAATGTCGCACATTAGGACCAACTAGGGACATCCTTGAGGGATGTCCCTGGGACAACTATCGAATACCTAATTCCCACAGTATTCCTCATCAAACAATACGGAGGACATCCTTAGGATATCCGTAGGACAACCTATCAGCAACGCTGAGGGATATCAATTGGATGTCCATAGGATGTCCATAGGATGTCCCAGGGACGTATGAATTGTTGAATGAATTTTTTCAGGTTCTTCCAGGACCAGATCCTGCATAACTGATGAGGACATCCAGTTGAGTTGATGGTCCGTAGAAAGTCCCCAATAGATCCTGTGAAAGTTTTCCAAGGATGTCCAATGGACTCAAGTGAAGTATAGCCTACGAGCAATCATTCGTCGGCGACGTGTAAGTTAATGTCTTCACAGGGACAACATATTGAAAGTACTGACTGGGACGTCCGTAAGACTTTATTTCTTGGACATTGGAGAAGACATCCGACGAATATTCGAAGCATGTCCCTAAGGGACTATTCGATTGTAATGCGTTCCTCGAAATATTAAGGGCGTCTGTGCAGAGATATTTGAAGGAATGTACCATCAGGGATATTTAATGGTTGTCTAAGATCTGAAGTCATCCCTGAATATGTAAAACTCTGGACATCCGATGGATGTCCCTAGTGCAACGTTCAAAATCATATCTCATCAGGGACATGCCAAGGACGTCCATGCATGGACATTCTACAATATATGTAACACGTGGGACGTCCAAGGGATTCTATTTCTAGGACATTTGAAATGATGTACCTGCTGGGACATTCCGTGGACGTCCTTGCTCGAATATTGCATGGGATGTACGGGATGGGATATCCCAAGGACACTTATTTCTGGTCCGGGACATTCGAACTTGAATTGTACGGAAATTAGAACGTTAATTGTGATTCTTTGTAGAAGTCGACATAAAGAATTATAAGGTCTCTGAACCGTACAATGTCAACTTATCTTCATCGCTCAAGTCCTGATCTGCGTTGCTGGTTCACAATCTTTCAGACGATATATGTGATTGCCACAGATATTTCAGAATAATAATCATCATAGGTTTTGTCATCGTCTAAAGAATGTAGAAAGTGAACAAAGAACATTTGAGAATTTGAGGTTGTTAGATGCAGTTTCAAAACTTACAATGCATTGACATTTTTTGAAAAAAAAAATGATTGAAGAAGACTATTATTTATTTCAACGCAAAATCAATAATCGAAACATTCCACTCATTTCAGTCATAATTGCTAACCCAAGCGAAATGACATCAATCTGTTTAGCCAACTTGGATACAATACTCAAATTCCATTTGTATCCACGTTTCGACAATGAGCTGTGTTAATATTAGTTTATACCGGATGTTCTTTGATTTGATATGAGTAGTGCCATCCATGAGGAATTTCGCGAAGATACCCATATTACGCAGTCGATATCTTTTCACGCAGTGTCCTTATAGAAGGACGGTAGGCATATATGGATTATCTATTCTCTACTTTGTTTCTCTTTCATGGTGCATGTTGAAGAACCAATCAATTATATCTTCGTACAAACATAGATCAAAAGTGTGTATTGAAACCCCATGGAACTTGATATTATTGGATTCAAAAACGATAATCAGCAACCAATCATCGAATAAAATACCGGGTGTTTCATTTGAAAATCGCAAGTTACTGTTAGTTTCGCTTCAATCATCAAAATCTAGGATAAGATAATTCCAGAACAATATATCTCGGCGAATTAAAATCGACGTGTCAGAGCGCATTTTCATTGATTACAACGGAAAAATATTTGGTGGAAACGTTTTCGATTACCCGGTATGTATACAATTGCCAGAATCTAGCTATCAAAGTGTTCAGCAAATAATGGCAAATATAAATCCAAAGTAAGATGGTACTTTTTAGGAAGAAAAACATCAAAGCGTGTCGCATATACTAGAAAAACGAATTGGCCGAATCATCCATCATGCAACAACTGAATCCTTTTGATACTCCTTGAAACTCGTTTGGCAGTAAAAAAACTTATTTTCCTAAGTGAAGGAGAGCCAGAGAACCCCAGAAGGAGAATATAATTGGGTGAAGGAAAACACATTTTCTCCGCAGATAAAATCTTGAAACTGTTACTTTCAATTTGCATTTTTATGAAAAAATATTCAACTCGATTGTTTTGAAAATCTTCTGAGGTCGAGAAAGACTAGTATTCAGTTGGAACTTGTTTAGGAGATGCTGATAGAACATGTGAATTATTAGCACAAATTTCATTGTAGTTAATACATCTACATCTATCTAGTGAATCACTCATGAATCTGATCGCTTATGTACCCAAAGTTTCATGAATAATGTGTAACTCTAACTCATTTATTTGATTGCTATATTGCTACATCAGGACCACTAATATAGGGCATTTCTGAGAAGCAAATATAGGTATAATCAGTAATGTAGTCCCACCCTGTATTATACACTCCTGAATGAAACTGTGAAATGATTTTATGTTCACCGCATTGGGCATGGAAATTTTAGTTTGTGTACAAAATTGTATCATATCATCACGTGGCGTTTCAGAAATATTCAAGAAATATCATCTTCAGGATCCTCTATTCAGGGGACCGTATCTCCCTAAGGAGACATTTCTCGACTCATGTTCATTGAAAGCTTTCTTCCTATTTTTGGTCGTAAAAGCCGCTGGTGGAGTTTGCCAGGCCAATCCTGAGATACCCTGTATATTAATCCATTTTTTCATGTTCATAATTCATTTGTGAATATTCATTTTCATGAATTGGATAGCTGATGTCGATGCAACAACAATAGCCTGATGACATTAGGCATTACCAATATATTGGTGTATCAGCTCCATCATCTCATCATCTAGATGATTTTGAATTAACCAATATTGTATTCTCATCATCGAAATTTCGTACCATACATTCCATAGTCTGAATGCCTTTGATTCCGTCGGATATTCTCGTTGAAGGTTTGATGATATTTCAGTCACGATTCATGATATAATTTTTGTAGAGTTATTTTTCATCTCCCGTGATTTGTTTCTTCAGCATTTTTTTATAAGTTGAGCTATATAGAAATGAAAATGTTCACTTTCAAGTTCATCTCATGTACATTTTATAACTCTTTGTTCCCCTCTAGTACATAAATAAGAGTGCTTCCTTGAGAATAATTCGTGCGGACTTCCTTCATGAGATAAAAGACAGAATGGCCTGATTTCATTAAAAGCTTCGCATAACAGGATACAGTTTTTCGTTAGATACGGCTTGTCGGCTGTAAAGTGAGAGAAGAAAAATTTGTTATTTCCAAGGAAACATTCTTTATGAAGGGATCCTCTTGATTGGATTCCCTTTGCTATAGAGTTTTGTATGAATTGAAGCTCAGGGGAAGTTTTCGAGCAACAGTTTCAACGGAATTTGAATGTTTCCTTTTCTCTGAAAATCTTTTAATATTTAGTGAGCAATTGTAAGGTCTCACCTGCTGTTCCAGCAACAACTTATATGGAGACATTCGATATCAAAATGTTCAATCAGATAATTCGAAAGTTTCTAGAACATTATGCAGAAATACAAGGTTTTTGCACCAATTATTTATAATCTGATTTGAATAATTCGTTTTCTGAATGGTTTTTATTTAAATTGAACCAATGAAACATGAAGATATTTCACTGATGAATCACATTGGACAAAAAAATTTAATCAAAATGATAGCATAATAGAACAATATTTCATTGTTGTTGGCTGATCAACATTCATCTCATTGTTGAATCGATTATATGCATTTCGGTACATTCTCAACTCAAATAACAAAATGTCAAATGGAGTGTATTAGGTACAAGTAGTTTATTTTTGGCATTTAGCTCGAAATCCATATAGTTCTCAAAAAACATACATAGGAGCAAAAAGTGTCCAAATTAAAGAGACCATATCTGGATATAAACAGAATTGAAGGCAGCGGCTGCATGCAATGAAGTTCCTGGTTAGAATAGGTACGACCCCCAAAATTTTATCATCCTGTAGGTATTCAGGAACGCACAATAGCCATAGATATTGAATTCTTGGAGTGTATCACGTGTACTGAATTCCAATTTATCATTTCGAGAATTGTGGGGGCCAATTCAAAAAACGGTCTCAGTACCTTTTCAACGTGCAAACAGTAAACATTGTTCAATGTTCAGTGTATTGTCGACCGTTCTAAGTCACTCAAATACGTTATATTTTAAAAGATTCCAGGCCGATTGAGAGGCCGTTTTGTCCAATTGATAACGCAGCGTCAGTCTTTAAGTGTAGTGCATAAAACCAATCCTGATGTCATTCTGAGCTTTCCACTTCAGCGAAGTGAATTATTATGACAAAGAAGTACCTACTGCAAATTCGACCATGAAAAATATTATAATATGCTATATCTGTCTATGAAGTTTGGGTACCGGGTAAGTTTAATTTAGTATTTCAACAATATGGCTGATACTCGTGAATTTTATCAAATACCAATTTATTTGGATTGTATGATTCCCATTCATTGGATTGAATATATTATCGATTCATATCGGATTACCTTGACGTTCGGATAAATCAGTTTTCCTCAGTTAAATAGTGAAATAGTCGAATCCAGATCGCTGTTGATAGCTTTCACAGCCATAAACGGCCATGTTCGTATGTTTGCTTTCCACTCATTAGTGACTGATATTATATCAAATCAAAATATTTCAAATCTGAAATGAGTGAATTAAATCTTCATTGAAAACATCATTGCCAAATTGGGTTTATTGAATCTAAATTGGGATGGTGTTATCAAAACTGTTTTGATAATTCAATTGTGATGATTCATGAAAAATATAAATATTCATTAACCCTTCAGTACTAACTTGCCGTCTGAGAGACTGAGCCTCCACTATATCCTCCCCAGTGCTCAGTGCAATTTGATTCAGCTGGGCGGCTAGCTATCTTGGACCAAATTGTCTCAGTGGAAAGTATGTAATAGCATTCCTGGTGGCGGACGACCAAGCAGACTTCAGTGAGGAATATTGTGATGAAAAGCGCTCAGAAGATTCCGAGTAGGATTGAGAATTAGAACCAGAGTTATTAGACAATTTTGAGAAGAAATTTGAGTCGGAACCAAACTTAGAACACATTACTGCACATCAAGACCATATTTACATCCAAAACGCTAAGTATAGACTTTTTCGACTAGTAATCACAATTTTGGTAACTTTTGGAGTACTAACATTGTGCATTTTTATGAATTAACTCACTTTCCAAGTACGACATGACAAAAATAGCATTTCTCGCATTCGTTTTCACAGACCGATGTTAGTACTAATGTTATTGAAAATCATGTAAGTACTTGGGTAAGATAATCTGTCTCTATTCAGGTGAAATACCCACAACTATTAATCTGCTCTGATGGATACATTTTTGAATAAGCTGATGATAGGCATTTTTTGTTTGCAGATTTTATCAGAAGTACATTGTGCTTGTGATTAACTTCTTCCAATATCTAATTTCATCGTTAATAAATGTTTCTACTCCATATCATGTTTATTCATTATACATATATAAACCCATGCGAGAGAATTAGAAAGTACTCATTTTGGATATAGAATCACTGAATAAAAAGTCTATAGACACTCAATGAATGTTCTCAACATTCAACAATGAGTTGATAATCACTCAAGACATCACGAAATTGAGAATTATTCAAATCGAGACTGAGGACATAGAATAAATTCTGATTTTTTATATCAACTCATTGAGTTATCATCCTACTAAGTCAAGTAGAGTGGATTTTCATCATAATCGGGCTTGGACCAGAATTGAAACATCATTTAGTGGAATTTGAGTAGATTTCCACCCTTTCATTTCCCAGTGTGTCACCATTGTCTGTTTTGCCAAATCAGAAATGTGAGATCAGAATCTTTTTTGAACATCAGTTGGTGAATCATTTCTCCTGGAAATAAACATGAGTAATTATTCACATTCTTTTTGTGTGTTCATCAACTTCGCAATATTATTATTTGTCAACAATTTTTCAAAGTTGTTAGCTCAATAATAGGGAAACTTTCCATTTACCAGAAAGGATAATTCATTTTACATTCGAATGTAATAATTTTCATATCTGCTTTGCAGATATGGAGTCAGTATTTTCGCAATTTCATCTGCGATAACTTTCTGCATGAAATCCAGCTGAAATGTGAGAGTTTCATGAAAGTTGAAGCCGCTATATATTAACTTCTATAAAGGACGATATTTTCTCGTCATCAACCGGAGATAAATACGAATATAAATTAATATGAATATATGACAACGACCATTCGTTTTTCAAATGTTCCTTTTGAAGAAAACTAAAATGTTATTATAGCTGATGAATCAATAAACATTTGAAACAATACGAGGTGATTCAGAATTCGATGTTAATATTTCCAGGAGGTATCGTTGGGATTAGATTAGGACTTTTTTATAAACATGTTTGCTTCGAGCTACAGCCATTGCGTAGGTTGGCTCAAAAAGAGTAACTGAAATTATTTTGATTATGATAAAGGATCTAGTACAAGTATTCCATCAGTATGTACTGCCCACCTCTGAAATAGCAGTCCCAAATGCGTTCCGACATACGATCACCTCCGCGTATGCAAGATGCAAGCAAATAACCCATTGCGTTCGAAACGATGTTGTGAGTTTTCCCTTCTTTGATAACGATATTCTGGCACACGATTAGTTGTATAAAGAAATGCAGGAGACTGAATTCTTGAATTTTTTGGTGGCCCACAAGATCATGCTATTCAAAGTTGAAGTTTCTCTTTCTAAACATTGAATTTGGTCCTATGAACTCTCCTCTAACTCTCCCAAAACTGGGTTCACATCATCATCAAGAAAAATATGAAGTGTCTAAAGAATCAGGGGCATGCCAATTCTCATAAGATTCAATCCGTGATTTTATTCACAATTTCAGATTATCTTTTTATTTTTGATAACTTACGTAGCTCTGAGGCGATGCATTTTAGGTCACATAATTTGTATATAAAGAGAGAGTCTTATTTTGACCCCAACAATATTTTCTTGAGATATTCATGTCAAATTTTGAACAATCCTGTTATAATCTGTGAAAATAAAAACAAAGAATCTTGAAGGAACTAATGTGCTGCATTATCAGAGAAAACATATTTCTAACTCACGGGAAGTCCATCATTGAATGGTTTAAGTGTCCTAAAATGATATGTTTAACTTATTATATTGAATTCAAGCAAGAGCTAATAAGATTTGGATTGTGAGTTAAAGTTCTACTTGAACCAAGTTCAAAGAGCAGAAATATCAAATTGAATATCACAAAATAGAGATTTCGAAGAATAAAAATATGACTCTCAGATCAGCTTGCGAGTAAGACGAACGTGATGGAAACTTTTTTCTGCAAAGTCTGGAATATATCACGAAACTGATGTCTAGGGGCAAAAATAATTCCTCATTTCATGTCAATTGTCATGCTCTTGACATAATAATAACAGTCGGACTGAAGGTAGAGGACAAAAAAAGGAATGTTGTCCATATCGATGATTCACCTTGGAGTGTCCCATTCCAAATGGAAGGTGTGTATATTAAACCTCCGAATATGATGCAATATAATATCGCCAACTATCAATTTGTCTTCCATGAGGATTATCATATAATTGTTATACAGTGAATCATATATCATTATACATATACAACTGTTGAAATCGTATATGTGTGAATCGCCAATGTGTTCAGGCCATGAGTGTAACAGAAGTACGTTAAAATATTCAAGTTGAGTATTCCTGAGACAATTTTGAAAAAAAAAAGTTTTCATGAACTTGTGTCCGTAATTACGAAAGCGTCTAGGGGTCACACAATTAAAATATTTTTTTCCAATATATTGGAAAAAAAATCTAATATATTAAAAAAAATCCAATATATTGAAAAAAAAATCCAATATATTGAAAAAAAAAACCAATATATTGAAAAAAAAATCCAATATATTGGATTTTTCTTCATTATTCAAATCCAGGAAAATTGAGTAGTGAGTGATGAATGTGCCAAGCTGCTTGTTGTGCTAGAGTGCATTAGTAGTGCTCTGCTCGCTTTGACTGATTATATTATTACCACGACTCAATACGGAAATGGACAATGATAGGGATTCACTAAACGTCTCAAGAAATCATACTGATTTTATGATAAAGGATTATTTTCTGAGTGGCATGCATTAAGAAGAAATACTATAGCCTTTCTGTATTTGAGACATAATATGGTAATGAGTTTATCAACACTCAAACGTAAACTGAGAAGTATGAAATTGAATTGAAAAAGGAATTATTCCGCATTATCCACTGTGATCGATTTCATCCAAGCTCAGTTGAAGACGTCTGGTCAATTATGCAGATATCGTTGGATTCACCAGAGATGTTTACAGAATGGACTTGGAGTGACGCAGAATACAGTTACTTTTTTATACGTATATTTTTCGATAATATAATCTGCTAGAATTATGAAAATCCGCACCTCTTGCAAGAATATTGTTACATCTCAGATATTATACATAACATGGCAATAAATCGTAGTGGATATGGAGAGAAAAAGCACAAAGATTGAAGTAGTTTTTCATCATCATTTTCCTATTTTGCCCGCCTCTAAAATAGTATTTGGTAGTAGAAAGTAGTTGAATTTTTTTAGTCACTATGTAATGGGGGAGACCACTGATTTTTTAAAACGACATTATCGTGTACTCTATACTATAATACTACCAGCGAATCAATTTTGAATTTTGTCATTCATGCTAAGACGATGAAAACAATAAATTAGAATATGTCCATTTCAAAGCACACAATTCCTGCGCCATTCGAGATTTTGTCGATTCATTGGTGTGACTGGTGCGACGTCTTAGTCCCAACACGCCTGTTGTCCTTGAACTGACCAATCACACTGCAACACTGCAGAATGACGAGGTCTCAGAGAGAGATAGCTACAGGTTGGGGCTAATACGTCACGGCTCCACCATCATGTTTGGCTGTTTGAAATATCGAATGAAATATGCTGATTCCAAAACGATATAGATTCGATTCCCTTCAACTTCAACTCATAATATTGATTGTGCATCAAACGTAACTCATGATTCGTCGATTAAAAGAGGTTTGCACGGATTTCTTCTCTCAGTGGTCTTCCCCATTCCCCGCTCGAGTCTTTCAGTCCTTGCTTCGTGTTATCGCCGACAGATGTCGCTGGCAGATTTGCACACTTCGACAGTCAGCGGGGTTCTATAGTCGTGGAACTTTCCTGGCCGTTGGGATTAAATTTTCAATATATAGAAGAAAAAACAAATTTATTGGATTTTTTTTCAACATATTGGATTTTTTTTCAATATATTGGATTTTTTTTCAACATATTGAATTTATTTTTCAATATGTTGGATTTTTTTTCAATATATTGGATTTTTTTTTCAATATATTGAATTTTTTTTTCAATATATTGGATTTTTTTTCCAATATGTTGGATTTTTTTTTCAATATATTGGATTATTTTTTCAATATATTGAATTTTTTTCCCAACATATTGCATTTTTTTTTCCAATATATTGAATAAAAATAAATTTATTTTAAATGTGTGACCCCTAGACGCTTTCGGCTACATTTCGAAGAAAAATGGTGTTGAAACACAGAAAACGAATCATTTTTCGATAGACATGCCATGAAAAAAAAACGTAGTTTTTTCTGTGACGGGAAAAAAGTTTGGCATTTCATCTCTGTTGGCAGGTTATAAAATGTCACTTTTCATAAATTACTTTTTTCCCGTGAGAAAAAAGTGAGTACTTTTTTTCCGGATATATATCACATATATATACTCTGTTAATGGCTTTTGTTTTGCTATAGTTCTGAAAAATGAGTCAATAATACCGTCTCCGAGAAAGAACTGCAAGTCCTTTTATCTTTCATTCGACTTCGCGGTTTCGTATATTACTAAACAACTACTGAATTCGCAATTTTTCAAAATCAAATCACAGAATTGAACTGACAGAAGTGACATCAGATATTTGATTACTTCAAAAGAATGATAAAGATGCCTATAAAACGCAGGTGTCCCTACTGTTAAAAACTTGAAATTTCATGTCGATAATTTTCAGATTTCGAAATAATGTAATATCTTCTCAATATTGATTCGTCCTTCCTTCTGTCACAGAAAAAAATAGTGTATCATACACGGGAAAAATATTAGATTTTAGCTCACGGTTTTTTGTCTCCCTCCGCTACGCGTCGGGAGACAACACAACCTGGAGCTAAAATCTACTACTTTTTTCCCTTGTATAATAAATAACTATTATTTCATCGAGACTCAACCATATTATTATACTCAGTTTCTGTAATGTTCTCAGCAAGTTCACTAAGCGCCCTAGGAGCTACGGTACATGCATCGATATAAAAAATTGTGAATATCTTGAAAACGATCCAGGCTTGTTGAGAAAACGTACCTTGTTTACTTGAAGAGGGTGTGGTAATGAGGTTTCTTCATGAAAAGTACCAAAACTTCACTGTCACGGCAATTCGAACCAAGTAATTACAACTTACAGCGCGCTGTAGATGTAACATAACAATTATTAATTTACGAAATTATAATTTTACACATCAAAAAACCTCGAGTACTGAATTTCGTGCAAATAACTTATTTTTTTGCAGAAGTTATCTCAAAAAAGCGAACAAAAGATTCAATTCCAACACCCTGTATATCTGAAAATTAAGCATTTCCGGTCACAAATTTATGGAGACATTTTATCTCGAATTTGTTTCAGGAATACGTCACTCGAATATTTCAACCTTCTTTGTTACACCTTGTAGATGTCTATACAAGCAGAAGGGGCCCGTGAAATATTTGACTGACCTCCTGGCATTTCCCTCATATAAGATCGTGTATAGAAACATCAAAATTACTTGGATCACTTGTTATCAAGCTACTGAAAATCACGATAGTTATCCAATATTACACGTCAGAATTAGTTATGGGTGTTAACAAAAGAGCACCGCCAAGTTTATCAATCTAACATGATTCAGCACTCAGAACCTATTAGAAGATCCCATAGAAACTTTGGATGTGGCAAAAACCCATCTTCCTGGATTTTGTTCTAATGAAGCGCATCATAATATCATCCGGAACTTTGGCAAGAATAAGGAGTTCCAACGTAAAAACGATGAGGTAAGGAGAGCAACCATAAAATATACTTCGCGTGAATTTATGCGGGACACATGAGTTCCAAATTCAGATGCCTTAAAGTTTTGTGGTTGGATTCATACTATTTGAACATGAATATATAGTATCGATGAAATATATTACATTTTCATCAGGAAATGAAACTGCATCTCACTGAATAATTGATAATTTTTGATAGAACTCGTAGTGGACATATATATTCATATATTTAATACTGAATATCATTATTATACAGGGCTTTCATTCCAAGAGTTACCACCCTTTATATACATATACAGTTTCCAGGAAAAATGGTTTGATTTAGATATTGAAGAAGATGAAAAATACAAGTATCAATTGAATGCTATATGCATCCCCTTCATCCCCAGACACCCCTACTATGGAATCCCAAATGGCTCCTCCTACCTCGAGATACATAAAATCCAAAGTCTAGCAAAAATCAAACCAATCAAGTGAAAATAAGATATTATTTCTATGAGAGATACTCGTCGATGATAATATCGAGGAAGAAGTTCAAAAATGTCAGTTATAGCTAGAGATTATGTGAATTTTCATTATAGGTATAATGAAATAATAATAATAATGATTTTAATCAACAGTAAATGATTTTACAATAGATCCAAGATATATAAGAACAGGAATAAACAGGGATAATCACTGAAACTATTTCACCACCTTGTGTGTGATAAACAGATTAATTCTAAATAGAAATATAAAATCACAGCATTTCAAAAACATTGGTGTAAAATTTTAGTATAGGTAATGTAAAAGTATAGAATGACACTAAAGGATGATAATATATAAAACAACTGACCTTAATAAAACGAATACCTACAGTAGATTATGAACATCGCAGTCTTTCAAAGACATTGGTATGTACCATAAAAAGTTATGAGAAATGAATTATCTTGGAGTACACCATTGATTCATATGAGACTTTCCATTAAATTCAATGAACGATGGATTGATGTACTGTTTTTTCGTCATTTAACTTCTTGTTCGCACCTTTATCAAACATATTTGGTACCAAGTTAAATATTGTTGAATAGTGATTCGTAACTATAAACCATAGAATAACCAAAAATATCTCTATATTTGACACCTCTCGACAAATTTCTTGGGGGTCACTTGAAAATAATGATTGATTGTCAGGAGACAACACAACCTGGAGCTAAAATCTTATATTTTCTCCGTGCATAATGTACTATTTTTTTCTGTGATAGAAAGAACGACCAATTAATATTGAGGAGATATTACATTATATAAAAATTAGAAAATCATTGACGTGGAATTTGAAGTTTTTAACAGGATTGACACCTGCGTTGCAGGTAACTCTTTGCAGGCATCTTTTTCATTCCTTCAATAATTATTATCAAATATCTGTCAGTCTGATACTGTGATTTTATTGAAGAAAATTGCAAATTCAGTAGTTCTTTCAGTAATTTACGTACCTAACTGAAAGGTCGAATGAAGAATTGAAGGACTTTCAGTTCTTTCTCGGAGACTGTGTTATTGGCTTATTTTTCGGAACTATATAGCATAACGAAAGCCATCAACATAGCACATATATATGATATATTCGGGAAAAAAGTACTCAAATTGGTGATTTAGGTAGAGTATTATAGTAATTATTGCATTATATACAGCGTGGCTCATTTCAAACGGCCCCTCCACTATATCTCTACTATCAGTCGTGCGATCTTAACCAAATTTGTATCGATATAAATAATCATCAATATGACCAGTTCTTCAGGGACAAACATCATTTTAGACAGTGCCGTGCATTTTTATTGAAATGGATATGGGTCAGTTTTTTATTAAATCATATTAGGCATTTTTTCACAGGGAAACTGACCTCATAATATTATTCTTCATGGTTTCAAACTCACATACGTGAATTTTCATAAGATGCCAATGGAGGGTTTCAGAAAAACAGGCTTATCTAAACAGCATCTTCGCGAACGTAATAATTATTTACTCGGAAACGGTGAGTTCAACATGAAAAAGTATTATCCGTTTTTTCTTCCAAATCATCATTTTCCACCTACCGGAGCCATTAAACGTTTCAAAATTGGTAGTTGATTTGAAGTCACTATTTATGCGAGACTGAAAATGAAAAAAATGAAGCCAATCCTGTTGATTCGGAATCAGGTGATTTTTTGCATATGGGGGTTCTAAAGCATGAGGAACACTAATGTGGGGTTAGATTTCCTGTAAAAAAATGCCTAATATGATTTCATGAAAAATCGACCCCTTTTTATTCCAATAAAAACGCACGGCACTGTCCGAAATGATGTGCATCTCTGTAAAACTGATCATATCGATGGTTATTCATATCACACCAAATTTGGTTGGAATCGCATGACTAATAACTGAGATATAAAAGGGGGGCCGTTCAAAGTGAGACACGCTGTATATACCCGATCTGAATTACTATAGTTGCCCGAACGTCCAAAGTGTTTCCGAATGAAGCTTCTAATTATTATTGGTGCTATTAATAACGGTCCATTCCATGCTTGTAGAACCAATCACATTCCTAGAAGTTCAATTGGAGTCGTCACTTGAGGAGAACTTGCGACAGTAACTACCAGTCCCTATATATGGTTTATAGTTAATGTCTGAAATACATAACCTATAATGATAAAATGGATCTAGTTGAGGCCATTACGGTAAAATCAGTTGTCGATGCATATGAAGTTTCAGAACTCATGGAGATTTTTGTTGGGTGGTTTTCCACTTATCAAGTGATACAGGTATATCTGTAAGAGAACTCACCAACGACAGTTTTAGCGTTTCAGCTCGAAGCTGATAAGTATATTGACTTAGCTTCATTTCCAAACTTTGATTCGAGAGAATGATTGTACTTGGATTTTTCGCGAGGCTTCACATGAGCTTATCAAGATGAAATATCTCGAACAATAACAATTCATCAATTCAACATCTTTCGATGACGTTTATGAAGTTTTTGATATTCACCTTTCCCTATCTCAAATATCTACACGTTCCCTAGCACAGCCTACCGTGCATCCGAAACAATACTCATCATCAATAACTCTGGAAATCATGAGTTGCTCAAATTATTCGAAGAAGTACGTTGGGGTGGCATAATCGAAGGTCTCGAGCAGTAATTCTTGATCTGATGAGGTCAAACCTATTAAATTTTGCATTATTTCATCAAATCCAATCAGTTTATATTCAGATCACTGAATACATGACAAATTGTTCCTCATGTGTTCTAATTCATGATTACTGGGGTCGCATTGGTATAGTTCAATTTTGATTGCTGAAATCATATTATATCGACATCGATAGCTTCAGACCTGTATAGAAACTGTATGAGTATACCATGTTCATGAATCCACTTCAGTCAACATTGAACCTCCTACAACAAAACCAAATTAACTAGAAATATCGCATTTGGCCCATTTGAGCAGAACAAGTATTTAATGTGTTTCAACCAGGATCGTATCTCCTTATAGCATTAGCGTATATCTTCTGTACATTTTAATGGCTACCATAAAACAACTCTGAATCCAAATACTGACCGTATTCTTAGCGTACTGCATTTCGAGTTATCGATTCGACCCAATCGTGATGGATGTTGGATCAGAGCCAAGTTCTAGTCGCGAATCTCTTGGGGTTTTATTCAGAGGCGCAACCAAGGGGCCAGTGCCCCCCTCTTCCCCAGAGCAATCGATTTTGTTTCATTTTCTTCACACTGACTACCTAGCTCCAAAAAAAAAGATTCATCATTTTACCTTATCCTCATAGGTAAACGTAAATATGAATTAGTCTCGTCTAGTAAGCTCACTGTGGAGAATCACAATTCATGAATCTTCTTTGTTTTCTTGTCTCGGTCAGTCGTAGATAGTAATTATCTTCCAAAATTGAAAAATAGAAAGATTTTCAATCCCTTTCATAATTCTATCAGTAGCTACTGTTTTCAGATTGATTATTTGTTTCAATGAGTGAACAGCGGAAGAGAAACGGAGACTATATTAATTTTTTTTTGGAATGGAAAAGCCTTCATCAGGACCTGCCTATCTATCTATCAAGTCAATTGGTGCAGATCACAGCTCTTCTGTTATTTATCTTTCTTCCGTTCGGACATCTCCGATATATTATTCGACTGCCAAGCCCAACACGACCACTATCACTGTCCACGGCTTCATTGAAATCTTAGCATTCATGAAATGTACATGCTTTCACACTATCAATATTGAAATTTCAAGTCATGCAAATGCCTTTTTTAACAACTGCTATATCATATTCGTGATGATTCTCTGTTTGTGTTCCGCGCTCTGACCTGTGAGGTGCTGAGTTCTCGATCTGTTATTCCTCTGAAGAAGATAATGAAATACATACCTCAGGACAGTACATAATAATTTTTGTTGTCATATACAGGATTCTTTTCCACTTTCGATGATACTCGAATTGGGAGAAAGTGACCTTCAATGAGTAGGAAAGTTAATTCAAATTTAACTTCTTTATCGTCATCACTGAAGAAAGAAAAGTGAATACCAGTGCATCTGATGAACCATTTTTCGGGCGCATGATCCTGATATACCCGGTCAATGTTTGTCGTCAGCCTTACCTTTTTGTGATTTCTCGATTCATTATAGCTATACAATAAATGTTTGAAATGCATGCATTTTTGTCTTCTTGCCAAGGTAAACATTTTTCAGAAAACAAGTTATGTAATTTCCATAGTTCCTGTCTAATGACAAGTAAATAATTCACTAATGACATGTGATGAGGTCACTAATGACAAGCGAACACTTGGCAAGTAAATAAGTCACTAATCGTTAATGAACTAGTCACTAATGACAAGTGAATAGGTCGCTAACGACAAGTGAATGATTTACTAATGACAAGTGAATGAGTCACTGATAACGAGCGAATAAGTCACTAATGACAAGTGCTGTGCTCACTAACGCATATTAATCTGAAATTTGATGGAACAGGTTGATAGGGGTAAGTATATTTTAGTGGCTATTAACTTGTTTCCTTGTCCCAAATAGTATACAAGTTTCCTCTTGCCACTATTAAATATCCACTTAGGGTTAGTGATTTATTTTTTCGTGTAGAAATTTCGAGAGAAATTTGGTTGGGACGAAAAGGTTGAATAAGCAAGCCAATTTGAATATCCACAAAGAAGTCAATGTTGACCCATAAAAAGTCCTCTCACTTCTGAAACTAATGTAAAAAAAGAATAGGTGGCCCTTAAGCGCCTTCGTATCAATGAGACCATTAAAAAGAGATTTCTGTTATAATTTCCATCATATCCATCCGTATTGTATCTGCATTTTATATGTCAATTTTTTATTCGCGATATGATATAAGAAACAATTTTTATTATTTTTATTTCATTATTCTTTATTCCTTTCTGTGATGTGATTGGTTTTAGCAATAGCATAATCGTATGATTTCGTGGAAGCACTTTAATGTGCATTCACACAAACGTTTGTGCCCCCCTTAGAAAGTGATCCTGGTTGCGCCACTGTTTTCATTCACACACGGCTACGCGTCGACACTATACATGAACAAACTAGTTCGTTGGAGCAACACGTGGAACTTTCTTGTTGTCTGTTTCATCAAGACATAAATATTATAGCCACCAAAAATATCAACTCCAATCAGGAAGACGAAGTGAAATTGCCAATCAAAATTCCAACTTTATTCATCATCAAATCAAATATACTCAAACATTGGCAAACAGATTCGACATATTATTGATAACGAAACTATAGATTCAGATCGGGTCGATAAAGAAAACCAGGCGAACCTTATTTGATCTAGGTCTAGCTTGCCTTTATATTTAGCGAGCTAAATGCAAATTTCGCCCGTCATCTGAGAACGAAACCACAATACATGTCCCAAAGGCATGTAAGAACATTGTATTTTACCGAACGGCAACTGTGCTATCCTGAGCAAAATTACTGAGGAATTGCAATTTCTTGTGCGGTGATTTTTCAAAATTTCGAGATTTGATAACGAAATGAGGATTATCTCATCCGATAGCATTTGCATGGTAGATCAAGGAACCCTAACTGTGCTACCCTTCAATCTGAATCAAATCCTTCGCACAGCAATTTTTTGCTGCTGTTATTCAGAACATTCTCTCGTCATGTGATAACGAGTTGAAACAAAAAGGAAATTGAAAGTGAATGTTGTCCTCTTCGCGAATATCTCAACATACCGTGATTCAAACTGATCTGAGTTATTGAGATAGCGTCAATATTACTGAGAATATTTCGCCCCTGTATAAAGATAATATCCGAAGAACCAGAACACTGAACCCATTCTCCAGCATGAAACTCATGTGAATTCGAATGCTTGTAAACGTTTCACTTGGTTCATTGGATATTATACTCAGACAGGGACCAAATATTCTCGGAACTATTGACGATTCAACTTAGATCAGAGTTTGAATTGTGGCACGTTTGGAAGAGGACCTTGACTTCCAATAATCACATTTTGTTTCAACTCGTTATCACGTGACGAAAGTATGTCCCGTATAACAGCAGGAATAAAATCGCTGTGCCCAGGATTTGACTCAAATTGAGTAGTGACACAGGTAATATAGTTATTCGTTTCACTAGACAGCAAAGTAGTAGATTGACTGTCACGGCTGGTTGTTCATAGCCCGAGCGTTGAGATGTTGCATAAGCAACGAACTTTTTCTGCCTAGGCAGAGAAAGTACAACTTTCCTACCTGTTGAGTGTCAGAGGAAAGCCACTTTTCATGCCGCTTGGAGAAAAAGGGTTTTGTGATCTACCAACTAATTGCTATCAGTAAATCAAGAAAAAAACATATTGAAAATTAACGTTTTCAAGAAATTAACTCACCACCAAAAAGTAGACAGGAGTTCAGGAAACATCGTCCGATTTGGACGTTTTTAGTTTTGAATGACAGGTTACTTCCTTCTCAACAATGATGTGCACAATGTATTCTCATAGAAACCTCTTTTTATACATACCAGGTGTAGCAATTATAGCTTGTTTTTTTTCCATGGAATTATTCGTAATACGTAGAGTGTAATAATTACAATATCGAGTTAGAATTGAACCCACATATTAGCCTTACCTCCTTTCGACATTCCTTTTCTGAATCCACTCCCTATATTGGCCCAATATTGCCAATATTGGCCCAATATGGAGCCAATATCCAGCCAAGATTCGAGCTACTGGGGTAACAGAAACACCATTTTATGCGTAACATGGTTTTATGGAAAAGTGAAATCCAATAAATGGAACGGAAAAACGAAAGGAGAATGCGATGTCCCAAGTTGAACAAAAGGTTCAGTAGTGAATATTGTTGTCGCGGACACGGAAAACTTCTTGGCAAAGACGGACTACTTTCAAAATAAGAAACCCAATGTCATGTTGGTCCAGGTCTTCCCAAATTCGAATCATCAGTCTCTGCGGTGCGATTTCTGAAGTATTCGAGTAACGTTCCTCTTGTTATCTTGTCACGATAATGTCCAATAATTCTCCATGAGATTTCAATCCGAGCTCTGAGCTGGCCATGCCATAGTAGCGATACAGACTTCCTCTAGATAATTTCTCACAATTCGGGCGACGTGGGGCCTGGAATTATCTTGCATCAACGAAAATCCTGACACAACATGTGGTTATGTAATCACTGATATGTACCTTTCAGCTGTGGGACTTCCATTTATTATCACAAGCTCGATGCGTAGCCTGCTACTTTCGTTCTTATAGTACCAATTGAATACAAAAAAATCATGATGGTATGCTTTGACAAATGGAGAATATTGAAGAAAGATGAGGCTAACGTCTACTTTCAAATTCATATTGATAACGGACTCCTCGTCAAGCTCCCATCTTATGGCTTGCCTCCCCAGCTATATTTTCTGCTAGCAAGTTTTCTCTAAAACAGGTCTCTCCATGTAGTGATCGACAAAGTTCCTTCTGATCCTCTTATAATAAATGCTGGTGTTCCGCAAGGATCAATTCTAGCACCAACACTATTCCTCCTCCATATCAACGATTTGTTGGAAGCAACTACCTGTCCAGTACCCATCTTGGCGGATGATAGTACCCTCCATACCGCCTTCTTTTCCAGGGCTCCAATACCAGTCAGGCAAATCAAAATTGAACGAGGAAGAAATATTGACAACATAAATATGGACTTGCCAACAATTCTCGAATTGGGATCCAATAGCTTGGAAGATTTCAATGCAACACAAGCATGCGTTTTCTCTAGAAAAGCCGATCTCACTGTGCCCATCATAAGCTGTCAGAAGTAACCATACCTTTGAAGACATCAATTTCGATGCTTGATATTACTATCAGCAATAATCTCTCTTGGGAAAATCACATGAGATCAATTGCTAAAAGTGCATCCCGAAAACTATTGTTCTCTCGTTTCGGGCCAGGAGCTATTTCACTTCCAGTCAGCTGCTTATGATCTATAAGGCGCAGATTCGACCTGTCCTGGAATACTGTACCCCTATCTGGAGTGCAGCACCCAAATATACCCTGGAACTGTTGGATTCTGTTCAAAAAAGTGCAATTCGTCTCGTGGGTGTTGCAATGCTAACAAACTCACTCACTTCTCTGGAACACCGTAGAAAAGTCGGCGATCGGGCTCCATTCTATAGATATTTTCATGGACGATGCTCTTCCGAAATATCAACAATTGTTCCTTCCTTGGCAGTTTCCGCGAGATTAACCCGCCGCACCCTTTCGTGGCCATTTTGGAGACCTGCAGAACATCTCTTTCCAAAGACTTGTTCATCCAACGGACAGCGAGGCTCTGGAACATATTGCCAAGGAAGGTATTCACCGAGGCATATAACCTCCAGAAATTCAAGAAGAATACCAATTCCTACCTTATTTCCTTGGTTATCACTATATCAGATATTACCGCTACAAATTGGTATAATACTCATGATACAGTATAATACAATTATTGTGTTGTGGTATTATTTGATGAATGTAGTAACTGGCGCCTATTTTACTAAACGTTTGGAATTCCTTATACCGACCATCTCTCTGAGTGCGGTATTCATTGAAAAAAAGTTCTTATGCTGATACAGTTTGCTCACAGATTTTGAGAAGAAAATTACCTATCATTCAGAACTTAACCCGTTCAAATAGTACAAGTAGTTTTGACGAACATGTTGCCTAAATTTTCAGCTACTTTTTGGTGGTGCTTCAATTTCTTCATTATCCATTTGCAAAGCCAGACCATCACCATGACACCAAAAAAACATCATTCAGGTAAATCACTCACCTTGCGTCGGAGCGTAGATATTCAGATACAAACAATCCTCGCTCTGGTTCTGCAGATAAGGCAGCAGCCTCTTCAAGTACTCCAACCGACCCCTCGGCATTCTCTCAAGCGCAGCCGTCTCATTGGCCACATCAGGCAGCTTCTGCGGGCACACAGGCCCCGCTTTATCCGAGACCCGCACCCCTTCCCAAGGACTAGGGGCCCTGGTGGGGCTAAACCGATTCGATTGAACGGGCGGAGTAGCGTAGGGCACCCCGAGGAACGCCTCGATGGGCTTGAGGTATCGGTGGGCGTCCATGGGCACCAGCAGGCCCTGCATCCGACCGTACCGAGTCTGGACGATCCGCGGGCTGATCTTGGCGTTCTTGAGGAAGGAGTTGTCGCAGCGCGCCGTGAGAAAAATGGCAACCGCGCATAGGACAACTCGCACTCCCTCTGTGGCCATGATTCTACGTGGGGAACACCATCGTGAGTTATTGGGGGTATTAATCTGCGGGAAAGTTTTAATGAAAAATCTGGTCTCGATGCAGGCGGACACGGAAAAACACTAAGGAACGTCGAAGTTTCAGACTTGGAAATTAATTATTTCAGCTTGGGGTTGGGGATTCTGATTCGGCTTTGTGTTGTTGTTGGGGGTGATAGGCGGATGGCTGGAGGCGGCCTGTGTTGTTTTCTTGAGCACCGAGCTGAAACAAAACGTATAATTAGATTTTTCTATTGGTGCTCACGTCTGTAATACATTTGAATGAGTTTCACCCTGTATATTGGATCGATAAAAATAATGATTTCAGATCCAAGTTATACATCAATCATATTCAGGAGTAGAAAGAAAACACGAAGATCTCTCATTGCTTTAATTGACGACACACAAAATTGTAAAAACGAGCATGATCACTGAGGAATATTTGTTGACATTCAACTCCTGTAACCTGGGTATGCTTTTGTTTTTGGATGTATGACAAATCAATATGCGTTATACATACAGGACGTGAAAAAATATTTTGAATTGAGGAACTCAAATCACGAATCTGCTTCAAGTCCTAACCCCTTGATAGGGTATTGGAGAAAAATATCTCATAATATTATGAACATAGAAAAAATTAAATTTATTCGAAGAATTACATTACATTTTTTCTCGGTATATTCAACAAAAAACAACTACTTTCCAGGCTAGATATATGCAACAACGATCATTGAATTATAAATATCTATTGCATAAACATGATGAAAATTCGAGAATGAAATCTTCTGAAGTTGAGAATTTGCATTATCCTCCTTATAAAGATATATATGTACATGATATCATTCAGAATATTCCACAAAAAACAACTATATCCTCCTGACTTTTTGATGCCACGTCGAACAAGTTTTTTTTATACCTTTACCCACTTCTTCTTCTTTCCTAGAGAACGAGAAACTGATACGATGATATTGAAAGAATTGAGAATCATATGAATCTTATTTGCAACGACAATATAAAAATGCAATGAGTACAGTACCTACAATCGATATATACTCTGAAATTTTCGATTCTAAGGAATAACTCGCAGAAAGTCATAAATTGTAGATTATGAAGACATAGCCATATCATTCAGCAATATACTATCTATCATTATTCACTATATCATTATTGCTTGAAAACGAAAGACAAGCGTCAGTTTTATAAGTCTGGCAACATGTCCAGGCAACAGCAAATTTGAGAAGATATTCAGCCTCATCTTAACAAACTGATGGAGATGTACTAATCTTCATAATCATTGTCCTATGATCTGATTTTTGAAGAAATGATTAATAATAGTAACTCGTAACAAGAAAATTATTCAAGAATCCTTGGTTTCAAACCCATTAGTGCATAATGTGTCTTATAATGGACGCTCCTTCTCTAATTTTTTGTGACGTCAATCATGCAGGCATTGAATGTTTCATGCGCCAGAACTATTATTGTAGTTCAACAACAAACAGCTATCGATTCTATTTCATGAATTTTCATCTCGACAATATTCTGCACGTGATCAAATGGATAACATTTTGTATTGTACCCGACAAGGAGGGTAAGTATTTATTATAACGCAGTATAATGAATTTCAGAATTTCATATCCCTCAAGATCTCATTATATGCCTGTGTTCATGAACCTATGAGGTGATTCGAATAATTTTTTTTTTGTAAGACACTCAAAATATTGCTTTTGTGTTGTGTCCATATAATGGACTCTATGCTTATCGGTCATCAAGATTTTTCTGCAGATCATTCTTGGAACACTTCTTAGACATATAGAAAATGGCTCAGATATCGATCAACCAACGGATATGCATATATTATATTGCCTCCAGAAGAAAAGTTGGCAGGAATGCAGTTATTCGAATTTAGGAACTGCAAATCCAAAATAAATCATATTTCTAAAGGAATTATCGAACAGCCGTGCGACTTTCTTTATTCTGATCTCATTTTGATGGGATTGAAGATAATATACATCTTTGCATTATGAAAAGAAATATTATAGCATCGAATGATTGTACGTTATACTGCAGCACGTCAACTATAGACACGACTACATCCACTCGTCCGACTCCTCTTTTTATTCAACGGGTTCACATTTCCCTCCACTGGATCGTGTGAAGAGCACCAAAAAAAGGTCAGAAAGTATCATCCCAAATAATTTCTTGACATGATGCATTTCCATATACCCATCAGCTAAATTCCATTCAGTAGAGTATACAAAATCGCAATTTTATATGTAAAATAGGACTGCATCTGAGAGATGCTTCAAAATGTATCAAGTCATCATGATGTATAATTTCCATTATTATTATTATTATTGATAATATTGTGATTGATGTTATTGAGATTTTCATGTTCTGGATATGTACTTGAATGAATATAAATGAATACTGAAATTCCCTACTGATCACTTTCATCAATGAACCAATTTGCATGGAGTCCATTAACATGGACGTGTCATATAAAAAAATCTGTTGTAAACAAAGAAATATTTGTCATGAGTTATCATTCTTTAGTTATATTGGATGAGTATACATCTTCAGAATAAAGAGATCAGAAAAAAAGTTACTTCATGCACTAATGGGTTTGAAGATTGTTAATTCCTGAAATAAGAAATATAGCGACATCTGAGTTATCCAATCAACTCGATTTTAATCAATTCTCTTGGGAGAAAATTTACATACAAGAATTAGGGAATATGTATAATTTTGAACTAGGATTCTATTTCGAAGTGTTCACTTAGTGTCTCTGCTTCTTCGAAGTTTGAAAATTATTGTCACAATCAGTTATTTTTGAAGGTCCTCGACAAAAGCGTGCCAGAGCCTAGTGGTCAACCTCATTGTGTTCACTATTATATTTCAAATGTAACAGCATTATCACCGCCATATATCAGTTTGGAAATGTTAGCCAAGTACGTCCCATAACACGAGGAAAGCAACAAAAACTCGACTTCTTTTTGTTCAGTTAGCACTTCTGGTTTTACAAATGGCATAATTTTAAAAAGTACACTTGGGCACAAAGCGCGTCCCGTTCTTCGGGCGTAAATCAGGAAAGCATTGTTTCAGGAACAGTGCTGTAGATGTTCCACAATGCATTGCCGCGGTTTTGGTTTAAAGAGGAAGCCACCGACTATACGTCGCCCAAGGAATTCGTTATCCTGATATTTATATAAATATAATGAAAGGGAAGGAATCCGGCCTTTTGATCCCGATGAATTTGCATCGGATGATCTTTTTGCGTATATTCGCGGAATATCGGTGGTTATTCGGAATTTGTAGCAGGATGTCGGTGGACGGAAGATGAAGAGGACATCCTCCAGTTCGCAAAATTGTATTCTTTCAACTCGATGAGACGTAGAATCCCTGAACCATCATCGTTGTTGAAGGTGAAGAAGAGTATTTTGTGAATCTTTATTATAACCAGTTCAAGTTCAGAGTTCTTACTTTCAATTTCCCATCTTCACTTAGAGCTTCAGTCAATCGCATTCCATTTCCGAAATGCAATACTACTACGATAATTCGGCTGTATTCTAATTGGGGAACTCCGAACAACTAAATTATGATATGTTCAAACGTGAATGTTTCTTTTATGAATCAAAACTCGGATACGGAAGACTCGAGAGTTATATCAATTTTTCTTGATTATTTGGGAATTTTTCTCCTCGTTTCTACAAAATGAGAATATGACTATTATTTCAATATATGTGTATTAGGACAAATCAGATGATTTGCCACGAAATGTTACTCAGTTCAACTATCAGGGAGCCTAAAAATAATTCAATAGCTTGTCATTGACATTTTGTTTGTAACAAATAATTTTGAAGCGAAGAAATATAGATATATTGAAAAAATATTGAATTTTCACTAATCTTCGGCCGTTTTGGGAACGAATCTGCCCCCGTTCTTGAAATTAAATTTATAATAATAATGATAATAATAAATTGCCTTTATTTAACCTGGCGGAGTTCAACTGACGCTGCTCTTCCACTATGTTTTCATTTTGTGGAAACGAGGAGAATAGATCTCAAATAATCGAAAGTAACACCTCCTCGATTAACTCACAGATTCAAGTTATAACTTGAGAAGTAAAACAAACCTACATTAAACGAAAATGGAGTATTTTTGAAATATTTCAAGTACTAGCTATTGCCAGAGAGTGTTCTGAAATATGCCAGAACATGCCAGAACAATTATAAAAAGAGAGGAAGGAAATTGAACAAGAAAAAATAAGTGAACGAAAAAGAGGGGGAAATAAGAAATAGCTTTTGTTTCTGCATGTCATCAAAACAGATCATGGTTAATATTATCATCGATATAATACCGTATTTTGTTATAAATTGAAAGATATCGAGCACATAGTAATTATTGTTGATAACAGTTCTCCCATTTTTTTAACATCAGATATAGGTCGGGTTAATTTGAATTTTCATACAGAAATTGGTAGATGTCATTCGTTGTCTTTTTCCCTATTCCAAATTCTCAATGGAAATGGAGTAGAGCAGTATCGATGATTCTGAAGAATAAGACTTCCAATACCCCCGAAGGGAAAGATAAAAATGAAAGTAAAGGTGAATATGCCAACGCAGTCAACATCAGCTACCAGGACACTTTGGTTGAATAATCAAATAGGAAAATGTCAAGAAAATCCAAACTACGTATGTCAACAACTGCATGAGTTTTCATCTTCAATAGAACTGGAAAGGATATGAAGATCTGAAGAAGAAGAAATTATCAACATACATTGTAGAAATCGGATGTTTATTTACCCATCGTGTTTGGATTCGTATAGATGATGTATAATACTTTTTGAATAAGCAGAATTCGATTATGTAGTATACTCCGCACTGAATAATGTGTTAGAAAAAGACGAATTAATACCAAAAACGCTATGTTAGATAAAGATGAGTATATCCATTCTTTCTATAAACATTTTTTCCATAAAAATCAACACTTCACAATCGTTTTGGTACACCGCATCATATCAAGAAAACGGAAAAATATCGGATGAGGAATTTAAAAACCAGGTCCGTTTTTAAAAAAATCAAGTGATGGCCGCTCGAAGGATAAACGTCGGACTTCCAATTTGACAACTCCATTTTGTAGAGGAACAGCTGTGGAAATGATGAAGTAACAATAATTTCGAAATATTTTCTCGATAATTTGAGTAATAAATAAAAACCATTTTGCATATTTTCTTTTTTTTCTGTATTTCTCCGGTAATGATTGAGTTCTCTCAATTCCAAAGCAGCATTTTATTGAGCATGAAATGGCGCAACTTTGCCCTGATATATGTATCTCTAAAGGTTACCGAGGTCCCAATGTTCAGCTACGAATTTGTTACACCCAATATAGCAAAACAACTTTTGGCGGGTCAGCTATTCAATCATAAAATGATTACTATTGTGAACTCATGACAGACAGACTGTGTATACTCTCTGACACTCAGCACCAAATCCAGCATGAGGATTCCTGCGATGCCATCGTCGGGAGGTAATTCTCCATAATTGAGCAAGCACTAAACTCCATTCCTGATGCCGCGACTAGCATGGGACGTGCACCTTTCTAGGCGAGGACCTGGAGAACATGCAGTTATTCTGAGTTAGTCCTCATTTGCATTTGTGTTCCGGTTCGTTTGATGGTTTCATTAAAAATGTCCTGACAGATAGTGAATTTCTAGGGTAAAATCATCTGAATGCGAGAAGAATTTTTAATCTTCTAGAGGTATTCGAACGATGTTACAAAGTTTCTGCATGCACTGTAACGATTTCAATCAGAGATGTAAGAGAAGAAGATCATTTTCTAATTGGAATTATTGAATATCAACGAACAATGGATACAATCTAGATGCCTATGGAAATAGATAGTTAGTTGAATCAACCGTTATTTTTCAAGATGAAATTACCAATTTTCATCATCACTCCAGAATTCCATTTTTTGAGAAAGTCCATGGTAACTCCTAGTGAAGTATAGTTGTAGTTCATAGATGGATACCCAGTAATCTCCCTAACTTTCATTCAAAATCATCGAAGATCACTCATGAAGAAATATGTTTCGAGCTCATATTTTCAGCTCATCATAATTTTGGGTTTTCATATTTATGAATTATTCAGGATGTTTGATTTCAATCATGCGATAGGATTCTGCCACCAAATTAAACGATATGCAATCATTGATTGAAGATAACAACTCTTCCATATTCAGAACTTTTGTCAACAGACAAATGCGGAATTGTTCAAAAATCAAATTGCACACTTCATTAGGTTTGGTAGAAGTACTGATATTTCGACTGAGAATTATTCAAAACCAAGTTTCCTCTGAATTGCTCCTGAATATGAGTTTGTGTTCGAACTATATCCTGATAATCTGCAACTGATGCTGTTCTAGTCAGTTTCCAATGTAGTAGTAGGATAGGAATACAATTTCCATTTCCATGTGTGAGCAATATAATCTGATTATCACCAGAACTTCTATTAGAACTCACCTTATTTCAATATCAACTACGAAATACCCACAATGGTCCAAGTGGTATGAAATGTTGAATAAATACAAAGTGCTTAAAGTCATATCCACACAATGCTCATGAAATGAACAACATCAATGGCAGATTTCGGGAGAAAAACAGCTACTTTTCTGGATAATTACACGCAGAACATTGAATTAAATCCTCCCGAAATCTATGCATCGACCCGTATAAACGAATACTAATACAAGTGATCCTTTCCTGAATGCCTATTGATATCGATATAGCCAGGCCACGCTAGACATTGCTTGACACCTACAGACCGGCTTCGAGCTCTAAGACTCCCATCAGTGCAGGGCAACCTCCAGCCAGCAGTCCTAAGACAGCTGACTAAGCGTAGCCAAACAAAAATCAAGTCCGCATTATAGTCCCCCAAAGGCGTCCTTAATAGACAATATAGATTAGATTTGGAATGGGGCCTTCGGGCTATCTACCTACACACTGCGACCTTTTCAGATCTATTGTGTCTGCCCTCAAAATCGATTAGAGTTCTTCGGCTAGCCCCGCCTTCTCTATGAGACTCCATAGGCTAGCTTTCAGATCTCCTGTGTATCTCTGGGCTCCTGGTTTTTCCTCACCCAGCGTAAGGAACCTTAGTCTTGACAAGCCCTCACAGTGGCAAAGTATGTGTACTGCTGTTTCTTCCTCTTCTTGACAGAACCTGCACAGCAGTTCTTCAGTCAAACCTATAGTACTCATGTGTTTGTTGAGCCTACAATGCCCTGTGAGAAGTCCTATTAGTATTCTAGTTGAACTTCGTTTCTGGCTTAGTAGATATCCTTTGAATGTTGGCGATTGTTTTTTAATGAACTCTTTAGCCTGTCTCATTCCTGGCGAGTTGTTTCACCATTCTTGAGATTTGATTCGCATCCATGATTTGATACTAGTCTTTTGTATAGTTTTCGCGATACCAGGGTTCTGGCCATTGAGAGCTCTGTTCGTTCCTGCTCGGGCAAGTGAGTCTGCCTCTTCATTGCCCTCGTACCCTGTATGTGCTGGTACCCATGTCAGAGTCAATCTGTTCTGACTGCCCAGTGCATTTAGGGTTTCTAAGCAGTTCCATACTAGTTTTGAGTTAACTTGCATAGAGTTGACTGCGTTCATTGCCGCCTGGCTATCTGAATAGATTGCAATGGTTTTGCCTTTAAACTCTTGCCTTATCAATTCTTTCACGCAATGATGTATTGCAATAATTTCTGCCTGAAACACAATATAAGACAATATAAAAGCAACGTCATCTGAGTAAAAAAGTAGGGAAGGAACACTCCAAAACTGGAATTCTCATACTGGAGTGGCTGGTTGCCCGACTAGCGTAATTTCAACTACGAAATAGCCATAATGCTCAAATATAAATGGAATTTTGAATGAATTCAAGAAGCTCGAAGTCATATCCACACAATGTTCATGAAATAAACAACAATGGTAGATTTTGGGACAAAAACAACTACTTTCTGACTACTGCCAGGCAGACCATTGAATTACATGGATGTATAGTTGTTTTTCTCCCGAAATCTACCATTGTTGCTCATTATATGAACATTTTGTGGTTATGACTTTGAGCTTTCTGTATTTATTCATTGTAATATGTCGATATTCCGAATAGGTTCACTGAGATTTTTGGTAATATGTATTGTTAGTGTCCAAATCACTCACTGATTTACTCAAAATCCACTCAAGAAAAGACTGTATGCCCGAGCATGAAATTGAAGTTGGGATCATAATCTCACTGTCAATTCAAAATTGGAATCTCCAATACCTACTCGCTAGATATAAATGATGGTTACACTGTTGAATGAGTAACCAGTCATATTGTTCATCATTGGATGCAATAGATTTCATTTGCAAAACTTAATTGGCTGAATTTCTTGGACCAGTCAAGACCATGTTCTGCTCAAGTGAACTACTGATTGCCTTCATCAACAATGTTTGGAGAATACTCCAGCAATAATCAAACTATGAAGGATGTGAATATGTTTCAACCACATGAGGATTGTAGATTGTAGATTGTAGATGGGTCGTATATGCTGAGAGACCTCTCGATCACTGCGACCTAGAAGATTTATTGTGATGACCCCTATTTATTTTTGATCCTATAACCCTAGACTTCTGATGAAGCCTACAATTTTCCTGACGGTTGAATTTTCCACCTCAACAGGGGTGAGATATACCTGTTCTAGGTGGTTCAGCCTTTGGCGGCGAATACTTCACATGAGCAAGGTATGTGTTTCGCGGTTTTGGTCGCATTGTTACAAAAGCGGCAAGTGTCAGTCTCCGCCAGGCCCATCTTTTCGAGGTGGTATCTCAGAGGGCCGTGTCCTGTGAAAAAGCCTGTGATGAGCTTCAGCTCTGGTTTGCTGAGGCTGAGTAGCTCTTTGGCTCGGTTCTGCGAATGGTTGATGAACCTTTTCGCTTGTCGTTGACCTGGAGTTGCTCTCCAGTAGGAGGACTTTCCAATTTCTTTCCATTTCCTGAGTTCTTCCTTTAGGTGACATTTGCTTATCCCACAGAAAGGCACAGGACCAAAAAGTGCAGATGCTGCACTTTTTTTTACAAGGCGATCAGCTGCCCCATTTCCTTTGATTCCTTCTTGCCCTGGAACCCACATAAGTGTGACTTTCCTAGTTGCATGAGTGTTTCAAAGCAAAAGCAGTCCCATGTGGGGGAAGCAAAGACCCAAAATCGTCAGTGCAGTATTATCTAGGCTCCGAGGACTGAACGTCTATGTTGCAATGTCATGTTCTCCCTTTCAGCCCTGGACTTATTCGGTTAGTCTCACTTCATAATATATTTCGACTGATTCAATCAGAAAAACAGATGTCGTTCACATGACTTCTATTAAACACATGTTTCATATGTTGATGACAACATGGAAAGCTATTAGGGATCCCCACACGCTATTGAAATTTCCGCACGTTAGCTTGTTCTTGATGGATGTTGACTTTAATTCCACAGGTTGTCATCATTTTTATTTACGTTCTCTTTTATTACTGTCCCGTAGCCCTAATGCATTGTATTTTTTCGTCATAAAATATGAGGCAGACATCTGTCGATAATGGAAATTGTGGGGGTTTTTTCCGATAACAGCAGGGTTGAGGGATTGATCTGGATGAAATAACATCTGGTTGTAGCCCTGGGTGTTCGTGTTCTAAAACCTCCATGGTAATTTATATTCCTGAGAGTCAGATATATGACGAATCAAAATACAGTGGAAATAATATGGCTGCAATGAGCATTATTGATGGAAACAGTATGTTGTAATACTGATTTCTGTATTCATATATCATCATCGTTTCATCATTACCATACAAGATATATTATCAGATATTACTATATCATCGAAAACCATGATGGCGATGACAGCAACATCACTACATTTTTCGAACTTTGTGCGAAAAATAATTCACATTTGCTAAGGGAGTTTTGTGATAGGCAATTTCACTATGATTGAAAAAGGACAGTTCCAAACCAACATTTTTCGCGGTGTGACGTCACTTGTATTTTCTTGAGGCTCCCTCTGCCGACCCGAAGAGGGTGCATTGTACAAAACCACGGACACAGAAATCGAGCACAGAGTGGTTGTGTGATCTGTGACTTGAGAGAGAAATAGCTACAAAACAAACTATAGGGAAAGAAGAAGAAGAAGATTAACCTCCAAATCAAGTTCATTTTCAGTGATTTATGAGTGTCAAATTATAGTTTTCATTGAGTGACAAATACAATGACAAATGGTGACAAGACCAAGTGACAAGACGAATCACCTAATGAGAATGTCCGTTCGAAGTGTATGACGCGGTGTGACGCACCTTGAATTCGTCCAATGGAATGCCATCAATATTTCGCGCGCATTCGAGCTATCGTTTGAATTTAGGTTCAATTCGATATTTTTCTTCTGGATCAACCGCAATCGTAAGGGAATTGAAAAAATGCTGAATTCACTCAGTATGTGTTCTAAGTCGCAAAAAAAAAATTCAAAAAATCATAGTGAAATTCCCTATTATGGAATGCTGCTTGATGCGTGGAATCCCGAGAAATATTCCTTTTAGGGAGAAGGTTGATTCAGGCTGAGTGAAATCAGATTGTTTGAACAAGTTGAAAATCCTGTCCCCTCAAGCAATTTATCGAAAAATAAACGTTTTATGAAATGTTATTCGGTCCAAATTAGGTTAGATTGTTTTGAAGAAGTAAAGTCTCTTTTGCTCTCTCAAGTGATGTTCAGAAAAATATATTTCCAAGGAAGGAGGTTCATTTAGGCAGAGTGAGGTTCAGAATGTTCGAAAAAGTAGTCTCCTTTCTTATGTAGAGAGGATATCGCCCTTCCTCATATTACGTATTCGGAATTCAGGAAGCCATAGAGGGAAATGCTATAGCTAGACGCAAGTACTAGACATTGTGAGCCTAACGCACATTGTGTTACACATACATCTGGCAAACGTGCATCCTTCGGGTATGTTCCAAGACAGTGGGAATGTGGGGATAAAGAAATGTGGGCCTATCGAAATGTAGATGTAACGCAATGTGTCGATAGGCCCACAATGACAGCAACATTGAATTCTGGTGTACAGGATAGTATTTGGCAACAGTGCCTCCTTTGGGTATGTTTGGAGACTGTGCATGGGTGTATCGAAATGTGGGGCTAACGGAATGTGGCATATCGAAATGTAGGAACAACGCGATATGGGAGTAACGAAATGTAGATGTAACGACACGCTTCCCGTCCTTTCAGTAAATGATATGGAATTTCGAAAATTCAGGCCGATTTCATTTTCGAGGGCGACACTTCAAATTTATATTTTCAGCCCTCTTGGTTCATCTCACTTGGAGGGTTAGATGTTACCCTCAGGACCTCATATGAAAAGGGGGGTCATGGGGCATATTATCTTGAAGGGCGTTTACTTCTTAAGTCAACAGTATACCCTAGCTTTTCATTTTTTGATGAGTAGTTTCCAAGAAATGCCGATCCGAACTTACAGAACATGCCTTCACTATGGGGTATTTAGGTTTGCAGGTTAGTATTATTGTATCGACTCTCCTTCCATTTCAAAATGTGTATCTTGATCCTCCTTGACTCCTCCTCTTCATATAAGGTTCTAAGGCTAAAATCAACTCCTCCTAGGAGGTTGATCCAAGAGGGCTAAAAATATGCATCTTAGGAAATTCTTGGAAATGAAATTGACGTGTCTTCTCGATTTTTCATATCATTCACTGAAAGAAAGATATCAAAGGTGAAAAGTTTTCTAATTGACACGGCATTTCTGGAAACTGTTCAACAGAGAACAACAAACTAGGGTTCCGTTGATATTCTGAGGGTGACATCTACTCCTCCAACCAAGAGGAAAATGAAATCAACTTTTCGTTTCATTTTTTCGTATTATTTACTGAAAGGAGAATATTAAGGGTAGGAAATTTCCAAAATGTCATCCTGTATGTATGAACGGATATGTTAATATAATCACAAACTCATTTATCCTCAACATTTCGACCAGTTCAAATGGAAAGCGCGATAATTGCAGACCGAATTGGCCGTGTATATGAAATTCAAACAGCAATTATTTAACTACTCGCATTCAGCATATTTCCGGTTTCCACAATTTTTTGATGAGAGGTTTTACATGCAACATTTAGTGGTTAAGTTAGTAATTTCACGAATATGGATACGAACAGTTCGAGCACCTACACAGGAAAAACATGAAAGTTACTTGATTGAATCATGGCGAATGTAATCTATCCTTATATCATCATAAATATAAACATCAGACTGTTTTTATTATTATTTCATATCAACAAAATGTTGAAAGTCAAGATAAATAGATTTTCGATTCAATGAATCATGCTTAAAGTTCCTACTTATGTATAGTTATCGATATACTGAAATATCCTATTTCCAATAAAAATACATGATACAATAGGCATTTTGAATGGAAATACAACAAATACGGTGATTCATTTTTCCTAAGAATTGAGAAAATATATTTTTCTTCAAGCGGCAGGAATAGTGGCTTTTTTCTGCTGCTTAACAGGCAGAAAAGGTGTACTTTTACTGCCTAGGCAGGAAAAATTTGTTGCTATGCAACATTCCAAGGAATTCCGATGAAATTAGTAATCAAAACTAACACTGACATTGGGTGAACACAAAATGATAGAGTTTTCAATAAAAAAATTAAACAACAGTTATTTTTGTATTCAGAGCGCAAAATGCTACTTTGATGATCGAGATCTGATTTCTTTAACGATGCGTAGCCGAGTTGAAAAAATAGTCGAGATGATCAAAGTATTTCGCGCTCGAGTTGCAAACAACATTTTTTCTACAAACGTCAAAAAATATAGTTCTAAAGTAAGAATATGCTTAGCTTGATATGAAAAATAGTGTTGAACTGACTTAAAAGGCATCCCCCTATCCTCCCTAGGTACGCACGATGTTCCACGAAAATAATAGGAATTTCCTTTCGTGCGCTCCAAGAGATAGAACAAAGTTATTGTTGAACATCCAGAGATGAATGATTTCGTGGATGTTTACTGGATTGAGGACCATTGAGTTGAAATATAAATATCTCATATATGTTACATAACAATGCGCGAAAATGGTACTTCGCGCACTGTTTTACTTCGCGCATTGTTTTGTGCAAGGTATCATGCTAACGTAGGAAACTGAAAAAAAGAGTCACTTCGTAATTTGTTATCAATGCGCAAACCTTGTCATTTTTTGACGTTTGTAGAAGAAATTGGTTTTATATCATTTGGAGAAAAAATTTTATGTTTCACACGGCAGAAAATTAGGGATGAGCTTTTGAATCAAATTCTTACATCTGCACACGCCATAAGGAATGAACATCATCACATGTTATCCCTAGTACAACGCAGATGAAGTTGAAGTTCAAGACGCACATATTGAACAACATTTCTGATAATCTTCTTGTCTTCAGTGATGTCATTAAATAGGTGAATGGAGCTTCTGTCACCTCTGAAACCAGCACGAGCAAAGAACTTTTTTCAATATTTTATTTACTAATTGAATATTGTGAAGTTTCGGAGCATCAGCTGGGGATAGTCCTGCACGATTCACTGTTGCGTTCCGATTAACAGTGCTGCCCCTGAAGTGGCGCATGGAGTTAGTAACAAAACCTACACAGAACACGCAGAAAGAGATGATGATGTGGTTGTGAGCATCAGAGGAGAAATAGGACGGTGTATGTAGGTGGGTGTGGAAAACTAACAGCTGAGCGTGAGAGCGGGCCAGCTGCTTAGTGGACCCTAGTCTCTAACGGGGATTAACGAGGATAGCTAGCAGGCCTGCCACTGCGCATATGGTAGTGAGTACATCACTAGCCTACAAAACACAGCCGAAAAACTCTGAAAGAGAGCTGATAAGCGGTGCCTGAAAAGGATGTTAGCTAGCTCTCTCGAGCGAACCACATCAGTCATTAAAAACACTTGGGGTTTGCAAAATGATCCCATTAGGGACTAGTTGCTGACATGCAAACGTCCCCCACCAGTACCAGTACCAGTACAAGATATGGATTCAAATGAAGTAGAGCATTTTTGTAGATGAAAGATGCAGAAATGAAACGGTGGACAGAATGTGGAATTTGTCTTTTGTGTCAAAAATGCTCACATTAAACGGAAAAGCTTCGTCCCATTCTGTATAAAACATATTCACTGAAGAGCCGTTTTTATACGTATGATGAAAAGCAGCATATAGGTATAAGTTTATTTACCTGCTTGGATAATATATTTATTTGCATCAAGTTGCATCATCTCCTTGGAATTGGATAAATTTTCAACAAATGCTGTTGCTTTACCCAAACAAATGTAGTAGAAAAAAACGAATATTTCAAATACAAAATACAAATAATGAGAATGTTTCACTCAAAGAGAAGTTTTTCTCTATGGGACGTTCTCTTTTATACACATATTCAACAAACCATGTATGAGTAATATATCGAATACATCGAGATGTCAACAATATTGGCACTGAATGTGGTTGATAAAGATGAATATGAGATGATTCAGATGAAAAATGAGTTCCATCAAACATGTTGTGATTAATCCCAAAAACTGAAAGCCACATAGTAGATTCACCTGTTCCTATGGATTCTAACAATGAGTACACAATGTGGAGTATTTCGATTCACATAAAAACCACCAATGTTCTGCCCAAATCCTCGCTTTGCAATTCTACACGCAGATTATGAACGGAAATGTGTGTTGAAAGGATTTCAAGATTAATTCCCAAATTAAAATGTGGATGGCAGACAGAAACTGCTGTTCCAGCAGTTTCCGAAATTGTTAAAATGGCTATGGGTATTTGCAGTGCAAATTAGAAAGATAGTAGGGATTCCATTATAGTTCTGGTATTCGAATACAATCCATCCTAGAAAAAACTGTCACTCATCATTATTCAAAGTGGCTGTGAATCTGATCATAAAGTTCTACATGAATTATGCATCAAGATAAGGGTAAAAAAAAACTTCTGAGGGCCAGAAAAGTTTATACAACCAGACCTTGAGTTTTTTGATAGCATTCTCAATCAGCCTTATCTTTGATTCATGTATAGATAATCTTCATCTATTGTATATTTGTTCAGTGTTTTGGTTGAACAAGTTTAGAGTCAACTTGATCAAGAAACAAATGAGCAAGTGAATACCATTTTGAAAATCAATCATTGGAGAATTGGTCAGATTTATTGCTCAGTTACAACAAATCGGATATCAATACTGAGAATTATGATATTTCCTTAGTTCTTGAGCAAATTATTTTCACCTACTGCAAATATTGGGATAAGTTCTCCACAAACTATCGGGAGAAATAACATATCTGATGAGGTGGTTTTTCCTCAAATCCGTAGAAGATGGATGAATTATGATCTATAAGGTACAGATACGACCTGTCGTGGAATACTGTTTCCATATTTGGAGTGCAGCTCCCAAACATACCCTGAAACTGTTGGATTCTGTCCAAAAAAGGGCAATTCGTCTCGTGGGTGGTGCCTCGCTCACAAACTCACTCACTTCTCTGGAACACCGTAGAAAAGTCAGCGATCTGGCTCTATTCTATAGATATTTTCATGAACGATGCTCTTCTGAAATATCAATAATTGTTCCTTCCTTGGCAGTCCCCGCGAGATTGACCCGTCGAGTTGAGGCTTCGCACCCCTTCGGGGTCACTTTGAAGACCTGCAGAACATCTCTTTCCAAAGACTTGTTCATCCAACGAACAGCGAGGCTCTGGAACACATTGGCAAATGAGGTGTTTCCCGAGGGATATAACCTCCAGAAATTTAAGAAGAGCACCAACTCCTACCTTATTTTCCTTGGTTTTCACGATGTTCTCTGAACACCACAGTGGTTCTACATTCAATGATCTCAGATCACACAGCCCAAAAAATGAATGTCTACACTCAAATAGATTGCACAAAAGTATACTCCTTTAGGGCATTTAGTGAAGAAAATAAAAAAGAATTCAGTAGAGCGCTAAAAAATGTCATCTGGGGTAAACTATATGAATGTTGCCCTACGGAGATTGACGAGCAGTGGAATTATTTTTATAATAATTTCATTTTTCACTTTGACATATGTTTCCCAAAAAAGAAATTTCCAATCCATTCTAGAAAACCAACACACATGATTAAGAACTCACCTGAAGTCATTGAATGTAAATCCAGACTCGATATTTTATATGTACTCAAAAATGCTGATTCCAAATACAAAATGATAAAACAAAAAAGGAATACAACCTCAAGTTGTTAGAAGGAAGGTCGAAAATGTATCATAATCGAATTTGTGAATCTGACAATAAGAACAAAACTACATGGAACATTGTCAATGAAATCAAAGGGAACCAAAATCAAGCAAACGAGATACAATTGTCAGGACAGCCTGATGAAATCGCTAATAGGATAAATGATTTCATGATAAATGTTCCACGTAAATTACTGGATCAGCTAAATGATATACCTTTCTCAACCAACATCAAATCATGTAACGAGTCTATATTCATCCAACCAGTGGACGAAAATGAAATCTTGGAAATAGTTAGGAAGTTCAAAAATAAGTCGAGCAGTGGTGATGATGAGATTCCTGTGAGTGTAATCAAATCTGTCATCTTAGATATCATAGAACCCATAACATTCATTGTAAACAACTCACTAAGACACGGTATTTATCCAGAAAAGTTGAAATTGGCATTAGTGAAACCATTGTACAAGAAGGGAGATCCATATGATATTGAAAATTATAGACCTATAAGTTTGCTGTCATCCTTCTCAAAAATTTTTGAAAAAGTCATGTGTAACAGATTGATGTCTTGGTTTCAAAGGAATGATTTTCTGACTTGCCATCAACACGGCTACCAAAAGGGAAAATCTACACAAACTGCAATTTTTGAATTCGTGCAGAATTCTATAGAAGCACTCGAAAATAAAGAACTTGTCCTAGGAACTTTTTTAGACTTGTCCAAGGCGTATGACTGCCTACATCATGATATACTACTATACAAATTGGACAAATATGGAGTCAGAGGACCTGCGCTTAGTTGGTTTAGGTCATATTTGTTGGAGAGAAAGCAAAGAGTAGTTATTAGAAAAGACAACAAAACAGTCAAATCAGATATTAATGATATCTCGAACACTGGTGTTCCACAAGGCAGTATTATAGGCCCTCTACTTTTTATAATCTACATCAACGACCTGATAGAAAATCTTGATCAGAGCAAATGTTGTCTCACCAACTATGCAGATGACACAAACTTATTGGTCCGTGGTGAACTGTTTCCGGATTTGGTAATTAATGTTAATTATATTCTCAAAGTAACAAATGAGTGGTTTACAATGAACAAACAAATTCTGAATAAAAGCAAAACTAATTTTTTGTTTCTCACAACCAATCATCCCAGATCTGATATTCCAACACATATTGAAATTGATAATCAAAATGTGAGCATGTCAGAATATGTGAAATTCCTAGGAATGCATATTGATACCAAATTGAGTTGGATGAATCACATCAATAATATCAGTGGAAAATTGAACTCGTCTGGATATAGTATGAGAATTATTGCTAAATATGTCAAGTACCATACACTTAAGATGGTTTACCATGCAAACGTAGAGTCAATCATGAGGTATGGTATCATATTCTATGGAAGTAGCAGGGCCGCAAACGCGATCTTCATAATCCAGAAGAGAATTCTCAGAATTCTCTGGAACTTGAAACCTGGAGATTCATGCAGAGGTTTATTCAGAAAAAATAAACTACTCACCTTTTATGCGATGTTCATTCAAGAGTGCCTATTATTCATTTTCAAAAATAAACGATTATTCACAAATATGGAATCTCAGACAGAACATGATACCAGACACTCTAACTACACATATCCAGCACACAGATTGCGATTAACTGAGTCCAGTGCATTATACTCTTGTATTAGATTTTATAACAAACTCTCTAGTGACATCAAATCGATAAAATCATTAGCAAAATTCAAGAAAACAATTTTTAAGTTGTTGGATAACATCGAACCATATGATGAGACAGAGTTCATGAACTTTCGAATCAAATAATCTCAGAAATATTTGTAGATCTTACAAGTGACTATCATATTCTTTTGTTGACTATTGTTTCATTTAATCCTACTTTATGTGATCACGTTTATATATTGTAGTATTCCTTGAAATAAAATTTATTTATTATTATTATTATTATTATCCCTTTTCGTGGAAAACAGAACATAAATAGAAGATTCATCTTGCATCGATTTGTGAAAAAAAAGGTCCCAGAATCGAACAAGAATTTCCAGATGCCCCTCAGCCTGAATTTAGTACGGTGTTATTAACCTAAAAAAAGGCCTAACCTTGACATCCAAAGTAAAAGTTTTATTCCAACTCCAAATTGTTCTATATAACCCTCTTATTGTTTGGTAAAAAGTTACACCATTTTGAGCGTCGGGTTTGGGGGTGAGGGGGATGGAAAATTGAAAAATCACTAGTTTTTTTAGTTTTCCGTAAATCTTTCAAAAACTAAGCGGTTTATCCTAAACATTGTGATATACAAAAATGTTCTACGTTAAATTTTAAATAAGAATGGTCCTTTCCATAATCACTCTAAATTGTACGGTTCAAGAGTTACAGACGGTGTAAATGTTAACTTTTTCGTAATTTTGATAATTTTTTTAAAAAATAAGCTTCGTAAAAGAATGTTGCTATTTCAGTGGCCGGTGGTATGTAAGTGATCAGCCCTTGAAGGAACGACAACCCCACCACCTTATCAAGGGGCACCCTTTTTTAAGGGAAAAGAGGCTTCCACAGGCCTAGGCCATATAAACCTGTGGTACGGAGAAACCCACCCTGAACTTTCTACGAACATTGCAACGTAAATTCACTTCTTAAGCATACATATCTCTCAAATTTGGAATGTTCAATGTCTTTATTAACTTCACTCATCCTCCAGCACATTATCCTCCTCCTCTAGTTCGTCGTCTAAGATGTTATTATTGTCCATGTTATCACATGCTTGGCCTGAGCAATTGCTGCATATATGCTAGTGCAGTTTAGACCACTCCTTCTGCATTCACAATTACGAACGCATTCATCTTTGCAAGTACACATTATAAGGGACAGTAATTCCTGGGGGGATGCAGGACGTACTGTTGTAATTGGTGTCAGGTGGTCGCCAATATTCTTCAAACCCCACTCGAGTGGATCCTTATCTTCATTCAGCCACTGTTGTACCTGGTGGTAGGTCCTAAATGAATGCTGTCTGGACGCTCCTGAAGTGGGGGGTAATGCATCCAACTTCAGTAATGCATGTATAGGCTGCTTTGCAATCGCTTTCAAGTAGGACTGGTAGCGGAGACAATCTAGATCTTCATTGTTCTTGGCTCCAAACATTGCAAGTAGGAAGTAATTTACGTATGTACTCATTATGGAAAAGCGACTGTTGTTTTTGATGGTTACGAACGAAGTAACACAGAGGATCAAGAACACCTACGAAGATCACGTTCCAACATTGTGGTCAAAGTAGAAGACTCAATCCATGTCAACATAAATCAAAATGAATTTTTAGCTAGTGATAAAAACAAGATGGGTCTAATAACCCTCCTTTCATCGCACTTGCAACAATGTGGTTGTACAGTTCTTCAAGCATCGGGTGATGCTGACCTATAAGTAGTCTTAACAGCTATTGATGAAGCGAAGAAAGATGTTCAAACGTGTGTTATTGGTGATGACATGGACTTATTACTGTCCACGCACCTTCAGGGAATAAACTGAAAATGGCCGTACCTAAAAAAGGAAATCACCAGGAAAAAGTGTACATTATTTCTGACATTCAGCAAGGCATTGGAGATATGAAAGATGTACTTCTGGTTACATACGCCTTCAAAGGATGTGACACTGTGTCTGCTATCTATAAGAAGGGAAAAATTGCACCTTATAGGAGAGTTCAAGCCAACAACGTTCTTCGTGAAAAACTTCTGGTCTTCAACAACCCCAAAGCCGACCCCAGTGCAGTGGCTGATGCAGGAAATTACTTCCTACTTGCAATGTTTGGAGCCAAGAACACTGAAGATCTAGATTGTCTTCGCTACCAGTCCTACTTGAAAGCGATTGCAAAGCAGCCTATACATGCAGACAGCATTCATTTAGGACCTACCACCAGGTACAACAGTGGCTGAATGAAGATAAGGATCCACTCGAGTGAGGTTGGAAGAAGATTGGCGACCACCTGACACCAATTACAACAGCACGTCCTGCAGCCCCCCAGGAATTACTGTCCCTTATAATGTGTACTTGCAAAGATGAATGCGTTCGTAATTGTGAATGCAGAACGAGTGATCTAAACTGCACTAGCATATGCAGCAATTGCTCAGGCCAAGCATGTGATAACATGGACAATAATAACATCTTAGACGACGAGCTAGAGGCGGAGGATAATGTGCTGGAGGATGAGTGAAGTTAATAAAGACATTGAACATTCCAAATTTGAGAGATATTTATGCTTAAGGAGTGAATTTATGTTGCAATGTTCGTAGAAAGTTCAGGGTGGGTTTCTCTGTACCACAGGTTCATATGTCCTAGGCCTGTGGAAGCCTCTTTTCCCTTAAAAAAGAGTGCCCCTTGATAAGGTGGTGAGGTTGTCGTTCTTCCAAGGGCTTATCACTAACATACCACCGGCCACTGAAATAGCAACATTCTTTTACGAAGCTTATTTTTTTAAAAAATTATCAAAATTACGAAAAAGTTAACATTTACACCGTATGTAACTTTTGAACCGTACAATTTGAAGTGATTATGAAGAGGACCATTCTTATTTGAAATTAAACGTAGAACATTTTTGTATACTACAATGTTTAGGATAAACCGCTTAGTATTTGAAATATTTACGAAAAACTAAAAAAACTAGTGATTTTTCAAATTCCCCCCCCCCTCACCCCCAAACCCGACGCTCAAAATGTTGTAACTTTTTACCATAGAATAAGGGGACTATGTAGAGCAATTTGGTGTTGGAGGAAAACTTTTACTTAGGATGTTGAGGTTTAGGTCTAATTACACCGTACTAATTAGACGAAGTCAAGCAAAGTGGGAATGACCTGTATGCATTCAGCTCACGAATTTCGTGGTTTCTTAGTTGTCAGTCAGATTATCTTCAATATAACTGAGTCTATGCCAAAATATCTCCTTCAGCTGATATTTATTTTTACGAAAAAGAATGCTCCAAAATTTTTCAAACATTGAATTTTCGTATGAAATTCTATATCATGGACTTTATAATTATGACTGTTTATTCATTGCTATCAGGTACCTGAGTTTTGTGTTTTGTTATAGTAAATTAGTGTTGGTATTGTTTTTGTCTACTTCATGAATCAAACGAAATATTCCTCCCTTGTCTATTTAATATGAGAAATCAAAAGCCCACTATTGAATTCAATGTTCAAGTGATTTGTGAGCATTTTCGGAAATTTTATATTCACAATAATTATATCATTTAAAGAAAATGTTTCATTGAAAAAAAAAGTTTGAGTCGTATCTCCAAAGCCCTAAGTACCCTCCACAAAAATTGAGTGCAAAAATGGATTCTGCGTGGAATTCTCTATGGGATGAGATTTTGATTTAATCTTCTCGCTGAGAAACTTCGTAGATCTAGAGGAGGTCTAAAGAGTAGAAATTCAAAAAATCGCCCTGTATCTCATAAACGGTAACATTGATGCAAAATCTGATAAGGCCAACTCGACTTTCACAGGACCACGAAAACCGTAAAGATCGATCTCAAAAGATAACTGAGATATCACACAAACGCATCAAACACTGGACACACTGTATATACCTGTACCAAATGTTTTGTCTGATATGGTATGTAACTATGAATTCACGGCCATTGGTAAGGGATGATACATAAGGAATGTGAAATCTCTGGACTTAGATAGTAAACACTAAAATATTAAGATAAGAATGTGGCTGGAAGACATTATATTTTGAAATTTCTCAATAACTATGTAAGTTTTGACAGCATCAACTTGAGATTTTGTAGTTTCAGGCTTTTTGACATGAGAAATGCGAAGTTGCAATTTATTTTGTAACTACTCATAGAGGGCGCTAGTGACATTCTGTTACTTCGATAAATTACACCATATCTTCATTGTCTATTGAATGATGATCACATTGAGAGAAAATTCTGAAATCCTGTTCAATTTTACATATATCATAGAGTGTACTCACTTCTTCTCAAATTGTGTGGCTCTGAAAGTTTTTGCGTTTTTCGCTTTTAAAGAGATTCATGTTTCACCTATAACAATTCAATGATTCCAAATTATAATGTTTTTAAACCGATAGTAGTAGGAAAGACAGTATTCAATGATGGCCATCACTAACAATGCCAGCAACAAACAAAATTTCATAGTGAATGTTCGATCAAAGTTGGAGAAAAAATTAATCTAAAATTTTCCCTTGTATATGCAAAATTTATATAAGGCATTTTGGGTTGAATACTCAAAGTTTGTGTTAACACTCTGTTGTTCAGGGATTCCTCATGCTTGATAAATCACCCTGTATATTCGAGTTCCAGGTAGGATTGGAAGATGATCCGATTCCTGTATTCATGTTCATCATTTCCACTATTTTTATTTGTTATTGCAGGGTATGAAATAATTGCTCACAATCTGCATAAATCGAACGAGTTCACGTCAGAGCTGAAAAATTAATTAAATTGTTTTGTATCGACCAAATGTTGGAGCAATTTCAATGGATAATGGAAATTTTAATTTCTCGTTAATTGAATAAGTTTAATTGGTCAAAGCGTGAGTTTCGCCGTTATGCTTGGCGCCATTACTATTTATCTTTTGTGAGTTGGCTGGGCTGCTCTTTATATTTCTGAAGGATTGTGCAATGTTGTTAGAGCAGGGTAGATTCTTGAATATGACGTCATAATTGAATTTTGAAAATTATGACCATAGCGTATAAGTAGCATCAGTTTGTCAAATGAAAATTTCATATTTTCATGTAGCAAGTTTCATTCAATCGAAATGATTGTTTTTCAATGAATACATTCATTCAGAATCCAAGATATTAGGTGGCATACATCCACAGACACGAGTTGAAGTAACTTATTACTTCTCCACAAACATGTATATATACTCAGATTGCAAAATAGATAGATAGATAGATTTTTATTTCCCAAAAGATACAGATTTGTAATATATCTGCAGATAACAGGTATACCTATACAGACACATAATATTAAGAAGTATAACAATGAAATTATATCTCGGTGTATCTTCATCGCATAGAGCTTAGGGAAAATGGCTAGACAAGTCGCATGCAATATAAGTTATCTATGTGAAGAAAAGATGACTGAAAAAGCTAGATATCATAAAACCAATGTTACAGACATGATTATAGTATATGCATGGTAATATTAGAAAATGGTATTGAAAAATTCATCTAGGTTATAGAAACTATGTTGGTGTAATAATTTTTTCAACTCGACCTTGAATTTATTCATAGATAGTGCTTTCAATACTTCCGGTAGGTGATTATAAATATTAATCCCTGTATACAGGGGTCCCTTACGAGTTTTATTGAGTCGATAATTTGGAAGGATTATAGACTGGTTCCTGGTTGGGTATGAATGGATATCTGCTGGGCGCAACATGGAACCACTATTTTTGTGGATCAGAAGCGAGACTTTGTATATATATAAGGTGGTTAAAGTAAATATTTCATAGTTTACGAAATAATTCCTACATGAATCTCTGTACCTCAGATTGAATACTGTTCGAATCGCACGTTTCTGTATAATGAAGGTAGATGTTGATTCAACAGAAGTAGAAAAGTACATACTATTCAAAAACTACTGGCAAAAGTGAATGCATGAACAATCGAAGATAAAAATGTTGTTTGGAGTAATTGTTTCCTATGGAAATACTAGGTCAATCAAACTCTGTGAGTGGAACCCTGTTGAGAATATAATTTTCTTATTATATGAGCAATTCCAATATTGTAGAACAATCAAGGGTACCTCATTACTCACGTATATTCTTAAGAGTTCACTATGATGATAATGAGAAAAAAACAAAATCAGATGACTCCAGATTTGAATACTGTGAGTAGGTTGATCGTAGAGGTGGAATATTTCATTCTTAGTTATTGAGATTTTTGTCTTCGCCTCCATAAATGAATGTATTCGTATCTTTCGGTATACGGGACGTCCCAAAATCAGCCTGCCCAACTTCATCTTCGGCTTCTACGACCAAAAAGGAAGAGGGAACTATGACCCGTTGAGAGGGAAATCCTAAAGATGATATTCCTTGAATATTTTTGAGACGTCATGTGATATAATGATACGTTTTGGTGAAAGAAATGAACTCACTTGTTTCGTATCGATCAGATGTAACATTTTCGAGTGAAGTCGATTCAAAAATATTGTTGGATCCACATCTCATGCATAACGATGCCCATTTTCAAATCATGGTGGGTCTAAAAAAAATTCAATTAGCTTATTTTCACCAAACAATCTGATGGAAGTGCGTAAAATAGGGAAATAATAATGGAAAAAGACTTCAATTTTTGTGCATTTTTCTTATATCCACTACGATTGATTGCGATGTGTTGCATTATATCTGAAATGTATAGCGACAAGATTTATTCGATTTCACTAGAAAATGATACATCGAATCGATAAGGAACAGGAGTACCTTGTTTCTGTGGAGAGGTGTGGATTTTCATAATCCAAAATGCATAACAAAAGTTTGAGAAATATTTGATATAGTCTCACCCTGTATTGTACATTTTTGAATAGAATTCGGCATGGAGAGTTCAATCCTTGTACCAAATTGCATCATCTTATCACATGGCGTTTCGGAAATATTCAAGGAATATCATCATCAGGACTCATGTTCATAGAAACTCTTCCTCCTATTCTTTGTCGTAGAAGCTGCAGGTGAGGTTTGGCAGGCTAATTTCGCGACACCCTGTATACAGAATGGGAACATGGAGCCAATCATGTTAATTCAGAATGATGTGATTATATGGAGTTAGTTCTCTTGCGAAACAATTCCTAATTTGATTTCATAAAAATCAACTAGGTACTTTTTATCTCAATAAAAAGCACGGCACTGGCCAAAATTATGTTCCTCTTTGAAAGGGTGATTATATCGATGGTTACTCATAGTGTCCAAATTTGGTACGAATCGTGCGAATAATAACTGAGATATAAAGGGTGTATCAGAAATATTTTCGTTTACTCTGGCGCAATACGCATGTTCCGAAAAATGAGGTCGTTGGCACCATTTGGCAACACTGTCAAGTTTCAGTTGCAATAGAGAAAACATCGACTTTTACGAAAACTACCCAGAAAGGGTCATTAGTCGCAGAGGAGACATTAACTGGCCACCAAAAAGTCCCGATTTGACACCAGTAGATCATTTTTCTCATGGGAATACCTCGAGAATCAAGCAACACCCCTCCGTCACAAGATTTGGGAGCATTGCAAGCAAAAAATAACAAATGAAATCAACTTTATTCCTCGCCCAATGCTGATCAGAGAGTGACGAAATCGTTAGCCCCAGATTAGGCGGATGGGAAAACATGGATGATGCCCATTCTTCCAATACTCTCTTACATAAACAAAAATCCAATGTTGAGGCTTTTTTTTGACAATATATTCATCTTGATGGAAATAATGTAAGTTTTTTTTTTATTGCATAAAATACGCAAATATTTTTGAGACACCTCATAGAAGAGGTATGCTTGAAATGAGACACGCTGAAGAATCGTTAATTTTGAATATTTTACCATAAAACTTGGTACAAATCCATTTTTATTTCTATCATAGTAGACCTTCAGTTTTTGAAAAGGAGTCGACGCTGCTTTTCTCCATTTATATTTCATAAAAAATTCGTGATATCACTTCATCAATAAAAAATTCATGAGCGTGACCCGCTTCCGAATGGCTCACTATAAATATATTCCCATGGAAATCCGATCATTTTTATTTCCAGATAATGTTGAATGATGTTTTTCAGCTAATCGCTCCTAAAGATTTACCTCAATGGATAAATGTTTCACTCGTTCATTATCCCGCGTATTATTAAGGGCTATTAGGAAAGGAGTCCGTTCCTCATCAAGCGCCCTTCATTTAGCCCTATCTCCCAGGAGTTTAAAGTTGCGGCTCGGCGAGTTTTTCAAGTGGTGGATTTTATTAATAATTTACCAGAGTCTGAAACGTTTAAGACATCCATTTCCTCCTATCCACAAATCTTCCGTTTTCAGTACTACGAGCAACCTTCCTATTTCAATGTTTCAGAGGGTCTTTGTAGAGGATGCGGTTGCATTATTCAAGTTTTTGCGTTAGTTCATTCATCGAATAGAATAAGAACTTCACTGGAGTTCATGAACAGAATTGTGTTCATCAAGAGGCTTAGAATCTGGGGAGAATGAATGTATGTTCATTCCGTAGATCATTTCATTCATCTGAAAATTCACGCTTTTGATTGGTTGTAACAGCTGTATGGATAATCGAAAACACTATGTTATCGATTTTGTATTTCGGCACCTAATTGGCTACTTACTGTTTGAGTTTTTGTAGCATGACAGCAGGATATAAATGCTGTCATAATATATTCGTGTTCAGGGAATAAAAACACTACACTTCTATTCAAAACCCAATAGGCACTATCACAATTTGAATTGTCCTCACAATTATTACGACAATTCCAAATAATTATTGATTGAGCATGATTCGCATGATATAACCTAAAATAGGAATAATTTTTCAACCACGACTGACGTGACATCTCTACATCTCTCTCTTCTCACTCCCTATGATGTACGCTGCTTTATCCATTCAACGCTTTAATGTATTGTTAGTTGCATAACATCCCTAGTACCTTCGATCGCGAGTGAAGAGGGAGAGTGAATGCGGGATCACGATTGCGGGAAACTCAATTGAGAAGGCTGTGGCCAGTTGTGAAGGAATCAAAGGAAACAAAACTGTTTATATGTTGATAATTATCGTTACTAGGTGTGGTGTATAGCTTGAAAATGGACAGTGAAAATCGTTTCGTTAAATATAGTGTAGAAGAAATAAGAAATGAAGTCAAAGACTTAACGTCTCAAAATACCGTGCGTTCCAAAAAGTATGTTTGGAAACAATTCACAGAATTTTGTGAACAGCGAAATCATCAGCTAAACTAAAATACATCTGATGAAAGACTTGCCAATATTCTCACAGAATGGGCATTTAATATGCGGAAAACCGATGGCAGTGAGTATAAGGACATGGTAGTGAAAACTATTTGGAATAATACAGCTAAATTACTCCAAGAAAAATACTATCATGAATACAATCAAAAATTTGATCCATTAAAAGATATAACATTTGAAGTTGCTAGAAATGCCAAAAATACTAAAAGAAAACAACTACAAAATATTCCGGAAAAACGAAAAAAGTCATGTGTTTCATTTACATCGGAAGAATTGACACAAATTATCCAAAGTTGGGATGAAAATACTCCAAATGGATTACAAAGGAAACTGTATCATATTATAGCAGTGGAATTAGCTTGGCGGGGCGGTGAAGCATGCCGATGTTTGATTCATTATTTCAAGGAAGAAATAAATAACAAGGGAACACCAACTGGAAGACTGGAATATAACCCTATATTCGCGAAAACCGCACAAGGTGGATCAAAAAATATTGCAGAAAGTAAATGGCTTGTGTCAAATAAAGAAAATCAAGAAAATTGTCCAGTTCGTTTATTCAAGAAATTGATGTCAAAAAGGGGAGAGAACATTAAAACTGATCGACTATTTTTGACAGTTAATGGTAATTGGAATAAAGATCATAAAAGTCCTTGGTTTAAAAATATGCCAATGGGTATAAATGAAATAAGTAAATGGACCAAATTGTCAGCTGAAAAGATCGGTTTAGATACAAAAAACGTGGAAATATCAAACCATCCAAACAGATCTACAGCTGTGAGTCAATTGGCAAGTTCTGGAATTGGGGAACAACAGATAATAAAAGTTACTGGGCACAGTAGTTCAATGTCATTGAAACCATATTAACAACTGAGCAAAGAACATCATGCTGATATAATATCAAACCTCAGAAAAGAAGATAATATGGATATATCCACGACGGTTGCATCTAGTAGCAGTAATGATGAATGTCACTATGTCAAAATAAGTAATTGCAATAACTGTACATTCAATATAAATATTAACAATAAATAGGTAGTGAAAATGGTTTATTTCTCATTCATGAAATAATCTTGACAAATACAACACGTGTAATTGATGATTATCGAAAATTCCTTCTCTTTTTCGAAACAAATTGTGTTGCTTTTAGGCAACCACACTCGCGCTATGCGCTCGTGTGGTTTCCAAGCAACACAATTTGTTTCTCATAATCGAAGGAATTTGTGTTTCGATTATCATCAATACACTTGTTGTATTTCAAGCGATAATCACTGAGGATAATTTCGCAATATACAACAGTTTTGCTGAAATATTTTCTGGTACCATAACAATAAATCCTATAACCGTTACACGTTCTTGAATAGTAACAGCAAATTAAAATCCTATGATAGCTATAACGATAACAAGAACTGCTGTCACTATTAGGCATATGATAATAATAATACTAATGATAATAATGATACTTTATTTTCTTTGTGACATGCAGAAACATGTATAGAATTTGACAAAGACGATTACTAAAGCTTAAACTAACCGACTATAATAGAACTAAAACTAAGACTTATTAAAAATCCATCTAAGGAGTAAAATACACCCTTTATTAGGTATTTCCTGAGACATTGCTTGAATGCTTTCAATGTGACACATGATTTAATGTCGGCCGGAAGTTTATTGAACAGTATTTGCCCAGTCACAGTAGGTGATCTATATAAAAGATTAGTCCTTGAAAATGGCACATGTAGGTCATTTTGCTGTCTTGTGTGGATAAAATGAATTTGTTTGTTAGTTCTAAAAGAGGTTATATTAGAAAATATAAGAACACATACTTCAAAGATATACGAACACCGTGAAGTAAAAATTTCATAAGATTTAAAAAAACTTAGACAACTAGTGGTACGAGAGATACCTGCGATACAACGAATCAATTTTTCTTGCGAGATGAAGACGTCATTGAAACAAGTGGATGATCTCCAAAAGCATATTCCGTATCAATTGTTTTTCTGTTGAAACTGATTTCATGTTTCTAAAAAGATAAATGACGGAGTTGAGTCTTGAAATTACTGACTCACAATGTCTCTTCCATTCAATAATGATAATTGGTCTTCATCAGGCGAAAGTTTAGTATAAAACTATTCTTTCATATATGTATGTGGCTGCGAGGTTCGTCACATAAAACTGCACTCACTACCAATGATACAACTATCAGCATGCCGCGGACTAGTATATTGTTTAACGAGCACGGAATGATAGTGATCACCTACAAGAATAAAGTTCAAACAAACTTCCGAATATCTCCTGGAGATTTACTTGCCTAGGTCACCCATTTATGGCAAGCTTCATTAGAAGAACACGGGGAATCTCTAGCTGTCGCGTTGGACATATCGAAAGCATTCGACCGTGTTTTGTCTTGAAGTACTTCTCCACAAACTACCAGCATACGGCTTACCACCTCAGCTATGCTATCTCTTATCAAGTTTTTTTTCAGGCAGATCGCTTCACGTGATGGTGGACGGTGTATCGTCTGATACCATTGGCATCAATTCCGGAGTTCCACAAGAATCAATTTTGGCATTATTCCTTCTTCATATCAATGATCTGTTGGGAGTAACAACTTGCCTTATCCACAGCTTTGCAGATGAAAGTACCCTCTATACTGCGTTCTCTTCCAGAATTCCCATTTCTTCCCAAGAAACTAAGAACTCACGGCGCAGGCAGGTGAATGCTGTCAATGAAGATCCTGCTGAAATCACAGCCTGGAGAACCAACAACCTAGTTGAATTCAACGCCACCAAAACTCAAGCCTGTATTTCCTCTAGAAAGGCGGAACTCAGTATGCCCGATATTGTAATGTCTGGCTCCACCATCCCCACCAAGCCCACCATATCTATGCTTGGTATTTCTAGCAGCAACACTCTTTCATGGAATAATCATGTCAGATCCATCGCAAAAGCTGCTTCACAAAAACCCGGATTCTTGTTCCGTGCGAAAAGCTACTTTACACCTCAACAGCTTCTCATGATCTACAAAACGCAGATACGGCCTGTTCTAGGATACTGTTACCACATATGGGGTTCAGCACCAAAACATACGCTGATGCTCTTAGATTCCATCCGGAGAAGAGCCATTCGCCTAGTGGGGGACGCCACACTCACTCACTCTTTGACATCATTGGAGCACCGTAGAACGGTCGGCGACCTTTCACTTTTCTATCGATACTTCCACGGGTAATGTTCGTCGGAAATCTCTGCTATCATCCCTTCACTAGCAATACCAATCAGACGAACTAGACAAGCCCAGTCAGCACATTCTTTCGTTGTCAACCTCGAAAGAGGTCGAACAGCACTTTATCAAGACTCCTTCATCCATAGAACGGCGGCTCTGGAATTCATTGCCTGTGGAAGTATTCCCAACAACATATAATCTCCAGAAGGTCAAAAAAAATTCCAATACCTACCTCCTGTCCCTATCCTTCCTATAAACGCACGATGTTTTCTGAACATTATAGGGATTCCTTTCCGTGTGCTCCAAGCGATGAAAAAAAATATACACCATAATTTTTTTCATGGCTATGATAGATATAACAGCTGCATTTTCGATTTCTTCGTCTTGTAGCCATCTGATTTTCATATCAAGTGATGCTCATTTATTAGACAGAGCTGTCATTGCTTTCCATTCGATATTGTGATATCAGATACGGAATTGATATTGATGACGTACATAGTAAGTACCTACCTCATTGACGTATCGAACACAGTAGAACGAGCAATTTCCTGTTATAGTCGTAGAAAATAGTATATTGTTCATCGAGCACGGAATGATGATGATTTCCTACGAAAATGAAGTTGCAGCATGAGCCATAATAAGCGAATGCTGCTATCATTCGAGTATGAAATCAACATTTCGTTCAAGTGACACACTATAATCTTTAACGGCTATAATAGATAACAGCGGCATTTTTGATTACCTGTCAAGTAATGCTCATATTTTATGATGAGTGATGAGATTTTTTTCAAATAATAACACAATGGAGTCATTGTGATATCAGTGACGGAAATGAAATTGATGACATACAAAGTACCTCATTGACGTATCGAACACAGTAAAACAAGAGCAATTGTGTGTTATAGCCGTTGAAAATAGTTATTTACGTACACTGAGGGAAAGGTTTTGTTATGATAAATGAATCGATTTGTTTGAGTATGCTTCGTTGAATATTAACGCCATCTTCTTGTCATCAATATACCTTATTAAATACTACCATGTTTTTTGTAAAAGAATCGTTGACCGAAAACAAAGGATTCGTTAGAAGCTGATTCCTTCAATATTAACATATGTTTTTAGGAGTAACTTCCATGAGTTTGTCACAAACCTGTTCGTTATATCCAAACTTTATGGAATCTTACTCTCGAATTACCATTTATTAACTGGTAACAAATTCTCTCTACAGTTTAATTGCTTAGATAATAAGAAATGGTTCTTGAGAGAAACAAATTATTCGTTATACAATTATTGACCTTCCCATGACGTAGTGATATTCTCTTCGGCGCATGAAAGGCGCATGCTCGAGGTTGGAATGCAGTAGGTAGTCGGAGTCAACATGGTAGACTGCAAAGGACGCTTGGAGTGGCCTAATAATCAAATATCAATTGCTAACACAGAAAATTGTGGTGTGCACTGTTGAATGTGAATTTGAGTTTCATCAGTATGTGCTGGAGCATAGGTATTACACGAAGTGGCTGGTGAGTTTTTATCATATTGTTTTCAATTTCTAAGACACAATAGCGAGTCTGCATGGTGAATAAATCATACTAGCATTTACTTCTCCATCAAGTGTTATTATCAATTGAATTCCTATATATTTCTCATTGTCTGACTCTAATTCTTACCAATTTGATAACTATTAGGCATGCTGATACATTTTCTCTAAAGCTTGTTCTATAGACTTCCATCAAGATGGAGGAAACACTGAGAGGGTGGGGTCTAGGAAATTTTGTTGGAAGATTCCGCAAGGTAAAATGGTTGATCTTCTTGTACATAGGATGATGATTGTACATATCAATTGTGAGGAGATGACAAGTGCAAATTTATATAAGTGAATAGATTTATAAGAAAGGATGCAAATCCACAAAATCCTTGATTGAAGAAACAAGGCTCGAATATGAAATTAATTAGATAGTAACCAATATTTGTTGATAGTTAACATGCCTGTGTTATTGTCAATCAGTATTCGACAACTGCTGAGATATCTATAAACATGCCAAAATTGTTGTATCTCATCCATTTTAATCCGTCCAAGTGCCTCGAAATAGATGCATCAGATGAAAAATCATGACTTTTCGACCTAATGAACATCGTTGACCTTGGAAAACCTGATAGTTTCCTATTTTCTTATACTTCACAATCATTTTGAATGATTAAATGCAATTTCAACATCCTTTCGTGCACTCCAAGAGATGAAAAAATACCGTACCGATTATTAAATGGGACAAGATATATTATCTCTATCAAGAACTTGTTTATTTTTATGTTACAGATCATTCATATCAATATAGTGGATGCTCGATACCATCACCTGGATTTCTGGTCTGATTTTAGCTCTTTTTATTCAGATGTTTTGATATCAAAATATATGTGATGTAACTATGCTGTAAACTTTTGCTTGAATAAATTTGTTCTCAGAGACTCTTTATTCTTTCTGTTAGGAAAAAACAATTGGAACCATCGATCATCGACTCAAAATATTAAGTATCAATAACCAAACAATATATTATATATCGACGAAGCATAACTTATCAATAACAAAATGATTCCTTATGCTATAAGTAATGTTTCTTTATTATAACAATGCCTCCTTCCTGTACAACACTGGAAAAGCTAAAATTAAAACACAGTGTATTAAGTTTTAATATAGATAACATAACATATAAGTGACAGTCGATTGCATTAAGGAAACGTTGATTGAATTTAAAGTAACGTTACATTATTATAAACAAATCTATTTTAATGCAAAATGGGGTATAGTGTCCACAAAGTGATATTTGTTAATATTTAATATATGTTTCATGAGATCAAGATTATTATAACTTGATATCAACCTGTATATTCGTTTGTAATTTTTTAAAATACCATTAGTTTGTGATGAAATCATGTTAGTTAGTCCATATTCAACAACGTCATTCGTTAACAATAAATAAAATTTCTTTATTGTTAATAAACTGTTCTCTCAGTGTACTGAGGGCGGGCAGCATTCATCCTCCGGGACAAAGGCCCTCGGGTGAATGTTACTCTGCGGGCATTAGTATCAAATAACACTGGTGGTGTATGAAATATTTCATTTTTCACGAAAAAATAATCTCAAACGGCGGTGTCTACTTCATGAATTTCTTCAGATAGTATTAACTGCGTTCTGGTCGGCAACTGATGAGCACAAGTAAGCTTCTATGCAGTTGCTCTGGAAACATTGTAGAGGTTGCAAAATGTTGTTCAATTAATAAAACGACGCTTCATCTTTGTAAGAATTGAAGAGATTGTTAGTGAAGGAAATTAAAAACGGTTGTGTACATAATGATTATGAAGATTCCACAGAAAGTGATGCTCAAAGTTGAAAAAGCGGCAGGAAATTTACTGCCTGTGAAATTCGAATACTTATACGAGATGGAGTATGCTAATTTTTGGAATGAAAAGATGGAAACAGAGTGAATCCTGTAGATTGAACTGTCCTAATGGCATACTTCCAGGAACTGGTGAAATTATGTCATGAAGAATAATTATATTCTTCATTCATCTAACATTATTTCAGTCTGGATAATATGGTCCAAATACACTATCGACCAAATACGTTCAGCTTAAATCAGCATTTATTTGTTAAAGGAAACAATGACATATCAGCCAACCACAGTTGATGGGCTGTTGATGCAAATCCATGTAAAGGACGAAAAATCTCGATGAACTACAGATACATACTTCTTCTGTTCAATTCATTACGTTATTCATAATCTGAAACTAAATTCAAATGAATATAGAATGGAAACATTTCTAAGCGAATAAATTCTATCTGATATGTCCGAGGATATGTCCTCTTCAGTGATCGTAGATCTGAGTTCCTCATTTATTACCAGGATTGATGAAATCATATAGGTGAAGTTATTCAAAGTATTTCAACTGAATTAATATTTCACAATCAACATCCTCTCCTCTTTGGTCCAATGAAATTTCAAGAGAATCAAATTGGTTCCAGAGAGCATCTTTATATAATGTGGTCTGAAAACTTATTGTATGAGCACAAATGTTCAGGTTATGAAATTATTTGAATGGTTCCACGGGTGGACATTCTTCATCTGTACACATCTGTGATGAATGTGCCTAGTTTTAGAAATACATTGACTCCAAGAGTTTTCACAAAAATAATCACTGTCTGACAAAAAATATGGAAGAAAATATGGCGACATACGATCTTACCTATGCCACTGTCCTACTAAATTCAAAAATGGAAACTCTATGTGATCACATTGACTCATCTGGAAAATTATACAGAGAACAACTTCTTTCCTTTGCCCAGGCAATATGGGCAATATGACGAATGATCATGTCACTGTGACGTCCCTAATTGGTTATTATTCGTCAGAGACCACACAAACCAATTCATGACGTCACTATGACGTACTTTCTATTACGTAATAATCATGTCATCATCTCGACGTCGGGTGAACGTCACTTAGAAGGGTAAAATGAGACGTCAGTTTCATGACGTTGCAGGGACGTCCTGTCGAAGTCCATGTTTCTAAGACCATATCTAAACCAGGTATACTCACATTGTGAAACCTTCAGTTCTGTGACGTACCTTTATATACAGGATGGGCATTTTCAGTGTCGAAAAGTTTCCAGAAGAAATCGTTTTCTCATTAATTTTTCACACACATATTGAAACTACGTCTTGGTTATTTCATATATATGCTTCTAACCTCGATCGAAGTATAACTCATTGTAACAAATCGACATGCAAGTATTATTCGAATTATATATACTCATAAAGTAGGAGAATTTTTTTTTCAAACTTTGACACCCTGTATTTATTGGAAACCAATCAAGCTATATATGAATATATACAAATGATAATATTGGTGTACCTATATTCAAACCGTCACTTTGATGATGTTCCAGTGACGTATCTATGACGTCTTAACATCACTTCGGTGTGACGTACCAATTTGGTGAGCTTCGTCGTTCAAAAAATGGTGTGATAATTTTTTATTCAGATTTTTGTGGGGTGAAAAATAATGCATGACTAAAAGTCATTCAACACGGTGCCGAAATCCTTTTCATTGCTATCCAACTATTTCTGGTTTGCTTACATCCCGCCGACACAAACTACATAATTGTTTATACGAATACGAGTAACTGATTCATTCATTCTGATGGAGATCCGTACTGAGGGATAGCGCTGCTGAAAAGACGATTGAATGAACATGACACCTGAGGGACCACCAAGCAGACCCAACAATGCATAATCAATATTATATGTCATCGGAGGTCAGTGACAAATATCACACCATGTTAGAGGAAACTTGTTCACGTGTCATCACCAAATTTGAATGTCATTTTGACGTAATTTCGATGTCAGCCTGACGTCACAGTTTGGTGAGTGGATGGCGTCAATAAACGTGAGTAAGATGACGTCATTGGGCTGTGACTCATCCACCTAACACGACGTCAACTCCTGACGTCACCTTGGTCATTCAACTGACGTAAACAGACGTCACTGAAACGTCATCTGGTTGCCTGGGTAGGGGTTCTGATGAAGAAATTCATATATGAATCTTTTTTATTTCGTATATTCAACATTCTGTATCTCCAAGAGGATGCATTTTAGGACATATATTGATAACAATTTTCCACCCCATACTGAGGTATAAGGAATCTGTACACCAAGTCTTTTGGGTTCATCCTGACTCAGCCTGTATAATCCTGTTCTCAATCCTCAGGACGATGATATTCAGAAATCAAAAATAATTCATCGAATCTGTTTATAAGTCATTATGCAAAACATCCAGAGCAGCTACTTCGACAAATGGATCACATCAACTCAATAACCGCAACCCTTTTCCTTCGAAGCACAATACGAAAAGTACTCCAACTCTCTAAACTCCCATTATCATGGCGAACTCGGTTAATTCCTAAACGTCGGATAACACCCCAAACGCCCGAAGAGCCGAACATTTCCTTAAAAAGCTACGATTCTCATGCACAATTTGCCCGTAATGTTCCTGCAGACATACCGTTTTGCAGTTTTTGAGCCGCACAACTAACTGACTTCGCGAGTGCCCCCTTGGAAACGGTTTGTGGCATACGCCCTCCTAACGGTTTTTATGAATATGGCTGCGGAAACCTTTGGTTAATATCCTTCACAGATGACGACTGCATCAGGATTTTCCAAATCAAGATTATACTTGTATCGATGTATCTTCAGAATTGGCGCTTATCCACGAAGTATACTTGACCTAGACTCACAAGTAATATCGAGAACGTGTCGTTAAGACGAGAATCAAAAGTGGTTGTTTCATTTCAAGAAACATATGGAGAAAATGTTTTTTGCTGAGGAAACTATTACTACAATTCAGTCTACATTGATGTACCTACTGTCTGTAGGTTGATCTAACGAGTTCCTCAATGTACTTGACACTATAATTCCTCTGCTGTGCTCACTTTTCAATTGTTTCGTCAGACTAGCTCTCGATATGAACAATTGAGTGCAAGGTCAGAACGTGGGTATCTTATATTTGATAATACATGGCGTGAACGATAGAAATTTCTTTGAAAAAGTTCAATTTGCGTTTCACATCATATTATGAACTTGAACTAGACTTTCGAAGATGTGTTTTCCTTATTTCAGGGCCTGAAGAGTCCTATTGATGATGCACGAATTCAAAAATAGCTGTTGAGAATCATTTAACACATTAACTGCCATGTGTATCTTTGGGTTTAAACAGTGGCTTGGCCCAGGTCGCCACGTGTATATTCCAGTATACATATCCGTTCATCAATGATTCGCTGTTCGCCGTGTCTATGCTAGAGTAGCACGCTTTACGTGCATTTCTTGTGGGATATGATTTGTCGTGGCCTAGGGAGATGACAAAATAATCTTAGCTTGGGTTTTCGATCAGAGTTGGATTATTTTCCAAGGTATATTCTTCTTTCTCATTGTGGAATGAAAGACACGTGGCGTGAGCGACCCACACATCGAATTTGGCGTGGCAGTCAAAGTTCTAGACAGGACGCAAAAGAGACAAGGCGCAACATATCATAATCCGTGCAGAAACATCTTGATCTTGACATATCTGTCACGAGTGTTATGTTTTCTGCATATCCTAGATTTTGTTCAAATTTTTAATAGAAATATCATGAAGTCAGAACATTAGTACTTTATTAGTCAGGTATTGATATTATATTATTAGATGAGTTAGTGTATTGTGGTTTCATAATGGACTGACTGCTGCAATGTGTGAGGATTATTCGGGAATCCGAGAATTCATCTTATTTTATGTACTAAAAGTGAGAAAATAAACTATTATCACAGGATTTTCTTGAGTTAGGTCTTGGTGTCGTTCATGAATTCACCATTGAAAGTCAAAACTATGACGCACCGTTCCCATTTAAACAAAACATTGTGAAAATGAAAATGTGAATCAAATGAATGTGTCATGATGCCTGTTAATTTGGTTTGGAACTTCGGGAATTAAGCAAGATTCTCTCACGCTTCGCTATTTTTGCAAAGTAGGCGATATCGGGAGATTTCGAAACTCCTTTCAATAGGAAGTGATGACCATATGATTTTCTAAACATCTATATCTTGACAATGGTATTCCAACGTTTTTCGTTTATCAAAGAACGGACACTCGACAAGCAGTGATTGTGACACATAACAAAAACCAATTTTGAAGTATGATTCATATGTTTTATCAATGATGGAAGTAAGATATGGTGTGCAAACTGATGCGCTTTCTTTTCAGTAAAGCTCGACCTCCCGAGAACAGCGAGAGCAATTGTTTCGTCGATCTTCTAATAGACATTTTCTAATTTAGAGTTGAATTATTCCACTGGTACATATGTTCCGCGTACCTAAAATGCCATTTCCATTTTATTTCTACTCGTCACAGCAGCAATTGCAGCATCACCATCTAGCGGAAAAATGTAGAATCAACGTCTCGCTCGATGTGACGTAGATGAATCATAGTAGGCGGTCGAGTGATTCTTCTTAAGTTTTCGATACGAAAAAAAAATGGCCGACTACGCATACCATCTACTTATTTCCATCATTGTTTTATAACACAAGGCTTCTCGCATCTTCCTTCTATACATGTTCAAAGAACAGTACATGCATATTATATCTTTCTTTGTCTTTCATTTTCGAATGAGAGTGTATATCCTCGAGTGGAAAAAGGGGTTCATTATATAAACCATCGAAGTTCATATCTATTACTATACGAAATTGAACGCACAACCAATGAAACATACTTTTATTTCAGTTGGAAACATTTTCGCTGTTACAAGAGTTGTATAGGTTATACAAATATATCTGAATAAACAAATTATATGGAGAAAATTACAGGATAATATATATATTTTGGCATGAAAAAATAGTATGATGGATTTTCCATGATATACGGAACAGGAAACCATAACACCGAAGTCTCTGTTTATGTTGGGTGACCATAATATGGTTGTACATTATACCAGACTGTTTTATAATTGAATGCATATTCGAGGAGACGATTCTTGGACTCATTCTAAGAAGAAAGTTTCATATGAAAGTATGACCTAAACGTCCTAACTTTTGAGATACAGCGTGATAAAATATCGAATTTCTACTTATCGGTAACGAATCTGCTCCCGTTTACAAATTGAATAAAGCAAAATATTATCCTTTCAAATCGCCTTCCCAGTATACCATCATCAAAGTCTATCATTGAGAAGTATATCACACTGAGCAGACAATTTGAGAGAATAATATTATGCATTTTTGATGCTGAAAACAGGAGAAGATATATGTCCCTGAAACGTCCTAAGAGTGAAAATTCGAAAATTTCTCTCTTGGTCAAACATATTTCTAAAAAATGTACGATCGAAATGTGTGACATTTTGTGGCAAATAATCTGATTTGTCATTATTTCATCTATATATTGAGAAAATACTACTTTGATATTGTTTCACGATTGTGATTGAATATGATAAGTATGAACCTATACAAATGAATTATTTCATCTATTGCATATGCATGTATACCTTGAATTTTTCATATATTCTTCGAACCCTTTTCCAGAATTCATTTTAGTTTGAACTGCTCAAATATATTTATTATCGAATCTCAAAGCGGTTCTGGCTGCCATGCCATCAACAGTGCTATACCTGCAAGTGAGTAATATCGATATCGATAATGTTAAACGTTGTAGATAACTCACGTATCAAGTATTCCCAGGAAGTTCAATATTCCAATAGACGGCATCAAATGGTACTAACGGTATAGAGAATAGACATCCATTCAACAAGTGATCGAATACCTCAATGGGTTTCCCGAATAATTTCACAAAATCACAGAATGTATTCACCCTAACAAATATGGGGGGCCGCGATAGGAGTCTGACAAAAGCTCAGCAGAAAAAGATGAGTCATTACCACTTCCTGAATTTTTATAATCCAGGAAAAGATAAGTTTCATTCAATAGTAGCAACGGAATGCTCTGGTTCCTTAATAGGACAACTCAGTACCTGCTATTCTAGAAGAGTTCGATCAAAAACTGCAAGTCGATCTCATACAAACTTGTATATCTCTCATGTCACCAACTTCAGATTCAAGTTGAATGCGAATCGCGAAAGGGAGTTATCTACAGAATCTCAGAATCTCTTACATTTTTCCAAACCATTATCTCCGATAGAGACTCAGGAGATATTTTGATTTTTCACTCACAGTGTTATCCTCACCCTCGTCTTCACCTAAAGCCGATTACTTATGATACCCTCTGTATTATACCGGTCTATATGAACTTTAATACAATTCTGTATTTTCTACTGAAATATTGGAGCAGTAGCAGCTCTATATTAAATAAGTTGGGGAGAGCGAATGCCGGAGGTAATAGTTTTATGGACGAGGAAATCCTCCAAAGTTCTGAAGTATAGATAAGTAAATTCCCCATACTTCGAGTTACTCGAAACTTGTAAAGCGGTATTTGATGGTCCCCTGAAGTCTTACGAATTTGAGGCTCATATATGGATACGAAATTTTTGGTATGGATTTGGAGTACCCGAAATTTTGTACCAGTTCAACATGGAAATCTGATTCAGAACCAATTCCCAATATTGTTACTATATTGTCTCTAGGTTAATCAAGGAGATGATACATTCATTAGGTATTCCAGATTTTTCCTATATTTTCTCTATGAAATGAAAATATTAATATTTATTCAATAGACGTGTAGTGAGGACAAATCAGATGATTTGCCCCAAGATGTCACTGCGTTTGAAGAATAGAGATCCTAAAAGAGAAATTCACTAGTTTGTCAGAATGAGGAAGTGAGCTATGGTGCGCGTATTTGGCCATTATTACGTATTGAAAATTTCAGTAAAATCACTCGACCGCCTACTATGATTCTTCTACGTCACAACGAGCGAGACGTTGATTCTACATTTTCCTGCTAGATGGTGATGCTGCTATTGCTGCTGCCACGAGTGGAAATAAAATCGCAAATGGCATTTTGGGAACGCGGAACATATGTTACAGTAGAATTATTCAACTTTGAATTCGAAAAATCTGAGACAATTCCAAAACTGTACAGATGTCATAATTAATTGTGCAATGTCGCCATCTATCAGAAGATCGACGAAACCATTGATCTCGCTGTTCTCGAGAGGTCTAGTAAAGTTTCTGGAACAAAAGCGCATCAGTAATTACACCATGATCTTACTTCCATCATTCTTGTCAGTGACAATTTGCATTGAAGAAGGTTTGGAGGAGAGAAATGAAGGAATATAGAAAAATATCAAATTTTCACTTATCTTTGGACGTTTCGGGTACGAATTTCTTCCGTTTTCAACATGAGAAATGGATTTTCTGTATGACAATTTCGTATTTGTCTCATGATACATGTCTTTACTTGTAGTAATTTCTTAAATACGGCTGGAGATGACCTTTTATAAGTTCGAAACATGTCCCGTTGAATAACTACATCATATAAAAAAGTTGAGGAGATGACTTTGAGCTTTCCTTCCTCCTTTATATAATCAATTAATTAACTAGCGAAGCACGATAGATTCACCCGGTGGAAAAATCATTATGTTCCACGTCTGATGAACAAAAAATATCCTCTACTCAGCATCCAAGTTGTACAATAGCACACCTGATGAATTGGAACCTGAAGGTAACAAAAATGCATCTGAAAATCGATTGAAAGTTTGCGAATGGAAATCGATGACAAATGCTTCAATCTTTCTTTGACATTGAAGTTATAGAAAACAAACCCCTTTGTATATATTACATTGTTTTGCCATCCACAGTACGTATTGCTCGATATAAGGTACAATTATATGATTTTGATATAATACGTGTATGTATTCCTCATTTTATTTTCTTCACTTCTCTTCGAAACAAATGTTCAGTCACCTATCGAGTTTAATTCATTGTATGATTCATATTTTTTGGTTAGAATTGTAAATGAATATTTTTATCATTAGTACCAATATAATGCAGATATATCACCTGAATGATAAATTTCAGTATAACAACTTTTGATTCAATCATGCCATAGGTTTAATAATTCCATGAATTTCAGGAATATCAATGGCCAAGTCATAAATATTATGTTGGAATTGTTATGATTCCCATGGAAGTGTACATATTCAAATCCCAATATGTTATGACTGAGCTGATCTCATTCTATGGAGTGGAACTGAGACAAGAGCAAACTTCTTGAAGCCTTCTAATGATATCATACTGAATAACTTACTTTATGATACTATTATAACTCTGGATATAACTTTAATCTTGCTATTACATCCAAGAAGCTGGGCAAGAGAAAACGCGAAGATAAGATGATGAAGTTCTCATAAGGATATCTTTTGACCTGAATTCCATTCTGCAACAATTGTTTTACTCCGTGTTTTGTAGCAAAAAACATTTTCATCACCAACAATGTGTGAGTTAGTTGTTTTGTGTTTCATTTTGTAAAATGTAGGTATCAAATTGTTCGCTGGGATGGAATAGGGAAATGGAATATTGCAATGCAAATCAATATCCTTCAAAAATCATCGTTTATACAAATCACTATATATATATATATATATACATATATCAATTCGTCTTTTCCCCGTTCTGCTGTTCACCATTTGGCTATCTGAGTCTCCATGAATCACAAAAACCTGAACTTCGAAGTAAACACTCGAAACACTCGCGAAGTCTACCGCTACCGCAATTGGTCAAAAAGTTTATTTCACGAATCCCATTATAGGCGATATTTTCTATAATATCTTCTCTACCCTTGAAAGTCTCTACTTATGTGGAATTCGCCGCTTCAAAAAAAGTCTTTATATCGTCAACCGAAATGCGGCTCGCCCTTTTGCCGACAAACGTTTCACCTCGCACCTATGACATCATCTGATGTTTTTATTTATCATTTCGGAGAGGAGGATTCACGGACATCGTGCTATACTTCCTTACTGGAATGCTAAAATTATCTCATAATCCCCATTTGATAATATAAAATAATGTATGGATATTGTGGACAGTATAAAAGTTCCCAAGAAATAGGATGAAGAAACAGAAATGATGAAAAATGATATAGATAGCTGAAGTACAAACGTAAATGTGTCCTACTTTTTGAATCACACTGGTAAAATCTCGAAAACGCAAAATAAGCCTGTATTCCGATATTGAAACACAGTTTTCAGCATTCTCCGGTGAGGACGCTAGGAATCGGTGTCGAAATGTTGGAAAACATGGGATCGCGCGCCCCCACTTTTCCCCCTCTAAAAATTTTTTTTTCCTAAAACAAAAAATACTGGGCTCTTCACAAAGGATGAACGGATGTTTCTCTGGAAGCGGATTTTGGGTTTTTGTCTTAGTTCTTTCAAAAAAAAATTCTGAATATACTCGAAAAATGCAATGTTCATCATTTTTTTTGCAGAATATCGGTGAATTTTTCCAAAATTCTACTTCCAGAGAAACCTAGATATTCCAATTCTTCATCTCACCATATTTTTTGTTTTCCGAAAAAATCAATATTGAACAATGAAAAGTGGGGGCGGAGAAAACATGTTATCATTGCACTGATGCATGGTGTATCCTCCTCTTAAATTTCGATTCGTCCAATTTTCGTTTCACCCAATTATCGATTCACGCAAATAACGATTTCCTAACATACCCGCCATACATACATGCCGCATTTCCTTGGATTCAATGAAACAGGAATTATCGCAAATTTCGATTCGAGCAATTTTTTATTCGCGAAATTTTTGATTTACCTGATTTTTTATCCACTCAATTCTCGATTTCATCAATTTCCGATTCACCCGAATTTTCATGTACCCAATTTTCGATTCAGTCAAATTTCGATTCGAGCAATTTTTTATTCGCAAAATTTTTGATTTACCTGATTTTTCATCCACTCAATTCTCGATTTCATCAATTTCCGATTCACCCGAATTTTCATGTACCCAAATTTCGATTCACCCAATTCTCGATTCAATCAAATTTCAATCCACCTATTGGCCCATTGTTCGATTCACCCAATTTTAGATTTAATCAAATTTCAATGCATTCAAATTCTCCGAAATATATACCTTCTAGAAAAAACCTTCATTGAAGCCAAGTTCGATTAGTTAGTTTCCAAAGAATAGTCTCCGAACGAAATTTGGACGAATCGAAATATGGGTGAATTCGGGTACATGAAAATTCGGGTGAATCTGAAATTGGCGAAATCGAGAATGGAGTGATTAGAAAATCAGGTAGATGAAAAATTTGGTGATTTGAGAATTGGGCGAATCGAAATTTGACTAAATCGAATTTTGGGCCAATCGAAAATCGGCTGAATCAAAATTTGAGTAAATTGAATTTTGGGCGATTCGAAATTCGGGTGAATCGAGTTTTGAGCGAATCGAAACTTGGATGAATTGAATTTGGGCGTATCAAAATTTGGGTGAATCGGAGTAGGTACAAATATGAATTGAATAATTGAAATATTTAATGACTCTTCATTCAGATTTGATAACGACTCATCGTTCGGGTATATCGACATATCGGTGAATAAAGACTCCATATCTTCTTAGAACTTTTCCGTAGATTATAAGGTGCTAAAATCATCAATAATTATGCCACAGTAATAAACAAACTGCTGAAAATTTAGCGCGAGTAAAAACTGACGCCATGATTTCGTGAGTATAGGCAGACCATAACACAGCTCTGCCATATGTTGAAATACGATTGGGAACTCCAGAAATATTAGTTATTCAATAATCCATGAATAATGTGTTGGTACTATTCCTAATAAACAATAAAAAGTCAATTGCCTCAAAATGTTTCCTCATGTGTTGTGGCTTATTGCTTATAATAAAATTGTGTAACTACCTAATAATCATATTAATTCACACTAGAGGGTATTTCAAACGGTAAACGTGACATCACGGCACACAAATTGCCGGCGTGGTCATGTCAGTTCTCAGAATGCTCTAAAAAGTACCATGACGGTATATATATATATATATATATATATACAGTGTGTCCACCTCAAAGACTAACCACCCCTGTAAAATCGTTATTATTCGACCAATTTCAAAAAACCTTCTTCTGTTGGATAGGTATTTGAAATGCCCATCCAACGAGAGAGTGATCTAATTCTTGGACTGTAGTCGTGGCCAACTGCGACAAATTTCAGTGACCCATATTCCAGAAAGTACTATTAGCGATTTGTTTCCACGAAATTCGATGATTGATTCTGAATCAGTTCCACTTGAAATATACCTTTTCCGATTTTCATCTTCATAAAACACAGGTTGTCCGAAAAAACGAATCATCTTTTTCTTCGAATAGGTGATCAGCAAATGTAGTTCTGTGGTTTTTCCAGATAGCAATAATCACAAATTATTATTGAGGATTATTCCAAATATACCTGTACCAATTTTCGTCATTTGAATATACAATGTGTCTGAGAAAAAAATTAAAAAGGATAGGTAAGCAATATTTTCCATCCTGATAATTCTTCACCCAAAATGAAAAAATGAATCAGGATCACTTGAAACAAACCTGTACCGATTTTCATCATCATTAAACACAGGGTGCTCGAAAAATCAAATTAATATTTTTTTGAGCCGATGAAAAAATATTGCCTACTTTTTTTAAAATTGTTTTCTCATACACATCGTATTTTTGAATGAATCGGTACAGATCGGTACAGATCATCAATTCTTCCCAAAAATACCACAATACTACATTTTGTGATCACCTATTAAAAAAAAACAAAATTCGTTTTTTTGGACTGTGTTTTATGATGATCAAAATCAGTGAAGGTGCTTCTCAAGTGATCTTGATTCAGAATCCATCATTGTTTTTTGTGGAAGAAAGAATCTCTCATAGTACTTTCTCAAATAACGGTCAATAAAGTTGGTCGCAGTTGGACACGATTACAGTTTATGAGTAAAATCACTCTCTTGTTGGATGGACATTTCAAATACCTATCCAACAGAAAAAAGTATTTCGAAACCGGTCAGATAATAACAATTTTACAGGGGTGGTAAGTCCTTGAGGTGGACACACTGTATATACGTTTGAAATGAGCTTTGCAATTCAACAATTTCGAATAACGCATAGTCTCATTATTTAGGTACAGGAAGAGTGAAAAGTGTTGCAAAAATTAATAAAGGTCCCGAACAAGGCATTGGAGTAATTGAATGCCAATAATTTTATATCAGTCCACTCGCCCATTGGGCAAATTGAAATTTGGATGAGTCGAAATTTGGGCCGAACCCAACGTATACACCCAAACTGCCCAAATAGAGTGGTTAGGCTATCACATGGCGGTGTCAGACTAATTTTCACAATATTTGACATTACTCCGTTTCCTCCTGTGGTCTTAAAATGCAAATCTACTTGCTGGCGATTAACGATCTACAGCTAAGAAATGAAAAGCCTTATTTTAGTAACCACTCTCTCAAGAAAGTTGTGAACTCATATTCAGATTTTCATGGACTTCGGTGAAATGTAAAAGATACCAGGTAATGTGATTTCTACGATCAAATATTTGATTTTATATTTTCAACGAAAGGTGAAACATATTCACAGTTGATTATTTACACAAAACCGAGTGAATATTTCCTAGATAGATGAAAAACAGTGGCGAAAAGTGTCAAGTACAGATAAACTCACGATGAATATTTTCAGCACACCGTTCACATACTATTGACAAATCAATAAGAATCCACATTTCAAATTTCATCTCACTCGAACCAAGTCAACATCCATTTCCGATTGCAAATGCTTCTCGCACACCTCTCAACACAATACGGAGATATCTTTCCATCTCACGCCAAAGTTAAGATCCATGAATAGAGACTGTCACGACAGGTGCTTTCGCAAGCTGTCGTTGGATTATAAATTCCAACTCAGACTAATGATATATTGAGAGCAGGCAATGAATTCCCAACTAAGGAACTTCCCCGTTGATTCATATAAGGAGACAGGTTTATGAGTTCATTCGGAAAGTACGATGACTGAATTAACGGATTTGAGTCAATCGAGGAATTAAACAAATTTCTGAAGTTATGGCTTTGAAGCGGTTGTAATATAAGATGAACTTATTGGACGATTGATTGATATTCCCTGTTGACAATCAATCAATCATTTAATCAATCAATTTATTCATCCTGTAGAACTCACAAAGGTTATAGGACAAGTCAAATTATAGAACCTAAGTATTCAATTTTGACATTGGTTGAATTGTATTGTAATAAATGTTGCTTGAATTAACAATATTTCAAAAAAAAAAGTACACAGATGCATACTAATGTAAGTGGTTAACAATTAAATGAAATATTTAAATAAAATAGCATCAACTAAAGCAATACGAAAGCTCTTATAAATAGCAGCACTAGACATGTAACTACAATCATACATATAAGATCGAAATGTTTATTTATGATGTGGTAGATTGAAGAAACCCCAAGTCAATCGAGGAATCAAAGAAATTTCTGAAGTAATGACTTTGAAGGGGTTGTAATATAGGATAAGTTCATCGAACGATAGATTGAGATTCCTGGTTGATCAATGATGAAGATATGGTTGAGGTATATGAACTCTGAGATTCAAGAGATTCCTTTGAGGGTGCTAGTTGAGGTATTTTTCTGTTACCCCAGCAATTCCTGTGTACCATCCTTCTTCAGGAACTATGGTATATCATTATGAATTAGTTTCAGAATGATTGTTCTCCTCAACGATTTTGTGTCCGTTAGTTCATGTATATAGAGATTTCATCATCTTCTGAAAATAGAACCTACCTTCTCGGCAATGCCCTGTTAGTATGTCTGATGAATTTCGTTTACCTTCCATAGTCGGAAGTATCGTAGCTCTGATATTCCTTCTTTACCAAATAACATCTATAATATTCCTCAAGTCAATAAGAAAGTGCTGAGAATGTTAATAGATGAGCAAAACGGAGTAGCGGTGATTGACTACTTTGATCTGAGATCAAAACTCTACTCGACTAGAATTTCAACTACGACAGAGCACCTCATGGGGAAACTAGAAGAACTAGTGAAAAGGATATGATGATATGGGAATTCATGATATCCTGAAGAATTTTGATATAACGAAGGCAAAGGGTGTGAAGTCGTCTGTAGTGAAAACATAGATAACGTTCGCTGATTATGTTATGTGTTTGGACGATTGGAAGAAAAAAAGCTGTCACCCAAAGTTCAATTGAATCTGGTAAACATTGAGTTCATTCTATCATGCATATGAAGATCACTCTCAGTCCAAATGGTGTTTAGAGATACATTATACCAGGAATCGATGAAACGTTGCTATGGGGACACTATTAAATCGATTATTCATAATATAATAAAGATATCAGTATATTCAAATTAACGTATTATGAATATCATCATAAACTACTACTTATTATTCATCTCATCTTCTTCCTCTTTCCTTCCATATAAACGTTCACCCGTTTCGTACTCCACCTCTTAACATACCTTGAAAAATAAACCATTTTGACTATTCATGACCTCAGATTTTCTCATAGAGATTAACATGGAGAAACTGCCTAAATTGATCTCATGCTCTTGTTGTACATTTACTTTCCAGAATGATTGTATTCCCCAACGATTTTGTGTCCGTGAGTTTATGTATAAAGGTTTCATCATCTTCTGAATATAGAACCTACCTCCTCGATAATGTTTTGTCAGTATGCCTGTAACTGATCTAAACTTCCGAAGATTTCTCCAAATATCTATTGCTCGTCACCGATTATTTATCAAATATGAGGTAGCACATTCCATAGATACAGGAATACAAGATCTAAGACACCTAGCCTTCCTTTTCACATACCTTGTTCTGTTTTGAGCTGAACTATACAATATCTCGTTCAATACCTATATATCTTTCGAAAGTATCTTCAAGCTTGTGTATGCCTCCAAAGATTTATCTAGAGGATCAATCTTTCAGATCCTAATCTGGAGTTCTGTTGCTAATATATAGACTAAGAAACGATTTTTATTATATACCAATACAGAAGATACGGTATTTTGATTTTCTGAAAAGTTTCTGTTGTGGAGGAGTGAATGGATTCAGTTTGCTTCCTTTATTACAATATCACGGTGATTTTCATTAAATTTCATATACCATCAAACTATACTAATTGCTCCATCGATTAATTGACTCGCTACTCCGTGTTTATCATCAAACATGTTATGGAAATATTAGGTGAAATCATAAGTTAAACAACAGCCGGTAGAGAGAATTTCAATGCGCCATAAAGTTTGTATCGGTTCCTAGTTTGGCTTATAAATTCCGTTTTGTTACAGGAAGCTTTAATTATTTCGAACACGAGCCGAAGTAATGACCCAACTTGAATGTATATATAATGAAACGGTGACCATAATGTATGACTCTATATGAAAAAGTATTCTGGCGATACCAGAAGGGTAATATTTACTTTGGAACCGACGCAAAACACCAGTTGAACGGGGATTCAGATTAAATGTAACAAGTTTTCGGCTGTTGAAAATTCATCAGTTGAATATTGCTATTGGTTCGAACGACTAATTTTCAAACATTACATGCCTTTTCATATCGAGGTCGATATTTATTGTGTCTATGAGACGTTTATCATTTCAGGCGAATATAGAACGAACAATTCGTATTTCTCATATTTGATGTAGACAACCAATGTACCGTTCGTTCCACTTTAAGTGGTATGAATTCATTATCGACCGTCTATGATAAACAAATTTTATTTATTTTCAATGTAGCGGTAAGTTTTTCTACGGCAGATTCAATGATCCATACTTATCTCCGTTGCACAGTTTTCGAGCTATTTGATAGTTATTTTATTCACTTTCAGATGTGCACGATTCTTTCAGATGAACTATGTTAGAGCTTTATTGTTTTCTTGGCGCCACATTGATTTTCACACTGACAAGCTAACATTTTTTTTTATCTTCATAATATATCCGAGAATATTTCTTTCCAATAACAGGAAATACTTCTCATTTTTTGACAAAAAAATTTTAAAATGTTACTAATGGCTCATGAGTGAAATTTCAACTCAATTCCAGGTATCGTTTGGTGAAGTGGGAAACATAGTGTTGGGAAATATTCACCTATAAATCGGTAGTTCTGCACACTAGAGATATATCAAAGATATTGGTAAGTATAAAAACGGTCGAATATTGGATCGAGATAAAATTAGGCATCATGCCAAAATATTCCTTCATTTATCGAACAAGTTTTCAATTTGTGATGAAAACCAATACCACTAGCACAGTCCCATCATATTTCATTTTGTATGTTTGAATCATTTTCTTTAATAGTTAGTTGTTTCAATAGGCAGCAAATTAGTAAATTGACTGTAGCGAGGCTAGGAATACAGTCAAGGTAGTCAATCTACATTTGCTGCCGTGTGAAAAATATATTTTTGTCTCCAAATATTATCGAACCAATTTCGTGTAATTTTACTCATTGAAAATTCCATCACTTTTTGTCCACCCAATGTCAGTATCGATAATTTTGATTACCAATTTCATTCAAATTACTTGGAACGTTGCATACCAACAAACTTCTCCTGCTAAGGTAGAGAAATCACAACTTTCCTGCCTATTGAGAGTCATGGAGAAGCCACTTTCTATGCCGCTTGGAGAAAGAAGCTATTCGCGGTCGTCTAGGTCATTTAATGAAATACTTCTTGAGATACTAGACTACTATTGAATCAGAGGCATCGTTCTCAGTCTCATCGAATCCTATTTTGGAGCGATCGATTCCGAACAGGACACTACAATAATAAACTATCTGATTTCAAAAGTGTAAGATTTGGTGTACCACAAGTTCATGTGCTAGGGCCCTTACTGTTTATGATATATATCAATGATTTACTCACTTTTTCATTCCCATTCAGTTGCGGTATGTTTGCAAACGACCTGACACTAATATATTCTCATGAAAATCACGATTCATTGAATTTCTTGTCTGATGAAATTGAAGAGATAGCCATAAAATTTTTCTATATTCTCTACCAGTACATTTCCACATGAGGAGAGCAATTTGAAACTTTTGGGTCCCACTTTGGATGAGAAACTAAACTGGGTAAATCATATAAGGCAACTCTGAATCTTAAATGATCCAGCTCATTCTTCAATATGCGACAACTGAGACACCTTAGTAATACTAATACACTGAGAACATTATTCTTTTCTCTATCTTAATTCCATCTCAGTTATGGGATTGTTCTCTTGGGTAACTCATCGGCAGCACTCACAGTAATCCTGAGTAATGTCAATTACCGAGAAACCTGCCGACTACTATCCAGAAAATTGGATATCATGACCCTCCCTTCACTTCATATTTGGAATACTGTGACTGAAATTCATGAAAATGTTTCTTCCATGACAACACAATCATATATACAAAATTGCAACACCAGAGGATCGTTTAGTTTACGTGTCCCCTGATATAGGCGCACTAAATCTAAAAAAAAATTCTTTGATTTATACTCTCTTCAACATTCTCCCTGTAGAAGTAAGAAATATCAGTACGTTTTATTCCAGACAAACATTGAAAGTATCTAATATCATCGCAAAGTCATCTATAATGATCTTGGTGACCGCGAATTGAATCTAAAAAAGGTAACTACATCATATAAAGGATGCAACTCAAGATATATGTATCTCAACACCAGAGCAAGAAGTTTCGAATGATGATATGTAATATCTACTATGATTTTCACATCGGTGTGTGTGAACTTAGTAGAAACGAAACCATCAAGTTCTCACTGAGTAGAGTTACCCAATGTAACCATGGAGTTTTCAAAATTATTTCATTTCACTAGGTCAGGTTCTGGCAGATTATCCTATGCTATGAACTAAACGAGACTCTCCAGTTTCCGAAACATTTCCAAACCTCATTGTCGGATGGGTGAATCACGTGATACATCATTGACAAGACCCTTCGAGTCTCGAAAAATGTGATAAACCTCCTGGAAAGCCTAAATCAGTGCACAAAGGACATGAGCTTACGCCATGCTATTAGTGGACTAGAGTGAAACTTTCTGTAACGATACTCAGCCTTCACATTATTTGAATAATTGCAAAATCAGAATATAATCATCAAAAATCATTAATCCCAACATATGATGTGGAGAGAATCCTTCGTGGGAGTCATATCTCAGTTCCCATCATTGAACTCTAATATTCCGAAGTTGAATTATATCCTGAAAATTCTATAATATATTCATCAGATAATGAAGAGCTCTGCAAACTACGCCGTTGCTCATTTAAAAACTCCTTCCTTTCGTAATATCCAAGAGATCAATTCAGAATTTTATTAGACAATATATTAACAACTTGGATGTCCCTTCTCGGAAAATAGTTTCATTAACTTTACAAAACCTTCGCGAACAGTGTCGTAACCTTGTTTAATATATTAGACGCCAAGAACTAATAATTCTCAATCAACTGACTGATTATGACTGTATTTCAATGAGATATTTCAGCTTGTTATTAATTGGAAACTGAAAAACTTTGCCATCATGTAACCTGCTTCGATGAATATCAAGACCCACTGAAGAAATTGAGATTAATGCAGTTATGCTGCTAGTCTTCACAAAAGTTCGGAGCAAATATTTGTTTGTACGATCGTTTAGTTGATCAATATATTGAGACCTCAAGCCTGCTGCTGAGATGATTTAGTTACATCACGTAGAAATAAGAACCAACCAATCAATCAAACAGGATCCGATTTTGAACAGGTCGGTTCAGTTGAATATAATCAATCATACACTGAGTGCACATGGTTGAAAGCAACTATAATGTGAATGTGGAAATAATTCTCAATTCCTCACAAGGAATTTGATAATTTTTTTCACTTTGTCGATTGAACGCAACATTTCTTTATGTTTTATATTTTCAGAAGGTACTTGCCTGATAGTGAATAACCATATTCAAACATAACAGTATCCCTCACAGTATGGAATATTATGTGTTGTAGTGAGAATATGGATGATCATCAGTTCATACATGAAGACGAGACATGCTTTCGAAGATTCAGACGAACATTATCATAAAGAATACTTGTCACTTCGAGAGTGAATCATGCCATACCAACGTTGAAATTATCTTCATTCACGAGGTGAAAATACAAGTTTTTTTTGTTTTTATGCATCCTTTCCGTTTTAACGCGCCAATTCATTTCTACTATTGCAAAAATTATACTCCCGGGTATGATTCATGAAGAGAACTATTATCATATCCAAATCATCAAATATCATCAGCACTAAAAACATCAACTTATTATTATATATAGTATTTATAAACGCAACTCTAAAACTAGCTCAGCTACGCTACTGTTCTTAATGCAATATTCAAGAGGGTCCAAATTTACGTGACGTATAGATAGATGTAGAGTGCTGCTATGCCGGTACAGAATTCGGAATATGAAATACTGACTGGATAGGAATTCGAAATTTCAATTGGCACGATATCGAGCCATGTAAATTTATATCCGATTGTGACATCGGATGAGGGACACTTTTATTGCTCATATAGTTAGTTGCATTCTCATTCAAATAATTAACTAGTGAAAATTCAAACGAGAGAATTATCATTATATAGCCAGCTATTTCGTATATAAACGATCTGCGAAATCAAAGTTGCTATTTTGTCGAAAACTTTCAATGCATTGGACTTTCTTGATCATATAACATACATGGAAAATTCGTTAGTATGAGAAGATATTCGTCACAAAACCACAGAGCTGGTTTTCTCAACGAAAGATGCTCGGTGAAAGTATAACACAATCATCACGTGATGAAATCCCCAGATTTATCACTTGAATGCTTGAGTACCATACTAGTGCGATCTGAGCCTCCATTAGAAATGCTCCAGAAATAAAACAACATATGATTCGTTATGATGTATGATGTTGATTTTATTCACGTATATAATAAATAATTCCGAAGAAGGTCCATTTGTTGGTATTATCTGTCATAAAATTCAGAAAACGTGTGCCCATAACAACCGACAATAGGATAGCTTGATCCCGAAATAGTGGATATGATATCCTGCTGAACTACCTGGAAACATACGCAAGACGAGCAATAAAAGAACCCATGTTATTATCTATCAGCCTTACTGTCGAGTAAAGTTCTACATTCAGGGCCAGGCCGCATCTTACCATCAGTTTAAAGCAAGAAAAATACTCTCCATTAATTCTCATCTGTCGGGCTGGCTTGCCATTTCTCCCTCTAGCCGAGCCTTTTCTCCATCTCCTGACATCTGCAATGTCTGGGGACCTGATTGGAACAGCCCTGCCGATGGGATATTGTGAACTAACATTGTTGAGCGTTTTATCCTACGAGGATCTCTATTCAGTCTATTTCTATTCGATTACTACTCAACAGAAATTGTGATTCATCACCAATTACAGATAACACAACTGAAAATACTATTGTGTTCCATGGAATAGGAAATGAGACGAACTGAAAATCATGCTTTGTCAGTATTGTCAGAATTGAAGCCTGAGCTCATCAACTCACTTGGTATTACCCCATATGTTCAAAGATGTTGTTCATCTGTTAAATGATTGACAGAAACATCTGAAGCTATAGGAATGCGCCTGCAGAGTATTCATCATAGTGAGATGAAAATCAATGCGCTATTTCCACATTTGGAAAATTACTATATATATTCTAGTTTCGGTATAGGGTTTGTGGGGATGCAGCTGATATTAATTGAATATTCTAGTTTCTATAGGATTATAGAGAATTAATCGAAATGTTTTCAACATCAATCAATATCTATTCAAAATGAACATGGTATGACGCCTCTGTCAGTTCTTCGTGATATTCTGTGAATATTTACAAATTGATTTGATCAAACCGCTCCAAATATATTTGTTTATAGGGCAATTGCGACAAAATATATTTGCGTAATTCATTTCACTCTCTATATATTGATTGCCGTTCATCATTCATTTGCTCGTTCTCTTTGAGCAATATTTTGTATCTCTCTCATTCTGAACTCATTACTTGACTTCTGCTTCTGAAACTCCTGTCAGAAACAAATCCTGTTTTCAGTTTCACTCTGACTCTTTCATCATCCCTTCAGGCATATTCAATCGTTTCAAAGTATCTGAAGAAATAATGACAACTTCCTGAACTTTTCAGTCAACTGAACACTTGACTTTGAAGTAGGGCGGTGAGGTATTTTTTTTTCTCAAAACTCGAAGATAATAATATCTGAGTCTCTTTCAGAATTGATCTAAGTTTACATGGTCTGAATCAGGTAATTCATGTCGGAGGTATATATTGAGAAGATTGAATACCTTCTTATAAAGAATATGGGTTATAACTGTCGCGTTGTCGACAATTCACAATTTATCTGCTTTACACTGTTCGATTTCTACATAATACATTACTTTTCATATATTTTCACCCTCGCAGGAGTTTTTCGATGCGTCGTATCATTCTGTTTCATTTCTGTTCATACAGTCATGATCCAGACAACCCTGAAGAAAATAAATCAATACAATAGCTTTTACGCTCCAAAAATGTCGTTGAATAAAAATGTTGAAATTGTCAATATTCATTGGTAACTTCTCAATTTTGCCTCAGTTCTGTATGATAGTGTGCGATTTAGTTACCATAATGTATTTTTTCCAGCACTAGGTATAAAACATTTATTTCACAGGATGGAAGGAATGCTCGAAGTCATCTTCACAAATTTTTATGATATTGTTACATAATCATGAAGGACATATTTCGGTCTTATGAAAGACCATCTTCAGACTAATTGAAAGGTCTATACAATACAAAAACAAATGATATTGGAGTGAAAGAATTAACTATTTTGTGCTAGACTTACTTGGAGTTGAAAAAAATTCTTGATGCTACTATTCCTTGAATTGTCAATGCCCATTGACAATGGCTGAAGATGGTCTTTCACAAGACCAAAACATGTCCCTCATGATTATGTAACAATATCATTGAAATTTGTGGAGATGGACTAGAGTGAAACTCTCTGTAACGATACTCAGCCTCTACTTTTTATCGCTTGGAACGCACGAAAGGGAATCCCTATAATGTTCAAAGAACATCGTGCGTTCCTAGGGAGGATAGGGACAGGAGGTAGGCATTGGAATTTTTTTTGAACTTTTGGAGATTATATGTTGTTGGGAATACTTCCACAGGCAATGAATTCCAGAGCCTAGCCGGTCTATGGATGGAGGAGTCTTGATAAAGTGCTGTTCGACATCTTTCGAGGTTGACAACGAAAGGATGTGCTGACTGGGCTTGTCTAGTTCGTCTGATTGGTATTGCTAGTGAAGGGATGATAGCAGAGATTTCCGAGGAAACATTTCCCGTGGAAGTATCGATAAAAAAGTGAAAGGTCGCCGACCTTTCTACGGTGTTCCAATGATGTCAAAGAGTGAGTGAGTGTGGCGTCACCCACCAGGCGAATGGCTCCGAATGTGCGCTATTTCGACACAGCTGTGAGAGATCGTTTGAACATCACATTTCCCCATGGTCCCTTTCGATGGCCACCTTGGTGATCTAATCTTAATCTGGTTGATTTATTTCTTCGGAGCTTTCTTGAATGTTCAGTCTATGAACAGCTGTAAATATTATGATGAGGGATTAGCTTCTGAATCAAATTCTCACATCTGCACACGTCTTAAGAAATTATAATCATCACATGTTATCTCGAGTACAACGTAGATGTTCAGACAACTTCAGAAAATGAGTCGAAGTTTTATAGATGCACATATGGAAATCCATCTTTGATCTTCTTTTTGTTTCCACTCATGTTATTGAATAGGTGAATGGATATTTTATTTATTCTGAAACTCCATCATTTTTCATGTATTGAAACCGGTTACATGTAGTATTTGATTTTTTTATATGAAGTGTGGTCGACCGACTTTGAGATACTTGTTTTTCCTTTTGTTTTTATCCTATCATGTTTGATGAGGCATCTATAGAAGATATATATATATATATATATAGAGACTTCCTGGAACAGAGAAATGATGCTGTCGCCAGATAATCCCACGTCGACAATGGTAACTGGAGAAGAAAGACAGCTATTGCCTTTTGTTCGTTAGATCACCCGAACTCTAATCTGATTTCACCGGAGTGAAATGACATGATATTATCAGAAAGAATCAAAATTGCTTTCAGATTATATAATATAATCCTCACGTAGAGAATGCAACAGCCGTTACGAAGATATAGTTGGATCATCTCTTGAACTCTTGATCACGGAGTATAATTGATCTTCAGAATGTGATGTTGCAATAAATGTTGAAATATTATGTTTCTTCTCAATTTGTATCTTTTCTTTGATGATTATTAGAAGCCAGTGGTCCCAAATCTATTCCAAGATATAAACCTCAAAATGAAGTATTGATCATACTTCTTTAGCCAATATCATCTGCCTCGTCTGTTGTTGACAAGGAAGCTCAATTCAAATTTGTACTTGAAGTTTTTATCTGAAAATCATTTTTGTTATATCATCAACACTGGCAATTTCAGTACGAATACTGGGTAGAGGAGGATTAACGATTATGAGCTTGTTGTCAGCTTGCCTCTTGGATTCTTGGATATTATATAAAAACATATCTTACCGAATAATGCGAACTGGTCCAGAGGCTGCCAGTTACCCTAAAACAACACTGATTATTTAATGAGAGTTTTCGTTATTTCTGAGGGTAGCGATAACAAGTTCCTTCAAAACACGGAACAACCTGTTTCACCGGAAAGATAATCTTATATATTCTCGCTTGAATTGTTCTTCTTGGATGAAATTATTATGCAAATTGATTGATAAGAAGATACAAATAAACAGATTCCTTCTATTCGGGTCATGATTGATCAATAAATCAATATTCATAACTCTCAAGATTTTGTGAAGATCGGGTAGAGCTCCTCATCTTGTTGTGTTTGTGATATATTTTATTGAATAATTTATGAATGTCTCACTACCAATTGATATGAAATCATCCACTGAAATTAACAAAGAGGAAATGTCGATGTATTTATCGAATATCTATGATTCATTCACCTAAGTATGTGTTACAGATCTAGTTGAAAGTGCTTTCCTCTTGATCGTATTGCGTAAATAGAAATCAGTATATTGTAGCAAATTCCCATGGCTATTTGACAAGAGTATTTGCACTATTTCATCACTGAACAATATTAATTTCGAAATAAATGAAATCATCATTCAATAGTTTAACAAACAGTTTATTGCAAAGAAACATGATATGCCAATATGGCAAAATAGTGAAAATAATTACATCACAGGATATCCTTTCTCGTGGGAACCAGATCATAAGAAAAATATTGTATTTCGTGCAAAATAATTCATTGAAAATATCATAGCAGAGCGCTTTCGGCTATAGGGAATACGTTTGCATATCTGTAAGTAAGTGATCAGCTTTCAGCTTTCCAAGGAAAATAGCTGTCGAAGAATTCAAAATCCAAATTAGTAAAAAATATGTAACTTACTCTCGTCAGGTTGATAAGAATTACTTCATAAAAATATCTTTGGTCCTGTTAGGTTGTGTAAATATTATTGCTAATGCTTATGGTACAAACCTTTTTTCATCTAATGGAGCACACGAAAGGAAATTCTCATGATATGGTTATAACTCCTTGGGAATTCTTTCATTGGTGAAGAATTCCAAATCTTTGCGCCTTTCTATAGACGAACAAGTTTTGGTAGATTGTTGACTTATCCCGTCGAGTTCGTCGTCTGACTGGTATCGCTAATGAACGAAATACAGGAGAGATTCCTGAGGAGCATGTCCCTTGGAAGTATCTGTAGGAAAGTGGAAGGTCGCCAATTTTTCTACAGTGCATGTTCTAATGGGTTCAAAGAGTTAGTGAGTGTGGCATCACCCACCAGACGAATGACTGAGATGAATTGTGGATTACATTTTGTTACAGAACAGAAGATACTACCTATTTTCCTGACATTCATCAAGCTCACTTCAACACGACAGTATGCATTCCTCTTGAAAATATCCTTGGTCCTTTCAGGTAGTGTGAACATTATTGCTCATCACGACGGTACAAACATTTGAAATTTGTATCTCAAACTGAGATAAATAATTGTGGATTCCATTTTGTCACATATATCAAGCAGCCAACATGGCTGAATTCATACTGCATATTATACTGTCGTGTTGAAGTGAGCTTGATAAACGACAAAACTGATATGGTGCCGAAAAAGACCGACTAGATGCTTTGTGATAGAGTTCAATTTGTAGCTTAAGCATTTTCTTCGTTTTTATTCATACCACTCATTATTGCTCAGTTGGGTGGTTTGGTGCAATAAGTGTGTCGCAATTTTGTATAAAATGAAGTCCATGAAATCAAATCAACGAAAATATATTCTAACGAATATTTGAATACGAGAAAGTGAATTGATGATTTAGAATTTTGTATCTGATTAACAAATTGAATGATTGAATTGTGAAAATATGGATAGGTAACTACTATCATTGCATGATTGTTTTTATGTGCTATAAGTTGAAAAATCTCTTTGCTTCTGGTTACTAATATCCATCAAGGACTCCTGTCTATGTAGAATTAGTGCTGCTGCGGAATTTAGATGCATCAAAGTATACCTACCTGATGTGCTGACGACCTGCCCTCCTCATAATCCACTTACCGAAAGATGGCAGCGTAGGCGTATTAAGAGATTAGAACAAGAAGGGTGCAGAGTCGGGAGGCATACATAAGGGTGCGTGTGCCGCTTACAGAGATGTCTCAATTCCAGTTGATCCATAAAATTATGAATCTGCATGTCATTGCATGTAGTCAGTATTTTGACTCGAAGCCATAGGAACATAGGTTACCTACATCCATTATCCCATTTTTCAACTCCTGAGGAAAGAAAACTCAACAAAAGAACCTGAAATCGGAATTTTTCTACTGTAATTCTCGACTGACCTGACCGTATATAATTACAAAGTGCATCCACTTTTGAGAAGGTGAAGAAATACTCTGACCATGATGGATAATGATACCACTGAGAATGATAAAAATACCCAGATAGCGCACGATCGCCCAAAGTCAGCCTCAATGTGTCGCTGACCGTCTGGAGAGGGCGTTCTTTTTTCTATACAACCTGAGAATATTATCAGGCTAGATTCAGCGCCATAATTATCCCGGATAAGTTCTTTCAGCAACAGCCTTAGGATGTAGAGGATGTGGTGTCTATATGGATGTCTCCAGATGACATGCCATGAAATATTGGGGATGTGTCTAATTTGTTATATCGCATATTTCTATCACGAACTTGGATGTTCTTTGTTGTATTCAATCGCAATATTATCAACAGTAAATACACAAGTACTTTTTCTTGAGTGTTTTTTGACAAGATGGATCAACGACAGTATACAAATAAACAACAATATTAATTACTTTTATTGATGATGATTTCGGCCTCATGGTTACGAATCCCTCCAGGAACTCCTAGATCACCTCAGCAACATCCATATCTCAATATGGAGTTCACAATGGAAATCGAAATCAACAATTCTTCTCCTATCTTAGATGTTCTCATCATTGAAGGCAACGACTCCATTACCCATACTGTATACAGGAAACCTACTCATACCAACCGTTATCCTAATGCAAACTCCCATCATCATCCTGCACAAATCAACTCCGTGTTGAATTCCCTCATCCACAGATTGATTCAACTCACAGATAATCATAACCGACCACAATAGTGGGGCAAACTCAAATCCGCTTTACTACAGAATGGTAACAGCAGTTAACGAATCGACAGATCCATCCGCAATCAACTACAGGCCCGAAAACCAAGACATCCAACAAAAAACATTCAGTCACATTAAGTTTTTTCGCCATTCCTCAAAGGCGTCACTGACAAAATCAGCAATCCTGAGAAAACATGATATCAAAACTATTATCACAGTCAACAATCAAGTTTCCTCTTTCCTCAGAGCCCCCAAGGACACAATATAGAATGATTCTCAGGGCATATATGAAATACCTTGTTCATCAGTTTGCCCAACAACATATATTGGCCAAACAAACGAACGCGTTACCAGCAGAGTTTACGAACATCATTTGCAGTCTGAAAATCAGACCCTTCCTCGGCACTATTCAAACATTACAAAGGAACAGGTCACCCAATTGATTTCGAAAACGACAAAACAATCGCCACCGAAAGAACTCTGCATACAAGGATAAGCCCTTGAGATAGAGAAGCGACCTGATTGAAGGTATGTTCAAGCTAGTACGAATTTGCGGATTTATGCGAATCGCAAAATATGAAATTCCCAACAGAATTCGACGTTCATACAATTGCTTTATTTCTGGTCCCACCATTCAATACTTCGAACACTACAGCTACTTTTTTGCGTCTGGATACATCGTTAGCTCTCTAGAGGTGATATATACAAATGATACATTAAAATCAATTCGTCCAGATAATTTATCCTGCGAAGAAAATCTAATCAAATGAAGAAACTATATCATTTTCACCTAGTTATGATTCTGTACTTACCCGTAGTCTAGTGTCTCGTCTTTTATCGACCTCTGCTGTCCGCTCCCTAATTCCCAAATTTTGATGATATCAAAATAACAACACATTATGTGTAGTTAGAATTTCATATACGCAGTCGTGAAAGAATTCAAACATTTCAACTTCATTGCGATATTCGCAGTCGCCATTTTATTCGCATAAATTTTGCGGAATTCGTACGTACAAGCATGAACATACCTTGACTCTACACTCGCGACGATGACCACATGATTTCTTGCACTTGGAATCCTCTCATATTTCCCGCCTTTCCACACCCCGCATCGTAACAAACCACGCTCCTAGTACAGCTTCACTGACCACCACATCCACTATAAATACCGCTCCACGACCCACACACCCTCAGTTCTCTCAAAGCAGTAGAGGTACCTAGTAGGTAGGTTGACTGAGAACTTAGAGAGAACCAGTGACAAGATCTGGGGAGTAGGCAGATTGAGACTCCGGCGTCAATAAGTCACATACTTTCCGTGATATTAATTGAGGAGTATGCAGATTGACACGTCAGTGAAAAATCACTTCCCATATTTTCCTATAACCTTCTCATTTATATTCCTCAGTTCTTGAAAATGGCTAGCTTGCTAGTGCGGGTATACAGGGTGTTATTTAAGTACGTGGACAAACTTGAAGGGGTGATTCTTTGAGTGATTCTAAGACGAAAAGTTCACATAAACATAGGTCCGGTAATGCTTCGTTTTCAAGATACAGGGTGTCAACATTTTTAAAAGAAATCGTTTTTTTTTGTAAATATCTTAATAACCCTTCAACCGATTTTATTGAAATTTGGCAGTGTTATTCAAGGTCGTAAAGGGCTAATTTAACCCTAACTATATCGAAATTATCATGTCCAGTGGCGTCCCGGAAGGCACTGTAACCAATATTTTTGACAGAAAAAATATGCGTCACTGATTTTTTTGCAATTTTTGTATTTGTTTCACATTGAGCAACTAAAATTACAACTTTTTTATTTCTAGAATTTTTTTCGTATCTTGCTTTGTTTTCGAGAAAAAACATAGAAATCACTTCATTGCACATCCCTGTGACGAGCCGAAGCCAAGAGCCGAAGGCAAGTTGCTGCAATTCATACATACGTATTTTTTGTTTTTTCATTGCATTAATTTTGATAGAAAATTCCAAGACTAGAATAGAGTATTAATATGAAAAAATATTAGTAAGACCCCAGTTTTTGATGGTTTAGTAGTTGAAATGTTTTATTGTGTTGTCACAGGGATGTGCAATGAAGTGATTTTTATGTTTTTTCTCAAAACAAAGCAAGATACGAAAAAAATTCTAGATATAAAAAAGTTGTAATTTTAGTTTCTCAATGTGAAACAAATACAAAGATTGCAAAAAAATTAGTGACGCACATTTTTTCTGTCAAAAATATTGGTTTCAGTGCCTTCCGGGACGCCACTGGACATGATAATTTTGATATAGTTAGGGTTAAATTAGCCCTTTACGACCTTGAATAGCATTGCCAAATTTCAATGAAATCGGTTGAAGGGTTATTAAGATATTTACGAAAAAAACTATTTCTTTTAAAAATTTTGACACCCTGTATCTTGAAAACGAAGCATTACCGGACCTATGTTTATATGAACTTTTCGTCTTAGAATCACTCAAGGAATCACCCCTTCAAGTTTGGCCACGTACTTAAATAACACCCTGTATTTTGCAGCAAAGTGAAGGTGAATAGTATATCAATATCATTACAGTTTGTCCGAGTTTGCGGAAATGTACCTATATTTCCATCATCAAGGCGACTACAGTAGAAATTGAATGTGCACATTGACAATATTATTGAAGCTTATTCAGATGGTACTTCAATTGAGGATGATAACAATGGTGTTATAAATTTTCTGAAAGTACATGTAACATTTCTTTGACAGGACATATAGAAGAATGTCACGAAACATTAAAAAAAAAATTTACATAATATTTGCAATGAGTACTGGTATATTATTTCGGGTATTTCGGGTTTCGGGTCCGCTGCTATTATAGAGCTCCTGATAATCTTGATACTCCTTCTGCTCAGGCTGTTATAACATTATATTAATTGCCTCTGGTTCCATTTATGTATGTATAAAAATATTCAAACAGTTGATAGGTTGCCTATATAGTAGTTAGTTGAAGAGGAGGGATTATCGTTATTTGAAAAAGCCTATATAATGTTTGAAGTTTTATTTCACCATGATTTTAGTAAATGACAACAAACCTCATAACCTTTAAAATTGACACAGAGTTTTGAATAACTTAGTTTCCAGAAGCATTGGTGGTTCAGTGGTAGAATGCTCGCCTGCCACGCGGGCGGCCCGGGTTCGATTCCCGGCAAATGCAACTTTTTTTTGTTTATTCCTTACTCGATTTCTCATTAAAAATATTGAAAATAATAGGTTCACGCAATGCTATGAAATAAAACCAATCTGGCAACACATTCTATCATTTTCAATTATTCCAGCCGTAGAGCTCAGAATTCATCGTTTCATTTGAAGCACTGCCATCAAAAGCTCTAAGCTCTAATCAATTCCATCATTGATGAGGTAGCAATACTAGCAATTGAATAAATACAAAAAGTAGAAGAACATGAGAATCACTTGGTGATCATTGTATAATTGAAAAAAAATACTGCCGAAACCAGGGATCGAACCAGGGACCTTTAGATCTTCAGTCTAACGCTCTCCCAACTGAGCTATTTCGGCTGATGGTTCAAAATATCCAATGGTTTGTGTAGGAGATTGCCATCAAGAAAATGGTTTTTATGTAAATTGATACAGTACCATAGAGATCATGGCGACCTGAACTAATAATGTTAATGCCTTTGCAACCCACACATCTCTCGCCTAGGATTCGGCCTGCATAAGACTATTGGCCATTTCAGAACACGTGATTTTGACATGGTTTCTTGAGGGGCACACAAACTATCTGTACTTCCATCAACCATTATATTATGTTCTGAAATTTTCATGCTGAATCATGAAACACCCTGTATAGACGAATTCCTCTCACAATGTACTTAACCACAATATGTCGTTGCCTACAAAATGTTCTCATGTTCATTCACAATTGTTTGAGATTACTGACGTATCCTTTGTTATTATGGTGCAGCTCTATATACCTATATACTTTTTAGCAAATGAAATGAAATCTATCAATGCGTCATACGAGACAAAGTAGAGGGCAAGGTCACATGCCACATCTAGTAATTCAATATTATTGGAGATCTTTGATGTCAGCACATGAGATAGAAAAATACTACCCCTTCGTATTGCGGACGGAAGATAATTATCTTTTGTCCAGACATTACGACAAACAGTGAGAGCACTATTCGGATGCCATTAGGACTGGCGCTGCCTCGGGAATTGCGGAACAAGTGAAGGCAAAAAACAATGTCATGTTTGACAAAGCTCGCCTCGTCCAGATTCACATGAAAGTAGATACAAGCGCTCCGGGCCAATCTTGGCTTCGCACGTAATAGCTTTGTTTGTTATCGCGAATAGAAGACAGGCCCGTTTATTCCCACAGATGATTCTGTTTTCTCATAAAAATCTTCTACAGAAACTGAGAGAATATACATATGACCTCAAGATTCTACATGTCTGTCCAAAAGGTAGGTTACTGAATTTACTGGAAATTTTCGAAATTAACTCTTCCTTGAATAATAATTCTGTCTTGTCTCTTAATGAGCAAACACATTTTGATTGTATTAATTTTTTTAATGCTTTGGATTTTAATCACTGATAGTTCACCTACCTTGGTCTCAACTTATTTTATGATATTTCATAGTTAATGGTTTTTTCAGGTTGCTCAACTCTCTCCTACATGTATCCCTCCCCCCCTTGATCCAAATTCTCCAATAATTGTAATAGATCTTGTTAAATGTCTATGCTCATGGTCAGTTTTTTATGTTTTATCCCTTGACATTGACATTGACTCTATGTCAACGTCTTGTCCATGTCTTCAATTGACATAATTTTCAGTGTTTTCTAACCAAATTAGTTTAGATTTGAAACACGTGCTGGCTGCTTGCCCTATCAATTTTATTGATATTTGCTTTAAATAACGCCTTCATAAGGGAACGGGGAACCCCTTTTTTAAAAACCCGCTAGTTTATGGTGTTGTCAGATATTAAATTGTTTGACAAGACCCTTCATATACCATTTTGGGTATATGAAATGTTCTTTAATAAAACTTAGTATACGCTCTCAGGGCACGGGGCCCTTCATTTATTGAAAACCCGTTTATTCAATTTTCATTTTGGAACTCTCGACTATGGGCATTGGCAGAAAATAATTTTTTCAACTCCAAGTAAGTCGAGCATAAAAAAGGTAATCTTTTCATTTCAATATCATTTGTTTTTGTATTGTAGACTTTTCAATTAGGCTGAAGATGGTCTTTTATAAGACCGAAACATATCCCTCATGGATTAGTTGAAAATATCATTAAAATTTGTGATGACTTCGAGCATTCCTTCCTTCCTGTGATATAACATATGATGTAGGAATGAGTGTGTATAGTTCTGAAACATTTATGAGCGACCAGTCTTCGAATTTAGGTTGACATGCGTGGAGGTCTGTCTGTCATATTCTCGAGAATCACGAAGTGTGCGGCCTCTGGTGGCAAATTTTACAAGTCTTGCGAGTATGAACAACAATGACAGTAAATATGGCGACCATTATTTTAAGTCAATTTTGATTATGTTTACTTTGTGTATGAGTGCTGGTAATTGCTTTAATTTTTCCGAAACATGCAGCAAGTTCACAAAATAGTTGAAACGAAACCCAGAAATTTTATATTCAACTACCGAAACTCGTGAAGAAACTTCAGAACCGTCAGTAGTTAGTGTTGAAAAAAATCTGATTGTGCCAATACTAACCAGATGATTTTTTTCCGTGTGGAAGTTTCGGGAACGAATCTGCTCCTGTTCTCACATAAAAAATATTATTCTCCGAGCATTGTCTTCTTATAGTGTAGCACTTCCCATAGTAACTGACTGTTGGTATATAAATTAGTGATGTCAGCATACAAATTAATTAAGTACAGGATGTAGTCATCAATTATTGATCTTGAATCTACCATTTTCATTTTTACTTATCTGTAGGTCATTTTACTCTCTATTAGCTGAACAAGAAGCAATGCTAGTTGTCTTCGTTTAGGTAGATTAATAAGAATATCCTCATATGCCAACATGAGTCAGTCACACCCACGATGTCACACTATGAGAAAACAATTTTCAAAGAACGATATTTCACATTTTCTACGTTGAAAACGGGAACAGATTCGTTCCTAAAACGTCCAAAGATAATTAAAAATACGATATTCTTTCAATATATCCAAATTATTATTCTTCAAACATTTTGCGAAACAAAGTGTCACTGACAACCGAATGGATTTTTCTTCAAGGGTCTCTGACAGAATTTTTTTTTCATATCTGGTGACATTTTGGGGCAGATCATCTGATTTGTCCCACTACATGTATTAAATTGATACTAACTTTTTTATTCAATAAAAACGAGCGAAAATTCAAATAATCGTGCAAAATGAATGTGCCACCATCTCGATTATAATGATTTATTATAATAATTATTGCCTTCTCGTTCCAAATAAATAAATATCTATAATTTGATATTCTGCATGCATGTAAATAAGATACGTATCGCATTAAAAAAAACGTACTAGTATATTACAGAGAGAAATTACCGTCATACTATTCTGCATAAAACCCGCTATCGGGAAAGATTGTTCACCAAATGTTGAAAGGTGAAAGGTGAAAGGTGAAAGAACCCCATTATATCACTAATAATAAGAATGCACCGGATATTCTCTGATGAATTCGCCAAATATAAACTCGAAGAACTTCACTTTAATTTACACTCGATCATGAAGTGTCGCAGCTCTAATATATGTAAAATATTCGGAAAGTTTCAATTTCGGAATACTCCATTAAAATGCAAACAAATTCCTTGATCTCTTCGTGAGCTGAACAAAATGGATTCCAGAGTTGAAGTTAATGTAAACAATGGAAAATGGGGGACTTACGCAAAACGTGACGGTAACGATTCATTTGAATTATATTTATGTTGAGTATGCTAATACCCTCGATGGTGAAGTTGTTGAAGTTGGAGTTGCACATCCAGAGTTAGTGAATATTTATATCATTTGTACATACTTGTACGAAGAAATTACACTCCTCTAGATCCTCAAACTGGATTGAAGTTTAATCATCTCCTGAAGATGCTAACATAGTTATGTAAGCATTCAAAAATCGGTATGGTTATTGATTCAACAGTGTATAGTGGTTATCGTTCAAAGAGTGTCTATTTTCGATATATTCTCAGATTGTCAGATCATAGAATCTCGATATACCAATCCTCGATGTCAATTCTATCGATCCATTTTTCTTGCTATTGAGCCACATTTTCATGAATTCTCTACCTCATTATTTAAAACGATGTAGAATTCCAACTGGTACTTTTTTGAAGCTCAATTCATCATCCCAAGTTTTATTCTCCATAACTATTTTCTTTCATATCCCCAAGCATTTTGAAGGAATTTCAAAAAATATTAGGTCGTTCCACGTCCCCAATAACAGCTTCACTTCATCCTGAGATATACTAGGTTATTAAGAGGTTCTGTTGTCCACAATTTCGAGACTACTATCATTCGTGTGTGAAAAGTGCTTATCAGATGTGCACCAACCAGTAGGATGATACATGATTCCTCATTCGTTGTGGATTAGTACAACTCTCATTAATATCGTTTCTTTATGTGCTTTCACTCCTTGAATTTCCTGATAAGTGATAAATGCAATCTCAGGAGTCTCTGTTATCATTCACCGTTCAGCAATACCAGTCCGATGAACTCAACAAGTGCAGTCAGCACATCCTTTCGTTGTCGAACAGCAGTTTATCAAAACTCGTTTTCCTGAAGAATGGCAAAGCTCTGAGATTCATTGCCTGAGGAAGTATTCTCAGGAACTTATGATCTCCGAAAGTACAAAAAAAAATGTCAACCCCCCCTATCTACTCTAGGTACGCACGATGTTCTTCGATCAGGATTTCTACTCGTGCGCACCAAGCGATGGAAAGAAGTAGTTCCCATTTTGGGCGTTTGATGTGTATCTCTCATGTCATCTTGACATTTGATAAGGTACAAACAGCTCAGAACTAAATTCACGTAGATTTAGACACTCGACTAGTGATTGTACACTACTCCTGATAATCGAATTGAAGACGTCGGAGCAAGAACCGGGCAACTCCATTCCATGCCGAAATTGGGTTATTATTATTATTTTTTCTTGCGCATCTTTTGGTGCAAGATTCAAGCGAATCCAACAATTTTCTATCAAGTTAACACGGAAAAGGATCTACCTGATGAGCCATTGAGGTGCAAGAGTCGGGTAAATCCAGGAGTTACCAGATTTAAGCACCGAAATGTGAGCCATGACGGTGCTAGAGTCGGGCAACTCCAGGAGTTTACCCTATTTTAGCACCGAAATGTTGTAGTGGAAGAAGTCGGAGTGAGGTTAGTAGCGGCAAGCTTTCCCGCGTTTTCCCTCGTGTGTGGCGTGAGCCGTTTCAAGATTCGAGGAGTGAATATGTTCCAGAAACATAACTGTTGAAAAAGAGGACCCAAATTTTGGCAATGTTAACGAAGATCAAGACGCAGAAAACGAAGCGATTCTTCCTATATTGAAAATACTATTTGTTTACAATATTATTTCGTTATATATTCCATTTTCAATGAAATAGCAGAATTACACGAGTCAGACTATATTTTCAGAATTTTGTCTTTTTGCGACAAGAAACAGGCAACTCCATTTCTTCATACTCCTTTTTTAGCTTCTACAATGTAAATGAAAATTAGTATCTAGGTAAATACAGCTCATCTCACGTAACTCCAGAGGATTCATACCATTTGACATAATTCTTTTCAAGTTTCTCGAAAATATTAAGTTTTTTTCCATTCCCCAACATCAAAAAAAATTGGAGTGGCCCGGTTCTTACACCGAGGTCTTCAATTTCATCTTGCCTGTACAGGGTGTTCCGAAATTAACCTGCCAAACTTTATCAGCGGCTTCTACGAGCTAAACTATAGGAGAAATAGAGCTACGGTCCCAAAGCGCCATATGTATTATCAAATGATGCAATTCGGTACAGAATCTGAATTTCAATGCAGAGAAAATAAAATTATTACAAAATTCCATTCAGGAGTGTATAATATCATGCAAGGATATAATATATCTTCAAATCGTACCTACCGATAAATGAAAGTAGGGAAACCAATATAAAAATTACCTTTCTCACGCTTTTGTGCATCCTACTATATGGAAGATGCAATATGAAAGGTATAGTTTCAAACGTAACACTAAATTATAAATACACCATATTATCTCGAGTATCCATCCCATGTATATTTGCTGGGTTGCTACAACTATATATAGAATGCTAATTGATGGTGAACATCAATGATACTGGCGTTAAGTTGGAGTTCTAACTTTCCATCTGTTAGTCGGTTACTTTGAATAATTCAGACCAGTTTGGTTGTTTTGCAACCAGGAGTTTGAAATGAAGTGGTTGAGCACAGAATTATTAATCGAAATTCAGGTACAGTTTACTGCAAGTTAAATTATTTGTCGGCTGCATCAAATTATTCAAGTTGTTTCTATTTCAGTGCTATTCAAAATAACCCCACGATTGATTTTGAACAATCGATAATAGTCATAGAGCAAGAATTTGTGTGATCCATATTGAAATGATTCAATTAAAACCAAAACTCTGCTTCGAATTTCCCACTTGGAAACTATAATCAGAATCCATTTTCTCAATTGATTTCATAATTGTGTTACTATGAGACACCATATCAAATTATTGGATTGTCCTATATGAAGGGGTCTATGAAGATTGAATCCTGAGAAATATATAAAATATATTATTTCTGCTAAAATTGCTGATCTCGAACAACAGAATCGAGATATTCATGATTACCCGAGGGGCAAACAACCTTGGAATTATAGTGTACGTGTGGGATTCTAGTGAGATTTCTGGAGTATTCCAGTGGGATTCTAGAGTGGGATTCCAGTAGGATTCTGTGAGATTTTGGACCAATTCCTAACGGATTCCGCGTGGGATTCCGGGCGAAAATTTTTCGAATGTGCATGGTTCACCCCTGGTGATTATATATCTATTGACAAATCTATTTCTCACTCATAATAAACAGAAGCGTCATATTGATTTCCTTCTATTTCAATTCGCGTCAATCATTGTCCATGGCATACTGAACTATAGGGATGGCGATCTTGAATCGATTTTTCTGAAGATCGATCTTTCCGTCTGAAAAAATAAATTTTTTAGATCGATCTCCTTTTGTTCGACCTTAAGGTAGATCAATTTTCCTCTCATCAAATCGAATCGAACAGAAATTCACACTGAATAATATATTTGACTCTAAAGATAAACAAGTTTTTTCACTCAACTACGAGAGCTATCCAAATAAAATGAGGATTTATCAATGTTCTGTCAAGTCAGATGGTGATTTGTAATCATTCCATAATCATATTTTCAGGAGTCAAGATCTTTTTCACACTTCTTCATGTATATTGTTGAAAAATTTCTATGATCTAATCGAAGATCGATTTTACTGAAAATCGATTATTTGCCTTCCGATTTTTTCATGGATCGACTTTTTTTCGTTCGATCTAGATCGATTCCAAGAATCTATCCTTTTTTTAAGATGAACATCTTCATACTGATCCTCTGTATCATTTCGATTTGGATCCAGAGATAGCCTGCCCCTAAAGCTCAATCAAGCTGTCACATATAAGTATATGTATTTGTGAGTTAAATAATTTTTTCACCGGATTTGAACGTATTCAACGAACAAGTCATGGTTTCCAAACTTGGCAGGGGTGTTTGATTGATTAATTGTAAAATATTTCTATATTTCATATACTCTCCCATCACCTCCGGTTTCACCGGATACAACTCCTCCTTTTCATTCACAAATCGGACACCTAGTATTTTATAATCAAGTAGGGAGTGTATTCAACATTACAGTGTTTCATAGAATTATTTCTCATATGCTCAATGATGGGTGCACACGGAAAAAAAGGAATTGTTGAATCAAGCAAAATTTAATTGAATGGAGCAAATAAAAGTGTCATATATGCACGACAAAATATAATCTTGAAATGAGTAAATCTATATCTTGTTTCAGAGCGAATTTGAAGTTTGAATCAAGTAAATATGTCTTTCATGAACTCTGAATCTTCTTCGATCAAGCACATCTATGAATTGTTTATGAAGAGATATTGAATTGGCTCAAACAATCATTTTGTTTGATTCAAAATAACAAGATATTGATTCAATCAAATATTTAGTTGATTCAACGAAATATTTGGTTGATTCAAAGAAATATTTGGTTGAATCAATAAAATATTTGGTTGATTCAATTAAATATTTGGTTAATTCAATGAAATATTTTGTTGATTCTAGAGAAACTATATATCCCATCGACAAATTGTTTTTTTGAACCAAATTCAATATTCGGAAATGTTCTGAAATTTCACATCAATAGAATAAACAAAACTAGGAAACTAGTTGACACCCAGCATAGATCTCAAGTCTTTACTTCTCCTTAGCTGATGGAAAACTATTTCGGATTGCTAATCATCCTAAGTTCGGTTTATCCAGCTGATGTTTCAAACACGAAGAATCAGGCTTCACGTATATAATGAATTCGAGGCAGGCATAGACGAGGCGAGATGATCGCCATCTAGAGGCGAATATTTAAGTTGATGTAGAATGAACATAATATATCATTGATTTTACATTTTTCGTTGCTCTATTCAAGCAAATGATCCGTTCGAAACGAGTTTATTGCTACATCGGAATAAGAAAACTAGTATGTTATTTCAAAGATATAATCTCATCAAAATGATCATTGTTTGATCAAATCAACGAAATGTTTATAGTTGGATCAACATCGACATTATTTTGGATCGACATAATTTGTTTTTGAAGAAACCATATATTTTGTTGATGGAATTGATATTATACTGTTGATTCAATTAGCCTACATTATCGATTTGAACAAGCTGCTTCCATGGAATAATCATGTATCTGGTTGATTCAACAAAAAATTGCTCAGTCCAACAAAAATAACTCAAGCATAATTAATTTGTTGATGCAACAAATCCTTTTTTTCCGTGCATGTGACGGTGCAATATCGAAACTTCTTTCTCTGTCACACTCATTGAGTATATTTATATGGAGATGATCAGCCCGGTATCGTTGAATTCGTTATTCGTTAAACGGTAACGATTATGACCCAATCCGGGAAAAAATTCAATTAGTTGGTTTCTCTGTGGTTTCATATGTTATTGAAAGTGCTGAATTTGAATCTGAATTCTGCAAACAAAATTTCCTGGAGGGTCCAGAGATATTAGCAAAAAACAGCCAAATTTCCGCACTTTTTTCAGTTTTCTGCCCCTAACTCGAAAATCATACATTTTATCGAAAAAACCGTCCTTTAAAAAGTTGAAGTTGATAAAATTTCCTAGATGAAATTGTTCTTGCCCATGAATGTTCGATTGAAGTGTGCGGAGATAGAGCCAGTTGAAAATTGACCAAATTTAGGTACTTTTCAAAAAATAGCATCAAATCCCCTATCGAGCACATGTAAATTTCGTCATTATGAAAAAAGATGAATGGCTGTGAGAGCGCTCGGACTTGCAAACGTATTTTAGTCGTAGTTGCCACAGTCATGTTCACTCTTTCATCTTATATGATTTGGATCATATGAACCTATATTAATCAAAGCTCTGAAACGTATAAATGTTTTGTTTTTTTATTCTGTGGGGTAGAGGACAAAAAAATCAAAATTTTGTACGCTGGGATAATTGATGTTATAATTGTGATACAATAATTTCAAATGCTATAGGATATTCTTCGTAAATTTTTATAAAAGACTGATAAACTATTCAAACTATCACAATTACATATTTTGTGATGAATAAAGGTTAGAACCAATTCTCGCTCTTGTGGGTTCCAAGGCATCAACGGAATGAGGCAGCTGATCGCCTAGAAAAAAAGTGCATAGCTCACATTTTACACTTCTGTAGAACAAGCAAATGCCACCTTATCACAGAGCTCAGAAAATGAGAATGAAGTGAGAAATCCTACTACTGTTGAGCAACTCCAGGTAAACGAGAAGGAAAGAGTTCTTCAGCAATTCGTAAGCTATAGTGAGTCTCAGCAAACAAGAGCTGAAGCACTACCCTCTGAGCTATCACTGGAAACATGGGTCTAGAGGAGACTGAAACTGAAAAGCAGAGCACCTTTGTTCATGTAATGTACCAGTCCGCCAAGGGCTGACTACCCTAGAACAGGTCTAGATAACACCTGTTGAAGCGGAAAAATCAACCGTCAAGAAAATATTAGGCTTCATTAGAAGTCTAGGGTCATAGATAGCAATTAATCAGATAAGGGGATCCTATGGTCTGAAATCTAATCGTCACTACATCGTCGTTTGGCAAGGGTCTGAAGGACCCTGTTCTGGGGATGGTGGTGCAGGTGGAGCAAATCTTAAGTCGAGAGTCATGAGTTACATGCTGACAGAGGTAAGTATTCACATTGGCTAGGACTCGTCCACATCAGGCAGTATAGTTCTTCTCATAGAGGAATGCGTTGATTTGGAATTATCTGCGAAAGTACGCAAATTTGGTCAATTTTCAACTGGCTCTATCTCCGCACTCGTTAGTAGTACATTCATGAGCAATGATAATTATATTCAGGAAATTTCAACTACTTCAACTTTCTAGAGGGTTTTTTTTCATATAACGTATTATTTCCGAGTTACGGGCAAAAAAACGAAAAAAGTCCGAACATTTTGCTGTTTTTTGCGAATATCTCCAGGAAATTTTGTTCGCATAATTCAGATTCGAATTTCGCACCTCCGGAACATATGGAATCACAGTGGAACCGACTACTTGAATCATTTCCAAGTTGAAATACCATTTGATTGGACTATTTTGAGATTAATGGAAACTACAACCAGAAGGGAGAAGGACATATTTCAACTTGTAACCATGGATTATTCAACACAAAAATTCAACATTTCTTATTGGAGCACAAATAACGTGGTATCCAGGATACTCAAAGTGAATAATTTTTCCTACTTTTAGAATATGGATCTTACTGAAAATCACAGCTCTAAGTTGCGAAAATCTCACTGTGTTCTTGCATTCATATAACCTTCATTCCAAGAATACCTATGTTTCGATTTTATATTTTCCATCTCATGTCAAAGAAGTTCAGAACTTGTTGGATTCATTCTCGTTCTACCAACTATATGAGCGAATAAAGAACCCTCGTCCCAGATGTTACGACCCTATGCATATTATATTTCATAACGTCAATTTGCTACCCCATGATGAGCCCAATAGGCAACACAATAGAACGTTTCTGCGAATACGTAACATACACAAGAAAGATACATTGCGTTGTAAATAACGACAATTCATGCGTTTTCCCTCTCAAGCAATAAAAGAAAACCAACCATCCCAGTAATTGAAGATTAAATTTGCATACTTTAATATGAACATTCACCATTTTACTAACCACAACCTCGTCTTCCGTATCGAATTATTGTTGTACTCTTTGTGTGCGCATTCTGAAAGTTGTTTTATTTCCTGTATTTCGGTGTTTCTTTTGCGGAATGTCTTTTTCTTCGAAGTTTCATTCTCTATTAACTGAGATGTTTGTAATAATGCTCCAAATTATGGAACAAGGGGTGCCTTGAACTGTTGACCTAATTTGTTCGAAACTGCCCCCACATTGATATATTCTCAGAGTATTGTTCACAGAGCTGTCATAAAACTATTTTTGCAGCAGCTTCAGACACTATATATTCAGCAGAGAAATATCGAATTGGGTAGGAAATAACCAACGATGGGATTAATACAAATAACTTCATGACTGTTCAAAAAGATCCATAATATGCAAAATGATATCCACAAGAATAATATTTTTGACGTCAAGATTAACCGATCAATTCTTCTTGTTTGATCTAATCTTTGAACGATTGTGTTTCTTCAAATCGAATAAAATTTCATTGGGAATGATTCCTCAATTCGCTTTACTGCGGTCGAATCTGAAGATCAGTCTGTTATAATTGCCAATATTCAGGAAGGTATAGCCATTCGAGTTTTTTACCCATGCAGAAGTGAGATTCAATTAAAAGAATCAATCGTAGTGGAAATTACCAAATATTCACTCAACTTATAGGTTAAACAATCTTTGCTCAATTATAAAGTAATGAATGATGGGGTAGCGACAACTTTGTATAGGAACCTCAGTATAGTTTCTACAAAACGGATGCTACATTGAAAATTCGCGAAAATTTATGAGTAAACTTGAAAAAAAAAGCCTTTCGGGATCATAACGTCGTAGTAAACCATTGAAGTTCCACACTCTGGATTTGTTATTTAGAGTAAAAACGACGTATATGTCACTCATAGAAATACTATATGATTATATGACCGACCATTTCGACTATGAATTCATGAAATAAGATATAATCATGTCATTATTATACTATATATGGGTTTCTTCATCCCTTCTGCCTGTGACTGAAATTGCTAGACAGTTATTATTTCTATTTTTCATTGAATATTTTTAGTACACATAAAATAAAACAGTGAGACAATTTTTTTCAATTGAGGAAATGAGAGAGTGCCCATATATATAGTGCGAGCGTCGTATGAAAAATGCATCACAAAATTTATGAACGTCTTCATTGAACGAGCCCTCATTTAATGGTTGTCATATATCATTGAGACGCGTATAAAAGGTGGAATATCTTGTATTTTCCCATAAACTGAAATATTTTCACAGGCCCTACTCCCTAATGTTATTGAATTGAGATTGATGGTTCCTTGCAGACATTTTAATGCACATTCATGAAGGGAAATGTAAGTATAGCATATATCACCGTTGATGTACAATATATATACACAAATTATAATTCAATTCCTATTTCTAACAACCCAAAAAAATCTTAAGACATGGTGTACTGCGCCTGATATTCACACATTCTTCATTTCACTCGCATAAGAGGAATTTGATATTGTATAGTGTATACTAATAGACTATAGTCTACACTGAGGGAAAAAATTTGTAGCCGTTACTAAAAAATTAGTAACTACAGAAAAATTTTTTAGTACGATAGGGGACAGCAAGCATTAGTTGTTGCCATAACTGATTCTGTTTTTCTGGAAACGCCTATTTGCCTCTAATGAAAAGTTTAGTTGAGTCATCTACGACGTTGTTGTGGTAACTATAATAAGCCTTTTTAAGGAATAATATCAAGTTTTATTTGCCACAATCAGGATACATAGTTATGACAATTAGATTGTTAGTACTGTTTCAATATATGTTTGTTATCACAACAAATTATCCCAGTTGGGGCAAATACTCATTTCTTCTGACGTTAATAGTGAGTGTGTTGTTGCAAATTAAATATTTAATTGTGACTGAAATGGAATCTAGTTACTATTAAAAGTGATTTAGTAACGTTTGAAATATAATTTAGTTATTCTGGCAACTTAATAGTTTTATATCAATCAAAATCAAGGCCCCATTCTGATAATAACAGTTTGTATGCCATCTTCCTTCCAATTTCCAATGGAATCGTGAACAGGAATACACCACACACCGTAAGTGCCACAGGCCACAGCTCAGCAAAAAGAGAGGGAATTATAAATATACACCGTGTACACGTGACGTCGGTTGGACGTTTCTCACCGTCGCCCGTCGTAAACTGAATTGAATTGTGAATAGGTACCTAAACCTGATAACTAGTGACGCACAGATAACGATGGTAAACTGCGAATTATTATTTTGCCAACCAAATGCCAAATGGCTCAGCGCGACGTGCAAAAAAACACAAAACAGTGATTTGAAAACACACAGAGCAGTGAACCAGCAAGAACACGACGCTCCCGGCTACACTAGACAATTATTTTATTTATTTTGTCTAAGCTCGACGACCGTGCGATCTATCCACTATTGAGATACAAGTTCAAATGATGAAACAGAAAGACAAACAGATGCAAGATGCAATTTTTGCCGTTGGGTCCCGAAGAGACGCGAGGCGGTCCCGAACGACGCAGTACAACTAAAATTATTAGTTATGGCTAAACTATTTCTGCTATGAATAATAATAAACCTTTTACGATAAATGTGTCATCAGTTGTGGCAAATAGTCAGCTGTTGTTAGTTACCCCAGAATGAGGTTTTTTAACCCCAATATGAAATTTTAATTGACTGAATAGACAACACTGTGATAATTCTGTCACAAATAGTATTTTTATTGATGACAAATAATTGACGAAAAATAGAAAAGTCATTTGTAGGAAATAAGGATACGTTGTCATTGTTAATAAAATTCCAAATACTTTTAATTACCGGTACTAAAAGAATACCAACTAGACGTTTTAATTAACCAGTTTTTCTCAGTGTACTATAGAGTATATATATGTCGGCGTCAAACAGTTGAATCCGTCATTCTCTGGAATGCCTAGTCATTTCCTATATAATGCCGGCAAACAGCGTAACTCTGAATTTCGTATACTGTTTGCCTGATAGTTTCAGGCATTCCTTGTAATTACGAAAGGAAGGTTGATTTAGGCCGAGTCAGCTTAGGTTGTTTAGAAGCAGTCGTCTTTTCTGTTCTCTCAAATAATTTCCTGAAAAATATACTTTTACTATACATTCAGGCGGAGTTTGGTTATATTTTGTTTAGGAAAAATAGTCTCCCTTCTTATGCATATGCAGAAAGGATATTTTCCTCCTTAACCCTCCGGCAAACAGACTACCGGCTGAAAATGGAAGTTACGCTGTTACGCTGTTTGCCGACAATACGTGAAATGACTAGGCATCTCTGGAAATGACAAATCTCACTAATTGACGCTGACATAATAAATATGAGGTTGTTCATTGGAATTGTTGAGCCCTGTATATAATGAGGATATATCGGATAGTTGGTGGAGATGGAATGAACAGGTTGCATAGGGGATAAGCAGGCAGAAAAACCAATAAACTGACTAGTAATGACAAATTTCTTGCTACTCTTTTTCAATGTATGCATCAACTTTCAAGTAGGTAATGATTCACATAGATTTTTCACATGTTCTAGATAATTATCAATTTGTGCTCGCATGCAGTGGCGTCAACAATCAAATTTGTATTTGCGAAAAAAATGATACTGCGAAAAAAATTGCATACCCTGCCCTCGTAGGAGAACACCCGAAACTATTAACTGAACATGTGACGAAGAGGAGTTTTTTCGAACAATTATTCAATGTATGCTTTTATCGACTTATTCTTGGGGTTACTTGTCTGCGCTATGGTTATTTTGCAAACATGCACTTTTATTGTGATGACAAGAAACAGTTCATGTTCAAAAAACTTCAACACCGCAGACCGCAGGTGTCTCATGAAACTTGTATAACAATATACTCTTTTCGAATCCTTTATGAATAATCAGATTATTTGTTAAAAGTACTCTGAAATATGTACACGAAAAAAAAATTGTTCGAATCAAGACAAATTTTGGAAATTTAACAGATATATCCACTACAAAATATTTTGTTACTTCAACAAATTCATTTTGTTAGTGTTCAAATCAAAATTCATTTGATGTAATCAATTATTGATACAGATCAACGGCAAGATTTGGTTGGATGAACAAAGAGTATATTGTTCCTATAGGTAATACAATATCTTCACTCTGATGAATTCATTCTATCGATTGGAATGATCATGTTATTTTATTCAAGTGACAACATTTTCAGTTTTTCAGAAAGTGAATATGTTGAAATAACAAAGTATATCCTGAATATAACAAAATATTGTTTCCATCCAATGACAGATTTCATTCAAAAAACAAGATGATATTAAGAATTGACAAACAATTTTGTTGAATTATATTGTTCAATTTTGAAAGTACTGAACTGAGAGAAATCAGAGATTGATATTTTGAGTTGAATCAAGACTATCAGCTTACAAGTGTCATTAGAAGTTCTAGGACAGCTTATGATACAATTATATAAACGGAAGTTCTAGGTACCTTTTAGTACACCCCAATCGAGGCGAGCAAAGGGAGGTGGAAAAGAACGCCATCCAGTGGCTAAAATGCAACCAGATGATCAATCAACAAAATATTTGTTCGATAAAATGAATATATCTATTGGTTCAGTTCAATGAAATAATCTGAGATAACAACATATTTCTTGATATTGATGTTGAATCAACAAAATATAATATTGTCAAAATCAATTCAATTTTGTCGAATAGAAGAAAAGCATATGATTGATTCAACAATGAAATGCTTGTCAAAACAACAGAATATGATGTTGTCCTTCGCTGAAACTTTGTCAAAATTATTTCAATTTCATCAAATAGACACGATGCATATGATTGATTGGATACTGAGATGATATATGAATCAACAAGAATGTTTTTATGTCAACTATAAATATTGTAGAATGAATAACTGATCAACGTTCAAGAAAACAAATATTTCAATCAAAATATTGCACCTTTCTGAATGAGACGCTCATTTGAAATCGATGTATTTTCTTTTGATTTCGCAAAAATTTCTTCAATTTGACATAAAATAATTGACTGAAATGATGTTGGTGGTGCAACAAATCTATTTTTTGTTTATGGTATTAAAATCAAGCGAAAAGCGATCGTTGCGCTGGCAAACATGAATCACTAGAATTTTATCAACTTTATCTGGTTCTGACAACCCTTCTTGCGCTTTTGACATTTTCTTCTGCTTTCTCTAATGCTCTTCGATGCCTGTGCAAATTCTCATCCTTGCACCTCGACACTTTTTTGTCGGAAAAATTTACACGTTTGATGGCCGCCTTCTGACGGTCAAGCTTTTGCTTCCTTGGCAACAATCCAACCTTTTCCTGGTTAGATATAACTTGCACAGAGTCATGTTGCTCACCATGTAGCCAGCTCTTATTGAGAAGTCCATTGGTGAAACTGGCTCGCACTGAGCGCATATTTTGTATTCCATTTGTAAAACTGGTGTCGGGTTTTGAATTCCATTGGAAAACTTGGGTCACATAGTTTAGAGGTCAGTGCAACGATTCTCGCACGGGCTCTAATAGGTCGTGCGAAGTCAGTGCAGATCTGAAAATGGCAGAAATATTGAATATGCATAGTTTTGAAACCAAATTTTTAGTGGCAATCTAATCATCATCAAATAGTGATTAAAACACAGGGAGAAAAGGCGATTGCATATCTATGCACAACATTGTGTAAAAGATGTTTGTGAAGTATTATTCAACATTTGTTCAAATAATCACTACAGTCATTTCGTGAAATGAAACAAATGTTTGTGTATATCAGTTTGTGAAATATTTGTTCATATCCATGTAGCGGAAAACTACACAAAAATATGCACATCATCCAATGCACACAATTGTATTGACTAAATACACCGCTTTTGAAATAATGCTACTATTTGTGTAATATTTTGCCAGAGGTGTGCAATTTTCTTCCACTTGGTAACGGCGTCCTATCCCCTTCTCCTTCTACCTACTTATATCTCAATCTCAATATTCTGAATTTGCACTTGACCTGTAGATGTGTTACAAGGAGGTTACAAGTGTGTATGGTGCAGAATGTAGAATCTTCTCATTTATTATTGTCTGGCGAGTTGGTGAATGATTGATGATTGTACTCAATGACCATAGGTATAGTCCTTCCGCAAAATTATTTCATGTTTACTAGTGCCACAAAGTGAAAGATGTAATAAGATGTATCAACAAAGTGTCGAAGACATTCTTCTTTGTTGGGAACTGCTTGTACTTCTGGTATCTACATTCGCCGGTAAGTTATTATTTCAATAATACCTAATAATAATAAGCTTCGACTTGCTTTCAATTTCAACACCCATTGAAAGCAAGTCGAAGCTAAAAGCTAATCATTAGGTTTAATTGAAATAACTTACCGGCGAATGTTGATGCTAGTTCAGGTAGTTCCCAACAAAGAATCGACACTTTGTTGATACATCTTATTACATCTTTCACTTTATGCCACTAGTAAACATGAAATAATTTCCTGGAAGGACTACCTATGATCATTGAGTACAATCATCAATCATTTACCAACTCGCCAGACATTAATAAATGAGAAGATTCTACAGTCTACGGAAGTACACATACTTTTGTATCGTTACGGAAATTGTGTACAAGAAATACACGAATTTGTGTTATTTTCAGTACATTGAATTGTGAAGATTTCCACGATTTTGTAATGCTAAGGTCACCCACTTACACAGTTTGTGCACACATATCACACAAATTGGTGATATTTGTCGATCAAAATATTGGATGATTTTATATATTTGGTGTCACGAAAGAACACAAAGTTTGTTTGGTTTTTGAACAAAATTGTTTTGAAAATCACAAAACTAAATTGTTTGGTTATACACAAAATCTCTCACACAAAATATTGCGCGAAATATACACAAATTGGTGCTGTCACCATTTTAGAAACAAACTGTGTAAAAAATCTACACAACTTTGTAAAAAGCTTACACTAATTTCTCTCTGTGAAGGTGGAGGTTTCGAGAGATTACTTCTTAGAATTCTTCATTTTCTTAGGAGTGTTTTGCATTAATTCAATGATAAAGAGGTACTCATTGGAATGAGTGATCGAAATTGTTTGCATAAAACATCTACTGTGTTTCTATTTATGTTGAGTTATGAAATGATTTCAGGATGCGGACAATTTATAAACGGAGACAAACCAACTCATCCGATTCAACCTCCAACAATAATTACATTCTTATTATTTTGTATCCCATTGGGATTGCACTAGTTCACATTTTGGAGAGAACTAACGTAGTGCGGGTGCAAATCAGTCCACTACTAGGTTTACGAAGGGAATTCGCTACAGAGTCTGACCTGACCTACCAGATTACCATACCTGTCATTATAAATCTATTCATCTATAGACCGTCGTTAGCATGAAGTGATCGAATATTTCTATACATCTCTGCCCCTCTGTGTTTCTTATTGTTCGGAACAACTTTGCTTGGAACTGACCCAATTATTCTCGAAGTTTGTAATGCCATTCCAAACAACCGATATAACTTTCGCATTCCATTAATGTTTGGCTGCCCTGCATCCCCAACACATTTGCAAAACAAATCTAATAGCATGCTAGGACGGCCCCCACCAGAAAGTCTCTCGTCCCGGAACAAAGTGCAGATCCCCACCTCTCAGCACCCTCAACAAATATTTACTGAGAGTCCGGAAATACGCACTTTGAGGGAAACTGATTCGATAGGGGATGTCATCTTGCTTGCTTCGTTCATTTCAAGGACATACAAATATTTTTCAGCTATATGGTATTATGCTGTCAACATCCGTCTCTTCATTTCTTCCACCGTCCATCAGACCAAATTAGATGGTGGTATAAAATGAACTGAAAATAATCAAATGTGACATTTATCGACTTTAAAGTGCACCAGAGAACGTTCATATAAAAGTTGCTATCTTAAATAGTCAATAAAATTGATATACGAATTTCAGGGCCTGCCGCAGAGCGTCCAAGGCACTCATACACCTTTTGTCATCCTGCATCCTATATGCAGCACTCATCCCTCGGGCCAAAGGTCCTCAGGTGAACATTACCCTCCGGGTGTTAGGATCTCTATAACGCACTTGGTCGTTACCACCGATACAACAAGGCCAGCAGACTCTGACGTAAACAGCTTGTGACGTCGCCAAGAGAGGCCAGTGTTTTATTTTATCTCTTGTCGACTAACGCGTCAGTTCGTGTTGATTCATCGATGATTCACGTATGTTTTTGAAACGGTCCCGTATTCTTCTGTTGTTTATTCATCAAAATAATTGGCGGAAAAATTACTGTTTTGTGAAACATTTTGTGTTTTGATCGGCGAAATAACAATGCCTTTCAAGTGTTGTGTTCCCTTCTGTCGGGGGAATTATGTGAGTGGTTCAAAAGTTCATGCTTTTAGTTTCCCGTTGGACGAGGAGCTATCGAAAATGTGGGTAAGTATATGCAATTCACCGCGAGGATTTTACTCCACCTAAGTATCTAAGTTCAGTAGTAAACAGAGCTCAATTAATAATGATGAATTAATAATAAAAGACAATTACTCTCTCATAAAAAGTATAAGTAGAGGAAAAATAGAAAAGCTTTGATTGTGCAGTTAGTTCTGTATTCGTATATTATAGTCAAAAAAATCATCTCTGAATTCGAGAAATTTTCTTGAATGTTTATAATAAACGAGCATTTTTAATTCTCATTCTCGAATTCCTTTCTGAAAACGGTCATTTGCCTCGTGGCAATGAATGCAGAATTCATTCCAATGATCAAATTGCAACTATCATATTATCATGAACTACAAACACTCTACTCAAAAAAGGTGAAACTGCATTCATCATGATATTTATCATGAAGATATTTGACTAAAAAGTTCCAAATTTCACCTTATTTTTCACCTGTCTGAATGGCATTTAGAACAAATTTCCCTTCTTTTTTCATCATATTGGACAATTTATATATAATTCAACTATAAATATGATTTTTTTGAGATTAATCCATATTTAGTGGAAAGATGGAAGAATATCATTCAAAATAATGGCGTGTGTAATGTCATTCGAAAGCAATCTATTGACATTTGACATCTCGTATTTTGATTGACTATTGATTAAATGGTCGTCATCTAGAATGCTTGTTCACTAAATATGAAAAATTCGCCATAAAAATAATATTTTCTGTTGAATTTTCTATATAAAAATGTGCCATCAAAGTACATCATGAGTATATAAAGTGTCCTATGACAGAATGAGAGCAAGTAGCTTCAAATGCCCCCAACACAAGGGGAGAAAGAACGCGAAATTTCGAACTTTTTCTTGGAATATCTCAATAAATAGTGGTTTGTTCACATTTTCATTATGAAATTCGGTTTATCAGACAAAAATACGTGAGTACCACAAAAAATTTTCGAAAAAAAAACCATCGCATGATAAATGCAGTTTTACCCTTAAAGATTACGGTTTCAAGTGTAACGATCCACTTGGGTGAAAAATCCAACAGCAGGAAATTGAAAATACTCACTGGTTATTTTTTCAGGTAATAGGAATTCTCCATGATAAATATAGGTAATTGTAACAAACGGCATGTCAATCAAAATGAAATACATTTTCCACAATTTTCTTTCGATCAATCTCACGATAAGTTTATGTTCTGCGGGCCCAGTATAAGTAGGTGTGAAGTTTACCTTCACCACAATTCTTGCCAATATATTCAATTCGAATGGGTTGCTGTAGGTGGATATTTGTGTTTTATCCTGGTTTTTGCTTTAAAACGTTTTTTCCATAATAAAATCGAATGGGGTGCGAAGAAGGGCTCACTAAGTGACGTCACCCACGAAGCATGCAGGCCTTGTTGTATCGGTGGTAACGATTTGGTACATAAATAACCATTATTTTTCATTTTTCCATTACTGCTTCATGATACCTGGGCAACGGTTGCTATTAATAGACCCAAAACGCCTGTAACGTTATGGAGGGCATTATGAATCATAACGCCGCTAATTGTTTTTTTCTGTAGTTCATATCAATTCACGAAAGTACGCCAATAACACGGTCTCATCTATGGCAATAATTTCATTCTTCAACTTCCATTGATTGAATACTTCATAATCCATGTCGTACATACCCGAGTCTGCATTCCTTCAGCTGTGAATTAATCGAAGCTTGTTTGCATTCTTCATTATATTCTTGGGTCAAATCGTATTTATTGTTATTATTTCTATAAGACTACACAAAGAAAGCAGCAATTACATTCATCGATTGAAATTGATGACAGCAATATTCAACAAACGTCAAAATATCAACAAATACCATTCCTACCATGAGAAGAAAGATGGAAAGGAAATGCTTGGAGCAATGGACCGCTTTCCAAAATTGATATTTTATTATAATATGATGATATTACCAGACCCTAACGAATGATGCCCGATGGGCATTACCAGACCCTAATGCCCTTCGGGCATCATTCATCTCTTGTGCTAGAGGCCCTTAGGATCTACATAACGCATTTGGTACAAGTCGAGAAAATCTTGTGAGAAATTGATATAAGAAAAATATCCCCTGAGTTTTCTGAATATTTTTCATGTCTCAGGGAATGTTAACATCTTGGCATAAGTACTGCGAAATTATAATAATCACATTTGACTAGTTGCAAGAAAGACTGAAATGTTCTGAACATTGATTCCTGCAGAGGTCCACATCAATGTAAGAAAAATTGAGAGTGATATGTTGATTAGTCATGCAACTCATACAACTCCAAGTTTGAACATTCTTATCAATGGTATGGACAGTTTCGTTTTCGATATTTGATAGACGCATTGTTACTCTGGAGTTCCTATTATTGTGAAAATTTCGCCAGCACAAATCGTTACACGGAGTTCAAGAGCATGTATTACCTACTCAATTTATTTCATCAATAGATGACTCGAAAGCGATGCGATTCTTTTGAAATAAAATAATTTCGAAATGAGATGTGGGCTTTGCAAATTCCGATGCAAATAAACTGATTCATCTTGATAAGGCAGAGAAATCTCTCAGCTCCGGATTATTTCTCAGAAGTGTTTATGAGATTAAATTCAAATATGAAGAATGGAATCATTATTATTCCAAATCACCATTTTAGTTTCAACATATGTTGATATCAATTTTTTCGTTATTTGAACTATCTGATATTTTTCCAAGATGTCAAAATAGGGTAGTTCAAATTGTCAAACCCTGTATAATGAGATGTTATGCATATGAGTATAAGGCAGAAAAGTGAGTCTAGAGGGACAATTGTTTGACCTTTCCGAAAGGTTAATGTGTCTTGGCATATGTTTTGTGGTTGGGGAATCTTGAAGTATTTGCAGTGACGAATAGATGAATCGACAATAAATTATAAAAAAACGAATTTCTTGTCCTTTGCGTCATATACAGGTTGTCCCCTAACTCGATCGTCATAGCCTAAGGGCATAAATCTGAAGTGCCTCATACACTTTTGTGCAAACATAGATGAACCATTTTCATCTATGGTGCAAATCTCTATAGTTGGTCGGCCCAATATAGGGCCTCCAACTGTCGGAATGAATTTCCAACCAGTATAACCAGCAAAGAGACATTTCGCTGGTATAACCAGCCAATCTCGATTCAATATCCGGAACATCTGATGGGTCCTGACACAAACGCAGGGATGACGAAACTATACTGAAGATGCATTAGGAAACTTACTTTTTGTTAACTCGATCCAGAGAGGTGACGTGACAAAACCTCGATTCACCTACTCGTGTTCAACGTTTACGAACGAGTCAGGCTAGGAACACAGAATTCAATCTTTTTCCTGTGAATGATATTAGAGTACTCATTTGATATAGTTACAACCAATTATATTCACTTAGTGGTTGGTGTTCTTTTTTTTATGTGTTGCCGCACATTATTTTATTTGCTCATAGAACCACAATCTTCACACCAATGCATATTCTCTTCTCTATACATTACCAAATGAACTTTTTGAGATCAAAAAGAGAACTTATATCACCGATCGAAATTTTTCCCAACATGCAGACTATTTCATTATTTTTGTGTCGTTTTCGATACCTATTCATAAAAAAATATCGTATAATCTTGTAATGTACATGCGGTGTCCTTTGCGACTCTGGCGACCCTATACTTTTGAGTAGGGTCACGAAAAATGACTCAGTGATAGAGTCATTAGCAACACTCAAGGTTTCGAACAGGTGTAGGTGACTCGATTCAGGAAACCGAACGTTCTGGTTAGGAATCAGATCAACCAGAGTAAGTTTCCGAAAACGCCTTATTGATACCGCGAAACTCCGTGGTATAAGAAAGAAAATCAGGTATCCATTATTTCAAACAATCCAATATCAAAAACTCCAATTGTGGAATGATCTAACTGTACAGAAAGTTAATCTTCAAATTTATAAAATATGATAAGGCCAGTGACGACACTGCTAACATTGCACTGCCCATAATTTGTACCTGGTAATCAATGATGCAGTTCCAGGTGATTTGTATATACCTTTTCCCCACCATTACCTATAAACCTACCCTTATCCACGTGTGTGTTCAATACCAAGGTAGTTTTCGTTATTTTATGAACCACTGGTCAATAAATACATGGCTCTGCTGTAATCAGCCCGAATTCACTGTTCCTAGGCGACACTCGCAGGAATTATTATGAACGTATTACTTTGGTGTATTAATATAACTATCTCGGATCGAGTATATAAACAGATGAGATCTCTTGGCTAATTTTACTGGAGAATCTGTAATAAAAATAGCTCAGGTAGAGCTACTTTTCTATTAGCCGTGAAACTGCGATATGTCGATATAATCACAGGACATACGAGAATTGAATTGACAACAGATGACGAACAAATCAATGAATTTGATTGAGAACCTCAAATTCATTATGATATAACAATATATCAGTATATCAGATGTTACCATCACCCAACACGAAATTTAGACTAACGTATCGAAAGCATCAAAAATGATTATAATTATTTAACATACCTCAAGAAGGATCGAAACGATCACCCGAATATGAAGAATGATGATATTAGTATTACTGAGACAGTATCTGAAGCAGAAAGACAACATAAAAAACAATTCGTTCATGATAACATACACATTTTTTTTTTCAAATCGTGAGAGCTAATCGAGGACTGATATATATTTGTGAATTTATGATGGCATTGTTGTCCTCAACTAATTGACCGAATCGAAGGAATTCAACTGATTGTTGAATAACCATCAATTCTTGTTCCTCTGACAGATGAAGAATTGTTTTTATCAGCAGTAGCTCTACAATGTTTGATATACGAATTATGAGTTCACTTGTTCAAAAGTCAATATTATACTCTCATTTTGTAACACTTTCTTTTTCATTTCGCATGTTGCATTTTTTTCAACTCTCATGCTCCCTCATTTTTCTACTTGGAGGCCCTGAATGATTATCGTGGAAGGGCCCGACATGAAAAGTAACGCCACTGCATTTACGCATTGATAGTTATTCATGCAACAAGTGCAAAAAGTGAGTTTTTATTACACGCGACGTAAATTTGTGGACAACACGTCGAGTGCAATGAACACATATTATGCACGAGTTGCATATACTTTTTTTCTTACGTTCGTGAAAAGACTTAACCATATTTCATCAAAGTGACATAAGTGCAGAAAAAAAAAGTTAGTAACGTCATGGCCGCTATTTGGCGATACGTCGATATAATGGTGACGTCAGTTTTTATGTTGTTTTATAATTGGTAGGATTATCTTCCATAACATAATAGGAGGAACTTATGACATTATAGTTCCTTCTTGACTATTCCGAGCAACCAGCATATCTAAATATCTCTTATTCTCCATAACAAAATATCATGTGCTTGTTGGAGACCTCGGAACATTGTGATGAATGCTGAGAACTGACAAGACAACACCCAAAAGTCGTGCGCGGCGTTGTCACGTTCACCGATTCAAATGCTTTCTAGTGTGAAATGAAATACGATAATACATAGTGAGGTTCCTGAAATAAAAGTTAACAATAAATTTCCCTTTCATTTCAAAAATGAAACCATTAGAACGATCAAACAAAAGCAATCATATCACACAAAATATAAGATATATATTGACATTAACTACTACAATTTATTTAAATTATTTAGAAAGAGGTCCAAAGAACTGATACATCGGGACTACAGTGACTACAAAACACTATCGAGTATGGAACCCGTTGTATGCGGTGAATATCAATAGGCTCGAAAGAATTCAGAATAGATTCTTGAGATATTTAGCATATAAAAATAACACTCCCATTGAAAACAGCAACTACACCATTATATGGAACAAATTCAACATTTTAAGGTTGGTAAATAGAAGAATTGTTAGCGATCTTGTCTTCATATCTAAAATTGTTATCAATGAAATTGATTCTCCTGAACTGTTATCGAAACTGAATTTCAATGTTCCATCAAGACCTCTTCGTAATTCTGACTTTTTCAACTTGCCATATCGTAGAACTAATTTAGGAAATAATTCTCCTATTATCAGGTGTCAGAAGGAATTTAACATGTACTGCAGTAGCTCGAATTTATTTGATAAGTCTGTGGTAGCAATAAAAAGAGATATCAAAAGAATATTCAGTAATTCCTAACACAATTTTTAAGTGTTTTTAGTCTTTTTAAAATTGAATTTAGGATCATAACTGATGTTTATGATAATTTTTATTTGTTATATTTGCTATATTGTATATTGTATATATCAAGGTTTAACTCACGTTCATAATAATTGTGGATGCTGTTTTGGACTTTGTCTGTTTGTATCCTAAAGTTGTTAAATGAATAATCATTATCATTAACACCAAATTCATTATAAGCAATTAGTCACAACTCATAAGGAATCATTTTGAGACAATTGAATCTGTAGGTATTGCTGATTAGGAATATTATCAATTGTGAATTCATGAATTATTGAATGAATAATATTTCTGGAGTTCCGAATCGTATTTCAACACATGGGAACTGTGCTATGATCTGCTCCTACTTACGACATCGTGATGGCGTCAGTTTTTGTTGGCGGTACATTTCTAGCCTTTTGAAAATTACCGTGGCATTATTGATGATTCAAGCACCTAAAAATCGATCGAGGGATTCTTAAAAATATGACATTGACAGGTATTTGAGTGATAATTCTATTTTAGAAATGAAAAAGAATTAATCCACTCACCTATCGTTCAAAAGCTAATGCAATCTCTCAGAAAATGGGCTATAGTATGACGTTTATGAAACGTTTTTGTTTGTCATATCACATAGTTGAATGAAGGATCACTTTTTCTACTGAAAATAAAGGTTCATTTTTTGCATGAACGTAGAAAAAATGTCACTGTCGAACTAATAACACGACTGATGCTCGTGACGTCCTCATAATAATAAGACTCCTTGAAGAGCGGAGCGGACACCAAATATTAATATCGGAATTTACCGGATCATATTTCTTCCGGAACAGCCAGAACTGGTGAAATTTATGGCCGCTTCGGTGGGCAAGCATTCGATATTTCACAGGAGGGATGCTATAGATTCAAACTTGTAATCTGAGATTAGTGATTACTTAGTTGGGGATTTTTATTCGTGATCCATCACTGAATTGCCGATATTGCGATTTATGGGGAATATTCAAATTGCGTGTGAAACAATGCTTGGGGTATGATGAGGATTAGGTGCTATGATTTCGAAGCAGCTTATCGTTGCCTCTGAAGATTAGAGTACGCACAGAGATTCTTTATTCGACAATATCGTTCATTTTGGCAATCCCTCAATCTAGGGAGATCTTCGGGATTATTGTTGTTGAGTTGCTGATGAGAATTATCACTACTGAGAGTCATAAATCTAGGTCAGGCTCGTGTTGACCGATTGTAAATATGATGGGGTGCAGGAACCTCAAAAGGGGCCCTAGAATTTTGTCGGACAATTTACTCTAGAACAGAATACGACCTACGCTGGGAAAAGGCGTAGCTCATATCTGTAAACTAAAAATGCGTAGTGTGCGCAAATTTGTACTTATTCTACTTCTTCAAATGAATCCAAAACCCAAGAATAATTATAACAGCTAAACAATCAACATAGTAGTCACAGTACTATTCGATTATTATTTTATAATGTTTGAAATAGTGTTCCATAAAGGGGGCCCAAAGTAGTGTACCTACGTTTCCACGAGCCCAAGATGGTCGCCGCCGAAAGTGACGTCACAAGATCGTGCCTGTGGTGAAAGGTGTTGGCTGTACGGAGGTGACGTCACAAGATGGCTGGCGCCGGAAGTGACACGTGACAATCGACACGTGACAGATGACAGGTGACAGACGACAAGTGACAGGTCACATGAAACACGAAACACAAGAAGTGACAGATGACATGGAGCACGGAACACAGGAAGTGGCAGCTGACAAGTGACACGTGACAGGTGACATAGAGCACCCAACCAACATTTTAAGAGAATTATACCAAGCAGAGAGGAGAAATTACTCGAAGAAGTCGAAATTTACTAATTTCCGACAAAATATTTTACCTTTATGCCCTGAGTAACTTGAAAGTTATGGATTGGGTTGTAAAATGCCTGGTCAGGACCTCAACATTTTCTATAAAAACCATCAACTCTATAGACAAATTGCATAGTTGGAAACTACTCATTACAGACTTCAAACATAACTTCATGGTCCTAGTGAGCATTTAGTTATCAATTAGGTAATATTTATCATCAAAATTACCAGTAAAATGTCTTCCAGGCCCTCGAACTATCAGGATATTTATTGGAGTTGAAATTTACCAAATTCTTACTTCATAAACGATCATAAAGTCAGGGAATAATCAGATGGAGAAAATGAGTCGGATTTATACTCTGTTTTGCCTATTTTCGACCAATTGAGTCGAATGAGTTTCTTAGACTTTTTTAACCTAATCAGTACCAACTTCATATCCGATGAAGGCAAGATAACCACTATGAAATCCTTATAGAACGAAGTGTCCTTGAGAGAGCCGAGAATACCAAAATTAGTCCTAAAATCATGTTCTCAAAGTTAATGACTATTATTGATCCTGGTGCTTTGAGGTCGGCAAATGTTTTGAAATGATCATTAATTCCTGAAAATATTAAAAACTGGAGACAAGCGCAATGTATGAGTCTTGAATGTTTTATTCTTTATCACCAGTGAGTGGTTCAGGTAGCTTACCGCTTGAACGCTTCTAAAGCAAATCATAATATCTTTCTATACATTACGATGATGTTTGATCATCTAAACCATCGATTTGTTTTGAAATTCGAAGTTTTACTTCCACTTATTCCATTGGTCAGATCTGAATGCATATTTCAAATAACTTTTATAAAAAAAAAACAGCTATCAATTATTACACTTCGGTTGAGAACGTACAAAAATGGCAAATGTACTAAAAGTATACTAGAACGGCAACACTGTTCGAGAGATGACAACACGGCGATGGACTTTTCTGATTCGCTGAAAAATGAAGCCTGTCATCCAGCGACCAATTAGAAAACATACCGTGGTGCAGAATAAGAAATTGAAAGCGAACAACAAACATTTGACAGATTATATGATTATAGGGAACATCTGATAATATTAATCCATCAGGTTGACTGCTACTCAAATAATATACTCGTTGATATAGTCTAAAATCCCAATATGGGGAAATTGGGCTCCATAGTCAGAATATACAGAATTTTCGACTATGAACGAAGCCTATTCGCCCTGAAAGTTGAAGATTCTGGAAAATTCGACTTTCAAGTCCAATATGAAACCGACGCCATATTTGTTGGCTCGAACCTTTTTCGCCATTGACGGAAAAAGAAGAAATCTCTACATAGCGACCACATCCTAAGGAATAGTAATACAGAAAAGGTTAAATTTCGCATATATGATTATATTCTACCAGTTGATTCATTTTTAGATGGAATTGTTGGAAAATAATTCGAAAACACAAAGAATATCATCCAGTATTTTTCTACAAATCCAATAATTTCGTGGGCCCACTAATTTTACATGTGTAAAATCAACATTATCACAATAAATTTTGCATCGCAGGTTGAATAACGATTCACAACAACGTCAAATAAGCTAAACAACATGCATATTATCTACACCTTCCACTACTATCCAGTTTTCTTTTGAACGCCATGTTCATAAACTCCTAAGTCTCCACACGTAAATGAGTAGGTATAGTCGATCGTGAAACACGGTACATATTTGTTTTCCGAACCCAACCAAATGACAGTAAACCAGGTAGAAATCTCAGTAAACCCACCCATAAGTAGGTAATGAATAACGTCAGAATAACTAAAATCAGACCACTATCGGACTAGAATTAGGGCAATTTCACCTAATTGTTTCCTCGACCTATTGGTCAGGATACCCTAATATCCCTATTCTCGTCTTCTGAATTACTTCCAGTTTTTTCCCCATATTGGTAAATTTGAAGTAAATAAGACGTAATATTCACTTAGGCCAAATAAGTCGTTGACCTATTCTAAGGTCGAAATGACGTATATTATGCCTAAAATGTTTGTTGGGCACGGGATACAAGAAGTGACAGATGACATGGAGCATGAACCACAAGGAATGACAGATGACAAGTGACAGAGGTTACAGGAAGCACGAAACACAAGAAGTGATAGGTAACATGCATGGAGCACGGAACACGAAAGAGGAGGATATCGGGGTGCCATAGCACCCTTGCACTTCGTATCAGCATGCTACTGATCCAGGAGTAGGTATCTAATTCGAAAAACATTCATGCGATATTTGATTACTATTCATTTTTCAAAATATATGGTATTTTTCCTCCTTGTCTTTTCACTGAAAAATAATGTATCAGTTCCGATCTACACCCGATTGAGTTGAAAATAAGAATTATACGTACAAATTTAAAAGTTGAATAGAATATTGATGATAGGTATTTATATGCCCTTCATTGAATGATTCAAAATCCTAAACGAGTACTTTTCAACTCATTTTACTGATTTCATATATTATATTTGGTAAATATGATAGAGTCCACAGGCTTATCAACAATAAAAGTAAAAAAACTGAAAAATAAATAAGAAAAATCGAAAAAAATCCAAATTCCATCTGTGGCGAAGTAATGAGAGGAATAGTAACCCCAACACTGGATGAAAGGTCCGTAATGATTGTCTGTTCAAAAAATGAAATATTGGATGATGAAACCATATACCTATTCTGAATATTCAACCATTCTTGAGGTATCTAAGGAAGACTTATTCAATCTCGAGAACTGAAAATTTCACGTATAATTATATCCCTACTGTAGGATAATATAATTTAAATTCAAATTTGCCGCCACAGTGTATGAGTTTAGTTTGGTAACACTGAGTATTATGAAAGAACCGTCATTATTGTCAAGTGTCAGATGTCATATAGGAGACACTTGTTCAATGTTCAGAACGACCTCACTTGTTGCGTGATAGTCGATGTCGCAGGTTGTTGTTGTTACAAAATGGAGAATAAACAACGTTAGTGTAATTGATGTTTAATGTTTTTGAATCTACATCCATCCTGAGAAGAGGGCCACCCTACACTACCTAAGTAAATATAAAATCAAGAAGGCTGTGAAGTGTTGTTGATAAAATTTTGCAACACCCTGTTTTCCATATTCAGTAAACTGTTTCTGAGTGAAAAGGATACACGATTCGAGTTTATCCAGAAGTGACTTTGAAAACCATCACTCTGAACTCTTGCTAATGTGATCATCAATTATTCTCAGTCAAATTGATATAATCATGACTTCAAAATTGTGTCCACTTTCACTCCGGAAGCTATTTCACTAACAATTAAAAAAGTTTGAATCACGAAATTTATCAAACTCCAAGCTGTTTTCCACTTTTTTCTCCAGTTTTAATTAGAGGAAATTGCTTTTGTTCGCCTCCATTCGAAGGGTGTGATGAATTTAATTATTATTGAAAGGCCAAATTAATGAATAATTCTTCCTTCTCCAAAGTGATGTTCGGAATACAGATTTGTCCTGTTTTTCATAAAAACTCTTGTGAAAGTATTCTAGATTATTGGGAAAATAATGAGTATTTCTCGTTTAACAGCTCACTGATTTCTGAATCTCGTCTTATTTCAAAACTCTGAGAGATATTTTGGTTACTTCAAATATCAAGATGATCTTATGAATAAATATTAGTGGAACTATACTTCAATTGACATTTGATGATTCATCATACACTGTACGATAGTTCATCGCATTTCCTGTTGGACATGTTATTCTACGGCGTTAGCCATAACCTACAATTTATCATTTTTCAATTTCACTTGTCTATTCGGGTCAAACCTCCAACACAAAAAACACAATCTGTTTTCTTATTCAGGAGACGCCCTCCAAATGTCTGGCCATAATTTATCTTCGGGATTTGCGGCTATAGAAAGCTGCAGAATAAATGGAGGTGTAGAATGGGGTCTATAAAAATGTTTAGGGCTATCATTTGTTATTCATACATAAGAGCCATATGATATGCAAGAATAATGACACGCATTCGCTTGACGTATTAGGCAGAAATGAGTTCAACGTTCCAGAAAATACAAATATCGCACTAGAAATTTGAGATAGGACGTCAGCGGTTTCGTTAAAAACACATAGCTCATCGGGTACAAAAATGGTTTGATGTCAGGCAACATTTTTTATGGAATCAGTCTCTCAAACATTTTTACCCTGATCCTCTGAAAAATCATCAATCTTTCATTCTAGTGAAGAGAATTCTCATCGATGTTATCAAGGTCATGAGTGTGATAGATTCTTTTGTTTCCTTGACTGCCAAGACAAAACTGGTACTAGGAAAATTGATAACCTAAGGAAAACGATTGTAACCTCTAGCCCTTAGTCAACATCATGTTAACTTGATAATATCACTTTTACAAATTCACTTTCTTGAAATTTGTCGTTTCCACGACTGTATCAAAATAAGTAATTCACGATGAGTCAAATGATTTGTGTTCCAAAATTACAATCACTCAGAAATTAGTTATACAGTGTGTCCCACTTACCATGCCCACCATGGGTATCTTTTCAACGGTGAGAGATACGAGGTCGGTTAAACGACACCAAATGTGGAGTTTGTCAAGGCCAACTATAATGTGAAGAAATATTTTGATAAAATCTATTCGTTTTTGTTTCATACGCAAAAAACAGACTTTGATCATTTTCATGTCTCCTCCGTAACTTTTTCATTTATGAAAATATTCAAATAGGAATTTCACATTCTCATGGCAGTTTTTTGAAGTGATTTCGAAGAAAATATTAAATTTATACCAACTCTTCTAGAATTTGAGATATCAGCACCAACTTTAGTTTTTACTAAGAAATAACTTTTTTCCTCTTACAGATGATATGTCGCAGTAATAGTTTTGTGTTGATAACAACGGAGTTATCGTCATTCATAAAAAAACAAAAAATTATTTGGAAGCCGCCATCTTGAATTTATGAATTTCAACAAAAAAATCATGATCTCCGACTTCGAAAACCCCTACTTACCAATTTTGAATGGAATCGGACCAAATCTTGTCCGCCATCTTGAAGCAGCCATTTTTTTTTATTTCAACAAAAATTCCATAATGTATTTTCACCGAAATTATGAACATATGCCAAATTTCTAGTTGAACGGAATTTTTGTTGAAATTGAAAAAAATTGCTGCTCCAAGATGGCGGACAAGATTTGGTCCGATTCCATTCAGAATTAGTAAAAGGGGGTTATTGAGGTCGGAAATCATGATTTTCTTGTTAAAATTCATAAATTCAAGATGGCGGCTTCCAAATAATTTGTTGTTTTTGTATAAATGACGATAAATCCGTTGTTATCAACACAAAACTATTACTGCGACATATCATCTGTAAGAGAAAAAAAAGTTATTTGTAACTAAGTCATAGTGAGCTATGACCTACATTTGAAAAACTAAAGTTGGTGCTGATATCTCAAATTCTAGAAGAGTTTGTTTGAATTTCATATTTTTTTCGAAATCACTTTGAAAAACTGCCATGAGAATGTGAAATTCCTATTTGAATATTTTCATAAATAAAGAAGTTACGGAGGAGACATGAAAATGATCAAAATCTGTTTTTTGCGTATAAAACAAAAACGAATAGATTTTATCAAAATAATTTTTCACATTATAGTTGGCCTTGACAAACTTCACATTTGGTGTCATTTAACCGACCTCGTATCTCTCATCGTTAAAAAGATACCCATGGTGAGCATGGTAAGTGGGACACACTGTATAATCATCGGAGAGTATTCTGATGATCTATAGTCATGGTACCTGGTCATCTAGTGACCTAAAAGCGAGTAAGGATTCTAATGGATGGCACTGAATTCACATGATTGAATAGTTTCACCAATCCTTTTCAGATAACTACATCTCATAACTCTATCTGTTGAATAAACAGTGTCCGAGTCTCGTATAGATGAGCCTTCAGGTGCTCCAGCGCTCATAACTTTATAATATATACATCAATCTCCAAACTATTTTGGATTGCTCTATGATGTCTGTAGCCCCCAGGTTTCAAACTTCTCTATCGGGATATCTTTTTTTTTCTCTTTACCCAATGCTCAACTTCAACATGGTGCAAAGAGAACAAGCCGAGGCTGCTCGGCAGATGGGACAGTTTTGTGGACATCTTTTGATGTGGGAATGGGGCTCTGGCAAAGCAAATCCAACTAGTAGGAACCCGTGACGAGGGAAGAATGGCAACGAGGTTATAATATGGTCTTGATAAAGGGATCTATGGAAAACAGGGTGATATCTCTGAGGGAACAGCCTTGCATCAAGGGGCACCGCAGGGCTAGACCAACTCCTTCTCTCTTTACTCGTAGAAGGAGCAAAAAATTTTGGCCTCTTTCATGCAAGAGATCAGGGCTCGAAGGAGTTGTCTCCAGGAACCTGAACGAACATGTTTCTAGAATAAACAGCTGGTACTGGTAGGAACAGTGCTCACAGTTACTATATGTGATGGTACTGGAAAAGACTTTTATATACCATGGGTCGTATATACGGTCAAATCAGTGACGTGTGTAAGTTCATATTTTTGGTAAGATACAATTGGCCAATCGGCTGAAGTATCATCTGATTTCCCGGTTAGACGAGCCTTGGAAGGGAGTGGAATGTTTAGTGGGAACTTTTTTATATATAGGAACCTCCATACTTCTATTCAATTCTGTATGAACTTCTACTATTTTGACAAGTACTTTGTATTCTCGATCAAAATCTGAAACACCATGTATATGGAGCAAGATCATGAAATCACTAACTCAATCGACTTCAAGGAACAAATAGAGAGGATTTCAGAAAATAATTGTCATCTCCAATTTGTCTATTTCCAGAAATCGAAGATGTACATGTTATTCGCTTCAGCAATCTTCCAAAATTAACTGTGAAAATGTTCGAAGATTATTCAGATATACAGGGTGTCCCGAAATTAGCCTGCCAAACTTCACCAGCGGCATTCACGACAAAAAATAGGAGGAAAAGTCATGATAAACATTAGGCGGAACATATGACCTAAGAAGGTTACGACCCCTGAAAGTTGGTCCTTGAAGATGATATTTCCGAAACTCCATGTGATAAGATGATGCAGTTCGGTACAAGAAGATGAAACTTTTCCAAAATGTCATTCGGGAGTGCATAATACAGACTGACACTACATTTAATATTGCTCAAACATTTTTGTATGCATATTTTTTCGACAATTTGACCGCAGATTATGGTAATTCACAACTCTTCACAAAGAAAGGTACTCGTGTTCCTTATCAATCAGATGTATCATTTTCGAGTGGAATTGAAGTTGTTTTTTCATGAAACAGGAGCACTATTTTTCTGTAAAACCGTCTGGATTTTCATAATCCGAGATTGATGGTCGAAAAATATGCATATCAAAAAGTTTGAGCAATATTCATTGTAATTCCACCCAGTATAATATACTTCTGAATGAAATTCTGGAGTAATATCAATTTCAATATCCATTGGGCATGAAAAGTTTAGTTCTCGTACCGAAACGCATCTTTTTATCACATTTCATATCGAAAATATTGATGAAATATCAGCCTCCTCAAAAGACATATCTTCCAATTTTTGGTCGTAGAAGCCTCAGGTGGAGTTTGGTATACTAATTTTGAGACACCCTGTATAATTCAGTGTTTGCTACTTACCTGAGGCCAAGGAAGTATTTTCATTCTCTATTACATACCGCAACAATATAAATCATTTATTAGAATGTTATAGTTATGAACTGATGCAATATATAAGGGACTCTTTATTGATCAACTCTTATTTAATTCCACTCATGATATATCCTAACAAATCCACTTCGACTTCAGTTGAAGTCTCTCAAAGCAAGTCATCGACTATCACCATTCTTTCTCCAAGTTCATCAATAAGTTCCACAGTCAGCTTCAGATAATACCCGAACAATATGCTATAATTCTCCAAGAAATCCCAATATGATAGAGGAAGGAATTCTTCGAATGAATCACATCCGAACGCCTTTACGATGGAGCAGACTTCGCCCGAAGTTTTGGATAGTATAGCACGTGATGCAAAACGGCAAAACCTACAGAGCTGTGGGCAACGGAAACAAGACAAATGACGTCATTACATCCGCTGACATGGATTCTAATAGCCACTGAAGCGGAGTTGTCGATAACTCTTTTGGACGATCGTCTGCAAAAAGACGAAATTGAAAGGTTACATTGGCGGGGCCTATACAGGAATAAAGGGATGCATATGCCCTTGGGAATGGTCTACACGCTGATGAAAATTTTTATCAACCATCGTTAGAATTTGAATTATACCATCAAGAAACTCTCATAAAATAGGAGACAAGCGAGTAATCCCCTATGATGATGAAGTAGCGAGTGCATCCGCAAATGCTTATTAGACAATGTTTATGTAGTATAGGAATCTGACTTTGCTATCAGTAGTGAGTGAATTAATCAATTGGAGTAAGGAAATGTTATAGTCATAGGTAGAGAACTTTTCTAATATAAGTGGGGAGCATATAATAACACATACGAGTATAGATATCTGCAGGAACTTCTCGCTGTAGTTACTCAGTTATCTTCCAATTAATCGGAATTTTACGATTCTTCAATACCTCTTCCGTAAATATTGTACTCTTTCTTTGTAGCGATGAAGTCATTATTTTTCGAGATATTTCAAGTTGAACTTGAAGCAGCACAATCATTTTGATTTTAATGTGTATCAATAATGTCGATATTTTGGATCAATGGACTGCATTCATCAATCAAATGAAACTTCAATCCATATTAACATAAAAACATAACAGACGGGAGCTGTCACAAGTCGTTTTAAATTTTTTAATATATAACATAATTAAACACCCTGTAACAGCTCCTGTCTGTTATGTAATTATGTTTTTATTGTTATTATGGATTGAAGTTTCATTTTATTGATAAATACAATCCGTTGATTCAAAATATTGATAAAATTAATGCACATTGCGAAATCAAAATGATTCTGCAGATTTATGTTCAACTCAAATATCTCGAAACATAATTACTTTATCGACATGGAGAAAGAGTACGATATCTACGTCAAAATTGTTGGAGGATCGGAAATTTGTGATAGAATTGCAATTCCGCCAGTGGCGTAGAATTTGGGACGGATCAACCAGTTCATTGCCCCTGTCGTACGCCTCTGGTAATAGGTAGGAAAGTTCATTTCACATAATTCAGTTGGGTGTATAATACCTAACCTTGCCTCCAAATATGGAAGTGGTACGTCAAATAGTTCTGAAAAACTGGGCAAAAAACATTTCAAAATTTTTTAATAAACCACCCTGTAACTCAGACAGGAGACATATTTTATTTAGGTGATTTGGGTTGAATCTTCATATTTTGAGTTCGGGATTCTATGGTTGAAATATTTCCAATTAGTAATGAAACACCCTGTATATATGATTTTATCAAAGAACGCATAGGTAATATATGTTGATGCATCATTCTTGAAATTGTGCTTCAGGCGGTCTATCTTTCGATCAAAATCATTATGCATTACAAACATATGTCCATGGACAATTGACAGCATTTGAACGAATGTCAAGTTGACACTTCTGTCATCATTTTCAACTCAATCTGAAAGTTTTGATCAGAAGTAAGTTCGGAATATGGAGAAGCGTTTAACATTGGAGTTCAAAAGGGATATTATTGTTATTTGTTCTATAATAGTAATAACTCTCACGGGATTTAAAATGTTTTTTCTAAGTAAGTAGATAAAATACTTTTTCCCCACATGTTGCACAGTATACTTCTTCTACAACTGCACGAATTCAAAGAATACAAGTCATCTAACATGATGTATATTTAAATTTATACTGTGGCACTGTGCAATATTGAATATTATGACCGAAGAGTAAACGCCTTACCTTGTTCTTCAGAGTATACCAAAATAGTACACTTTTCGAAAAAGATTCAATTTTTGTATTTTTTTCTTCTTTCCATAAATTTATCGTATGCCAATTCATAATTTTTTCTTGTAATTTCCGGCAACAAATCTAACCTTTGCAGCTTTTTCTATTATCTCTGGCGGTGTTTCATCAGAATCGTCACTACTCTCAGTATATTTATGTTATTTATTATGAATTGTTGGAATAATATTTCATGGGAATTGCGATAACCTAAGAAGTAAAAAACAAACTTCTGATGGGAGATGTGAAAATTATTCAAAGCTGAACAGAATCCACCTAAGTTTTGGTCAATTTCTGTTGATTCTCCATGGAAATGTTTGTGGTGTTTTGCAAAGTACCGCGAGAAAAAATATTTCTCACAGTATGAGCAATACATGGTTTTGCAACAAAGCAGGTAAGCTATGACAAATACGCTTCCCCTCATAGCAGTTGTAGAGAAAGTTCATTTCTGATAATCTGAAGCATAATTGGAAAATATGGATGAATTTCAGAATGGAGTTTGGCTACATGGATTCGATAGGAGGGCGGCTGAAATGAATTAACGGGCAGAACGCCAGTGGAATTAATTTCCTTATTGTTCAAGAAATATCTTGCTCTTCAGTGCGGGAGTTTCGAGTTGGATGATTTTTCTTTGATTATTCACAGCACTGAATCAATTCGGTATCAGAGTTCAATTAAGGACCGGATTTCTAACTAACCAGGTACTTACAGTTACTATGTCGAAGCGAGGCAATAATTAACCAGAATTTGAACAAGAAAACTCTGATAACTTCATGGTCGAAGGTTAGTCTCACCTGAATCTGAATTTCAGTAATCAAACAGGAAAAAACTTCTTCAACAATTCAACCTCTGATGATATAGGTTTCAATTCGAATCGTATCATGATGATTGCTTTCCACATAAAATGATTCAATGAAGGAAAACATGAGTAGATCGATGTTTTAGTTGATATTTTCATTCGATATAAAGTGTGTTCAATATCCAATTTTTCATGATGAATGAAACTCAATTGAATGAAAAACCCATGAATCTGATTATCGATCGAATACATGAATGTATGATACACATAACGGCATATCTTCATGGAGAAGAATTCAATCATTCTTGTTAACATCATACTACTCAGCCAGATTGTCAGATTGATAATGACTAACTATAGCAGATCACAATAGTTATGTCCCGCTGTCTCTCTGACCACTTGAGTCAGCCTCATTCGTTATGGATATCTCAGTTGAAATATCCCGTCTCCTGTGACCTATATTTTTTCATCTCTTTCATCCCTATATTGTGCGAAAAACATAGTGCAATTTGTGCGTACCTAGAGAGGATAGGGAGAGAGGGTAAAGCTTATGGTTTTTTCTTTCAATATTTGAGGTTATATAAGTTTTCCCATTGGCAAAGAATTACAATGCTTCGCCGTTTTCTATAAAGACGAACGAGTAATTTTGAACCATGAGGGCTTTATACACATACTTGACAAGAACTCGTCGTAATGGTCATTATAATGTAAGTGGTTATTAGGTCTTTATATTCATTGTCATCGCTACCCATAATGTTCCATGCTTCAATAAATATTGTTAAGTTTGAATATAGTCTCGTACTCTCAGCTACCTCTGAACTATTAGTGCCTACCTCTCGCAAGCCAAGCAAACCCCTTTTAAATCGATATAGATGGATTAACAGTCTATTTTATCGTGACAATATCTCAAGGTTGACAATGGAAGGATGTGTTGAGTGGGCTTGTAGAGTTTGTCTGACAGGTATTGCTAGTAATAGAGTCATAGCAGAGATTTTGGAGGAACATTTCTCGTGAAAGTATCAATCTTTCAATAATGGTCACCGACTTTCCTACGGTGTTCTAATGAAGTCAATAGAATAGTGAATGTGCTTTCATCCACCAGGCGAATGGCTCTTCTTTGACATTCACGTTACACGTTCATTCAACATCATGAAATCCTATATTACCCCAATTATCGTTTCTGTACAAAATAAAGTCATATATGAAGGGGTGATGTTGGGAAGCATCAAGCAAATTGTCGGAGAATCAACATATCTAAAGATGTTCAATGCATGGGATGCCGAGCATAAGCGACTCCAAGAGTCCTCTATAATAATTTATCTAACCACATGCCATCTCAGTCTCGCCATACTTCTTCTCGTCCCCTGGTGAATAATAAATGAAGTCCTACCATAAAATGTAGTTGATATCGCACGGGGCCTTCAAATAACGTGAAAAACGCTACCGATCAGTCAGTCTGTCTGCAAAGCTTACCGTTCCTGATACGGCATGTATAATGCAAGTCACTCCGCAGGTCCTGTCAATTTGTTTGAATAGCAATCTGTGAAAGCTATTGTATTCGTGAATAGCTCACCTCTTGTTCATTCAATTCCTTATCCACACTATTTCTATGCGAAAGGTGAATAAAGGAAACGCTCAAAACTAATATGGAACTATTATAATATCCTCAACTTCGACATTCATATATCACACGTTCATTCAACAATCAGGAAATATTATATTACCCCATTTGTTGTTTTTGTACAGAGTCATGTCATGACCTGAGTTTAGATATCACCATGAGATCTACTCATGAAGTCAGTCCTAGCTCAGTCAAGATAAACTCAAACATCGAGATTGGATCACCCATCTTGAGAAACATCTCGGAAATTGTAATTTTAAGGTGATATCTACAGTTCAATTTGAAATCACAAATTTCAAATTTTGTGTTTATGATTGGGAAATTTCACGGATAGTCAGGATGAATGAAAATAATTTTTTCTCCAAATGACATTAAAAGTGTATTTTTGATGATACATAACAGTCAGAAAATGTGTACTTCTACTGCCTAGGCAGAAAAGGTTTATTGCTGTACAAGTAATTTGAATTGAATTGGTATTCAAAATTGACAATGACTTTGGGTGAACAAAAAATGATGGATTATTTGGACTTTGCGTGGAAAAGAAAAGAATTTGGAGAAAAAATTATATGTTTCACATGGCAGAAAAGAAGATGTAATGCCTTGGCTGGTTGCCTAGCCTGGGCTACGCCAAGGCTATGAAACGCCAGCCGCGGCAATAAATTTCGTACTTTTCTGCCTAGTAAAACAAATCACTATTTTTACTGGAGTCAGCAGCCATTCAAGTGTCTTCCATATATCCCTATTGATAAATACAAATAAAAACGTTCCAAAAATCCGAATGGAGCTAAAGCTGCCATATTCTTATAATATTTATGTCTCTTCCTTATAGGAGTAAGTTCTTGCGATCGAATCGTGTGCATGAATGTTGTACAAGTTACGTCTAGAGTGAACAAAATCATAAGTATTGCATCAGACAAGTGTCGCAAACAAAATTTCTTGATCCGAGCAAAGAAAAAAACTCAAGTAGCTACTGCTTCAATTCATCAGTATTGATGTATTTGAAGGGAACTTTTCAAAATCGTAATCGAACATGTTAGTGGAATGAAAATGGGAATCTAAAATTATTGTTGTGGGACTGCTTGGATACCACCTTTAGATGATAGAACTGAACCAACAACGGAAGTTTTGATTTGCTCAATGGAGGACGGAACAACTGAGTCAATATCATGCTCTTAGTAGGCTCCAGAAAGATCAAGAATCAAAATATTTGGTTTCAATAACCCATGGAATAATTTCAACAAAATCTCACCTAACTTGGGCAGAGCCTTCACTAGAAGAAATGGATTGTTACGAACTGCAAACACTACAGTCTCATTCACCACTACACAGAATGTCAGTTCTTTATAATATGAATGTTTCTTCAATCGATCTCAGTATATCAGTTTCTATTGAGTGTCCTCATAATGAAAATAAACAATAAATACATACATTTGTATCACAGAAATTATCTTCTTGGTTCAGAATAGATATTAATTGGTATATTGTTGGACAGTCATACTTTTTTATTATCTTCTTTTGTTTCTAGTGTGCGAAATGATTCTCTGATGATCAGGAATTTATTTCTTTAACGAGGCGCTTCGAGATAACCAAAGTATTTAGCGCACGAGGTGCAACAACAATATAGTTAAAAAGTATAATATTTTCAATAACCAAGGTAATCGGAATCAGAGACCGAAACGTTATCCAAGTGGAATTTTATGTTTCGTCATGGTGACGAGATGAAGATTGCGTTTCTCCGGTAGAAATGCCGATTTCGATAAAGCAAGGATATCTGCAGCAAAATTGCTCTTCCATTGCGATGAATTGCGCTTCAATAATAATGGAAGAACTAACAGGTGACGTGGATTTTGGTTCGGTAACGTAGTTTTCTTTTTTTCATTGAGTTATTCAATATGGTTTGAATCCTTATAGATGACGACACTCTATGATGATTCACAGAATTGGAATAATAGGTATTCAAGTAGTTACCTCATCAATGTGAATAAAACAAAGGCATTTTTCCATTTCTCAACAATATAATCATACGGAGTGGTCCGGTTAGTATTACAAAAAATTCAAGAGTGTTTTGTACTCGTTGAAATAATGCAAAAAGTTCATATAAACATATACTTTCAACATGTCTTTTGCGAGATATGGGGTGTTGAAAATAATAAATCAACAAAATTTCTCACAGATATTGAACATAATTATTGTGTTTCACGATTATTGTCATTCAGCATAATAAACAATGAATTGCCCACAAAGATTTCACACAGATTTCTTGGAAATATGAAATAACCTAAAACATTCTCTTCGATTTCATTTTCGTCTACATGTCGTATACATATTTAATGAAGAATTCTGATACTGATTCTAATTTCAACAAAATTCCGAAATGACAGTCGACAGTTCAGGACTCAAACGACTGAAAGTGCGTTTAAAAACTGTGTTGCCATGGTAATGTGTTTAAAAAATTGTGTTGCCATGGCGAGGTGATTAATTTTTCGAATAAATCACAGATCATCTATCCGTGATTGATCGATCATTCAGCGTGGTACATATCCGAACGCTGAATGCCATTTCAGTTATGTGAGTAGAAAAAAATCATTTCATAAAAATACTTGGACATTAGTTACTATTATCATTGGGAAGCGTCGTCTGTGTACCTGAACTGCTGCCAGTGCATTTCCATCTCAAAATGCGTGAACAAAATGGATATCTGCATATTCTTCACTACTTACTGAAAAATGTTATAGGCATATGTGCAAACGGCGAGATGGTACACTTCTTGATAAAAATAATGCAATAATGCCGGTTTGTAATTCCACTGACAGATCTGCGAAAGAGGCAGCACAACTGAACAGTGAGCATAGCACTCTTGCTTTAGTTACAATCAAATAGTATCATTGAACTGAAAATGTAACGATACCTCTGAAACGATTTAACCGAGGATTTAACTCGAAAATGGCGAAATGCATCAAAATCGAACAGGCGAGCCATTTCACGCAGAGATCTATGTTTTTCAGATTTTGAACTATTATTTGAAAAATAAATGCAAATTTGAATATTGGGGTTATTTTTCTCTTCGCCACCCCCAGATTCAGCTGCCACTGAATTATTTTATTAATTGATTTTCATTTCATGTTAGATCGTGAAGAGTTCAGTATCTGTGAGAAAGTTTGTCATGTCTCGGAAATGACGTATTTAAAACTAATTATATGTTTATATGAACTTTTATCATTATTTCGACAAGAACAACACACTGTTGAAACAAACTGGACCACCCTGTATATTACTGTGAAACAACTACCGTGAAAGCATGAATCTGTTTCCAATTCGTTCATTTCATTCCAAAAGCAGTATTTTTCTGCTGACTAAAATATTCATTGTAACGCTGCTACACCGCCGAAATTAGATGCTAAGTAGATGCTGGCTCAAAATAATGTCACAATAATTTCCATATTTACATCGGATTAAGGTTTCATCGCGGTGACACATGCTTAATATCGTCCAAATCTGCAATAACCAGAGGCGTACCTTCCTAGGCCTAAAATAACATACTTGGATGAAATTACATACAGGCCTTATTTTGAATATTATAATAATAATAATAATAATATGTATTTATTTATTTCACGGTACAAAAGGGCGGAATTCAGTCACACACATTCGAAGAATGCAGGAGGCTGCTCATTCATTCAACCCTACACAAGATAAATCAAAAAATATGCTCAATTCGAATGATAAAAAATGATAATATGTCTACACGATATGTATCTATAGCATAAATATTAGGTTTCTGAGATTATCAATAACATCAATGATGAATCAACCAAATGATAATATGCAATAAGAAAACTAGTGAAATATATTTTAACGCAAAAATCGACTGGGTGGAACGAGTGAAAAATTGGATGACGACGGAGCTGAAGAAATCTATTATATTGGACTGAGCGTGAAGTGATATATCATATTCATATTGATGGAGTTAAATCAAAATCGTACCTTCAAGTATATTTTTTCTCAATGTAGACTTGAATCTGCCGACATTCAAAACCTTCAGCGAATCTGGGAGAGCATTGTATATTTTAGCTATGTTATACGAAAAGGATCTTTGGAATATAGCAGTCTAATGTTTCGGAGCTGAAATGTGATGCCGATATCTTCTTTTCCTCGAGTGAACATCTTCACGAAATGTGATTTTTTCATACAAATAATTTGTGATTTTTTGTAGGATCACCTCATGAAAATAGCAAAACGTATGTAAGAGCCATCTTTGACGCATAGTCAGCCAATTAGATTCGGCGAGTTTGTGTGAAATAGAATCACGTCTACGGATTCCATATATATACCTAGCACAAGCATTCTGCACATACTGTATTTGGTTTCGATCACGCACAGTCAAGCAAGGGTAATATACCATTACGGAAAAGTTGAAATGGCTCAAAACTAAGGAATCGCACAATATTTTCTTCGTCTTCCTATCAAGAATTCTAGAAAAGCTATAGAGTAATCTCAGATTGCCATGAGCTCTCCTAACACACGTTGTTACATGATCAGCAAATCTCAAATCTGAATCCATAGTTAGTCCCAAGTTTCTAGCCGATTCAACAGATTCGATTGACTTCGATTGAATTGAGATGGATAAATAATCTTTGCATTGATTCCTCTGGCTTTTGTTACCAAACAGTAAGTAGCATATTAGATTTTGAGGGAATCATATTTGGGCAATGTTCAACAGATGCTTGTGCTAGTAAATTGAGTTCATAATATGGTGCGTTGCACTGAACTAGAAACGTGGCCAGTATTGGTAGCACTCTGTTTATACCCTATGGCGTCTTTCTGATATCGTTGCTTTCACCGTTGTGAATGATTTTCAGGATTGTAAGTATTCAGTGTATTAATTCTGATTAGATTTAATCAAAATGATTTGAACACGTGCGTTGATCATTTGAAGCTGCGTTGGTCTCTGATGCAATAGGATGATCATTATTTTTCATCTTCTGTATAGATACGAACATTATCCTACAATCAATTGGAACTACCTATATGTTATGTTTATGGCATTTGATGCATTCGAGAGAAGAAGACAGACAAATCATCGAGGTGAAATGACATATTCAGACCGAATCGAAGGTGACAGTTACGATGACGACGACGACGACTATGAAGCTTGCCTCTATTCCAACTCCTTATCATTCTCAAAAGCCAGATGTAGAGCAAAATATGGATGAAATACAACAAATGTAAACACTGTGCCAACTATGAGGGTGCCGATGTTCCAGCAGGACATAAATTTTCATTTGCGAAGTATGTCGTTGATCTCTCCGTTTTTTTTTCTCATTTTCATCAGCTACTTTGGCAATTCTTTTTGTTCTTGTTTCTCTCCAACGAGTCCAACGATTATATCATTTCATCTATTACGCTTATTTATACGATGACCATTTTTTTAAATAGACATTAGACATGCTTCTTGACATATCTAAAAAATGTGAGAAAATAGGTACCTATATCAAATTTCACTGCTCTTAGGATATAATTATTATTACAGGTAGATGTCCCCTACTACTTGAGCAAATTTGTTTTTTGGGTTATTTGGAGTCAACATAACATATTATTCAGATTCTGATATGGGTAACAGGAACAAAGATGGAATGGAATGGAATGAATAAGTTCTAGATGAATATTTCGTTACACTTTTTTTATCGCTTGGAGCGCACGAAAGAAAATCCCTATAATGTTCAGAGAACATCATGCGTTCCTAGGGAGGATAGGGACAGGAGGTAGGTTTCGGAATTTGTTTTGAACTTATGGAGATTATATGTTGTTTGGAATACTTCTTCAGGCAATGAATTCCAGAGCCTAGCCGTCCTATGGATGAAGGAGTTTTGATAAAGTGCAGTTCGGCATCTTTCGAGGTTGACAACGAAAGGATGTGCAGAGTGGGCTTGTCTAGATCTTCTGACTGGTATTGCTAGTGAAGGAATGATAGCAGAGATTTCCGGAAAACATTTCCAATGGAAGTATCGATAGAAAAGTGAAAGGTCGCCGACCTTTCTACGGTGTTCCAATGATGTCAAAGAGTGAGTGAGTGTGGTGTCACCCACCAGGCGAATGGCTCTTCTCTGGATGGGAAAATCATGTATATATCATGGAAGAAAACGTTCATTTCCTCCCATGTGTGCTTAATGCTTTGGAGGAAATGGATACCTTTGCTCCCTTGATATATAAATAGCTATTTCCCTCAACGATTCAGAAAATCCTATGAAAACGAGAATTTTCCTCCCATATAACTAACAACACTGTGTGGCTATCCAAACACCTGCCTTCAACACAAGCCTGGTCGTCAAAATGGAGAATGCCCGTATTAATTGAACTGTCGCAAAAAGCGGAAGCAGGCGAAGCAATCTTGAAAATGAATTCAAACTCGCTGGGAAGTTGAAATACACAATTGGTGCAGTCGCGTTTTTTAGCGCATAACTTGGCACTCGCGTTAACGGCTGAATTTCCTACCAATTTAACGCATAATTTGAAATCGATTATTTCCATATAAATATGCGCGACGTTGTTGATGTCAGTGGCGTAGAGAAATGCTCTTATTCACAATGGACGAGTTCAGCAATTCATTGCCAACCTTGAAAATAGCTAAAAACCTCAATTATTTTGGCATACGAATCGGGTTTTTCGGCTATTCATTAATTCGAGCATGCCATCACATTATGCTGTTGTTGTACAATGCAAAAAAAATGCAGCAGGATACGAAGGAATCCGGTTGGTAGATTATGATTTAAAAGTGAGTACCTACTATGAACAGTCACATATAGTTTTCATTTCTGAAATTTGGTAATTCCTCTGATTTCTCATCGGAATTCCTGCTGCAATAGAAACTACTAGAATTACTCGTGAAATTTTTAAACTCATGCAAGAAGATTGGATTCATGCAATCAAACGGGAGGACTGGTCTGACATGCTGACGAAATATGATCGTGTTGAAATTTTCAATCTACTAGCAGTATTAGCTTCTATTGCAGAAGTGGCAGAAGGAGTTTCAATAAGAAATGACACAGTTTCATAATGAAAACTATGTGAGATCACTATTTACCTGAGAAATCACATTCCTACGTCCCTCGCTTCATTTTTTGTGCATTCTACAACAGCACAATGAGAAGCCATGCTCAAATTGATGAATAGCGCAAAAAAACACGATTCGTATGACGAAATATTGTAAAAAACCATCTCAATTTTTCAATTCCTCTGTGAACAAATAGAAAAGGTGGCGTTCTGTTTCGATGTTTCACAGAAAAGTGAAATTGTGTTTCAATATTTCACCTCCAGGGTCGGTCATCGTGCACGCGACCAATACTGGAAACAGGTTATCATCATAAAATATTGATGTTATTAATTCCTCATCGATCTTTGTATCATCCAGGAAGTCCCCGACTCTCGAATCGCAGGAAATTATCAAAACTCTTATGTCAACTGATTTCGAGGTTATTTCAGTTCATCATATTGATGGCTGCCTGAAGAAATGATACTCGTATTTGTTTGTTCCATGTCGTGAAGTTCTGAAAAAAAGAGCATTCAAGAATTTTCATAATTTTCATTTACTTTAGTTTATCAATGATTCGGACATTGAAGACATTCAAGCAGTACCTGTGTAACCGTGTGAATATTATGTTGAGACCTTATTAGAGAAGAAGAAAAGGATCATCATAAAAATAACCAAATTTGCATAATAATATCATGACCCTCTTCTTCAAAATACTAGAAATCAGTCAACTACTCATTACCTACTTGAATTCTAGAATGCTCTTTTCAAATTGTCTTGTTTTCAATTAACCTAAAATAGGTCACAGTGGTCAGATTACAAAACAAAACTATGTCATTCATCTTACTGGCTGCCAATATATGATGACTGAAATAACCTCAAAATCACTTGATATCAGTTTTTATAATTTCCAGAGATTCAGGTGCCGGGGATTTCCTGGGTGTTACAAAAATCGATAATGACAAAAATTCAATCAATATTTTTTATGAAAATAATCTGTTTTCAGTGGAAGACGATTTCAGCTACTCCCAAGGATGGCAATGGATTGCTGAACTCGTCGTCGATTGGAAAATAACAAATAGGATCGATTATTAGTCAACCAAACAATATCAACTGATCGAAATACTGAGGATATTTTCGAACGCAAAACGACATAGAAATCAATATCTATACCACATTTTTCCGACACAAATATCTTCATAGCGATAACACATTTTCCCTAACTTTTTTCGTTCACTTTATAGAGGAAAAAACTCTTGTATCAATGGACTTCGAACACTACTTATTCAACATGTAAATGGCAGTCGATTCCATTAGGAACATGGTGAGTGCATGAATTTGAATTAGAGTTTTATAGTGATGACTTTTATCAAGCACCCCAAAGCGGCACGACAAAGACTACTGGAAGCTATATAAAGAGTTGGGAAGCGTCCTCATCATGGGAATGCCAACAGATGGAATAATTCCAGAGTATAGCTACAAAAAAACTGTAGAAATGAGTATAACGGGCAGAGAGGCATGGAGGGGAGGACCTCCTAATTCCTATCAATGCAGACATTGCTATCTATACGGACGGCTCCAAAACCAAGGAAGGGTCAGGAGCTGCTATTTATGGAGACACGCCGAAGACAAGACACTGAGCTTAGGCAGATACACGACGGTGTCTCAGGTACGAATTATTGCAATACATTATTGCGAAAAAGAATTGATGAGACAATAGTTCAAAGGGAAAACCATTGCAATCTATTCGGATATCGCGGCGGCAATCAAAGCAGTTGACTCAATGCAAGTTGACTGAAAGCTAGTATGGGACTGCTCAGAAACCCTAAATGAACTGGGCAGTCAAAACAGACTGACTCTAGCATGAGTACCAGCACATACAGGGTACGAGGGCAATGAAGAGGCAAACTCACTTGCCCGAGCAGGAGCAAACGAAGCTCTGAATGGCCCAGAATCCTTCTGTGGTATTGCCAAAGCTATAAAAAGGCAAGTATCAAATCATAGATGCAAACCAAATCGCGAGAATGGTGGAACAACCCGCCAGGAATAAGACAGGCCGAAGTATTTATTCAAAAACCATCGCCAACATTCACAGAATATCTTCTCAGCCAGAAAGGGAGTACAACTAGAATACGGTAGATCTGCAGGTTGTGTCAGGAAGAGAAGGAAACAGCAGGTCACATACTTTGCCACTGTGAGGGCTCGTCAAAACTTAGATTCCTTACGCTGGGTAAGGTAAAATCAAGAGCCCAAAGCTACATAGGGGATCTGAAAGCTAGCCCATGGAGTCTCATAGAGAAGGCTGGGCTAGCAAAAGAATTACAAACCATTCTGAAGGCAGACACAATACAATCTGAATAGGTCACGCTGTGGAGACAGATAGCCCGAAGGTCCCACTCTAAATCTAATCTATATCAATCTTTGCAACATGTTGTGAAAAATATACATGAAAGTGACATTTGTCAATATTTCATGAATGTTTCACAAAATCAAGGGTACTTTCACTCAATATTGAACTGTCATTTTATATATAATTTTCCAAAATGCCGCGTCAGTTCGTCATGAAATCACATTATTTAGACCATATCCAACAATCACATATCATATCAAAAATGAAAAAAATGTGTATGTATGTGAAATATGTATGTTTTCAGAAATCCAGGTGTTACAACAACTTCAATAATATTTCAACATGTTCGGAGGCTTTGTTTTAATTTTTAACGAACAGGAAGTGCTGGAACGTTACAATAATACTCATGAAATACAATGAATAATCTAATTTGTTTCACAGAATTGCAAGCCAGTTATAATAAATGAGTAGGTAGGTACCCATTCCCTAATGCAATAACTAGCTACTGCGAATTCATATCAATTAAAATTTGTCTCTCAGTGCTTATTCTACTAACAAGTTTTTTGTTCTCACTGGATGCTTCACAAATTTATTTAGATATTCCCGTTGCGAATGAATGTAACTGATTATCATCACTATAAAAATATCTGATATTGAATTGATGATCTATCAATTGAAATTGACAATAATTTTACGAAATGATATGAGAACTTCAACAACACATTTTCAGTTCAAACAGATTCCAATGATTCCATGAATGAAATGGAGTATGAATCAGATCGAGAACCAAATCCTCTGGAGAAACATATCAGTTCAATGAAAACTCACTTGGTAAAGGAATGTTGATGATATCCAACGAAATCGAAATCAATCAGATGTTTGTGTTCTAAGATCTTGTTAACAAAGTGAAAGATTATGAATATTGTTGGGGTCATTCAACCACATATATAGCGGATTAAAACTCAACAGAGACCTTCCTCACAAAAACATCAGAGAGGAAATTTGAGACACTGATGATTGATTGAATCTTAAGCCATGTTTGAGAAGTGGAGCCTTGAGCATCGACTTTAGGCGGAACTGACAAAAACAAAAGGCTATACAATTAATTAATCCATAGGAAAGTGGACTTCATCCTCAATATAAACATCACTCAAATACCATTCAATTCCATATATCTTTAGATTTTTTGGTCGATTTTGAGGTCCTATATAATCATCAATGAGGCCACCTGACGTCACGATTTCATAAGTATAGTGGCAGACAATAGCACTGTCGCCATACGTTTGAATACGATTGGAAAAATTATTCATTTGATGAATCATAACACCTCAGTACAATGTATTGTTGGAATTCGTAATCAGCAGTGTTGTGACTTATTGCTTATGATAAATTGTTGAAAACAGTTATTAGTTCGATTCACACTAGAGGCCTTTTGGTCCGGTGAACGTGTCAACACGGCATTGATTTAGGGCGTTGTATCGTCAGTTCTCAGCAATCAGCACATGTTTTCAAGTCTCCTCCCAACAATTACATGATATTTTGTAATGGAGTATAAGGAATATTTTGACAAGCTGGTTGCTCGAAAAAGTGAAAAATTAATAACAATAACATATCATGGCTTCCTCCTGTTCGGTCTAACAATATATTCAATTTGGTTGGTAACTTGCCTACCTTGCTTCATGAGTGGAAATGGAAGCTCATCTGACCAATCAGAAAACAGCATAAGAGCTGTCGTCACTATGTATCCGACGTATTTTAGAACATAGCCTAATGGCGGCTATGATGTCAGGTTTGAAATTAGCCCTGAAATTCAACAAATTTCAACAACGCATAGACAAATTATTTACATAAAAAATGCGTGAGGAGTATGCAAACTAATTTTGATCCCTATAACAACATATTGGAGTAATTGAATGTCAATTATTATGCAGTATCAGTCATCACGCAGTAGCCTATTGTTATCTCACTAGTACATTATTCAAAGAACAACACGGAAGTACAGTACTTTCCAACGAGTATGTGGGTAGGCAAAATCAACGAATCATTCGAGTGGGAAATGAGCATTCGGTTCCACTTATTTTTCTGCGGCATCAACATATTATGTGAGGGTTGTGGGCACGTGTAGATATACCAAAATAGTACAAAAAGTTGTATTTCGTGCAGAATGAATTTTATTTAATTTTTCATAGCAGAGCGCTTTCGACTAACAGTCATCATCAGGTCGTAACTGTAAGTGAGAAAGCAGCTTTCAGTTATTGAAAAACACCTCAGGGATATTGAAGAAATGTTTTGAATTTCTGAAAGTTAAATTTGAATCAGAAAATTAGTGAAAGTTAATCAACTCTTAGCTATTGGAAAAGACATCATGATGAAATTGAAAATTGAAGAATGTCAAAATTAAGTATTTAGAAATTAGTGGAAGTGATGTTACTTACTCGTATGGTTGATAAGAAAACATCCATAAAATTATCTTCGGTCCAGTTGAGTTGAGTGATATCAACATTATGTCTGATTACAGTACAAACAGATTGAAACGTGTATCCCAGAATGACAAAATATGCAGCCATTATGGCACGAAATCAAATCAATTTCTTTGTGTCAAATAGTTTGTCAGACAGATGAATTCCTTTTGACTTTTGATTACATCTGATCTGACTTGAGTGAGCTCTCATTGGGCTAAACTGGGTATTCCCTGGTGTATTTACTTGTTGACTTGTTGCATTTTCAATTATCCAAATTACCGAGTAAGTAGTCAGGTTCTCATTAGACCATCAGTTCAATAATTGCTCCTTGAGAATCTGGTAGTCTTATCCCCATTTTCATATTGTTGACATTCAGGAATTGTTTCTAACATTAATAAACATTGTTGACAATTTATCTGACATATGCCATGTCGTGTATGTCATGCCAACTGTCGACTTCAAATTTGGTTCGATTATTCCAGTACATTCTTTCACTTGTCAAGTTCACGGCAGTATGACGCAGCCATAATGGCTGTTCAAGAAAATGTTATCTGTAATTATTCCATTTCGGGAAACAAATTTTGATCTGTTTGAATCGTAATGAGCCGTAATTTTTATATTACTCAACTAGACAAAAGATATCTTTATGGATGATTTTCTTGAACCTGACCTGACCTGACCTCACTTTTTTCAAAAGTTTTCAATTCCTAATTTCATGATGATGTCTTCTTCAATAGCTGAAAGTTGATAAATTTTCACTAATATTTTAATTGAAATTCAATTTTCTTCGAAAATAAATTTAAAACAATTTTTTCAATTTCCCTGAGGTCATTTTCAATAAATAAAAGCAGATTACTTACTTACCAGGTACAGGTATTATCATTATTTTGCAGCTGAAATGATATGGAATTCAGAAGAATATCATCTGGCATTTCGTGGGAGACATTTATTGTGAAATAATAATCACAACAAAAAAATTTAACTGAAGACATGCAATATATATCTCGTTGCTGTATCAAAAACCATTAAGAAAGAACATTTTTATGTCATATACAAAAGGAATGGATTACTGATGACAAATGCAATAGAGAAAAAATGAGAAATCATATATAATATCCTCTGAGCATACTCCTTTCCTCACAATACCTGAGTTGAATATCGCCAAGCTTCCAGTTATAGGGAAAGTAGAAATAATATGAAACGGCCATGTACGTAGGAATCACAATAAATTCCAGTTTCTCATTCTGCACACATCAACAGCATTTTCGCAAATGAAAATTGGTCACAACTATAAATATCAATTTATGTCTCTTCGCAGCTTCTCGTGCCAATAATTCTCTAACGTTTCTGGAAGTCTCCCCCTATAAATCACGACTAGATATAAATTAACGGTGTAAGTTCGGTTGGGAAATGTATGATTACAGACCGTGGAGAACAAATCGAAACGAACAATGCCTCTCAGCTAAAGTCTTGTTTACAACCAATTATCATACTTCCGTTGGCTTCTCTATTTAGCACCATCTGGATTCTAACCACATATTGATCTTGGTTATAGCTGGTCATATTTTTGAAATAATTATCAGACCTATCATCTTTTATTCGAGTATGTTGAATGCAGTCATTTTCCATTGCATGACGAGCGAAGTGGTTTTGAATGAAACACGAATTTCACCTTATAACAGTTTTCATAGCTTATATATAGAGTTGTAGGGAGAAATTGCCGAGGAAATTGCTGACATAAGATTTCCGATGCATTAGAGCAAGATATCATCGAATCAGCTCAAAATTTAACCAATATATCACGCGACGGATAATCAAATATTCAACTAGTGTTCGGTAGCTCAACTCTATTTCGAATAGCGGGTTTTGAATCATCCATAAGATATACAGGGTGAGTCGGGAAGGACGCACCAAACTCCTGGTGTGTATTGTACATGTAAAAATGATTTGAAAAAACCCATATGTTCTGATACGATTTTCATTTGTTTTCATTTGAATCGATAAGTGGCAATTTATGAGAATTCAATTGTACAAATTCCATTGTTTGATCTGTTTTGTTGTCATAATGTCATCCACTTTTGATTTAGAAGTTACCCAAAACTACCAGAAAAATTTTCATATTAGAATTTTAGTTCATTAAATGGATTTATCTTTGAGAACAACAAAGAGCACATAAAGAAAGAAAAATAAAATCTATTGTAATCAAACTTTTCAGTTTTTTCACGCAGTTGCTGGTGAATGAAATGTCGTGAAAATGAATACAATGAGTCGTCTGAAGTCGCTGCCTTATTTCCAAAATAACGCTTTAACAATTTGTAAAACAATAGATTTTCAACACGTGGCAAATCGAGTTAAAACATCGCATTGTTCTACTTCACCTATACCATGTTACACTGAAGATTCAGAGAAATGTTTGTTTAATTTAGTAAACTACTGAAATTCTGATTGAAAACAGCCGTTTGGAACCTTCATAATTGAACTATCATTGGAAACAGAATGTTGGAAATTCAATTACTAGCTCGACCATTTTATCCATTCATTGTTTATTATAATAATATAATTATAGTGTGGGTTCATCCATAATTAATGAAAGTAATTATTGAGGGAGTAAGCCATTGAACGCAATTCAATAAAATTATAAATTAAAATAAATCAGCCCAAATGGCGTCGGTATAAACAAACAACGCATTTAATATTGCCCGCTGTTACTGATTGCTATAGTTCATAATTCAATCTAATGATCCAATATGTCATTGGTAGCATGTGCATGCTAATACCCATTCCTTCATCAATTTGATTTGGCTTTTGAATCTTTGAATTATCCAGCAAAAACCTGATGTCACAACTAATTGACATAACCATAAAGGCTGTCCACTATTCCTTGTTGTATTCGAATTTTAAGAAATTATCTACAAGATAAATGATTCAACAATCGCTACAAACTTTCTGTGTTCTCAAGCGCGATTCGATACGAGTTTGAAAATGTTTCAATCATTTCAATTACACTCAGAATATATATCACCTATACCCTCCGATATTTATATTATATTCTTCAGAAATGAAATCGAATCGGAAAAAAATCTTGAAACCATCATGAAGTACTAAGTAGTATAGATATATTTTATGCTATACATTTGATATTAGCACCCGTTTGTAGTGTTTTTTCGAGCGTTTTTTGAATCATCTTGTGTGAGAAGTATTTGAAATCGCATGTGAAATTGATATGTATACTTATTTTTATTTCACCAAAACAAATTGTGTCTCTTCTGTGAACAACATTGACATGAGCCAATACTTTTCAACAAATTTTATCAATCATGATCATGAGAAGTTAGCAATTTCTATTCAAAAATGGAATATAAGAACCTTCGGTGATGATATGTGGAAAGCATTACAGATTATGAACAATGGTATCTCTCCTCATTTATATATAGGATTCAGGAGAGAAATGGACCTGATTATTTTGTCATAGCTTTCCCATGGGCAGAGTTTCATAGCAGATGGAAGCTATTACAGAAAAAAAAGAGAGAATCATGGAAAGAGACGAAGACAGAATTTCCACAATGTACCTATAGAGTTAAATATTCAAATGAAGAAAAGTGTGGGAAAGCTGAATCAAAACCAACTCATATTACACAGGTGCACGGATTCACCTTCCTACTTGTACTTAATTTTGTGTCTATAATATACACTAACCGGCAAAAACAACCGACCGTCAAAAAGTTTTCTCAAATTGTTCGCACCCTCTAACTTTCTCAATCCTAAGCCGGTATTTGTGATATTCCGATCATATTGAATATTCATGATCCAGAATGTTGGCCTAGATATTAGTTTCCGTTAAGAGCTGATGACTTGATCATTATACAGGGAAAATCCACTTCACCCTTTACTTCTTTAACGCCCTGTTGCGAATTTGAGTAGTTGAACTTGTTTTATCATGCTTTGGACTGAAGTGTCACACAATAGTTTCCGATTCACGTCAATCTCTTATTTTCAAGAGAAGTTACGAGTGTTGTAAGGAGGAATGACATTTCTCAATGTCTATCAACAATAATCAGAACCTACATTAATAACTCATTGATCAACAACTTGGAGGATTAATATCGCTTATTTGTACCACATGCTCCTAGCACTCACCAGGAAACACCTCAATTACACAAAAAACAAATGAAAAGCAGACCTGTTGTCAATAATGAGTATGCCCTCCTCGAGTTTGAATTCCAGTATTCAACCGCCGTGGCATCGGGTTTATGAAATTTCTCAAGTAGTCTTGAAGAACTGCATAAAATTCTTGTTAAAGGGCGAATCGTACCTCTGAAAGAGATCCTGACTAGGAGAATGAGCCTCTGGAGTTCATCCCTGAGATGGTCTATAGGTTCTGAATTATTGTTAACACGTTGATCCCTGCGTTAGGGAATACCAAACTCAACTCAGAAACGGTCATATGTTCGGAATATCTGTTAATACTCATCTGAGAACCTAACTGCCAGTATACTGGCAGAGCAATCAATTTTCAGGACTACAAAAATGAACGGCGCACCTATATCGTTCCGCAGCTCCAGACCTGCATAAACACATAACACATTGAAACAGAGAGAAAATTCTGCCAGTTAAGTGGTACTCAGTACATCAGAAGAATCCCAGACTACCGATATTGTGGTAGTCAGGAGTCAACGTGAAAATTTCAATATTCCATACTCTCTTGAAACATTAGTACTCGCACTAGTATAATCTCTCGAGAAGAAGATATCGACGTGAATCTAGAACCATTCTATTAAAAAGAAACGAAAAGGGATCACAATTCAATTCAAAACTTGATAAAGCAGGAGGTTGCAGAATTGTTCTGAATTATTGTTGATAAAAATTTAAAAAAATCCATACTTTCTCTCAAAAAGTGGTTATCGACGTGAATCGAAAACCATTGTGTTGTGAAGGGATCGCACTTCAATTCCAAACATATTCAAGCTAATTTCAATCACTTACCTTTTCCACAGGGCGTTAGGAAGTCATGGGTGAAAGAGTAACTTTTGTTTTTTCCTGATGTATAATGATCAAGCCATCCCCTCTTCCTAGGAATCACTATTCAAAATGAAATTTGGAGACATAAATATACGATTTGATCATAATCAAACGAGAATTAAAAAAGTTACAGGAAGAACAATTTGGCTGACTTTTCTGGTGGATAGTTTTTTGCCGTGGATTCAGCAAAACCCAAGAATTAATGAGATTCAATTAATTTTCAGATGATCAGGTATGGTTTTTCCATATACAGATTTTCATTCAAGGACATATTTTTATATACAATTACAAAAAAAATCACACCATTTCTTTCTGATGAGTATTCTTCATTATTCTTCTTCTGTTTCTTGATTCTGATTTATTTGAGGTTATAATTTTCAGATTCATCCCCATGTGATATGGTGTAATCAATTATTCATAGTTTTTATTGTAATAGGTATTAATTACGTTACAAAGCCGATATGAAGCAAATAGCATCGGCCGTGTGTAGTTCATGACTTTCCGTTACCCACTCAAAGAGGGAAGGAAAAAAAAATCATGTATGTACCTCGTTATTCCACAGAAGTATCCAAAAATCGTGTTGTTAAGGAACAGTCAATGGCCGTAGGCTGTTAACATTAACTTTCCAATTATTATTGTCATCTGGATACCGTCAAATCAAAATAACAGTATATGGGATTACGAAAATCATTTCGAAACACATTTTTGCCAGATAATGTACTAGAGAGAGACTGTACACTATTCAATCTGTCATGGAGTTGATGATTCAGTGGGTGGTCATAAAAAATCTCGTATGAACCAGAGTATTCTAAAGTATACCGAGATACCCAAGTTCTGTTTGTAGAAGGCGTACATTCCTCTTTATTTTTGGGATTCTCTCCCTTCATTTCTGAGCATGTCATAATCAGTACAAACTATTTGTTTTAACAACAAATCAGATGATCATCAGAATGTCAAATCCAGTAGCTTATACATTGCCTATCATTTCCTATAATTGAGGAGTCTCAATTGATCAATAATTGGAATTAATCTGCGAAAAGAAGAAAGGTGGGAAGAAATTTCTCAATGGAGTAATTATTTCGAACATTTTTCAATCAATTCGTGTTTTAATTCCTTTTCTTTGGTTTCTGATGTTGAAATATCAATCGCAAATCATCTGATTCATTCTCATTCAAAGTATATTGATATGATATATTCAACATATAGGTACATTCATCGTCACCAAAACGAGGAGAAAAATTTGAAAAATCTGAGAAATGAAAATATATATATATATAATCTCTCATAAAAAAGACGAAGATCTATCGCATACTCACCCTGAACATGAATAAAACTTGAGCAGTAAAGTGAACAATGTCAATTTGAAATATTCCAAGCTTCCCGACTGGCTTACAATGTATTTCACTCAGCTATAAAACTATACGGACCCTATTTGTCTGTCGGAAAGTTCTGATAAACTATGTTTATTTCATCCATGCCCGCCAGTCCTTGCTTACTAGATCAGTATAGTAGAGTAGGTACTACTATCAGATCCAAACTTTTTCTTATATGAACTGATTCTTTGGAAGGGACAGATATCATGAGGAAGGATATAAAATACTATGTGTGCCCTACTTCCTATCAATCAATATATAAAATCGAATCGAATAATCAAGTCACACAAATAGGTTCAGTTGAAAGACAGGGAAGTTGATTATGATAATGAGAAAATTAATGTTACTGAGAATGTGAATCCTTTACAACTTATACTTCATTTCATTCAAAATGAGTTTCCCAAAATTCATTAAGAACAAATATTCAGTATCCAATATTTTCTTGAATGAACCACAGGATTTGAGAATGAAAATTATTAAAAGGCTTTCTCATGAAATGAAAAGTTGATGTCAGTATTTTATGATTTGTTCTAAGCCAGTTCACCACACTTCATATCCACAACAACTGCATATATACAGGGTGTATCATTGGGAAAGGTAAATAATTCAACTGTGGATAGGGGTCACTGGGGTTATTTAAAAAACCAATAGTAAATGGGTCTTCGACTTCTTATAACCGATCAATTTTGTCCATATCTTCATTGTCTCATAACTTTCCAATCAACCTGAATGTATTGTTGAAAATTTGTACATTTGCTCAATCTACCCTGTGGAATTGATTGAGGCAACAACAAAAGATAAATTCCAGGTCCGGCTTCACTTAAAATCCACAAATTCTTTCTGCCAGAAAACAACACCCTATACATTCGAATTTCTAATTTTTTTTGCCATATCTGAAAAGAACATCCAAATTTTTATTCAACGATGTGCTTTCTATTCGTGCACAGACGATTTCAACTATTCATATTATGTGCTCAAAATATTATTTTTGCTCATTTTGGGGTACAAAATTGGAATCAGACGAGATTTATTAATTTTATTACTTCCTATACAGCATACGTGAGTATTACATTCAGAAGGAGTATTTCATATCGTTCTTTGTTCCAGACTTAGTTCAGGTCCGTCATCAAAACTATACAGGGCTTTTCACGATGAGCGTTAATTCTACGTTTTCGGCAAACCAGGCAACGGATAAATCTGGGATGTCGATGTCGACAAAATTGATGAAACACCCAGTATCTCGGTTGTAAGAAGTCGAAGACCCATCAACCATGGGTTTTTTGAAATCACCCCAGTGGCCACTATCCACAGTTGAATTATTTACTTTTCCCAATGAAAAACCCTGTATAGTTGATATTATATTGGCAGATTCTTTAGGCAGATTCTATAAGCTTCTTCCTCGGCTTCCTCTACATTTTAGTGAGTACTTCGAGTCAAATGAATGAAGGTACCTACCTAGAATAGAATAGATTGTGAATGAATAGAGTCATTGAGTCCACATCAACTTGCAGAGATTTAATCAATTTACTCGAAGCATTCTCAAAAGAATGAATATTATGATGAATCATGAATGGATAAACATTCGATTTCCAAGATCTAATGAAATGTCTATCTGTTTGGGTTAGGTCTGCATATAGGCACAAACTTCTAAAAACGCAATTTCCTGTTTCGTATAGTGGCACCTTCATCACCTTCTGAACATGGAATTGTGTGTGTTATCATCTGTAGAAATAAATTAGTCGAATGATTACGATATGATAATCATATGAGGCATTTGTTGATCACATCAGAGGTACGTATCTTGAGCTCCAGAGCATATATATACATTATTCGACATGTCCTGTGTACATACGGATTTATTCAAGACAGAGCTAGAGGTATGTATACTATCCAAACTATACATCAGAGCTATAGGGCATCAACAGTATCCTCCATCCAGTTTTTAGCATCCACTGTTTAAGCAAAAGTGATCTTCATGATGAAGCAATTATGAGTTATGACGTCACGTATAATGTTAAATGAATTTCTACTCCGGGCGACGTTTCTATGAATTCCAGGGAAAATACGTTCGTGTGTTTGTGTGAATAGCCTGGAATGACGAATTATGGAGGACTTTCAGGATTTGTCGTTTTCGTTTCACAGCTGATGAACAACACAATTCGTTGGACAGTAATTACTAAGTTCTCAAATGTTATGCTGCAAAACCATTTTATTGTTGGCTACGAATATGAAATTGTGATAATAGCTCTCCCTCAACAAATGGAAACAATGTTGTCGAATGAATTGTTTCAGTGAAGTGTAAGTATAAGTCATCAAAAATATCCAGCAACGAATTTATTCATTACTGCAACTCGTAACACCTTCTTCAATGAATATACAGAACTATCCAACGAAATAAGTTACTAAGAAATTGCCAGCTTGATAAGTATTCATTGATTTCACTTCGAGACGATCGTAAATGTTGCTGCATTTTGAGACAAGGATATGTCCTAAGTATAATAAAATGCTGAGAGATTGGAATACAAATTGGATGAATTTGAATCATCAATGATTTTATACACATGATTGTCGTCATATACCTGAAAAACATTGTTTCGAAATTAAAATCTTGCACAAATCTATGAAAGAATACATTGTCCTCGATCTATCAGGTATATATGCAGCGTGAAACGTGGATTCTACTGGTTACTACTGAATAATACACAAAGTCATTTCCACGACAATTTATTGTGAAATCTGACGGGTTCATTGCACAGAACTGTTTATTGTCAATGATCACATCAAAGGAACATGTTTTCGGATATACGTGAGTCCATCATCAGCCTCATAAGAAATTACATAGTCATGAAGGTGAGAGAAATTTTTCATCTAATAACCGTAGAGAATCAAAAATACATAGAAGTTAAATGGTTTATTGTTTTCGTAGGGGTTTTTTCATGACTTAATATATTCAATAACTCTGTAAAATTTCAACATATTTCCACAACGATGCAACAGCGTATTCGCCATGAAAAGGGTTTTGAAATTATGTGTTGGAAGTTGGGTAGTTCCAGTCGAAATTTCATAGTTGGGGTTGCCAGGGTTTAGGACAATGAACATATATCAAGTTGGTACGAATGTAGAAATGCTTCCATCATGTATAAAAATCATTGGATCCTGGCGATTTCTGATGAAGGATTCGGTTATCTACCTGGCTTGAGATGTATAGGATTCCTCTGGTGTGCCCACTCTTCAATTGTTTCGTCAGACTAGCTCTCGATGTGAACAATTGAATGCGGGTTTCAGAACGTGGGGTTATCATATTCGATGATAGATGGCGCGAACGATGGACAATTTCTTGGAACAATTTCAAAATGCGTTTCGAATATTATTATGAAGTTGAAATAGACTTTCAAGGATGTGTTTTCATCCTTTCGAGACCTGAAGAGTCCGTTTATGATGCACGAATTCGATAATAACTGATGATTAGCATCTAGAGAAAGGACCTGAAAGAGACAGAGCGCCACAAATAATCCGTGTGGAAACTTCTTGATCTTGACATATCTGTCACGAGTGTCATGTTTCCGACTTACTCATGGTTTTGTTCGAATTTTGGAAATATATTATAAATCGAGACAAGTAGTTTATCAAGCAGATATTGTTATTATATTATGAGTTGAGGTATTGTTTTCATCGTGGACTGACTGCTGCAATATGAACATTCGTTTTGTTTTGTGTATCAAAAGTGAGTGAATTAAATATTATCACAGAAATTTCTTGAGTTGGGACTTGTGTCGTTCCTGAATTCACCATTGATAGTCGAAGATATAATGCATCGTTTCCATTTTAACAAAACATTGTGAAAATCAGAATGTGAACTCGAATGAATGAGTCATGATACCTGTGAAATTCGGCTCGAAACTCCGGAAATTTAGCTATTTTTACAAAGTAGGCGATATCGAGAGATTTCGAAGCTAATTTCAATAGGACGTGATAATACCATTTGACTTTCTATACATCTATATCTAGTTATCGGAGGGTCAATTTTTCGTTGAAAGACTCTGTATATGTTTTGTTACTACTGATTTTTTTTTCAGATTGCTCACAAGAGGAGAGCAACTGAATGATATGTCGTTGCGTTGCAATCGCATCTTATTTGCCGGTTACTTAAGCAAGTGAACTGAAGAGTATCATACTGTTTCACAGTCATGACCAGCTACGAGCACAATGAACGTAAATCACTCGTGATGTATCCATTAAATTATTCAAACAAGGCGTATAACAAATATTCTATTCGTATTGATTCAATCCTGTTTTTAGGCATTCCCCCCACCTAGTTTCCTGTTTATAATCTGAACTACCAATTTCCTGTTGTTTACCCGATAAGATTTATTACCGGTGCGTACGTTTACGTCTAGTCCAGCTCTATCATGATCGATACTGTGTGTTGAACATATCAATTAAATTCTAATTAATGTTAGAGAACGAGTTCATTGCGATAATTACGAATTTGGTGAGGCTGAAACAATAATCATTTTTGGTAGGTCAATGCCATATATTTTCGTGGTATATACGGAATGACAAACAAAGAAATATCACCAAACTCAGTACTTCAGTTGATTTCGCATACTACATCATTGTACAAGCCATATGATCCTCCTTTGTAGAATTTCCTATCTTCATCTTGTATAGTTGAAAAACAGCTTCCCGAACTACACATTCTGACAGACTGTCCGATGTCCAATCCCCTATAATCATATATATACAGCATATTATAATAGTATGAGAGCCAGCGATCGGCAGACTGACGGTATAGCAAACTCCATATTATTGACGCTAGGTATACTATTTCACTTGCCGTAGGTGAAATGGGTATTCCCTATCACCGTTGACGGTTCCTTTGGGCGTGTTCATAAGTCAAAAAGCGTCAAAAACGTAATCGCAGCATATTTGCTGTTTCAATATCTCAAAGTACACTTATTACGGTTTCAAGTATATTTCATAGAATCTCAAAAGTTCGAGAAATTCATATAACATTTAGTTATATCAGAAAAAGCAGAAATTCAAATAGGTGATTCATATTTTTATTATGCCTATATAACCCTAACAACACGGATTTTGTACGAAAAAATCTATTGAATTCATTATACGTGTGAAGAAGTCCATATTGCTCAAAGTGGAGTGGTAGTGTTTGAAGGAATAATGATTTTGTGATTTATTCTTCCTTCATAATTCATTATACATATTCAACAATTCATATTCGAGATGGTATAGAGAGGAAGGGACAGGTCTATATGGTATATACTAACTTTGCCAGAGTATTTGACAAAGTTGACCATGCCATATTGCTGAAAAAATAGTCTCCTTTGGAGTGAGTGATGCATTATTAGAGTTGTTCTCAACATTTCTGCGGGATAGATGACAATATGTTATAGCTTCGAATAAGGAATTAAGTCTAAATCCTATCTGGCAAGAATACCACAAGGGTCAAATTTGGGACCTCTTTCCTTTCTATCATCCGTCAATGACTTACCTTCTGAAGTTATATAGCAGTGCTTACTCTTTGCAGATGATTTCAAGATCTTCTTGGGAATTGAGGATCAGAAAATGAATACTTTCAACTGCAGAATGATATTGATAACATTTATTATTGATAATGAACTGTACTTCAACATTGAAGAATCGTTATCACACGACCCACAGTCGCAAAAAAATAAAATCTTTATATCTACACTATGGGAAATGTAGCTCTGAATAGAGTGAGTAAAGTGGTGGATCTAAGCATTGTATTCTCTCCCAATCTCAGTTTTCAGTCACACATACATAGTTCTATCTCCCGAGCATACAAATCAGTTGGTTTTATGAAGCGCTCAACACTTGAATTTGGTTCTGTTCACTGTATAATATACATCCTCACAACACTCAGGATAGAAGCAAATTGTATAGGGATGTTCCATATGAAATGATTTTCTGAACATAGGAAATGTTACTCGAATAGAGATCGACCCTCCAAAACAAATATCTCAAGTATCTCATAATTATAATTATGATATTATCAAAAATTCAACCCATCCTTAGGTTTTGTGTCTTATCGGCTCTTGAGGCGTGAGTTGAATATCACAAGATTAGTGTATAGGAGAATCCACCTTGGCCGGCTTTTTCTATAATAAACTGATGAATAACCATGTAGACTTTCATGAATTCCTGCGCATCGAACACTTTTTTTGTCAACACTACATATTATACTCTTGACCCATTTTGCCAATTATACAATCGATACTATCCCGAATATAAACTGGATATATTCAGATCCAGCCTCGAATCATTCAGAATGGCCGTTTTTGAAATAAAAATTGAACACCAAAGTTGTTCTGGTACTGAATCCCTGACAATCCTTTTTTCAATGTTATGTTGTTTTTGAGCATATCTACTGATCGTTACAGGAATATGTAATCAGGGGAACCCATATTTGAATGACTCTGATGAATAAATGTATAAATGAATATATGAATATTTGAAAAAGCAGACACATAGGTCGTTTATTCTAATATGCGGCCAGGCAGACGATATAATAACAACTACAAAATTGCCTCAATGCTCAAAGTGGAATGAAATGTTCAAAAAATTCAAAGAGCTAAAATTCATTTCCACACAATGTTCATAAAATAAACAACAATGGTAGATTTCGGAACAAAAACAACTTCGTTCCAGGATAATGCCACGCAGAACATTGAATTGTATCCTCCCGGAATCTATGAATAGACCCGTATACAAAAAAAGATTTGATGAATGCCTATTGATTTCGATTTAGCCAGGCCGCGCTAGACACCTGCAGACCAGTTTCGAGCTCTTTGAGTCTCATTAGTATCTGTTATGGTTACCGAGATCCTAATGATACCCCTCGAATTTGGGACACCCTGTATATTCGTTAACGAAATAGTATACACTATTCTATATAACAATCATTAGTCTTGAGAATCCTTACGATGAATTGAAGAGATCCATCCGTCGTTAACAGTAGATTATTCCTTAATCCTTATCGTCCGACTAAGCGAGGGGTGAAATGATATGGATCGATTTAGGTTGAGATTCATATTCCTCAACTAATCATTTAAGAATGACTGCTAACGAAGCACTAGTTATAGAGTCGTTAGGTGCGCTTTATGGCGTTTTATAGTAGCATTTTCACTAATGAACTCCTGAAATCAACGTAATGCCTCAATGGGCATATAGGGTAGGAGATATCCCGATGAAAGGGATGGACATCCGGAATATAATCTCGTGAGGGATAACGAATACGTCGTATGTAAAAACTCGAAAAGTTCAAGTGAATTGTAAAAGATTATACACTGTATCAGTGTACACTACCGAAAATAAATTCCTATATTGAGATTTTTGTTCTTCGTAAGGTTTATTCACTTCTTCTTCTTCTTCTTCTTCTTCTTCTCTGCACAGGTGGGCGGATGCGTAGACCCCTGCACTCAGGCCTCTTCAGTCGGGCCCATTGTGCGCCCACTTGTCCTGTGAATCAGCTGGGCATGCCGATTTCTTTGACGAAATTCAGCAGCTTCCTCAGCTGAGTCACTTTCACATCCTTTGGGTGCAGTACAATGCTCCCAAAGGCAGCTTTCCTCTGATGCACCAGCGCGGGGCATTCAGTGAGTATGTGTGATGATGTTTCATCATCCTCCAAGCACCATCTGCAGATGGGATCATCTTTGATCCCTATGAGTTCTAGGTGCCTGTTGAGGTGGTTGTGCCCAGTTAAGAGCCCAACTACCATCTTGAGATCCCTTCTATTAAGTGACAGGATCTCTCTCGTGAGCCTTTTTGAAGGTTCCTTTATATGGAGCTTTGATTGTCTCATTCCTGGTGTGTCCCACCATGTTTCAAGGAACTGCCTCTGTAGCATTTCCTTCATGAAGGACATAGCCGTACTATTGGGTATTCCCAATATCGGTTCTGGTCCAATGGGTGTCGTTCCTGAACCGATCTTGGCTAATCTTTCTGCCTCCTCGTTCCCCGGGATACCAGAGTGTCCCGGAACCCACATGAGGCTGACTTTCCTAGTTTTTGCCATATTTTCTGAGGCACTTCTACACTCGGACACCAATTTAGTTGTGATCCTATTGGATCTCAATGCCATAATAGCAGCTTTACTGTCCGAGCATATGGTGACTGGTCCACGTCCACTTCTGCCGAAATTTTCTTGGACACACGTCAGAATTGCAAACACTTCGGCCTGGAACACTGAAGCGTATTTGCCAAGAGGTACTGAGATTCCTTTCCCTGTTCCTCCTTCATATACTCCTGCACCAGACCCGCCACCAAACCTTGAGCCATCCGTGAACCAGGTTGATTCGTTGGCAGGAAGCAAGCCTGGTGTATTGCCAGTCCATTCCTCTCTTGTAGGAAAAATGACATGCGGAGCTTTATTGAAATTCAGAACTGGCAGAGTGCTGTCCCTTACCATCAGCAGACTGGGACAGCTCTCTTCGGCCTTGTTCCATATTAGGGAGTGTCCATAGTCTGCCTTTTCGATCCATTGGTTTGCACCTTTGAGTCTGTAGGCAGTGCGCATGGCTTCATGCTCTACAATCAGATGTAAAGGGGGCAGACCTAGTAGGACCTCAAGGGCCCTAGTAGGCGCTGTCCTCATAGCACCTGTCATTCCTAAGCAAGCCAGTCGCTGAACTCTATCCAGTTCATGTCTGGTTTTGCTCTTTTTAGTACTGGTCCACCATACGATGGACCCGTACGTTAGTGTTGGGCGAATAATTGCCGTGTATATCCAGTGAAGGGTCTTAGGTGATAGGCCCCACGTGTTCCCGAAGGCTCTTCTGCATGCCCAGTAGCAGCATATAGCCTTCTTGGTGCGATTACCTATATGCTCATTCCAGGTCAACTTGGAGTCGATTGTGACTCCAAGATATTTGGTTCAGCCTTTGTATTGAAGACACCTTCCTGAGAGAAAAACCTCTGGAAGTGTCCCTATTTCACGTTTCTTGGTGAATAACACCAGATCCGCTTTTTCAGGATTCACTCTAAGCCCACCGGCGGAGCACCACTGTTCCACTTTCCTGAGAGCTCCCATCATGGAGTTCCCTAGGTGATTCACCGGTTTATTCACTTCAGAAAAAAGTTCGTAGAAATAGTTTCAGCTATTTCTCGATTGTGATGTCATGTTCACACAGAGCTAATATTTGCGATTTTGCTAGCACGACTACGACACTGCCGTGTCCATTCATAGGTTTGGTTATCAAGAAACTCTGAATGTGTATCGACTGTAATGAGACGTCATCTTATTATAGGTCACTTTATATAGGGAATGATATTGTTTGTAATTTGATTTTCTGATTAGTAAAAAAATAAAAACCAAATAATGTATGGATGCCTGTAAAATAACTATGATCAGGACGAAACATGAATATATATTTCAATAATATCTAGAACACTCTCATTTCTCACAGTTCAAACTCGAAATCAATGAAATCAAAATAAAAGTTTTCAATGGGCCCAGAGTGGATTGTCATTGTTTCCAAGGAATTGGTGAAGTATACCTTGCAACCGTGCGCAAAACCAGATTAACACCAAATCAAGCTGATCGCTGCGAATGTATTGAGGTTATGTTATTTCTAGTACTAATTTATGGATGCCTGTGAAATGAATCAGATCAGGACGAAACATGAATATATATTTCAATAATATCTAGAACATATTTATTCCTCACAATTCAATCTTGAAATCAATAGTATCAAAATAAAATGCTTCAATGGACCCAAAGTGAATTATCATTGTTTCCAAGATTTATACCTTGCAACCGTGCCCAAAACCAGATTTACACCAAATCAAGCTGATCGCTGCGAATGTATTCAGGTTATGTTTCTACTACTAATTTATGGATGCCTGTCAAATGATTCAGATCAGGACGAAACATGAAATACATATTTCAATAATATCTAGAACACATTTATTCCTCACAGTTCAATCTTGAAATCAATAGTATCAAAATAAAATGCTCCAATGGACCCAAAGTGGATTATCATTGTTTCCAAGAAGTATAGAAGGTAGATAGATAGATAGATATTTATTTCCCAAGATAACTGTTTACAATTCCAATACAATGAGGTGTCTTAATGAAATATTGACAAAATTATCAGATGCCATTTAGGCTTGGGGAAATGGTTGCTGTTTATTCCAGTATAATTAAGCATATTGATAAGCATTAGTTTGAGTAAAAACTTACAAAAAATAATAATAGTGAATTTGACACAAGTAATTCAACCTAAAAAGAACATTATGAATTAGCGAGGAAGTTTTTATTGAAGAATTCTGTGGTGTCGTAAAAAACATGGTGGTGTAGGATTTTCTTTAGCTCAGATTTAAATTTCCTAACTGTACTACTTTTAATGCGTTCTGGGAGATGATTATAAATCTTGATTCCCATATATAGTGGACCGTTTCGTGTTCTATTATATCTATAGTTTGGCAATATAAGTGATTGATTGCGTGTCGCGTAAGAATGTTTGTCCGAAGAGCGGGTCAATTTGGAATTGTTTTTATGTATCAACAGAGATACTTTATAAATATAAAAGGAGGTGAGTGTAAATATTTTGTGATTTTTGAAGTAATCGCGACATGAATCTCTAGAGCTCAGACCAAAAAGTGAACGGATGGCTCTCTTTTGAATAATGAAGGTGGTGCTTGACTGAACAGCAGTGCCCCAAAATTCGATTCCATACTGTAAGATACTATGAAAATGAGCATAGTACACTGATTTAGCTACTTTCAGATTGGTACTCATTTTGATAGTTCTTAAGGCGAATGTAGCTCTGGATAATCTATGATTCAATTGATTTATGTGTTCAGCCCACGTTAATTTTTTGTCAATTGATATTCCCAAAAATTTGGTCGAATCTTGTGAATTAAGTGGTGTTTCATTCAGAGTTATCTCGATGTTTGAGGTGTTAGCATATAGACTGAAGAGTATGCAGTGTGTTTTATTGATGTTGAGGGAGAGCTTATTTGCTAGGAACCAGTCGAAAATGTCATTCATAATTTCCTGAGCTGTATTTTGTAATAGTTGGCTATTTTTTTCGTGTATAACAATACTAGTATCATCCGCAAATAGTGAAAATGTCACCGATGGGAAGTTACAAACAATATCATTGATATAGATAATAAATAAAGTAGGTCCCAGAATGGAACCTTGAGGCACCCCCGTCAGAACTGGCGCGCTTTCAGAGTAGTGAGTTTGTAAAGTGTCTCCAGATTTATGTTCCAATTTAACTAGAAATTGTCGTTTCAAAAGATAAGTTCTGAACCAATTCAGAGCCATACCCCTGATGCCATAGTATTCCAATACCTTGCAACCGTGCCCAAAACCAGATTCACACCAAATCAAGATGATCGCTGCGAATGTATTCAGGTTATCTTCATAGTATTATATATGCGCTGTTTAAATTGTATTCGCACTTGCATGTTGATTGTGATTGTGATCAAGTTGCTGATGAGTAAGTAAAACTTTTCGTTTTCTCCGTTTTCATTTCGGGCGAGAGTTTGGGCTTGTTCGGAGATGTGTACTTATCCCACAGGCAAAGATATTAGATATTATACACATGTTCACACTAGACATATCCAACGTTTACGTCATCGTTTTCAGCCAAAATATTTCTCAATAATTGCTTGTGCCTCTCCATCATTCCAACTGTAGAATAAAATCTGAAAAAATTTTCGGATCTTATTTCAATCTTCATCATTGGTAATGATCATAATTAGTTTTATAGAGAAAAACCAATCAATTCAATAATATATCAAGTGATGATATGAATTAGTTATGGAATAGACAGGACTTTTACTAATTGGATTCATATTCCCGGAGACGATGTTGAATTCATAAATAGTGATACATTCAATCCAAATTCTGCTTTATAATTATTCACGTCAAAATATGTTGAGTCTTAATGTCAACTACAGAATGACAAAACAACGCTAATTGAATATCTGATGGGAGATTGACTCTCTGAATTGGAATTTATAATTACTTCATAAATGAAGATCTTCTAATGACTATTCAGCCATCCTAAATTCGAACAAAAGAAATCGGCTCGGAATAAATATCTGAGAATTAAAATCTGTTTGAGTGCTTGTCAAAGGCGAACTGAAAGGGCAATTCTACCCCACTCTTGACAAACAAGAAAAAATGAGGATGATACTGAAAAAACGAAACAATTTCACAATCGAAAGCATCACAGACGATTCACAGAAAAGAACTGACCTCTTTAGTTACGAGCGGCTGATTCTTCAACCAAACGCTTTTTTGCCTCTTCGTATTTTGTATGCCTCACATAAAGGGATTCGAGTGATTTATCAGGAAACAAGGATTCTCTCGTTCAAGAACGTATACAAAATATACTTCATCGATGAATTTGAAAATCTCATAATAGAATTTTGAGGTGGGGTTTGGTTGAGTTCAATGTGAGTGAGTAGAAGGCAGGTATACCTCCACTATTTTGCCAAAACCGAGTATTCCGCCAACTATGATCCTGTTATAATATATCGTCGGCTCACTATCGAAACCTCGTAAGTCCGAATTCTAGGAAATTGTAGGTTTGAACATTTCCACCTTATACGAAATTCAGCACACCCATCACCAAATCATCGTAAGTCTATGTTGTTGGTAGCGACATCTATATTAGATATAATCTGAATCTCCTAGCTCTACTCTGACAGATTTTGAACTCAAAAACTAAGTCTGCAAGAGAGAATAGGATTGAGTTGTGCTTGTTGAGAAAGTATATAAATCTCTATTGTTTGATTCAATATTTGAATTGCAATCCATGTCAGACACCATAGTAAGTTTATGATGAACTATTTGGTCAATCTTCTCGAATATTTCTGCAGCAATGCGAAGGACAATCTTGTTTTGATTCTTCATGTGAACAGACTTACGAGGTTCTGATCTGTTTGTTATCTATCTAGTAGAGGACTTGTGAGCTCTTGAGGAGATATTTGTTATGGATATTTGTATAATTTTATTTTGTTCATTGCAAAATGGAGATATTGATTGAAATAGTTCGGTTCATTATTGATGAACCCATATTTCTCATCGTTATCAAAATTGCCGCTGATTTGCTACTTTTGGCAAGGCCAAACTAAATGACAATTTTCACTAGTAATTGATCAAAACCAATTCAGTCTGAATAATGTTCAATTTATATTTCTGAATACTTCGTATGCCATTTATTTGAACATTGAGAATATAAATCTTCTCAGAATGTTGATTGTGTTCATCAAGCAGGTACCTTCACAAAGGAGGAATAACATTGAAAAAATAGAATTGAATTGTCCGAAGTACCAAGTGGAAAACGTTTCTTCCCCTTCTGAAGAATTAGCTCTGAAAGACGTGGTTTTGACAGTAAGCCGACGACATGCTCGGTTAATTTTTGCTTGCTCTCTTAGCATCCTGTTCCTTTATGTTGCATATCATATCATGATAGTATTTGTATGGATGATAGGCCTGGTATGTTAGGCTATTCCAATATTCAGATATTTTGGTCTTCCCATTCTTGGCAGTGCTATCGGAGGTGAAACATTGAAACACAACCTCACTTTCCTTATTTGTCCACAAAGGAATGAAATAGTTTTCCAAAATCATTGTGGCAAAGGAATGTTTTCTTTTTGGCTATTCATCAATTCATCAATTGTGCTGTTGCACAATGCACATAATATGCAGTAAGAGACTGAGGAATAAGATTTTCCAGGTAAGTAGTGATCTCAAAGTACTGTAGTGAAAGTGTTCATTATGAAATTCAGTCATTTCTCATCAGAAGAAATGTATCTAACACACCTGACAATATTATCATTTCGTCAGCATGTGAGACCACTCCTTCTGTTCGATTGCACGAATCCAAGCTTCTTGCCCTCTTTTAGAAACCTCACAAGTTCTTCTTGTGTAAGATTTACATACTTGCTCGATCTGTATTTCATTCATTCTCGGGATCTGATTGATTCGATAACTTGTTTTTGAATAATCACGGCAAGCAACCATTTTTTGTCGCACAGCCAAACACAGTGAAATATATAGAGACATAAATATTTGCTATTATCATTGTTGATATGCTAACTAACCTAACATTTTCCACTTTCTTTTTCCTATACCTGGCACTGGCGCGGTATTTGCTATTAGGGCTGACACCTTGTCCAAATGAATTCATCGATTTATCGATTGAATAGAATACACAGATGGGTCAGTCTTTGGTTGTATTTATATCGAAACTACAATTCGAACATCCTCGAAAATTTAATAAACCTGATCTGTAAATGTAGATGGAATATTCTCACCACACGGATTATTTGTTGCATTGCATACATATGGAATGTCATCCACGTTCCGGGTATAGTATTGGATTCGTGCCTGTTTTATCTGATGATGTCAACACAAATTGTAACAAAGTAAAGTCATCGTTCACCAATATTCTATTGTAAAGTAGTCTGAGGTCCTGCTTCTATCTACTCACCTATATTATTATAATGAAGGTATTATAATTATCTGTCTAGTAAGTCACATTGGTGGTAACTTCACATATTTGTTCCAGTTAATATTTTCGGTTGCAAAAATAGCATGTTCCATTCCATTCGGATCAAAAGTGTAGTTGACTCGCAAATTTTGCTTGCAAAATTCGCTTGTCATTTTTCATCCTAATAAAACAATATAATATTCATCAATTTTTTAGGTATCCACCAAATATTGAAATTTTATATTTCGTATGTTTTTAAGTTCAATAACTAGTCGTGATATAAAAATAAAAAAGTGCAATGAAGGAAATCACATAATACTTAGAAGTTTTTTCAAACCTAACCGCAGCATTCCACATCCCTATTTTATGTGTTATCACATTATTTGGAAAGTAGCTCAATACCATTAAAGTTTTATTGGTGATCTTCTACCGCTTTATAGGGTCGTTATTTCCACATTTTGAATTCATTTGGAATATGTGACCTGAAACGGTTTTTTATCTGATGTCCATGTATACTATATAACCCATATTAACCTATTTATTATTATCTACTCAGTATAACAATTATTATGCTCATTTATCGAAACGATTACTTCGGAAGACCATTCCTTTTTGATTGAACACTCAATAAAAAGAAACAGGAATATGCTACTGAATAAATGAAATTGATGATTTCAAATTACAATGACAATAACGCTCTGATTTATAATTCATTAATGAGGTGTCACGTCAATTATTAATTTTTCCGTCGACCTCGTATTAACGACGACTAAGTTCAATATATGTATATGAAATCGTTCATTAATGACCGCTATTAATGAACGATTTGTCTATTAATGCACGATTGTTTTATAGGCAACCAAACATACACCGCGTGCATTCATTGTTTATGCTATAACTTACGGAATCTGCATTTAAATCGAAAATATAGATTTCATCGACGATTTACCGTTAACGCGGGTTAGCCTTTCCAAGTTTCTGACACGATTTCAATCCCTGTTTTCTAACACAAGGAATTTATTTTCTATGTTGATCATTTCGACAAAAAATGTCAAATGTCACTAATGTTAGTAACAAGGCTACTGGGTGATTCTTAGTAGTTTCCGGATGAATGATGAATTCGCGAACCAAGTTTTCTTCATTGCAGGAGAAATGAGAAATATAGTCGACGGAAAAATTTGGTAACCAACTCGTATATTAAAAGGCGATTAATGCACTAGTTGGTTAAATAACTATTTTGTGCTATCATCTTGTGTACAACGGTTGAGTTTAAAAACAGCTTAGGCTGACATTCCGCCTCCGAACAACTTTATGATCGAAGCATTCCGCCCTTTCACCAATAATTATTGTAATATCGTATCTCCACTTGGATCCTTGTTTGTATGTACTTTGGTGAATAAAGACATATCATTATTATTATTATCATTATTATTATTATTATAATTTAATTATGAATTATGTAACAAGTGTTATAAATATACTTTTAGTAACGAGTATTTTGAGCAGCAGGGCGGAGCGAGTGATCAATAAATGAGTGTCTAGAAGAGTTTATAAACGCGAAACATACTATACTTTTCCGACGAACTCATAATTCCTCTGTTCGACAAGATCATATACATAATACTGCAACTGCATGCAACCAACGAGACACGTTTAAGTAGTGATATTGGTTGTTGATGTGAATAGGTTAGATAAGGAACGATGAATTGCTTACTTACCTTTGTGAATAAGAAGTTTTCATCTGACGTATATAGAGAATAAAAACTCTTCGATTAGTTGAGGTATATATCCAAGTTTTCGATTTCACAGGTGTGTATACATATTCTGATCGCATAATTTTGCACACATAAATATTATGTTCCACGTTTATTGTCATCTACACCTACTAAAGAATGAATTGCCATTGCACGACGTGCGGATAATTAAAACAACCCGAAAATCTCACTGGTATGAAACATTTATATTCATTTTAGTTGCTTTAGAGTGTAGACTATTTATTGTATGCACTATAAGAAGCCGTTATCCCTTTTACTTTTCAACCGTTCTTCCCGATATTTGTATTTCACCTCAAAACAAAAAAATAATTATTGTTATATGTGATTGTTGTATAGTTAAATTTCTCAATGAGTTATAATTTTATTTTATTTTCCTTTTTATCTGATATGAAGCTCGTAGGAAAAACGTTGTTCCTAACACGTGCGTAAAGTATCTTTTCCGCACGCAAAAACTTATTCGAACTTCGCTTCGCGTCGTTCGCCTAACTGTATTTTGCATGTGGAAAAGTAACACTTTGCGCACTTGTTAGGAAAATAACTATTTGCGGACTATGTGCGGAAATGGTGGTAACAGAATATAATGGTCATATCAGGCATATTCAGCTCGGCTGTTTGATGCCGTTGAATTGGACTATGAACTCGTATGCTCAAACTTGACGTGCATAGACCCAAACGATTTACGCTCTGAACTTCAGATGTTCACTCACTTCCTTTCAATGAAAACACTACAAAACAAAAATGTTTCTTGCATGAATAAGCGCTGTTACCTCGATGATCTGTCTGCCTTTATCTATGTAAATTTCAAACTCTCTTGAATTTCGTATACCTCAAGCTGACCTTCGTACTCCAACAGACTCTCCTGAGAGACGTGGATCGATCATTGCTACCTGAATTTAATTTGACGTGAAATTCAAATTTGATCCAACCTTTTGTTCGATTGTATTTTCCCTTTATATCTCCGATAATGTATCTCTCCTCCGAGAAATTTCGTTTTCTGTTATCTTATGTAATAAAAGAAAGGGATGGGAAAAAGTCCGGAAACGAAGGAAGGCAAATCCTGATTCTTTGGCAGCACAAAGAATATCTAATATATTAGCTAGACATTTTCAGAGATACTACGAAATTGAAATGAGGCCAAGCAGAATATAAATGTACTCTTTTCCGACTATTTTGGAATGCTAGATGTTCGACATTAATTTGCCAAATGGGTTTCAGTATTCCCTACTATGGAGTGGAATAAAATAAATCTGCAGATTGAAATTCAAAATCCCCAGGTTCAAACTGGAGAAACTGAAGAATCTGAAGTGATCGTGGAAAGAATATTATCAATATACCAGAACGATGAATGATTGCTTTGAATCATCTCATGAGTTGTTCGAAACCACGGAATAATATTGGCTACGCTACAAATATGCAGGATGTTCAACTATTGAGCGCCACATTACCGATGCAACCAAGAATTGATCCGTATCTCTTGAACATGGGTGGACAAGAAACGCCGGTTTGAAAACGGTCACGTAACAATAATTATAGAAGACATGTTAGAAGCAGAATCATCTTATAGTTCCTAGCAAAATATAAATGAATACATCAGTAATTGACAATTATATACGGGAGACACGTCTAGATAAGTATATTCATGTTTGGTGAATATGATATTATCAACTTTAGCACCTCCAGTGAATGCACGGAAAAAATAAGTTTAGTGCAGAATTGCAAAATCGGTTTGAGTAGGTAATGAATAATTCTGGCTATTCCTAGACAATATACGAGTAGTTATGGAAATAAAAAGGTCGTATCGACAACCATTGGTATCTGGCATTGGAAGCTGAAAACGTTTTGTCTCAACAAAAATCGATCCTAATCACAAAATTTTGTGTTGTGATCTCAAGAAGAGGAAACCATCAGTATTCTCAGAAAAATATACCAGTAACTAGGATAAAAAATGGTTCAGCAACAATTGATGGCCTTCTAAATACATGCATAGTGCTGTTGACTGAGCTAGTGGTGGTGATTTGGGGTGCACTGAGTATTCTTTCTTTTTGCTACGACCATTGTCGATCTAAATGAAAACCTAGTAGGCGACCTAGTACGCGAGGAGGTACAATATTGTCTGTTCTTTGAATCAAAATCTGTCTGCCTGTCAAGTGGCGCTGGCATCCTGAAAATGGAAAAAGCTCATTTGTTTATGTCAAAATAGACCATATTAGGTTGATATCAAAATCTGTCTGCCTGTCAAGTGGCGCTGGCATCCTGAAAATGGAAAAAGCTCATTTGTTTATGTCAAAATAGACCATATTAGGTTGATATTGTCTTCTTCTATTTTTTTCCAATATGTTAATCAACCACAGATGTGCTTTCCATCATTGACGTGATATTCGATACAAAGGCGATGAAGAAGATTCTTTCATGAGATTGAGATGTCATAATCAAAAAATTATTTTCTGACAGTTGTCATTAACTTATAATTTCGTCTTTGTGAATATGTTGAACTTTGAATTCGTATTCTTGAAAATTACAATTATTCCTAATTGTTTCTTCTAGTATTAGTTCTCTATTGCAGTTTGTTGATTGGTTTGTGAGTGCGATTGTGTTATTTTGCAATGTTATCTGAAAACTTCGCACTCCAGGAGGTGGAGGTGTAAAATTATCAAGACCTAGTTTCTCCTATCCCCACTGTTGTGAATTTGAGCCTCAAATCCTGAGGCATCAATGAGTTTATGCCATATTCATTGGATTGCAAGGTGAAATTTTTTTCTTAAATCGTATAATATTTGAAACTTGATGCATTGATATTTCAGGAATGGGAGTTTTTGAAGTGAGCGAACATGATACTGTATGTTTCCAACATTTTAAGGGAACTGTTTCTTGCCAATGAAGAATTGGAAACGGTTTTGGAAGGAGGGTTCGGTTCCAAGTTTATTTAAGGAAGGTATAAATAAATAAAATGATATTTAACAAGTTCCTACCTATACAAACTTTTTGTAGCAATCAGCTTATTAGTTTCTAGTTGACTAGAACTATAAGTTTCAGTATAAAAATTACCAAGAACTTGACTTTGGTACCTCTAAAAATTGTTCCAGTCAATTGTCATTGAATTCATTTCAGAATGGTACAGAACATTGAAACTGGGGACAAAATAGATATCAAATATTTTTATAGTTTCAGACTCATCAATGTAGTTTGGAATATGATGCTGAAGAGAAACTCTTTCCTTAAGGAACATGACCTGAAGATGAGGAAGCATCTTAGGAGGAAACGGGCATTTGAACAGATATTATAGAATGATAATAAATAATAATAATGTTTATTCAAAATTTTGACAATATAAATTGAAAAGTTATACATATTGGTATTGAATATTCCTATGGTTTAATTTGTGGCAATTATAGACACATCTTCTCATATTTAGTGAAGTTATAGTGGCTTCAATAAGATGATTTTATAAAAAATAATCATTGTTCAGCAAAACATATATTTAACCTAAATACTTACCTTTGGTACAATATATAATGTTTTCAAACTTACCTGTCAATAAATCTGTACAACAATAAACAGGGTATCAGAGGAGAACAAATTAGTAGAATAAAAATTGCAATAATTCTTCATAATTATATTCAATTTATTAAAAAAATATAATTGTATTGTCATTCCTACATATAAAAGTTATTTTCCAATAAAAAAAATTCTAAATATCCCAGCATCTTGATATTTTGAGTTTGGAGCAGAATATCCATAAAACATTGACGAAATAAACAGATTGAGTCTAACCTTATTGCTTCTATATATTCATTTCAGATGGAAAATTTTCCATTCTGTTCTCAAACATCATCATCCTTCTGGTACATTTCTTCTAAACATTACTCACATAATAATTCCTCATGCGATTCTTCCACATCAATCTGTTTGTATCACTCATAGTTTTTCGTTTTTCAACTGAAAAGCTATTCATGTAGGTACTCTTCGCTGTAGGTAGGTACCTGAAATTTTCAAGTATAGTGAATCCGATGTGTACATAGTTTACATAACTAAAGACATGTTTTCACTGCAAATAACGGAATTTCATGAATTATATAGTAACTTATCAAAAATATAGAAGGAAATAAGCAGCCCCTACCTTTCTGCTTGGCTTGCATGTCTAAAAAGTGTGAAAGCACTGATGACTTTCCGAAGTTTCCACACTTCCAACTTAAATTCAAGTTGCATCATAAGTCAACCTAATACAGCATTGCCTAAACATCTCCCTGCTTCCATTCAAGTATAGGTAGATGGTTTTCATACTTGATAATATCTTTCATGATAATGTTTCATTTTTGGGTTTCAACATGACAGATTTTTATTTACAAACTTGACAGGACCATGAAAAGTGTTTGGGTTAGGAATAAAAAAGGAATAACTTAGTTTACTTGGTTCACATTGATGTCTCTGTACTACTGAACGCCTTCATTTATTTTTTCAAAGAACAGACAATATTATGCTCTCGCCTACTAACTACCTAACTAGGTTTCCATTTAGATCGACAATGCTACGACTATTCGATTCTAGTGCATGTTGCCAGTGATTTATGTCCATGTGTCATATAATTTTTTTGGAATCGTTTTTCGATGGTGCATTCAAACAGTTTTTAAGTGGTGATTTATGACTCATGAATGAACAATATTTGGATATATATCACGAATTCCAGACGAATCTTTCATTCAACCACAAATTTATCCACATCGAACACTCTGAATAAGAATAAGAGGATCAATTCTGCGACGCAGCAAAAATAAGAAAAAACAGATATCAAAACATATATTTCTGATACTGGGGAGTATTTCAATATACTTCCAATCACCTTTTCCAAACAGTATATACTAATCACGTACGTTTTCGTTTTACATTATTGAATGATTTTTATTCAACTGTTACATTGTTATAATTGGATTTATTTAATGCAAGAATGATGTTTATTACCCTCAAAACTCATAATACTTGTCAGTATCAAGAGTGCAGAGTACTTGCGAACCTTAGGAACAGTGTGTTAATTTTGTAAAAAAAAGATAGATCAATTAAAAGAAGAAGAGTTTGGTTTGGGGTTATGTCTGATGAACTCGACGAACAAAAACAAGCCAATAGTTATTTCTTATTTGGGTTCATTGAGCCAATGTCTACCGAATGGGAAAGGAATCTAGTCAGCTCTGGATTGATTGAGCATTGTGCTTTTCGACTTTTTGATAATATCGTGTGTTCCTTTTTGAAATATTATTGTCATAGTGCATTGGTAGGTACTGTATGGAAAAAGATCGTCGTTTTTTTCATCAGATCACTAATAAAAAGCAATGTTGACTTCTAAGAGGTGACATATGTCTAATGTGAAATTGAGAATTCCTAAAGCACGCAGGATTACCACAATATATGCTTCGAAGAATATTCTTAGAACATTCTCGACATCAACTGAGCATGTTCTGTAGCATATTCTATGCATATAATAACGTACATTATCATGTTCTTGGAACGTGGAAAGCGGGCTCGGTAACATGTGCTAAGTATATTCTCAGTACATACTAGATGATAACAGCGCACGTTCTTATAGCATATACTATGCTTCTCAAAACGTAGGTTCTTAGAATATGCAAAGACTGTGAAATTGTAATCTGGGAAGGTTTTACTGATTATCAAATGAACTACTCTCAGGTAACTATAATAGTGAAATTTAATGTTGAGTGAGATTTTGGAAAAATTTTTCTAATTTGTTTATATTACAAGAATATTTGAAATTATACTAATATTATGGAAAAGAGGAGAGAAAATCCAATATTTGGGAAACGAATAATACCTAGGTCGGTTGATGAATGACTATAGAAAATAAACAATCGAGTATCATGCTATATGGATTCGATTGATCCTAACAAATCACCAACAAAAATTTCTCTCGCTATCGATTGAACTGCGCCTATCAAACAATGAAAAAGAGACAAATCACGTATATCCATGAACGAATGATACCCGATTCATAGCTAATTGACTATATATTCCGCAGTATTTTTTGTTGTCCATTGCCAACTAATCGCACAGCAGGAAGGGTGGAATTTATATGGCAGGAACATGTGTTCAATGCGAAAATTCTCGATTCAAGCAAGTCTAACGACAATCGTTGCATGTGAAAAACGCAACGAATAGCCGTTTAAAAGGTTTTTCATTGCCCATTAAGGCGGAAAATTGCTTTATCATTCGGCATTTCTGATGAATTGTTTTATTATTGTTGAGCAGGAAGGTGAGTGGGTGCGAGGACTTGAGATACGGGAGGGAATTTCGAGACTTTTACGTGTTTCGAGTATGGAATAAGATAGACTCAATGGCAAGATGCCGGGATTCCGGAATAATGTGGCTGGTTTATAGAGATTGCGAAAACATGGCTTTACCAGACGTTCAAATCCGAATCGCATATCTACACCCTAAACTCATTTTCATTGTTAGTTTCACTCCTTGTGATTATTACTTCAGCCGTTATCATGATGTCACGTTTGAAAACAGTTTATTCATTCTAGATTTTTCAGTTCCTCATATCACTATTAGAATATTATTGTAATGTTTTTAAAACCAAGTTATGAATTGAAGAAAAACCAGATTATTGATGGTTTCATCAGACAAATTCTTCCTGTGCTTGTTTTATGCATGCCAATAATTGCCAACCAATAATTTACGAAGTTAAATATTTAAAAAATTGTTACGAATATTGATATGGATGTTTAGATGAAAGATGCTTTGATTATACACCAAATGGCCTGAGAATATATGGGGTGTTCCATTTGAAAAACTCTAGAATAATCAGTTCCAAAAGTTCTGAATTGAAAATCTATTTTTAGCCACCCTGTACAATTCTAGGGCATGGAAATAGCATGGAAACAGCACGCATTCTTCCATTATATAATGATATGAAAATTTCCTCTTGACTATCATAATTGTGACTACAGTGATTTTTTTCGGTATGCATCTGCAGATGACATTATGTCGACAAAAAAATCAATAACTACGAAATGATCGAGATATAGTCAACAATATTATAGGAGTTGTTGAAGGTCACAGGGATGCTTGAAAAAATGTGCTCCTATACAGGGCATTCCATTTAAAAAAAGTGATCCTGACCCTCCTGATTGTTTCCGGTGCCCCCTGTATATGCGGCAATAATTTCTAGTTATGGACCTTGTTGTCTCATTCACATTCGTTATCGAATCGAGTTTTTAGCTATCATAGAACTCGAGCAATCGAGCTCCGACGCACTAATGTATAAAGATAAACATTGAGAATTCGCATTCTCTATGTGATGAAAATATCAATTCTTGCCCGGTTTATTCAACAGAGAACAACACATGATAGAAATTTGAAAACAGAATCTTCTGAAGTTGAGAATTTGCATTCTTCTTCAGATAAAAATATGTTTATATGCACTTAATATCATTCTGAATATTCAACAGAAAACAACTACTGTCCTGGCTATTTGCCACGTCAAACGATTATAATCTGTTTAACATCCAAAAGGAGAGAATGAAACATAAAAATCCTCTGAAATTGAGAATCGAAATTTTTTCTCAAATCTGATAAATAATATGATGTATTATGATATAAAAATATAACTTACCAATATGTTCAGTATTGAAATAAGAATTGAGATGTATATTAGGAGGAGTATACTTGTCTCGACTTGAATCTTGATGAGCTTGAAACTTTGAAAAAAAATCATTCGTATCAGTGATATGAGAATTATATCTCTCATAAACAGGTTTTATGACTTTATTCGAATGCACTCATTTCGGATTTCAAACCCTTCATATTTCACTCCCGCCGCAAAAAAAATACCTCGAAATTGAAAGAAATTGCAGTCTTGCCAGGGTTGGCAGACATCAAATGCTTCTGGCACCAACTCTCAAAATCACCCAATGTTTTTTTTCAAGGACATTGAAGGGTAATCAACCCATCGTCGTCCTTCTCAACATGACGAGTTCATCTGCATAAGAGTCTCTGGTATGTATTTGACAGTTTTGCATTAGAGCAATGAGCATGAGCTTGCAGCTCTTTCCCTCTTCTATCGATTACATTGAGCAAATTGTTCTTCAGGAGTGAGTAGAGTTGTGGTCAAGCCCTATAGACTTCAAACCGGATGGCCTCATCTAAGACATATCTTCATTGTTCATGGGCATGAGGTTGAACCAGTCAGTAATGTTGTTCATATATCAGTGTTGTGTACACTGTAGAAAATTCCTCTGAGTGAATGCATACTTATATGTGGTTGTGAGTGAATTTACTGATTGACATTTTTGAGTGAATTCTCAACTCGAACTAGATATTTCATCAAGTTCTCATATGAGAATGTTTATAAAAAAATTGATTGAATCGGTTCATGAATTACCATTTTACACAGTCGAGTAGGGTGCAATTTCAACTCAATCGGGCGTGGACCGAAATTGACTCATTATTGCGTGGACCTTGAGTGAAATTCCACTCAATTTTTGTTCCAGTGTATCAGATTCATCAAGAATCAAACACATAATATAATTGAATTCGACCATTCCGTAGGACATTCGAATATCCTGAAATATTACAAAGCATCAACTGATATATCAGAAAACCCCATGAGTAGAAGTATTATATATTCTTAGGACTCAGCAACCAACCCACTGAGGGTGAATAATACAAGAAAGGGCCATGCAGAGTCATAACAGGAAATTCACGAACAACAATATTGTTCCTCCTCTTTTATCTAAAGTGCTGGCACAATATAGTTTGTTTCGCCATCAAAACTTCTCAACAAACAGCAGAATTACAATGTTCATTAAAGATAATGGGTGTATTAAATAAGAAACGCCATAATTATAATGTTCCTAATTGTTTGTAGAGGAACAAAGTTATTAAGTAATTCAACCAAACTACAAACGCAACCCGGTATCCGGTAGTAAATTGTATATAATGAAGAAGAAACTCGAACACATTGTTAATATATCCACAAGAGTTTGTTTTCATAATCATGGATTACTTCATGAGCAAAGCAAGATTATACACTTGATACTTCGTTGTGCAACATGAATTATTTTGAATTTTTAAAGAATGTCAAATAGACGTTATATATTATATTTGTTCCACGAAGTTTTTATTCTCGTTCATTCTTTGCACTGTGAATTCACTCAAGTGATTCTGATCGAGTGGAATGATTGAATTCAAGAAAATTATTTCAACGAAATTGCAAATACATGCACTGTCTTTTATGCTGTCATGAAAACAAGGTAACAAGCATCAGAAGGAACGCCATTTGCATCACTTTCGCATGTCAGACCGGATGAGGTAATTCAATAAGATATGAAATGAAAGGTAGATGTAGACATGTCAGAAATTCCTGGAAGACGAGTCGTAGTCTATCCATTTGGAACGGACAATTTGAAGCAATAAACTTGTCTGAAGAGGTGACTCGAATAAGTTCAAATTGAAACTGAGATAAATAGTATTTGATATATCCTCAAATGATATGATATTGAGATTTTCTACAAATCACTTAACTTTTGCATATAAACCCAAGTGCTGGTTGATATAAGTTCACTTGATTCTCCGGTGTATGTATTTAGATAAATATGTTTATTTGTGTGTGTGAGACCATGATAAGATTGCAGACTGCATGGGGAAGTCGGGAACGGAAATAGAAATGAATTTGGTTTGATATGAGAAACAACTTGCGCATTAAGAGGGTCACACCAATATATAGCCAACGAGAAATTTTGGAAATTGTCTTCAGTTTTTCAGTTATATCGAAAAAAGAAATTTCTGACAAATAAAATATGAAAACTAAGGATAATATCCCGTAGCAATTTTTGATGGGATCAACGGGGTGATTCTGATTTCTTTACGCGGAGTTTCGCATTCGTAAAACCATCATCATCTGTTTTTTCCAAATACGGCTCTGATTATGTATGTGTTTCCAGATACTGATAGCTTTTCTCATTCTGCATTCAACTATTTATTACTCAAACTGATTTGAATGTGTTTCGACCTAGTTGAAGTCATCATTTATGTTTTTTCGAAATTGATGGAATAGTTATTTGATAGGTATAGAGGTACTGAGAGGTAAAGACAAATATATGAATCGATCAAATGCAGCTAGTTATTGAGCTGATTTGTGTAAAAATCAATCAACATAAAACAATTTGAAGCGCTGCATTGAATAATTCATGGAATATTTTCTTAATTTTTTGGTATTGGATAACCACTTCATCAATGTTTGGAACTGAGTGATCAAAAATAAGTGGAGCTGATGCAATTTTCCTTTTTGGAATTTCGAAAGTACATTGATGATGCCTGAAACTAGATCGAAACACATTCAAACCACTTTGAGTAATTCATGGTTGAAATTAGAATGAAAAAAACTATCAGACTATGTGAACACGAAGTCGGAACCGCATTTAAAAAAGTTGATGATGGTTCTACCATTACGAAACGTCGCGTTGAGAAATCAATTTCACCTAGTTAATTCTCGTCGAAAGTTGCTGTGGAGAAGTATTCCAAATTTTTCTGTATCTCTGAAGGTATGACGTAAAAAACAAAATGAAAAGATTTTCTAAAAATTCACTTGTTTCGATGTGACTTAGGAACTAAAACCATTAGGAAAAAGTCCCCTGAATGATCTACTTTTTTGCCATTCAGCCGAATTTTTTTCTCTTGTTTTCAAGTTTCACATGCTGTGCAACCTCATCTTGGCACACTGTATGCGATGATTGATTTGATATTCAAAAACCATAAGTACCTCTGAACTCACAGCATTTGACACCGTGAATCTGGAAACGAATGCTTAATAGCAAAGGCATCACAAGTGGAATGATTGGTCCAATCACAGTTTAGGAAATATTACAAATATTCCCTAAAATGTGGTCCAATGGTCCGTTGGTTATCTGAGTAGTAGGAAACTAGTGTGGACTAAGTGGACTAGCACCGATAGAATCAGCTTGGGGTGTTCTCAAAGATATTAGGGTAGAGGTGTGAAATGGTAGCCCTGAAGATATTCGCAGCTGTTGGGTATTTCCATGATGAGAACAATATTTTATTTGTTGTGAAATGATGCGCTATCTATTAGAACAATTTGAAATGTATGCCAAAAATGGTGTGACTATAAAGTGTTTGACAAATATGACATATGTGTTGACCAATTTTCAAGTGCGTTGATATAGTGTAACGGAAGGTTAGACGGTACGAATATCAACATTGTTCTCAAGTATGAATAATCATGATGAATATAGTCGCATGATGTACATGTTACCTTCTTCACTCCAGTATAATAAATTTAGAAAAAATTTACTGATTGTCGAGGATGCAGATAAAGAGATGCCAACTAAATATATTCGAAAAACCACAAAAGCCTTGTGGTGTTTCAGAACCAATGGAAGCCTCATTGAATGCCATTGGTGATGGTATAACCACCATCAGTGATGTATCTAGGGCATCTGATATTGCTATGAGTACACTTCAAAGCAGAAAAAAATGTAGGATGAAGAAAACGACATAATGAGATAAAAAAAGAAACCATTAGGTCTTGGCTTCCAAAACCTTATCATGGATGGTAATGACGGCCACTGAATGAGTTCAAAAACTGCACTGTATTTTACTTAGTTTCAACGATGTATTCCTTCAACCTGTGACTCGAAATTGTGTGCAGACATTAAAACGTAAGTATATGTCGTTACGGATTAACCTACCTTTTTTGCATCATGTATATAGTAGATGTTAATAAGCGTAATCATAGATAGAAGTATAAGGAAGAACGGTAAAGATAATTGGACAAAGATGAAGTTAAAGGAGAAATGTAAACAATATAGCAATACGTAGAATTTTGCACTTTTGTCAAACTAGTGAGTCCTTCGATCATACAACAGATTAGATGAGTAATCCATAGCCCTGGCAATACAGTTTGTTTGAAACCGACATCTGAAGTATTCATTCCATGCTGAACAAAGATATCAAAAGCTGATTCTCCTAGTAACAGTGGTGCACGGTAAAAAGTGCTCGATAGTATAATAAATTCGTGACTCAATTTTGAATAGCGAATCGAATATTCATAACCATCTTTCTCTGGTACTTTCGCATGCTTTTTTTGTCGAAAAATATGAAATGAGTTTTCTGAAAATTATATTCATTGAATGTATCTTGTATTTTTGTGATTATTATTTTCACGTGTCAAAATATGACGTCGCCGTTGTTTCAACCAATATCAATGCTTGATCATAGACAATCATTTGGTATCATACTGATAATTCGTTAGTAGCAAACTCTGATATATTTCTCAAATCACCATTAGACACTGAATGTCGCAGACAACTTATATAATCTTGATTCATTGGTTATTTATTGCTTCTATCTCTATTTGGGGAAACCATATCATAATTTCATATGATACAAAACTGGCTGCTAACCTATGGAATTACGTGTTTTGTTCATTAGGTTTGAATTAATTTTCACACATCTCACAACGTCTCACCATTGTAAAAAGAAAACAATATTGTGTTATTAACTCATAATAGCCACACAAAAAAACACAACTCCAGAAAATGGGAAAAATCGTAAACAGATGTAAAAATGGAAATGACAAGACATTGATCACTTTTAATTTAGGCGGGATGCGATTGGAAACTAATAGTATGGTTGTTGTGCGAATTCATGTTAGCATCAGAAAATTTGTTAAGTTATCCTTCTGGGGGGTTTGTTGTTCGGAGAGTGAGTCAGTGATTTTATTACTTATAATATTCTGAGATGTGACTGATGACGAGATCATCATCATGTTACCTAAATGAACCTCGCATGCCAAGTTAATAGTTCATAATATTATGTGATGGGTGCGGTATAATAATCGTAGAGTACCTCCAGCTAGGATGCTGAATGTCCCCACTTTTTTTCCTGTTCTTTTCTTCTCACAATTCTGGATGCAACTCATGGAATGCACAATGCACTTCTACTAACAACATTTTTCACTTTGCAACCAACGCGAGCCCCAAAAACCATCCTTCATCCCAAATGAAACAAGCCGGGTTTTCATTTTAGCAACTTAATAATTTCCAATTAGTCTGGTCCACATGCACTTATTATTTATATCCAGAGATACAAGCGCCCTAATTAAATTTTGATTTACACGATGTTCTTGTGGCGACAAGGCGCAACATTCATTCTTACGCATATTTCCCCCTATAAATTTCGTGAAATTCTAGAAATTCTTCTTACTTCCCTCATGTATTCGGCTAACTGCCATAAAGTATAATGTGCCATATATATTACGCAGTTAATCTTCATAAATAGCTGGTCCTGAGACAACTTTTCACTGAGAGGATTCTTGGCAAATTGTTTGGCTTTCTCTATAACCATCCTGTTTCCATCTTCATCAATTTCCAGGAAATTATCGTGGAGGCACATGAATTTGATCAACAATCTGAAATAGTTATAGGCCATTAAATTTTCTTGCAATCGGCACAAAAGTATTTCATTTTTGTTTCAGAATTAGCTCGCAATGTTGACGTATCTCTTATTGACATAATAAAATGATTAGTATGTCGTCCATTTTTGTTCCAAAATTAGCTCTCAATGTTGACGTATCTCTCATTGACATAATAAAATGATTAGTATGTATGTTGCTAGGCAACACTACAGAAATATTTGAATAAGAGTGCATTAGACAGAGTGTTAGGTATTTGGTGGGACACAAAATTTGACAATTTTACCTTCAAACTTGTATTTCACAAGGTGCCTGAGAAGATCATAGCTGGTATGGAAATACCGACAAAGAGACAAATTTTAAAATTAGTAATGTCAATTTTTGAACCGGTAGGTTTCTAGGTGGGGCATTTTCATTGATCTTGAAGGTGTTTCTGGGAGGATGTTGAACATTCTCACTTATTCGACATCAAGCTGCGATCGTTTCATTCGTTACTCAGATTATAGACACTCTTTAAGTCAAAGTATCGTGAGAATGTTCAACATCCTCTCAGAAACACCGTCAAAATCAATAAATTGGCCTGACCCATTCACATTATCCGTCCTACCATCAGCCGCCAAGATTGCTCACCTGGCCGAGAAATGTTAATTTTTGACCAGAATTAACCTTCATAAGAAAATACATAGGATTTTGGTCCAGAATCCCCATAGCTTATCTAGTTATATTCTTCAGAGTGTGATTTATTTAATGGCTGAAAATAAAGGACATGGTTCCACAGTTCATTCCAAGAAGAGAATTTCATGTGAACATATTCAAATGCTCTGAACCTCCCAACTTTCGAGCGATAGGTTGTTGAAAATTCAGGCAAACATGAGTTTTCTTGTCATAACATCAATACTGTTCTAGATATTTCCATGAAATTTGACATGAACCTGCTAAGCACTCTAAGCACCATCATGTGGTGGTTTGTAGATGAGCTGTGCTTTCGTCAAATTTTCATTCAAGTGGAGTCGCAGTTGATTGAATGAGTCAAAATGGTTTCACTTTTTTCACGGAAACAATTCAAGAGGTTAAATTGTTGCAAAATAAATGTAGATTTTTGAAAGTATAATCGTTTTCGGTAATAGCAAGGGCGTTCTGTATTTTTTTGGAACAATCTCTAGTCTACATCCCATACGGACGCGACTGGTGAAATAATTGAAAAATCTCCTGCATCAAAAAATGCCTATTGGTGCTCACAGTTAGAGCATGTCGAATTTCATGAGGATATCTAGAATAGCATTGGAGCTATGGTAAGAAAGCAAATTGTTTCTTGAAATTTCAACACCCTAGGAACGCACGATGTTCTTTGAACATTATAGGGATTCCCTTTCGTGCGCTCCAAGCGATAAAGAAAATGATCATATGAACTTCTTCTTGAAATGAGTTAAGGAATCATATCCTGTATCTTCAGCCATCAATTGAAGTGCACCTTGATATGGCAGCAATTTTAGTGATAGTATGGCAAAACAGAAAATATGTATTGCTGTCATTTCTTTCGCTCACGTAATCATAGGTGATGATAATATCGAACGATTTTATTCATGTATTGATACTGAAACGGAATAACAGTGAGGTCAATTATAAACATAGTGATATAAGAAAGCATCAGAGCAGTTAGTATATACCCAAGTGTGAGATGAGTATACATCGATGAGCATATTGTATCAGAGAGGATCTAGAAAATGACCCAAGTTGGTATGACTCGAGTTGTAACTAGGTGAAAAATATCTTGGCACTGCAACCAAACAATAATTACCTAGCCTGAGCACTCACCAGCTCTGAACCATACACTGAGAAAAAAGCTTTATCCTGGCATAAGGGTGTTTCGTTTAAAATTACATACGATTATCTTCAGGCAATCATGAAATGTTGTCGTTGATATGATTGAAACTGCATCGAAGCATAACACAACTATAACACCATAACTGTGCATGGTGGAACGTGTTTGTGACATATTATCTTCTTTTGAACATGACTTGAGTTTTATATGTTTCATTCTGGTAAAAGTAGTGGAAACATAATGACGTTAACGAATAAAACAAGAAACTGCAGAGAGAATTGACATAATTATTAATGATAAAGGATATATTGGCGGGGTTCCGATTAATCTCAAAATCATAATACTAGAGTTGAAAATCCAGAAAATGAATTAACGCATATTTCGAGCAGTGATTGTGGTGATTGGAGAAAATGCTGCGGAATCGAGAGAATTCATTTCATTTGGAAATGAATATGAAGATGTCCCACTAGAAAGAACCATGATCTTGTGATCCTCACGATGAAAATATCTTCTATCTTCGAAAAGTTTCGTTTTTCGTCAATCTCATTTTATTCAAATACTGTCTGTAGGTTAATCGAGGAGGTGGTATATTCATTATTCCAAATTTTTAGGGATTTTCTCTCCTCGTTTCTATAAAATAAAAATATGAATATTATTTCAATATACGTGTAGTACGGACAAATCAGATGATTTGCCCCAAAATGTCACTGCGTTTGAAGAATTTTCCTATCAGAGAGCCTAAAAGAAAAATTCACTAGCTTGTCAGTGACAATTTGTATTGAAAAAATTTTTGGAGAAGGGAAATAAAGGTATATAGAAAAAATATCAAATTTTCACTTATCTTTGGACGTTTCGGGACCGGTTCTGCTCCCGTTTTCAACATAAGAAGAGATTATTTCAATAGCGAAGTCGTATAATGTCTTGAAGCTTTTCAGTTTTCAATGACAATTGGCCTCACAATGTTATGGAGCTAGATAATTTTCTGGATTATGTGAACAATGCCGAACCTACAATAAAGTTCACTTTGGAAATTGAATCTAATAATCAATTACCGTTTCTAGATGTTCTTATTGAAAAATCAAATAACATCTTTGTTACGAGTGTTTATCGTAAAAAGACCCATACTAACAGATACTTGAACTTTCAATCAAATCATCAGAAAAGTATTAAGAAAGGAATAATCAAATCACTCCATGATAGAGCCAAATCAATATCATCTGACCAACAAATTTTCAATAACGAAGTCCACCACATTAAAAATGTTCTCCAACTCAATTCTTATCCAAAGAATTTTGTCGATAGGACGATTCATCGAATTGAAAACAAACAGGGTCAACCACAACAAAATCAACCATCAATAACGACAAATATAATACCATACATTCCCGGCATATCTGAAAAAATAAAACGTGTTGGTGATAAATTTCAAGTGAAAACTGTGTTCAAAACTGAAAATACAATAAGATCAATTCTAACTCAAACAAAGCCGAAAAATGAAGAACAATCATCAAACAATTTTATTTACAGTATACCTTGTGTTTGTGGAAAGTTTTATACAGGTGAAACCAAGAGACCTCTTTCAGTAAGGACGAAGGAACATAAGTACAATATAAAGAAAAGAAACATCGATAAATCGAAACTAGCTGAACATATCCTTACTGAAGACGGACAACATATGGCAGAGTGGAATAATATTAAAATTATTGGAAAAGAAGATAACAACCAGAAGAGAAAAATCAAGGAATCTGCTTGCATTCTTCTGAACGGAGGCAATAACATTGCTTCTTGTTCAGTTGATATAGACAGAACATGGTATTCACTACTAAAGTCTGAACATGAAAATGGTAAATTCAAGATCAATTAATGAAAACATCCTGTAACTCATTTGATTGCCAAACGTCACCAATTGTCATTGAAAACTGAAAAGCTTCAAGACATTATACGACTTCGCTATTGAAATAATCTCTTCTTATGTTGAAAACAGGAGCAGAACCGGTCTCGAAACGTCCAAAGATAAGTGAAAATTTGATATTTTTTCTATATACCTTTATTTCCCTTCTCCAAAAATTTTTTCAATACAAATTGTCACTGACAAGCTAGTGAATTTTTCTTTTAGGCTCTCTGATAGGAAAATTCTTTGAACGCAGTGACATTTTGGGGCAAATCATCTGATTTGTCCTTACTACACGTATATTGAAATAATATTCATATTTTTATTTTATAGAAACGAGGAGAGAAAATCCCAAAAAATTTGGAATAATGCTCATTTTATTTTTTGATAATTGTCAACAGTCATTCCACGGCATTTTTTATATAGTGAGACCATTGTCGATCTGAATGAAAGCCTTGTAGGCGACCTATAGTACCTCTTGCCTACTAACTATATCTAACTAGGTTGTCATCTGGAACGACAATGGTGAGACGGAATGAAAAGTAGCAAGCAGATTCGGAAAAATCGTAAACAAAACGACACATTGAAGTGATTTCGGTGACGGATTCGGATAAAAAAAACGAAACTATCATTTTAGTCGTAGGAGGAACTTTCAATACGCATACTCACATTTTTTTATTCACTCTACTAAGATCTGTCTCCATATTCGCGAAGTCATTATTTAGTCATTATTTTATTATGATGCAACAAAATGTATTGGTTGTAATGAACAGTTCGTCCCGTTCTTTTCCTGGATCGCCAACTCTTCAATTCTCGTGATAAATTTCTAATACATCCGGAATGTCCGCCCCTGCCTATTCGTGTTTCCTTAACGCACGTATTAATTAATTTCGTTAACGAAACGGCATCCGACCTTTCCGCTCAATCTGATTAAATCAATCCGAGAAACCCAAGAGCGAATCGAGTGAAAGATATCTAGCAAGCGGGGTTCATTCGAACCGCTAACGGTGGACAAACGTCAAAAGAACTCACCTCTCCGCAAAAACGATCAGAGTTCAGGTTAAACAGGCGTTATTTCTGCCACTAATTGCACTGCCGGTGACGGTGGAATCGTTTCAATTATATAAGTTTTGTGAGTTATGCTGGCAACTTTGATACTTGAACGAGGAATGGCATTCGTGTTGGGACGTTCAGCCATTGGAAAATTCGTTTTTTATTTGGACACGATTCTTGCTAGAAAGTTTATGATCAGAATTTGGTGGTGGACGGAGTATCGTCTGATACGATTGCCATCAATTCCGTCGTTCCACAAGGATCAATTTTGGCACCTACTTCTTATCAATGCTCTGTTGGGAGTAACCTCATGCTCATAAGACGATAGCAATCTTCATTATGCGACTACTGCGTTCTCTTCTAGAATTCACATTTCTCCCCAACAAGCTATCATTGCACGATGAAGGCAGTTCAATGCTGTCAATGACGATCTTGCTGATTTTACAGCTTCGGGATCCCACAACCTAGTTGAATTCAACGCCACCAGAACTCAAATCCGTATTTTTTCTAAAAAAGCGGAACTTGGTATATATGCTTCATATAACAATTTGTCTGTTCTGTCTATTCCGTTTGGAAATCTACTTCACACCTCAACAACTTCTCATGATCTATGAATCACAGAAAAGGTCCGTTTTAGGATACTGTTTCCGCATATAGGGTTCGGCACTCAAACATACGCTAATGCTATTTGATTCCATCAAGAGAAGAGCCATTTGCCTGATGGGTGATGCCACACTCATTAATTGTTTGTCCTAATCAGAATAGCGTAAAAAAGTCTGGAGCGAACTTTTACTCTCCTATAGATACCGCCACAGGAATTGTTCCACAGGAAACTAGTTATTCCAGTCAGACGAACTCGACAGGTTCAGTGTTCACCAGTCAACCTTGAAATATATCGAAAAACAAGTTACCAGAACTCGGTCATCTATAGCACGGCAAAGCTTTGGAATTCTTTGCCAATGGAAGTATTATTCCAAGAACTCATAACCTCCATAAATTTCAACAAAATTCCAACACCTACCTTCCCTCCCCATAGCCTCCCTATAAGATACGCACGACGGTTCTCGAACATTATGGGAATTTCGTTTCGTGCGTTCTAAAAGGAAGAAAAAATAATTAGAAACCTCAAGAATGGCTGTATTCAAGATCACATTGTATTGGAACGTGCTCTCTCAATCAGTTTCATAACTCCAAACCGATCATTTCCTATATAAACTGGATATTATTCATGATAATTCGAAATATTCTGGGAATATCTGAGTTGCAGTGACGTCGGAAACCAATAATAAATCAACTATTTATAGCCTTTCAAACTTACCATTCCTCCCAGGATGCGGCGAGGACCTGAAACAAATCAACTGGTGTTAGTGAAACATCATGAACATTCTGAAGGTTATTGCTCAATATAATTCAGATTCAATGTAATACATCAAAAAAATTCGGTTTATTTTCTTTTTTTAATGCATCTCAATCACTAATGGTATGCTGTTCTTTTACTCATAACGATTCCTTAGTAGTATAAGAATGCGATAGATTCCTCTTTTTTTAAACTATAACTGTCTGGGACTGATTTCATCAAATATTATAAACGAATTGAAGTTGAATAATTGAAAAATATCGAATCATTTCTCAAGGACTTCGATTCATCTGAGATATCAGTTCCCAGATATATTAGACGAATGGCATTCTTGAGGAAACATCGCAAAGATTAACAGCGATTCCATAGTCAATATCAACACGTTTCAAATTTCAGCGACTATAGGAAATAGGGAACTTATGCTACCTGATGCAGATTCACTCATAGTAGTATATCAATCAACTTCTTTGGACTTTTTGTGGTGACAAATATGTTCAAACCCATAATAGTTAACGCAGACGAGCAAATTTCAATCATATCACCGTAACTTGTCATCCTTATCATCGAATTAATCTTATAGGGAACTTGAATAACGATCGTTGACGAATGTGGCTCGAGTGAAAACGAACAAGAGCAAATTGGCTTCACTGCGCCATAAAACCTCACCTCGCGTGCCCCTAGTGAAACTGATCAGAATAATTACAAGGAAGTAAGTCGGTTCAGTTGGTATGTCACCTCGTGCGTCGTGCATTTGATTCGTTGACAACGGTTGTGAGTTTTGATCCTGAGTTGTGATCGAGTGGGGTTTTGAAAAACTGATGTTATAAGTGTACAAAAACTGGGGTTGACCGAGATACTTAGGAGTGATATTACATTTTTACTGTTGGCGTTATCTCATATTCAACCATAAAGTTCTCCTATGGATATTCACAATATTTATTTGTCTATAATTGAAGTAGCTTTTTCTAAGTCAATTGTTTTCATTTCCTTCCATCCACACAGTTCAGTTCACTTCAGTTCTCCGACAACATGAAAGCATTCAAATTCTTGTTGCAGCAATATATCATTACCAACACTTCAGGTTTAGTTCCGATGGATATTCGATTTCATCAAATAATTGCACAAAATGAATAATATAATGTAACATTGGATTCATTTATTTTCGTGAGCTCATTCAGTGGTAAGTTCATCATCAGAAAATCAAGTAAAAAAGAATCGGAAACAAACATTTGAGAAATGTTGAATTTTCCGTTCATTGACAGTGCTTCGATGGGTGCAAAATAGTGCATTTTTAGCAAATCATTCTCCGGATACCGAGCCGGATACTTCGTTTCCAAGAGTATTTCGAGAGTTAGTTGTATGTATTTTCACTGACAGAGCTCCAAAAACTGAATGTGCTAAATATTCCTCTTCATTCAAGAATATTATTTGTAAAAACCTTTCAAAATCATATTGATTAATCAAATCAATACAGAGGTTCTATGCCTGTTATATAGGTCTTGGAGAATAACAGCAAGAATACTCGTTAATTATAGTTATACAGTTCTTGATTCATGCCTATTGCATCGCAATGCTGATGGTTACTAAAGTACTCAATGGTACTTATCCAATACTTTGAATGAAATAATAGACAATAATGAATGACTGTAATTCACTCACGGTGTAGCCTTAAAGGTATTTTTCATTAAATCATCCAGTGACTGCCCAGGTAGCACATCATATTGGCTGGAACCCGATTTCATATTGGGCCGATATAGATATATCGTACATGTGAAAAATAATATAGGTCCAATATGAGAGTATATTGGACAAACAATATTGGAATGATAATATTGGTGGAATATTGGTTCAACCTGAGCTGAATATGGATTGTCAGCTACAATATTGGAGCAATATTGGTTGTAAAATTCGTTAACAATGTGTTGAAAAACATATCTATGAATGTTATATAATATTGTTTTACGAATGTCGATACAACAACATCGTATACATATTGTTCCCGACATTTACAACCAATATTGCAATTTGAACATTCTCCCCATGTCGATTCTGAAGCGGTTATGCAATATTGTATTTTCAAGTTAAACGGCATATCGGTTGGATATTGTTTTAACAATATTTGAAACATTATATTCACCCATCTTGATTGATATCATTTTATCTATATCATGCGGAAGATATCGTATACAATTTGCTTCTTACATTTATAACCAATATCGCGATTTGAATATTGTCCCCATGTTGATTCTGAAGCGGTTGTGCAATATTGTATATTTGAGTTCGACGGCATATTGGTTGAATATTGTTTCAACAATATTCGAAATATCATATTCACCTATCTTGATTAATATCATTCTATCCATATCATGCGGAAGATATCGTATACATATTGTTTCCAACAATTATAACCAAAACCAATATAGCAATTTGAACATTCTCCACATATCGATTCTGAAGGGGTGTTCAATGATTCAAATATGAATATCAATAACGGCAATTCAATATGTATCTCATATCGGACATAGAAGAGAAAAACAATATTGTATTTTCAAGTTCAATTGCATATCGGGTGAATAGTTTTCTAGCCATATTCAGAAAATAATATCATCTTATATTGGCTGATATGTGATTCACTATATCATGTAAGCAATATTGTTCACATATTGTTTTGAAAATACATATCGATATCGGAATTTCGATATTTATTCCATATTACGCACTCCTAAACCGATGTCGATAGATGGCGCTATAAATGATTGGTAACGTACTCTCATTGCCGATCCGAGAGAGAATTTAAATATTGGCTCTAGACGATTGTGAAGTATTATAACCTGGAGTAGGGGTTAACCGTGATCAACAAGGCGGCTTCCCTAGGGCAAGGCCCTCCCATTGCACTCCGGCTGGGCTGACCTTTGTGATTATTCCTGATGCGAATAACTCGCAAATATTGGTATGAAAATATTCCACCAATATTTTGAAGACAACATAGCTACATAATGATTTTCAATAATGTACCAATATTCCCAACCAATATTGCACCAATATAACTTCACGAATATACCAGCAATATTGGTATGAGAATATTCAACCAATATTTCTGAGACAACATACCTTCATGATGATTTCCAATGATTCACATTTCCATATATTACACCAATATTGCCGAATGTTCACCATCAATTTCTCGCCAATATTGATATTACATTTTGTGTCCGATATTACTCTACGAATATTCAACCAATATTAATATGACAATATTCTACTCACATTTGGAAACTGATATTGTATCAATATCGCCGAATGTTCACATTTTTTTTCTCGCCAATATTACTTTCACAATATTTTGCCGATATTTTCGTAATATTGCACCGATATTGTCCCAATATCTGTGTGCTACTTGGGTGCTATTGGGTCGTCGTAGTAAGATAAATTGAATAACATCAATAAAATAGCTAGGCCATCCTTCATTAATTGGAAGTTCTTATGGAGGTTATTTTATTCATAATAAAAGTTATTTGATATGATTTTTTTCTCAGTGAATAAATGGGAGCACTTCATTCGAAGAATACCTCGAAAATCTGCTGACTGAAGCCAACAGAATTGGCTGCATATAGAGCTGGCTGGAAATATACCGATAACAATATCTCAAATATATTCATATTCCCTACGGAATTCATTGAGCCCATCCCAAAATTCCAAAGAAATGAACCTATGCAAACATTGCGTTCAACTGGAATAAACTTCTAACGTGAATACCTATGCATTGGTAACAACTGAAAACGGAATGAGAGCAATATATATTACCTAATAGGATTAAGTGTTACAAGTGAAAATTATTATACATTCGTTGAAATTCTCTGTAGCAGATTAGAACTCTTTATGCTTTATGAATGGAAGTCTTATAGCTAGATTATAATTCCAACGGAGTTTTCCACATGTGGCCTAGTGTTAATCTATGCATAGTTCTCTCAAATTCATTCGAATTATTAATACCATGTTCAGACTGAATTCATATGTATATGATATAATTTTCTCGAAAAGGGTATTTGATATATATAGAGTTAGTGGAGATTATCTGAGGAAAATGAATGAGTGATGAAAGTTATTTTTCGAGCGTTTCATCAAGTATTGTTTTTTCCCCCAGTTACATACCTACATGAGTGGATAATAATAAATTGAATAAACACTGTATACCCAACTCAGTAAATCCGATTAATTTTCAAAATGCATAATTAAATACCCAAGTTAACGAGTATTGATGGGAATGTTACGTTATAAACATAATCGATTCATCAATTGATTGATTCTATTTCAAAGTGGATTGAACAAATTCAATTAGTAGGACATGTGTTCATACATTTGTTCAATTTCCATCATTATTGGTTTTGTTTCATTAGTTACACGATCATCTATGATTTTTCTACCATGAAGTATATTCAATATTCACAATACAGGCAATTGAAGTGCAAACATGATACAAATGCGGTGAATCATTGTTAGATATCGATTGTCAAAAACTTGTTATTCCAGAACAATACAATACTGTAGAAAATTCCTTTGCGTGATTGCATAATTATGTGGTTGTTAGTGAATTTACTAATTAAAATTGTTGTGTCAATTCTCAACTCAAACTAGATATTTCATCAAGTTTTCCAATCAATGAGAATGTTTATAAGAAATTTGATTGAATCGGCTTATGAATCACCATTTCACACAGTCAAGTAGGATGGAATTTCAATACAATCGGGTGTGGATTGATATTGACACATTATTGCGTGGACTTTGAGTGATACTTCACGATGATTTTGTTTTAGTGGGACATTTTGAAATCCTTTCACCCTCAATATCTTCCTTCCAGGGAATAATATAAGAAATCGAATGAAACAGGTCGATTTTATTTCCGAGTGGGCCACTTGAAATGATTAGTTTCAGCCCTGTTGATTCAATACCCTCAGAAGGATAGAATCACGAATGGAAACAGGGGTCAAGTGACACATTATTTTGAAAGGCGTTCAATTTTCTTCCCAACGGTATCCTATATTTCATGTTCTGTTCAGCAGTTTCCGAAAAATATCGTGTCACTCAGAAAACTTCTAACCCTCAGAATCTTCCTTACAGTGAATGATATGAAAAATAGAAAAGAGTCAAGTCTTTTTTCAACAATACCCTAGTTTTTCATTTTTGAGTAGTACATGCCTGCACTGATATGCATCCCTAATAGCACACAACGTCCTAAGGACGTCCCTTTTTGGTACAATTCACGTTCGAATGTCCCGAACCAAAAATAAGTGTCCTTGGGACGTCCCATACCGTACATCTCATGCAATGTCCGAGCAAGGACGTCCACGAAATGTCCCAGCTGGTACATCATTTCAAATGTCCTAGAAATAGCATCCCTTAGACGTCCCAAGTGGTACATTATGTTGAATGTCCATGCAAGAACGTCCTTGGCATGTTCCTGATGGGATGTGATTTTAAACGTTCCGTCGAATGTCCCTTAGGGATATCCGTCGTATGTCCCAATTGGTACATGAACTGTACTCTCCCAATGTCCTAAAAATAACGTCCTATGGACGTCCCAGTCGGTACTTTCGAATTGTTGTCCCTGCGAGGACGTCAACTTACACCTCGCCGACGAATGATTGCTCGTAGGCTATGAGTACTCCTTGTCAATGTCCTTCACGTATGTCCATTGGACATCCTTGGGAAACATTTTGGGGACCTTCTACGGACCATCAACTCAACTGTATGTCCTAATCAGTGATGAAAGATCTGGTCCTAGAGGGACCCAGAAAAATTCAAATGCAAGAATAATTCGTACGTTCCTGGGACATCCTATGGACATCCAATAGATATCCCTCAACGTTGCTGATGGGTTGTCCTATGGATGTCCTAAGGATGTCCTCTGTAGTGCTTGATGAGGAATACTGTAGGATTTAGGTATTCGATGGCTGTCCCAGGGACATCCCTCAAGGACGTCCTCAGTTGGTCCTCAAATGGGACATTTGTGCGTCCCACAGACGTCCAATATATGTCCACGGTACCAAATTCGAACGTCCTATGGACGTCCTGAATGTCCCGACGGGTCGTCCTAAGGATATCCATGGGACATAAGTGTGTTATTAGGGATGGCGTTCAGGTTGGTAATATTTTATTGGATCTCCTTCCAGTCCAAATAGTAAAATAAATGCATCTCAGTGCAGGCATGTTCGTATTACCTCGGTAAGTTTCGAACAGCATTTCACGGAAACTGCCCATCAAAAAATGAAAAACGGGTAATATTTGAAAAAATATGCATTTTGATCTCATTCTTATATAAGGTTGAACCAAGAGGGCCAAAAATATGCATTCAAAGTGTCTCCTCCGAGAATGAAATTGACCTATCTTTTCGATTCTCCATATTATTTTCTGAAAGGAAGATATCGAGGGTGGGTCAAATTGACACGGCATTCTTTTATAAATGCTCAACAGAAAATGATAAACTGGGGTACCGTGGAAAAAAAATTGAACGCCATTCAAAATAATAAGCCATTTTACCCCTCTTCCCATTCGATGTTCTGAGAGTAACATCTACCCCTCCTGAGGGGTTGAACCAAGAGAGGGCTGAAAATAATAAGTGTACCTCTCGAAAATCAAATTGACGTGTGTTCTCGATTTTTCATATTATCAACTGGAACGAAGGAAGTTTCCAAAATGTTATCATGTAACATAGATAAGCTTAGTTGTTCCACTTCAAGCACTATGATCTTCTATGCATGAATTATTCCATATATGTGTTTTATACTATACTATCCATGAACCTATGATACCTCTGCCAGTTTACCAGAGTAATTGCAAGTTCATTATTGCCAGAGAAGGCGCTGCTGGCAAAGTTCTCTGTTTCCTCAGCAAAAATGTTGGATCGATTCGAATTGGTCCATCCAAATAACACTGTAATCAGACTCACCTATTGGCATTCCCAAATAAATAATAGATTCGCTTCGTGGAATGAATGAGATCGTTTACAGATTTGTTGCGACAAACCAGATATTTGGTTCCCTGAAATCGGTATTTCATTTGAAGACCACAGGGGAAATATCACAATATAGCCTAACCACTATATTTCAGTATAAACAGAAGTCCATAGCAATAGCGCAGCATGGTCAGCTGATATGCTCGTTCGGGAATACGTTCACATGGTAAAAACGCGGGATGTCCACTTCAAAAAACAATGTGAAGAAAGCGAAACGTCCAAGCTTACTGCTTGCTTGAATACGTATTCTCGAGCATATTCCATTGTGATTTTAATAGATTATTTCCACACTACCATAAAAGTTCAAAGTGAATTCTCAGGCAAACGAAAGATGAGAAATTGAAAAAGAGATACGACCACCTCGTTTCTATCTCTTCATTCCTATAATGTTCGGAAAACATCGTGCATGGGTACCTAGGGAGGATAGGGAGAGGAAGTAAGTATTGGGATTATTCTCAACTTTTGAAGATTATAAGTTCTTGGGAATACTCGAAATTGTTTGGAAAAATATCCCAAAGCTTCGCCGTTCTATGTAAAAACGAGTTTTGGTAAAGAGTTTTTCATATTTCGAGGTTGACTACGAAAGGGTGTGCAGACTGGGTTTGTCGAGTAAACGTCTGATGAGTGATAGAAATGGAATAATGAGATTGCTACATGATTATTCCTACTCAAAGAAAACGATCGAATCATAGATATGCTAGGTGTCCTACATGACTACTTACCCCTCATTAGGTAGTCAAGCAAGAATGAAGAAATATACTAGAAGAGATATCTGCGAGTGAACAATCATCTTTTTCGACAATTTATTTGGACATTCTCCATTCTTCTCTTCAATATTTGTACTTATTTTTTGTTTTTGTATATTTTTTTTCATTCAAAAATATGATTTTTATTTCTAGTTCAATTTTATTGCTCATTATACTCCATCTAATGAATCTAGGTGGTTTGATTTCAGTTTTCTTCAACTTTCAAATAGAAATGAGGTTCTGAACTCTGAGATGCGTTTTTCTCGTAACTTACTTTTTATGACATTACCCCTCATTCCCCCGTGGTCACCAGTTTATGTACAATGATATGAGGTAGTGAAGAAGCATCTCAAACTCTCTCTGGTATAACAACGTACTGCAGGGAGGATTATTTAAATACATATATTGATCAATGTACCTCATATTAGGTGAGGGCTAGAAGCACTTTTGTTTTTCTCAAAAAATATACTTTACTTTTTCCAATATAATTTTTGTACCAATACGACGGAATATAATTCAAATGCAAGCATTTTTCTTGGTAAATCGGCGTTTCATTGTTTCAACCCCCTCATGCCCCTGGCACTCACATCTGAGTCATTTTATTGCTTCGTCTATTTGCTCATAAGTCCGTTTATCGTGGCAAGAAAAAATTCACCCGACCAAATTTTCTCGTTGTATCGGCTTCGAGTTTCGATCACTCCAGATCCGAACAAATCTGAAAAAAATTGCAGCTTTGAGCGAGAGATTGATATTGCCCATACATCGTGCCCGAAACCGATTCAATGACAAAATCGTGTCGCATATCCGACCTACATGTGCCAACGATTCATTGATTTATCGGCGCGTAGACGCTGGCAAAACTGTTTACAAACAAACCGAAACTAGGAGAACTAATGCGAATCGTGATTACACATAAAATACCCATTCCGTACGGCTGGCCGTTTTTCATTTTCCGAGGTATACGAGTTTCTGGCACGAAGGTCATGAATGCCTGGATATCCGAAATTGGCCGCTGATTGCCTTTTGTTTTGCTTTTATAGCGGATGATACTCGGACGAGTCCGCTTCTCGCGATATTGAATATGGTAAATGAATTATTCTTCTCTAAACTGTTTCAGAAATGGGGTTATAAACACTAGTCGAATTTACGCCATATATTATCTATCTATTTCATTCATTTTTCCAGATTTTTTGGGATTTTCTCTCCTCGTTTCTATAAAATGAAAACATAAATATTATTTCAATATACATGTAGTGAGGACAAATCAGATGATTTGCCCTAAAATGTCACTGCGTTTAATAGGAAATGGACTAAAGCATGACATAGAAGTGAGAGTTTGTGTGTCATTTCGATATTCGCTGTAGTAAAATGACAGATGAATGCAATGAAAATGCGAGTGCACTAGTGCAATGAACAATTACTTTTTGTACTGGAAATAGTTTAATAAAGGTTTGTTATTGCATGAACGTGAAGAAATATTATTTGTTGCAATTAGAATCGGAGAACGCCAACTATAAATGACATCATATTCCTTCTCGCGTGTAAAGTGATATTTGTTAATACATTCCTCTTTCTACATACATTCTCATCAACCGCAATGCGAGCATATCCACATATTCTCACAAATTCATAACTAACAATAAAAATATCCTAATAATGATCAAGATTTCATTTGAACCCAAATTATGCTGTGACGCTTGCAATAGCGTAACTCCTAGAGTTCAAAAAAATACGAGAAGAGAAGAAGAAGTCAACCTAACTTCCTAACGTCACTATCCTCTGTCACCTCAATCTTCAAATCCTTCAATCTAGTCAAGTCTAACAAATAATGCGAGTATTCATATTGAGATAAACCTCAGATTATCTGATTCTTTTCTCTTGTGTTGTGTTCTCCGTAATCTGCACTAAATATTCAGTCTAGCAAATTAATTTCCTATTCTGATGAAAATGACGATCAGAAATCTACTCTTCTTGTAAAATATGATCCAATTGAATTATATCGAATATCTTGAAGACCAAACAGATCACAAGCATAGACAATCTCAAAGTATATACATGTGTTTCCTAACCACTGGCAAAATGAAAGGAGCGAATCCTTGCTTAATGTCGATGTGGAATAGTTAGTTTTCGAATGTCGCTTATATAGTATTCAAAATAAAAGGTGTTTATATCCTGTTCCCAGATTGGTTTATTCTTTATTATTTCAGATATGCTTCACCCTATTTGGTTGAAATTTCAAATATATTATTGAAGGGTGCATGGTTGTATGAAGGTCTAATGTTCGAACTGTTTGAACAAGTCCAAACTCAGATCATGAATAAAAGTGATTGAAATCTCTAACTACTCCATCAAATATAGTTTTCCAATATATAACACAATATCCTCTTTCTAACGATGACAAATAACAGTACAAAACTCACTCGAGAAAAATATCATGGAGTCGGGCCGCAACGAAATTGAAGTTTGCACAAGCTCCAGAGAATTTCAATATAATATGATTCGAAAACAGATCAACAAAACTACCGGAACATTGTCTGGTGTGTGGAGAAATATCGTTCAATAATATTATTTCAGGCTCGGAGCAACAGAAATTCGATATCTAACACTGAAAAACACGAATGATATCGAGAATTCAATGAATATGTGTTCAGAAACGATTATGAAAGCTATCGAACTTTCACCTTATTTCGTTCAGCAAAAATATTTTCAACTCCATTTATATACATAAATTATACTTGAGAGTTACTTATTATTACGTTGATGAAGGGTTTTATCAGAAATTTTCAATCCGAAAAACGAAAGAAAACGAATTCCTTATACTCAAATCGAGAAAGAATCATATTTTTGTACAGCGACAATTCTGAATTTCAACATGGAGAAAATGAAGCGATCAAGCTCCATTGGTTGTGATTATTAGTAAACAACAAACACGAATACATTAACATTTCATTCAACGGTCATGTCATTTGAATCTTGTTTAATATGGCTACCCCTCAAAATGTTTCTGATTAGAGCACTTCCTTGAATGCCAGGATGTCCCAAGTTTCCAACTACATATTCTAGAGGCAAGAAAAGGAGAAAAAGTGAAAGGAAAGCCCAAGATAATGATAATAAAAATTAACGGTGTCTTTATTACTCAAAAAACTGAATTGTGTAACACGAGGAGAAAGAAAGTTGAGAAAATATTTTTTTGTAGAAATAGCTGAAGTTCAATAATGAACGTGGTGATACCAACTCACCAATAACCTTAATACGTCTCCGTACGTCTCTTTATCATGATGTAGCAGTACTTAGACGATACATATACGTGTATGCGTTAAACATAGCTTCTATGTCTAACAAATAAACCATCTGGATGGGAAATCAGGAAGGAAGGAGAAAAGAAACATGATTGGAATATAAAATAATGACTCTCAACTTCAGTCATTTGAGGAAAAGAGTTATATACTATAAATATATGATAGGAGATTGACCGTTTCAAGAACTCGAAAGATGTTGGTGTTCAAGTAACCTTTTATTCAATATTCAGATTGTGGTTATCAGAGCGGAATCTAATTTTCGTATGGAGGCAAGAGGGTGTTTTCCCTATGATTAGTTTGTGATAGAGAAAAGCACTGTGCAGGAACCGTCTATTCTCCATATTCAACCAACCAGCCTCACGTAATTTATATGTTATTCTTAGACGTCTACGTATGCCATGAATCATTCTTGAACAGGAATTTTGATCTTTCTGGATTTTGTTTTTATACTGATTTGTTAAATTTGAACCACGAAGAGTAACAGAATATTGATGACCTATAGCGCTCCGCATAAAAGTAAATTAGACATTCAAATGAAAAAGGTGCCTGTTGCCATATATCAATTTTAGCGAATAATATGCCTTTTGTAGTAACTCATTCACATGCTCTTCAAACCTCATATCAGTTCCAAAAGAGACACCTAGATTTCTTAGCTACATTAACTTTTTCAAGAGGCTCATCGCTTATTGAGATATCAATATCATCAGGTGAATCGTTTTTATTGACTTTTGGACCTAAGATACTACCAAATTCTGTACATGTACCAAGTATGTGCAATTTCTTGGCATTTTGATCGAGAAATATGCAAAGCTCATTGTGTTCGCTGAAATTCAACATTTTCGAGATGCATCGAATTTGAAATTCAGCTATTTCCTTCATTAACGGTCGCCAAGATTAGTAGATGACATTACGATGACATTGAGAACTCCGAGGGAACATGTCTAACTTCCAGTCTACGCCCAGGAGTATATAAGGATGTGTTCCGGTAGTTTCAAATGTCATTGCAACGTGATCTTATGACCTTGACTAACGCGAATAGGGAACCGAATTCTTCCAAATATTAAGGTTTGATTGGAAATACCCCTTTTCTCAACATTCAATTCTGATGTTTGGTACGAAATATAATTGTGCGATGAGAAGAATGTTTTAAAAAATAATATGATAGGTACCCTATTGAGAAGAAGTCTCGGAATAAGTATTATTTCTATTAGGCAGCAGAATTTCAAGATCGATTCACCTCGGAAGTGGTGAATGTTATCGGAAATAAACTTGAGTATCATTTTTGAGTTAAACCTCGTCAAGCTGCCGGAACTTCCAGAAACAAAGAACATGGGAGAAATAGCACCAAGTCCCACTCATTTCACACGCTCCTGATCAAAATTTCGAAAAATTGACAACCTTTTTCGAAGTGGTCATGAAAATATACATATATGTACAGAATTCGGTTATTTCATAACAGACAGTTTCGAGAAAATTTACAAAAAACTATCATCTCAGGCTCCCTTCATATAAATATGAAAGCCTCCCTATTTTTGTTCCTTGAATCCGTGGTTGAAGTTTTTCTATGTAATTTCAGGACACAGTTGAAGATCACATGAGGGCACGTTAGAAACGATCTAATCGGATCTCGAATCGGATTCAATAAAAGTCATATCCTGGCATGGGATTTGAAACATTATCATTTGTCATTTTCTTTCATCACATGACAATTTATGCCTGAAATCCTATATATGGTCCTGTAGAGAATTGAAAGACTCCAAATCAGGTAGGTGTCGATAAACCTAGAATCTCAAGACCAAGGATTCTAGGGAAATTTCGTGAATCGATTGTCAGCTGATGCAAGACAGACTGTTTCGACTTGCCATAAGTCTCATCAGTTGCACTGGCCAGCTGACAATTGATTCACGAAAGGTACCTCCTAATCGATTGTCAGCTGGCCAGTAGAACTGATGAGACTTATGGCAAGTCGAAACAGTCTGTCTTGCATCAGCTGACAATCGATTCAAGAAATTTCCCTAGAATCTCTTAGTCTTGAGAATCTAGGTTTATCACCATCTGTTAGTGGAACATTAAACCACTTTGAGAATTACAGGTGTTGCGATAGTCTACAGAATCTGACATGGATGTCTTTTCTGTAAGCATATAGACGTAGGGGCTAAATGCACGACTTAGTCGCAAGGTATGATTGATGAATCTACCTATACACCTTGCACTTAAGCCACTAGATGGGTATGAAGGCTAGATCGTCCATCTGCCCGCTCAGGGCTTCGACAAGGTAGGTGTCCCTTGCACTCGACTTCCATCCTCCTTTATTCAATATAGAAAAGAACGGGCGCCATTTTGAAGTAAGAGACAATGAAACAATCTACCACCCGTTCAAAGCATATTCAGGAGAAGGTTAAATTCATGGACACAGAGTGTATCTGCCTACTATCGAAAGTGTGATGTTTGATATTTATATACAATTGAATTATCTTCCACAAAACCACTTACCCGTTCATATCACGACCCCAATATATGAAAGAAAAAATTTGAATATAAATCGTGTTCTGCAATATGGACGAGAAACCAAATACACTATCCCCTTTTTCAAATCAACCTTTCCTTCTCCTTCTGATCTCACCCCTAGGGCCTAGGCACTTTTCGCATAGTTCCTATCTCCCTTACGTCGTGTGGAATGTGACGAGATCATACGATCAGATGGCTCGCTTGAAAGATAGCGAAGCATGTTCTTTTCGCGGTTCGACACTCCCTACCTGCACCAATCAATACGACAGACGGATATAGAAGGATATTGAAGAAGATCGAAGGAAAAGCAGCATCGAATCCAGGAATATGTGAAAATACTGGGAGAGGAAACTTGACGCCTCATATTTTTCCCCAACAAAACGTCGAGCACATATGGATATAAAAAGTGTTTCAAAAATTGCACTTTCTGCACAAAATTCCCACTGGAATGAATCAATGAAGAAGAATATACCCTTCATAACCTGAAACATATGATATGGTTTCCCACTGACGAGAGATTCTGACCATATTGAATACTTCAAGGTCGAATCTATATAACAACTCATGAGTTTCAACAGATCGATTGAGGAATACCACATTCTGATAGTGCAACAGATCGCTCCACTGAGACGCTATGTTGGTGAGACAGAAACAAGTATTCGTATTTGTCAACATATGCACATCACTGACTGTTTCTGCAAAGTTTCAGAAACACTTCAATTGATCTCCATAGCTATCTCTAGAGATCTGAATTCTTTTGACCTTCTGAATCTGACCCTATTAAAACTCACACGAGGTTGTTTGCTAATTTGCAACATGATCATATGCAGCATTTCATTTTTGATTCATATAAATCTACATATTGAATATTTCATTGCAGACTTGAAATTTTCCTATAGGTACAGAAAGTTACAGAGCGAAGATTTTCATATTTTCACATTGAAATATTCGATGGAAATGACTTGGATGACATTTTGCCCCCTCACGACATTTTCAGATGAAGGCTTTATAAACACCAATTGACTATATAATAGAAATCTGGACCCTCATTGAAGAAATGAATATCACACGGAATGTTAACAATCTGACATGAATGTTACCATTGAAATATCTACATGATCACTCTTCAATTTATTTCCAGAACATGTGCATGGATTCCTGATTTATATATCTGACAATGAAAAAAAGCATGGTTTGAATTGATAAACAGTAGCATATAGATTCTCAGATTTTTTTGCTTATTTAGATACAAATATTTCTTGTTGGTATCAAACCTCACTTCATATTAAGATACTCTTGTTCTCTGGTGGCAATTATAACAATGTTCTGAATCGAGCAAAGACCACAGGGAAAAGAGAGGGAATGTCAAAACATAGTAGAAATTGACTTGACACCGTCATCTTATAGTCAAACCACTATATTTCAGTATAAACAGAAGTCCATAGCAATAACGCAGCATAGTCAGCTAATATTCTTGTTCGAAAATATTTCTGAAGTGAACTCTCAGGCAAACAGAAAAATGAGGAAAAAAGAGATATGGCAACCTTTTTATTAGCACTTAGAGCGTACGAAAAGGAATATCTTCGAAGGGATGATAGGGAGAGGAGGTAGATTTTGGGCTTGTTTCCAACTTTTGTAGAGTATGAGTTCTTGGGAATACTCTGTTTGGCAAAAAATTCCGGAGCTTTGCCGTTCTAGGTGAGAACGAGTTTCGAAAAAGAGTTGTTAGACATATTTCCTGACACAAAGTTGTGCTGACTGGGCTTGTCCAGTACGTCTGAGTGATGGTAATAAAATAATGAGACAAGATCAAATTATAGAGATTCTAGATGTACTATGACAACTTACCGCTCATTAAGTAGTCAGACAAGAATGGAGAAATGTACCAGAGCAGATAATTGCGAGTAAGCAATCCATTTTTTTTTTAATTTTTGGGACATTCCCCATTTTTCCTTTGAATCTTTGGACTTATTTTTTGTTTTCGATGATTTTTTGATCCTAGTTGTTCAACTTGATTGCTCATCATAATCCCTCAAATGGGTCCAAGTGGATTGATTCCAGTTTCCTCTAAATTGTAAAAACTAAGGAGGTATTAAACTTTGGAATGCGTTTTTCTCCAAACTAACTTTTTGTGACATTTTCCGTTACTCTCCTGTGGTCTTCAATTGCATTCTGTATCAATATAGCATTTTGCTATTGAGTATCAGATGTATAACCCCTCACTCTCCATAGTGTTGAACTTTTTGGCGAAATATGAGTAGGACGAGTCGTCGGAACATCCGACAACTCGTCGAACGCAATTACCTCTCGAACTGACCGCAAGTCAGTGATGAAACCCTCTATACCCTCTGGCGCAACAGCAAACATTTCCCTTCAATTGCTGATCTTCGCGAAACTTGAATAAGATTAAACAAACTTCAAGGAATTGTCCGAACGTGGTGTGCCGTCTCAGCGCAATCCTCTGTCACATGGAATCCTTCCGACTATGCACTCCAGAGGGAGACCATGTTCAAGTAATCTGATTTATCTACTGAATTGGACAGGCCAATATAACTGGCATTCCAAGAACGTTCTGTGGTTTATAATTACTTCGAAGAGACTATATGGTCTGGAAACCGAACATTATATTCAGATTATTACATAGGCAATTCGTTTTAGTGTTAATTGCTTCGCCCAATTAATGATTGAATGTTAGTGTACTTTAGACTTCAGCTTATCGTTTATTACTGCTGGAATGACAAATGCTTCAAGACCAACTGAGGCGATCCATCTTACAGTGGAGTGTAGGCAATAGGACAGGGCGAAAGTTCATACAGTCTACTCCATCAAAACTAAACTTCAATGTAATAAGCAATTCATAGAAGGGACATTTTTCGAAGCTTCAAAGCTGCATCATCAGCAAACAGTTACATAGGAGCACTAGGAAGAAAAACAAAGCATAATGTCAGACAAAAGTCTTCAACAATGACAGTTATAAAAAACTCACCTGTTATGAAGGAAAGAAGTTGTGTTCAGATATTTCAAAACAAACATTAGAAATTGTTACAACATTAATAAAAAATGGGTACCGCAAAATGCAGATCACCTGTGTTAAGGTGCATTTCGAAATTAGATGAAACATCGTAATGAATAATCAAACTGGAATCGAAGTGAGGATATTCACTTGGCGGAACCATGAAAGTTGAGTTTTTAGAACTGTCATTGTTGAAGACTTTCGTCTGACATTATGCTTTGTTTTTCTCGTTAGTCCTCCTATGTAACTTTTTGCTGATGATAAAGCTTTGATGCTTCGAAACATGCCCCTTCTATTAATTGCTCACATTGAAGTATAGTTTTTGTGGAGTAGACTGTAAGAATTTTCGCCCTGTTCTAATGATTCAAGAATTGGACCTCAAATTGCAGAAAAGAGTTAGTGAATTTGCCCTAAGCAATGTAGCCTATTTTGAACACTCCTTTCATGTAAATCCACCTGAAAGGGGTGAATTTCAAATATAAGTAATGGTCATTTTCAATGTCATTTGGCTCTAGGTCATCGAGCAGCAAGTAGCAATATAACTATTTGTATGATTAGTTGATTTTTGTCGTGATGACTGAATCAAGTTCTAGATCTCAACAAGATACTATGATTAATCGAGGCAGATCACGTGATCTTCCAACGTGAACCCAACATTCCAATTCGAAATCATTTTCCATCTTGTTGTCGTTGATGATGTGACCGCTCCTTGATGACTTCGAGGCAGATGAAGTTGAGAACAAACATGTTTGGTGAATGTTTGCTTAACACTTCTCATGTTATCTTGAATAAAGAAACATTTCGAAATGAGCTGGAATATTCGTAGCATGTCACTCAAATATGATATTACAATTGTCAATGTATTTCATGATTCCATGTACTTATTTCATTTAGGAGAAACAAGTGGATGAAATAAGACTTCGAATTGAAGAAACGAAAAAGAATATAATCCCAACTCAAAATAAAAGTCAAACGTTTTTACTACCCTGAAACATCTGGAGAAGAATAATTCATCTGGAGTCTGGGATGACTGATAAGACAATAAATAAATACACAAATCTTGAGCAAAGAAACAAAGAAATTTCCCCAAATCAAAGACAATAGCATATTGTCATAATTCTATATGAGTACTCAAAATTATAACTGACATGAAAGCCAGCCTTGAAAATTGTTTCGCTAATTCAGTCACATTATTCAGATTATTGAAATCCTGATACCCATAAAACTTATTTCAAAGAAGAGTTAGTCTTGGAGCGCACGAAAGGGAATCCCTATTATGTTTGAACAACATCGTAAGTGACTAAGGTATATATATGTATAGGAATTGTTTCATCACATTGAAGTATTGACATCTTGATATAATCTCAATTCCTTCTTGAAATGGTGAGATGAAACCAATTCAATGAATTGTTGCAAATATCAGAAGGCCAAATGCTACTAATAAGGTATGAGGAGCTGTACAGGGTGGCCAACTAAGACTCCAGAGTTCGATACCTCTGTTGTCTTGAGAGATACAAAAAAAAGTTAAGCATTCAAATTGAAGTGATAACCGAGCTTCACATTTCAATATCTCTTTGAAATACACAGGGTATTCCGTAAGGTCACAGCACATCAAAGCTATGCTTTTTTTATTGGAACACCCTATATTTTATTTCATTCTTGAATTCTCCCTGAAGATCTGATTCCAACGACTCATCATACTTAGGGTCTAGCAGTGAAAGTTACTGACATATAGGGTGTGCATTATGGAGATTTTCCAAGTTCAAGATTTTTTCACTATCAATTGACATAAAACAAATTGAAAATTCAGATTTTTTGACCAGCCTGTGTCAATTTCAATCAAACACCAATTGATAGTGAATGAGAAGTTGAGATAGGGACATGTAAACCGTTTTGACGAATAATGAATAGTTTCGATACAAAAAAGGTCCTGAACTTGGAAAATCTTTATTTTTCACACCCTTTATCTCAGTGAATATTACTGCTACACAGAGAAAAACGTTTCTTTGCGTGAAACAATCTCATTTGTTTGACTTATATTTGTTTGCAAGAAATAAATGTTATTTGCGAGAAACAATTGTTATTTCCTGAAACCAAATCAAATTCTTTGTTTAAAATCATCGGTTCATTTGAATGACATTTGTTTGGGTGAAACAATAGCATTTGTTGAAAATATATTTATTTCGAAGAAATAAATGTTACTTGGAGCAAATAAATATGATTTTGAACAGAAATATCACATTGTTGGCGAAAAATAATTTTGATATAAATATGAACAATTGATATAGTTGTCATGCACAAACAAAAAATTTGTATTTAAAAAATATAATTTGAACAGAGCGAGTGTGTCATTCATCTCGAATAAATGCTTATTGAAATTACATTATGGAATTGTTCTTTTGAATGACAGCACAATTTATAACAAAATATAGTAATTTTTGGTCCAAATCAAATATTGCTTTGATTATATGCGCTTGTTTTTGTTCTGTAGTCGAATGTTCGCATGATTGGGAAAATGAGAATCCAGATCCAGAAAAAGTAAAAACAACTGACTTATTTTCTTCTACCAAAGTAAAATCGACGATGCCCATGACTGAAAAAATCACCAAACCAAAACTTAAAGTCTTAATTATTGTTCAGTTCGGTGGCGTGACTTGTTTCTACAATAATATCCAAAATCAGGGTTGCCAGATCTGACAACAAATTAGGCGCTTCTGTCTTTGGGTCGTCAATGGCTTTTTGACATGATTTCAAGAATTGATGTTTTATGGCTAGATCTCCTGCAAACCCAACATGAAGTTGTATCTTTACTCGAGCTGAATACCTATTCTGGACATGACTGATGCGCAATTTGAAGCAAAATTTTGAACCTGAAATGCTCGGTCATCAAGTATTTTTGAGAAACGGGTGAACGTCCAGTCAGCAAACTGTAATTTTGGTCTTCGAATTATATTTCCCTCACCTTTGGACTCGCCTGGCACCTACTTCTCATCAAAATCGTCTGTCAATTCGTATCTTTCTTCTACAATGTCTAATTGACATCATAATATAATTTCAGGTTTACAGCGGCAAGTTAATTTTTCAAATTATTTTAACACTTAAAAAATTAAGGAGATGATGACATGCAAGGGTTAGACCTTCATCCTTTGATTCATCACTATAAAAATTTCTTGTCTTATACAGATAATACAAAAGGTTCACGAGCTCTCCGGCTCCATCTGGCAACCCTGTCTGAAACGTATACAATTACCAGACCCGCCATAACGCATTCGTTTTGTATCTCTGATGATGTGGTTCGCCGGGTCGTATCGTACAGTGGTGATTTAGTATAGTTAATTCCACAGAATATTTACAGATTTTCACTATTCTCTTGATGTGTAGTGATGGATTTTTCAGAAGAATGGCATTTGGGTCATCTGGTCCCTGCAATTTTCAGAGGTAAGGAATTGAAATTCATACTTGAAACGTGAAATTTTTCATGATTTGTTGATTATCTGATGTTTTCATACTGATCTCCATCAAAAAGACAAACCGTGCATAGAAGGATGTACGAATAGGTAGGTAGGTATGTGTGATATTTCGTAGATAATAGGTATACTTTCTAATCTGCTGTATATTGAAATATTCCAGTGAAATGGCGTTCAAGTTCTTCTATGATTTTCAATGGAAGATTCCGCATGCAGTCAAATAAATATTTCTTTAATTCAAATGTCACCAGCTTCACTTGAAACAAAATATTTGTTTCCATGAAACAAATGATATGTTATCATCTTCGGGAGAATATTAAAACTCAGGAATCACCCCTTGAATTTTTTCGGTGTTATTTAGATATACCCTGTATGAGTATTTTGAGATATCATGTAACTATATAGAGAAAATAATCACTAGAACAAAAATTATCACAGCTCTTTTCTCCATATAAAAAATTGTCATCAAAGCACTTCAATGTTATGGAATTTTTATTTCCTTGTTATGCATATATATTTCATCTATTCCCGCATTAAAATATACTAAACTTTCAGGAGAGCAATAAGAAATCTGCTACGTCTGTCATTGATGTGAATACTCCAGTGATTTCCGAAAACATTTTTATTGATGCTGATGCACCGGATGATAGAGCCGATGATCCACCTGCCAAATATTTGAGGTTGGATACAAATAACAGCGATCAGGATCATCATGTATCTTGACTTCTGTATAGTATCGAACCCAAACAGTGTGTCTGTCACATTTTTTCTATTATTCAATAAAGTTTGTTATAGTTCAATTTTGTTGTTAATTCTCAATTCCTTCCAAGGGGAATATTGTTTTCTAAGAAATGAATTTCTTCTTAGGGAGATTCTATTTCTTTGAGTTTATTGATTTTTGATTTCGTTCAAATTTACAATTTATTTCTGGTAAGGGGATCCATTATTTGAGCTTGTTTCTTTCAAACAATTTCCTTGTTTTTCTCAAGCATTGACATCTTTGAATCAAATTACATTTACATATATTTATTTCTCACAAATAATCATTTGTTTCTTCCAAAGAATGTTCTTGTTTTTGTCAAGCTCTGATTTCTTTGATACAAATTTCATTTACATATATTTATTCCTCACGAATAATTATTTCTTTCTTTCAAATAATTTCCTGGTTTTCCTCAAGCTTTCATTTCTTTGATGCAAATTATACTTATTCACTATGAATAATTCTGATCATAAATCCAAAGAAATAGTTTTTATTCAAACAAATATACACTTTCTTCCAAATTATGAATCATATCATTTTTAATAAATTATATAGATACAAAAAAATCACTTATTTGAAAAATCAAAAGAATGGAAACTTTGATTCAACCAAGCTTGTTTGTTGGACCTATTCAAACTTCGGATTTCTTTGAATTTAACAATATTTGTTAAATTCAAAGAATTGTTTTTCTCTGTGTAGACCTTCAAGTATAATGAGACGTTGAAATCAGCCCTTCAGGGAGAATCCAAGAATGAAATAATATATAGGGTGTTCATAGGAAACAAACATAATTTATATTTGATATTATGCTGTTACCTCATGGAACACCCTCTATATTCCAAAATAATTTTGAGATGTGCAGCTCGGTTATTACTCAAATTTTGATACATAACTTTTTTTTGTATCTCTCAAGACAACAGAAGTATTTTAGAACACATATTACATAATATACATTTTCGAATATATAAACACGAATACTTATGTGATTGATATGAATTAAAGCTATTCGAGGCATCGTGATACGAACCCAATATTACCAATTGGCAATCATGAAATATTTCCACCATGCATCCAGGCACTTTATCAAAGTCTGTAAGTAATTCAGTCAGGACGAAGTACAGCTTTGATCTGAATTCTCGACATGGCTCACTCGTAACGTGGTTCCTTGAACATAATAAAAATAGAGGAATGCTATACGTTCAGTGCCTCACAAAATGAGTAAAAGGAATCTTACTTCAAGTGTGTGTATACGCTTCGATGGAATACTCCTCAGGAAGAAGCCGAACGGATTTTCTTGGCAGTCGAATTCGCCATCTGTGAAAGCTTCCAAACCAGCGTTTGATGCGTTACGTTCAGGTTGAACTATCTGAGGTTCGTGGAATTTGCAATCGTAGCGAATAAATACATTCGTATGTTCATGTCGTTCAGATCAACATGTTGTGTGATGCTTTTCCTGAAAAGGAAGTAATAATTCGTTTTCTGAAAGTTCTGATTCGAATGGAAATGTCATCTCGAAATGGAAGACAGATTTTTAATGATGTCATTGGATTGTTACTCCGGATTTTGTGATCTTTGAACAGGGTTAATTTCTACCTCTCTTTGATGAAGAACTTAGCACCTGAGTCGAATTCTGCAATTAATCATTACTGAAAGTTTGTTCCATATAATACCAACTTTATTATAGACACTATCACATAAAAGGTTATTGAATGCGTTCCATAAAAATAGAATAGAATAGGAGTTCATTGACTATTTTATGTTCATACGATTGAATTGTGAATTTGTGAATAAACAGAAAATTTATATTGCAATACATACTCATAACATCACTGTGTGCAGTGTGTATGATGGTCACGTGTTATTTTCTATAAATCGACACTGAGATACTCCTCAATGAAGTAGAAACCGTTGCTCACTAAAATATGTTTTATGATTGTTTTGAATAGCTCAAATTTCTTTTTTTTTATATCATCTGGCATCTTGATAAATAGTCGAAAATTGCGAGAGTTTCGTGCAGATACTTCTAGACGGTATCGAGGATTCAAGAGGAGATTTTCATTTCTTGTATTGTACTGATGGTGTATGTCATCATAAGCAGTACGAGTTCTCAAGTGTTTATGAATCTCCAGAAGACTCTGATATAGATTCACATGCGTCTCTATCGGTCCTGCATCTGTAATAACTCTCACTGCATTCTTTTGCATTATAAAAACACGGTATCCCTGATAGAAATTTCCCTATAGCAAGGTTCCATAGGTTGAATGCGAGTGAAATGATTCAGGATATGATACTCTCAGTACATCTGGGCTCGGGGATTGTTTAAATTCTCGCAGTCAAAAAATTTGGCTTGATAATTTTCTACTTAGACTGTCCATGTGAGAAGACCATTTAAGTTCATCATCTAGAGTGATGTCGAGCAATTTAGCAGTGTTTTCTTGTGAAATGCTATCATTGGAAAAGAATAATAGTTTATTCCGTTTGAGCATATCAATACAAATGAATGAAAGAACTATGACGCACAAATTATACCCCAATAAAAATAATTAAATTATCCATAACTTGACAACGCCGCAGCCGATTCTGATTTTTTTCAGCGATAAAAAGGCGAAAGATGTCGAAATGGATTTGTGAAGAAAAATACAGGGTGTTTCATGTGAAAAATTCTAATGAATATCATCTGTATCTTGCAAAATTCTAAATGCAAAATTGAGCACTGTGTTGAAGAACATGTCGCAAACTTACTGGATCGGAATACGTGATACCATGCTACCACCGTATGCCAAAAATAGTTTAATAATTTGAATAAACGAATATACCATGCCCAATTCAACATGACTCTTCAATTGTGATGAAAATATATTTATCAATTATAACTTGGCAACGCCGTAACCGATTCCAATTTTCTTCACAGCGATGTGAAATTGTGAAAGTGAACCTCGGCGGAATGAATTCCGAATGAACAATACTGGGGGTTCCATTTAAAAAAACTCGTCTCCGAGTTATCCCGCTTTGATAAAACACCCAGTGATGTTGAAAATATTTTTGTAATAAGGAATTTCAGTAACTGAAAAAGTTTTTTCTTCTAAGTTTTTTTGAAGATATCGAAGAATTACGCACTAAATGGACACACTGTATACATAACATGAGTAAATATGATCAGAAATTGAATAACAGTCATTAACTCAGACATAACAAGAAAATTTAATGAGTGTTTTCTCCTCAGTGAAGAATTCCATTCCAACATAGTACTAAACAGCTCTCGAGTGGAATAATCTGAAGTAGATAAGGCGTAATACTGTTTGGTAGACGAGGCGAAGTTTCAAAAACGACTATATGTTTTTTTTTCCAAAATGGATAGCCTATCCGATTCGAAGGTTTTCACAGAAACTGATGGAAACCATTTTTTTTTTCAATTGCGGTGTATCCCTGTTTACTATGTATCTCAAATACAGTGTGTCCCACTTATCATGCTTGAAAAAATATTTTGATAAAATCTATTCGTTTTTGTTTTATACGCAAAAAACAGATTTTGATCATTTTCATGTCTCCTTCGTAACTTCTTTATTTATAAAAATATTCAAATAGGAATTTCACATTCTCATGGCAGTTTTTCAAAGTGATTTCGAAAAAAATATGGAATTTATACCAACTCTTCTAGAATTTGAGATATCAGCAGCAACTTTAGTTTTTCAAATGTAGGTCATAGCTCACTATGACTTATAAATAACTTTTTTTTCTCTCACAGATGATATGTCGCAGTAATAGTTTAGTGTTGATAACAACGGAGTTATCGTCATTTATACAAAACAAAAAATTATTTGGAAGCCGCCATCTTGAATTTATGAATTCTAGCAGGAAAATCATGATCTCCGACCTCAAAAACCCCCACTTACCAATTTTGAATGGAATCGAACCAAATCTTGTCCGCCATCTTGGAGCAGCCATTTTTTTAAATTTCAACAAGAATTCCATAATGTATTTTTACCAAAATTATGGTAAGTGGAGGTTTTTGAGGTCGGAGATCATGATTTTCTTGTTAAAATTTATAAATTCAAGATGACGGCTTCCAAATGAATTTTTGTTTTTATATAAATGACGATAACTCCGTTCTTATCAACACAAATTTATTACTACGACATATCATCTGTAAGACAAAAAAAAAGGTAATTGAAACTAAGTCATAGTGAGCTATGACCTACATTTGAAAAACTGAAGTTGGTGCTGCATGATATCTCAAATTCTAGAAGAGTTGGTATAAATTTCATATTTTTTTCGAAATCACTTCGAGAAACCGCCATGAGAATGTGAAATTCCTATTTGAATGTATTCATGAATAAAGAAGTTACGAAGGAGACATGAAAATGATCAAAATCTGTTTTTGCGTATGAAACAGAAACGAGATTTTATCAAAATATTTTTTCACATTATAGTTGGACTTGACAAATTCTACATTTGGTGTCATATAACCGACCTCGTATCTCTCACCGTTAAAAAGATACCCATGGTGAGTATGGTAAGTGGGACACACTGTATACCTGATACGAGGAATCTATTTTTCACAACATTAAAAAACACACTGTGCGTGAGTTTTTTTTATTTCCGGCGATTTTATTGATTCATCACTCTGCATAAATTAATGTTGTATCCTAGTGTTGCTTCCACAAAAAGTGTCACATGAGTAATCGTCGAGTTCACCTCCTCTACACGTCATTCTTGATATCCGACGTGGAAATGAAAAATTGCAAAAGATTTTCTTCATCTCCCAACGTATTAGAACACGATATTAGATGTTGTTTGGGAGCCGGCAAGAAATATCGACGATACCCGCGGTGTGTGGGATGTTTTGATGTGATTCGATTCACGAACAAATGAGCTGGGTTGTTCGAAGTTGATAGTGATCCATTCGGGAAATGGCCGTTTTCGATTCTTGGACCATAATTATCAATCAATTCGAATTCTAGAGTTGATGATGATACAGGAGTTGAAAGCGATTGCGAAAGAAGTAGAAATCATGACTTCAGTTATCACTTCATCATACTCAAATCGAAATATTCCGGAAACCAAAAAAGGTACTCAGTATCATCGAGTTTGACCAAGTGTATCTTCCAAGTGTAAAATTGAGTAATGTTCAAGCTCACATTACATTTTGATTGAAAAATCTAACCTCAAAAGAGTTATGTTTGAATCTACTTTGTACGCACCGTGTATCTACCGCCCTCTTGAGTGTGAGATATAAAAACGAATGCATGTGATGTGCCAGCTTCCATAACACATTCATACAAAATTTTACTACAATGTTGCGAGTAGTGTTAACATAATCGAAAAAAATGTATCTTACACACTAGCAATTAGGGATTCTGGATTTTTCAAAACACCCTGTATACAATTGTGATACCTCTCTAATAAGAAGTAACTTGACTCGTCGTACAATTCAAAACTTTCAAAGGAGTCGATCTGTAGGGTAGAAGATTGACAGGTGGTTGGAAATTTTCATAGGAAAAATGGATTGTCAAGAATAAAAATCGACTTGTCCAAGGATTTTTTGAAACACAGTCTGTCCAAGATGAGGTTGAACAGCATGGATATCTCGAAAATAGTAGAAAATACGATAAGTCGGTTAAATGAGGAAAAAGTTGCGCATTCGGAGGCTTATATCAAGAGCCTTCGGAAATTTTTAAAATCATTTTTAGTTTTTGAGTTAATATCGAAAAAAGTTAATTTTTGGAATATCTATTTTTTTTTCTCCGTCATCATCAGAGATACAGAAAAACTGCAAATACTTTTCTGCAGCAACTTTTGATGAAGTTCATCGTGGTGATACCGATTTTTTCATGCGACGTCTCGTATTCGTAGAACATCAACTTTTGTTTTTCGAATATGTTCCTGATAATTTTTTCACAGATTTTGTTGGGTCTTCTGATTCTGGATTCAACCATGTATTATACAAGGTGGTTTATGTGTGTTTCGACCTATTTTTAGCCATCATCAATGTTTTTTCGAAATTCCAAAGGAAAAGTGCCATCAGTTTGACTCATTTTGAAGGAAAATCAGTCAACACACTAATACCTCATCAACTGCTTTCAATCAACAACCCATTTTATTTTGCGAAAACCAAAATTCCATCCATACAAATTCAGACTATGTCAAGCGGTAAAACCAGGCGATGACGAAAGGCGCAGGACATTCTGTGAGTGGTTTACCAGGAAATGTTGAAAATTTGCAGATTTCACTAAAACAATCATCTGGACTGATGAAAGCATGGTCACTTATCATGGTATCTTCGATAGAAAGAATACACCTTATTGTTCACGAGAAAAAGAACATTTATACATCACAGCGAGACACCAACACCAATCTATATGATTCACCGATTGCGGAAGTTCAGAACTGTTGGTTTCAACAAAATCCGGTACATAATTCCAGAGGAGTCCGTGCGTTTTTATCCTGAAAAATGGATTGGTACTCATTTTACAGTCCCTTGGCCGGCGCGGTCGCCTGATTTGACACAGCTGAATTTTTTCTTAGGGGATATATCAAAAACTTCGTATACGATGGTATACGCAAATGACTTTGATGATGCAGGAGAAGATCTAAGGGACAGTGTCATCGAAGCATTCAATAAAATAACCCCAGAAATGCTTAGTAATGTCTTAGAAGCAACTGTGAGAAGAGGATATCTTTGTTCAGAAAATAATGGTTATCATTTTGAACATTTGTTATAAATGTTTCTGTAGGTATTGTCAAAGTTAAGTTGTAATTCGTGTAAGAATTCATCAACAATTTCAAGCACTGCATTGAATGATGTAGTGAAATATTCTTTATTCACTTCTCAGTATTGAATAACTAATCCATCAATGTTTGACACTAAATGATCAGAAATAAGTGGAACTGATGGTACTTTAAGTTCCAAAAAACATTGATGATGGATAGAAAACCTTCCAGAATCTGTGAAAAAATTATCAGAACCGTATTTCAATAACGAAAGTTGATGATGGTTCTACAGATACGAAACGTCCGATGAAAAAATCGGTATCACCACGTTAAAAGTCATCAAAAGTTTCTACGAAAAAGTATCTTCAGTTCTACTGTATCTCTAATAATAAGGGAGAAAATAAAATAAAATAGATATTCCAAAAATTCACTTTTTTTGATACAACTCAAAAACTAGAAATAATTGTGAAAATATCCGAAGGCTCTTGATATGAGCCTCCGAATGCGAAACTTTTTCTCCATTTGAACGGAGATACAAAGTATCTCCTACTGTTTCCGATATCCCCATGCTGTTCAACCTCATCTTGGACAGACTGTATATGTTTGTTATGGAGATACGGATTTCATTCCATCATAGGTTTCCACACTGTATAGGAATTCAATTTTGTCAGGAGTATCAGACATTTCATGATTTGATTCAAAAGCAAGGATACCCCAAATATTGCATTCCAGTCGACAATCCTTCAATCTCGTAATTTTATATTGGAATCCTTTTAACATGTTGTGTAGGTAGGTATACGTGTTTCCTTATCTGGCACAGAGGCAGATCCTATCAAGGTGGGAATTTACAGCTTATCCTGATAGGCTAAACGAGGATTTGGTGCGTTAATTAACAGATGTGGCATGTTCTAGTTTCGAGAATTCATTCAGATAAATCTTCCAGCAACCGAAAATGGAATGGACGGTAAGGAAATAAAGGAGGTGGTTATTTATCAAAACGTTGATGTCGGTATAGAGTGAGATTAGAGCTTCTCTCAGGCCATCTAAAAACTTCCTTGAACTTATTGAGTCATCGAAGTTTGGTTTTTCCGAACAATGAAACATCAAGACTTATTTTATGCACTAGGCGGTAAAGTACTCCTCTGCTCTCAAATTACTATGTTCGCACTCTAAGCTGGTTCTATGATCTGCAGTTCTTTTTCTTCTTTCCATTCCCTGAACAATATATATAAGAATAATAAAATAGTTATTTATTATACAAGGAAGAAGAGTAATAGATTTTAGCTTCAGGTTGTGTTGTCTCCCGATGCATAGTGGAGGAAGACAAAAAACCGTGAGCTAATATCTGATATAAGAAAGGACGAATCAATATTGAGGAGATATTACATCATTTTGAAATCTGAAAATTATCGACGTGAAATTTTGAGTTATTAACAGTAGGGACACCTGTGTTGTAGGCATCTTTATCATTCTTTTGAAGTGATCAAATATCTGATATCACTTCTGTCAGTCTAATTCTGTGATTTGATTTCGAAAAATTTCGAATTCAGTGGTTGTTTAGTGATAAACATAACCACGAATTCCAATGAAAGATAAAGGGACTTGCAGTTCTTTCTTGGAGACGGTTTTATTGACTCATTTTTCGGAATTATATATAGCACAACAAAAGCCATCAACATTGTATATATATGTGATATATATCTGGAAAAAAGTACTCACTTTTTTCCCACGGAAAAAAAGTTATTTATGAAAAGTTACACTTAATTACCTGCCAACAGAGATGGAATGCCAAACTTTTTTACCGTCACAGAAAAAATAGGTTTATTTGAATAGATGTACAATGAAACTATCTATAGCTCTCTTCAGTCAGGAACTATAGTTCAATTGATTGAGTTATGTATGAAATGTATATTTATGCCTATGTCACTGAATAAATGACTGAATACATAAATGAATAAATGAATTGATGAATGTGGTGGGAGCTATCAAATGATATTTTGATTGATTTGGAAGGACTAAGTGACTATGATTCATAATTTGGTGAATACTAAGTCCTTCAACGGAATGCAAGAATTTCTTCACATTATATTTGAAAATATGGTGAGGAATTATGTGTTCAATGGTTTGGGGTGAGGAATTATAGACTTTGGAGGATAAATACATATGACTTCTCTGTCCAACAGGTTTGGTGCTGGTGGCAGTTGGTGAGTTTACATTTATTTTTATTTCTGCTAATTTCGATGACAGTATGAAGCTGATAAACAGAAATATATATATGTCGAGTGTCGAATATTCCAGTTTCTTTATAACGCTGGTCACTGGGAAATCTCCAATTTTAATTGTACATTATTCTGAGGAAGACCTTCTGCAAGATGCTCAATTTCTCCAAATAGCAATTTGCCACTCCCCACCATAGTATTCCATAATTCAACCTTGATTCTATCAGTGCATAATAAACTATTTTCAGTTAGGGTCATTCCATGAATTGAGAGAGGAGTGATTTTATCATCACTCATCGCTGTACTAACGTACTTCTTTGTATAATTTCTTTCTAGCTGTCTGAAGTTTTCACCCACAGACAATTAAACTTGATTTTCTGATGTATTACTAGACAAAAGCCATATCAGCTCGACGACCAAAATTAGGTGAATATATACTGGGTTCCTATATGCATTTCGTAACATTTCAAGAAATTAATCTCTTTCACGATAATTGCGTTGATCAAACGATAATTTCAATATGTGCACTTCTCATAACGATAACGCTTCACTTGATTACTGCATTCATTCATAAGTTATAAATAAAATGTTGTGAATTGAAATCCAGTCATCACTTTTGTCTCGAGAAAAGAATCACTAGTGCATAAAATGTTGTATGCATCACGTGCGTAAAATGCTTTTATGGCCCTCAGCGTGTAATGGCCCTCGTCTGGTGCCATCGGGCCATCACTCACGCCTCAGGCCTTGAACGCCTATACGTTACGCCCTTGATAAATGAATATATATTATGCACGACAGGACGTAAAGTAGCACTTTATCGTTCGTTTTAGCGGACGTAAAGTAGGACTTCACCACCCGGCGTATAAATAGCTCGTAAAAGGCATTCTTGTATAATTCAGGACTTGATGTTTCCGTTGTGATGGTCCTTTCTCTGATAATACAGTTCTATTGATATTCCTGAGATGCCTAATGATCGAATCTCGGATCCAATCAAAATAGGTCAGCTGTGATGACGTTAATTGACAGCGGATATAATGGTTCACTCCTATTTCTAAAAATTGACTGTGGTACCATTGTTGTGATGAAATATCGATCAGTGTTATAGTTTCGATTAGATTTTTAGTGTGAAACTTCATCCTTGAACTTCACTCTCATGTTTTCGTGAATCTACCGATTTTGTGTATTATATAGAGATGACAAATATAAGTCAGTTGTGTGAAGATCGTTTGTGAAAAAGTGAATTGTCTAGAGTTGGAGGAGTCTATCATCTCGAAAATTCTGATGCAGTTGTCAAGACCATACAAGTTGAAGATTTATACTTTGTAGAATCTTCACATCTCGCCAATTCTCGTGTGGTTGTTCAGATCAATCTTTAGATACCCAGTTGGAAAAAGTGCACTTCTATATTCCATGAAACAATAATCATCTCTAAACACTTCGAGTTTGTATGAACTCGTTTTGTCAATGAAATAAAAAGAGGAAATGAGAAAGAATTAGTGGAAAGTCCAATCTACTTTCTGCTACAACTGGAATCTCCTTGGGTATTTCACTTAGCATGTATATCTATTCCCCAAATTAACAATTTCGAGCCTATTCATTTATTTTCGTCCATTTCCCGTCCGTATAATTGGACTTAACGACTTTTTTCTTTGCTGTGGAAGTCTCGAGGAAATCAGTGATGTGTGTCAGAAGGGATTTACAAAGAGAATAAATAGCTATTCCCAAAGCTCGTAGGAGGATATTACCTTATTGGATTATGAGATTAATCCTGAATGAGTTTTGGTATACAATTATATATCGGAATGAACGAAGTCATTTTAGAAATATACAATAAGTACCTTCGACAATCAACACTTTGAAGCTTTATATAGAATAGATCTTCACCAAATCTGAGCAGAATAACTCGTTCGGATTATACATTCTCCAAGTTGAGGAATCTCCTCAGACAAAAGAAGAAGTTTCAATCATACCATTCCTAACTGCATATCGTTGATATTCTTGAGCCAGTGGCATTCAATGCATAAAACATTGGTCAAAGAATAATGATTACTGCTGCAGAGTACTGTTAGTCTCCCAAACTATATGACTAAACTAGCAGTGGAACCACACATGTTCGAATCATTGCATTTATGTCATTGGATAGACGTGATCACGTTACAATTGTGTGAAACTGGTAACGCCTTCCAATCGCAAGCACAACTAAATTTTCATTACTTTTGTGTCACATTCATTTTTCATTTTTTCAAGTATCATATAAATTCTTGAATATTCCCGGGTGCTCTATTTCAATATGAAATTATGTGTCAATAATCCCTTCGTTCATCTTTGTGAATAGGTACTCATTCATCACAAATTGAATCTCAAAATCGCAAAGAAACCAAAATTGACACCAGAACTATCTGCAATAAGAAAATGTTGAAGCTCATTCCGGTGATGACGTAAGTGAGTATATTACCTTCATTGTCAGCATCGTACTTTAGCATTCAATCATAAAAGCAATGTATCCTATAAAATTCCCCCGTTAATCCATAATTGAATGAAACCTTTTGAAGCTCTACCCTTTGTTTTGTAGTCGACTGTTTGAGCGCATTTCAATGTCTGATAACATGATAAGCGCCTATGTCGTAATACGATTTGGCATTCGATGAATGTATTTCAGGGATTACAACTAACGCATCTCCTCTGGTTTTAGTGATGCTTCCATAGTGCATACGACGAGTACAACTTGTATTAGGCAGATAGAGTAGGTAGGCCCTGATTGGGCTCAATGAGGATAATAATCATTATACAATGTGTGCCGATGTGAACCGCCTAGTTGTAATAATTATAATGATAATAATATAAACATCCATACCTCATTTTTCGAAAAAAGGAAGAAAAAAACAAAAAAAACAAAACATATTCGACATAATTGCATATAGGGTACCTATATGTACTGTAATGTAATATATAATTATGAAATGTACCGACTTCCAATCCTGTAGGTTATTAGGTCAATGAATATTAGCGAAATCTCGAAAGGAAACCTGAGCGTGGGAGAAGCAGATATTGTTCATAACCTTATCGATACATTCAGAACAATGAACACGCACATGGACAGCATCAGCACTTTTATCAACTGCTTCAATAAGAGCGCTGACACTATCCAGCCGCGACACGCTCACCGTACGCGATCGCACAACAGATTTTGTTCTCAATAATACGAGACGGATGACGTCATAAAGCATTATAGAGAGCACTTATGAGCAATGATAGATAAAAAAAAAACGAAACAAACATAAAAAGATATCACAATAATAATGCTAGTGCAACTGATAATGATGATAATATAATTATACCAAAACTATGACAATGATAATGATAGTGAAAATAATGATAGCAATAATAGCAACAATGATAATATCAAAACGTGAGGAACAAGATAAAATAACACAGAGTGAATAATGATTCGATCTATCTATTATAAAACAGATCTTGTGATATATTATGGATCAGCTATTCTTTGAATCAATATGGTCATGCATCATCAGTCTCGGGGTTTTTAATATCCAGTTTTTCATCTCGTGTTTAAATATCGGGAATGAATGGAATGTTTTTCGTACCTTCGCGGCAATTCACATTAGTTACATGATTTATTCATATTATGGTCAGTTGTGGTCACTCCAACTGAAACTCTTTTGTTGATGATTTCATTCCACTTCATTTGATTAATGATAATCAATCTCTAGAATTGGCAGAGAAACGTAACAAAATAATACGGAACAAATTATACGTTAGAAGTTGACTCAACTCTCATGCAACTATCATGTATTGATAGATATTACTACAAGAGAACGAGGCAACTTACGATAGGAGCCAAAGGCTGAATTGCCTGTACTTTTGACGCGTTGTGGATTGAAGTCAAGGATTGAAGTCAATTGAGATTCGCGATAGAAATTAACTCGTCGTCTCATCTGACGGCAACAATTTGAACACTTCTGAGCGGTTTGTTTCGAAGGATTGACCAATAATCACAATCGAAAAACAGATTTGAACCAAGAGAAACAAAATAAACAGACCACTTTGAGAGATTTCAGAAACTTCGATAGGTGGCGTACGCTATATATTCATGAATGCTTATAGTTATCTATAGAAACATTGACCAACTTGATTATACCTATTGGGGCCAAAAATTTTGGTGTAGTAGATATTCGATTCGCCTTTGTAACACTGGAGTATAAAAATAATAACGAATATGCGGTCCAGAATATCATTTGGAATAGTACGTTGAATACAATTTTTGATGATGAAATTTGAACGTTGATTAACAACATCCAATTTTGATATTACACAGATGAAAAGGATTTCTTCAATCGAACAACTTCATTGTCTTGAAATTGAATTGCTTCGTAATAGAAATTTTCGTTCAATTTCAGCAATTTATACTTAACCCAAATCAATTGGCTTGCTTGTTTCATTTCTGGTAATCTCTTGATACGAAATTTTTCAAGATGAACGATATATTCCTTTATCTAAGAAAACCGCGACCACAGGGAATATAAATTTCAATTCATATTAGTTCAAGAACATCTCGGCTTCTCTGAGATGCCTGCAGTGACGTATACAGCATACGGCAGTGGAAGACAAATGAACGCCTGGGCTCATTCGACTCATCGACTCTATAGTTCAGTCGCGTCCCATTTGCCATTGCCGCTGAGGCGTATACTTAGATGAAAACAACAGTGCAAGACATCATTGTTTTTCAATAGTGAAGTGTTCAAGAACCAACTGTGCTGTGTGCTGAGTCATGGATAATAAGTGTGTATATTTTCACCGCAATGCGGCATTCCACATTTGAAGACAATCTGCGAGGGTATAAGTTAAATACGTATAGGTTATATTTTCGAATAGGAACGAACTCTGAACCATCTATATTTTTGTAACATAGCTGAAATGATGTTTCTTCCGTTCTTTTTTCATCGAACACTTGTTGAGAATGAATCATATCTCAAACCATAACTACCTACACATCACTTTCAACAAAAGGCCAACATGTTTGAATAACCTGCACAACACATTCGTTCAGCAGCGACGATATGATTGACTATAGTCGCATTCATTCGATAACGGCCCTAATAATAATAGGGAGTTAATTTTCTTTTGTTTGCAAATTCTTTACTTGGTCCCTGACAACAAAGAATAAACCAGTAATTTTGAATGTATCTCCTTTTTCTTCGTGTTTTTACATAATTACCTAAGAAATTTTATATATGCCCTTTTGTCAACCGCAGAATTTCTTGTGACCAGAAAATATCTGATTGTCTAGAAGGTATATGGTTAGTGATTCCGTCTTTTTGAGATTATAGTATTTTTTTTTCTCGGTTTTGGAAGTTGGACATTTCAGCACGGTGATATTTTGGAGAAAGAGTCGAGGACAGCAAATCAGTTTCTTGAGCCACCTTGTAGTTTGGTGATATGGAGAAAAAGTAAGCACAGATTCGAAAACTTCGTTAAAAAATATTGCAGAAAAGTTTTCGAATTACCAAAATATTGAAAAGGAATATTCTCAGATAAATCATGAACATATAAAAATGGATATATATTAAATTTATATAAAGCAATACATTGAGAATTCGCATTCTCTATGTGATGAGAATATTTACTCTTTTTCAGTTAATTCAATAGAAAACAACTACTTTCCTGGCTATATGCCACGACGAACATTGAATTATATCTATTGAACACACACGATAAGAGTTTGAAAATAAAATATAAAAATTTCTGAAATTGAGAATTTGCATTCTCCTTCAGACAAAAAATATGTATATACACACATCATTCTGAATATTCAACAGAAAACAACTACTTTCCTGGCTATTTGCCACGTCGAACATTGAATTATATCTGATGAACATTCAAAAAGGGAACATGAAAATTAAGAATAAAATCCTCCGAAATTGAGAATTGACATTCTTCTTCGAATCGGATGAATAATATGATGAATAATGATCTAGAAATATGACTTACCAATATATTCAGCATTGAAATGAAAATTGGAATGTTGAGAATTACGAGGATAAGGAGGGGCACTTTGTATGTTTTTTTTCATGTAAAACATGTTCTCATATATTTTATGTTGTGATAGAATGACCAAGTTTTCCTAATCAAGCCTTTTGTTCACAAAATATTAGAGTTCATTGTAGATCATCAATACTCCAATATAGTAAGCTGTAATTTAATTCCCTTCAAAATGATAATCTTTTGGCACAAGAAAATTAGGATCTTCCGGAAAAACACCGGTTATTGGTCTGATGAAAATCCACACTGGATGCAAGAGTACCATACGCAAAGACCACAAAAAACTAACGTATGGGCTGGTATTGTGAGAAATACAATTATTGGTCCATATTTTCTTGATGAAAACATAACAGGAGCATTATATCTCGATTTCCTACAAAATACATTAATTCCTGATCTGATCCAGCTTTTTCCTGATATTCAAATACCCACTAATGTAGACCGCAGAATCTGGTTTCAACAGGATGGCGCACCGCCACATTTCGCAGTAACTGTGCGCGATTTTTTAAACACAACTCTTCCACAAAGGTGGATAGAAATAAGGGGACCAGTGGAATGGCCTGCTAGATCACCTGATCTGAGCCCATTAGACTTCTTTTTATGGGGTTATTTAAAATCTAAAGTCTACTTAAACAGACCTGGAAGTATCCCTCAACTACAAGACCGAATCAGACAAGAAATACAGAGCATAACACCCGCTATGCTGCAGAATGTTAAAGACGAAAGTAATGCCCGGTTCAGTCATTGTCTACCGGCCAATGGAGAACAATTTGAACATTTATTGTGAATTTTCGTTTGTTTGTTTGTTTTTGGAAGTGTATCACATTAATTGCATAACTACATAATTCCATTATTTGATTCGTTTATTACATTCAGTAACGTATTACTTTCCATAAACAATTTTCATATTTTTTTTTGCATTTTTGCCCACCCTGTACCAATTTGAAGCAATATATTATACATTTTTGGAATCAGCTCAGCAAAGGCAATTTGGAAATTGAAAGAAAAAGGGGGGGTTTCATTTGAAAAAAATGGTGATGACGTCATTACACGAAAGTGGTTCACCCTGTATATTAGATTTTGATTTGAAACAATAGTAAATTCAAATAAAAAATCGACCTGTTTCGGGAATTTCTAATTTTATTGTTCATTTAGCCAATAATGAATTTATGCGTTACTTTATGGACGCACTGTATAGGATATTGGTCTGCATTGAATCAAGAATTTATTTTCATCTGTGTACTCATGTATGATATTTCGAATAGCTTTTTCACCAATATTCACCAATATTCAACGGTTATATTTATTCAACAAATTCACCCCATTGGGTCCATCATCAAAATCAATGTTCCGTTCGTAACCCCCTTCCGCATCGAATTAGCCTCCAAACGGGTATCGATTTCTCGCGAACTCTCAAACTTAAACAATCGACGGCTTCCCAATAATTCTGCCGGCATTCCCAAAAACGTATTCGAGAGTCGAGAAGTTTTCGTCGCTCCAGAGAACTTTCCCATGTTGAGACGTTTCGAAACGTCATTACCCTAAATTAGGATTGAATTCGAAGCTCTGCCTTTCATCTATTTCTTCTTAGTGCGGATCTTTTCACCTTAATGGCACTCGAGGATTAATTACAAAATCATGATATCAAGTTTCCTCTCAGCTTCATCGAAGTAGGTGATGGGCTTGTTCAAATTAGCGAGCAGTGATTCTGATATCCATCGAACTTAATGATACAAATAAGGAATAAAATGTATGGAAAGGTGCTTATTTATGTTTTACTATACCTATATTGAGAGTATGTATTGGATTGGCATTTTTTTCTTCGGAATTCGATAAAACAATCAAGAAAGGCATCCTTTCATACATTGAAAGTATCAGTTATGAAATAGTACCAATGTATAGTTTATACGAAAGCTAAATGAGCCAGCTCATACATAGAATCAACTCACTATAATGTAATCTCAGATTGTGTTTAGCTACACAGGCTACAAGGCTTATTTCTGGTGCAAGCGGTGTGTGAGCGACGTTTTTTGTTTTCTGTCATAAAAAATATGTAGAAAGTGTCGCCATCTTGCGGACAACTCAGAACTAATTTGCCGTTATCGCGGAATCTGCGGTCAAGCGTTTTGGGAGAAACGTAACACTGTCTGTGATTACCCCAAATTCTATCCACCTTGCTGTAGTGATATGAGATACTGAGCAGCTAGCAACTACACACATTGTGCTTCATGTTGCTTTTATAGGTGATTGTAGGAAAAATCACTGTCGTCGCTGAGAATCAAACCCTTTTATTTTTAAATCACCATCCCCTTATTATTTCGTTTCGCGACTGATTAATTCATTTGCATAAAAATTCGATTAGGTTTCATAAAACCACGAGCCGCATTGAATAAACTGACACGTAATTGGCATTAAAAGCTGCGACAACAAAAAGTAAATACGAAATATGGTTGTCAGAGGGACGTGAATGAAACAAAAATTCGCCAAATGGAAACAGCCACTCCACCATTGTGTTGTTTACATGGAAGGGTTTTTTGTAGAAAGCTTTCGAATGAAATGGGAATGTACATGGACTTTCAGTCGATCGTACTTCTAGACTACAATATAGACCAACACCAAGTATTAAAGATAAAGTTTGGCTCTGCACTCAGAGTTCGAGAGCTTATAATTATTGAGACTGGGTATACAGTGCATTCATAAAGTTACCATCATATAATAAACACATTCGACTTGGGCGTTGAGTTTTACTGATGAACATGGAAAATGGCCTACTCGGTCGGAATTACGTGACTTTCAAAAAAGTTTACTGAGAAAAATTGTTACTATCTCAATTTTACAGATATTGTGTCTCGAAATTAAACATTAGTTCTTTTGCAACTTCCAGTTCTTGATGATTTTTCATTCCTTCTATTTGTAACTTAGACAAAACTGTCATGAGCTTTCGTTGGATACGTGAACAAATTTGATTATATTTCAATAGATGACTCCGGTATCATTCTCGAAGATTATGGTGGAACGAATAGTTAGGATGATTCATTGTAATACGATTATTTTACTTCAGGAATCTACTGTCATAGCCGAAACGTTTTGTGTGTTTTAGAATTTTGTGGAAATCGTATAACGTTCATGAAACTGTTCACAATTGAGGTGGAAATGATGATAAAACTCAAATTTCATTCAAATTATTATCGTCCTGAAGGTTCGATACGTACGTTCAGCTCTCAAAATAGTAGGTATCATAATCAACAATCATTTCCCATAAAAATACAAAATAAATTGAAATCATTCATCCCACTGCAATCCAAATAATCTGGTGAGGGTCAACATGTTTTCAGTACATTAAATTCGATACACTTCTGTAACTGAGTATTGTCGTTCCCAAAATGGCAGTTAACACACTATTCGGAAACTCCGAATTCGGTGAATTCACATAAATGGCATTTGGTCTTTGCGATAGAGCCTAGATTCCAGCAATTGATATCGTTCTACTAATTATGTTTTCAAAGTGCACGAGAGATGATTTCTATGATGTTCGTGGAATTGAAATTTGTTCAAAACATTTTTGAAAGTTATGAATTTTCGGGAATACTTCTCTAGGAAAATGATTCCGAAGTTTTGGCATTCTATATGGACAAACGATTTTGATACACGGTGAATACTTCTATTGAGTGAAGCATTTCGGCATAATATAAATGCACAATTAGTTTCATCAAAATCTCTAATTTTGATTAATGTCAGTCAAAATCTTCATCACGGCAAAAGAAAGCACCTTACTGACATCGTCTTCCTGTGGTAGCAGAGAAACTACTTAATAAAGAATCTACTCACAGTTGGAACAAAGTACTTTGCTGTATTAGTGCTGGAGTTACTTTTCTGTTGTAGGACAGCATTTTTACTATCCCAATGACAAGACTTCAGGAAAGATATTTGCTGCTACAGTATAGCGTCTATTTTGAAAAAACAGAGTTTTTGCTAGGAACAGCAGAGTGTTTTTATAGCTAGTAGAAATTTATCTTCTCACAATAGCAGAAATATTTGCTGGAAATATATTTGAAAGTATGCTGGTACTTGGCACTATTAAGCCGTCCATCAAAATTAGGATAAGCAAACTTTGATCGAACTCCCGAATTTTAATTATTTCATGAAGTATTGAAATAATATCACTTTAATTGGAATCTGATCGGAGTTTGTTTGTTGGTCTTTCACCCGCGCAACTTTTTTCCTATTCAATTAAATCTGTATCTCTCATATTTTCCGAGATGTTCATACTGGTCCTCCTTATCTTGGGCACAGTATATTTCCTTTACACGAAAATCAATTCTTAATGCTCGCCTTCTCTAGCAAATTCCATCGAATCCGATTTAGACGCCTGTTGGCTGGCGTCTTTGTTGCTGATAAACTCGCAGCATACGCCGTCGGGCGCAAAAACAACTAGTAAACGGACCATTTACTCCGTTTACCCCCACGCTTCCTTCTCCTTTCCAAGCATCGATGCGCGCCAACGGCTATAAATTCCTTCTGACTTAATCACGGATTTGAATCAAATCAAATATATCGACTGGATAGAGCTGAATCGATAGCTCTATTGCTTTATGAATGTCTTCGTCGACTGAGATGGTCAAGGTTAGATTGTTCCGTACACAATCGCAAAACTAATGCGGGAAACGGAACAAACAAGGTTATTCGCATTAAAGCCAGACACACCACAGTTTTCTGTGTCTATAAAAAAGATATTGGCTATTGTTACTAGATGACGCCGAAATCCAGATCGTTCTTCTTCCACATCACGATTGCTTCCTTATCTTGGGATTATAATAGTTGATTAACTTGCCCAATGTAAGCCAGCATAGAGAAGTCCGGCCTAGTGCAGGCAAGTCTGGGAAAGATACGTTGCCAGGATATTTGTGATGAGCCGATGATGCCCCTATGGGCCTATGCTATGAAACCATCAGTTGAGAAGACAATGATGGCCATGTGATGGTAAGATGTCTGAAACTAGTTGAACACTCACGAGTTGTGACCCTTTGCTATCTTGTTCACTGCTCGTTCCCCATGCGAATGCTCTAGGAACGTCTACATCAGCCGATTATTTGGATCATTATTATATGTGACACTAGTGATAGCGTATGTTTCAGTTTTCTATGGTTTGTTGTCGAATAATTGTGGTGCTCACTCTCCATGGTCGTTCATTATGATGGCAGGAGTATTCTCAATTGATAATCAAGAAGATGGATTCTCGAATTATGGAAATATTGAATGAGTATCGATTTACCTATCTAGTGTTTTGAATTTCATCATGAAATTCATGTGTTTGGTATCTCATAACCGCATGACTAGTGATCATAATAATTGGAGTGGCTCTACCTCACCAGAAGCATAATTAATTATCATGCTCAACTCGTCCGTTGCTATCAAAAGTAATCTCAGGTTATGCAAACCTGTCTTTATTATTGAAATGGATAACTAAACTATAAGGTTCCAACTACAGAAATGCCAGTGTCGAAATAATATTGACAATTGATCAAGTTATGAACTCATGCAACAGTGTTTTATATTTCAGAAGTACCTACTTCGAAACGACAAATCGATTTTGAAGGAATGCTACCCAACTAAGATGTAGATGTAGATACCAGCCGGTGAGTAATCACTCAGAGAATAAGTTTCATCATGGCAGAAGTAATATGTTAAGAAAATATAATTGTGTCGTTCATATTTTTCTTTCTTGAAATCTAGTATGTGTCTGTTTGATATGATATGATGAGAGGGTAACATACAAAAACATAGAATTACTGGAACTTCCACATCCATTGGACCCCCAAAACATCTACCCCTTTCCCTACCTCGATAGTATGTAACCAATGTCGATGATTGGCCATAACAGTCCCATCATCAATGTATGTGCTAGGCTTGCTGGGGGAACTCAATGTGTCGATAATGCTGTACTGGCCTTCTGCCGGAAACCTGAAATGATTGCTGGGTAACCAGCACTGAGGCCAGCTGCCGGTCGTACTGTACTGATATGCAGAGTCCTGCATATAGGACCATCTACTGGTTCGCTACTGTTAGGTTTGAGGAGAATATATTTGGCCATTATCTCCCCATATCAAAATTTTTGCAATGAACTGATGTGACATTATCACTTTTGCATCATTTGACGATACAACAGTTTCCTTAATTCGATCATCTCAGTTTCAATATTCAAGCTGTTCAATAGAACACAGTGTCATATAGTGTTCCATTATAACTGAAGCACAGATCATCCAACTACAATCCGAAACCTAGGTCATCTGCCAGAACTGAATTCGTATGCGCATGTGCGGCGTCGTGATGGTTACAACTGCGGTAATCACTCTTACCTACGGCCACTATAGAAAGTATGCAAGAACACACGAGATACAGTAAGCTCATCGCACAGTTTTCGTTTATTTCGCCAGTCATGATCGCGTAATCGCCGTCAACAGCGGATGACATAACCGTCAAGAATTATAATTCAGACTGTTTGTTCAAACTTTTTTGATGGACTGTATGGCAGTAGGTAAAGAATAGTACGTAATACATGTTGTAGAGCAATTACGCACTCGTGGAATCAACTTTTCCATTAGTACGTAATATGCTTCTTACAACACATATTACGTAATATACTATTACAAAGATCAATCACTTCACTATACTTGGCTTAATATAAATGATCTGTCATATTCTCATTTTCTTCAGGGTTGAACTCAATTAGATACTGATGATATGTGTAGTTAAATCGGTCGATACATATTCATTTTTTATTACCTGTATGCCAAATTAATTCTATGATAGTAGATTGTTTTATTAGGATCAAAAGTGACACTTTGTTTGACAAGCGAATTTTGCATTTGCGAGGCGGAGCGTTAAGCGAAGCCGAGCAAAAGCAAAATTTGCGAGTCGAAGAAAGTCACTTTTGATCCGAATGAAACATGCTATTTTTTCTGCAACCGAAACAATTAACTCAAATGAACATGTGAAGTAACCACCAATGCCGTGCCATATGTATGCAATGCAACAAATATTGACAAATAATCCATGTGGTAAGAATATTCTACCTGCATTAACAGCAGGTTCATTCAATTTTCAAGGATGTTCGAATTGTAGTTTCCATGTAGTTTCAATATAAATACAACCACATAGTGACAGATTTGTGTATGGACCAGGTGCTCTAATGGCAAATACCGCGCTAGTGCCAGCTATAGGAACAAGACGTGGAAAATGTTAGGTTAGTGAGCATATCAACAATAATGATAATAGTAATTATTTATTCCTCTCCATACTACACTGTGTTTGACTTGATAATCAAATGAAACTAAACAATATCGTTGTTTGAGACAAAAAACTATTGCTTGCCGTGATTATTCAAAAACAAGTTATCCATCCCGAGAATAACGAATGAAATTCAAGCAAGTATTTGAATTTTGAAGACTTCCCTGATCAACTAAAATTACTTTGCTGAGATGTTTATAATTCCAATACTAAACTATAATAAGGTGTATTTATATCTCCAGCATGGGTATGAAATGCCAAATCTGCTGAAATCGGAAACAAATCAGGTATGCGTCCCAACCCAAATAACCAACCGTCACAATGTTGTTTATCCTTGATGACGTCCAGTACATCCTTTTTAGTTCCTAGGAGCTAAAGTTCAACTTTAGCTCCTAGGAACTAAAATTCAACTTCAGCTCCTAGGAACTAAATATGTTGCCTAGCAACATACCTATTTTTGTGTCAGTAATAGAAACGTCAATTTGAGAGCTAATTTTGGTATCAAAATGAACGACTCTTGTGTCGGTTGCAGAAAAACATTTTTGTGAGTGATGAAAGCATGTTCTTTCAAGGTAGGTACACCAAGCAAACACGACATATATATAACTGGCAAATCAGTGGCCCGTTGATTTCATCGATAGCCTTCTGCTGGCAATATTTTCAGGTGATGACAACGTACATGTCAATCAATGTTATGATCATATGATAGGTATATTGCACTTTTGTTATGCTTGTACAATACTTTATATTATTTCCTATGAATTTTTCGATATAAACGGTATTTGTGAGTTCTCGACTGATTGACAAGAACAGATGTGGATACATGACTGAATACGAGAAGTTTCATCGTAGTTATTCATTTTATTATCATTCTTATAATTAGTATTATAATATTTGCTCTACATTACCCCAAAATTTTGTGTGTGGAAATAAACCACTAAATTTCTATTGGAAATGCACTGAGAATACGTTAGTAGTGCTTGGTCAATATTGGCGTTAAGTCGCCCAACTTTTGTGATTTACCATTGAACAATGTCATGATCTACAAAGCGCAGATACGTCCTGTTCTAGAATACTGTTCCCACATATGGGGTTCAGCTCTTAGATTCCATCCAGAGAAGAGCCATTCGCCTGGTGGGTGACGCCACACTCACTTACTCTTTGACATCATTAGAACACCGTAGAAAGGTCGGCGACCTTTCACTTTTCTATCGATACTTCCACGGGAAATGTTCTTCGGAAATCTCTGCTATCATCCCTCCACTAGCAATACCAATCAGACGAACTAGACAAGCCCAGACAGCACATCCTTTCGTTGTCAACCTCGAAAGATGTCGAACAGCACTTTATCAAGACTCCTTCATCCATAAAACGGCTAGGCTCTGGAATTCATTGCCTGTGGAAGTATTCCCAACAACATATAATCTCCAAAAGTTCAAAAAAAATTCCAATACCTACCTCCTGTCCCTATCCTCCCAACGAACGCACGATGTTCTTTAAACATTATAGGGATTCCCTTTCGTACGTTCCAAACGATAAAAAAAAATGTTAGTTCGCTACAGGGTGACATTGCTCTGAGAGTAATGGCCCATATGGTTTCATGTTTGCTAGGTAGTGGTGTTATACGAGGTATAGAATATGAGAGGCGACATCAAAGTTTTTGTATCTGTGTAGTTGAGAGATCTGAGACTGAAGTATCTCCGAGCCAGTATATAGCAGGATGAAATGGGATGCTTCTCACCATCTGTAGATTCATCTCATCATTATTTGATGAGAAGAACAAATCTCAAATTTGTCGAAACTGCGGTTCTAATGTTTCCTCATACCAATTTTATCGAATAAATCGATGTCGCCCGAAGGGCATTTCAGATTTTCAATCATAAGGAATTCTAATCACACTATCTCGTCGTTACATGATGTCAATGAATATTGAATGAGAAATTTCGCATTCTGGATACCGAAAGATGAAATGATCAGCCCTGCAGCATTGACACGTGACCCAATAATGACTCCCGATAATTGCCAATTATATTCTCGTATCAATCCAAGTAAAACTTTGTTTATCTTTGTACCGTCCTAATTGGAGTTGGGCACACCTGAAACTTCAGAATAAAAAGTGATAAAATATAATATGTATATTCAAGTGATATAAGGTGTCCGTTGATATAACCGACAGAACCTATGGAGTTGAAGGGACTGCCAATATGATTGCGAAATGTGATTCGTTGAATTTGAGAAACAATTCAATCCGCTATATTGAATTCAGCGATGAGACGGTAGGATTCATATTTGGTACATTCATTAAACTAAAAGGCCTCAAGAAGTAGCTCCTCCAACGAAAGTGGAATCAGGATCGAAATTTTTTTTTCATGTTCAGTTATTGTAAGAGTTACTCACCCTGTCTATTAATTATCGAAAATATGAGCTTAGATTCTAAATCTACGAAAAATATATTATAGAAACTTGTTGAGAGAGTGTATGAGACCATTCTCTCAGTTATTACGTAATATATTATTATTTCAATGTTCTGAACTCGAGGAATTAGTTGTCGGATAATTATTATCGAAATATTCACGGAGCCAAAACATGATTCACTGAAAAAATAGTCGCTAGTGAATACCAAACGTTTAGTAGAATAGGCGATAGTCACAACGTTCATCTGATAATACAACAACAAAATTGTATAATACCATAAATATTACCACCATAAATATTACCACAACGAAATAGTATGATACTCATATCATAGTATGATACAATTTTGTTGTGGTATTATTCGATGAATGTTGTGACTGGCGCCTTTACTAAACGTTTGGTATTCATTACCGACTGTTTCTCTGTGTGTTGTTTCTCTTCGATTACTCCTTAGTGATCCTGCGTAAAAAACACTCATAATCCAAAATAACTGGAGAATAAATCCGTATCACGACCGTAATGGGGATTTGTATTCGAATTCCCAGTAAGAATAACTGACCTGGTAAAACAATTACCAATACTCTGATCGTAGATCCGGAATCTTTTAAATAATCGTGAAGAATTTGTTCAAAAACGACTAGACTGAATAATGAGTTCGAATTTATGAAAATAAAACGCAACAAACAATTTTAAGTGGTAAACTCAACAAGATGAATGGATAAGTGTAAACTTTGACTAGTGGGTATTACAAATAATTTTAAAAGTTAAACCCTTCAGTGTCAAAATATTTTTGAGTGCGTGCTAAATGATTCCAGTTGAATTCAGTACAGTAAGGGAAGTAAATTAGCCCTAATTTACAGTTGCAACTGTTGATTAGCAGATGTTCTGAAGAAAAGAACCTTATATTATAGCAACAGTGAATCATCAGAATCGTATTTCATCAAAAACCTCATTGTGTGGAAACGTTTTCTATCGAGTTTCAGTTGAAGGTTGAAATTGTGACAAAATACGATTATGAAATTTCAATGTGCTTGGCGGTTGATTGTTGGCTCATAATATCTAATGATTTATAAATAAATCGCGGTATAAAGCAATTATTATTTTCAGTCTGAGGATTTCACTATCAGGTTTCTACCTCCCACGAGATCGAGAAGCTGAATATCTCAATGCTTAATAAACACTTCTCCAAGAAGAACATTGGTGTACTAATGATATTGGCCTCCGAATGTTTCAGAGAACAACCTATTTCCTGCATTTCCATTCCCCTTTGATGTTGCACACATTTACTTTGCCAGTAATATCCCTAATCATGATGTAACAAATTCGCAACAGAACTGGGAACTGCAGATGTTGCGGTGTCCTTGAATCTTGACGCGAAGATCCACTCCAACTACACTACAGACTACAATACACTGGTTCTCTGTATCCACTCAAAATTGCATTTGCTGCTATCACTTGCCAAAGTCGTAATCGAATGCTATTCGAGATCCTCTTACGCTATACGAGGAAGTTTCAATAATGGGTTTCGGCATTTGGGAGAGACTAAGAGGTTGGACCATTCTAAATGGGGTATAATTGACAAACATAACAGTTTTGCTTGAAGCAGGGATGAAGAAGTTATAGAATCAGGCGACACTCACATATTAACGATTAGTTTTATATGAATTCGATTTGAAAGGAATAATAAGTGTCTCATTTTCCACCGAGATGATTTGATTTTTGGAATGGTTCTTTCTTTCTGCTGATGTTTTCTCAGGGCCATATTTCAGCGTCACTGGAATGAATGAGATAGGAGGGAGCATATGAACGAATTTTGGAATATTTCGAAAGAACAATAAGTATAACGAAATATAAGAAACTTGATGAATGTATAAACATTACTGATTTTGCATAGAAAGTAATTTGAATATCAGAAAACTCAATATTTCAAGTATAACAACAAATTACTCTGAATGTAGTGACTCACAGTTTTTAAAAAAATATCATGATAATGATAGTGGAGTTGAGAAATTGATAATACTGATGAGAATGTACAGCGTGATATGATTATAAGAATATATACAAATAATCATCATGATACAGTCAAAGAATATTTGTTTCAAGACATTGGATTCTTCCTAGATGCTATAATTATACACGGTGATTCATGAGAAGACTAAAATAGCCATAAAGAATAGGGGAAATCAAGACGCGTCGATGTATATTTATGAAAAAATTTTATGACCCTCCATTACGAAGATATAATCATTATGTGAAATTACCATATTTCAGAAATAATTCATCCTAATTCGATGATATTTTTTTTGACAGCAACGTTGCTTAACGAAAACTATTCAAGATGGCATATTATGTTAAAAATCCAGATAGTGATTTGAAAACAATTCATGGTTATGTCAAAAAAGTTTACTTTGTGATCACTTTTATCGAGAAATTTCATTAGATTCAGAAAGATAAGACAAAATGGCATGAAAAATGCTCTTCAATTTGCACGGCACACTTTGACCGGATTAATAGAAAAATATGAAACAAAATCATTTGAATTAATTTCCAATTTCTACCTGGCTGATAACTCTCAACTGGGTTCATGTAGATATAAAGATGTTTTGTACAATTTCGTTGACATAAAATAGACAGAACATTGTTGGATTAAAAAACATGTTATTCTTCTTACTCGAGATAGATATTATTATTCATGACTTCATTTTTTGCATTCAAATTGGAGTTATAATGAAATATATAGTAGGCCATGTTTCTCATTGTGTGACCTGACGGGACGTTTGTTGATAATCCGAACTGATAGGTAGGTACCAACTGATAAAATTACGTCATGAGAATTTTCATGTTGAACTGAGCTCCGTATTTTGTTCTTGATACGCTTCTGCAAGTGATAATTATATAAGGACATTTGCAATTTCTTTAATATTAATAATGAGCTCCTACGTGAACGTTCCACGGCTATATACGTATTCTTTGGACTAGAAATATTCTATGGTATCGAATATTGCATCATTCGGATTTTCGTCTTGTTCAGCATATGAAATATGAAGTGGCACTTGATGGTACCGAGAATGCAAGATTATTTCGATTACCTACCAGTGATTGCCTACCGACAAACTCCAAAAAATGGAAGGGAAGTCGTTGCTGACCATGTAGGAATAAAACCAGTGTATATTGGGGGTAGCAGCAGTGTAAAAGGAATACTCTTTAAAATTCATTCAGGCTTTCGGAAATGTTTATTTCCATCATCAGGAATGATCTCTGGTGAGGTTGGTTACAACGTTGTTAAAAGTAAAAAATCGTGAAATATATGATGAAACACTGTGCAAAATTGCTTACGTGGACACATAGAAAACTAATATTTGTATAATAACACTCAACAGTTACTTATATTTATTGTAATTTGGGAATTTTATAATTTGTTGAGAAAAAGCGGTGGAAAAGTTGCAAGTCACATTTCTTACCTTTCATCACCGTGGAGTGATGATATTTCATAGAATTCGAGATATCGTTGACATTTGCTAGTTGGGATTGGCTGAGGGTTGATATTCAATAAAAGGGCTACAGATTGAACAACAAGAACGAATATGGATTTATTGACGACTGAATGAATTATAAAAATTGTACTTATAATGATCTAACATATCACTCGTCCGCTATTTGGACCAAAAGTCAAGTTCCCCTTGGTACGTGGATTATGATCGATCACCTCAAATGTTTATTTTATTGAAACATGCTTTGTCACGAACGAAGACAGTTGAATTTCCAAGTGATATAATAAACTTGATGAATTAGATTAGTGAAATAATAATAATAGTAACAGTAATATTTGAGGATAATTTGAAAAAAATCCTTTCGTGGCACTATGTTGAAGACCTGCTAATTCTCAATGAGCACAATGTCGTGACGAAGAATGTTGTTCAACTAGTTTGGAACTCACACCCAACTGGGCTTGGGAAAACTTCCTACTTCCTGTATATTTTCTCCGACAAATGTCTGGAAACGCATTGCGCTTTCTGAGAACTCTCTCGAACGCCTGTGTTGTGAAATAGAAAGGAACGAAGCGGAACTAGTGTCTTTATGAGAAAACTTCTCAACTATTCTTATCCTCTATATCCTGCGATTTCCACAAAGCTGAGGATCGTTCTCTGGTGTTGACTACATATTATTTTGTCTGTAGCCTCTTCAGTCGGAAATTAATCTCTCCGTATACTCACATAGGAAATGTGATGTTTGGGATTACAGGATGAACATCAGAGGAGCTTATTATAGTATTCAGGGTGCTAAAAAAACATGCACTGTACACTGTATAGAGAATTCCTTTGAGAATATGCATTTGTGGTTGTGAGTTAATTTACTGATTGAAATTTTTGAATGATTCTCCAAGTCAAACTAGATATTTAATCAATTTTTCACGATACTGAAAATATTGATCGAATCGGCTGATGATTTAACATTTCACTCAATCAAGTAGAGGGAAATTTCAACACAATCGGGTGTTACCGAAATTGAGACATTATTGCGTGGACCTTGAGTGATATTTCACCCAACTCATACCTCAGTGTATGTTAGTCCCTATCAGCTAGTTTCAATTGGCTCAGTCTCACTGATTCATATTTTCATGAATATCAGTTTCCTATATGAATTCAAACTTTCTTAATGAACGATGGATAAACGAAATTGAAGACGAAAACACCGATGCAAAATATTCAGGAGTAATGCGATATCAGAAAAAACAAAAACGAAAGAAAAATGTGGTGTCCATTAGCCCATTGTAATTGGCATGAATCTTGAGCCTATTGTCATTGACTGATTCTTGGAATTACAGACTTTCAGAACGTATAGGATATCAACTCTTGATAATATGCTACTAAAAATCACTATAACACAAATTATGCAGCAACGCTAACAAATATTTCATAGATCTATCCCCCTACTGAATGATCACAACAAAATTATTGAGTCAGTTTTCGCAACATCAAGATTAGATAAACCTATTTTGGAACTACTGTAATCAATGAAGATTCAATTTACTCATTTCTGATCCGAAATAATCTGATTTGATTGAATGTATCCGTATACTACAGTACTATACCAAGTGAAAAGCAGACACACGAACATCGCCTTGCATTTTGCTGTGGAAGAAATCAAGGGCGATTACACCATCCAAATGAATATTTATCATCAACGATCATTAGTCATATTGTTGAAAGCCATCATATATTATACAAAATTGGAATTAACCGGTTCCCAAACTTCACAGATTTATAGGTAGGTACCTACTTACGAATATAGCAAAATTTTCAATACTCGAACTTGCAGTACTTCTTATACCATCGTTCTTGTTCTGAAATTGTTCTTATCCGTCATTTGGTTGCTTCCCCACTAGCAACCCTCAGAACTCTTCATAGGAGACTTGTGCGAGCAAGGAATGACGTGAATTTGAACCCACGATCATAGCAAAGGCAATAGAATACTAATGCTTCAAGCACGCGGCTGTCTAACCAGAATCATTCCCTTCGCTGAGATAGGAAGCTCAGAATGACATCCAGATTGTGGTCAGATCTTCCTTTCGTCGATGATCAGAGAGATTTGGGCATTCCACATTAATGTACTAGGTGATTCAATAACGGTGACGAGGTACAGTAACTAATAGTTTATTGAACACGCCTCCTAGCGAGGGCGGTAAAAACCAGAATGGTATGTATGGATCTCTATTTCATTCACCAAACCTTCCTTTCTCGAACCATACCTTTTGTTAGCAAATTATGAGTTCCTGAGATACAGCTTCTAGGTTACCCTTATCGAATCACCTGGTATTACGAAGTTCTCCATTCAAAATTGAAACATATTGTGTAGACTCAAATTTGTCGATGTGTTGTTTTCATCAAATACGCTGCACACTGTTCACCATAAGAAAGTTGGAAAGGAACTGAGATGGTACCAGAATAAGGCAACGCTAACAAATACTGCATAGACCTACCCATTTACCTATTATTTGCTGGAATCACTTCAAATAAGTGAAGCTCACGTATTCCATCTAATGATTGTGTAGAAAGAAATCGTGAAAATACCCACTTTCGATTTAAAATTCACTCAAAAATTCGATTCAGTGAATTTACTAACTGTCAAATTTGCAGTCACCCAAAAGGATTACCTACAGTGTAAAATAACTGTGTAGTTGAAGGAATATTTCAGCGAGTACACAAATTTCAAATCAGCAGCGAAGTAAATGTAATGTAATTCCTGACAAAATTTCTCATTTACCTTTCGATGCTTTCCATATATCCATGGAGAATGGATTCTGAAACTCCATATACCAAAACTATAATGAAACCACCACTTAGGTATTCATAATATCAAGTCATCGTTATTTACTAAGTTCAGTAGGAGCCATACAGTATCACGAAAGTGAATGATACTTTGAATCTGATTGCTGACAAACTGCTGAAGCTGTTGATATACAACGATGGCGTTGAGTGAATGCTATCAGACTGTGACAAAGATTGTTACTGCGATCACTCAAGCGTCTGAATTGAATGCATAATATATCATCTGGAAAGTGTTACATCTAAATGCTCATTCATTGAATCACAAATTTGTAGCTTGGCATATGAGAGGACATTCATATAAACATAACCATTGTTCTTATTGAGTTTTTATCGTTTGCATTGTGTGTATTTTTTGTATTGTATGGAGTAAGTCGTTATATACTAGCTGACTCGACAAACGTTGTCTTGCATACCTATAGATACATTATTTCTACGAAATATTTTCTCATTTATCTTTTCATCAACACGCTCATTTGATCCTGTACATCTTTCCAGTTTGGCTATCTATAAATCAATCAATCAATCAAATCATTTATTTTCCATAACTGACAACATACATTGTATAGGAATAGTCAAAGATACTTAGAAATATATGAAACTTACGAACTAAAAGAAGAAAAAAAAAACTAGAAAACTTACATACTAATGAGTGTATATGACAAACAGGAATATTACGTACACAAAAACTCGTTCACAGTATAAAAAACTTTGCCAGATAAAAATATTTTATTTTGTTTTTTGAATTCTATTTCCTTTTCACAGTTTTTTATTGATTCAGGTAATTTGTTGATTAATCTTGGCCCAATAAAGTTTGGCGATGAACTGGCAAAGGATATCCGCAAGTTGTTTTTTGTCTTGTATTGAAATTGTGCGTATCATAATTTTTCGGTGTAACTTCTCTATTTCTATGGACAAATAAACATATCTCAAAAATGAATAATCCAGTCAGAGTTAATATGTTCAGTTTTTTGAAAAGATCTCTGCAAGAGTGTTGTCTTGGTTTTCCTGTTAAGCACCTTACAATTCGTTTTTGTGCAATGAATATGTTCTTAGAATGTATGGAATTGCCCCAGAAGTTAATTCCATATCTCAAACGAGATTCCACCTGTGCATAGTAAAAGTCCATCAATTGTTCATGAGTCAAAATAGTCTTCAAATTGTATATCAAGTGATAGAATGAGTTAAATTTAGATGTTAATGATTCACAATGTGTCTTGAAATTTAGATTCTTGTCTAGTTCAATACCCAGAAATTTCACAGTATCGCTGGTTACAAGTTGTTGACTAGACAGTTTGATAATGAAATCCTCACTGCTGTGACGTTGAGCTGTCTGAAATCTGACGATAGATGTTTTATCTGGATTGAATGATAATTTATTCGACGAAAACCATCTCATCAAAGATTCTAATATAAATTCACATTCATTTTGTAGGATATTATTGGATTTGTTCGAAATAATCAATGATATATCATCAGCATATAATGTGAAATGAATCCTAGGAAATATTGTACCAATTTCATTAATATAGAGAAGAAATAGTATAGGGCCTAAGATAGAACCTTGTGGGACACCTACAGTGACTTCTGAATTAGAAGATGATGCATTTTCTAATTCATGCCTGCCTTAAATGCCTGTTTTGTTTTTGGAACTACTATTCATTGTCTTCTCCTTTCTCAGTTGGCAATGTGTGTCTTCAGTTTTCCTAACTATTCATGATTATAAAAACTCGTTCGCCACATATTAAATCCGCCATCTTCAATTTTCAAATTTCGTCGTGATAATCATAATCTCCAGCCACGATAACCCCAAATACAATTCTTTAATGCAATCGGATCAAGCATAATTACAAAACTCGTGCTTCATATTTGATCCCCCATATCGCCGATATCTCGAATAACCTCATTTTGATGAAACAATCATAAGCTCCGACCCCGAAAACCTCCAGATATATATTGAACAGAATTGGATCATAATTAGAGAAATCGTCCGCCATATTGGATCCAGCATCTCAATTTTCATAGTTTTGACGCAGGAATCATAATCTTCGATCCCGAAAACTCCCAGATAATAGTTTTGAATAGAATTGGATTATATTCACCAAACTCGTATGCCATTATAAGGGCCGCCATCTTAAATTTCTTAGTTTTCACGAATTTGAAAACTATCCTAATCCGGACCAATTGAATCATTGAAATTGGTCTAACCGTTCTTGAGATATAAATTGTTCAACTGACACGTCTTTGTTCTATATAGGGTGGGTCACGGTTGATACTACCTTAGACTTTTTCGAAGAACGGGGATATGAGATCATTCTGAAAATTGGGCTGATCAACGAGTTGATCTTGGTTTATCGTATCGAAATATTTTCAGCAATGCAGTGCTGCCGCTCATACGAGGAAATGTATCAACTTTGATATTTCAAAAAGAACACTCTGTATTTCTTTCATTTCTTTCAGAAAAAAACTATATATTATTGGTTAAACCTCAAGTCCCTATGTTAACTTTTTATTTACTATCGACTGACTTTCGATTGAAACAAGACAGGGTAGTTTGAGGTTCAGAATTCTGATCACCCTGTATCTACCTATTCCAAAATGTCAGTAGGTGGATCAAAAGTAGAAATAGGTATACATGGATATTGCTTCGACTGATAATTATTAGTTTCAACATTGCGAATCTAGAAGTTGGACAATCTTGGACTCGACGATGATACATTGGAAATCAGCCCTTCTGAGAAAATCTGAAGATGCAATGAAATACATCAGGGTGTCCCATTTGAAATTTCAAAGTTGTTACTTACTACTTTCTGGTATGAACAGCAACGCTGCAATCCTGAAAATATTTCAGTTCACTAGATCAAAGTTGTCAATTGACTCTCACGAGAGGAACAAATATCAACTCCCGTGGGAGGTAAAATAAATTGGCTTCAGCATGCTTCCTTTGGAGTCGATATACCTATAAAATGTGTGCAAATTTTCAGTGTCTTCATCACTATTATAGAACGAATAACAATAATATCTTTTGTGAATTCCAATGATGTCATATGCTTCTTCACGATATTCCGATCGTACTTCTTATCGAACTTTTCAAATGAAGTTACACAATATACAAATCAATTCAATGAAATATTGGATGTTTTCAACTCATGGATTCAATTCCTGATGTATATTGACAAAGACCACGAAGGCAGAACACAAAGAACAAACGCAAATTTTAGAGTAACTCAATAATATTTTATGTAGTTGTTCTGAAGTTCGGATGAGCCCGTTCTTGCACAAAATAGGCGCATAATACAAAGTTACAAAGTGCTTAGTTGGTAAACAATGTGAATAAAGCTAGCAGGGAAAGCGTCTTTAAGTATGAATTTGTTAAATAAACTTACGTACGCTAGCAAAAATAAACATCCTCATCTCAAACAGTTACTCACGTTCAAGAAGTTCAAATTTTGTTCTAGTTGATTATTCTATTAAGAATTATTAGGTAGAAGAAAAATGTCGTCACTTATCTCATTCGAATGTTTCTACATAATATTCGGAATATTCCAATGTGTTTTTATATTTCGTCTTTTTGTCTAATTGAGTGATTTGAAGAAAAATTTTTCTTGCTTCTGAACTTTCATAAAGAAACTAGATACAGGGCCAGCGTGGCCTCGTGGTTAGAGCGTCAATGTTTTATCCACGTTGGATTACCGGTAGTGGGTTCGAGTCCCACCACGACCACAGAAATTTTTCTGATGGCCCAAGAAAGTCTTTGGGATCACACGTTAAAAGGTAAGACCCTCGTCATTCCTTGCTCGCACAAGTCTCTTGAAGACTTCTGAGGGTTGCTCGTAAGGGGGCAATCGAATGATGGATAAGAACAATTTCAAAACAATTTTTTTCTTCAACGAGGCAATACTTCTTCACCTCCACTAACCTGATGAGAAATCACCTTTATATTCAAGGATCCACTCTAATACGAAATTTTACCTAGATTGAAGAAAACAGTCAATAGTGTCAATGATACTATGCAATATACACACTGATACCGATGCGTATGCAACCAACAAAAATGATACATTCTAAAAACCAAATATATAGTTGAAATTTCAAATCTCATTACAGCTGAAGGCAACTTTTGAAGTATAAAAAATGTTTGGAAATAACCAATTATTATTAATTCTGATGAGAATGTTACAACACGAATCATATACGTGAGCTGTCCTTGTCATGAGTGAATTTGACCAAGAATACAAATAACCATGACTTTCGGTAAAGACACAGTTTTTGACCAATTAAAACAATTTCAGTTATGACGGTCTATACGATAGTCCTGTTCGTTTGTGCTTGCTCCACCTGCTGAACTTGATTGTCTTCTATGACTTTCTCTGTTCACATCATGTCATGAAAAGAGACCAATATGGAAAAAAATCAACTTCAGCAAGTTCAGAAATACAAACGAACAGGTCTTGTATGATTAAGACGCCTGTGCCACTTCAATGATCAATGGTATCATTTGCGATATTCATACGGTTGAAATATTTCAAAACATATTAATGAATATCTACTCGCAATATGTATCAAAATGGAAGTTACTCACTTAATTTTCACAAGGTTTTTAGTTATTCACAGTTTCACCTGGAATTTCAAAATCAACGCTGAATATTTTTCTGAAAGCTAAGTCGAATTTCCTTTCGGGTTGTTCAACAACTGAGCTTCTTTATACTTGATAAATCAAAATATTAGTTATATGCTTAACAATGCTAAATATTCCCAGTGAATGATATAAATTGATAGGAGATGTCGATTCATCAGTGTCATTAGTGGAAAAATAATATATATACCTTAGGTGAAAATGCTATAGTTCGCAGATTATATCCTTCGGCGCTTCTCTCCTCTAAATATGCTTGCTTTATAATAGCTCACTTCTCACACAAGGTACAATATACTATTTTCTCCAAGCGGCAGGGATAGGGGCATCTCCCTGCCGCTTAACAGGCAGAAAAGGTGTACTTTTACTGCCTAGGCATAAAAAGTTTGTTGCTATGCAACGTTCCAAGAACTTTTAATGAAATTAGTAATCTAAATTGACAATGACATCGGGTGAACAGAAAATGATGGAGTTTTCAATGAAAGAATTACACCAAATGGGTTTTATATCATTTGGAGAAAAAATTCGATGTTCCACGCTGCAGCAAATGTAGATTGTTGAATTAACGAACCAAAGAAGGGAAGATTTGTATTTCGTGCAAGATAATTTATTCAATAATCGAAATACAAATATTTCCTTCTTCGGTATATATTCACCTGCACACAGCCCAGCAACCCTCATTCAATTAACGAACGCCAAAAATGATCAAATAGGGAAAACAGTGGTAGTTTTAACTACCATGAACAACAACATACTGATACTGAAAATCCTGCTCCGTAGGGCAGCGTTTGAAGATCATTTTTTCGAGTTGGTCTTGAATGATTCGACAATCGCGACATCTAGCGAAATGATCAAGGTATACAAAATAAAACAACATGAAATTCTCTTCTACTATATGTACTTACAGTGAGATACGGGGGACAATAACCGAGGAATTCATTGATTTTAAATTCATGTTTAATGTCCCACTATTTTTTGGCATCTCCAGAAATCTAAACCAAAATTCGAGGTTGGTAGCACAGATGATGATTTAAATTTCCCAAAGTTACAATTTTGTTCTTTCTAATTTGATCTCATTTGATTTGAGGGTATGTTATGCATGTTATGATATTATTATTCTTGGTGCAAGCGGTGTGTAGGCGCCGTTTCCTGTTTTGTGTCATGTAAAGAATCTGTTAAAAGTGTCGCCATCTTATGGACAACTGAGAACTAATTATGGTTTGAAATTAATTAAATTAATATATTTTTGAAAAGAACGATCGAAGCCGTCGAATTTCATTTTCATTCGGGTTCTTCTTTCAAATTCATTCAATATATACAGAATGATTCCTGTATGATGAACCCCATCTTACGAAAGCACTGAATTAAACAAATGGACTTCTTACGAAAGCAGTGAATTCAACAAACGGACTTCAAACAAACCCCATGTGTTATATATTTTTGAAAACATTTCCTCATGGACACTCCAAAATTTTAATGAAATTATGTTTTTTTTTTTGTGAGAATTGTTGCGAAAATCATAACTCCAACGTGAATCATCCTGTATATTCAATTCTATTGTATGAAAATGACAAATTGAGAATCGAACTTGATATGTTTCAGGAGAGTCCGGAAATTGATGGTATATCTGAAAATTAATTAATTATCCAATATTTTACGTCAACATTATTCAACGGACGCACTATTTATAAACCCTCTATTCATATTATATTTCTGAATTCAGCTTTCCATGAATATTTCGAAAATTTGATGATATATGGAGTTTTCCATTTGAAAACATTGTCGCAGATGTCACAAACGTTGATCACCGTATATATTTAACTTTATCTCATCAATATAGCAAATTGAAAATAAAAATCGACTTGTCTCGTAAAATTCCATTGTAATAGATTGTTTGACTAAAAATAGATTCATTCAAAACTTTACGAAAGCACTATATAATTGAATCCGACGGGATAAACTGTATCTCCAAGTTTGACCCAGTACCCGATCCTTCAGGTGTAGGCAATTTTGAAGAAAGTTAAGGAAAATCACAGGGGGAAATGTGATGCATGGAAATTGAGATTTCCGTTTTCAGAACGCATCTGGGAGTGATTCCTCTCGTGTGGATGCTATAAGAGTTCGTAATCTATCCAAGGGCTTCCCTGAGTGTGGAAAAGAAGTTTTCCGGGAATATGAATACCATTAGGAGTTCGGTATTGACATTTTATCAGGAAAAATTCTAGATGTTTCACTTAGCTGCGATTGAATCGAGCTCGTCTCCAATTTCATCGAAAGTTCCGGTATTACATTATTGGTATATTTGGGTAATGTGAGTAAATGGTGTGAGAATTCGAACTCATCGGAGCATAGTAACATAATAGTCGAGTTTTTTTGTGATTCCCTAGTGCAGGAATGGGCTTATATCACAAAAAAATTTTATTTCATAATTCGATAGAACTCACCCAAACTAGCTCACCACCGCAAACCGTTTCTTGCTGTGAGCTCCCTACGTTTTATAAAAAATTATTGAAATCCCCGATTTTTCGGACCTCTGAAAACGAGGCGATGATGTGACGTCAAAACCCTACTACTGAAACAATACTATTCCAGACAGAGATGAATGATACATGATTTCTGACAGAGTGAATTAGCGCGAGATCACAGTTGAAAGGATTAATATATCAGTTGCCTCAGTCTCCGTCGGGCGTTTGGTATTTTCTTTTAACTATGGCGAGATGAGGTTTCTACGTCATAAGATAGGGTCCGTTTTCAGAAGGTACTATCATTTATGTCCAAAAATGAAACATTCCAGTTAATTTTTCGATCGAATTATGTCGTCAATCATTATTTATGTATAAAAGGATCATTATAAACATGGTTTGCGTTAAAAGTTCTACTAAGGTGTACACGCCCATTGTGTGAGAACCAAAAAAACGGCAAATAATGGTGAATGACATTGATGTGATGACCACCGTGTGAAACAATCAGAATCTATTTTATCTAATCATCAATTTTTCGACATTCTTCTCATTTACAGAGTGGTCAACAATATAATTGATTCTGACTTTTGCACCCATTCTCTCACTTTGAACTGTACTCCATATGCCGTGAGAAACAAACATCTCTTCACAACTGGACCTATAGCTCTACTAACTCCCTACTGAATTCTCCTTCACATAGGTGCATAAATTCTTATAATGTGATAGGAAACAATTTTCTTGTAGATATTTTCACCACGAAAATATTCAGGTTTAACACCAAACTGAGGCAAATTATTCACTCTCGACTTCTTTTCACATAATTAGGTATTGTAAACTCAATTGTAACGACTCCTCTTCAAATAACTAACTGAAATTCAACTTTTCCCATTTTCTGTTTCTTTATATAGTAATCAATCTCACTTATATAAACTTCAACTTTTCATAACCTCCGATTGTTAACTATGATGATTAGTACACTGAGAAAAACTGGTTAATTAAAACGTCTAGTTGGCATTTTTTTAGTACCGGTAATTAAAAATATTTGGAATTTTATTAACAATGACAACGTATCCTTATTTCCTTCAAATGACTTTTCTATTTTTCGCCAATTATTTGTCATCAATAAAAATACTATTTGTGACAGAATTATCACAGTGTTGTCTATTCAGTCAATTAAAATGTCATATTGGGGTTAAAAAACCTCATTCTGGGGTTACTAACAACAGCTGACTATTTGCCACAACTGATGACACATTTATCGTAAAAGGTTTATTATTATTCATAGCAGAAATTGTTTAGCCATAACTAATAATTTTAGTTGTACTGCGTCGTTCGGGACCGCCTCGCGTCTCTTCGGGACCCACCTGCAAAAATTGCATCTTGCATCTGTTTGTCTTTCTGTTTCATCATTTGAACTTGTATCTTGATAGTGGATAGATCGCACGGTCGTCGAGCTTAGACAAAATAAATAAAATAAATAAAATAATTGTCTAGTGTAGCCGGGAGCGTCGTGTTCTTGCTGGTTCACTGCTCTGTGTGTTTTCAAATCACTGTTTTGTGTTTTTTTGCACTTCGCGCTGAGCCATTTGGCATTCGGTTGGCAAAATAATAATTCGCAGTTTACCATCGTTATCTGTGCGTCACTAGTTATCAGGTTTAGGTACCTCTTCACAATTCAGTTCAGTTTATGACGGGCGACAGTGAGAAACGTCCAACCGACGTCATGTGTACACGGTGTATATTTACAATTCCCTCTCTTTTTGCTGAGCTGTGGCCTGTGGCACTTACGGTGTGTGGTGTATTCCTGTTCACGATTCCATTGGGAATTGGAAGGAAAATGGAATACAATCTGTTATTATAAGAATGGGGCCTTGATTTCAATTGTGATATAAAACTATTAAGTTGCCAGAATAACTAAATTATATTTCAAACGTTACTAAATCACGTTCAATAGTAACTAGATTCCATTTCAGTCACAATTAAATATTCAATTTGCAACAACACACTCACTATTAACGTCAGAAGAAATGAGTAATTGCCCCAACTGGGATAATTTGTTATGATAACAAACATATATTGAAACAGTACTAACAATCTAATTGTCATAACTATGTATCTTGATTGTGGCAAATAAAACTTGGTATTATTCCTCAAAAAGGCTTATTAGTTACCACAACAACGTCATAGATGACTCAACTAAACTTTTCATTAGAGGCAAATAGGCGTTTCCAGAAAAACAGAATTAGTTATGGCAACAACTAATGCTTGCTGTCCCCTATCGTACTAAAAAATTTTTCTGTAGTTACTAATTTTTTAGTAACGGCTACAAATTTTTTCCCTCAGTGTATATTGTGCTTCTCTGTAATTGGGTCATCCGACCTGTTGAGTAGCCTGTAACCTATAAAAATAAAAAATAAAATAAAAATAAAATTAAAACATCAAAGTTTGGATTATACCAATTTATGAATCGTTGGATTGGATCAATTGAATTGATGATATATACATATTGAATGGTGATTTTGGTTCATGTGGACTGGGGTATAGGAACCTGGGTATTTCTACTATGACTAATCAATAATCATTTCCTTAAAATTGGTGTTATTCGATATTATCAAATGTTGATAGTACTTATCGGAGAATATTGTAGTGAATGATGCAGTGAGCACCATATTGAATAAGGAAATTAAAAGTGAATTGAAACTCATATGTGTTGGAGAAGATAATACCTAGCGAAATTCTTCATTGAATTATGGATCCGTTAGATCACATAAATAAATCCAAGATGATGACGGTTTCATACTGACCTTTATTCTCAGAATGTGTAACAAAGAGGTCCCCAAGATTGAAAATTCTCATGAGATTTTTATACCAAGATTCAATCATTTCACATCCATTTCAGAATGACTCCTGAACGTTTCCATGAGTTACATCACAGCCGTCAACTATCTTGGGTTAATCTGTGTCTCAACTATCAAGCCGTGCTGAGATAATGGCAACGTCGCACGAACGGAAACCGTCGGTCCCATTCGCGCATAGCAATACAATGGTTTTTATATGAGCGCAAGCTATGAATGTTTGGTTTAACGTAATTTTCTCGGATTATTTTGTCGAATAGGTAGAAAATACTCGAGAGTGCCCTTGGTCATGAACTGGAGCTGTAATTTTGCACATTTTGATAAAATAAAACCTATGAAGATATCGAATTTTTCATTAGAAGTTTCACTGATGAGATAATTGATTTCAAAAAAATTGTTTGCATCCATTATTAGATTCCAAACTGAACATGATAAATGATTAAATAATAATATATGAGTTGATTCAGATATAATAAAGATATAGGTTTCCTCAACACCCAGTAGGTGTGGATGAGGTCTGATTTTTCAAACTGTTCTATTATATTACTTTGAATATCTGAATATTCCTGACGTCCTTCATTTGGATCAGTTCTTAATGGTTTGGCTGGTTTTGAAAAATATTTTGATAAATTTGGAAAAGTTGAAGGAACTGCTGTTTTGACTAACTTTGGTGCTCGTAACAAAAAGATTTCGGGAGGATAGCCAGGAATTGTTTTTATCTCGTTTCCTTTTTTTTTTTTGATTATCGAATGAACTATTGTGGTAATGACGTGTGGTACGAGTTTCTCCCTCTTCTCCACAATTGCACTCTACTTTGAGTATCTTGGTTCTTTCCTAGTTCATAATAATTTTGTTTTTCAACTATGATCCTAACGCTCAGTTAAGCTCACAAAGAGAATCAGATATACTCTAGAAACAAGGATTCTCCAGCCAACTGGAATTAACCCGATTCGCGTAAAAATCAGTATTACAGCATCCTCTCGATTTGTTCGTATTGATCCCATGGAAACCAAATCCAAATTCTCCCTCGGGCTCCAATTCGATTCGGAGTCGTATTGTAAAAATTTCGTTGGGAATGAATTAGCCATGGATTAGTCAGATCACGTTCGAAATTCCTTAATGCCGAAGCAAAACGTTTCAACTCGATATCCTAGTATCGTAGAGGGAATCTTCTTAGATATGGGAAATCAGCAGCGCGTGAGAATGAATACATTCAAAGCTCTTCTCCATATTCATTATGGAACTTACTATAAAACTATATCTGTACAGTGAATCATAAAATAGCATTGTATGATGGAATTATATCAGTCTGAAATATCTGCTATCAATACCACTCAGACAAACTTGACTGGACCAGTCATCACATTCTCTCGTTGTCAACCACGAAATAGGTCGAACAACACTTCACTAAATCTCGTTCGTCTTAAGAACGGCAAAGATCTGGAATTCTTCGCCAATTGATGTATTCTCAAGAATTTATAACCTCCAGAAGGTCAAGAAAAACACCTACCTCCTTAACGTATCCTCCCTATAGCTGCGCACGTTGTTCTTCAAACATCAAGAATTTCCTTGAGAGAAAGATGAGAAGAACGTTGACTATCATAGTTCAGATATCAGGGTATTCGTCATCGGAAACAGTTATTACTGCGAAGAGATCTCTGATAAATTGATATGAGTATACCTACATCTGCAACAAAAATCAGTTGTTGAATTGAATTCCATCATCAGAGCTTCCTATACCCATTAGCGAAACATTTCCAGGAAAAAATCATTCACACAATCATTTCTATACATAGTCATGTTTATCCACCACCTGCTCTGAAACCAGCCATCATTTACTCCTTTTCGATGCGTGAAGTGTGTTTTTACTATATCAAGGTAATTGTCGTCATTTTATGAACCACACTACATAGTTGAAATAGACATAAACATCTCTGATGAGATCGATTCGAAATCATTGTTCTGATGCAAGATTCGCAGAATTAGCACTCGATTTATTTTATCTCCTGGAGCGCACGAAGAAAAATTCGTATGATGTTCGAGAAACATATCGTGCGTACCTAGGGAGGATACCCAGACAGCACCAGATATTCCATGAATCTCCCTATCATATTCCTTTTGGAATATTGGAATATTCTAGAAATAATCTGGAATATTCCGGAATATCTGTGGAATATTCTCTAAATATGCGAATGGGAATTCCTCAGATAATCATAGAATATACCCAAAAGAATATTCTATGTTGAATGTTCTTGGAATATTCCAATGAACATCCCAGGTAACAAGCTGACGTCATTTGTACGTCATTATCACGTCAGGCCTGACGTCAGGATGACTTCCAAAATGACGTCATAATGACGTTTATATGACCTTCTAAGTCAAAGACGAATGACGTCATTTTCATGTCGTCAAAATGACGTCATCCTAATGGCGTCAAAATGACGACATCCTAATGGCGTCAAAATGACGTGATCTTTACGATTATTTATATCACTGAAATCTTCTGCATGTTTCAGTTTATTTTGTGCTATTTCGAAATTTTCTGTAGGTAAAAAAAATACTGTTGTATTAGGGTTGTATCAATATCATCAGAAAAGATAAGATTTTTTTGTATTGATGTTCCTTTACCAGTTCTATAATTACCAGTTTCATAAAATGTTCTTTTTATTGGGAACTTATCCCATTCGGATGATGCACTCGAGAGATTTCTCAGAGCCCTATGGTATTCCTTCAATGGCGTCCAATTCACATTCTGCTTTTTCGGCATACACCACTTGTCTAAAATAATGACCATGATGCCATCCTCAAATTCTACTACTTGATACATGAATATGACTAAGTATGACCACCACACCAGTACACCACACCACATAGATAGCCAAATAACATGATAATGATGGCCTTCTATGTATTGTTATTTTGTTGTTATGGTCATCATGGCCGCAACGGCGAAGCGAAAGTGAACGGCTTGGCGCTGGCGGTCGACGTGCGCATGTCTGCGCAAGGTCCGTGCCGACCAATCAAGTACAGTTCCATACGCACTCTCCCGCTCTGATTTGAATTCGCATTCCGGACTAATTAACAACGTTATAAGCTTTTTATGACGTGAAATTCGGTCTTATATTCTTAATAGCTATAGGGAGAATACTTTGCACAGAAGGTATAATTAACAATTATCTCAGAGACCATCGAAAACACACATTTCGCACAGATTAGAGAGAAGATTATTATAAAGCATAATATATGATGAGTGACATAATAATATATGTTATATAACATAACTACTAACATTTTCATATAACAGAGATTGGAAACTTCTTCATTAGGAATTCTCCTTGATGTAGATGACTCAATAAATAATGGTTATAATTATTCATGAAAATGACCATCAGATGACGTCATATTGACGACACATCAAGGACGTCTATATAACGTCATATTAAGTACATCAAAATGACGTCATTTCGAGGTCATATGACGTCAATGACCATAAATGATCATATATTGACGTACAAATGACGTCAGCTTGTTACCTGGGATATTCTGAAATAAAAAAAAAGTGACCCAAGTAGGGATCGAACTCGTGACCTCAAGACTATCAGAGCAACGCCTTGACAACTAGGCCAGTAATCGAATTGAATAATGTTATACATATCAATTTCTTGTGAGAGCATTGTTCGAAATCGGATCATAAACACTTTTTGTTCCAAAATTCCCTTACATCTAATTGATGTTCGATACTCACATCTCTGAAATAATAATTGGTATTCATGTGTTGAGAAACATAGAAATATTCATGGAATATTTCATGAATATACACCACAGAATATTCAGTTGGGAATATTTCATGAATATACCGCACAGAATATTCAGTTGGGTATATTTCATAAATATACAACAGAGAATATTCAGTTGGGAATATTCCTGGAAGATTCATACCTGAATATTCCCTGAACATGTCCGACTATTCACTTTGGAATGTTCCTTTTAGATGTTCCAGAAGCATGTATATATTCTAGGAATAATCGATGAATATTCGGAATATACTCCTCCTTTTTAGCATATTAAGAGAATATTCTATGAATATCCAGTGCTGTCTGGGTAGGTAGACCAGGTAAGTATTAGAATTTACTTGAACTTCTGTAAGTTATGAGTTCTTGAGAATACTTCGATTGGCGAAGAATTCCAAAGCTTATTTGCCGTTTTTAAGTTGTTGTTCGACATATCACAAGTGACAATAGTCATAAATATCAGTTTCATAGAGCTGAAATGATTGAAATTAATTGTTATTAAAGTGGTGAAAAAATTCAATATACCCCTTGGTGTATAAATAACTATTCAGTATCAGCATATTTCGTGGCAAATGCATAAAAATAACAACAAAAGAAGGAAAACTCAATACTCCATATCCCCAATAAGACCGCAGGTCAATTCACTAATAACTTCTCCATACTTTTCTCATCCACATTCTATAGTTTCAAAGTAGCATATTGCAAAAAGTTTCATTATTCCGTCGATTGATGCCTTTCATATTATGATCTGGATTTGCTCTCTGTGACCGTCCAAAAAAAGCGGTAAAAAAAATAATGCGGAATCGATCGCCTTGTAACTGAATTAATGATTTCTCGATTTTGATAAAATCCCGACCAAATCGAAGATTTATGTTTCCAAATGTTGACCTGAATTCCAGTTCCCAAACAAAGCTGATGGCTTGGTCATTATAGGAGAAAAAACGAAAGATACTATCTCACCCTTAACTTCTTAGAGGCCTGAGGCAGAAGTAAATGATTAAAAGTAGCTCCATCATGTTACGGATTGAAGTATGATCTCTTCTCCACAATGGTAACTGATTTACGTCAATATCTCCTTTTTCAGAACAGATTCAAATGTTTCAAGAAAGTATGGAATTTTTGAATTTGTAGAATCCACAGAAACTCATCCATTAACATCTCAAAAATGCATCTAGAAGTTATTTCCACCACGTTTTTCAGCACTCACCATCAGAAAAAAGCCTCAATTACTAAACACCATTGAAAAGCAGACCTCCCAGCTATAGTCAATAATAAGTAAGCCATCCTCGAGCATACAACCGCCGTGGCATAGGGTTGATCAAGTTTTAAACTGAATAATTGATGAGAAAAACAGACCCTTGAATCCATGACTGCTATAAGGAATGGGTTATTGGGTATGACTTCGGATCACTTTCATATGGAAAAGCATAACTCGAATGATATTTGCCATAACAAATGGTGACGGATATATCCAGAAAATCAACGAATTGTTCCTAAATCTGGCTTGCAGAACATGAAATATGGAAATGTTGTCCAATGATTCTTATTCTTTGATGTTTTCAATTTCATCATGCCAGATTTGATAATAAATCATATTGACATTATACTCACGATGCATGAAGCAGAATAGCTATACAGACCTCCAAATATGCATTAGTCTAGCCCGTCAAATTTTCAGTTTATAGTGATAAATTACCTCCGTGCATGATGATATGAGGAGGTTTCCTGTGAAATCCTTGGATCTGACACTGGTTGAGGCAAAAACAAAAATGAAATCTGCTACTGTGATGGGATGTACTCTCAACGTTTATTCATTTATGAGTTGTGAATGATGGAATAATAAGAATAACATGAATGTTTTTGAATATGTTATCGAGGTCAGCATCTAGAAATATTAACTAAGATTATACTGATCAGAGCGTTTTCATGATATAAAAGGCATAATAATACAACTTGTACACTTTTGTATAGCTAGGAGTTGATATAAACTCCTCTAGTGGGCCTAGTAACGCTTTATTCTCTATTCCTCATGGTCGAATGATATTTAAAAAGATCATTCATAATTTGCATGATATACACTCATTTATACAGGGTATCCCAAAAAACCTGACCCCCTAGCTAGGGTAGGTAAGAACACTGCAAAATAAGTTGAAAGTGAAAAAATGTCGTAACGGCATCAGTTGTCATGATATATTGAAAAAATAATTTTTCACAAATTTTTCACGATTATGTCGAAACAATACTGGCAACATTGTGATGAAATTTTGTATGAATGTTTCTTGAAATCTGACACATCGCATGAATTGGTTTTTATATCTGACCCTCATAGAGGGCGCTAGTAACACGGTTCGTACCGAGTAGTTTAAAACATACCATTATTGAGGTTCGATTTTTCAATCCAAATATGATATGAACTCTGACATCATTCAATTCCACACCAAAAAGGAACTCTGGGTGGAACTCGATACTATGTTCGGTTTTCGGAATATTTCGATTTGATAATAATGGAGTAGTAATGATACTGGTATAAAATGAATGTTATTGAGATCAATTACCAATCTATTCAGATTCAAGAACAATGAAATAAATCATTCTTGTGCTGAAGTTATTGACGGAACAAAGAAGAAAGTAGAAAATTGAGAGATATTTGACTAGAAACATGGAATATTGAATCAGTTAGAGTAAGTGTTCAAAATGTCCTACGTTTCGACGAATACACGATCCTTTATTCTCTTCTTAAGAATATATTATTCTTCTGAACAGTTGAGGATCAGCTGTTAGGTCATTTGAGTGATGTTCAATTATGTCTTAAAACTCTTGACGTGAAGCATAGACTTTCTGCTCAACATACAACAAAACTGTGTAATCCATGTTCTTAGTCAGATCTGTTTCGATGTTATTCTTGTGATTCATTGTTGAATCAATAAGTTCAGCATCAGGAATGTTTTGTTGTTTTCGGTTAAATAGGTGATGATTTTTCATAATACTCACTCTAATACATAGCTTTATATCAGCAACAGTTATCACTTCATCATTTTCAAATCGAAATATTCCGAAAACGGAACACATTTTCGGGTTTTACCAAGAGTACCTTTTTGGTGTGAAATTGAGAGTCAGGTATAAAAACGAAGGCATGCGATGTGTCACATTCCAAGAAACATTCATAAAAAATTTCATCACAAAATGTTGCCAGTAATTTCGACATAATCTTGAAAATTTTGTAAGAAAATTTCTTCAACCTAACGGATGCCGTTAAAAAATATTTTCACTGGGTAAACCCAACTCATTTTGCAGTATTCTACCTACCCTAGAAGGAAGGTCAGTTTTTTTTAAACACCCTGTATAAGATTCATCATTTCATTCAACGGAATTCCCAGAGAGACTGTCTCTTCTTGTTATTATTTGATATTATAATAATTGATTTCCGTAATAGTAGTTGTCCACAAAGGGACTTTACCATTTTTTCCATACGGCCATAACACAAAATTGCTCTTTTTCTACGGCTATAACACATAATTGCTCTTGTTTTTTTGTGTTCGATATATCAATGTGGTACTTTGTATATCATCAATTAATTTGCCGTATCTGATATCACAATGGCTTCATTGTGTTTATTTCACGAAATCTCTATCCCCATTGAATGTGAAATTCCAAACAATGACAGCCCTATAATAGATGAGCATTCCTCAAAATCAGATGGCTACAAACCGAATAAATAAAAAACTCGCTATCTGTAACAGCCGAAGGAACTTGTTCGACGGAACTACTGATTTCCGACTCATATGATTTCATTCTCGTGAGAAATCATTATCATTTCGTGCTCGTCAAACAATATACTGAATCAGTGACAGATTGAGGTCAAGATTGTACATTTATACAATCAAACAGGGAAGTCGGTGATATATTTCTTTGTTCACCTGGATCGCTGTTCATACATATCTATACTGATCATGTGACTTCGATCACGAAATTTCCTTGGTGCAGTCATATGTGACTGAGATAATCATGGAGATCTGGGGGTTGGAAACATTTGACGAAATATCGAGATTTTTCCCTTTTCACCATCATGATGCCAATCTGTATACGAACCATATCTGCCTGAAATACTTTCAAGTTGGTGCAAAAGTTGTTTCATCACTCTATAAATTAACATCAAACGATAGAAGACGAACAATAAAGGTTCTTGGAGTATTGAACTATTAGTTGACAATAAGTTCTGGTAGGTAATTGAGTTTCACGAGGAGAAAATAAAAGATGTTAATTAAGTAATAACCAAATTAATGACGCTCGACATTAGAGCCGACCGTAAAAGAAAAACGAGGATATTTATCACTAGGTCAGTCTTCACGGAACTTTTTATGATGATTATTATCAGGCAGTTTATCCTCATTGAAACAGTAATGGGTGATTCAAAGCAGAGTGGAAATGAAAGGACATAGAAAGTAAACAGAAACTTTCGAGAAGTTTGTCATCATGGATTGAATGATAGACCAACAAACAACAATGATATACGAACAACAGCCGTATGTACAGAGAAAAATCATTCGAGTGAACTGCATCTGATATACAGTGTGTCCCGTAAATAACCTGTCGAACTTCACCAGTGGCTTCTACCATCACAAATAGGGTGAAAAGTTTCAATAAACAGGAATCGAGAACCACGGCCTCCTGAAAGGACTCTTGAAGATGATATTTCTTGAATATTTCCGAAACGCCATGTAATGAGATGATGCAATTTGGTGCAATAATAGCTATTTGTGTATTTAGAGCGCAAAGTGATAGATTGCCGCTCGACAAAGAAAGTTACCGCGCGATGCGGAGCGGAGCGCGGTAATCTTTGGAGAGCGGCAATAACACTTTGTGCTCGAAATACACACAAGATTTTTTCTACTAACGTAGCTTTTGGTATTAACTACCCTGAAAGTATGAGCGATTGAAATAGTTGAGAAAGTTCTAATCCATATTATCCCATATGTCCAAAGGAAACAAAAAAAGAAAAATTCAAATAACTGATGACAAGCCAGAAAAAAAATGTCGAGCCTACCGAGAATTGGAACTGAACCACCAGCGTGGCAACCTGAGCTTCAGACCTCTGAGCCATAGTACGATAAGCTCTGCAATCAAATTGAACATTACTCATTGATGCAATAAAATAAAGATACACTGTCTTTCTGATGACAACAAAGAGTTCAAATACAAAGTATAATTCATCGTTTTCATCAACAGATATGCTTCATCGAGAGCTTCTTGTAGAAATTTGTTGGTATATATCTTCAGCAGTGAATGTTTCGGATTTTTCTCGCTTTATATCCAATAGATTGTTTCATGAGAAATGCGATAAGTTTCAGATACTTATTGATTCCGATATTATCTTTAACATTCAAGCATGTATACGTTCCATCGAATATATAGACCAGTTGATCACTTCAAAGTCTTTGATTTTTCACCAAAATAAGCCAGTAAAACGTTTTATGAATACATATTCACCATCTCGGAGTGGCACTGATTTATAAATGTATCATATTGTAATTCATATTTCTTCCTTGATATCTCCGGTAAGAGAGTTAAACTCTTGCGCTTTCTGCTATATCATCAGGAAGGAGGTGTGTTTGATGATTCACTGTCACTATTCTCCATCATGAAAGAATTGGGGATTTTCAAGAATAGATAAGTATAGGTTACAGAGATAAGCGAGCGTTTCTTCAATATTTCCGCTCACGAGCGCAAATGCTGTCAAAGAATGACATTTCTGGGAAAACGTCAACTTTGTGCTGGGATTTGAAAGCGTCAAAGACTACTTTGTTAAGCGTTTATAGAAAAATAAACTTTCCATGCCCAATGCAGTGAAAATAAAATTATTTCAAAATCGCATTCAGGAGTGTGAGATACAGGGTGGGACAAGATTTAATATTGCTCAAACTTTTTTAAATGCATCTTATCTTTTTCTTGGATTAATCAAATCCACACCCTTTCAACTGAAGGAAGGTGCACTTGTTCTGTATCGCTCAGATGTATTATTTTTGAGTAGCTATGAAAGAAATCAAATAATTCCTATTTTCCAAACATCCAACAATAGAGGAGCATGCAATAGGAGAATGTTGATAGGAAACTACTTCAATTTTTGTGCATTTTTTTCCATATCCACTACAAAATGATACCTCTGTTCGATACGGAACAAGATTACGTACTTTCTGTGAGGAGGTGTGGCTTTTATAATTGAATTGAATTTTCAAAACATATGCATAGAAAAAAATTTGAGCAACATTTGAACTAGTCCCACCTTGAATTATTCACTTCTGAATTACATTTTGAATGATGATATTTCCACTGCATTGGGCATGTGAAGTTTAGTTCTTGCACCAATCACATGGCGTTTCGGGAATATTCAAGAAATATCATCTTCAGGAGCCTCCTTTCAGGTTGCCGTAGCTTCCTTTAGAGACAGTTCTTGACTCATGTTCGATTCTCCCTATTTTTCGTCGTATAGGAACCGCTGGTGAAGTTTATTGGCAGTCTAATTTCGGGACACCCTGGAGTTGTCCCAAAAAGCTACCGACATTTTTCACAGGGTGATAGAGGACGTCAAAACAAGCATTTTCGTGAACATGGTATGAACATGGTATGTCATAATGAACATAAATGAACCGTTGAAACTGTAGAGCAAAAAACCAGCTGTAGAAACCAAATGTGCGGAGAAAAAAGCTTGTTATGATGTGATTCATTACCAATTGGAGTTTGTTGGTATCTTTATAGCATACCCTGCATAAATTTGATGCAATGACTTATTAGTTCAATTGATTAGATACCTTTTCGAAATTATAATGAATCGAATGAGGATTCTAACACGACCATTCAACAAATCCAGGTAGTGAAATTCTCGAATAATTGATTCCGATTATCTTATTGACCTGAAGTAGATTGTACATAATATATTTATTGACACACTGTTGATACAAATCAGAGAAACCGAGTTCCAAACAAACGAAATACAAATTAATACCCACCTGAAACAAACAACCCTTGGAAAGGGAGAAGGAGTTTTGCCTTGTACCCCACAGGAATCTATTCACGGGCCTAGAACCAGTTGCGTTCGAGTTTTATACCGAACTGTACAGGGTGTTTCCGAAATAGGAGTAATAAATAACATGAGGTATTCTATGCATGTACACGCTTGAGCACTCATATTCATCTGATTATTATTCTCCATATTCTGTTCTCTCGCTGATCACTGATCAGGAAGCAACTCTCCAGAGCAATAAAATATAATATAAAAAATCGTGGAACAAGGAACATTGATGCAGAGAATACTACTTTATAGATATTTATAACGAACATTTTCGGGACGATGAACGGTCCTGCTAACAAATACAAATTGGAAAAGTTTTCCAAGAAAATAACGACGCAAGTTCCGAGTAATAATTATTTTAAAACTGCGAGGTTTAATGAAGATTTGCACGTAGCTAGAGTCGAATGTTTGCCGTACTTTGTTGATTGCATGCACTGAATGGTATAACTTCGAAAACAAAAGGAAAAGAGCTCTAATATATTTCAATAACGTGATTTTCAACACTGAGGCTGAATATGCATTCTCTCGTTCTAACCTCTTGATCAACGCATACTGAAAATAGTGAATGGTATAGCAAACTATTTTTACTGTTGACAAACATTGTGACTAAGCAAGCCTTGCTACTTTTGACACTTATTAGTTCGAGAAGGTAAAGTTCATCTTGTAGAATTTAGGTCAGTATAGCGGGTGGCGTATTTCCGAACCCATTTGCAGTAGAGAGGGCCCCATTATACCCGGTGTTTTGTGGTTTTGTAGATCATCAACAACGTAGCTCTAACAGAACGCAACCACTTAAGGAAGTCCTCATTTGGTAAAATTCAAGTCCGAATGTCCGGGACCAAAAATAATTGTCCTTGGGACAACCCATTCCGTACTTCTGATGCAATGTCCGAGCAAAGACGCATCCTTTTTAGACGCTCCACGTGCTATATATTGTAGAATGTCCGTACCAAGGACGTCGTAAGCATGTCCCTGATGGGCTATAATTTTACACCTTCCCCTAGGGACATCCATCAGATGGTACATTTCTTCGAATATCTCTGCACGGAAGCCCATAATAATTTCCGGATCGTATAACATTCGGAATGTCCCTTAGGGACATCCGTCGGATGTTCCAATTGGTACATGAACTGTTATGACCTCTGAAGAAACTCCTATAGATAATATTTATGATCATCTGAGTATTTACTACAAGGATATTTTTCAGGAAATAAAATTTCATTAGATGTCATGGGTACCATGTCTTACAGACGACCCAAGGACGTTCTCAAAATGTCCTGGATTCGCTTCGGAATTCGTCCTAGGCGGGATTCATCGATGGTATACTTTGGCAACAAGACTACAGATAGACATCCTATATATGAATGCCCTTCACGCATGAGAATGTTTTTTTTTGTCCTAGAAAAAACGTTCTACGGACGTCCTAATCGGTAGGTTGAATATCTTGTTCCTGCAAGGACGTTAACTCACACCTTGGAAACGTCCTTAAGGATCCATTGGAGATTTTCAACTCAACTGAATGACTCCATCAGTTATGCAAGATCTGGTCCTAGGAATACCCAAAATAATTCAAATATGAGAATAAATCGTACGTTCCTGGGATATCCAAACGACGTATCATGGAAGTTCCAGAGCCGTCCTATGGTCATTCAAGAGGACGTTTTATGGATGTTGCGGTGGACTTTTTATATGGACTCTCCAGAGTACTTTTCGACTGATGTCCTATGAATGACCTCGGTACAAAAACATAATGTTTCATGAACTTCCTCGGAGTACTGTCATTGGATGATTACCGGAAGATATCCAATGTCAAGTCAGGACATTTGTACTCCCCACGGACGTACTATGGATGTTCGCAGTACCAAGAACGCATGTTATTTCAATATACTTGTAATAAGGTCAAATCAGATGATTTGTCCCAAAATGTCACTGCGTTCACAGAATTTTTCAGATAAAGGTTTATAGAAAAAATATCAAATTTCTACTTAGCTTTGGAAAAGAGAAAACAACCAGAAGAGAGATATCAAGGAATCTGCTTGCTTTCTTCTGAACGAAGAAAATAGAATTTTTTCTTTTGTTCAGTTGATTAAGATTGAACATGGTATTCACCACTGAAATCTGAAAATGTTAATGGTGAATTCTAGATCAATCAATGAAAACATCATGTAACTCATTTGATTGCCAACGTCATACCTATTGTCACTGAGAATTAAAAAGTTTCAAGACAGATACGTATTTGCTGTTCAAATGAGTAACCATTTTTCATGTTGAAAACGGGAGATTCGTTCCCGAAACGTCCACAGCTGAGTGAAAATTCGATATTTTTTCAATATACTTTTATTTCTCTTCTCCAAACATTTTTCAATACAAATTGTCACCGACAAGCTAGTCAATTTTTCCTTTAGGCTCTTTGATAGGAAAATTTCTATAAACGCAGTGACATTTTGGATCAAATCATCTGAATTTCAATACACGTATATTGAAATAATATTCATATTTTTATTTCTCATTTTATCAATCCCAAAAAATTTGGAATAATGAATATTTTAATTAGTTTAACTCAAAAAATGAATAAGCAGGTACATAAAACCTATATATATAGTTGATAGAAACTAATATAATTTGAGAAGACCAATTGTACAGATTAGTATCCATACTGGATACTAGATATAAATACTGAATATAAACAGTTTGGAACTGAGTTGCTCGTTATATATACATGGTGAATCTTCATGAGCTAACGTGAACGTGATCTATAAGTACTAAGGAAAGTAGCACAATTCGTGGTTCGTGAAAGAAACTTGGAGAATTCAACTGAAATATTTCAGATATTATGGAGCTTATGGTTTTTCTGGAACTGACGTCATTTTTGTCATTGTTGATTTTTCTTCAAGTTGTCTGATGTTCCTATCACGTTGCCCAATTTGGAGCCTTCCTGTCGTTCTTGGACAAACAAACTCTGGAAACAATCCTCTAAACGTCCCTAACCCATTCCATACCGACACCGAAATCTAAGATAATGTGAGTAGGTACTCACTTTCATCTTCTTTTTCCCATTTTTCCCGACCTTTTCCAATCGAATCAGCCATAAAAGAACGAATCCGACCAACCCCCATACATCCGTTGCACCCCGAATTGTCACATTAGTATACATACTAGAAACTCCTGCAACGATTATTTGCCTATAACGCAGCCATCCAGGTACAATACAATAACCATAATAAAGCTTATTTCGGAACGGATTCCGGGTTATAGCGACGTTATTTTGTTAGGTCTTTATTGTGCTACAGACGTGATCTACACGATATTCGTAGCGGATATAGCAAGCTAACGTAGATCAGGGCAAATAACGTAGAGGCAAAACAAACATTCGCTAGGAATAATTCCGAGCAAGAAACAATAACGGAAGTTATAATGTCAGGTACTGGGATTCAGTATGCAGCTGGAGTTGGTCGGGTTTATGTCAGCAGGAATAAAATACAGGGTGATTCATCAAGAATGGAAAATCGCTGAACTACAGATAGTAAATACAAAAATGATGAGATTAAGCCCAATATGCCTGATGAGAATGTTGCTGGTAGGTGATACAGGGTGTTCTGGGGAGAGATTTGTTTCAAAATTCAGGTTTAGGAGATACAGGGTGTTCAAGGGCGAGATTTTTTTCCAAAATTTCACCATAACTTAGTTAGTTTTAACAGCATGAACTTGGAAGTATGTATTTATGGGTTTTCTGACAGCAATTTTGTGATTGCTCTGAGTGGCACTCTGTTACCTGTTATTTTTGTGTTAACTATATGTAGTTCAGAGATTTCCCATTCTTGATGAATCACCCTGTATGTCACATCATGATCAACCAATGTGGTGTATCTTGATAATCAATCTTTCTTGTGGTATGATGGATCCCTTATGCCTGACCTTTATCAGTTCATTCGGCTTGAAAATATATTGAAAATGCCTTGCGCCATTTTGATATACGATATCACCTTCTTCTGTGTGCTCCTGTTCAGAATAAAACAGCGACATAGATGAAACATTCAAATGCAAAACAGTTTCAGAACATTATATTCTTGACAATCGTGTAAAAATAGAGAATGAACAGTATTCAATGTTGAGAAGGATTCATGGTAGGAAATGATTCCCAATAAAACGTACAAAAATTCCTTCGTTATCTGCTCGAAGAGCTGTACAAGGAAGTCGACTAGATTGCCGAAAAACCAAGTCCTGTAACATCAGTGGAATTCTACAACTCATTGAGCGATGAGGATAAGACATCAGAATCATGGTCGACATTCCTGAGAATGTACAATTCAGATATTATATTGGATGAATTTGTCGAACATTTGAAAATGGTCTTAAAATGCACTTAATACGACCTATGTTCACTAGCGTGGAAGCTTTGGATATCAAATATATAATGACCGTATTGAAATTCACGAGGATCTATATAGATTTTCTGACATTCTTGAAAGGTTCATAGGGAAACTGAATGCCGATACTCTTATTGTGTCTTCAAATCGAAGTCTGTCGTCAATTGGAGCATATGATCGAAGTAGATCAGACCTACTTTTCTCGAAATATTATTTGTATATCAATTGTTCATTCTGAATTTGATCACATTCCAATGAATGATTAGCACCGAAATGACCGTTGAAAGAACTCTCTGCTCATGTTGTTCAAAGGAATTGAATCGACCGTATGTGTTGAAGTCGGATCTCCATATAAGTGGGAGACAGCAAATCAATAAAATATGTCGACGGTTACAACGATGCTACGATCATTCATAGAGACCCTGTATATCAATGCTAAATCAGGCAGTTGTTATTATATCATTATTTATTTGACCTGAATACGATATTCCTTACATCCAAAAATAATATCCATGCATATTCATGGACTATCTGGTGCTGTCTGGAAGCAACATAGATAGAACATTCAGATGCAAATCAGTTTCTATAAACATTATATTCTTGACAACAGTTTGAACATTCAGAATTAACAGTATTCAATTTTGAGAAGGAATTATGATAAGAGATGATCATTTCCCAATGAAACGTACAAAAATTGCTTCGTTATCTACTCGAAGCTTTGTACAAGAACATCAACAAGATTGTCGAAAAACCAAGTCCGATGTCATCAGTGGAATTCGACAACTCATTGAGTGATGAGAACGAGTCATTGGAATCATGGTCGGGATTCAGAAATATCCGATAAATTCGTCAAACAATTGTAAATTGCCTTGAAATTCACCTATTACGACCTATGTTCACTAGAGTGAATGCTTTGGATATCAAAAAAATAACGAACGTCTTGTAATTAACGAGGATCTATATAGGTTTCCTGAAATTCTTGGAAGGTTCATAGGGGAACTGAATGCCGATACTCTTGTGTCTTCAAGTCGAAGTCTGTCGACAGTTGGAGCATATGATCGAAGTATACCACACGTACATTTCTTGATATATTATTTGTATATCAATAGTTCATTCTGAGTTGGAGTTCATTTCGATTATGAAGGGTGTCTATAAATGATCATAGCATATCGTAATGGCCGATGGAGAAGCTCTCTGCTCATGTTGTTTGGAGGAATTGAATCCACCGCATGTCAGATCTCCATATGAGTGTGACAGCAGATCAATTAGATATGTCGACGGTTACTTCGATGATAGGATCATTCATAGAGACCCTGTATGTCAATTCAAGATCAGGCAGTTGTTATTATAGCATCGATAATTCGACCTGAATACGAGAAATTCTCTCCATGTAGTGGTCGACGGAGTTTCATCTAACTCTCTCATCATGAATGCTGGTGTTCCGCAAGGAATCAATTCTAGCACCAACACTATTTATACTCCATATCAAAGATTTGTTGGAAGCAACTTCATGTGCAGTACACAGCTTAGCGGATGAAAGTACCCTCCATACCGCCTTCTCTTCCAGTGCTCCAATACCAGCCAGGCAAATCAGAAACAAAAAAAGGGAAGACATGTTGACAACATGAATATGGACTTGGCAACAATTCTCGAATGGAGATTCAATAAATTGATGAATTTCAATGCGAACGAAACACAAGCCTGCCTCTCCTCTAGAGAAGCCGATCTCACTGTGTCCAACATAAGCTTGTCAAGAGTAACCATACCTTTGAAGACATCTTTTTCGATGCTTGGGATCACTATCAGCAATAATTGCTGAAAGTGCATCTCGAAAACTTGGTTTTCTGTTCCGGGCCAGGAGCTATTTCACTTCCAGTCAGCTGCTTATGATCTATAAGGCACAGATTCGATCTCTCCTGGAATACTGTTCCTATATTTGGAGTGCAGCACCCAAACATACCCTGTCCTGTTTGTCCAAAAAAGGGCAATTCGTCTCGTGGGTGATGCCTCGCTCACAAACCCACTCACTTTTCTGGAACACCGTAGAAAAGTTGGCTTTATTTTATAAATATTTTCATGGACGATGTTCTCTTGGAATATCAACAATTGTTCTCCCCTTGGCAGTCCCCCCGAGATAAACCCGTCGAGTTGAGGCTTCGCACCCCTTCGGAGACCTGCAGAACATCTCTTCTCAAAGACTCGTTCATCCAACGAACCAGAGAGGCTCAGGAAGCCATTACCAAAGAAAGTGTTCCCCGAGGCATATGACCTTCAGAAATTCAAGTAGAACACCAATTTCTATCTCATTTTCCTTGGTTCTCACGATGTTCTCTGAAAATTACAGGATATCCCTTTTCGTGGGAACCAGAACATGAAAAATAATATGAATTGTTCATTCTGTATTTAAGTATATTTCAATTATGAAGGGTGTCTATAAATGATATCGTGATGGCCGTTGAGAAAGCTATCTGTCCATGTTGTTCATAGGGATTGAATCGATCGTATGTGTTATAGTCAGATCCCCAAATAATTGGAAGGCAGTAAATCACTAGAATGTGTCAACGGTTACTACGATGCTACTTTCATTTATGAAGACCCTGTATATCAATGCTTAATCTGCAGTTGTTATCATAGAATTATTCAATTGTCCTAAATACAAAAAATTCTATGAATTTCTCAGTTATGAATTGTTCTAGGTTTGATTTATAATTCGAGCAAACTTTTGAGTCGTTCCAAGAGATTCTGCATGAAAATCGAAGCGATTACAAGGAGCGAATAGTTAAATGAACAATTGTTATTTTGGATTAAATAATGCACACAACATATGTAGGTAGGTGTTATACAGTCTAAGATATAGGTTCACCGATATTGAAAATATTCACCCATATTTTCACAATTTTGCTGACAATGAATTATCAATTTTCATATCGACAATAGATCAAAATGATCATAGATTTGTTTTTCATCGATTCCAGGGTCATATTCTAAGTGAATTAGTTTGTAGAAATAAAATTGTGATTTCAAAAATTGACATCTGCAATATCTCATTCTGTTTTCAGTGATTCCGAGAACGAGCAAAACCCTTGCCCTTGCCCTTAACAGTGGAGCCACAATTCCGTTTTCATCTCCATAGTAGGAGATTTGCTCCAGTTCCTTCATTTCGTTTCCAAACTCGTTACGAAGTGTTCTGATTAATAATAATCCAATAGAATGAGAACGAACTCACCTGAGATAACAATGGCCTAATCAATGATGTTTGCACAGAGTGCTGCTAACTTGGGACAGGATCGAATTAAGTCCCTCCAGAGAAACTAAGGAAGATATCCCCGAGAGAATGTATGACGAACAATATGGAAATAGCTGGTGCTCCGATATTTTGTGAGGACTATTATTGCTCTTTCTATAAAACATCCTAGTCTTGATCATAAACGAATTACAATAACTTTAAGACCATGGGCATACTTCAATCATTCAACAATTTAACTATAATTTTCTATTGATTATGGAACTAATGCTCACTACAATGAACTGAATAATTATCTGATTTATGCTGCAGAAGAGATGGTTGAAGATGAGAGCTTTATCATTTGGAAGTTGACGAGCACATTTCATTTCACTGGTATCGCTATTCCATCTCGAACTTAGTAACATTAGTACTATAGAGAAGGTTAAAAGTTGAAATTGGGTTACTGCACCTTTAAGCTCAGTTTCAGGTTCCAGTACCTGGTCATAACATAGGATGATTCAGAATAAGTTCAGGTGATTTTATTCCTACTCTTCATGCACTAGAATTCACTTTTCGAAAGAAATAATTATCAGATTACCTGTCAATGCACCATTGCCATTCAAGGGCCACCTGATTCATTTGCGTGCTCTGAAATAATTCACTGACTATTAGCTACAAGTTGTACCATACCATATTGAGTGTAGTATGTTGATAGTACGATATAGTGTATGAGTGGTAGGGAATAGAACAGTGATGTGAGCGACCGTATAAGATACTTCGCTGGTATGCAGCAGAGACAAAGGAAACTTGAGATGGGGTGACGTCCTGTGAAGGAGCATAAGGACTATTAGGAGATAGGGAACGGAAAGTCAGTCGGTAGGTACCTAACAGTGAAGGAGGTTGTTTTGATTCCAGGTGAGGAGAAAGTATATTCGTTATTGCCCATTCTAAGGGATTTTCTCTCCTCTTTTCAGCGATAATAAACTGATTCCAGTGTGGTCCGAACTCGAGAACAATCTAAGAATTCACTCCGGAATAAGTCCTGTGAGGTAGATTTCATGACATAATCGACAAGGACCAATCGTCACTGTATACTCAGAAATTGATATGTGATAATCCAACCCACCTGGAATAATACCTATCAGTCTGGTACACAGGCGCTTCAGTCTCTGTTCGGAGGAATCCAAAGTTGAGGAAATAAAGCAGGAGCTCACACATATTTAGTTCGTCTTTTTCACAGAACATATACCTGTGTATAAGTAATCGAATATCAATAAAATTATCGTCATTCCTGTCTTCCCAATAATTTCATTCGATTTTTTTTTTCGATTCAAACGCATTTAAAACTAGAATCAACTCTTCTCTGGTTTCTGATTTTTGTTCTAAAATTATTTCAATAGTTTTCAAAAAGTGTCTGTCTGAACAAATTTGATGTTCTGAATAAATCTTGGGTCAAAATGAAAAGGTTGAAGCCTGGTTTGTTAGCCTATGAATACATGACAGACAATCATCTCTTTGAGTCCATGATAAAATGAACCCTCACGCAGTCCCACAAAAGGAAACAGGTTGATTGATCATATTCAACACTTATCCCAACCCAAATTAGTTAACAATTCCATACTCCAAACTAACCTCTGACGATTCCCAACTTTCTGTCTCCCATTGGCACACATCCTCGTCCTGAATATTTATGAACTCCTCATGCAACTTCCGCCACACCACCACACAGAAGCTATATCATAACTTCCCAGGGCCGGATTAACCACAGGTCAAGAGGTGCAACTGCCCAGGAGCGAGTTCAGAATTGGAGGCGAGAATTTATCTAATAAATTACCATAAGCAAAGGTCATATAAACTCCCCAGTTATCAAGGATGTTATACCATCGATGATTTCATGAATTTTATGGAAAATATAAAAATAACATGTGTATATATATATTTATGAAACTTAGTAGTGGGGAAGCAGCAAAGTAGAAGTGAAACTCATGCAAGTTTATCCAAACTTTCAGAAAGTTATATTTCCATGATCAGGGAAAGACTACAAAATGTTATAAAAATTAGTAGAGCTGGTTAACTATGGAGTGATGTACTAACAACTCATTGAGGTGTCAGAATAAAAATCGACACACGATGTGACTAGAAAGTTTATTATGAGTTCAAATCAGCAACGTATTTGATATTGACCTAATATTTGAATAATTTTGAATTCGTCGTGTTCCAGATATGTTATACAACAATTTTTCATATATATATATACCTTTTAAGTAACATCAATGTAACCAACCTCGATGAGTTGTAAATACATCACTCCATAGTTAACCAGTTCTGGTGATTTTCATATCATCTTGTAGTCTTTCCCTGATGATGGAAATATAACTTTCCAAAAGCTTGGATGAACTTGCATCAGTTTCACTTTCACTTTGCGACTTCCCCACTACTAAGTTTCATCTCTCACTTGTAAGCACCGACTCACCTTTTCTCTATATATACATATATGAATATTACCTGAGTATATATGTCATAGCTTTGTATGAATTAAATATATATTCTATTTTATTCTATAATATAATAATCAGGATATATCATGAAGTTAGTAATTAAATCCTGAGATCGATTCGAAATACAGGTTTCGATCAGTATCAGTCATCGGGGCCAGACATGATTCGCTGGTTAGCCTTGATGAACGATGTATTATCGAGACATTCATAGTTCAAAGAGAGGTTGGGAGCTCAATCATAATTCTCATCTGTTATTAATTCTTTATTTTGGCCCAGTTTCGAGTTTTCAGAAATAATATCTCTTGCTTGTGATTCATACTCTTATTCATTTCACCAGGTTTATTGGTATTTCCTTTTCTTGTTTTATGGAATGAAAATATAAGTACTAACTCAATATACGCGCGTGGAATGAGGACAAATCGCAGACGACTTGCTCCAAAATGTATCTGCGTTCGAAAATGTTTCTGAAAGGGAAATTCAATCGATTGTCAGTGACAGGATGTTTTAAATAAATAGGAATATTGAGAAACATGGATATATCGGGACAATATCAAACTTATACCCAGCCTTAGACGTTTCGGAAACGAATCTGTTATTGGAAACATCCTGTAACTAATCTTTTTGCATCATCATTCGTCACTGAGAAGTGCCAATACTGCAATGGAAAGACGATCCGAGGAGAATAATATTTCGGATTTTTATCTTTGTTGGAGGTGAAAAAATATATTGTGGCCTGGGCGCCAAATGGTCTTCATCCGGCCCTGTAATCTGCTAGGCTGTGCCTTGCTGTATGCACGAAAATGGACCGGATCCTGCATTATTTATAAGATGCCAAATGGGCGTCACTGGGTCTGGTTGTTTCACAATTATTGTGAATTTGGTACGAAGGAAATATGAGCTGAACATACGTGCGCATTATCATATCGCCGAGTACGAGGGACGAATTGAAATGGGGCTACTTGCCAAGAAATAATAAGTTGATAATTGAGGTCGAGGTTGTAGAGACGAATCCTGGATGATTCGAGAAATAGATAATTTCAACAAGAATAGTTGGGGTCGCATTGAATCTGAAATGCGTGACCGATATTATGGTGTTGGGTCTTCAAATTCTGACAAACATTGTTTCAAGACTAATCGCGATAATGAAACAAAATGGAAGAGAAGTAGATATATATATATATATATATATATATATATATATATATATATATCTAAGGGTTACTTCCAAGACTTATTTTGCCATTGAATCGCTAGTTCCGAGACTTTCGTTGAGTTCCGGGACGGTCTTGGAAGTTTTTTTTATCTAACGGTTATTTCCAGGACGGTCTTGGAACTCTACTGTCTTGGAAGTATGCGATCCCCATTTTATTGTTGTTTACTTCCTATGTCAGGCTTAAATTGAAACATTTCATCCAAAATACTGTTTTTTTTTTCGATTGCCCAATAAATTAATATCATAACAACAAATTGTATACAGGGTGTCCGAAAATGGGATTCCGATGTTATATGAATCTCCTACAAAAAACATATGCAGGAGAATTTCCGAGGACGAACCACTCAAATGCTGTCTGAGGGAGATAATGGCCCTCAGAATTCAACAAAGGCGTTTCAGGTCTTGAATTTGATATCAAAATTCATAGAATTTTTGTGAAATCAAGAATTAATTTCATTCTAGAAAATATGCTTGGTGCTAGGTTTACAGGAACTTTTCTCCTATAAGAATGAGATTCTGAAATATCGGATATTCATCTTTGCATACTCTGTAGGTTTAATAGAATTGAAGTACTCATTTTCTGTTTCCTTGTCAAGGTATGCGGAATAACACTTGTCCAGAGAGATTGAAACAAGTATATTATTCAACAAGCATATAATGAGGGCTATTATTCACGAAGGTTGAGTTCTGTCACAAAAATAGTAGTAGTAATATACTATACTTTGTCCACGACTGTTGTATGAATACTTGTACTTCATCAAGCAAAAGGATAGTGGTTTTTTGCAGCAGTACCTAACCATCAATCACTGTTGTGAAAAATAGCAAACATTTTGTTTGGGATCGTACAGCTGTATTCAGAAAGAAAGCGTACATGTATATAACAAAATGAAATTAACGTCATTCTATTTGCGTGAAACGAGAATGATTGTTCACCAAATGTTTACAGTTAAGTTGTCGAAGGTTCTCAAAAACACAAGGCATTGGCTGAGCCAGTTTCACATATATTATGAACATTTCACACAACAAATTTAATTTTGAACGGTCTTCCAGCAAAAATCACAAAACATCACAAGATGATTAGTTTTCCCAGAACATAACCTTCATCTGGAGGTGATGGCATTTTTCAATGGAGGAAAGTGTTTACCATAGTGATGAATCTCAGATCCTGTTTTTCTAGCAGAAAGACCCGAATTTCCAATTCCGAGGATATTATGTTTGATGTCTATTATTAATCATCTTTCATCGATGAAAAGTAAGGTACTTACCTATATGAGGTATGTTAACAGAAACTCCAAATGACTCACGTCTTTTATGATTGATCTATATATCAGTCATTCTCGATATTGAAAGGTTTTGTTCAAGATGATGTTGTCAAACTAAGAGTTTAAATATGCATACCGATGAAATTTCTTTTCCCATGAGTCTTGGAACTATATGTTCTTCGATAATAAAGTCTTGGAACTATATAGAGTTTGTTGAACATCGATTCAGACTACTCAATCTCTCGACCTATTTTTCTAAAGAAACACAATATTTTTTGTCTCATCAGTTTCCGAATGCATTTACTATATTATGCAACAACCAAAGTCAATTATATTATCATTTATGGCTGACTCGATATTTTTTTTATCGCTTGGAGCGCACGAAAGGGAATCCCTATAATGTTCAAAGAACATCGTGCGTTCCTAGGAAGAATAGGGACAGGAGGTAGGTAGATACTCGAAAATATGTTATTACACGAATAATGTTGTTTCGATGTCATGAGAATTATAATTATTAATGGAGAATAAAAGTTAACATACTGTATATATATTCTTTGTGATCGGAAAAAATCACAGACTCCGAAAGAAGAATGAGAAATAGTGTTTGAAATTACTCGGTATAGATAACTTCTGAATAGGACCATGTAATGATCTCATCTCGACATTGAATTTCTCAGTATTTTAATTTTTCAACGGACATATGGACGGTTATTTCCAGGACGGTCTACTATCTCAGGAGTATTCGATTGACGATCAAAGTTAGATGAAAAAAGCAGCAATTCACTTTTATCAATTAATTGAAACACCATTTAGTTATTGCGGAAACTTTCGGATATTTCTTCACGTATTTTTTCACAGAGTCCCACATATTTTTCAAAATCAGTCTTCTCGTATTTTTCCCAAGTGTTGAACCATGAATTGAAAATTTTCATTTCTAGACTCACGAAATGAATCCTGAATGCTTCGATAGACCATACAAAGATTTTCAGATGCCAATAATTTCGAGAAAATAGCAAGAAATCTCCCGAATATCTTATTTTCCATTAAATTGGGCGTTTTGAATCGATTGAGACTACAAGTAGGTCGCTAGGACCTACCCTAATAACACACTTATGTCCCATGGATGTCCTTAGGACGTCCTGTCGGGACAATCAGGACGTCCATAGGACGTTCGAATTTGTACCGTGAACGTCCATTGGACGTCTGTGGGACGCAAAAATGTCCCACTTGGGGACCAACTAGGGACGTCCTTGAGGGATGTCCCTGGGACAACTATCGAATACCTAAATCCTACAGTATTCCTCATCAAACACTACAGAGGAAATACTTAGGACATCCATAGGACAACCTATCAGCAACGCTGAGGGATATCAATTGGATGTCCATAGGATGTCCCAGGGACGTACGAATTATTCTTGAATTTGAATTTTTCTGAGTCCCTCTAGAACCAGATCTTGCATAACTGATTAGAACATCCAGTTGAGATGATGGTCTGTAGAAGGTCCCCAAAAAGTTTCTCAAGGATGTCCAATGGTATTACGTGAAGGACATTGACGAAGAGTACTTATAGCCTACAAGCAGTCATTCGTCGGCGAGGTGTACGTTAACGTCCTCGCAGGGACATTATATTGAAAGTACCGACTGGGACGTCCATAGGACGTTATTTCTAGGACATTGGGAGAGTACAGTTCATGTACCAATTGGGACATCCGACTGATATCCCTAAGGGACATTCGAAGGATGTCCCTAAGGGACATTTCGACTTTTATTCGATCCTGGAAATATTAAGGGCGCCTGTGCAGAGATAATTGAAGGAATTTACCATCAGAGACAATTCATGTTTATCTAGAAACTACATTCTATAAGATCTGAAGTCATGCCAGAATATGTACTACTCGGGACATCCGATGTCCCTGAAGGAACGTTTAAAATCATATCCCATCAGGGACATGCCAAGGACGTCCTTGTATGGACATTTCACAATATGTACCACGTGGGACGTCTAAGGGATGCTATTTCTAGGACATTTGAAATGATGTACCAGCTGGGACATTCCGTGGAGGTCCTTGCTCGGACATTGCATGAGATGTACGGGATGGGACGTCCCAAGGACACTTATTTTTGGTTCGGGACATTCGGACGTCAATTGTACCAGATAGGGACGTCCCTAGGACGTTGTGTGCTATCAGGGTATAGTTTCCGAGATATCAATGATCAAAATCAGATAAAAAATCAGCAATTCACTTTCTTTAATCAATTAAAACACCATCGAGTTCTTGTGAATGGATTTCATATTTTTGCTTCGCAGTTTCAAATCAGTCTCCTCGAATTCTCTTAAAATTCTGATACGTGAATTGAAAAAATTCATTTATGAACTTTCGAAATAAATCGAGAATGCTTCGAAAGACCATACAACGATTTTCAGATGCCGATATTCTCCAGAAAAAAAAATTAAAGATCTCGCGGATATCTCATTTTTTAATGGAACAGGCCGTTTTGAATCGATTGAGACTACGAGTAGGCCGCTAGGCCTATAGTTTTCGAGATATCGACGATCCAAATCAGATATGAAAACAGCAATTCGCTTCTCTGAATTCATTGAAACACTGGCAAGTTATTGTGAAGAAATTGGAATGTTCCTTCACAAATTTTTGTTTTGCAGTTCCGAATCAGGCTTCTCGAATTTTTCAACAATTTTGAAACTTCAATTTGAAATGTTCATTTTTGTACTTGCGAAATAAATCGGGGATGCTTGGAAAGACCATACAACGATTTTAAGATGCCAATTAATTACAAAAATAAGCAAAAAATTCCGCAGATATCTCATTTGCTAGTTAACAGGCCATTCTGAATCGATTGTGACCACGTATAGGACGCTAGGACCTATATTTTTCGAGATATCGACAATCCAAATCGGATATAAGGACTGCAATTCACTTTCATAAATTAATTGAAACACCCGTAAGTTATTGTGAAGAAATTCAAATGTTTCTTCACATATTTTTGTTCTGCAGTTACAAATCAGGCTTTTCGAATTTTTCTACAATTTTGAACCTTCAATTTGAAATTTTCATTCTTGTACTGGAGAAATAAATCGGGAATGCTTGGATAGACCATAAAACGATTTTGAGATGCCAATTAATTACAAAAAAAAAAATCCGCAGGTATCTCATTTTCTAGTGAACAGACCATTCTGAATCGATTGCGACCACGTATAGGACGCTAGGACCTATATTTTTCGAGATATCGACGATCCAAATCAAATATGAAAACAGCAATTCACTTCAATTAATTGAAACACCAGCACGTTATTGTGGGAAAATTCGGATATTCCTTCACATATTTTTGCTTTACAGTTCTGAATCAGTCTCCTCGATTTTCTTCAGAATTCTGATAGGTACGTAAATTGGAAAATTTCATTTTTGAACTTGCGAAATAAATCGAGACTGCTTCGATAGACCGACCATACAATGAATTTCAGGTGCCAATAGTTCCAAAAAAATAGCGATAAATCTCGTGAAGGCCGTTTTGAATCGATTGAGATAACGAATATGTCTCTAGGACCTGAAGTTTTTGAGATATCGACGATCCAAATCAGATATAAAAACAGCAATTCACTTTCTTCAAGTAAATCAAACACAGGCAAGTTATTGTGAAGAAATTCGAATGTTTCCTGACATGTTTTCGTTTTGCAATTCCAAATCAGGCTTCTCGAATTTTTATAGAATTTCGAACCGTGAATTGGAGATTTCCATTTTTGTACTTGCGAAATAAATCGAGAATGCTTCGATAGACTCAGATAGACCCTACAACGACTTTCAGATGCCAATTGATTTCAGGCAACAGCAAAAAGTCTGGCGATTATCTCATGTTCTAGTGAACAGGCCATTCTGAATCGATTGAGACCACCAGAAGGTCCCTAGGACCTATCGTTTTCGAGATATCAACGATCCAAATTAGATATAAAAACAGCAATTCACTTTCTTCAATTGAATGAAACACCGGCAAGTTATTGTGGAGAAATTCGAATATTTCTTTACATATTTGTGTTTGGCAGTTCCAAATCAGGCTCCTCGAATTTTTCTAGAATTTTGAACCGTGAATTGGAAACTTTCATTTTTGTACTTGCGAAATAAATCGAGAATGCTTCGATAGACTCAGATAGACCATACAACGATTTTCAGATGCCAACAAATTCCAGAAAAATGCAAACAATTCCGCAGATATCTTATTTTTTGATGGAACAGGACGTTTTGAATCGATTGAGACCACGAGTAGGTCGAATGTTTCTTCACATAATTATTTTGGCTTCGCAGTTCCAAATCAAACTTACTGAATTTTTCTAGAATTTTGAACCGTGACTTGAAAAATTTCATTTTTGAACTCATGAAATGAATCGAGAATGCTTCGACAGACCACAAAACGATCTTCAGATGCCAATAAATTCCAGAAAAATGCAAAAAATCTCGCGAATATCTCATTTTCTAATGAAACAGGCCGTTTTCAATCGATTGAGACCACGAGTAGGTCTCTAGGACCTATAGCGAGATATCGACGCAGATATAAAAACAACAATTCACTTTCTCAAATTGATAGATCTGGGTACGCAGTTTGTCGGTCTTATTCTTATTCACCCTGTACATTCTAGTTTCATGATTCGTATGACCTGGAACTATACGATTGACAATATCAATGTCCTGGATCTATACGTATTATAAGAAAATGTCCTGGAACTATATGTATTGTAACAAAAAATGTCGTAGAACTATACGTATTATAACAAAATGTATACAGAATGTCCTGGAATTAAATAATTCATTACTCAAAGTTCAGGCATTGATAACATTCAACTATCATTCATCCTTATCATTTTTCATATAATCATAGATCATCATGAATTCGAATAAATACGAAAATTGGCAGAAAAGAGTGAACTATTTATTATCCTCGATGTTGCACTATCTGGTACATCAGAGTATATTTTGAATGCAATGTGTTATGTTTATATTCCTTGATATATATCAAAATACATTACACAATGTATCAATAAACTTATTCGTAATGACAATTTTCATCCGAATACATACTTATATGGAATAATGAAATAGTATTCGCCATTTGATTTTAGGAAGTGGTGCTGTTTCCATTTGAACCATGAATGAATAAAATCATGTGAGAAATTTGTTCGAAATGCAATATCATGTAGGACCATGCTTATTTTCCGAAATTATTTCTTGTATCAATTAAAGCAAGGAATATATTAGGTGCCAGCCACTTCTCAACCGTCAACTGTTAGGTTTCATGATATGAATGTCCTGAAACTGAATGATTTATAACATTGTTTTTCTGCAACCGACACAAAAGTCGTCCATTTTGATACCAAAATTAGCTCTTAAATTGACGTTTCTATTACTGACACAAAAATAGGTATGTTGCTAGGCAACATATTTAGTTCCTAGGAGCTAAAGTTGAATTTTAGTTCCTAGGAGCTAAAATTGAACTTTAGCTCCTAGGAACTAAAAAGGATCTACTGGACGTCATCAAGAATAAACAACATTGTGATGGTTGGTTATTTGGGTTGAGACGCATACCTGATTTGTTTCCGATTTCAGCAGATTTGGCATTTCATACCCATGCTAGAGATATAAATACACCTTATCATAGTTTAGTATTGGAATTATAAACACCTCAGTTAAGTATTTTTGTTTTGATCAGGGAAGCCTTCAAGATTCAAATACTTGCTTGATCTGTATTTCATTCGTTATTCTCGGGATGGATAACTTGTTTTTGAATAATCACGGCAAGCAATAGTTTTTTGTCTCAAACAACAATATTGTTTGATTTGTTTAGCTTCATTTGATTATCGCAAGTCAAACACCGTGTAGTATGGAGAGGAATAAATAATCACTATTATCATTGTTGATATGCTCACTAACCTAACATTTTCCACGTATAGTTCCTATAGCTGGCACTAGCGCGGTATTTGCCATTAGAGCACCTGGTCCATACACAAATATGTCAATCTGTGGTTGTATTTATATTGAAACTAGTTGAAACTACAATTCGAACATCCTAGAAAACCTAACCTGCTGTTAGTGCAGGTAGAATATTCTCACCACATGGATTATTTGGCAATATTTGTTGCATTGCATACATATGGCACGGCATTGGTGGTTACTTCACATGTTTATTTGAGTTAATTGTTTCGGTTGCAGAAAAAATAGCATGTTTCATTCGGATCAAAAGTGTCTTTGTTCGACTCGCAAATTTTGCTTTCGCTCGGCTTCGCTAAACGCTCCGCCTCGCAAATGCAAAATTCGCTTGTCAAACAAAGTGTCACTTTTGATCCTAATAAAACAATCTACTATTAATGGAACTTCAATATACGTCTAATGAAAAAATGTCCTGGGAATAAGTGTTTTATGATTGATATTAGTTATCCTGAATCTCAAGTTGGCTTAACAAAATCAGAATGTGTATGATTCCGTACTTTCTATCGACTCCTAGAGTGGGTATGTGAAAAAAATTATAATAGTGATTCATGTATCAAGGGCGTAAAGTAGGCTTTTATGGACCGCAGCATGTTGAGTAAGCGCTCAAGCGATAGCGAAGGCTATTATTACGGGTAGGTCCATCAAAGCAAGTCACGCCCAAAATACATACAACATTTTGAGCATGACCGTTTTTGTCATTCATTCACTGTCACTATGGAATTCATTGATGTTGTTGAATTAATTTAGCCAAATTATGTACGCCAGTGGCGAAGAAAGATCGAATGGTAGTTTGGTAATATACTAGAAATCACTAGGAAATCACAGTGAAATAAATAGGAAAACGGTGAAATTATTTTACTGCCCGATCACCTACTCTACCGCCTGCTGTACTTCTTTATCGTCCTAGGGCGCTAAAGTGCTACTTCACGCCCGCGAATCCGGGCGATAAAGTGACACTTATGTATAGGGAATCCCTTCCATTTATAAATATGATAACCAAATGGTATTGAAACATCCCAACATATTTTAAACGAGAAGAATGAAGCAGATATTCCATCGTGTTGTACGATTTCCTCAAGTGTTTTGAGAATATCTCGAACATATGAAGTGGCCAAGAAGAACGTATAAAGCACCGCTAATTGATGGTTTATCATTTCTTGCTTTATAAAACACTTTGTTTTTCATATACGATTCCATGATTCCTGATGAAATTGATGGTAATTTCGTGATGCTGTTCGATGAATTCATCTGTTCGGACAGACAGATTGAATTTCTGCTTATCATTTCTTCTCCAGAAATAAGTTGTGGTGACATTTCCTTGCATCACAAAATAACTTTTAAATTCACCAGGAAGCATGGAATCGCGTAAGCAATATACAAACTGTTTCATAGGTCTGACTGAAGAACTGCTGTGCAGGTTCTGTCAGGAAGAGGAAGATACAGCAGTACACATACTTTGCCACTGTGAGGGCTTGTCAAGACTAAGGTTCCTTACGCTGGGTGAGGAAAAACCAGGAGCCCAAAGATACACAGGAGATCTGAAAGCTAGCCTATGGAGTCTCATAGAGAAGGCGGGGCTAGCCGAAGAACTCTAATCGATTTTGAATGCAGACACAATAGATCTGAAAAGGTTGCAGTGTGGAGGCAGATAGCCCGGAGGCCCTATTTCAAATCTAATCTAATCTACAAACTGTTGAATAATGGAAACATTTATAAACCTTCAATTTGAGTTACTTTTCTTTGACTTCAGGATATTCCATATTTATAATACAACTTCTAGTTCCTGGTCATTTCTTCATGACACGTATAGTGCTGTACACGATTTTATAAATCGTTCAGTTAGAGAACATACCTATCAAGAAACATATCTGTCGACGGTTGAGGTGTCTACCACCAGATATGGTTCTTGTTTTCATTGATAGAAAAATCGAATTCTATGATCCTACTACCTGACCCGGTGAACGTTGTTATGCCATTAACAATATTTCTCGACCCCAAAAACCATTAGATACCAATTTCAAATAAAATCGGACTATAATTACAGAACTCGTCCGCTATATTAGATCCGCCATCTTGAATTTCCAAATTTTGATGAAAGAATCATAATCTCTGACCACAAAGATATACCAATTTAAAATGAAATCAGATCATGAAACTCGTTTGCCATATTGCATCAGCCATCTTTAATTTTCAATTTGAAAAATAGTTCTCATACCTACCGAATACGCAAAAATATTTTTATACGAATCGGTCAAGCCGTTTCCGAGGAGTTTGGCAACAAACAACGTGACAGCGACAGGAGAATTCTAAACATTAAATTAGATATTTGCATTTTGAACAAGCGACTCAGCCAATTTCGACTTTCGGTTCAACCAAAAATAGCAGCAACTTGATTACTCTCTTCAATCAACTGCCGAACCTCATCATTAAAAATGAATCAATTGGAAAAAAAATAGAATTGAGAACCTCACGGAACAACATTGCCTTGAGTAGAAAATACGATTTTTACAAGTTGTTATGACCTGATCATATGATAATTCTCATTATTTGTGGAAGATAATCATTGGGCCACTCATGAAAAATTGCTATCATTGGGAAATTCTCTCTAGGTAATCATCTTGATTCACTCTCAAAATATTTTATGTGCGACCAATACTTATCGTTTCCAAATCTCAAAAACTTTTATATGATCGGCTCATAACCACGGAAAGTTATTTCTTTCTACTTCTTAGTGTATCAGACAGGAACCATTACTTTCGAATCTTTGACAATAAACGTGAAGCGGAATCTGATATTCCAAAATAATGAATGAAATATTTCAATTAATAGCACCGAGTTCATATTGAAGTCATATTTGGCCATATTTTGATTTGAGGATTCCACTATTGCTCTTACGAATCATTATGAATCACCCTGTAAATGCATATGGGATTTTGAGAGATCGAAAAAAATAATGTCCCGGAACTATATGATCTCTGGAATATACTAAAATATAAATTGATATTTTTCAAAAATTCATCCATCATTAGAAAGAGGACATTATATATGATCGATTTGAGCTATATATGGTCGATTCAAAAATAGTCCTGGAACTAACCGTTAGATATATATATATATATATATATATATATATATATATATATATCTAACGGTTAGTTCCAGGACTATTTTTGAATCGACTATATATAGCTCAAATCGATCATATATAATGTCCTCTTTCTAATGATGGATGAATTTTTGAAAAATATCAATTTATATTTTAGTATATTCCAGAGATCATATAGTTCCGGGACATTATTTTTTTCGATCTCCCAAAATCCCATATGCATTCACAGGGTGATTCATAATGGGATAATTCAAAATATGGCCAAATATGACTTCAATATGAACTCGGTGCTAGTATTTGAAATATTTCATTCATTATTTTGGAATATCAGATTCCGCTTCACATTTATTATCAAAGACACCGTTTTCGGAAGTAATATGGTTCCTGTCTGATACAGAATCACACTAAGAAGTAGAAAGAAATAACTTTCCGTGGTTATGAGCCGATCATATAAAAGTTTTTGAGATTTGGAAACGATAAGTATTGGTCGCACATAAAATCTCTCGAGAGTGAATCAAGATGATTACCTAGAGAGAATTTCCCAATGATAGCAATATTTTATGAGGCATAACCTAATGATTATCTTCCACAAATAATGAGAATTATCATATGATCGATCAGGTCTCGAAAAAATCGTATTTTCTACACAAGGCAATGTTGTTCCGTGAGGTTCTCAATTCTATTTTTTTTTCCAATTGATTCATTTTTATCGATGAGGTTCGACAGTTGATTGAAGAAAGTAATCAAGTTGCTGCTATTTTTGGTTGAACCGAAAGTCGAAATTGGCTGAGTCATTTTGTTCAAAATGCAATATCATAATATGTAGAATTCTCCTGTCCCTGTCACGTTGTTTGTTGCCAAACTCCTCGGAAACGGCTTGACCGATTCGTATTATAGTAGATTGTTTTATTAGGATCAGAAGTGATACTTTGTTTGACAAGCGAATTTTGCATTTGCGAGGCGGAGCGTTTAGCGAAGCCGAGCGAAAGCAAAATTTGCAGGTTGACGGACAGCAATTTACTTGACTAATAAATGAGTTGTCAAGTACATTTGAACCGATTTTTGTATTTTTCGTCCCACATGATGGTTGGAGTTTCAACGCTCCATATTTTCTGAAAGAGTAGATCGATTTGAAAAATCAAAGCAGCACTGTAAAGGGAATGACAAGCCCCTTCTAAAGAGGTATCGCTTGACCCCCCTTCCCATTTGAAAAAAATCTTGGGGTGACCACCCTACTTAGGGGGTTGAAGATTTTACTATGCTTATCACGTCAAATTGTGTCCCCCTCGCAAACAAACTTGACCTGTTTTTGGATTCAATCGAAAAGTTGTTTCCCAGCCTGTAATGCCTTGCGGTACGTTTTCGATGGGCCACCCTGTATAATGAATAGTTCACTCTTTTCTGTCAATTTTCGCATTTATTCGAATTCATGATGATGAAGATGATCTATAATTATATGAAAAATGATGAGGATGAATGATATAGTTGAATGTTATCAATGCCTGAACTCTCGAGTAATGAATTATTTAATTCCAGGACATTCTGTATACATTTTGTTATGATACGTATAGTTCTAGGACATTTTTTGTTACAATACATATAGTTCCAGGACATTTTCTCATAATACGTATAGATCCAGGACATTGATATTGTCAATCGTATAGTTCCAGGTCATACAAATCATGAAACAAAAATGTACAGGGTGAATAAGAATAAGACCGACAAACTGCGTACCCAGATCTATCAATTTGAGGAAGTGAATTGTTGTTTTTATATCTGCATCGATATCCCACTATAGGTCCTAGAGGCCTACTCGTGGTCTCAATCGATTGAAAACGGCCTGTTACATTAGAAAATGAGATATTCGCGAGATTTTTTGCATTTTTCTGGAATTTATTGGCATCTGAAGATCGTTTTGTGGTCTGTCGAAGCAATATCGATTCATTTCATGAGTTCAAAAATGAAATTTTTCAAGTCACGGTTCAAAATTCTAAAAAAATTCGGGAAGCATGATTTGGAACTGCGAAGCCAAAATATGTGAAGAAACATTCGACCTACTCGTGGACTCAATCGATTCAAAACGTCCTGTTCCATCAAAAAATGAGATATCTGCGGAATTTTTTGCACTTTTCTGGAATTTATTGGCATCTGAAAATCGTTGTATGGTCTATCTGAGTCTATCGAAGCATTCTCGATTTATTTCGCAAGTACAAAAATGAAAGTTTCCAATTCACGGTTCAAAATTCTAGAAAAATTCGAGGAGCCTGATTTGGAACTGCCAAACAAAAATATGTGAAGAAACACCCGAATTTCTCCACAATAACTTGCCGGTGTTTCATTAAATTCAAGAAAGTGAATTGCTGTTTTTATACTTAATTTGGATCGTCGATATCTCGAAAACTATAGGTCCTAGCGACCTTCTGGTGGTCTCAATCGATTCAGTATGGCCTGTTAACTAGAACATGAGATATTTGCGAGATTCTTTGCTTTTTCCTGGAATTAATTGGCATCTGAAAATCATTGTATGGTCTATCTGAGTCTATCGAAGCATTCTCGATTTATTTCGCAAGTACAAAAATGAAAGTTTCCAATTCACGGTTCAAAATTCTAGAAAAATTCGAGGAGCCTGATTTGGAACTGCCAAACACGAATATGTAAAGAAATATTCGAATTTCTCCACAATAACTTGCCGGTGTTTCATTCAATTGAAGAAAGTGAATTGCTGTTTTTATATCTAATTTGGAACGTCGATATTTCGAAAACTATAGGTCCTAGCGACCTTCTGGTGGTCTCAATCGATTCAGAATGGCCTGTTCACTAGAAAATGAGATAATCGCGAGATTTTTTGCTTTTTCCTGAAATCAATTGGCATCTGAAAGTCTATCGAAGCATTATCGATTCATTTCGCAAGTACAAAAATGTAAATTTTCAATTCACGGTTCGAAATTCGATAAAAATTCGAGAAGCCTGATTTGGAACTGCAAAACAAAAACATGTGAGGAAACATTCGAATTTATTCACAATAACTTGCCTGTGTTTGATTTACTTGAAGAAAGTGAATTGCTGTTTTTATATCTGATTTGGATCGTCGATATCTCGAATACTTTAGGTCCTAGAGACCTACTCGTTATCTCAATCGATCAAAAACGGCTTGTTTCATTAGAAAATGAGATATTCACGAGATTTATCGCTTTTTTCTGGAGACTATCGGCACCTGAAATTCGTTGTATGGTCTATCGAAGCAGTCTCGATTTATTTCGGAAGTTCAAAAATGAAATTTTTCAATACACGTACCTATCAGAATTTTGAAGAAAATCTAGGAGACTGATGCAGAACTGTGAAGCAAAAATATGTGAAGAAATATCCGAATTTTCCCACAATTACGTGCTGGTGTTTCAATTAATTGAAGAAAGTGAATTGCTGATCGTCGATATCTCGAAAAATATATGTCCTAGCTTCCTACTCGTGGTTTCAATCGATTCAGAATGGCCTCTTCACTAGAAAATGAGATATAAGCGACATTTTCAGCTTTTTTCTGAAATTAATTGGCATCTGGAAATCGTTGTATGGTCTAACGAAGAATTCTCGATTTATTTCGCGAGTACAAAATTGAAAATTTCCAATTCATGGTTCAAAATTCTAGAAATATTCGAGAAGCCTGATTTGGAACTGCGAAACAACAATATGTGGAGAAACATTTGAATGTCTTCACAATAACATACCGGTGTGTCAATTAATTTAAGAAAGTGAATTGCAGTCTCAATATCTGATTTGGATCGTCGATATCTCGAAAAATATAGGTCCTAGCGTCCTATAAGTGGTCCCATGCAATCGATTCAGAATGGTCTGTTCACTGTTCACTAGAAAATGAGATATCTGCGGAATTTTGTTTTTGCAATTAATTAGCATCTTGAATTCGTTGTATGGTCTATCCAAGCATTCCCGATTTATTTCTCCTGTACAAAAATGAAATCTCAAATTGAAGGTTCAAAATTGTAGAAAAATTCGAGAAGCCTGATTTGGAACTGCAAAACAAAAATATGTGAAGAAACATTTGAATTTCTCCACAGATTCAGAATGGTCTGTTCACTAGAAAATGAGATATCTGCGGAATTTTGTTTTTGCAATTAATTGGCATCTTAAAATCGTTGTATGGTCTATCCATGCATTCCCGATTTATTTCGCAAGTACAAAAATGAAAATTTCAAATTGAAGTTTCAAAATTGTAGAAAAATTCGAGAAGCCTGATTCGGAAGTGCAAAACAAACATTTGTGAAGGAACATTCCAATTTCTTCACAATAACTTGCCAGTGTTTCAATCAATTCAGAGAAGCGAATTGCTGTTTTTATATCTGATTTGGATCGTCGATATCTCGAAAACTATAGGCCTAGCGGCCTACTCGTAGTCTCAATCGATTCAAAACGGCCTGTTCCATTGAAAAATGAGATATCCGCGAGATTTTTAGTTTTTTTCTGGAGAATATCGGCATCTGAAAATCGTTGTATGGTCTTTCGAAGCATTCTCGATTTATTTCGCAAGTTCATAAATGAAAATTTTCAATTCACTTATCAGAATCTTAAGAGAATTCGAGGAGACTGATTTGAAACTGCGAAGCAAAAATATGGAATTCTTTCACAAGAACTTGATGGTGTTTTAATTGATTAAAGAAAGTGAATTGCTGATTTTTTATCTGATTTTGATGATCGATATCTCAAAAACTATAGGTCCTAGCGACCTACTTGTAGTCTCAATCGATTCAAAACTGCCAATTCAATGGAAAATAAGATATTCGGGATATTTATTGCTGTTTTCTCGAAATTATTGGCATCTGAAAATCTTTGTATGGTCTATCGAAGCATTCAGGATTCATTTCGTGTGCCCAGAAATGAAAATTTTCAATTCATGGTTCAACACTTGGGAAAAATACGAGAAGACTGATTCTGAAAAATATGTGGGAATCTGTAAAAAAATACGTGAAGAAATATCCGAAAGTTTCCACAATAACTAAATGGTGTTTCAATTAATTGATAAAAGTGAATTGCTGTTTTTCCATCTAACTTTGATCGTCAATCGCATACTCCTGAGATAGTAAACCGTCCTGGAAATAACCGTCCATATGTCCGTTGAAAAATTATAATACTGAGAAATTCAATGTCGAGATGAGATCATTCCATGGTCCTATTCAGAAGTCATCTATACCGAGTAATTTCAAACACTATTTCTTATTCTACTCTAGGAGTCTGTGATTTTTTCCGATCACAAAGAATATATATACAGTATGTTAACTTTTATTCTCCATTACCTAATAATTATAATTCTCATGACATCGTAACAACATTGTTCGTGTAATAACATTTTTTTTCGATCTACCTAGTAATATCGAGTTAGTCATAAATGACTTTGACTTTGGTTGTTGCATAATACAGTGAATGCATTCGGAAACTGATGTGACAAAAAATATTGTGTTTCTTTAAAAAAATAGGTCGAGAGATTGGGTAGTCTGAATCGATGTTCAACAAACTCTATATAGTTCCAAGACTTTATCATCGAAGAACATAAAGTTCCAAGACTCATGGAAAAAGAAATTCCATCGGTATGCATATTCAAACTCTTAGTTTGACAACATCATCTTGAACAAAACCTTACAATATCGAGAATGACTGGTATGGATCAATCATAAGACGTAAGTCATTTGGAGTTTCTGTTAACATACCTCACATAGGTAAGTACCTTACTTTTTATCGACATCAAACATAATATCCTCGGAATGGGAAATTCGGGTCTTTCTGCTAGAGAAACAGGATCTAAGATTCATCACTAGGAAAAACACTTTCCTTCATTGAAAAATGCCATCACCTTCAGATGAAGGTTATGTTCTGAGAGAACTAATCACCTTGTGATATTTTGTGATTTTTGCTGGAAGACCGTTCAAAATTAAATTTGTTGTGTAAAATGTTCATGATATAAATGTGATGTCGTACTAAATAAAAAAGAGAACGAGTGCTGAAAAGAGCGGTTTACGGCATATCATAGTTCTAGTTATGTGAAACTGGCTCAGCCAATGCCTTGTGTTTTTGAGAACCTTCGACAACTTTATTGTAAACATTTGGTAAACAATCATTCCCGTTTCACGCAAATAGAATGACGTTAATTTCATTTTTGTTATATACATGTACGCTTTTCTTCTGAATACAGCTGTACGATCCCAAACAAAATGTTTGCTATTTTTCACACCAGTGATTGATGGTTATGTACTTCTGCAAAAAACAACTATCCTTTTGCTTGATGAAGTACAAGTATTCATACAACAGTCGTGGACAAAGTATAGTATATTACTACTACTATTTTCGTGACAAAACTCAACCTTCGTGAATAATAGCCCTCATTATATGCTTGTTGAATAATATACTTGTTTCAGTCTCTCTGGACAAGTGTTATTCCGCATACCTTGACAAGGAAACAGAAAATGAGTACTTCAATTCTATTAAACCTACAGAGTATGCAAAGATGATTATCCGATATTTCAGAATCTCATTCTTATAGGAGAAAAGTTCCTGTAAACCTAGCACCAAGAATATTTTCTAGAATGAAATTAATTCTTGATTTCACAAAAATTCTATGAATTTTGATATCAAATTCAAGACCTGAAACGCCTTTGTTGAATTCTGAGGGCCATTATCTCCCTCAGACAGCATTTGTTTTTTGTAGGAGATTCATATAACATCGGAATCCCATTTTCGGACACCCTGTATACAATTTGTTCTTATGGTATTAATTTATTGAGCAATCGAAAGAAAAACAGTATTCTGGATGAAATGTTTCAATTTAGGCCTGACATAGGGAGTAAACAACACTAAAATGGGGATCGCATACTTCCAAGACAGTAGAGTTCCAAGACCGTCCTGGAAATAACCGTTAGATAAAAAAAACTTCCAAGACCGTCCCGGAACTCAACGAAAGTCTCGGAACTAGCGATTCAATGGCAAAATAAGTCTTGGAAGTAACCCTTAGATATATATATATATATGCGTTCAAAATAATAACGAAGGGGATACTTAGGCAAACACACATGAACATCATCTGACGAACAGGCTTCAGTGATCCCCTCAGGGGCTCACAACTTTTGAGTACAGAAATGGTGAACTCGAGGTACCCTAGCCAGATAGTCATCAAACTCCAACTTGTCTAGGGTGATATGTTCTTCTCTCTCCCCTATTCAATTTATGCTATCAGCCTTCCTCGACCAACTCCTCTTCTCCTCTTCTCCTCCAAGCCCAACCTCACCATCAAGTGGTGTGGGGAAAACAGACCGCGACTGCTTGACAGATGAAGCATTTTGGGACCATCTTTGCTATCTTCTGGCAAGATGAAACAATTTGTAGATATCTGTGACAAGTATGGAACGATTCGCTGATATCGGTCCAGATGGCCAAGGACTAGTCAACAGTGCTCTGGAAACCTCATCCAAGATGTGGGAATCCGTGACGATGAAGGAATAGCACAGAGGTATATTGTCGCCAACGGAGCCTTTGCGAAACAGAGCAACATCTTAGAGAAAACAGCCTTAGCCCTGCACGGGGTTTCAAAGGCTGAAACAATTCCTTTCCCCGTCACTCGTAGGAGAAGGAAAAGTTCTGGCTTTCTTCGTAGACGAGAACAGGGATCGGAAGAGTAATCTTCAGGAACCTGTACGAAAACGGTCTTTCATATTGAAGTAGCACAATGAATCGTTTATGACAAGATTGATGATAGCATGTAGGTAACATAAAATGGGCCACTAGGCCTAAGTGTCATCAGAGAAATCGGTCAGACGAACCTGCAGTCGGGGTGGAGTTTTTAGTGGGTGTAACTCTGGAGAGTAGACCACCTCGACGACGAGAAACAAGCAGGCTTCAGTGATTCCACTTGCATGGAATCAAATACAATCTGAGCTAGTTTGAGGCTATAACCCAAACTTAGTGGTTTTGGAGAAATGCACAGAGGTCAGTCACAGTTGTATGGGTTCCGAGCGATGAGATAGTTGAAAAAGATGAACTAGCTGAATGATTGCCTGTAATAGCTGAGATCGGTGGCAGCCTCCTGGATGGATACAAGTACATGGAAAAGCACCTGCACCATATATGAGTCTCTCCAAAATGAATAATCTTGCAGATTATCATGGGGGCAAATATACATTCTATAAATCATAAACCAGAAGAATGCTGACCACGGAAATAAGTCACGCTATGTTCCATATGAGTGGGGCGAAAATCACCTATCCCAGTTGATAATATTTGAGCTCACCCCCTGAGGTTGGAATTTTCTTTCGTGGCAGGTTTCTTCTGCCCCATTCTTGAATCTGACTGGTTATATTTTTCGATGACTCTGCTTGGAATGCCTCCAAATCAGTCAATCTTGATATAATTCAGACGTGAACTATTTTTGTTCGCCCAGTCTGAAATTGTTATTGTTAGCCGAACTTGTATGGTGATCTCAAAGTAATGTTCTGGTCCAATGAAAACATATTCGGCTCAGTAGACCTATTCAGACATACATTAATGGGTGAAGTGGAGAAAATTCTTCTGGATCAACAGTTACGTCTATATACTTAGAAAAAGGCATGATTCTGTCTGAAACGTCTCATTTAATGACACCTAAGTATGTCTAATTATAAAGTTACGCACCAATCACGATAATTCTCGAAATTGCATTCACCCTCATTTCTTCAAATCACATAGGTTTGATTCCTTCCAATCCTCCACTCTGTCCTGAACAATATACTGTACTACCGTCTTCCTCATCTATGATTATCACGAAAAGAGGCACCCATGATCCACGAGAAAATGAATTCATGCTACTTCACTGAGCACAGAAATTATCTGTTTTTCGTACGGAGTATATAGGCCTGTTCGTTTGTGTTTGCTTTATCTGCTGAACTTGATTTCATCTATGACTTTTTTTTTTCTACCATAATGCATAAATAGAGACAACTATGGAAGAATAATCAACTCCAATCAAGTTTAGCAACACAAACGAACAGACCTTATGAGTCACTCAGTTGAAAATCTGACTCGTTATCAAAAACAACATGTTGGAGAATATAATGCATTTTGGAAACTCAATTTGGGAGTAATATCTAACACATAAGACGGATTCAATTCGAAATCTCTAAATAACAAAAGCATATGATCTCGAGTTCAAACATACCGATCAATTTCGTGTATTTGTATCTTGAATATGGTCACCTCGTATATTGAAAGCTAATGTATTCGAATTTTCGGGAGAGTATCAGATAAAACGAATCTACTATGCGTAGACAGGGAAACTCTCGCTCAAAAAATGGAATGGGAGGAATGACAAAATTACGTGACGTTATCTATTCTCTCGAGCTATATTGTGTTTGTTCAGCCTGGATAAGTTATCGTCGAAAATGAATTTGCTCCGTTCAGATATTCTAATATGAATATTGGGGGCTTCTCTTCTTAAAATCGATCATCGAGAGCAAATACCAAAATACTTCTTGATATGGTTGACGAAACTGAATTCGACAAGCCTTTCCTCAAGGTGTCAATGACTATCAACAGAGAATTGTTCTTCAAAGTTATTGAACGTTCCTTCCATCAAACGTAGTGACAGTTTTTCCATATTTCCAACAGCGGGATATTTCGTACTATGAGGCAAAAAAGAGTTGAATGTTCGATATGAATTGAATCGACATTTTGGTCAAGGATAATTATATTCTATTATTGATTATCGCGAATATCGTATAGTACTGAATCCAGAAATACTCACAAAAATCACGAAATACACTAACACAGGTACTTCGAAGATTTGAGTACATGAAAAACAGGAACGAATAGTAAAAATGAATCACAAGATTACAAAACGAATTGAGAATAAAACTCAAGAAACAAACTGTTATAACAGATGTATATAAAAAAATTCATTTAATCAGAATCAGAATCGGAGTTCGAAACAGAACAGAAGATGCCCTTCCTCTAAGGTCCCAGAAATATTTACTTCATAATGTATACTTATAGGGTGAGTTAAGTTCCTTATATTCGTTATATATTCGAACAATGAACGTGTGTATATGTTGTGTTTGAAAATCTTTTTGAGTATTATTTATTATCATCACTTTTAAAGTTCATTCTCTGATCTAATAGATCTATGTAGAGCACAACTAAGGCAACCCCCGTCTACAGTTTATGGCGATATCAATGTGCTGAATATATGTACTTATTCCAAATGGAACACCTTGTATACACATATATGATCAACATTTCACACTCCAGAATTCAAACAAACAGTTGTCATATATGGAACAAAATCACCAAAAATATGGCATTTTTGTGTTATTTTTGCCCATTCAGATCAACTTGAATACTAGACATAATAATCCAATCTTGACACCCCACAATTTATATAACAAACTACTCTACGGCCCTTTGCGCTCGTCTGATAGAACCTTCAGATACAAAGGATGAAAAATAACGAAGGACATTCAACAAAGCTGACACTTCTCCCAGAGGCGCATGGCCAACCTTTTGATAGCACCCTTTATATACAGGAAGCCTTTGATAATTGCTTTCCTTCACTGAATAATGCTACCAGAACGCTGTAGAAGAAGAATCGATGCCAGAAAATAACCGATCAAAGCTGAAAGAGTCTTTACAGAGCTGATGTAAAGTCGATATCATGTTTGTATGGTATAAAGGATTAAGATTTGCTACTTTCATTGCGAACCTTCTTTTGCGGATATACAGGGTGTATCTTTATAACATCGAAAAAATTCAGGAGGCGATTCCTTGTGATATTTTATGAACATGTGTCCTAACTTGTTTCGTTTTCGAGATACAGGGCATTAATATTTACATGAAAAATCTTTTTTCTATTCATTTCTCAATTGTCTTTTTATCAATTCCAATAAAACATTGTGGTTTTGTTGATAGTAATATAAAGCTTCTTCTGGTGCAATTATATTCGAACTGATATTCCCAGTGGCGTCACACTAGGTAAATTTATCGATATTTTTGGTGAATGTCATTGTACGCCATGGGTTTTTCAAGTTTTCTTATTTTTATAAGATCGAACTATTGAAATTACAACTTCTTTATCATTTGTGTGATTTAAGTATCTAGCTCATTTTTTGAGGAAACAATTGTATTGTTGTTTGTACTCGATTCGACTCCAAATTTTACTGTAGGTATCTTCAAGACTTCCATCGACATTACTCAATAACCCCAATCCCAATCATTTCGAAATTTTAGGGCTTCCTCAGTCTTCAACCATAACGAATTTTGGCACCATCAAATCTTGTACAGGGAGGTCAAAAATGAAAACAATTGAAACTTCCACCTTCAACATTCTGTATCTCAAAAACAGAGCACGTTAGGATTCATGCTTATAATATGAACTCCATTTGCTAGAATATCACAATCAATCATCCCCTTGAATTTTGTCGGTGTTATATAGATACACCCTGAATATATGCAGGGTTGCTGGAATTCGATCTCGTAAACCGTTAGAGATACATGGCCGGTTAAATTATGGAAAAGTTGCGCAACAAAATGCAGTTTCAAAATTCTAAAAATTCCGAATGAAAATGTGTAATTTGCTATGTTACATCTATTCAAATTGAGTCATAAAAAAAATTAAAATAAAATCGCGAATATTCCTCTCTTTTTCAAAAATCATTGCAAGTATCCAGAAATTCCCAAATTCCAAAACGGTATTCTGTTATGAATTGTTGCACACTTTTTGGACCGTACTGATGAGGGCAAGCCCGAAACACGTGTCCACGGTTTTCTTTCAATGAGGGCTGTGTCCACTATTTTCTTCTTCGTTGTTTACAACATTTCCCTCAATATTCCTTTCATCATGTTTGTTATCCTGGACTCGGTTGTCACGCAGGTAGCTATAGCTTGTTAGTTGTTTCCATGAATACTCGGGGTCTTCTGACCGAAACCACAATTGTGCTTCTGTTTGTTGACTCCGTCATTTTGTTGTTTCGTCTTCCACCAAGTGTTGCCTATCTTTCAAATTCCCAAATTCCAAAACGGTATTCTGTTATGAATTGTTGCACACTTTTTTCACCGTACTGATGAGGGCCGAAATCCCGAAACACGTGTCTACGGTTTTCTTTCTATGAGGGCGTTGTCCACTATTTTCTTCTTCGGAAGCAAGATACTTAGAGTGAAATAACGAAAAGAATTGAAACATACTGAATATCCGCGAAGTTCAGAACATAGATCGTGTCTATCAAGATTCCCGTTCTGGAAGATTTGACGTGCATATACTCGCAGACTTCAGAGGAGAGTTAATATGAATAACAAGTGTTTACATTTCCGGTAAGACAAGGTATTTGCCTAAATTTGCAAACTCGTGCTCACGAAGCCGACAGCTGCCAGTTCTTGATTGAGTGAGGATTTGCCAGTGTTGAAATATAGGGATTTCCTTCCCTGTACACGATGTCTATAGTATATATGTATATTCACCATCAGAGCATTGATATCAATCATAGAGTAGCTATTTAGAATTATCCTAAATAATACTCTATTCTTCTCCTGAAACTATTTTCATTTTCAAATTAACACACGTTGCATATTACATTGGAATATCTGTTTTTATCATTTATATACACCGTTTTCTATAGCTGAAAATGTACCCCCTTGTAAATAATCAGACTCTTGAATTTGGTCATTAGGTATATAGTGGTTATGCTGGTTTGAAATATCGATATTCACGGAATTTTCATACTCACTCCTCAATATCTCATATGTATTTACAGGGTGTCCGGAACTTATGCGCAGAAAGTCGGGAGAGGGGAAGGGATTGTGGTTATACCTGATGAAATGGAAAATTCATTTTATATGCATGTGTTTCCGCGAATGCAACATACAGTGTGTCAACTTTTTTCATGAATATTTCAAATGTCCTTCCACCGATTTAATCGGAATTTGGCAATGATATTTTTTGTCATGAGGTGCTCAGTAACAATTCTATCGGAATTATGAAATTCAGTGGCAACGTGGGGGTAATCTACCGAATATTATTGTCGATAAAATGTGTGCAAATGATTTTTTTGGATTTTGTATCTTCATAACCTATCGAACCATTCAAAAATACAACATTTCGATCTCTGGAATTGTTTTGATATTCTGCTCAATTTCCATGGAAGAAATAGTTACCAATTCATGGCATAAATTTGTGCCAAATAATTCCTTCAAAATCTGGGGTCAAAATGAATGCGTGATATATGTCCATAAGCATAGAATAAGAATGGAGATTCATTTTCTTCGAATATTACAAGATACATGTTTTCTACACTCTGTTTATTTAGAATTATGTATTTCCGTCCAGTAAGGCGTGATTTTCAATGATAAAAAGTGTGTTGAACATGTATCAGAAGATATTTCAAGGAATTCAATCTCCGACCTTATTCTATGTGTCTATGGACATGTATCACACATTTATTTTCACCCCTGTTTTAGAAGGAATGTTTTGCACGAAAAATGTATACAATAAATCGATATTAATTTTTTTCAACGGAAACGAAGCTGAATTTCGAAACAATTCACGATACCAAAATGTTTTGTTTCTATTTGGTCGATAGGATATGAATATATAGAAATTCGAACATTCAGTGGCGAAAATTTTTTTGACACTAATATTCGGTAGGTTGCCCCCGGAACGCCACTGGATTTCACAATTTCAACTCAATTATGGCTGAATCAGCCCCTCACGACAGAGAATATCATTCCCAAATTTCAAGAGAATCGCTGAAAGTGAATTTGCGCTATTCATATCATTCCGATTTTTTTTTTTAAGTTTAACACAGCATTTCGAAAACTATGCATTTCCAGACTATGTATATATGGAATGAATTCCATGTTTTCTCATACAGAATCACATCCTCGATTATTTGAGCATAATTTTTGGACACCCTATATATATATGTACAATATTTGTTTGTTCACCTCTATCAAATCCAATAGAGTAGGTACCTACTTGTACTGATCGAATTTCTATTTAATAATGAATGAGTACAAAACATTCTTAATTAGTGCATTTTGAGGGCACAACACGAAACACAAACTTATTTGCATTCTAGCACAACCAATAATCGAACAATACATTGAGAACATTCTGGCTTTATTGAATTGTCCAATTCTCTCCTACAGTTTCTATTTCGATCATGTTGATATATGGAGACTATTGTTCAAATGAGTTTTCCATCAACAAATAGTCACAATGATTGCATGAAAGCATATATTCCGATCAAGGGCAGTGCTGAAGGAAAGGGATAGAGGGGGTAAATACCTTTCCTCAGAGGATAACAAAAAAACATTTTTTCGAATCTATTTCTTAAAATAAAATTTGGGAAATACCATCAACAAAAAATTAACAGAATATCGGATTACAAGATCCACTATAGTTCACAATTTTTCAAAGAACTGCAACAAATTTCATTGTGCGCCTATATACAATAGTTTCGGAATATCAATAGTCCATCATCAGCAGAAGCATATTCTGTATGACAATTTGTGGAAGTGAAAATAAAACAACAATAATATTAATTTAACAATTTACATTATCAAAAATGAATAATGAAGGGCAAATTGCTCATGGCCCAAAAGGGGCTTCATGGAGGATCCCAACACTTGTTCATCCAATTGATCAAAGATAGAATGAATACAAGTAGGTACTCCATAATCGGTTAGAGATTGTCGGGTGGCGAAAATTTGATCGAAAGACAAATGATAGAAAAACATTTGATAGAAGTCTCTTGATCGAAAATCGAAAACTAGAAAGAACTTCTCACCGAAAATACATTTGATCGAATGTTTCATGATAGAAAATTCATTCGATAGAAACATGAATGATAGAAAATACGATTGATAGAAAATATATTCGATAGTAAATACACTTGATAGAAACAGCATTTGATAGAAAATTCAACGGGGCTACGCTCAAGTTAGGTCAGTTCGTTTGTGAAGGTATGATCCTACCTCATATATTCGAGAAGAAGGAGCTAGAAGTTTGTGGTGTCAATAAATTCATAAGCTTCGATTTCCATCTAGCTTCTTAGTCTCAAATATATGAAGAAGGATCATATCTTCACAAACGTACTGACCTAACTCGAGCGTAGCCCCGTTGAATTTTCTATCAAATGCTGTTTCTATCAAGTGTATTTTCTAACAAATATTTTTCCTATCAATTGTATTTTTTATGATTCATGTTTCTATCATAAAACATTCGATCAAATGCATTTCTATCAAAAAAACTTTCGATCAAAAGACTTCTATCAAATGTTTTTCTATCATCTGTCTTTCGATCAAATTTCCGCCACCCGAGATTGTTATAACGAGTTCATCGATACCAGGTTCGATATAGGGTTATTTCAAACGATTACGCAGATATTCGTGTTCTTAGTTTCAATATGCTCAATGAGTGTGACAGAGAAAGAAGTTTTGATATCACGAGTGGCCAGGTAGCCGTGCGGACAGAGTGTCTATATTCTAATTCGCATTCGCTTGCCGGTCGTGGGTTCGATCCCCGTCGACTGCAGAAATTTTTCTGATGGCCCAAGAAAGTGTTTGGGATCACACGTTAAAAGGTAAGGCCCCCGTCATTCCCTGCTCGCACAAGACTTTCGAAGACTTTTGAGGGTTGCTCGTAAGGGGGCAACCGAATGACGGATAGAACAAATTTTAGAACAAAATTTCTTTTATGGAGTACAATAGGGTGTCCCATTTAAAAATCGACAGTTGGAATTATTTCCAGTAGAACCAGAAGTGATAAAACGAAACTCATTTCGCCAGATAATGAGAAAATTGTTATACTAGCTGCCCACTAATTTTCAAAACCCTATCTCGAATAATTCAAAAGTTACAGTCCTTGCCATTTTTTTGCACCTCTCTGTATATATCCAGGAAAAAAGTACTTCTTTTTGTCCCACGGGTAAAAAGTAATTTACGAAAAATGACATTCCATAACCTGTCAGTATGGATGAACTTTCAAACCTTTTTTTCCGTCACAGAAAAAAATTAACATAACAGAGGTACCTACCTAGTTTGAAAAACATCACCTAGGGTGACCAGACGTACTATTTTCATAGTACAAGGCTGCAGCCTCAGAGTATATTTGTTTTCAACTGGGAGGTGAATGTTCTATTTCTTGAAGTCCCATTTTGACGGTGTGTAGTCGAAATTCGATATCAGTGAAATAAGGAATATGAACAAACTGACAAAATACCAGGAAAGATAAAATTTGCTTCATCAATCGTGAACTAATATTCTAGCTCCTATCTCAAACATTAGATACGGCGATTGGTGGATTAAGAAAAGTTATCTGAAATCAACCAATAATCACTTCTCATTCTTAAGACTCATGGAATTGATAAAAATAGTCAGTTGTTTCAAAGTTAAAGGGAATTTATATCTTCAAGAATCAAAGGCATTGGACCTTGAATAATAAAACGAAATCATCTCCAGCATTTTTTTCAAATGCAGCTACTCTTTTCCCCTTTTTCTGGTCACCATACAGTATAATTCCCCTAGAAATTCACCATAGCACCTTACTGAATGGAAATCACAATATTTCGAGAAGCAGCGGATTTGTATACCAACAGATTCAACACCTTTCAATCTGGCCTATAGCGATCAATGAATACATCAACTCATACTCATAATAAAACAAATTCGATTTACTATTCAAAATCGTTAGGAAGCCACTTGGGTTGAACAAAATCACTGTCCGAAATAGAATTCGAAATGTATCAAGGACACCATTGGAAAACTCACTTCTATAATATAAAAGTTTCATCCTAGTTGTAATTGAAACTTTTCCTTCGAATTTACCTCCGTATTAAATGAAACGAATTTCACGATCCGTTTGGCGATTACCGTTGCACCAGTCTGAAAGCCGAATGCTGTAGCTGCAGCTTCAACTTCTCGATTCCATGTTCTCTACATCAACTGAATGTTAGTTGCATTGACGTGTGTGAATTTTTCACAAGAAGTATTCAATATAAACCTGCCTCAAACTGGGTCGTCTAATTCGATTTTTGCGACTGTACGTACGAAAAGTGAATTGCAGTAGTTAAACTCGCTTTCGTTGATGATTTCACTAGAAAAAGTAAGTTAGTAATGGAGTTTCGTTTCATCCAGTTCAGGAATAGTTTTCTCTGAGTGAATTCGTTTCGCGATGGGATTCTTTTGACGCGCGCTGGTTACTGCAAATGATTTCGGGAGCGTTAAAAAAAAGTTAGAACAATATGGAAAATTATCGACGTATCAAAATGTTCGGAATATATCACTATTGAGAATGGACAGCATATACAGGGTGAATCTGAACGTGAGGTTTTTTCATTTAACAGGGTATATAACTCGCCCAAAATGAGTTGTTTGGCCTAAAATGCTTCATTATACCCTCGATTATACCCTCTTGAAGTTTTTTCGTTCTCTTGAAAACGAGAATTAATTGGTTATAAATGTGAGAGGGGGTTCCTGATTCATTTTCCTGGTGAAACATTGCAACGTAGGATATCTTTTGATGGAATTATAACGGGTTTTCGCGTTTATTTGAGAATATGTATACAGGGTGTCCGCTAAAAGGAGGTCAATTCATTAACCATATATTCTTGGAACAAAAACAATATGAGTTTCTGCATACAAGTTTTCATGTTAGCCCTTCATATTCGATATACAGGGTGTCAAAGTTGGAAATTAAAAACTCTTTTTCCATAATTACTCGCGTATTTAATGGGATATTAATTTAAAAATTGATACAACACTTCAGCACGGAGAGTTATATCGTGTGAGGAGAACAAAACAAAAATTAACTGTAAAATATTCAAAATACTGGGAAAAAAGTACACACTTAACCCCATATTATTTTTGTACGTGCGCTAATGACTTCCTATCTATTTCTTGTCGAGTGATCAATCATTTTTGAGTATTTTTTGTCTCGTGTAAAATTTCGATAGAATTATCGGTTTTTAAGATAATTCGAAAAGGTCTGGTTATTGTTTGATACCAATGCGGCTTACGGTAATCTCATAATGTTCACATACTCCTATTCATAAGAAATAATCAGGTTTCAATCCAGAACATGATGAAGCCAAGTTCAACCACACAATTTTGCCACAGGGCGTTAAGAAATAAAGGGCGAAAGAGTAATAACTTTAGTTTTTTACTATATGATGATCAACTCATCAAATTTTCACAAAAACTGATATTTAGGCTAACATACCAGAAAATGAATCAACGATTTCAATCTAAATTTAACAAGAATCGGACAAGTATGAAAAAAGTTACAGGTTGAACAATTTGGGCAAATTTTTCAGTAGCAGGTTTATTCCGGTCAGTGAAAATATTAACCTCAAACTGAAACTGTCTTAGGGTAGGTACAGATGACAGCTCACAACTCACAGCGGAAAGATCAATATTGAAGCAAGGACTGTTCACATTCACTCTTTCTGTTATTACGAGTATTAATTGTGACCAATCAGAATCCGAAGCGCTATAAGCTGAACTGCGAAAAGCTTGTATCCGTACCAAGCATTATTCGACATCCGATCGATGCCAGCGAGGCCGTTTTGCACATCATATAGCTGATCTACCCAATGCTACCGGATTTCCCTATAATTGAGAGGTTATATCGCATTCACCTCATTATTATCAAACATTCATGCTGAACGGTGAAGTAGCCTGGATTTTCTCTAATGGTTATAACCTAGGAGAGCAGAAGGATTATGCGTTGGCAAGCGACTTAGGGAAACCGAGGAGATTTAGTTTCAGATATCTCAACAACTCAATTGAACCATACCAGTCAATTATCGAAACAGTCTTGTCGAAATCGACTTGTAATTAGTTCATTTTTAGTTGAACAGTTTGATTCAGCTCCACGTTCTTTGGTTTGTTTGGTATAATCCTAGAAAATTTGTATTGGCATTATCACCCACTACACAGTGAGAAGTGAATGTTTGAAAAAAGATAGAGACTTGTTTAAAACTATTATCTTTGATGAAGAGTCTACTTCTGCAAGTCAAGAACCCCATATCCGATTGAAGGGACCCAATCTCTTACATCAAGATAGTACATTATACATCAAGGGAAAGAAATGCAAGATTTTTTTCCGAGGCGCGATTTGTAGCTCAAGGGTGGAGCCCGAGGGATACAAAGCATCAAAAAAAATAACATTCTGTCCTGAGGTGAGACTATTTCTCACACTGGCGAAAACACAAAAATTGAGGAAGAATAAGTATTCGGTCAAAGTGTTTTGTCATAATCAGGATAGTAAAGAATAGTTTGTGTAATTCGTATCTCGACAACATGCATCTTGTTAACAACTCATGGTGACAGCAAATATTGATCTGAAATTTATGGAAACAGCTTGCAAAATGGTTAACGGTTGTGGGACAAAAAATCGAGGGAAAACCTTAAGAAACTATTGATGCTGCTTCTGCAGTGATTCTCAAGTTGCTACAAGTGGGATCTAGAAATCTGTATAATGCAGCATATACTCACATCAGAGAAAGATGTTTCGGAAAGAAAGCGGAGAGCTATGCAAAAAATGTAAAGTTGGTATAAACTTCCCAAGGAGAAAATATGTCACATCATCTTCCTTAGGAATAATACGGGACTCCTGCCCCTCTTTTATTACTAGAGAAACTAACTTCTACTCCCACCGGACTGAAAGAGAATTTCTTGATCATTGACTTCAACAGAACACTCGAATGAATGTGACCCAAAAGACTTTGAAACAAGTTCAGTGATTTTCATTTCGAAACGTGCTACCACTTCGAAATGGAATATTGAATATCTTTCACTGAAGATATGAACAACTCGAACTAAGTAGGAGTATTTCTCAAATATATATCCAGCTTTCCGTGTTCATAATTTACCTGAGAATATTCCTTTCTCAAAGGATCTTCAGGATAAACGATATTTTCATCAAGAGACAAAGCAGTGTTTTGCACCAAGAGAATTAGTATTTTCCAGAGAGACAGGGGTGTCTTGCACAAAGTACTCGTAGTGAAGTTCCTGGTGAGAGAACCTGATGAACAAACATTCAAGGAAAGCAAAGGGCGCGCAAATTGCCCACTTTCACTGCTGGGCGTTACCTACAAAAAAAGCACGCTCTCGTGAAAACATCTTGAAATCGAAGCCTTCTCTCGTCTAGAGTCAACTTTTGTTGCAATGAAAATTATTAACACAGTTTTCTCAAGTTATTATTACCTTGAAGAAACCTTGGAGTAATGCATCTTTCACAAAATGGATCGATTGATTTATTCGTACTTTTTTCTCTTCATAATCAATGAAATTCTGGAAATTTAGTTTTATGACAATTCGATCAAAATCCGACTGTGTATTTCTAGCTGATATTATGTAGTGCGTACAGTATATATATAATTCGACTCCTGTTGTTGTTCAGTACCGATATCGGTAATAATAAAATCAAAAAGATTTCCATGCCAGGAAATAACCAATCTAATATTTCAGGAAGAAATTAATTAACAATGAGAGTTATTCCTCGCGAGGTATTCAGTACTTTGATGTATTCATCCGCCGCTGATTATCAATCATGTCATTTCAACAGAATAATCATCCCGCTTCGAGGTGAGATTATTTCAACTGTCAAACTGACACTCTTTGAATTCATGTGACATCTTATCAACAAGAGTTTTCCAATTTTCGTTCGGTAGCGATGAACATTTGTTGAGTAATTTTCCAGAAAAACTGATATGAAAAATTTGCGAGACCGTATATATAAGTCGAGCAATTTTTTCTGATGTCAGTTTTCGAGAGGAATAGATGATAAAAAATTTTTGAATTAGTAAGGAAATTCATCCAATAAAAAAAAAAGTTCGAGTGTTTTTTGACAAGATGAATCTACAACAATAACCAAATGAACAACAATAATGATAATTTTTATTGATGATTCTGTGTAACTGGTTTTTAATTGATTTTCTCATCTTTCCGTGGTTTCTTCAGACGAAATTTTTCTAAAACGGCTCATCTTGCTAATTCACGCGTGCACCATAATACCCATCATCAAACTTGACACGACAGAAATTGGAGTGACATCAGGCGCAAATAGCTATACTACATCAAAGAAGCAGGCATTTTATCAGCGATAAAGAGGGTGCATCTTTTTTTATCAATGTCAAAATGACTCACTTCGATATCGTCAAATAGCGTTTTCCGTGTAGGAGTTGATTTATCGATGTGAAAACCGAATATTTTGGAGAACTCATAGTATTACTACTGAATATCGAAATTATTGATATTCTGATTTGTTTGTCAATGTTCAGTTATGCGAATGACCAAGCAGTTCAGTTCATAAGCCACCTACTGTACCAGATTTAGGCAGTTTCCAATGACTTCCGATATAGATAATACTGAAAACAATGTCAGAGGCAATTCTGACTATAAAAGATACGATGATGATACGATGATTAGAATAACTCAGTTATTCCTAATAATGTTTGATGAATCGAACGACAATAAAACAAAGCAAGCAAAAACCTAGTCGAGTCCGATTGAATTCAATTTGATCACCTGTAAACGACTGATGACTACAAAAAAATTTAGACCGCGCAATCCTAACTCCAGAGCACCCCTATCAATAAATCATCACACTTCTCCCCGAATGACATTCTGCAAATTTATTATTACACCTATCAAATTGAGCAGAGATGGCGATACGCCCGCTCTACGCATCCCCACGATAATCCCCATTAACCTTCCCACGAGATCTCCCCGGGGAGCACAACGATTTCTGAGCGATTACGCCGAACTTTCTAATAAGAATGAAGAGTAATGAGCCTACTCCCTTCCTTGCAGCGGCAGGATATGTTCCTGCGACACTTGATCGAGGGTTGGAGTCAACCTGGGGACATCCAGTAGACAATGCCTTGGAGGTTCTCGAATATCCGACATCTGAGAGCGAACAGAACCCGAAACTGATTTATTGGAGGAAATGTTGAGATATTAAGCTTTGTGGTGCTTTCTCCTTTTACCAATGGAAGAAAACTATTGTGAGAAAGAACAATTAGAACACCGAACGGTCGACAACAAATTATCTCAAATCATAGTGACTAGTCTTGGCTCAACGGTCAGCATCAGACACATCAAATACATGGTCTAAGCTCTGTCTTACTTACATTGGGCACTGTGACATTCCTGTTACATTCCTGATGGTGGTGAGTTAGCGGTAATTTTGTCGAAATGTGGAAGAAAACCAGTTGTTGAATTGTTGACGTTTCTAAACTTCATTGCTCTATCTTCAGGACACTGAAGTATAAAAACAAGAACATACATATAGAAACGATATTTTCAAAAGAGGGGCTGTGATAAGAACAAAATGAATTATGTAGAATGATAACAATCGTAGAATATAAAACACGTCTACCACTTCACTGGAAACAATATTGATATAGGTACTTACATTCAGGGTGGCTTTCTGGGATTGAAAATGGTGAAATGAATAGAATGGACAAGAAGTATGAATACGTATACACAGGTTCATGAGATACCTCAACACAGACACGAACACGAAGAAATGAACAAACTGAACTGTCGCTGAATCGTTCCTTTATATTGTAAAGAAGGCTCGCAGAAGAAATAATAATTGGGATTGGAAAGAGTCGTCTGCTGATGATTCGGAATTGCTGTTCGATTTTTTTTTATTAAATTGGAATATGAGGTGTGTAAATAATTATCAATTACCGATCTTTTGTTAACACATTTTGTTCCATATCTTGTTATTTCAATCATTTCCTTCAAGAGTTTGTTTTTCAATATTTGTCTGTTGTCCTATAATACTGACAGGATTGTAGTCAAAGGTATGGAGTGATGACTCGCAATGTTCTGCCAGGCTAGTGAGATTTCCCATTGTTTTCAGTGGATTGTGTATATTTTTATAATCTCTGCTGTATTCAGTCATCCTTTGTTGTAGATATATACCTTTCTGTTTGTCCTATAGCCATTCTCACACTCAGCACATGGTATTTTGTGAATGGTATTGGATTTCAGGTCTTTTAGTGTTTTTGTTTTGAGTCTCGTGAAGAAATGATTTCTAACTGTGTTCTCACATTTCATGCTGGCTTTGAAATTTTCACTTTCTAAAACCTTGCGTAGTTGTGGTGTCAATCCTGCTACATGTGGTAATTTAGAATATTTCATGTTCAAAGATGCTTTTTCTTTCTGTGTATTTGTTCTGTCGGCGTATAACAATTTTCAATCAGAGATTAAGAGAAGACGTTCTTGAGTAGCATCGTTTCAATGAGCTTCAGGTTTCGGTTTTTACAATGATGTTATAATGATCAATGGTAGTTAGGCTGAGTTTAGGCCATGTCATTTCTGTTAATCAATAATTTGTGGTCGACTGACTTGGTGTTTTTATTGTATTTTCACGAAAAATTGGACCACTTTGAGAAGAGTAAATGGTTTCTTTCACTTATAAATGACAGTTTTATATTCCAATATAATCAATAACTACGTACCTCACTTGTTATCTTCATATAGCATTGTTCTGGTCTCATAATTTCGGATAATTTCAGTCTACTATGCACTATTAAAACTTTGGTTGAGTGTTTTTATATCTATATATGCATGTTTTATGATATGTTTCAAAAGATTTCTGTTTTTCCTTTTATCTTGGCATGAATAACTACAGGCGGAATTGAAAAATGACTCTATATATATATTTATGTAAATTCTGGAACTTCAATAAACATATTCATTATTATTATCATTATTATTGATAATTAGTTGGATACTTAAATTTCACACAGAATAAAAAAGTTGTTATTTGAATAGTTCAATCTAATAAAAATATGAAACTCAGAAAAACTGGTGGCGTACAATAACATTCATCATAAATATTGTCACACCTTTGACTAGTGCTCGGTCTAGGGCGTAGCTTTTAGGGGTAGTTTCATGCAATCATGACTTGGAAATAACGAGGCAATCACGTAAAATGTGAAACCGTTTATTTGAATTAAATGAACCAAAGGGAAAATACTAGAATGAACAGTTTATTTGAATCAAATGAACCAAAGGGAAAATACTAGAATGACCACAAAGTATGAACAAAATATGAAAGAAATACTATCTGACACAAGGGTTACTCACCAGGGTAGAAAGGTGTCAAACCACGACCTCATCGTTGGCCTCGGCGAGTTCGACTGTCCCTCTGATTGATTTCCCTACTCCTCAGGTTGAATATGATTATTGATGATCAATGCAGTATCAGCAAGCAAGTACAATGCCCGCAGGGAATGAACTCGCCTAGGTGGGACTGCATATCGGAAATGGAAGCGAAATATGAATTCAACAAATAATATCTATCGTGTTGAATAAAAGGATTTTAGGAATTGATTTTATATTTGGTTCGTGAGATCAATCAGATTATGGGATTTTTCCTCAAGTTTGACACTATCAATGAATTTACCCACTGTGACGCCACTGAGAATATTATTTCGAATCAAATTGCACCTGAAGGAGTCTCATATAACTATGAAATTCATAAAAAAACAACCGAGTAATGAATAAAGAAACGACTTTTCAAGGAAATATCAATACCCTGTATCTCGAAAACGAAGGAAGTTAGGACACATGTTTATAAAAACTCTATTTCCTTGAATATCCCAAGAAATCAGCCCTGTGTGAATAGCGATTATCGACAGCTGATTCATCTAATGAAAGATGAATTCCTGTTATAATCGCGAAATGAACGATTTCAAATAATAGCTTCCATTCTTGGCAACAAATCTGAAACTTTTCTCTCACGCAAACCACATTCTCTTAGTTTTCGTGACAGTTGCAAAATATCAACTCCAGCACCTTACCTCGAGCGAATGTCTTCAACAACTTTTAGTAATGTAGTCCCTGATAGCATATCTGGAATACTAATTTGGTGGAACGACGAAAAGAAAAATCAGAAGAAATCGGTATAGACGGTGAATTAATTTTATCAAATTATTTACGTTCGCTCCCCAAGTTGTTTACTCACAATCGAATTCCATTTCCTTGAATGGATTTGGCAGAGTGGATTCTTCATCGTTTGAAATTTCATCGTAGTGATTGGTTCGAAGTGGTTTCTCGCAGTAGCTTTGGCATCGAATATTCGCGACGAGTAACAAATTATGACAGGGAAAAATTATTTTACTCTGAGAAGCAAATCGCGGTTCAGAATATCATATTTTTTTCATGTTCTGGTTCCCACAAAAAAGGATATCCTGAAAGGTTCAGTAAACATCCTGAGAACCAAGGAAAATAAGGTAGGCATTGGTGATCTTCTCAAATGTCTGGAGGTTATATGCCTCGGGGTACACCTCACTTGGAAATGTGTTCCAGAGCCTCGCTGTTCGTTGGATTAACGAGTCTTTGGAAAGAGATATTCATACATCCGTATGTGATACATCAAGTGTATTGATTATTAGCGAAATACAAATCTCTTCGATTTTGAGCTATGCCATAATGTGGTATGCATCATAATCTGTATCGAATGAGAGTAGGGATTCCCGATAATCATCAATAAACCGAGTTGTATTTGCTGAGATCATTGCACTCATTATTTTCATGAATTGAACAAAAATTCCATGTCATATTCTCATTTGAATTCTGTTGCGTTATGCAACTACGATACAACTATAGTAACTGAAGATAGGACGCACCAAATACTGTCACGCGTTTCGTCTTCGTCCGAAACCGACTTGTTACCGCACAGCTCGCTCGCAATATTTTATGCGTCCTGTTGCTAGACGATCAAGTCGTGACTGTGAATGAAGGTCAAGTAAAGATTAGCGATGACACTCGACTCGGACTCGAGAGGTTAGGTTGATGTTGAAATAAAAAATGTTTCTTCAAAATACGATCATACAAAGTTGATCTGAAATTCTTTGATACATATTTGAATTCAGTGTCATGGGACGATTGACGGAGTTCACTTTGTGTTATATTCATCCCTGAATATCAAAATATTATGACATCCAATATCCAAGTGATTTTGTATATATATTTTGATCAAACTACCAATTAGGATGCGAAATACAAATTCGGAAACACAGCATATTCAGGTAGGTATCTAGTAGGCAATCTACAGTCGAAACACAAAAATGAAAACATCATGTATTCGGTTATCATTACAGAAATTTCAACCAATCAAAAACGTGTATTCAATTCGTTCTGTTCTTGTTACAATGTTCTCACTATCAGAATTGAGAATTCAACACGAGTCCAAGCCAAGTTTTTTTCAATTGAAATAATGATATGAATTCACTTCAAAAATGTCTTTATATAAATATCCTTCTGATGGCAAATCATGATATTGTATTCCCAAATAAATTTATGATATCTTGAATATCGTTGGGAAAGGAAAATGACAGGTTACAAATATATATTTCAAAGAGATTTTTTCTCTTTGATCCCAGCATCCCACTGAGATTCTTGATGCACGAAAAGAGTATCCATTATAAATTTTTTTATGCAAACTGAGCCCCAGTGGAAACATCTTCATTCGCTTGACTTCACAGGTAGAGCCTATATCCTAATCTAATCACATCTGTAGCTGCTCTCAACCTCGATACGATCTTTTCAGTTTCAACATCGTAAGTCACCCGCAAGATCCAATACGGCCAAACATCATAATAAACGTAAAGAAAATATATACAGGGCAGAGACTTTTACTCGAATAAATTCGCTACAGGGGAAGTGAATGATTTTCCTGAAAATTGGCAAGACACGTCAACGTTCGATAGTAATTTTCCTAACAGGTGCGGAAAGTGATAATTTCCCGAATGCCGTTGACTCGAACAACGCGAAGCGGAGTTCGGGTAAGCAGTCGAGTGCGAGAAAGACACTTGCCGCATGAGTTAGGAACAATTCTTTCTCTACAAGCGTAGGAAATTGATTGATTCGTTCAAACAATCATTCCTGCAAATAGGAACAACTAACAATAGCAATATATTCTCTACACGAAAAAAAAAGGAATTGTTGAATCAATCAAAATTTGATTGAATGGAGCAAATAAAAGTGTCATATATGCACGACAAAATATAATCTTGAAATGAGTAAATCTATATCTTGTTTCAGAGCAAATTTGAAATGTGAATCAAGTAAATATGTCTTGCATGAACACTGTATCTTCTTCGATCAAGCACATCTATGAATTTTTATGAAGAAATATTGAATTGGCCCAAACAATCATTTTGTTTCATTCAAAATAACAAGATATTCATTCAATCTAATATTTAGTTGATTCAACGAAATATTTGGTTGATTCAAAGAAATATTTGGTTGAATCAATAAAATATATGGTTGATTCAATTAAATATTTGGTTAATTCAATGAAATATTCTGGTTGATTAACGAGAAACTATATATCCATTCGACAAATTGTTTTGTTGAACCAAATTCAATATTCGGAAATTTTCTGAAATTTCACATCAATAGAATGAACAAAACTAGGAAACTAGTCGACTCTCAGCATAGATCTCAAGTCTTTACTTACTATTTCGGATTGCTAATCATCCTAAGTTCGATTTGTCTAGCTGATATTTCAAACACGAAGAATCAGGCTTCACGTATATAATGAATTCGAGGCAGGCATAGACGAGACGAAATAATCGCCATCTAGTGGCGAAAATTTAAGTTGATGTAGAATGAACAAAATATTCCATTGATTTTACATATTTCGTTGCTGTATTCAAGCAAATGATCCGTTCGAAACGAGTTTATTGCTACATCGGAATGAGAAAACTAGTATGTTGTTTCAAAGATATAATCTCATCAAAATGATCATTGTTTGATCAAATCAACGAAATGTTTATAGTTGAATCAACATCGACATTATTTTGGATCGACCTAATTTGTTTTTCAAGAAACCATATATTTTGTTGATGGAATTGATATTATACTGTTGATTCAATTAGCCTACATTCTTAATTTGAACAAGCTGCTTTCATGGAATAATCATGTATCTGGTCATTCAACAAAAAATTGCTCAGTCCAACAAAAATAACTCAAGCATAAATAATTTGTTGATGCAACAAATCCTTTTTTCCGTGTATCTCCTGATAATAAGTAATATATCTATTGTGTGTAGCATTATGTAGGTAATCTTATTGCGGAAGCCATCAGCATGCCCATGGTGTTTGGCCTCTAGGTTTCAGACATTTCTAGGAAATGAGCCAAAAATACTTCTTCTCCATTTGGTTTTCAACTTTTTCACTATTTCACCATTCAATGAATTCCGTGTAGTGTTTCTCATACCTTTTGGCAATAACTCATTTGTATCGCATCTGTAGCTGGAAGTTTTTCATCGCAATTCTACTGAATCGAAAATGCCATCATTAACACTCTGTCTGTCACTCTGAGAATTACACCAACTCATTTGTATTCATCATTGACATGACAACAAATTGTTTCCCACATCAGATGAATTGAAGGCTACAAGGAATTCGAGTAACAATCAATTATTATTTTTCAATATTTTTTTATCTTCACAATAAATGGTGCAATATGATTTTGTACAAACTAACTAAATGCGTCAACAAAATAACATCGAATTTCCATATTGTGTCACCCACCACTCATGTTCTGCAAGAATATTATGTAAATGTTTTCCCTGCACTAGTGCGCCCATTTTGAGCTATTGACACGTTGAAAAACAATGGAATTTTCAAAATACTTTCCAATTTTGTGCAACCTCTAAACGTACGAAGAAGTAACATTTGATTAGTACGCTGGATTCCTCTCACCACCGCAGCTTTCCAATGGAGGGTCACAAGTCATAGGGTTATACGTAAAAAAATCATGTTGAGGATGGTTTCAGCTACCCCTAGCGGTAAATTTCCTCGATATTGCTTGCCAAAGGTAGGTAAATACATTAAATCTTTGACGTATGCCGAGAATTTCAAGAAAAAATATTCATCACCCCGCTAACGAATTTTCTCAAGTTAAAGTCTCCACACTGTATAGATATATCCTGATGTGATCCCTCAGAACTGGAATAACATGAATAACCGGAATACGAAAGGATAAAGAGCTTAATAAACATCTCGTGGTAGGGCGTCACGAATAGCCAGGATGGTTTTGAAGGCGCAAATATACTCCAAAATGGCCGTCTATATTCATTAAATTGATCTGGATGTGGATGTGACTGTATTTGTAGTGGTTTTGAGGGTGCCGTACATGTTTCAGATCTCCTGCTGCTTGGCTCTATGTACATGGTTATTCATAGATAAGGCCCACCCCTATGAATTCGAATGCCGTAATGAGGCCTTTTCGCAGCTCTTATCACAAGTTCAACAGGTGATTCCTAATAGAGTGACCAACCACGAATTGACCCTTTTGAATAGAACACCAAGTTTTTTATATCATTCTCAGAATTCGCGAATTTTGTGATAACAAAAATATGAATTTATAGGTGATATATTCTATTTCCACTTATTCATTTTGTATGATCGATTGGTGATCCGTCGATCAGTTTGAGAATTAATTCGATAATGATGAAATATATAACTTTCAGATAAAACCTCATTCATGGCAAATACGATATCTGTAGAAGCCAACAAACAAACATTGTGTTTCTGGGGTCAAAAGAGTGGTGATGATGCAGTTAAAATAAAGTATCTCACTTTTAATGGAAACACAAACAAGTATCTTACGTAGTCGTTGGAAAAGGATCCTGAAATTTGCTGGAGCGAGAGATATACCAAAAATGTACTCTATGACCAAGTGGGATCATTTTCAGTGGTATACACTGCCCGCTGACAGCCATGGAAACACTCAAATTTCTATAAAATTATATTAGGAGGCAAAATAGGTCGTAAATCACTTCGGATTCGGGATCAGGACGAAATTACAGTTCTGAAAATTTCATTTTGTCTCACTCTTCCTGGAGACACCCCCGTATCTCAGGTAATTATCGAGTTGGGATTATTATATTCCCAGGAGCAAGAAATATTCCTGGGAAACGGTGAATGATCAATTGAAATCATTGAAGGTGATATACACTGCTCGCTAGCAGCCATGGAACCACCCATATGTCCGGAAAATCATATCAGCAGACAAGATATAGGTTGAAAATCATTGCGAATTAGAGACCATCAGGAAACAGAACGTGTGATTCACTTTCGACTGATTTCCTTTCTACTACATTTTCAGTTCTGGAATAATATATTCTGTCTCACTTTTCACGGAAGCACCCCAGTACCTTACGTGAAAATTGATCTAGGAATCCGAAATTTGTGATACACTGCTCGCCAGCAGCTACAAAACTACCGACATTATCCAGGAGGATACATCCATTCAATCGAGAAATCCACCTATTGGTTGTTCTGAAATTGATAATCATTGGGTCAGGTCTCATTAGTGATGAGGTAATAACAATCTGAACTATCACAATCGGAAAAATTATCAATAGTGATCCAAAATGGATCAAGTTATGGATGGATGAATCAGTTAATATCAGGAGGGAAATCATTACCGATAATAATGCGTCAAAATATGAACAGCTAATGACTTACGTCTTGTTTTCGAATCCGAAGTGATTTTCAACTTATCTAGTCTCTTGATATTATTTTCCGGACATGTGTGTAGTTTCACGGCAGTGTATACCGATGACTCCACTTGGTCGTGAAGTACATTTTTGGTATATCTCTTGCTACAGTAAATTCCAAAATCCCAACCCGACGATTACGAAAGATGCGGGGGTGTTTCAATGAAAAGTAACACCAAAGTGAATTTTTCAGAATTGAAACCTTCTTAGGAAATATATGAATAGTTTGTTAGTGGATTGAGCGTGTTGATTTCGAATCCAACATATTTTGACTCCTTATGCCATTGTCCAGAAATGGTGGTGGTTCCATGGATATTGGCAAGCAGTTTAGTTCACTGAAGAACCCCACTCGTTCGTAGGTGCATTTCTGGTATATCTCTTGATCCAACATATTTCAGGATCCTTACCCAACGATTACGTGAGATGCAGGGGATTCCCCATTAGGAGTGAGACACACTGTATATATTTCTAAGATGACAAAAAATAACAGATTTCGAAAGAAACATAAAAAACAGGGTGTTTCATAGAAAAAATATATGGTTTGTCATGATTTGAGAGAACACCCTGTTAAACTCATGATATGGACAGTAAAAAGGCCCCATTGAAGCATTCAACTCCCGCAGGTACATCTTTTTCTTCATGAAGAAATAAGGTGAATATAGGTGTGGGACTTCTAGATAGATAACGTTCAATAAATGTATTTTTTGATTTTATATGTTCAAGCAGATGCGAATCAAGACAGCTTCATATATAATATATATACGCAAAATTTCATATTTTTGATTTGAAAACAATGATAACATCAAACTGTCAGGTAGGCAGGAATAAGCAGAGTACAAGAATAACCTAGAAAGCTATGCAGAATACAATTCCCTCAGCTATAATGTTCATGAAACTGCAGAATCATGTCAACTCTTGTCTACTTGCAGAGTGAATAAGTCTCAAAAGAAAGAAAGGGTGCGAAAAAGACAATTTAGTAGAGTCGTACATTGTGTATAAGGAATTCTTCTGGAATTATTCACGATAGGCAATTCCGTAGCCATCCAGTAGTCACATTACGAATGGATAGGGAATGCTGCAGAAGAACTAATCAGAATGAAATCGATTCGATATATTCAGCATGTTGAACTACACGCGTGATACCATTCTGCCGGAGATATTCTGTGATTCGTTATAGCTTGTTGCTGAGTTATTTCTTTCCAGAACAAATGAGTCTCAGGCGAGTAATTTTGAATATTTCTAGGAGTGGTTAGTCTTTATACAATGGTAATACGAGTTGTATTCATAGGACCATTGTTTGAAATCCATAAAAAAAGTCCTCTTCACTAATCAGTTAAACTGGCATCAGCGTGTCTCTGTATCAGCAGTGATCTGAATTATATTATTCTTACTGTTACCTGGTGACGAAATCAAGTGGATATTTCGAATACGCGCGATTTTTCTTGATAAAGGGTACTATTACCTCAGCTTATTGGTAGGGAAAATTCTCTCTTCCTGCAACCAAACGGTGAGTATGCTCTCTTCTTCTCACAGAAAGTAGCATTTTTTTCCTAAAGTACCTACATCCTGGACTAGGCCAAAAAAAATCACATCTATGTTGTTATTATGGATATAAAAATTTTGGAAGGAATGGTTTTGATAAATGCAGTTGTTACCATGTCAGCGAAATATCTGCTGACAATATTTTGACATCAAATGAGTTGACAATTTGATGTTTGAAAATTTTTATGGTTATAAACTATGGAAAGTACCATCAGCGATAGCAAGTTTGGAATGTTCCTTGCGAAATATTCAAAGCATCTGCAGCTTCGTCTACAACACAATTATTGCTTTTCAATAAGTATTTGACACAAATGAGAATCATCGGAATTTCATTCTACAAACAAATATAAAGAAGCAATGTTCCTCATTGATTTGCTATATTACACAGGTCGATGGAGGACTCTGAGGTACTCCTGAGAAACCCTTATTACATGTGTCCATTGTTCTTTATAACGAAGATAAGGGTGATCAATCGATTTTCCAAATATTTTTATCAATGTCAACTTATGTACCAACCTATACGTTTTTGTGATACTTGGTTTGCATGTCCTCTGTCCACAGTGGTGTCGATTATCATAATGCATAATATAAGTCCCATTCCAGGTCCGGCCTCAAAAAATTAATGAGTCATGAGTCAAAACATCAATCTATATAAAAATATTTTGGAATTTCATTTATACATTTAGAGAGGGGAGAAAAAATTAGTAGGACTTAATGAAGTTGGTATCTTCGCATTCATCTTTTTCACGTATCAACTTGAGTCAAATCTATAGTTTTCTTGTTGATGAGGTGGCAAATAAAGAGATTCCAGTCTCTGAATGGCCCTTCTGAAGCTTCAATCCATACAATCACTATTCCTTATTATCCTGAATCATTAAACATGTAGCTTTTCTGGAAAACGAGAGGACTTGTCCGTATATTTGGGAGAAATTCGCGATAAGTAACTCTCAAACACCCTGTAGGAAAAAATATCATGATATTTGTTCATCGCATTTGAAAACAAAAATATCGAAATGAGGGACATACACAGTGTTTGAAAGTTAGACATTGATAATATTTTATCCGAAATACGGACATGTCCATGTCCATGTCCATGTCGTCTTTCAAGAGATCCAGAAATCAGGAGAACAAGAAATACTTGATCATTCTATAGATTGGAGCCAGATAAGTAACATTTGGAGAAGAGAACCCATTTTTTTTTCATTCCTTATTGCCTCATTATCGAAAAATTTAGATCCTACTCAAGTTTATAAGTAGAAAAATCGAATGCGGAAACAGCAAATACATTTAGTCCAACTTATTTCTTTGTGCTCTCTCTTCAGCATGAATGAACTTTTGAAATATCGATAAACAGGGTGTTGTTTGGACTCAAAACCTACTTATTAATTTCTTTAAGACCGGACCTGGAATAAGACTTACCTATATTGATCATGTTAATCGACACCACTGTAGACAAAGAACATGCAAAACCAATAATCCAAAAATATATAGTGTGGTTCATAAGTTATGATTGATTGGACAAAATTAGAAAATTCATAAATCTTGGTAGTTACGAACAACAAACCAATGAAAAATAGGTTATCCAGAAGAACCTTCATCTACCCTTACTCTATGCGCATTTACCAATGAATCATTCTGTATAGGTATTAGGAACAATATTGTTATTGAAGAACGAAACCCTGAACAAATCTGTGAAAGAATGTGATCGTCAATAGACCAACCCCAAGATTCGAATCATTATCAATTATTCACTCTAACAAACTACCTCTTTCTCCACCGGAGATTATTTCCCACAGAATTACCGGTTTAAGGATTCTCTGGAAGGATAAGTGAAAGATACGCGCATCCTCAGAGATCTTGTGATTAAGGAAGTCAGTTGAACATCACTCGGGAAGACCGATTAGTTTTATTTCTTTGTTCCGGCCGTGTTGATGAAAGATGGATTTTTATTTGTTCCCCCAGATTTGCAGAGGTGTTTCGTAACAACAGTCAGGCGTATCCGTCTCTCAGAGTAAAACTCCTGATTAATGAGGATGGATTATTCTTTATTCGGTTACCTTGGTTATTTCTCAAGAACAAATGAGTAAATCCAGTTGGAAACGTTCCGGAAAATAACCTCGATTCAAGAATGTAAGCAACTTAAAAATGAATATAGGAGGTTTCATCCAGAATGGTAAATTATGTATCGAGAAATCGAAGCGAGCTACGGAGTCACCGACCTGTCAGGACCCGCATGGCTAACCACTTATTTACAATGAATCATTGGACAGGTGAGTAACGCATTTACGCATAGTTGAAGCCTCTAGCGTCTAGCCATAGCACCAAAGCTAGGTAATATTGCCGTCTGGCTGAGCGAGAGAAATATTCATTACCTAATATAAAAATATTGTTGTGATGTGTTACATAATATATAAAATACCTTTCGAATAATACATAAGGTATAGAGGGTATTACTTCATAACGTGTTACCTGCTACATATCCAGTTACCGAAAGAAAGAAAGTATAATGAAAAAATCTATTCATTACCTACCTATACTGCACAGGGTGAAAATTCGAAATTCCCTACGCGCAAATATTGTCTCCATACCAATGCAGAATAAAGAATATATTCCATACTATAACACTCATATTCCATTCACTCAAATCTTCACCAGAAACTCAACCATTATGATGTCCAAGAAAAATAGGTTGTTCGATTTGATACCTCTAGAGTATATATCTTGTAGAAACTTTTTGAATAATATAGGGAATGATCGTGTTACGGAGTACCTATACCTGAGTCATCCCAATATCAATATTTCTAATATCATTCTGTGTCGACTCACCTCATCCAAAATGTCACTGAAGGGTTTTTTCTGAAAATGTTAGCACTCTAAGATTCAACTATGCTTCTTAGTATTATTGTTAGGTAACATATAGTTCGTTTCTCATGTTCAATGTGAGTTTTCGTGTAAACAGTCTTTCATGTAGGCACCAGTAATATAATATCCATACAGTCACTTTGATGATAGCAGGTCTTCAATTTGAATTATTTTTTCTTGCTGACCAGCAAAACTCATCTTCTCTTTCCAGTCAGTGCCAGCACGTGTGGAGTGAGAATTTTCCGAGCGGTGATAATTACTCTAATCTTGATGATATGATGAGTTCCTTCTTTCCGTTCCATATCGTTTTTTCATTAGATGATGGAAACCCAAAATGTTCTTCAGCCAACGTTGAGTCAAATGATTTTCTAAATGTTTCTCGATGATAATTTTTCACTAAAAATTATTTCAATGCACAAATGGCCCAAGGAATTAGCTGATTCCTCCACAGTTTCTACAAATGGATTTCATTTTATGAACTGTTTACTCCATCCTTCTTCTGATTGTTCAACCTGCCATCCGCATCAATCATAGAGAAACGTTTTCACTTTCTTTCGATGGGGTTGGATGTTACTGATATGTAACTTCAGACAACGATTTCTGAGATTTCGGAAACAACTGGACGTTTCCGTACATTCTGCACATATATTCACTAATTCTACACAACAGTTTGATTGCATTTCTGAATGAGCGTGAAACGCTAGATATGGAGATCAAACTATAAGATAAATGAGTACCAATATCTATCCTGAAAACAGTTTGATGTCAACCGAGTACCTTCCTACATAATATTCATGATTTGGCGCACATTAAGATGGGTATCGGCTATATACCTACCAATAATAATTATAAGTTTTTCAACTTCATTCGTCGACACCAATTAATGAACTAAATTCTTACAAGTGATAATCTTCATGTTGGTTGAATACTCCTTTCTATATTTAAATTCAATACATAATTATTCGAATTGAATTCCATAGCCTACATGAAGTGAGAACGTTCAAGTACCTTCTGATATAAGAATAAGAAGTTCTTCTAATATTTCGCAGATTAATATGGAACGAAATATTCAGATTTGAACTTATCGAAGTATCGAATCCCTGAAATACTGAAGTAAGTTGAAGACTTAAAATTGGAAACACAATCACTTAGATAAATACTGTAATAAGGCTGATACTGATAAGATGAACATCATCACTCAAGAAGACTGATTAGTTGTTGTATTTCTTCGTTTCCACAACGATGATGAGAGATCCATTTCTCTTTGTTATCTCGATGTTTTCTTAAGTGTTTAATCACACTAATAATTATTTGCTATAAATCAATTCGCCTCTATGTTCGCAGAAGACTTCATGGTATCTTTATTTCATCGATTTTTCTTTGTGTTAAACTCTCTTTGTATACGGTATGTCAGTCACCAAACTATGATCAACTGGTGTGTCCTCCATAATGGATCCAAAAGTCCAAGTTGATTGCATTTACAGAGATTTTATTGGAGCCTTCGACATGGTTACACATGATATTTCATTGTCACTTCTGGAGGTTAGGATTATCACCCATTCTTGGTGGACTCAGGTGTACCACAAGGATCAAATATGGGTACATTACTTTTATTAATTTTCATCAATGATCATCCGGAAGTTCTTTCATCTAACTTTTCGCTATATGCTGATGATTTGAAGATGTTCAGAATAGTTCAAGGCCTCGATGATTATTTTGAACTAGAGAGAGTTTCAGATCTGATCTGAGTGAATTGGTCATTGAGAAATAACGTATCATTCAATCTATTCAGATGTGAAGTTACTACGTTTTCTCGGAACAAAAATTCACACAATTTCATGTAGGTATATACACTATGCAAAATACTATTTCAGAAAGGGTCAACGAAATATGTATCCTTGGGGTGAAATTTCAAAATGACACATCGAGAATTTTGTTAGTGAAACCAACAAGTTGTTCGATTTCACGAAACGAACCTATATATATCATTGAACACCTGATCATCACTTTTGGTCGTAGAAAGATAGGATATATGGAATCCAGAACAACAAAAAATGGAAAAAAAATTATGGGAACAATCCAAAATAAATTCCAAAATGTTCTCTATTATACAGAAAATATGAACTGTTTCCTAAATCCACTTCTTACAGACTCATTAGAAAAGTACTTAGCTTAAAAACACTTGAACGTATGAAAAAGTCATGTGCTCAATCTTACCTCGCAGATCATTGAATGGACAGGTATATAGACAGTATGTTCCTAATTAGTGGGAATATCCTTTACCCACTACCAATATGTAATGTTGAACATGAGGACACTGATTCTAGTATCGTCATAAGATACTTCACCGCACTAGTGCTGTAAAGTGTTACTTTACTGTACTAGTGCGGTAAAGTGAAAACGCAATTTCAATTTTCATTGTTTTAGTCAGAGAAAACAGGAATGAGAACTAATTGATCCCAAATATAGCAGATACTGAAGTATGAATTGCTCGATTTTCCGCAATTTTTATATATGGATCAATAAATTCGTGATCGGAATTTTTTCGATGAATTTTTCTCAAATTGAAATGAACGCGTCAAAGTTGACAGTTTTGAAGAGTGAGTGACAACCGAGAACACAATAGAATCATGATAAGTATGTATACGACCAACTCTCATTTCCGATTCAATAATTAGAGTTTTTGGTAGAAGGTAAAATATTGTACTATATTCGTATCGTAAATTCATATTACGATAATCGATGGGTCATCAAACTCGGCTTTTGGCCTCGTTCGACAACTTTCCCATCTCATATCGTGATGTGAGTCTTTACGATACTCGTATCGTGAATATCTATTACCAGGAGTTCGACGACGACAAATATCCTTCTACATACATAAACCAGCATGAACACAATACCCCAGTACACCTGACATTCAAACCGCGGACATTCTTATGAAATGTCTTTGCAGTATCTGCTGTAATTATACCGACAAAACAATGGGGATATTTGAATGACAATCTCGAAATTAGTGGAGTGAAGAACATACTGCAATTTTGCAAAAAAAAAGTAAGACAGGTGTAAATCTGATCACACAGGAGAATTCAGGAGTAGTTGAATGAGAAGTTGTCCCCCTTGATATATAAATTGACGTGTTCCTTGTTTTCATATTGTCACGCTGTTTAATTATTCCTCCACAAATAACGTCGACAATCATTTGTACGAACGCATTTAACCATGCTCAATACAGACACCAAACAAATTAGACATCCAAATATCGCCACCAACGTAACTGTTGGTTAATTTGCGAATTTACGTGACGTGTTTTGTACTGTTGGAAAGGAAACTCCACGCAATTCCATATCACCAACATAACACAACGATTAATCAACCTGTAAGCGCATGAACATGGTGCACACAGTGCAAATTGAGTATCTACGATCCAGACCGAGACGTCTGAAACAGAGTTGTCTCGAATATTATCAGACTAGCTTATAATTCCACTAACGATTTCTGGCAGGCTCCAGCGGAGATATCACACTCAAATATGGTTTTTGTATGACTTTGCAATCAAAGATGAATGGAGCATTGAGGTTTGAATGGCATCATCTCTTACAGAATTTTGTCACCACCCTTCGCATTTTAGTAAAGATTCATCAAAAATAGATACCAAGCTCTGCAAAATGGTGTTGTCAAGGAACAGCAGCCAAGGTGTCTGGAGAGCTGGGACGTGGGTTGGTCAGTTGTTAGCAATTTAACAGTTTTTTTTTATATTTTGAAAGGGGGCGCCACTCGTATTTGTTGAAACGAAAAATAAGAAAACCAAGTTTGGTCAAAATAAGTCTATTAAACTTCAAGAATCATTGCTCACAGGGCATTAAAGTTTGAACTGGAAGAAACCAGTAAAAGTACTCAGCAGTAAACTTTTCATGTATTATGTGACCCAGTAATGAAATTTATTTAGCCTAGTGGAGGTACCTACCTCGTGCAGCTGCAAAGGTTCACATGTCAGGCCCACTTATTATCCCTTCTAAAAATCAAGACAATGACTCTAGATTTTACCTTATATATGATACTCAGCTTTTAGCTACAGAACCCTGTTTTATAATCAACCAAAACTATATAAAGAGAAAATTATAGGAATTTCCTAGTGATGAGCACATAAATCTAGTGAACTATTATAAATCCATAGGTGAATAAAAACAATTTTATGAATTTAAAAAAAATGGAACAAGCTCACCAGCTTACTGGAACCCATGTGGTGCACACATGGCCCTCAGCCCCCAGTGCAGTCCAACTTCACCACAGCATTGATTGGAGTACTATGCTGCGTAAACCCATCTAGAAGACAGTAAGGATCACCAGCCACCAGTGCTGGAGGTCGGTGAAGAGGATGATGAGCCTGAGTTGTCAGGCTATAGGACAGGCCTTGATGGATGATACCATCACCAAAATGACTGCCACTACCATGATGTATGAGCCGGGTAAGCCAGTCGAAATCGCCAAGTTTCAGCCGAGTGAATGTGCCAGGATTGCGCCAAGTAAATGTGGGGAACGGTGTATCAATTTGGGGCCACGCGGTATCTCGTGGAACTCGAGGTACTCGTGGAAGCCGATAGATCTACATGGATAAATGCAAATGTTTCACACACTGCCTTATGAAAAATGACTCTACAGACTCACCTTCCACTGGGGAGCGGCAAAAATGCCTCTCTAACCACCATTGTGGCGTCTATCGTTCTAGTAGAAGAAGGCGGATGACCCTTCCACCAACTCCAAAAGAGCCGGAAACAGACACCAAAACTATTCAAAAAAACAACATCCACGGCCTACTTTGCATATTGCGCACCCACGCTACTAGGAATGCTGAAGCACGTGATCAACAGACCATTCACGGTTTGACACCTGTGTTGGATCTTGGCCAGTTAAGTAAAAGCTTCGACTCACGTGATACTTAATGTCAATTGACAATCCATGATACCTGACCATGACTTTCATTGAAAATTCAAATCGACCTGACTTCCGGAGTATCGGGTACCAATTCGAAGAGGTCCCGAACGGAACGGTACTTGGAATAGGAAGAGGACCTAACGTGACTTATGGCATTGACATGAGACGAATCGACTTTGGAATAGTTGGAATTTATCATGTGAGTAGTGACAGACAATGAAATAAAATTAAACAATCACTAATTTGAAAATAGCTTTCCAAAAAATTGGATCAGGGAAATTAAGGAAAGTAATGGGGCCTGCACGACTATGCTAGTGAGTACAGAACTTCGGTGAACCCAAATAGGTAATCCATGATTCCAACTAATAACCTGTTTTGCTTTCAGACTACTCTGGACTTTAGCTTGCCTCTTGGATTTGATCTACCTGCACCAGGGATACATGGACTGCACTGAGGTGAGTTATGCCCAAAACTGTATATACAATTTTTAGTGTTTGTTCTAACTTTCAGTCACGAAATGTTCCCAAAATATAAGCAGCGAGCCAACCAATCCAACAGGCACAAGAACATGATGAAATACCCAAAATTGTCATAAATATAATGTGATTCACATCTTGTAAGATTTCCTAATAAAATGTGAACTAGAAGTCTAGCTGTTTACTAAGGATGTAGTTGATATAAATTTGAGCACAAAAAGGGGAAGCTGTATCATTCTGATACTCAAGTTGAGATAAAGGTGAATTTTCATGTTACAATTTCCAGAAGATCTTGCTAAAATTACAGCATGAGGAACCAAAAACCTTGTTTAATTCAACGCCACAGAAAATCAAACCTGTATTTTTCCTAGAAAGGCAGAACTCAGTATGCCTGATATCCCAATGTCTGGTACCACCATTTTCACAGAGTCCTTTAACTCCTTTATATCTATGATCGGCTTTTCCATCAGCTATTCTCTTTCACGGGAAAATTATGTCAGATTCATCGTGAAAGCTGCTTCACAAGAACTAGGATTTTTATCCACCTCCTGATCTACAAAACACAGATACAGTCTGTTTCAGAAAACTGTTCGCACATATGGTATTCAGCACCCAAACATTCGCTGATGCTATTCATACAGAGAAGAGCCATTCGTCCGATGGGTGATGTTACACTCACTAAATCTCTGACTTCATTGAAACACCGTAGAAAAGTACTGAAGGTAGACGATCTCTCAGATTTCAATGGATAACTCCACGGAAAATGTTCTTCAGGAATATATGCAATTATTCCATCACTAGCAAAATTACAGTCACACTACCTCGACAAGCCCAGTATGTCGAAAGAACGGCAAAGCTTTGGAGTTCTTTCGACACTTATACTTAGTTAATCTTCAAAAGTGAAAAAAACATTCGAATACATATCCCCTATCCCTATCCTCCCTATAGGTACGCACAATGTATTACGAAAATTAAAGAAATTGCCTTTCATTTGACCAAAAGATGGAAAAAGTACCGACCGAGGGCAATAATCATGATAATCATAATAATAATAATACACGAAGAAAACACGAATAAAACGAATCTTTTGCATCATCAAATCATTGTATGAATATTGTTGTATTGAGGATATTTTTAAATACTGTCTGTAGGTTAATCGAGGAGGTGGTATATTCATTATTCAAAATTTTTTGGGATTTTCTCTCCTCGTTTCTATAAAATAAAAATATGAATATTATTTCAATATACGTGTAGTAAGGACAAATCAGATGATTTGCCCCAAAATGTCACTGCGTTTAAAGAATTTTCCTATCAGAGAGCCTAAAAGAAAAATTCACTAGCTTGTCAGTGACAATTTGTATTGAAAAAATTTTTGGAGAAAGGAAATAAAGGTATATAGAAAAAATATCAAATTTTCACTTATCCCGAAACGTCCAAAGATAAGTGAAAATTTGATATTTTTTCTATATACCTTTATTTCCTTTCTCCAAAAATTTTTTCAATACAAATTGTCACTGACAAGCTAGTGAATTTTTCTTTTAGGCTCAGGAAAATTCTTTAAACGCAGTGACATTTTGGGGCAAATCATCTGATTTGTCCTTACTACACGTATATTGAAATAATATTCATATTTTTATTTTATAGAAACGAGGAGAGAAAATCCCAAAAAATTTTGAATAATGAGGATATTTTTGTTGAATCGAAAAACTCTTGATCATTACGAATAAACTGCTTGATCTTATGAAGGATAAAGTTTAATTGAGGTAAAAGTATACTCTTCTGAAGTAGTCCATGCTCGAAGTAGAGGGGGATGATCAAAGAGAAAAAACTCAAAGTCGAATCGAGTTGCTTGAATCGACGATTTTATTCGTAATCTGGACATGACTGTTAGAATCTGAATGAAATAGAAATTTCCAAGGGTTACCTTTTGGATACTTTTTGATCATGTCACGAACTGCCCAACTCCACAAAACATCGATTCGTATAATTCTGAGGGTAGTAAAACTATATCCAACTCCAATTTTCCCAGAGTTATCCATTGATTATTGAATAAATGGCGATGAACTGGGTGATAAACGTATATTGGGAAATCCTGCTTAGGACAGACACTATATCCTTCAGATACTCGTTCTGAAAGATAGATTTGGTCGTAAATTGGAATAGGTGCAAGCTTGCGACTTTGGGAAATCAATACAGGGTGCGCCTCTTAAAATGGAACCCCCCCTCAACTCTTTTGTTTTCAGAGATGTGAAGAAATGTTGTATCAAAAAGTTGTTTGAAACGACCCAAACTTTTCTTACGTGAAATTGCTTCATATACAGGGTCATTCGTTTTTCCGAAAAGGACATTAACTTTGATTTTTTCAATGGAACACCCTATATATTTTTTGACATGTCGATAGAGCCTTCTTTTCTGATTAGAAGAATATATATGAGTTGCATATTTGGATGAAAAATAATTGAGTTATTGATTATCAAAGTTTACCAAAATACCGAATTTTCCATTCAAACTGTCTATTCATATTTTTTTATATTGAGATTGAACGATTTCAATTTCATAATAAACAATACCATGACATTACCATGGATCTTGAACAATATATAAACGTTATTTCAAAGCCCGCTATATTCAACTTATGAAGTGGAGGTTCATAATGCGATATTTTGGTAAATTTTGATCATCAATAATTCAACAATTTTTCATCCAAATATGCAACTCATGTATATTTTCGAAATTAAAAAGAAAGGCTCTATCGACATGTCGTAAATTATATAGGGTGTTCCATTGGAAATATCAAAGTTGATATCCTTTCTGGAAAAACGAATGACCCTGTATATAGAACAACTTCACGAAATAAAAGTTTGGGTTGTTTCACACAACTTTTTTATTTAACATTTTTTCATATCTCTGAAAATGAAAGAGTTAAGGGGGGATTCCATGTTAAGAGGCGCACCCTGTACATCTACTGAACCACGAGGAATATTTCGCGTTCCTATACACTACTGTGTGTTTCATGGAATCTATGATGAAATCAAGAAATGAAGGACTTCGGCATTCATTATCCGAAATAATGATCCTCCACCAAATTCACGAATAAAATTTTTAATATATTTTGGCGAAGGCTCAAACAAAACCGAAGGGCAGATGGCTTTGCCAGGTCCGTGATGACTTTATTGTAGTTCCAGTTGATTACTCTATCAGAAATTATTTACTTGATTCTGTGTTTTCCTCCTCTTTGAGCCAAAAATCATCCACAACACTATGGAATACTATGGACTATTACCACTGATTACTGTATCAGACATTATTGACTTGACTTTGTGAATTCCTCCATTCATTATCCGAAATAAGGAACCTCCACCAAATTCACAAATAGACATTTCATTTATTTGGCGAAGGCGCAAACCAAAGCAATGGACAAATGGCTTTACCAGGTCCGTGATGAATTTGGTAGTTCCACAGATTACTGTATCAGAAATTATCGACTTGACTTTGTGTTGTCCTCCTCTCTCAAACAAAAATCATCCACTACACTAGGGAATACTCTCGACTATTACCAAATCGATTACCACAAATTGAATTCACGCAAAGTTGAGAGAGGATATGGAGGTAGATGTATCTCCATTCTTCTCACTTCATTTCGTATCGTCATAAGTCGAAAAATATATCCTTTCCTCTCTTGGGGATCTCTTTCGTCGCGAGAGATTATTGAACAGCAGTCAAAGCAGAGAAATCATGTGTTCATTGCTATCAGTTTGCGATAAATCGAAATGAATATCATATAATATTCATAATCAACTTGTCACTCAATTGAACAATTATAACAGAATGAAGCATCATATCGGTCAACGTTGTCAATGGATATCTTGCCTGAGGAATCAACAACCTTCAATTCAACGCCATCAAAACTCAAGCCTATAGTTTCTCTAGAAAGGCGAAACAGAGATTGCCTGTTATATATCTATATCTGGTAACACCATTCTCATGAGATCTACTATTCAGAGTGTCCCATGACTCTATGGTCATAGCTCAAGCGTATATTCCTTGACAATTTCAAATCGAATGTGCCTCTAACACTTTTGTCTCACAATCGATAGTTGAGGAGTTATGAGCAATTGAATAACAATATTTGCTCACCAGTATATTGCAAGAGGTGGTACAGTACTTTGGCCAACGAGGTCACCTGACCATATTTCCATTTTACTATTGTTGACTCATGATGCCACACCCACTAATTCTTTGAAATCATTTGATCCTCGTGAGAAAATCGGTAACATTTCACTTTTCTATACATACTTTCCCGTTACCACGGGAAATGTTGCTCAGAAATATCTGCTATCATTTTGTTACTAGCAATACCAGTCAGACGAACTTGACAAGCCCGGTCACCAAATTTTTTTGGCGTCAACCATGAGATAGGCCAAACAACTCTTTACCAAATTCCGTTTGTCCATAAAACGACGAAGTTTTGGAATTCTGTACCAAAGGAAGCATTCCCAAAAAGTTATGATCTCCAAAAAGCTGATACCTACCTCCTTTCTTTATCTTGCCTACCTACGCAGAGGTATCGTTCAGATAATGATAATGATAATATTTATATTCAACGATGCCGTACATAAATTCATTCTATATAGCCTTGTAGGAACAATATGAGCTTCTGTATCTCAATAATCATCCATCCAAAGCTATTTAACAACTCTTGACCTACGATTCTTTCGATGTCAACAGAGCTTCGAGAAAAATTCATCTCGGAATTTGATACGTATCCACCATAAGTCGATTCGTTGGAGGACTTGGTCAACATGCATTAACGTCTACTTTGAGTGCTTTCAGTAACACAATATCAGGAAACCGCATCGAATTTCGATGTTGTTCTTTTTTTCCGTGAATGCAACTCGATACAATCTCAATATCCGTTCCGATGTTTACGTGGTTTCTTCGATGTCCTGGAGAGAACAGATTGCTCTTTGTTTGAATAAGATCTTAGCTGCAAGCTAACCTGATGATATGAAGAAGCGAACGTTTGGAAGTTGAAGGAAGGTCTGATAAGGATTTATCCATTCAATATTATCGATACTTTTTTAAATTTTCTACTCAAACGAAGGTCTGACGTTCATGGGATGGTCAGTGTTAATTACCCACAAATACACTTTCATGATTTTGATATGTAATTCGACACTGATCGGAGTTTTGAAACGTCTCACTCCACGTAACTAGAGTTCCTGTATGTGCTTGACACTGTTATTTCGATGTTTTTTGTTTTAAGTTCTTTGAAATACTTCCTTTGGCGAAAAAATCCAAGGTTTTGCCGCGAGTTTTGACATATTTTGAGGCTAACGACAAAAGGCTGTGCTAATTGGACCTGTCAAGTGTACATCTGACTCTGGTTATTCCTCGTGATGGAATGATGGAGCAGAGATCACCCACCATGGAGATCATGGTCGATCATCTGATGATGAAACAGCAGCAACATCCTGGATTGACTGACTCGAACAGATTTCACATCCCTGTTCAACCAAGAATTCTTTAGGTCATCTTCGTATACGAAGTCTTATAATAATTTTGTGAAAACATATAGTCACTTTGTGGAACTCTGATGTACCAGATATTGATGAATCTATATCGAAAAATCGGATATATTGTTCGTGTATCGCTTCTGCGAAGTTGAAATCTCAAGTCGGAATGTGAATGTCCATGCGTAGTTGAGAAATGATAGACGACTGAATAGCTCCTAGTGGATTTTGAACCACTTCTTGGGTACCAAGATACGAGCAAGGTATTATCAGAGCACGGAACAAGAACGCTCAACGAGTGCACCATTTATGTGAGGAATTGAAAATGATCTTCCGATGGCCGAGTTCGAACGAACAATCTCCTTTAGCATGTATGTATGTCTCGGAGAACCCACCACTATTGTACAAATGGAATTGTTCCATACGAAAGAGGAGTATGTTCCATTGGTTGAAATTCATCAGTTTCTACCTCATTCTGAACTTTTGTGATAAAAAAATATTCAACTGAACGTATTTACATATATACCTACATATAATAGACCCATCGCATAGGAATATTATATATATTCCGTTGATATATATGTACATATCAACTTGATATCGACCTCCATTGAGGTCCTTCAGCCTTATCATTCAATATTCCGAGAAGGATTAATTTTCTAATCAATTTATCGTATCCTTCTACCCACTCGAGGAGACGCTATGCACTCTCATACAAAAACAAAGACAGAGAAATATATCCGGACGTACTCTTCCCAGGACTTGTGGAGGAAGGAAGATGCGAGGATCCTTCATCTAAGCGAGAAACCAATGACGAATGAATATCGAGTGAGCTGCCTGATCAGGTTACTTGATATCTTCCCGATATTTAGCCGTTATTGCGAAAAAAATATTCTTGTCCTTATCTGGCAAAACATATGATTCGCTTCGAAACCGTTCGTGGTTATGTTAGATTGTCACTGCTTTTCTAGTGTACGCACTCTCATATACAAATAGCGTCAAAACAGCAATGTCAAGTACATTAAGGAACTCTACACGTGAATAGTTATGTTATAGTAAACGACATGAAAATAGATTCAATCCTGTCGTGAGATTATTTAGTTAACTGAGACGCAAAACGTCGATGTTAGCTTTGAGCGTCGATGTTAGCTATGATCTCGGGACAGGAATAAAATGCCCTACCAAAGTTTGTATACTATTTTATTCATAACTATCTGAGGACAGGACAAAATTCTTACAGTCGACTCCACGAAAGCTATACTTTATTGTAAGCAATCTTACAGAGACATGTTTCGAAGCTCTAAAGCTTCATAATCAGCGTTATTGTTACATAGGAGTACTGTTCTGGAGGAAAAAAGTTATGTTCACATAATTATATTATTGGAAAATGTTTTAGAAAAATTATTTAAAGGTTGAATGGGGACCGCAATTATTGCGGAACCCCTTTGCTGCTGCTTTGCTGTATTTATACCTCCAGCATGTGTTTGAAATGCCGAATCTGCCGGAATCGGTAACAAATCAGGTATATATGCATCCCAACTCGAAAAAACAACCGTACCAATATATTGTTCATTCTTGATGACCTATAGTACATCTTCTTCAATTTCAAGGAGCTTGAGTTCAGCTTCTAGGAGCTGCATTTGTTGCCAATGTTTTTGTCAGTGATATATACTTCAATTCAGGAGCTGATTTTGTTATTGAAATTGACGACCTTTGTGTCGGTCAATTCAATCTCATCATGAGGACCTGTTTTTCATTCGAATTTTGTCTGGTCAAAAGAATACGTATTTGTGCTATCGAATCTGCAAATATTACCGTGTCCTCCATGTATAATGTCATATATTCTACTAAATTCACGAATATCCGTTGGAATATATGTATAAAATTTCATGAACTCCAACTCCAACAACCAACTATTGAGTATCGCTTTCGAAAATCATGAATTTTTCCATCACATTCATCGATATCAAGTAAGTATTCAATTCATTTTTGTTTCAAAATCCGAGAATAAACTCACCTCACATTATAAAATAATATCCATCACTTCCAATCTTTCAATTTCATTGAGTTATTTCAGTTCTGACTGAACAAAATGTGAAACAAACACAAATCACTCTAGCAACGTACCTCACTTCAACTTCCGCTTCAAAATACTTCAGTCGTTATCAAAGGTAAACAATCAACCTGCATTAGATAACCTCAATTTCCACCGCAGTCAATCAAACATTGCGTCCAAGTGTCATAAAACGCACCACTCGTCTTGCTTGTTTTCATAGGCGCCTTGATCGTTTGGATTACGCGTCGCACGAGTGAAAAAGATTATTTAGTTGTCTGAATACTCCACTGTGTTTGGCCCGATAATCGAATGAAGGTGAACAATATCATTGTTCGAGTCAAAAAACTATTGCTGGTCGTGATTATTCAGAGATAAGTTATCCATCCCGAGAATAACAAATGAAATACATATTAGGCAAGTATGTGAATCTTGAAGGCTTTCCTGATCGAAACAAAAATGTTCAACTATAATATGCTGTATTTATATCTCCAGCATCGGTATGAAATGCCAAATCTGCCGAATTCGAAAATAAATCAGATATGCTTCCCAACCCAAAAAAACAACCGTAACAATATATTGTTCATTCTTGATGACCTATAGTACATCTTCTCTAGTTTCAAGGAGCTTAAGTTCAGCTTCTAGGAACTGAATGTGTTGCCAATGTTTTCGTCAGTAATATAAACTTCAATTCAAAAGCTGATTTTGATATTGAAATTGACGACCTTTATGTCGGTTAATTCAATCTCATCATGAGGACCTGTTTTTCATTCGAATTTTGTCTGGTTGAAAGAATACGTATTTGTGCTATCGAATCTGCAAATATTACCCTGTCCTCCATGTATAATGTCATATATTCTACTAAATTCACGAATAGTCGTTGGAATATATAAAATTTCATGAACTCAACCAACTATTGAGTATCGCTTTCAAAAATCATGAATTTTTCATCACATTCATCGCTATCAAGTAAGTATTCAATTCATTCTTGTTTCAAACTCACCTCACATTATAAAATAATATCCATCACTTCCAATTTTCCAATTTCATCGAGTTATTTCAGTTCTGACTGAACAAAATGTGAAACAAACACAAATCACTCTGGTCACGTACCTCACTTTTGAAGTACTTCAGAAGTTATCACAATCCTCAGAAGTAAACAATCAACCTGCATAACCTAACCTCAATTTCCACCGCAGTCAATCAAACATTGCGTCCAAGAGTCATAAAACGCACCACTCGTCCTGCTTGTTTTCATAGGCGTCTTGATCGTTTGATGTACGCGTCGCGCTACGTCCGCACGCGGGGGAAATTCTCAACGCGCGTACACGGCAGACTGTCCCGGATAAAGTACCGGAGTCCGGAGCGACACTGACGAGTTCTACTGAGCGCCGCCAGGAGCGCCACCACGATGCCGAAAATCGTTACTGTTCGCGCAGGAATCTTGGCACTGGGTGTTGCAAATTTATCACCAGCAATGTGACGATTGATTGTAATTGCGAGGTTTATTCTCCTAGTGCGGTTCTTTACTTCTGGCTGCGACGGTTTTTCTTCTACATGTTCTGCTCGAGTTCAGTCGGTGTCGGTTTATTTTTTGAGTATCGATTCGGGTGAATGAGGCCAACGAAGCTGCAGTGTAGAATTCATGTTTTTGAGATGCCTACTCATATCAATCTAATTTGCTTTCAATTCAATTGTCAACCGATTGGCATTCCAGTATTGGGGTGATAACTGGAGTGAATTGTAGATCGTCGAGAAATATTGAAGACATATTCACTTAGTATAATATACTCACCCCCAAGTAGAGTTTTTTATCGGCACCACAGGGCATTGAAGTGCATCACTAGGGAGAGACACTCAGTATACAATATCTCAATTTACCTACCATGAAAATGCTTCCAATTCGAAGTATTTGTTCTTCTGGTCATCTTGGATTAATTATTAACATATTAGCCAAGAATTCACATGTGGCGTCAGTGAATATGGGTTAACAAATTCTCATCGACAAAGTCATACAAACATACATACATAATGAATAGGATATACCTAATATCACAGTATCTATAGCAAGAAAGTGATGCAATAATCATACTCATACTAATGGAATGGATCAAACGTGTATGTACTAAATTGATAACATAATCCTGAATGAATAAAAGTATTTCGTCAGGAGCTATCATGTCATCAAAAAATCAACTTGAATTATTCCAATCGTCAGCTTGATATTCTTGAACATGATGAAATGTTTCTTAGATGAGATGTTGTCTCACAGGTCGTCTGAAATGAATTGAAGATGCAACATTTCTGAAATCGACTGAAAGATGGTTATATAATTCAACAGCATTATGAATCAATGACTTTCTAGTTAGGCTCGTCGATCCCAATCAGCACCAGACATCTTAAAGACGTACATTTTACGACTTACTTACGTCTTTACGTCCAGGGACGTATAAAGTACGTCTTTAAGATGTAAATCCATGTACATCTTAAAGACGTACACGAATTTACGTCTTTAAGAACTACATTTCAGGTCGTATCCACGTCGTTCCTCCCATGTCGTATAGAAGACGTCTTAAAGACGTACATTCCAGTACGTCAATTCGACTTATAGAACAATAATGTAAGTTATTCTCTGAAGAAAAACAAAATGTCATCTCTTCACGTTTTTTATATTCAATTGTTCAGTTTTTTCTTATGTTCAACAAAAGTGATGTTTTTGAATTTTTTCGTCCGACATTTTGGAGCCTTCGTGTTAGATTCTCGAATTTTCACAAAAAAATCATATTCTCCGACCCCAAAAGTCCCATAGTACCTAATCAATTTTGAATAAAATCGGACTATAATCACAAAACTCGTCCTCCATTTTGAAGCCGACATCTTGGATTTTTCATTTTCGACAAAAGGAATTATAATCTCTGATTCCGAAATCCTTCAGATGCCAATTTTGAATCAGATCAGACCATAATCAGAAAACCATATGCCACATTGGATTCACCATCTTGAATATTGAATTTTGATTCGAATCGGAACATAATCAATGAGAAAATCGTCCGCCATATTGGATCCGCCAGTCTGCTTTTTCCATTCAATAATAATATCACAACTAATTGTCACCGGAATAATATTTACTTGCCAAATTTCAAATCAATCGGACGATTTAAAGTGAGTCAAATTTAACTTGCACGTTTTGATTACAAACAGACACAAGGACATGTTAAACTAAGTAAAAGCTTTTTATGTGATATATAGAACAAACAGAGTAACAGAAGAAGTGAATATGGTATAATCATCGAAGTCAAGCAACAAAGAGCGCGGTTAGTACTTGAATGGGTGACCGCTTGTGTCTACCGTTTGATGAAGTCGTTTATTTCCCTTTTTTTGTGCACTTGTTGCTAACTTCAGTGCACAGGTGAAAATCAACTGAAACTATGTGATTTTTCCGTAATTTGAAAGATCAATTTGAGGTCATGGACCAAAAACACCTAGAAAAGACGTCTCAAAGACGTACATATTAGTGGAAAATGTACATTTTAAAGACGTCTTGAAGACGTCTCTTGGGCGTAATATGTACGTCTTCAAGACGTACTTATGTCCCGACATGTACGTCTTAAAGACGCCTTTAAGACGTACTCTGGCTGATTGGGATGGAATGGGGAGTCTTGAATTGTTGTTTTGGCGAGTAGAACTTACAACCGCATAATATGACGATCTATTGTTGTGAACTAAACAAACTGTTTCAAGAATGAAGAGGCATGGAAGTTTTAGGACTTTGTGCTCTGAGAAACGAGGATTGCATGATACTCTAGGTGCCACTTTGTAGAGTCATCGAATAGCCCTCTTCTGGAGGATAAAGATCGATTTAAAATTCTGTTTACTGCGACGTGCAAATGCCCCAGAAAGGTATTCCATATCTCATGTGTGACTCAAACAGAGCATGGTATACTGATTTGGACGTGGCCATGCCTAGTTCTCTAGATACTATCCGCAACGCATAATACCCAGACGCAAGTTTTTCATTCAGAAGTTTCACGTGATTATCAGAGTTGAGTTTGTCATCCAGATGAATACCAAGAAATTCAACTGCGTTCTTCTGTTCAATGAAAACTTCATTTCCTAACTGTATGTCTCATAGATGACATTTGATCGACAGGAGGCTAGTTCTACCTATATATTGAACGACTGCAAATTTGAATCACACCACCTTTTCACAGCGGAATCAAGTCCATCATTTCGAAAAAATCATTTTACTGTGAAACAACACTTATATGATAATAAATGGACACTCAAATAGGGGCCAAATGATTATCATTAGTGTTATTATAAAGATGGAATGATACTCATATCAATATAATTTGCTTCCAATTTAATAGTCGAATGATTGGCATTTCAGTATTAGGGTGATAACTGAAGTGAATTGAAGATCGTCAAGAAATATTGAAGACATATTCACTTTATATTATACTTACCCCCAAGCAGAGTTCTCTATTGACACAACAGTGCATTGAAGTGCATCACAAGGGCGAGACACTCAGTACACAATATCTCAATTCAGCTACCATAAGAATGTTTACAATTTGAAGTATTTGTTCTTCTTGTCAACTTGGATAATTAGTTAACAGAGTTGCCAAGAATTCACACGGTGGCATTAGTGAATAAGAGTTCACGAATCACGAAACGAAAACTATAAACCGTCAGTTCTTCTGAAGAATTGTTGGCTAGAATTCTTGTGAATTTTGAAGCAGCTAATGAAATCATACAAATCGAATGAACACATTTACACAGTGTCCAAGATAAATATACGACGAAATCCAAATCTTTGACACCTTGTATACGCAATACTCCATATAACTGTTTAAATCCAAGCTTTTGCGACTATAGTGAATAGTGAGGAATAGTTCAAAATGTAATCCAAATTGGAAAAACTTTATTTTGTGAAACGTCACAAAAATGAAGAATGTCGTCAAGATGAAACATCAAACTCCATAATGCAATTATTGTGAAGAGGACAGAAAGTGAAAATCTCTGAACGGAATGGAATCACTTCAAATTCGATGCCAGTTTGCAGTGTGCCATTCATCGCCCTCTATAAAATAGATTCATTCTCATTTTCATTTCCCAAATTCAAGATTCTCAAGAACATTGAATGGACTCCATCCATTGATTATTCCGGAAATTATCAACTATGACTTTGAACTCCAGGTGTCTCACTTAAAATATAGTGGGGCACTATATAATATTCCTGTTACAATAACCATATTTGTTGTTAATCTTATCACTGAACGAGAACTGACTGGGATGAGTTGTTTCTTTGAACTCAATATATTTTAATTCTTCCAGATTTTTTGGGATATTCCATTCTTGTTTTCATGAATGAAAATACGGGTATGAGTCAATTGATTGAAACCCCCATGAATCACTGATATTTTTACTTTTGTGAATTAAAGACGAATCAAAAGTATATTATGAGAAAATTCTAGCTGTCTCCACGATACCTCCGTAGAGAAACGGTATGGAGGAAATGTGGAGAGAATAGCTATTTCTGGAACACTCGGACGAGCATAAATAGTAATGAAATCGTACGGCCTGCTCTAGAACGGCGTGGTCTGAGCCCTCGAACTGATGCGGAACGATCTGATGTAATATCACTGAATTCAACGGTCTCTCACAATAGCCGTTTCACGTTTTTATTTTCATTCATCATCGATTTATCAGATAGAGATGAGAATATCACAATACATTTCATTGGCTCTCTACAGGGTGACGATTTGAAAACAAGCAGCACTTAATATTTCTTCAACTGATTACATGGGAAGGTCTCGTTTGATCCAATTTTCGATTCGCCTAATTTTTTGTTCACCCACCGTCTCCGAACATACCCGAAAGATGGTGTGTTGTCAAATAATGCAAAAATTCGTCGGATCTAATGAAACGAGAATCAATGATAATAATAATAATAATAATAATAATAATAATAATAATAATAATAATAATAATAATAATAATAATAATAATAATAATAATAATAATAATAATAATAATAATAATAATAATAATAATAATAATAATAATAATAATAATAATAATAATAATAATAATAATAATAATAATAATAATAATAATAATAATAATAATAATAATAATAATGCATGCTCTGTGGATTGAACAACACCCAGAGCATGGAGCATTCACTGCTCAAAATCTGCGAGATTATGTATCTCACCTACGCGCTAGGCAATACGTGAGAGTCCCTTCTCGGCAGGAAGATGGTGTGGAGGAACAACAAGCTCCACCCATTCTGCCCGACAACGAGAGAAGGGACCGTGTGCTTCCTGAGGTGAACGAGATCAGGAACCGCAGGAGCCTACTCAACATTAAGGCCCTGCGGCCTCAAGACCTTGCAAGGATGGATGAATTACTTCGAGGCACACTTCCGGAAGGGGCTGACATCTGGCACATTAACTGTGCCGTGTATGACGTCGTTCGGTCCTCTCTACCGGAGAGACCTATACAAACGGTCTCACCGACTGAGAGGGCCGATCGGCGTGTACAAAAGATGGAAGCCAAGATCCAGTCGGCGAGACAACACACTTCCCGTATCCAGTGTGTGATGGATTATGTGAGGGCCAACAGGCCATTCACGTCGAAGGTGCGACGGATGGCCAATACATTGCGTCGCACCCATCACACACTCAATGAGGCAGTACTATCCACCATCAAACAGCACTGCCTCGAAAGGATACGGATGTTAGTGGCTGCAAAACAGTCACTAAAGAGGCGAGCGAGAGGGCTGGCGGAAAATAAACAATTCCGTGAAAAGCCCTCTCGCTTATTTCAACCGCCTCCAAGTGTGGTGAACAATCCGCCGACTGCTGATCAGGTGGAAACCTTTTGGAAGAGTATCTATGAGGTGAGACATCCATTCGACAGAGATACTCCAGCCCTGGCGCAGTTCGGTACCTTCTGCGGAAGATACCGAGAGCCCGAGCCCGAATTACTGCGCCAACCGATAACCACTGAGGAGGTTCGAGAAGCCCTCAAAGGCTCCAAGAACTTTGCTGCTCCTGGTCCCGATGGGATCAATAACTTCTGGTGGAAAAAGTTTCCCTCTACCCACCACCATTTAGCCAGTATATTCAATAGCTGGCTAAATGGGGAGCAGCAAATCCCTGAGTGGTTTATCGAGGGGCGAACCGTGCTTCTCCCTAAAACTGGAGATTTGTCCAATCCGAAGAATTACAGGCCAATTACCTGCCTGAATGCATGTTACAAGTTGTTCACACGCATCTTGTACATGCGAGTACTCCTAGTAGTTGACCCGGTTTACCAGCGGATTTTTGAGCAGCGTGGGTCGAAGAGAGGTGTCGCTGGCTGCAAGGAGAACCTGTTGATAGATAGAGCTATCACACAGGACTCCGTGCAGTACAAGCGGAATCTTTCTGTGGCCTGGATCGATTACCGAAAGGCATTTGACACAACGTCACATGAGTTACTCGTGTACTTGCTCAAGTGTCTTTCGGTACCCGATTCTATAGTGAGATGCATAGAACAACTGATGCTGGTCTGGAAGACCCGCTTTACCATAACATCAGGTGAAGCGAGAGTCCAAACAGAGCCAGTCATCATAAGGAGAGGAGTATTTCAAGGGGACTCCCTCAGCCCTCTCCTATTCTGCATCTCACTTCTGCCACTATCCGTTGAGCTCAGGAAAACCAGGGGATACAACTGCGGCCCACCCAGTTACCGGAGGCATAAGGTCACCCACTTATTCTATGTGGATGACCTCAAACTTTATGCCTCTGGTGAGAGGGATATGGACCAATCCCTCAGGGTGGTGCAGGAGTACACGCAGGCAATTGGAATGGAATTCGGGATGGACAAATGTGCAATGGTTCATCTCAAGAGAGGACGATGCGAGAACTACGACAAGGACGCGCAGCTCGTGGACGGAAGCATCCTACGCCACCTGGATGCCGGAGAGACGTACACCTACCTGGGTGTAGAGGAAACTCACATCCAGGAGGCACAACGGGTAAAAGACGCTCTCCGCAGCAAGTATCGGCAGCGGCTCCGACAGATCTGGTCGTCAGAACTGTCGGGGAAGAACAAAGTCGCTGCGACTAACATGCTTGCTGTTCCGATCCTACTTTACTCATTTGGAGTGATAAAGTGGACTCAAGTCGAGCTGCGACAACTTGACGTAAGTACTCGCAAGATGATGCATCTCCATAGGAGTATGCATCCAAATTCGTCCGTTCCACGGTTATACATACCTAGAGACCAGGGTGGCCGTGGACTCTTGAGCTTGGAGTATCTCCATAACAGAATGGTTCTGGATGGCGCCTGCAAAGTCATCAGGAGTTCGGACCCCCTTCTGCAAATGGTTAAATCCCATGAAGATGCAGGAGTAGGAGCTTTTCTTTTTAGGGCAGCACGTCGAGCAGCCGATGAATTGTCTCTGATTTTCGACTCCGAGCGCGAGGCTCAGGACTCAGTTACTGAGCTAGAACCCGCTCGGAGAAAAGCCCGCATCAAAGCTGCAGAAGTGAAAAAGCTCCTGCAGCTTCACATGGATAAGCCCATGCATTCGGTCTACTTCAAGACCATTGAAGACCGGGGCTTATCCAAAGAACTGACTTTCGCTTTTCTCAAGTCAAGCGGGCTTGAATCGGAAACAGAGGGGTTCATCATGGCATGCCAGGATGGGGTTTTCAACACTCTCGTCTACCGTAGCCGTGTCATGGGTATGGAGGTCCCTGACACAAATTGCAGGGCCTGCCGCAGGGCGCCCGAGACAATTATGCACCTGCTGTCTTCTTATTGCACGGTGTATGCAGTCTCGGCCTATATCCATAGACACAATGCGGCATTGCGAGTGCTCTATTATCACTTGAGGCACTCGTACGGAATAGACGAGACCCCAGTGCTGCCCTATGCTCCGGGGGATATTGAGTCCGTTGTGGAGAATGAGAGGTGCCGAATTTATTGGAACTTCTCATTCCCCACCCTCAGGCAAATACAAGCTAACAAGCCTGATGTAGTCCTCCTCGACCATCAAACCAGAGCGATGTTCGTGATCGAGTTTTCGGCGCCAGCCGAACCGAACATCGTTTTGAAGGAGGAGGAGAAACGGACTAAATATCGAGATCTTCTCTTCGATCTCCGCCGGCTCTATCCAGACCATTCTGTGGAATTGGTCATCCTGATTATCGGCTCCCTAGGAGGCACACGACACACGCTACTCTCGGAGATCCAGAAAATCCCAGCGTGCCGTGATAAGGCACACATCCTGGCTGGTGGTATGCAGAAGGCCGTCATACTTGGATCATTGCGTCTACTCATGGCACACGGTACTTGGTCCCAGTGATTACTCACCTCACAGGCTGTGAGGAGTAGTCACTGGATTTTATCCAGCACGACTCTGCGTGACGTCGGAGGCCGCAGGGTCGTGACTGGAATTACATGAACTTAAATAATAATAATAATAATAATAATAATAATAATAATAATAATAATAATAATAATAAATAATAAAACAACTGATGCTGGTCTGGAAGACCCGCTTTACTATAACATCAGGTAATGCGAGAGTCCAGACAGAGCCAGTCATCATAAGGAGAGGAGTATTCCAAGGGGACTCCCTCAGCCCTCTCCTATTCTGCATCTCACTTCTGCCACTATCCGTTGAGCTCAGGAAAACCAAAGGATACAACTGCGGCCCACCCAGTTACCGGAGGCATAAGGTCACCCACTTATTCTATGTGGATGACCTAAAACTTTATGCCTCTGGTGAAAGGGATATGGACCAATCCCTCAGGGTGGTGCAGGAGTACACTCAGGCAATTGGAATGGAATTCGGAATGGACAAATGTGCACTGGTTCATCTCAAGAGAGGACGATGCGAGAATTACGACAAGGACGCGCAGCTCGTGGACGGAAGCATCCTACACCACCTGGATGCCGGAGAGACGTACACTTACCTGGGTGTAGAGGAAACTCATATCCAGGAGGCACAACGGGTAAAAGACGCTCTCCGCAGCAAGTATCGGCAGCGGCTCCGACAGATCTGGTCGTCAGAACTGTCGGGCAAGAACAAAGTCGCTGCTACTAATATGCTTGCTGTTCCGATCCTACTTTACTCATTTGGAGTGATAAAGTGGACTCAAGTCGAGCTGCGACAACTTGACGTAGGTACTCGCAAGATGATGCATCTCCATAGGAGTCTGCATCCGAATTCGTCCGTTCCACGGTTATACATACCTAGAGACCAGGGTGGCCGTGGACTCTTGAGCTTGGAGTATCTCCATAACAGAATGGTTCTGGATGGCGCCTGCAAAGTCATCAGGAGTTCGGATCCCCTCCTGCAAATAGTTAAAACCCATGAAGAGGCAGGCGTAGGAGCTTTTCTTTTCAGGGCAGCACGTCGAGCAGCCGATGAATTGTCTCTGATTTTTGACTCCGAGCGCGGTGCTCAGGACTCAGTTACTGAGCTAGAGCCTGCTCGGAGAAAAGCCCGCATCAAAGCTGCAGAAGTGAGAAAGCTCCTGCAGCTTCACATGGATAAGCCCATGCATTCGGTCTACTTCAAGACCATTGAGGACCGGGGCTTATCCAAAGAACTGACTTTCGCTTTTCTCAAGTCAGGCGGGCTTAAATCGGAAACAGAGGGGTTTATCATGGCATGCCAAGATGGGGTTTTTAACACTCTCGTCTACCGTAGCCGTGTCATGGGTATGGAGGTCCCTGATACAAATTGCAGGGCCTGCCGCAGGGCGCCCGAGACAATTATGCACCTGCTGTCTTCTTGCACGGTGTATGCAGTCTCGGCCTATATCCATAGACACAATGCGGCATTGCGAGTGCTCTATTATCACCTGAGGCACTCGTACGGAATAGACGAAACCCCAGTGCTGCCCTATGCTCCGGGGGATATTGAGTCCGTTGTGGAGAATGAGAGGTGCCGAATTTATTGGAACTTCTCATTCCCCACCCTCAGGCAAATACAAGCTAACAAGCCTGATGTAGTCCTCCTCGACCATCAAACCAAAGCGATGTTCGTGATCGAGTTTTCGGCGCCAGCCGAACCGAACATCGTTTTGAAGGAGGAGGAGAAACGGACTAAATATCGAGATCTTCTCTTCGAACTCCGCCGGCTCTATCCAGACCATTCTGTGGAATTGGTCATCCTGATAATCGGCTCTCTAGGAGGCACACGACACACGCTGCTCTCGGAGATCCAGAAAATTCCAGCGTGCCGTGATAAGGCACACATCCTGGCTGGTGGAATGCAGAAGGCCGTCATACTAGGATCATTGCGTCTACTCAGGGCACACGGTACTTGGTCCCAGTGATTACTCACCTCACAGGCTGTGAGGAGTAGTCACTGGATTTTATCCAGCACGACTCTGCGTGACGTCGGAGGCCGCAGGGTCGTGACTGGAATTATATGAATTTAAAATAATAATAATAATAATAATAATAATAATAATAATAATAATAATAATAATAATAGTAATAATTATAATAATAATAATAATAATAATAATAATAATAATAATAATAATAATAATAATAATAATGATGCTCCATGTTCAGTGGCTGTTAATCTATGTCGTGGATACACTAGATTTTTATTCCTCAAACCATTTCCTACATAATTATTGAACAAGTTTTTATTTTTCACAAGAAAAATCAGACATTCCTGAATAAAAACTCCTATTACAGTAAGAATTTTATTCACTATAAATCTTCCTCTGCATGAAACTGCATTTTTTATATTGAGCATTGTTCGAAGCATTCTTTTTTGTAATATAAAGACCCTTTCAGTACAACTACTACCCCCATAAAATATTATCCCATATCTATAAATTGATTCGAAATTTGCAAAGTACACCATTCTCAGAACATTCAAATCTAAATAACTTTTCAGGACCCTCATACTATAACATGCTGAACTTAGTTTTTTACAAATGAATTCAATATAGATATCCCAGACGAGGAAGCTATCCAGATGAATTCCCAAAAATGTTGTGTTTGATAAAACATCAGCACTCCTATCCTTCAATTTGATGACATGTGGCAATTCAGATCTGGCATAATTGGTTTTGAAAATCATAACACTTGTTTTTGATTCATTAAGCACCATTCTATTCATCAGAAACCAATCTTTCGCATTATCAACAATCATTTCACATTCGAATATGTCGTTGGGCCAACTTTCCTTTCACTCAATTTTCCATGCGCCCAATTTTCAATTCACCCTATTTTAGATTCACCCAATTTCGGATTGTTGAAAAATGAATAATTATACATTCTAGGATGAGGGTTTATTTGAACGAGTCAAGTTGAATTATTTAAACAAAGGGGTCTCATTATTTGTTCTTTCGAGTGATTTTCCGAAAAATACACTCTTCAAGAAGGTTCATGTCGGCAGAATGAGGTTAGATTATTTACTTAGGCCGAGGAAGGTTAGATTGTTTGAAAAATGAAGTCTCTTATGTTCTCTCAAGTAATCAAGTATGCGAAAAATATACTGCCTAGGAAGAACGTCCATTTAGGCCAACTTAGGTAGATTCAGTTTGGTTAGTAAGGTTAGGTTAGGTAGTTTGGTAAAGGTAGTATCCTTCCTTAGGCAGAAAATAATATTTTTATTTCTTATATTTCGTCGAAATTCGGGTCGATCGGAATTTGGATGAATCTAATTCAATCGAATCGAAAATTGGGCGTATCGAAAATTCGGTGAATTGAAAATTGGGCGAATCGAAAATTGGAGGAATAAAAAATTGGGAGGATCGAAAATTGGGTGAATCGTAGATTGTGAACATCGAAATATGTACAAAACATATATATTACGTATATAAAAAAAATCTTAATTCAGATTTGGCAACAACGCATCGTTCGGGTATATTCGGAGATGGTAAGCGAATCGAAAATTGGGTGAATCAAAAATTGGACGAATCGAGAATTGGGCCGATTGAAAATTGGGTGAATCGAAAATTGGGCAGAACGCAACCTACCCGATTACACTATGGAATGGGGGACAATTTTATTTGAAGTTTTCATTATCATATTATATTCAACCCCTTCACCTTCAGGGCAACTGTCTGATAATACATGCACTAATATATAGGGTGAATCATTTGAAAAACCGAAGTTGATGTATTTTCTGTTTCTACCGGAAGTGCCGCCATCTTGATGATATCTTAATTAAAATAAACTCAACCGATAACCCCTGCATACAATTTTCTAGCGTCTGCTGTGTGGTTTAGACGAAACAGTCTGTATATTGTACAGAATGATTCCAAATTCGATATGAATATTATAGGTACATTTTGTTGGGATCAAAATGAATATTTTCTGTTCATATGTGATAAATCCTGAAGAGCACCCTCCTTCCGAACTCCAGTCAATGTGAGTTGAGAAAAAAATCTTCTGATGGAAATGTGATCATAATAACGGAGCTAGTGCAAGTATTTCAGTACCACACGCCTCTGGAATGACAGTCTCAAATGCGTTCCAACATACGATCACCTTCGTATGTACGCGTTTAATCCATTGCCTTCGAATACGATGTCAAGACTTCCCCTTCCGTTGATTACGATAATCTGGCAAAAGTTGTGTGAAGCAAATTCCGTTTTCTCAAATTTTTTATGGCCACAAGATCATGCTATTCAAAGTCAAAGTTCTTCTTTTTGAAATGGAATATGGGCCAATTATAGTGTGAACCGCCCTCCGACTCCCCCAAAACTGGGTTTCACATCATTTTCGAACCAAAATGGGAGTGAAGTACAGCTTGACCACGCTAGCTTGGCTCCTGAGAATTGGATGCGCCGTAGACCAGTCATCGCTGTGGGGCGAGAGCTCATTGTTGTCAAGGAACTCGTTCAGTGAACATTGGTTAGTACAGTACTGTACGTTTGTACACCCCAATGAAAGGGTGTAGTGGATCTTTGTCGAACAATTATCCTCTTTGTTTCTCGTTCGCGCATCTCAGGGACCAAGATATAATGGCCAAGTTGTAGGTATATCTGTTAGAATAGGGTCATGCCAATTTCTAGAAGATGACATCCGTTATTCTGGTCACAATTTCAGATAATCTTTTTTCTTACCTAACTCACAGTGACTGTAGTTCGGAGGAGGTCCATTTCAGTACACATATCTATATATTTCTTCAAGTTCTGGTTTCCACGAAAAGGGATATCCTATAATATTCAGAGAACATCGTGAGAACCAAGAGAAATGGGGTAGGAATTGGTGTTCTTCTTAAATTTCTGGAGGTTATATGCCTCGGAAAACACCTTCCTTGGCAATGTGTTCCAGAGCCTCGCTGTTCGTTGAATAAAATAGTCTTTGGAGAGAGATGTTCTGCAGGTCTCCAAAGTGACGACGAAGGGGTGCGAAGCCTCAACTCGACGGAGGCTGCCGAAGGAGGAACAATTGTTGATATTTCAGAAGAGCATCGTCCATGGAAATATCTATAAAATAGAGCCAGATCGCCAATTTTTCGTCGGTGTTCCAGAGAAGTGAATGAGTTTGTGAGCGAGGCATCACTCACGAGACGAATTGCTCTTTTTTGAACAGAATCCGACAGTTTCAGGATATGTTTGGGTGCGCTGCACTCCAAATATTGGAACAGTATATAGAAAAAAGTCTCATTTTGATTCTAACGCAACATGTCTACGAAATATTAACATCGAATTTTGAATCACCCTGTATATGACTTTGAATTATTAGGATTCCAATCTGACGTGACACTCGTATCAAGAGATAGGAGATTTACTAAAAAGTTCATTCAATATAAAATGTTGCCTCTATGACGAGCTCTGGGAGAAAAAGGCACATGCACACTTCCATTAAAAAATCATAAATATCCCCAGGCTCGTGTCGGTTCTCAGTGAATATGGGATTTCGTAAATCAAGAGCAAAAATAAATTGGGCGCCTAATAAATAACCACCTGCGGTTGAATTTCGACGACGTGGATAAAACATGGATTACACAACTTTATCAATTTATTGCTGAATGTTGGTGCCTAATTCCCTTCTTGATGTCATAAAATATTATATCAAATGGATATAGGAATTCTGTACATTTCCGATCTAAATAACCTTCAAATTTTTATGATGAGTTGATTATAAAAGTTTGTATATTGGTATATAAAAGTAGGTAACATATGGGAATGTAGTTAATCATCATGTAAAATGAAGAGGAAATAATTCTTAGTGAACGATTGTGGCTGTTCAATTCAATTAGTAGAAATTAACTCTCAGGCTGTTGTCATGTGTTCACTGTTATTTTTTTTATGTTCTGATTCCCACGAAAAGGGATATCCTGTAATGATCAGAGAACATCGTGAGAACCAAGGGAAATGAGGTAGAAATTGGTGTTCTTCTCAAATTTCTGGAGGTTATATGCCATGGGGAACACCTTCTTCGGCAATGTGTTCCAGAGCCTCGCTGTTCGTTGGATGAACAAGTCTTTGGAAAGAGATGTTCTGCAGGTCTACATAGTGACCACGAAGGGGTGCGATGCCTCAACTCGACGGGTTAATCTCACGAAGACTGCCAAGGGAGAAACAATAATTGTTGATATTTCAGAAAAGCAAATTGGAGTAATATACAATATATATAAACGCAACAATTGGTCCATCCAAGGGAATTACTTCCGGTACGTCCCAGGAATGTGCCTAATGAGATGAAAATGAAATTATCTCCAAGTAATAGTCTAGCGCAAACTAAGTTATTCTCTTTTTGAATATTGATTGTTTTCTCATTGTAGACCTTCCAGTTGGGCTGAAGATGGTCTTTCATAAGAATGAAACATGTCCCTTATGATTATGTAACAACATCATTGAAATTTGTGGAGATGACTTCGAGCATTCCTTCCTCCCTGTGAAAATTCACAACGCCAAGTTCATTTTTCAAAATAATTTTCACACTCGAAAAAATATGGAGGATTGATGGCGTACATCAAGAATGAGGCCTGCCAGGTCATGATTTTCCCACTTAACACCCTTTGATTCATCACTATACGAATTTCTAGCCTTATAGACACACCGTTCTATAGAAGGTTCACGAGCTCCTTGGACAACAATCTTGGTTTCATCAAGTTCTCGGATTTGAGAAGATGGCTCATTTTATAATAATTTCATTATACTCGAGGCTCTGTTGTCGAACCCAAGGGCTAACAGTCATAAGGATGAATTTGAATATGTAATTAGTATTTTACCAGGAGGTCCAGAGTTGACCAGTGCTTCCAGGCTCCACACATTATGATTCCTCTTGACCCCATTGAAAATGCGACCCTAACGCAAACAAACTGGACAGCGTCAGACAAGGTATGAACCATCGCCAGAAGTTGGGAAGTTATTCACATCCTGTCCCTCATCCCAGAGTCATCCCTCACGAGCTGTGAGACCCGTGTGGGTGTTTATACACGGGCCTGATGGCAGAAAGTTACATCAACCCGAAATCAGAACGGAAGCTGATATTCATGAAAACATCCAGCTTCGCGTGGGATCACTGAACAAGTAGGTAGTTTGACGCAGAATTTCATGAAAAGCGAAGACATTATAACAGGTACTCCAATATTTACTTCTCACTCAATGAGAAACTATCATTACAAGGGAGTATATATACAGTGTGGAGACCACAACTGCAATAGATGCGTTAGCAAGAGGTGAATATTTTTTCTGAAACTCCCCGATACATGTCAACGATTTAATGTTTTAAAACCCAGATATGCCTAATGTCCTATATGTAGGTCACCTATGCTCGCTCTATTTTTTTCTCTACTAGCTTCATCTTCCTATATGTAATGAAACTACGCATTTATTCCACATCAAATGATTATGGACATGTCGAAAATATTCACAGACTTGCTCCATTTGAGCTCAACAGCAGGTTTGAAGTAAGGTTATTTCAGAAAATGGGAGATAACGGTGTACGCTTGCTTGGTGAGTTATGATTTTATTCTTATTTTCATGTTCAAATCCAATTTATGGTCTCAATGATCACATGAATAACCTCTGTTTCATATGTCGTATCTTTGTCGACCATTCATGATATTTGTTTTTTATATCTCAGGTTTATTGTTGCCGTCCTACATATAGGACATTAGGCAGCTATATGACCTACAGTTAACGCATCTACTGAGTTGACAGATGACGATTCGTGCGAGAACACTCCTCAATGAACGAGTTGACAGGATCTGAATCTCGCGCTCTAGTTGAGTTGAATTTTTGACACAATGAAAGTCATGTTGGTGTTGATGATAGTCTCTCTTCAGAGGATGATGTGGTATTATCTGAGATAACAAAAACGATAGAGGAAGAAGGAATCCAAGGAAGTAAAGACAAGAAAATGTAAAATTAATAATTGGATAGTAGATCTGCCCACTATAGAATCCGATTATGAGAATACTATCGATAATGAAGGTTCAATTGGCCCACTTGGATTATTCTCAAAATTTTTGGACGAACCTAGTTTGGAACAGACACTTTGATGAAAGAAGGCAATATCTAGAAATCTGAGATGAAAATCTTCATCAGAGACTCAATGTTCAGTTGGTATATTCGAGTTCTATGCAGTAGAATATATTGAGAAAGAAAAGAAGATGGAAAAAATGAATTAGTCACTGAGGCAATCTCTGAAGACGAGAAGATGTTGATATAAGATATGACCGCCTTGGTCATTTTGTCATTTCACAAGTCAAACAAACACCTTGTGTCATCAAGAAAACTACTACGAGGTGCTCAAAATGTAATGTTAGACTCCACACAAAGTGTTTCATCATGTATCATCAAGAAACATAACCAGTTTCAATCATCATCCCTATATGTGCCTGATGTCCTAAATGCAGAACGGCCAGATTTAAGTACCTCCTAATAAAAGGAAATCATAAAATCCATATACTTCATTCATTTCGACCTCATTCAGATGGAATATCGAGCATTCAAAGTTCTGAATTCCTCAAAAATGATTTAGGCATATCTGGGTTTACCTTCCTTTTGCGACCAATATCGAGAATATTTTCATCCAGGTGTAGTGGAAACCACTATCAACATAATTCTTACAAATGTAACCTCATGGCTTGTAACCCCTCATTCGAAAGATGGTGGAAAGAGGAATCTGGCGTACAAGTCAAATTTTAGTTTTTCATACGTTGAAAGGTTGCATAAAATTGAAATCTGAAATATCAAAATCCATATTTTTTTCAACGTATCAATCGCCAGAATGTGTGTTGAACAATCGATGGAAATTGTTTGGCACAACTGCTATCTGCTATTGTATTCTAGTGTTTTTGAAAAGCAGCAGAACAGTTTTGTTTCTTTGCCGTATCCACAGTTTGAAACGAAGTGTTATTGCATACTGGTGGAAATGTCTATATCACCGTCACTAAAAGTCGAAATTTTGATTGAAATACGTTGGAAATATATTATACCTCGAAATTTTATTTTGATTTCATGCGACCCCAAAACGTACTGCGAACTGAAATACCATCAGTACGCTGAATTCCTTTGGAATAAAAATGTTGGGCTTGATTCCAGTTCCATATTGTTTGCCAAATGTAGGTGAATACATTCAAATGTTGATATGTCTTGCTGAAAATCATTCACTCCTTCAGTAGCGTATTTATTCCATTTGGAGTGTCCACCCTGTAGAGAGGTCTTCAGCATCATTGTGGAAATGATAATAAATTCGTGTACTGGTGGATGAAGTTGGGAGTATACGTATATATCCTTGATGAATATGGATGATAGAACAATGGTAACTAAAAATTAATTATTTGACTTCTTACTTTGATTCAATGATTAAACTCTTATATTCTTCTCTATGTATAACAAGATCAGATTTGTTCTCAAACTACCATGATTCTCCTCAGTATTCATTTTCTTGGTTCCAAAATGCCGGACTTTCTAAAGATACTGTTTTATCATCATCGATATATTAGCAATCTCATGCAGCACAGCTATGGGGTGAACGAAATTCAAGAGTTGATCATTTCATATAATATTCAATATCATTTTCCAACATTCGAAATTTCGATCATTATGACGAAACAGAGAAGGTATGTATCAAATATTCAGAGATCTTTGTGCTAAGTCCTGAAATATCGAGTGTTTCGTAGAGAAAGCGTTTTCCATAAACTTGAGTTTAGTCCTATCTTGAACATTGGGATAAATTGCTATTGTAGAAATTTGGTGAGATGGGTGAGGTAGGGTAACTGGGTAAGGTGGTCAGTTCAACATTTATTCACATCCACAACAAGAATCTAGAAATACAAATATGTCAGTGAGCCTGATTCGATATTACCCAGAACAATAAAAACCTGGAATTCGCCGATCATCGAAAAATTTTTCACTAATCTATTCATTATTTATCATTATGACTCCACAGCAATGATGCTCTTGTGTCAGCACTTAATCATCATCATTCTTTCATTTCAAACCTTTTCAAAGGAGTGCGATCTGCAAAAACACTCTTCAACCTCTATTCTGTCATTGCTTCACGAATATTTTCTGGATAAGGTAATTATGAAAGATATAATCAATGATGGTATGGTCGACCCTTGAGCTATCACTGGACATGTGAACTTCTATAGCAATCCAGGAAATATGCAAAACGCCTTCTACTATATAGCTAGATGTCAACTGAGTAGCATGAATATGATGATGGAAAACCATTAACATCATTTCGAAATTATGTAGAGTATTTTATTGTATTCTCGACATCATGATCGGAACACTTTTGGAGTGTAATTTTTTCATACTCAATAAATATTCTTCAATATGGATATGATTCCATAGTGAGAAATAACAATCAGACGGACTCGACAATCCCAGTCAAACATTATTTTGTCGTCAACCTTGATGAGATGACTGGAACATATATCTTCATCAAAACTCATCTGTTTATATAGAACAGCAGAGCTTTGGAATTCTATGTCAAGGAATGTATACTGAATAACTAATAACCTTCAAAAATCGAATGAAAATATTTAATACCCACCTTCTTTTTCTATCTAATAATAGGAATTTCCTCTCGTGCACGCAGATATATAGAGAATAGGACATTGAAGAAGATTAGATATTCAATTCGGAAAAAACTTCATACTAGATCTGGAAGTATTTTGTGAAATGAACTACACGAAGAAAAAGGAATTATTGTTGAATCAAGCAGAATTTGATTGAATAAAGCAAATATAAGTGTCATATATGCACGACCAGAGACCATCTTGACATAAGCAATTTGATGTCTTGTTTCGGAGCGAATTCGAATAATGAATCGAGTAAATATGTCTTGCATGAACTCTGGATCTCATTCAATCAAGAACATCCATCATGAATCGTTTATTATGAAGACTTATCGAATTATATCAAACAAAAACTTTGTTCGATTCAGTATAACAAGATAATGATTCAATCGAATATTTAGTTGATTCAATGAAATATTGGGTTGATTCAATGGAATATTTGGATGATTCAATGAAATATTTGGTTGATTCAATGATATATTCCGTAGATTGAAAAGATACTGTATTTCCATTCGACAAATTGTTTTGTTGAATGAAATTCAGTATAGATTCGGGAATTTTCTGAAATTTTACATTAATTGAATGAAATAAACTAGAAATATAGTTGACTTCCAGCACATATTTCCAGTCTTTACTCATCTTCAGCGGCTTGCTGAGCATCCTGATCTCGATTTATCCAGATGATATTTCAAACACAAAGAATCAGACTCTATGTTCATAATGAATTCGAGGCAGGCATAGACGAGGCGAAAATATCGCCATCTAGTGGCTAAAATTCAACTGGATGTTGAAAGAACAAAATATTTTATTGATATCACAAATTTCGTTGCTTCATTCAAGGTAATGATTCGTTCGGAATGAGTTCATTGCTACATCGGAATAAGAAAATTTGTTTGTTATTTCATAGATATATTTTCATCAAAATGATCATCAGTCCATCAAATCAACAAAATATTTATTGTTGAATCAACATCGACCTTATTTTGGATCGACACATGTTTCTGAGATGACCATATATTCTGTTGATGGAATTGATATTATACTGTTGATTCAATGAAACTACATCTGTTTGATTCAACAAAAAATTGCCTAGCTCAACAAAAAAAATTCGAATAATGAATAATTCATTGTTGCAACATACCTTTTTTTCTATGTATGAAGGAACTGTACAAATCATCAACAAAAAACAAACGTTCGTTTGTTTCGCAAGTCAATCTCATTTCATTATTAATAGCTCGATTTATAGTTATAGATGGATCAATTGTTAAATATTGCCATAATGAATATGTTTTGTTCGAATTCCAGGAATGAATTCATGTTCACCCTAATTCAGCAAACTCCAGAAATCACAGCGATTCGATAATGTGATGGATATCGATAGATTAGTAGGAACGAGTAGCACTATGTTATAGGCTGAGCACTCGTAGTATGTTCATAATGAGGAGGATAACGCGTTATGGAATCGAATAGTAATTATTCCGAGTAGATTAATTATCATTATGACAATTTGATCAACAGAAATGGGATTAACGGGGATTGTTACCACATCCACGGTTTCCATAAATGATGAAGCTATGATCGCTTCACATAGTTTTCTGACAATACACGGTGAGTACTGCGCAGAGAAGAAATATCATTTGAATTCTACACAAAAAGATGAGGTTCGATAAATACTGTCCTAATGTTAATCGAGGAGGTGATAATTTCATTATTTCAGATCTTTTGGGATTTTCTCTCCTCGTCTCTATATGTATAGTAAAACTATGAATATCATTTCAATATACGTGGAGTAAGGAAAAATGATTTGCCCCGAAAAGTCACTGCGTTTGAAGAATTTTCCTATCAGGGACCCATAATGAAAACTTGCTCCTCAGTGAAAATTTGTATGGAAAAAGGTTTGAAGAAGAGAAATAAAGGTACTAGAGAAAATTTGAAACTTTCATTTATCTCTGGACGTTTTGGGAACGAATCTGCTTCTGTTTTCTACATGAAAAATGAATTTCTGCATGGATTTTTGTATGTATATTGTATAGTATTCGTCTCGACACTTTTCAGTTCTCAGTGAAAATTGGTGACGTTGGCAATCAAATGAGTTACAGGATGTTTTCATTAATTAATGTTGAATTCACTATTTCCATTTGCAGATTTCAGTAGTGACTACCATGTTCTATCTATATCAACTGAACAGGAAGCAATGCTATTGTCTCCGTTCAGAAGAATGCAAGTAGGTTCCTTGATTTTTTTCTTCTGGTTGTTGTTGTGACAGGAAATATTCAGAGGTCACCAGCAAACATCAGGAATGAAATATCCAAAAATTTTTTCACACAGAATTTTTTGTGAATCGATAAATTTCAAGAAGACACGAAACTTTGACAACAAATCAATTCATTTAGGAATAATGACTTCGCAACGCATACATTTCACGAATTGAAACAAAACATTAACATAAATAACGATACATTTGAAGGAAAAACGAAATTTGTGCGACAAATCCATTTATTTGGGAATGGGTATTTCGCAACGCATGAATTTCACGAATGAAAGTAAGAATTTTATTTTCTATGATTTAGCTCAATGAAAATCAACATGTTCCTACTTCAGACCGGGATTTCGTCTTTTTTTTGTGGAGGGTAATAATCACCCTGTAGAATCAGTGGATAGGGTTTCTGTATTGATTCTTATGGTCATCGATTTGAATTATTCTATGATTAATGATTCACTTTTTATCTGAGTTTTCGATTTGTTTTATTCAGTAATTTCCGTCAATAGGCATGTTCGCGTTCAGAATATAAACAGTCCGAAACTATCAGGAGCATGCGCAATTTCACAGAACAGTACACTTTTTCCAAATTCCGTGGAACTGCGCATGCTTCTGATGGTTTCGGACTATTTATTTTTCGAACGCGAACAAACCCACTTATTTGCCCTACAGAATAATTATCCTGCTTTTGTTATTATATTATGAAGAGTTGTGAACAAATCCCTATTTTCTGATTGACTATCCAAAAAAAACTTGATCGATGGCCATCATCCATAGATACTGCATCCACTGATTCGAAAAAGATCTACAGGGTGATTATTACCTCCCACAAAACAATAAAATGACCACATCCAGGCCTGGAAATTGAAGAACACATCTAATAGACCATTGAAAATGTAAATCTCACTTTCATTCGTGAAATTTATGAGTTGCGAATTATTTATTCTCAGATAGATGAATTTGTTGCAGAAATTTCGTTTTTTCTTATGAATTATCGTTTTTTGAAAAAATTTGTGAAAGTGTGAGAAAAATTTCGGATATTCTTCTCGATATGAATTAAACTAGCAGAATTTCCCAAGAACGGTCTCGGATTTTTCTGATTATGAATTGGTCAGGGGATGAAATCAGACAAATCGAAGGAGCTGTTCGAAAGTTATGACCAAAAGATGTCCTTGCCAAATCCGTTAATTCACCCTATATATCAGTGAATAAGAGGGGAAGACACGTTTTGATGGTCGTAAGGTATTTCCCTCAATCAAAATATGCTTTATTATCAGAGAATAATATCTTATTGCAAAGCGTGTAATATATAAATGTAAATTAAATTAATAACATTTGATGTATGTATGTATGTACAGTTCCTCATGACTCATCCTGTATAAGAACGCAAATGTAATGGATGTAAAATTAATTCATGTTGTTTCATCTGATGAAAGTTTTGAAGTATGCATTATTGTTAATCTTATATCAAAGTGCACAGACCTGGATTTTTCTGATTTTGAATGAGTCAGTAGATTAGAGAGTAGAAGCAGAACATTCCATGAAAAAATCAGTCAGATCAAAGAAGCTGTTGGAAAGTTATGACCAAAAGATGTCTTTGCCAAATTCGATGATTCGCCCTATATATATTAGTGAGGAAGAGGAGAAGACACCTTTTGATGCCCATAACGTATTCCACTCAGGTGCCTTTATTCGTGGTTAAAGTATGTACAGTTCCTCATGACTCACCCTGTATGAGAACGCAAACGTAATGGATGTAGAAATAATGCGATAGTATAGTTATTCATGTTGTTTCAACTGATGGAACTTTCAAAGTATACATTATTGTTAACCTTATATAAAAGTGCACAGACCTTCATTTCCCGCATAACCCGAAGTTATCATCTCTTTGCGGATTAGGAGGAGTCTGGAAGTTCTGTTCGTTGCCTTTCACGTAATTAAATTTCATGGTCATAATAACGTTATATCTTTCTGAAATCGTTTAACTCCCTAGTAACATTGCACCGCCTGAGAGACTTTTCTGTGTGGCTCAGATGGCAAATAATTTTCCTCTATGAGGTAATTCCATTTTTCTCTGTCTGTACCACGGGGATTCCTAATCAATTTTCTCGAATTGGGTTTCCACAATCATGATCATCCTTATATGGAGTTGGCTTATGAACTGCTGATCAATTATTGAGCCGCATCATCAAGCACAATTTTGCACTAAATCAACATTTAATATTGTCGTGCAAATAACACAGATTCGGATGCGGTTTTCTCAATTTTGAAATAAATTCATATCTGTCGTATACCCGACAGATAGACTGCTGAGGAAAATAAATGGCTATACAGGTTTGATGAAACAACTTCTGCAGAATATTGAAAAATATTATATGCTTCCAATTTGATGAATAATTTTCGGGATTTTTTCAATTATATTCTGATAATGCTCAAGCTCGTCGAGATGGTTTTGCGATTCTTCTGCTATCTCTTCAGGTTGATAAAAAACATATTTTTTTCCGATAAATCAAATGTGATATTTCGTTCTATTTCAAGAGAATTGATCCTGAATGGGTAATTGTGACCAATTCTTATATGAGATCTCTAATCGCTTATAAACAGTGTGTTTGGCAATGATATAATGGATGAATATAATTACAGAAAGACCGAGCACAACACATTGATCAACTTGTAAGTTTGGGATATATGTATACATTCAGCTTTGGGAACTATATGAATTGTATAATGAATACGTTGACACCCGGTATACATCATAGCCTAACTGACCTGCTTTCTTCTTCGAATGACAATTATAAAGAAGTTTGCTCTGTCTACTCAAAAGATGGGCTGATGCATGATTTGATATAACTTAATCATTTATTGGTGATCAGCACTTCGATAAAGGGGAAGTATATTCATTTCATTAATCAGTATTTAGTTGTCATCCTCACATTTCGAATGAGCAGTTTAGTTTGATATACTACTGCGGAGAATACACAGCAGTGTTTCAGTTTGTTCCATTTTCAATATCTCGAGATTGCACATTCCAACTTTCTATAATTGTTTGCACCAATTTGAGTGTGAATATCAATCAGTTTTGTACAGTCCAGTGGCATCACGAAAAAGGTTGCTCTCTTTATTCCCATGAAATTGAATTGCGCGCCACTGCTTTTTCCCATGTTTTATTATTTCATCAGGGTCTGCAATCAAAAATGATCTGTTGTCATTACTGACATATCTCTTTCTATTCGAAAGAAAAATTATTGTTTGTCTGTACGACATGAAATCTGTACACATGACTTTCCATAATATGCCCTTGACTCTGATGATTCAATCCTATCTACTCCATGCAACTGATGTGTTTTAGAAAACTAGGGTCATCATGCCTATTCGATATATATACAAGTAATACGTATCCAAATCGGATTACTCTTCATCATATCGACTATAATCGACTAATACTGTCTCACCCTGTATAACATTGAAAACGCGGGAGATGAAAGCGTCATCTATTAGCGAGTCGCTGATCTTCACTTTCCTGCTTTCAGTGCTTTCAGACAGAGATTATTTTCAGATGAATATGTATATATATGTATAACATGAAAAAATGTGAAAGCAGTGTTCTTCATTCGAAGTCAAAGTAATATTGAACGTAGCAGAATTAGTTCTTCTTATCTCGAATAGATGGCGGCACAAAACTATTTATAGTTATCCCACTTTATATCGGTTACAACGTACAGGATGATTGTTTGTATATTATTCAATAGCTATCTCAGTTGATATTGGTCTCACAGAAACATTCGAATTGGCGAAAGGAATTAATTTTTTATGGGCACTCAGAATCTAGTTCTAGAAATGGTAAAATCCACCGTAAACCTGAAAATTCGTCATGAACTAGTATTTTTTGTATATTTGCCCGAGCAGGAGCAAACAAAGCTCTTAATGGCCCAGAACCTTTCTGTGGTATTGCGAAAGCTATACAAAAGACTAGTATCAAATCATGGATGAAAACGAAATCTCAAGAATGGTGGAACAACTCGCCAGGAATGAGACAGGCAAAAGAGTTTATTAAAAAACCATCGCCAACATTCACAGAATATCTACTAAGCCAGAAACGAAGTTTAACTAGAATACTAGTGGGACTTCTCACAGAGGGCATTGTAGGCTCAACAAACACATGAGTACGATAGGTCTGACTGAAGAACTGCTGTGCAGGTTCTGTCAAGAAGAGGAAGAAACAGCAGTACACATACTTTGCCACTGTGAGGGCTTGTCAAGACTGAGGTTCCTTACGCTGGGTGAGGAAAAACCAGGAGCCCAGAGATACACAGGAGATCTGAAAGCTAGCCTATGGAGTCACATAGAGAAGGCGGGGCTTGCCGAAGAACTCTAATCGATTTTGAGGGCAGACATAATAGATCTGAAAAGGTCGCAGTGTGGAGGCAGATAGCCCGAAGGCCCCATTCCAAATCTAATCTAATCTAGTATTTTTTATATAAAACAGCCGTATTTCAGAATTTTAAACGATAGTTTTTTTGGAACAGATCTAAGGTAATGAGGAGGAATATTCTCTGCAAAAATGGATATATATGTATATATATAAAGAAATACATTGAGAATTCGCTTTCTCAGTGTGATGGAAATATCAATTCTTTCTTGGTGTATTCAACAGAGGGCAACTACTTTTCTGGCTATATGCCACAACGAACAATATCTATTGAAAACATCATAAGAATTTGAAAACAAAATCTTCTAAACTTTAGAATTTGCATTCTCCTTCATATGATAATATGTATATACACATGATATCGTTCTGAATATTCAACAAAAAACAACTACTTTCCTGGCAATTTGCCACGTCGAACATTGAATTACATCTGTTGAACATCCAAAAGGAGACCATGGCAAGTAAAAATCCTCTGATATTGAGAATTGGCATTCTTTCTCAAATCGGATGAATAATATGATGTATTATGATATAAAAATATAAGCTACCAATATGTTCAGTATTGAGATTAAAATTTAAATTCATAGGAGAAGTATACTTGTATAATCTGTGATCTTGATGATGAGCTTGGAACTTAAAAAAAAATCATGATCATGATCAGTGATATGGAAATTATATCTCTCACATACAGGTTCTATGACTCTATAACCTGTGTGTGTGAGAGATATAGTTTCCATATCATAAATGAATTTTTTCTAAGCTCTAAGTTCTAAGCTCATCAAGACCACATTTTATACGAGTGTACTTTTGTACCATTTAATTTCCATTTCAATACTGAACATATTGGTATGTTGAAATTTAATATTAGAATACATCATTTAATGTATCCAATTCGAGAGAAAGAATGCCAATTTTCAATTTCAGAAGATTCTTATTCTTCATGCATGTTCTCTTTTTCGATGTTCCACGATAAAATCCAATGCTCGACGTGGCAAATAGCCAGGAAATTAGTAGTTTTCTGTTGAATATCATGTGTATATACATATTGTTATATGAAGGGAAATTGAAATCCTCAACTTCAGGTGATTTTCTTTTCAAATTCTTATCGTTTTGGTTTGAGACGGTCTTGATGGTTTTTCTCCCTCTTTCGTGCGCTATGAAAGTTAAAAAAATGTACATTTTTCGAATGATTCACTAAAATCTCATAGTTTAGTTATTGAATAGTTTTGTCTCCATTGATGTTTTTATATTCATTCGGTTAATTTGTCAGGTCTTCTCAATCAACATTGTATCTTAGTCACCTATACGTATATTGAAATTTCAGTTCACAATCACTCTACAGTCTATTATACGTATCTCTAGAAATCTGAATCGCTAACCGATGTTTCAAACTGAAGAAACTGTCACATATATCATGAAGTTTTAACAAGAATAACCCATCGAATCGCCGATAAAATCTACTAAAGACCTCGAAAAACACTACAACAAGAGCAGAAAAAAGCTCAAATGCAGTCTAGCATGTGAATCGTGATCAGATGTTTTTGTTGCAATCCTTCTAGTCATCGCTAATAAATTAGACATTGTTATATCTATTCTTTGTTCCCAAACTAGGTTATTGAGATCAAATTCAGAAGATGGAATGTAATAAAAGGTGGATTCTGAATATGATCGAATCCAACTTATAGGTATACCTACGGATCATCAATTGAACCTTCGCAGATGCTTAATACCATATTGTGATCTTCCTACTTTATTTTATTTCAACAGCATAAAAGGACACTCTCATTTTGTTCGTAAACATTGTGCCTAGAGAGGAAAGGAAGATGAGAGAATAGAGAACAAAAGTATTGATAGAGAGTTGTTCGACATATCCCGAGGTTGAGAACATAACTATGTGCTGACTGAGCTTGTCAAGTTTATCTGACTAGTGATATAACTACAATAGTGTAGTACATTTTGTGTTGGAGTATTATATCTATAGAAGAGTTGAAGGTTGCCTACATTTTTGTGTAGTTTTTATATATGCTTGAAGAGACTATCGATCCTCTTATATTTAACAAGGGGAAGCTTTCGTGACTGTTCTATAATAATATTCTTGGAAATATTAGTGGGATGCAGTCTGGACCAATGAATTAATTAGATTTCTTCGTTATTTGTCGAGCTTTCGAAAATTTTTATTTTCTTTATCAAGACTAACTGAAAACATCGAATGGAACAATAATATTAGAATATAAATGTACATCAAATGAAATTGGTATACTTACAAACATGAAATTCTATATAAAATTAGCACAAAAAGGAAACATAGGTGTATAAATAAAAATGAAATGATTTGACAAAAAAATGTCATAGATGATGGTTGACTCATTTGAAGATGTTGAATACAGAGTGAGATGAATACTGATATATATAAAAATACTGATATATAAAAAAATGTTTGTAGATTATATATAAAACATGAATCATTCAAGGAGGACGAGTTGATTTATTATCTTTTTGTTTCTTTAGAAGGAATGTATAAATGGTACTAAGATCGTTGATGTCTGTTCTTTTGTTCATCGTTTTATCATTTTCATTAATATGTACCATTTCAATGTTAAAAGACAGAATCACTTCACATAAAAGTGATTGTAGAAGAAATTTAAAATCATGTAGCCTTGCTGAACATGTTATAGATGGAGATCATATAATGAATTATGATAATGCCAAAATTCTGGATTATGAAAAACATCTCAACAAACGCCTCTTTCTTGAAATGGTACATATTAATGAAAATGATAAAACGATGAACAAAAGAACAGACATCAACGATCTTAGTACCATTTATACATTCCTTCTAAAGAAACAAAAAGATAATAAATCAACTCGTCCTCCTTGAATGATTCATGTTTTATATATAATCTTCAAACATTTTTTTATATATCAGTATTTTTATATATATCAGTATTCATCTCACTCTGTATTCAACATCTTCAAAGGAGTCAACCATCATCTATGACATTTTTTTGTCAAATCATTTCATTTTTATTTATACACCTATGTTTCCTTTTTGTGCTAATTTTATATAGAATTTCATGTTTGTAAGTATACCAATTTCATTTGATGTACATTTATATGTTTTCAGTTAGTCTTGATAAAGAAAATAAAAATTTTCGAAAGCTCGACAAATAACGAAGAAATCTAATTAATTCATTGGTCCAGACTGCATCCCACTAATATTTCCAAGAAGATCCTCTTATATACAGTGTGACCCACTTCTAATGGAACCACCCCTGTATCTTACGTAATCGTTGGGTAAGGATCCTGAAATTTGCTGGAGCGAGAGATATACCAAAAATGCACTCTATGACCAAGTGGGGTCATCTTCAGTGATATACACTGCTCGTCAACAGCCATGAAACTACCCCAATTTCCGGAAAATAATATTTTCCAGGAAAAATTTGAATAGTTAGTAAATTGAGCGTCCTGATTTCAAATCTGAAAGTGATTTTCGACCTATCCCAGACAGCACTGGATATTCATAGAATATTCTCTAAATATGCTGAAAAGGAGGAGTATATTCCGAATATTCATCGATTATTCTTAGAATATATAAATGCCTCTGGAACATCTAAAAAGAATATTCCGAAGTGAATAGTCGGACATGTTCAGGGAATATTCAGGTATGAATCTTCCAGGAATATTCCCAACTGAATATTCTCTGTTGTATATTCATGAAATATACCCAACTGAATATTCTGTGCGGTATATTCATGAAATATACCCAACTGAATATTCTGTGCGGTATATTCATGAAATATTCTCAACTGAATATTCTGTGGTGTATATTCATGAAATATTCCATGAATATTCCTATGTTTCTCAACACATAAATACCATTTATTATTTCAGAGATGTGAGTATCGAACATCAATTGGATGTAAGGGGATTTTGAAACAAAAAGTGTTTATGACCCGATTTCGAACAATGTTCTCACAAGAACTTGATATGTATAACATTATTCAATTCGATTACTGGCCTAGTGGTCAAGGCGTTGCTCTGGTAGTCTAGAGGTCACGAGTTCGATCCCTACTTGGGTCACTTTTTTTATTTTAGAATATGTTTATTGGAATATTCCAGGAACATTCAACATGGAATATTCTTTTGGGTATATTCTATGATTATCTGAGGAATTCCCATTCGCATATTTAGAGAATATTCCACAGATATTCCGGAATATTCCAGATTATTTCTAGAATATTCCAATATTCCAAAAGGAATATGATAGGGAGATTCATGGAATATCTGGTGCTGTCTGGGATTCTGACTCCTAATATCATTTTCCGGAAATTGGGGTAGTTTTATGGCTGTTGGCGAGCAGTGTATATCACTGAAGATGACCCCACTTGGTCATAGAGTGCATTTTTGGTATATATCTCCCGCTTCAGCAAATTTCAGGATCCTTACCCAAAGATTACGTAAGATACAGGGGTGGTTCCATTAGAAGTGGGTCACACTGTATATCTCACGAGCTTCAACTCAAAATGCTGCAGCTAGTACTGTACTGTTGCAGAAGAATTTGTTACATTTCCAGCAGGAGGAAGCTCAACCATACTTTTTTCTTCCTGTTCGACAGTGGTTGAACGAGAGATTGCCGAAAAGATGAATTAGCAGGAGAGAAATTGATTGACCACCGAGATCACCAGATTCAACTCCCTTAGATCTCCCTCAAAAACCAATTAACCATTCTAGAACACGTGATTTCGACATGGTTTCTTGAAGGGCACACAGACTATCTGTTTGGTTGCCGTTCATGAGGAAAGCCCATAACCCACATCCAGAATACAATAACAGAATCACCTAACAAAATCATGAAATCCATTTGGGTCTAAACTGGGGTTTCAAGGAATACGATCCAACTATATGTCTGATTTCATATGACAGAATACAATGTTTGCCCTTCAACGTCATCATGTCAAATGACGTAATTCTGAAATGAATAATTGTTATTGAAACATAACCTGCTGATGTTGCCAAAGAACAAATAACAGCAGCAATTTTCAGAAATGTTGCAGAGGAGTTCGAAAACATTCTTCATCACTGTCGAGAGCATAATGGACACTATTTCGAACAGTGTATAAGACAGCGTAACAAGTTTGGAATGTCTCTCTTACAATTTGAAAGTTTTTTGTGGTGAAAGAAAAATCACCAAAAAAACATTACATGTGTAGACTAGATTTATTCCAGTTATTCAAGAGTTGTAACGATATCATATCATCTTCTAACCTTCTCTATCGATAGGAGAGTCAATACAATAATTTGTGTTCGAATATACTTACCTGGAAACCACGCAGCTCGGTGAAGGCAAGTTTTAATTACTTCTGTGAGTTCAGAACGGTATTTTTCGAGAACTTCTCTTCGAAAAAAAACTATAGTATCGTTGGAAAGCGAATTGAACGTCCTTCTACTCGTTTTCTTGATTCTTCACAATATTTACTGAAAGGTATTGATGAGGCTGAGAAGTGTTCAAAATATCAAACTGTACAGTACCTTATGATTTTTTTAAAAATAGGTCAACACAATTTGTAAAATTGATGTTCTTCTTTATAATTTGCTATGTGAAAATATTCAAACGACATAGAAGTCGTCCATTTCGATACCAAAATCAGCGCTTGAATTGAAGTTTTCATTACTGTTACAAACATAGGTATGTTGCTAGGCAACTAAAAAGGATTTACTAGGTCATCAAGAATAAACAACATTGGTTATATGGGTTGGGACGCATATCTGATTTGTTCCCGATTTCGGCAGTTTTGGAATTGCATACCCATGCTGGATATATGAATACACCATATATATAGTTAGGTATTCTGGTTTTGATCAGGAAAGCCTTGAAGTTTCAGTTACTTGCTAGATCTGTACGTATTCCATTCATTCTTGGGATCTGATTGATTACATAACTTGGTTCTGTATATTCACGGCCAGCAATACTTTTTTATTGTCTCACACAACGGTATTGTTAACCTCTACGTGCTTACCGAGCCAAACACAGTGAGATATAAAGAGAAGTAAATAGTCGCTATCATTAGTGTTGATATGCTGACTAACCTAACATTTTCCAATTCTTTTCCTATTCCTGCCACTGGCGCGGTAGTTACTATTAGGACTGACACCTGGTCCAAATGTATTCATCGATTCATCGATTCAGTAGAATTCACAAAGGAGTCACGGTGTGGTTGTATTTACATGGAAACTTCAATTCGAACATCCCTGAAAATTGAACTAACCGGATCTGTAAATGCAGGTAGAATATTCTCACCAGGCAGATCATTTGTTGCATTGCATACATATGGCACGGCTCTCCTGTTTCGGGCATAGTTTTGGATGCGTGCCTGTAGTATCTGATGATGCATGTCAACTCGAATTTTTACAAAACCTAACAACACCAGTACATCCTAGGGACTTCCCATGGACGTCCCTGATTTTATACTAGGACATCCCAGGGACTTCCTTTGTGTCGGGACAACGTACATACTAGGGATGTCCCAGGGACATCCGCTGGCCGCTAAAAAAGGCATCCAAGGGATGTCCTTCTGGTACGTCCCTGGGAAGTACCAAGTACGATTAAAGGATATCCCTAGGACGTCCCAAGGATATCCCAGGGACATCCTTTCGACAAAAGAAAAAAGTTGCAGGTCGAGTAGGGATTGAACCCGGGACCTTTGGCTTATCATGCACGCACCTTGCTCCATTGGCTATCATGCCTCCTGAAGATTTATGTACTAAACAGATTTATAAACAGGACTTAACTACAGAAACCTGAATGAATACAACTTTATTAGGAATTGGGTATAATTATTATCATTCTTGGGTGTTTAAAAATGAGGGGCATTATGCATGTACGATTTCTGTCTGCGAAAAATGGTAATTTCTCAAGTTCTGAGACTTTATTCTTTATTTTCATTACAATCATTTTCCGGAAGAGAAACAAACATTTTCAAAAAAATTCAACTCAAAAGTTTGATGAAATTCGATGACTCTGATGTGAATGGATATCAGATACTCCAGGGACACGAATAGGATAACCTAGGGATGTACCGGGCGGGATGTCCACTGGACAACCACTGCAGGACATCCCCTGGATGTCCCAATCATGTCCTTGTACCGCGGGAGGAAAAAGGGACGTACCTAGGACATCCCTGTGTTGTTAGGGAAGTAAAGTCATTACCCACCAATATTCTGATGTAAAGTAGTCTGAGGTCTTACTTCTTTCGACTAACCTATATTATTATAATGATCTGTCAAGTAAGTCACATTGTTGGTGACTTCACATATTCATTTTTCTAAATTTTTCCGGATCAAACGTGACTTTCGCTTTGATCCTAATAAGTGAATCTACTATTATTATAGGAGTATCAAACGAATAACTGATAATATAAATGAAAAACATGAGACGCGTTTATTGACTCAAAGTTCACATAAAATACTAATGTTCGAGATATCCGTGCTCTAGTAAATCCATTAAAAAAATGTGGCAGTTACAATAAGGTAAATCATGTCTTTGTAGATACGTATCAAAACAAACCATTTTGTTTCATCCTGATATTAAATCAGCAACGAACGCGAGCTTTATATCTTTCCTTCACTTCGTATACGTAATGTGACCTTAGTTCCTATCGATTTTTTCACGATAAAATAATGTTCTGAATGATATGGACTAATAGGCACGACTCGCCTCGGGATAATGCTCAATAAAATGACTTCATTCCTCTCGAAACAAAGCAGGCTTTCTCGGAAACCCCTAATAAATAATTGAATATAGATTCACTATTTTCATTGTGCTGCCGTCTTCGTCATCGTCGCAGCTTCAATTGATTCAAAAATGCATTGAATCATCTTGGTATGTTATAATATTATCATGGATTCATCAAAGCTTGATAGTGTGGGAGCATTCACAGAAATCATGATCAGCATCATGATGTAGGTATTGACATGGTGCCAATAATCTCGCCGGTTATCTTGAGAGATACCATGTTGCCCAAATTAGGGCAAAGATGCGCATTCTGGTGCTGAACAATAGATAGACAGATAGATAGATAGATAGATAGATAGATAGATAGATACCGTTTATTTGACTACGTTATGCAGATACATACATTTGTAGCAAGTCAATACATCAATGCAATACAATAATGTATGAATCTATTAAAAAAATTTGTAAATAAATTGTTTTATAAAAAGACATCAAAACACTAATATGTAGGTATCAAATACTATAAAATATAGATGTAAAATAGGACCAAAGACATAAAGAATATGGTTCATCTTACATTAAGATCAATTGCAGCAGGTGGGCTAGTTATATACTCAATATCATTATAGTAACATCTGGCTAAAAGTTCATTTTTAATGTATCGTTTGAAATTTTCACTTGTAGGATTTTTCACTATTTTCGTGTTCGGAGAGTTATATGCAAATTCATGTAGTCTATATCTTGAGGATCTGATGAGTTCAGCATTGCGAGTACTGTAATCATGGAAGTGAGCATTTCTATCGAATTCATTTTTATTTTCATGGATTTCAAGGAGGCATTAGTAAATGTATAAGGTAGGAAGGGGCATTATTCGAAAATTTTTGGATATAGGACGACATGTGTCTATAGAATCTGCATTAGCAATTATCCTAACTGCTTTTTCTTGAAGCTTGAAAACTCTGAAGATGAGGAGTTTCTCCACAAAACAATACCATACCTAAGATGCGAATTGAAGAATGCGTAATATGCTGTCAAGAGAATCTTAGAGCTCACTATAGATCTCAACTGTCGAAGCAGAAATATATGCTTTGAAAGTTTGGAACATAAAAGTCATCAATATGATTGTGCCAGTTCAGGTTATCATCTATTGTGATTCCTAGAAGATTTACTTCATCCCCTTTTTTAATAATGTTACTGTTGGATGAATAGATTGAATTATGAATTTTTTCTCTGTTGAGGTTCAAGAGATTTCCAGTGAATCATTTTTCTGATGCATGGTCTTATCCGACTTATCTTTCTCGATAGCTTTCAAGATATCGCCGAGAATTTCAATTTTGCGATTTTTATTTTGAACAAAGTTTTTCTGACTGCCATCAACCAGATATTTGATATTTCCTACACGGTGAAATATGTGTGTTACCGTTACAATATTCTGGTCAATATATGAGCACAACCAGATACGAATAGTTGCTGTAAGCATTTTAATTAGGTGTGAAAGAACGAGATTATTTCTTCATTCTCTCGGAAATGATAGTGTTCCACCGCACTGTCAACCGATTCAGAAAGAATCATGAGGTATTTGTTCCAAGATCTGAAAATTTTCTTAGAAGAAAAGGCATGTTTCAGTATTCTCGAATAATTTCTTGAAACTTTGTTTGTGAGTATGACATTGAATTCTAAGCAACATCCTCGAAAAGCCATATCTTACCACTTCACGCCTCGTCATTTTTTCAAATTTGCTACCACATACCAGTGATCACGTCGTGACAGGTGTCAAAATCGATTTGTCTGTTATTCTTCATGCATAGTCAATCCCTGAGAAATGTTTCGATACTCTGATAATGAACTCTTCTTCCATATACGATATATATATGGACTTAATGGATGACACAGTATATCAGGCCTCATTAATTATATCAATAATGAAATGTATAATGAATACATAATACATCAATGGAAAACAAGCGACTATATGGAAATAGTCACGTAGAGAGAGAATGTATTGATCAAGGATTTCATAATTAGGATGATACTGTCAGTATAGCTTTCAATCATGGAACAGGAGTATTTGAGGATAAAATGGCGCTCAACTTTCTGTCAACATGCATTATGCCATACATTTCTACATTCGTTACTATTACAGTTAAATGAATATTATTGAAAGAAGGGAAAGCAGACATTCTTGAAGAAAACGGAGTTGACAATTGTCATATTACTCGAGTTAATCGAGACATTCTATATTATGAGAGTTATTCTTCATTCTATCCAAGATAATAGTCATATATCCACCAAGGTAGGGAAAAATATCATGTTATTACCCCGGGACCTATATTATTTCCAGAGGCTTCAGCCGAGTGATATAAGGCCTCGTTTAATAATATTAATTATCCAAGACTGTTGTATAAAATATTCATAATACATAATACACCCGAGAATACACCAGGAAATAGAAGCAGTGAATAACCATAATTCACTGGTCTAGAGTTCCTAGGGTACGCGATATAACATATAAGGAACTTTAGACTAGTGAATAATGATTATTCACCGCTATTATTCACTGATGTGAGAAATCGCTATCGTTTTGCTCAAGGAAGTACAACAGTCGTGGACAACATGATCAATATAACAGGTACCTTCAATTTTTAGTTTTCTTAATGTCAGATGATTCATGATAGCACAGTTGTTGAAAATAGAATAAATATAAATATCAAAGACCATAGTACTTGCATATGATGAGCCCTTAATATGTGCTTATTGATTGATATATTATCATACCTATATACTGCCTAAAGATATATTGATATATTCACTTTTCTATGAAACCAAAATATGGATATTTTTTCACTATGGAAGTAGGAGGGGTGAAAGAACTTACAGTCACAACTCCACCACATAAAAAATTTTAATAATGACCAAAGGTCATGGACATAAGTAAGGACGTGTATCGAAGGATATTAATCCTTCATCATCAGCAAATGTGTCGAAAGAAAAAACTGTAAGAAGGACAATTCTAATGTTAGTTATAAGTATTGATTAAGAAATCTAAATGTACCTACCATTTTTGGTGGAAAAAGTTCACTTAATACAAAATATGAAATATATAGTTATTTATTATACAAGGGAAAAAAGTAGTAGATTTTAGCTCCAGGTTGTGTTGTCTCCCGACGCGTAGCGGAGGGAGACAAAAAACCGTGAGCTAAAATCTAATATTTTTCCCGTGTATAATACACTCTTTTTTTCTGTGACAGAAGGAAGGACGAATCAATATTGAGAAGATATTACATTATTTCGAAATCTGAAAATTAGCGACGTGAAATTTCAAGTTTTTAACAGTAGGGACACCTGCGTTTTATAGACATCTTTATCATTCTTTTGAAGTAATCAAATATCTGATGTCACTTCTGTCAGTTCAATTCTGTGATTTGATTTGGAAAAATTGCGAATTCAGTAGTTGTTTAGTAATATAAGATACCGCGAAGTCGAATGGAAGATAAAAGGACTTGCAGTTCTTTCTCGGAGACGGTATTATTGACTCATTTTTCGGAACTATAGCACAACAAAAGCCATTAACAGAGTATATATATGTGATATATATCCGGGAAAGAAGTACTCACTTTTTTCCCACGGGAAAAAAGTAATTTATGAAAAGTGACATTTTATAACCTGCCAACAGAGATGAAATGCCAAACTTTTTTCCCGTCACAGAAAAAAATTATTTTGTTTTAACCGCGCATAGTGCGGGTGAGCAAATGTTAGGGAACCATTATTTATAGATCAATATCAAGAGCTTAGTTTTTCAAGATAAAATGGTACAATTTAATGATCAAACTTGAGAAACTAAGCTCTTATTATTATGGAGCTGTAAATAGTTCCCTAACATTTGCTCACCCGCACTATGAGCGGTTAAAAACAAAATTGATTTTTTTCATGTTTTGTGTCAAGTGAACATTTTCCACCAATAATGGTAGGTACATTTAGATTTCTTAATAAATACTTATAACCAACATAAGCATTGTTTTTTCTTACAGATTTTCTTTTGAAACATTTGCTGATGATGAAGGAATAATCCTTCGAAACATGTCCTTACTTATGTCCATGACCGTTGTTCATTATTGAATTTCTTTATGTGGTGGAGTTGTGACTGTAAGTTCTTTCACCCCTCCTGATTAATATCACTCCCACTGTGAGTTATGGATCACCTACGTTGGTTACTATGGAAGTACTACATTTAAATTCTAATTGAAATCTAGTAGCCATGACCATGACGAGTTGAAATTGATGAGAACCTACTAGATTCGAGTACCATTCTTGCGAACATAGCATCAGAACAGATAGTTCGGATCAATCATTATAGCAGAGGTGACTATGTCTTTAACAACTAATACTTTATAAACGGTCAAAAACTACCTTGGTAGAGAAAACACACTTGAAAAGGAATAAATAATGGGAGGTTCTACATCTAGTGATGAAACAAAATATTTTATTCCTGACTATCTTCAAGATTAGATGACTATGTACGGAATTTAAATATATTAGAAAGAGAACATGAGAAAATAAATTATAATAAGAGATAGGAAATTTTAGAACACCTTGTATACGCAGTTCAAGCTCTCAAATTTCACAGTAAGATAATGTATTCACCAATAATCAGATTCTCATTGATAACGAGCTATTCCGTTCCATCTAATACGAAATCCAATCATTGGCATCAACAGCCTAATCCCAATACTTGATCGATCTTCAATTTTCTCACGTACTACCAATATTCGTGTTCCGTCAGGCATCCCGATTAATTTTTGGGCACGCACGTACCACAAATCACCAATAAACTAAGTGGCAAACATCGGAAGAAAAATTGATTACCCGTAATGGCTGTCCATCAATTAGAAGAGGTAGATTGACCTCGAGGTCGCGGGAAACAGCATTTGGCCAAATACTCTTCGAGGTTGGAGTTTACGCTCGAGATGGCTAATATGAGCATGTAGATCGTGGACGGTGTTGATTTCGTGTTCTGTTATTCTGAAGCATATACCCACTAACTTCTATCTATCCGACTATGTATTAACCATTTTTGCAACAACAACAAAAATTTATGTCAAACTTGTAACATTTGGTGGTTGCAAGCTACATCATATTCTACACTGAAAGAAAAATATCAGTAATAATTATGAAATATTTGTTAACGTCAAATTTGTTCATAATAAGTTAGCCATATTCATAAATCAAAATCGTACATGTTTCCATTCTTTATTCATTAACAGTGAATGATTTATCACTCTCATATTTGTTCATTGTGAACAACATTATTTAATAATTACAATTCATTTATTACGCCGATTTACGAAGTGATAATCAATGAGATAAATTTATGATAATATTGTGATTTGGTGATAATTAACGATGATACAGTGTCTGTTAATAAATCTATGTGTTTATTCATCATGATACATTTGTATATCAAAAATATACGTGATATAATAAATGATAACGATGAATAATCCATAATTATTATTCTTCGTTTGGTAATTATAATAATTCATTTGGTGAGAATTAAAAAAACTGTCATGCACATGGGCAATCATTTTAGTTTAGCTTCCATCTTATATAGCGTGAGCATCTTCATGAAATCGTTGGTGATTTCCTTGTGATTTCGACCAACGCGAAAATTATGAAGTGTGATGGTTATACAGTGCGGGTTTGTACATTTGGACATGTATATTTATGTCTACAATTAGCTTCTTGAGGTAGTTTCATATAGGTACGACATCACATATGAAAAAAATGGCAGACGACTACCTATTAGTGCATCTATCATACAACATCTAGTTTTTCAAACAAAAACAGTGGTGCATGTGGTGCTAATCGATCAATAGTGGAACATTTTGAACGTGAGTAGATGCGAATACCTATGTAGTATGCATGAGTATTTTCTAATATTATTTACTTTTCATGAATTTGAAAGGCCATCATAGCTGAGAGCTGATGAGCTAAAGATATTTTATTCCGATGTAGTAACGAACTAGTTTCTGATGGATCATTTGCCTGAATTGAGATAATCAACAAAAATTATAATATTTCAGTGAAATATTTCTTTCATTCAATATCAAGTTACATTTCCGCCTACTCTGATTTCACTTAACTCGAAGCCTATAATTGTTATTTTTTCGTAATATCAACTGGATTATCCGAATTCAAAATACTGAGCAAGTCAAGATAGACTCGCATCTGCTCAAGATAAGTAAAGACTGAAGATCTATACAAGGAGTTCACTAGGTCTTCATTATATTGATTGGAAATTTTCATACTTTCTTGAGACAATACTGAACTCTTTTCGACAAATCAACAGAACAATTTGTTGAATCAAGTACAGTTTCTTTAGAATTCACAAAATATTTCATTCAATCAGTATCTCGTTATTTTCAAACAGAAGAAATGATTGATTGAGCCAATTCGATGTCCCTTTCTGAAAAATTAATAGATGTGTTTGATTGAATGAGGTCTAGAGTTCATGCAAGAAATATATACTGGATCTCATTCTCAAATTCGCTCTGAAGCAAGATATAATCCCACTGATTTCGAGATTAAATTTTGTCATTCATCTGTTCCTTCTTTCTGTGTATACTAACAGAGATCCCAGATTTTTTTTTCAGATTATTGAAAACGATATCGGTTCAGTCTGATATGATGAGTCCAAGAAACATGAGCTGTCTCAATAAAAAATTGTTGTTGTATCGTTCGAATAGCTTCACAAACGATAAAACCTTCATGAAATTCTCGATGAACACACGGTAGCTTCTTCAAGTAATACATTTGCATCAAGTAACGACCGAGATCTGTATCATTTCTCATTATTATTATTTCATTGCCATACTCGATAGCTATTGGCACCAACATTCAGATCAGTGCCATCATGGCAAACTTATGTTGGTAATCCATCATACAACTATAGCAGTTCCCAATGATCTGTCAATAATATCACACGATCACGAGAAGCGTGATAATTTAGCATTGAGAAAAAAAAACATTTGATCACTGATAGAAATTAAATATGCTAATAATAATCATCTGCTGGTGAGAATAATTTTTTATCTGTTATTTAGCTGATGAACATTATATAGATGGTGTCTGAAGAACATTCCATTAAAAATAATCGTGGTGTGAAAAAAGTCACGCTATTGGCTATAACATATAGCAATATTTGTCCCCAGTTTCAGATAATAACGTTATTGAATACTGTATGTCGACAACTCGATGAGATGGATCTAGTTCTCCAAATTATCTTCCTTCAATAAATACAAAAAGCTTGAAGTCATTTCAATACATCGTTCATAAAATGAACCAGCAATGGTAGATTTTGGGAGAAAAAAACTACTTTCCTGGCTAATTCCACGCAGAACATTGATTTACATTCTACCAGAATCTATGCATTGAATGGCATGAACGAATACTGATTGGAGTGATTCTTCCCTGCCTATTGATTTCGATTTAGGCAAGCCACGCTAGACACCTTCATACTGGTTTCGAGCTCTTCGATTCCCATCAGAGCAGGGCAGTCTCCAGCCAGCAGTCCTAGGACCGCCGACTGAAAGAAGCCTAGCCAAACAAAAATCAAGTCGGTCAAGAGACGTCCTCCATGAGAGCAATGCCATCTGAGTAGAAAAGAAGAAAAGGGACACTCTAGAAAATCATTCGTATCAGTGATGTGAAAATTCCAAGCTCATCAAGATCAGAGTTTACACAAGTATAAGTAGTTCTCCTATACATTTCAATTCTCATTCCAATACTGAACATATTTTGTTTGTATATTTTCATATTATGATACACCATATAATTTATCCAATTTGAGAGAGAATGTCAATTCTCAATTTCAGAGTAAATTTATTTTCCATTATCTCCTTTTAGATGTTCAACAGATATTCAATGTTCGTCGTGGCAAATAGCCAGGAAAGTAGTGGTTTCCTGTTGGATATTCAGAATGATATTATTTATGTGAAAATACAAATTTTGACATAAAGGAGATTGCCAATTCTCAATTTATGAAGATTTTGTATTCAAGTTCTTATCACGTGTGTTCAATATATTATTCAATGTTCGTTGTGGCATATAGCCAGGAAAGTAGTTGTTTTCTATTCAATAAACCAAGAAAGAACTGGTATATTCATCACATAGAGAATGCAAATTCAATACAGGGTGATTCAGGTTTCAAGGCACAAACTGAAATGGAAGATAGATTTCATCATTTTAATGTGAAAGTTTAATTATTTTTTTCTAGATATCTCGCTTACTTCTCAAGATATTATTCTGAAACTTCGTGTGATCAATACTTCCTAGAATATCATCATTTTAAGCCATTGAAAGATCTCTGAAATCTACAGGGTGATACGTTTCTGAGGAGAGGCTTATTTATCCCCCTCAAACTTTTTCGAAGTACGTCTTTGGCATCTTTCAGTGAACAAATTCTGTGGATCGTTCAATTCAAAAGCTTTCTTTGCCTGAATTTTTTCTAGGAAACTAACCGTGTTTGAGATAAATAAGCATATACGTTCAGTAACATGTTAATTTTGCCTATGTTTCGCTCAAATTTTATTCTTTGACAAAATTCGTTGAGAATGCAATGAAATGTACTCCGATCTGGATCAGTAACGGGGATACGGAGGGTAGAAAGTCGAGGTTTTTTTTTAATCAAATAAAATTTGAGCGAAACATAGGCAGAATCAACATGTTTCAGAACGTAAATACTCAATTATCTCGAAAACGAATTTTTTAAAATACCACTGTTTCAACTAGTCCAGTCAAGAGAATACTCTTTCATTTCAAACATATGTATGTTCTTTCACAACATAATTTGAAAAAGTAGAACCTATCTAAACATTATTTGTACTAGGTGGCAGCAAAATATATGCTGCTTAAGTCGCCGAAATTTATAATCAATCAATCAATCAATTTAGGTATTAATCCTTTGGAACTCACAAGAGTAAAAGGACAAGTTAACAAAGCAGCAAACAAAATAAGTATAACATAAAATGAACATGATAATGATAATTATACGTTCCTAATTAACAGTAATATTGTCTTTATAATAATTCGAGAATAAAACACCCACAGATATTGAAGTGAAGTTGAAATTTTGAATTTTAAATCGATATAGATCAACCAAGTGCTCCTTCAGATTCTTGTATAGAGTGAGGACAAAGATCTATGAAGAGTTTGAACAATGCACGTTCGAATTCGCTAACAGGCAGGATAAGTTTTCAAGTTTGTGGTAGAGAATCAAACATGTGGACACCTAAAGTGTTTGGTGACCTTTTTGTTAGTTCCAGGTGCTTGAATGGCATATGGTAGTCCTCTTTCTTTCTAGTATTGTAAGAGTGCTTGTCACTATTCTTTATGTACAAATTTTGATTTTGATGAACATAATGTCATTATAGTTCAAGAATGTATATGACGGTGACTGTTAGAATTTCATTTCCTTTAAATATGTTCTCACATGAGTGTGTTGCTGGTAAACCAACTAGGCATCTTAGAATACGTTTCTGAGCAAGAAATACATTAGTTGCTGCAGGAGTCTTCCCCCATACCTACTATAGAAAATTTCAGAATGCACTTCTGCAAAATAAAATATAATCCATGCATGGGTGGAATCAACTTTTACCATAAACTCTGTCACATATTATATTACATGATGTTCACTATGCATGATTCTTCATTCTTAGCCTATATGAACTAATGACTCCCATAACTTTGAGTGCATACTTCTATTCTGCAACGAAATCCAGCGAGAACCTGGCCATGCTAGAATTCCCATGACTGATTTCTTAGAGCCTCGCGAATAGTAAAACAACCCATATTTCATCCACATGAGACCACACCGTGTCATGGTAAATGTGGGCACTCGATATTAGCACCAGAAATCGTGAGTTTTCAGGGCACCCCCTCCTCTATTCACCTTTGCCACATGCAGACGTGCACAGAACCACAAATCAGAATGAATTAATAACACAGACCCCTACGAAGACGATATTACATAAATCGTTCATAATTACCGTATCCGCATACAAGATGATACATATAATACATATATATTATACAGGGTGTTTCAAAAAAACCTTGCCCCGTTGCTAGGGTAGGAAGAACACTGCAAAATAAGTTGGGTTTGCTTCGTGAAGAAATGTCGAAACGGCATTCGTTTTCATGATAAAAGGTGTTGAAAAATTGTTTTTTTTTTACACATTTTTCACGATTATGTCAAAACTACTGGCAACATTGTAATGAAATTGTGTATGAATGTTTCTTGAAATCTGACACATCACATGAATTTGGTTTTATATCTGACTCTCATAGAGGGCGCTAGTTACAGGGTTCGTACCTAGTTGTTTAGAACGTAACTTTTTTGAGGTTATATTCTTCAATTCAAATATAATATGAGCTTGATCATCATTCAATATTACACCAAAAAGGTACCTCTGGCGAAACTCGATACTATGTTCCGTTTTCGGAATATTTCGATTTGAAAATAATGGAGTATTAGCTGATGCTGGTATAAAATGAATTTTATTGAGTTAAATCACCTATTTATCCAGATACAAAAACAATAAAATTATTCTTGTGCTGAAGTTATTGATGAAACAAAGAATCATAAGTAGACAATTGAGAGATATTTGACTTGAAACATGAAATATTGAATCAGTTAGAGTAAGTGTTCGAAACGTTAGGACATCGTTTCGAAGAAAGAACGATTCTACCTATATTCTTTTCTTAAGAATGTATTATACTTCTTAACAGTTGAGTATCAGCTGTTAGGTCATTCTAGTGATGTTCAATTATGTCTCACAACTCTGGACGTGAATTTACCTATGTAGCATAGGCTTTCTGCTCAAGATACAACAAAACTGTGTAATCCATATTCTTAGTCAAATCTGTTTCGATGTTATTCTCGTGATTCATTATTGAATCAATGAGTTCTGCATCAGAAATGTATTGTTGTTTTCGGTTTTCAATAAATAGGTGATAATTTTTCATAATAATACACATACTTTAATACATAGCTTTATATCAGCAACAGTTAACTTCATCGTTTTCAAATCGAAATATTCCGAAAACGGAACACAGTATCGAGGTTTACCGAGAGTACCTTTTTGGTGTTGATTTGGATGATGTTCAAGTTCACATCAAATTTGGATTGAAAAATCTAACCTCAAATATGTTATGTTCAAAACTACTAGGTACGAACCGTGTAACTAGCGCCCTCTATGAGAATCAGATATAAAAACAAATGCATTCAAAATTTCATTACAATGTTGCCAGTAGTTTCGGCATAATCTTGAGAAATGTGTAAAAAAATCATTTTTTCAACACCTTGTATGTTGATAACGGATGCAGTTACGGAATTTTTTCACTAAGTAAACCCAACTTATTTTTGTGTGTTCTACCTACCCTAGTGAGGTGGTCAGGTTTTTTGGAAACACCCTGTATATGTTATAAAATAACTGTTTTAAAACTTCGTCTGTCGTCGAAAAAAATTACGTCATAAGGTCAAAACATGCTGTGATGCGATATTACGAAGGAACACTGAACGTAGATTTACCAGATTTTGAAAATGAAAAAAGAGTACCTTCGCCTAGTTTAAGGTACTATGACAAACCAATGAAGCACCGCAGGCGTTTTTTACCATTATTCAAGGTTAAATGCCTTCAAATTCGAAAGCATATTTCCTCCTACCATTGAAACAACTGCCTATATTCACCAATATCATGAGTGAACAATTTGAAATGAAAAAACAAAATAGGTACCTACCTATTTATTGACCTAATATATTTTTTGATTTCAGGTACTGAACAAGTACAAATCAGGTGAACACATACCTATAAATAATTGAAATATATTTGAATAAATTCAAAAAAGCTCAAAGTAGTTTCCATGAATGTTCATAAAATAAACAACAATGGTAGATTATGAGAGGAAAATAACTACTTTCCTGGCTAATGCTAATGGAAAATAACTATTTCTTGTCAGAAATGATTATAATTGCAATGTATTTTGACAATTAAGTTGATCGCAAGATGAATACTGAATTGATAGATAGATATCTCCCAGAAAATCAAACAGTTGTTTTGTTAAATTTATGAATACAAAATATGTCTGACAAGTTCGCTAATTACTTTCTATTTTGTATCTAATCCATTTTAATCGAAATTCATTATTCGACATGAAATTGAAATAGTTTGAGCACATATAAGAATATCTCCAGAGTGTTCCTTTCAGTGCTTTCGAACATTTGAGTGTTAAACACTAACTTATTGTCAGGATTACTGAAACACATTTTATTGAAGGTATTTTGACTAAAGATGTTATCATCGAATTCACGTTTCCGCCTTCTTGGTTCACTGGAAATTTCAAATTGATTCCATAATTTTGCTATGAAAAATATGGTATAACATATTGTGAGTTGAAAAGTTCAGTTCGTCGAATCATCTGCATGAATTATCGTTCAGCGCTTTGACAAAGAACCACCCTATAAGTTATGCTTGCGATGACCTGATTTGCAAAAACTAGATGCTCTTTCTATCGGTAGCAGAGTCGGATACCTACTACAGAAACATTGAGCAATAACCACACAGATGCACTTGCTAACGGCAGCAAAGTTCGTCAATTTTGAATAATGACCACGTTTATACCGAATGCCGATGAATATTTGGTATGCTTACCAAGGTGATCTGACTAAATGCAGACCAGGCACCTTATAGTTAACGCATATTCACACCATATATTTCTGATTGACTAACGTTACAAACTTTGTTATGATTTGATTATTATTCTGAGGTTTGGTTGTGGTACTTCACTTGAATACGTGAATAATTGGAAGTACCTCTTAGCAAGATTAAAAAGATAGCTGAAATTGGTTGAGATATTGTTTTGCCGAATCAAAAAACAACTGACACTTGTATTCAACTGAAGTCAAGGCTGTACGTAGGTAGATCAAAGAATTTACACCGTCCTGGTCATCATACTATTTTAGTCTGGTTCGCAACGAATTTCAAACCAAGCTGGTAACATTACCAAGTGGACAGATTATGCCACAATGACCAAGAGTATTTAGTTAATATATACATACATATAGTAATTAGTCAGCTAACCAAGACACGGTATAAACGTGACCAATCTTAAGTGAGTTAGAATCATCAAAGTCGACTTAATAGTCATAGGTGGTAACTTGCTTTCTTGTCCCCTATGCTAGAATTGTCACTTGCTGGTGACATTTGACTATAGAGATTTTCCTCAGTGCGCACTATACTATGTTGTTCGATACTGAAAACTCATCCTTCAACCCAGCGAGCACAAAAAGATGTTAAAAGTACGAGATTTCGAGACATTGAACCTCCACTGCGATGTTCTGTTCACACATGAATAGAACTAATAAAGAACAGCCAATGTCCGCCGCAGGCGGCAATTATCGAGATGTCCTTGATATGTCACAAAACTACCTTCTCCCTAGTTCTTTTTAAAGCCTTTTCATGGACACAACAAAACATTTTCAACGAGTCTAGCGCACATTAAATCGCTGTAAAAAACCATTTTCGAGGTACTTTTCTGAAGCCTTTCGTCAAAATAAACTTTTGCATTAGGATTCCATTTCCCTTGAATGAAAAAAATAGATTGAACATGAAAATATTTCTTGATATGAAATTACCTTCCTAATCGGTTTCTGAGTAGTGCTTACTACACACAGGCATATAATTGGAAATAGGTTTCCCAATTTTTGAAATGTTCTCCACAATGCATAATTTTGCAACTGCGGAGAAGCTGTGTATTGATAAATTCGTACTTGTATATATTGATTACACTGAGGCACCGAACAACACATCTTGCATCTGATGGTCATTATAACAAACTGAATAAGTCTTCTAACACAATAAACTTCACCAAATTCCTTTCTGTTCGTTAGCAGCATGATGTGAGCGTGACACGCTGCAAACGCGAATGCCAATTGCGAACAAGAAGAACAAATACTGTCTGTATGTTAATCGAGGAGGTGGTATATTCATTATTCAAAATTTTTTGGGATTTTCTCTCCTCGTTTCTATAAAATAAAAATATGAATATTATTTCAATATACGTGTAGTAAGGACAAATCAGATGATTTGCCCCAAAATGTCACTGCGTTTAAAGAATTTTCCTTTCAGAGAGCCTAAAAGAAAAATTCACTAGCTTGTCAGTGACAATTTGTATTGAAAAAATTTTTAGAGAAGGGAAATAAAGGTATATAGAAAAAATATCAAATTTTCACTTATCTTTGGACGTTTCGGGACCGGTTCTGCTCCCGTTTTAAAACGGGAGCAGAACCGGTCCCGAAACGTCCAAAGATAAGTGAAAATTTGATATTTTTTCTATATACCTTTATTTCCCTTCTCTAAAAATTTTTTCAATACAAATTGTCACTGACAAGCTAGTGAATTTTTCTTTTAGGCTCTCTGAAAGGAAAATTCTTTAAACGCAGTGACATTTTGGGGCAAATCATCTGATTTGTCCTTACTACACGTATATTGAAATAATATTCATATTTTTATTTTATAGAAACGAGGAGAGAAAATCCCAAAAAATTTGGAATAATGAAGAAGAACAAAATCGAAAACAAATTAGAATTCATCGTATTGTGACGTAAGCATGAGACGTTGTGGTGGGGCAAACGAAGAAAGGGCACAAAAGAACAAAAACAATACTTTCAATATCCTTCTGAGACCTCTTTGGGAAGTAATACATATTATGCCTCAAAAAAGCTTCCTCATGCCTACATTTCTAAAACATCCCAAAAAATCCCAGGGATAACTCTCAGTAGGCAAACAAAGAAATGCCACAGAAGAACAGAAACAATACTTCAATATCCTTCAAAGACCTCTTTGGTCAGTGCATATTACGTCTCAAAATAACATCTTCATGCAAACATTTTCAAAACATCCCAAAACATCCCAGAGATGTTTGTGCTCGCTGGGAAAAATGAAGAAAGTTAGGTGAATGATATTCCAGCAGATTCCTATTTATTTCAATTTCAAATAGGATATAAGCAGTCAATACACTGTATATTCAATGAGTCTCTTTGAGAGACGAGTGCATCGAATCCACTTATATAAGCATGAATAATGCTAGAGATACAAACGCTTTTGAACTATTAATAATGTGTCATTGGATATTGCACACTCTTCGCGATTTCTGAATCAGATGAAAGTGCGTGGTATCAAATTATCATATGGCGAGGAATTTATGACTTAATAACATAATGAATATCTCCTGGATATTTTTATGGCAGCATTTCCTGGTTCGGGTCATCAGTTGTGAGCTTGTGTGAACATTAGAGTTCAGGATAATGATATATATTTTGTGCAGAAACGTTCGCAGCGTGTTGAATTTTATTGTCACATGATGTTGCATTGCTATTTATCTACATAGTGAGCTTGAAATATATATAGTATAACACAATCATGCAGAATAAGAGATGATTGGAGACCGTTTTTCCACTTACATTATAGAATTCGGAAAAATACTGATGGCAAAGTACCAACTTTAATATTCGAAACTGGGCTAATCGTTACAAAATGCCGAATCGACTGAGCTCACTGCATGATTTATAAAAAAATCAGGAATTAGTTTGAAGACGTCTCATATAGCTATTCTCATCAATTCCTGCATAATCCCTTTTTCACACAATAACGTAATACATACGTCCCTTCGACGTCAAATTGTATAGTGAATCTTCTAACAGACTTTCTGTGCCTCTTACACGCTTAAAAAGAATATCATATTATCTTCTCATTATTTCGACCATCAATGGCACATGAGAACAATATATACGATAAAAATATATCCATCAATGAATGCGAACTCGAACATACGAAATGATTGAAGAATTCAAACGAATGTCATCAGTTTAACTGATGATTTTTGTTCTCGAAATTCAAGATGCGTCACAATATACATGGTTACATTCAATATACCCTAATGGATTAATGAAAAATGTTTTGGAAATCAAGAGTGTTCATCACTTGGTCCATCATCATCTGAGAATAAAATATAGTCCTACCGATTAATACATTTCTATAATATGGCTAAGAAAAGTTGAACATTATTATTCTGAGGCCAACATAATATGTTATGAATTATAAGGATATGAAGTTGAAGAAAAATTTGAATCAACAAACTCTTAGGAAGGAACAATAACATGGGGAACCATATTATATGGGTTTCAACAATGAGTTGACTCAGCAGATGTAAAACTGTAAGACATGGTGATATTACAGTACATTTTGGAAATCAGAATATTTTAAACAATGACAATATACAATATGATCCCAGTGAATACAAATATCCCTGATGAGATGTCACATTCATATCTCGCTAGGTAACAATGCGGATGACAAGAAAACATCATCGGTATTGCCAGGAGACTCTTTATTCCACGAATCATTCACAATTTTCATCACATTCCATAAGATTTCTGGAATTAAAATAAAGGTAGACTTCTGAGGATTCCTCACAACCAAAGACACTCACTGGAACCTCACATTCTTGTCTATTTATGTTGTCATTGTTTTCAGTTCCAAATAGTTCCAATTATTTAATTAATGAGTTTCAATATTTTCATTTGTCAAATGATTGACTGACAGCTGACGGCGTCGGTTGATACTGTTCTAGTCAGTTGTCAATTCTTCTTCCTTCTTTTTTTTCTTGAGAGATGTTGTCCTGTGCACCCGTGTCCCTTTGCTTGGTATTCTGTCAGGCTGTGGCCGGTAGTTAATGAAATTTTGACATGGATAGAAAAATATAATTATCTTTACTAAAATTCCGAAATCAGAAAATCAGGAAATCGAAGGAAAAGGAAAGATGAATATGAATTGAATCTGGCTAAATCGTTTGAAATTGTGTTTCCGATTGTCCAGGTAGACGTTATAAAATAGTTTGAATAAATGATTTTCCAGGCCTAACCTGAGAGAACCAGAGACCCGAAAGATATTTGCTTTGATTCCTGTTATTATCCAGACACAAAATAGCAACCAGTGTTCCAGGCTGAACCCAGGGTTTGTGATCAGAGCCTACACTCCCTTGGCTCCTCAATAATTCCAGGTCGATTCAATAACATTGACCCCTGGTTTATACTGTATAGGTACCGAGGTTGGTATACCTCCTGTACCTCTCTCCACTCTGGGCCTCTGTACAAAAATAGCTTCGGGCAGAGCAGGTGGGGTAAACTACCTCATGAACAATCTGACGCCCGAGACCCTCCCTTCAAATACCAGAGTAGTCTTCTTCCTGAACGAGCTCCAAAGTAAGGGCCTCAGAAATGAAGGCCGTTATAGGGAATTGGAGACTGGAGTAGAGGAAATCAGAAAGTGTCAAAAATTGGGATTGTTAAACTCTCAAAGTATATTTGGTAATTGAGAGAGGATGTTCGGTTCCGAGAGCCGAATGGATTTTGGGAATCTTCAAAAAAATTAGCAGACCTTTTTGGCAAATATAGAAAAGACCAAAGTTGATTGATACAGATTGTGTAGTGTTTCTCTTCTATAATTATGATATTCTGATGTTGCTGATGTTGATATTAGTTGTTATTCAGTAAAGTAATCTCTAGGGGCAAGACGATTTGCATCAATTCTTCTATTCAGATTCATATTCCTGTGATACAATCTCATTCATTGCTTGAATGACCCAGCCTACATCTCAAATACTGCTTGTTCACCGATTCTCTCAATTATGATAATCCTCAGCCACAATAATTCGATTGTCCGATCGTCCGCCATCATTCCGACATGGCCGGCAGGTGATTTATATTAACGAATTGTGTTCACGTGGTCCAATAATTAACCATTCACGGTTCACCGGATTCATATAGGTATCTAGTCGCGCTCTATTTCAGGTTCTGGTAATTTGAGATAGATGAGAAACGACGATATAGTACGGGACACCGTTACTGATATATCTAGCGGAGATAAAAGTAGAAGGAAAGGAAGAATATGGGCGAGATGATCGCGACAGCTCACTTCATGAACTTGAATTGGCATGATCATAATCATAGGTAGTGAAGTCTTTTCGATTCAGTTTGTGAAAGCTACTTCTCAAACTAATGAATGAAGTTGTTTTCACTATTGAGAAGATGCATTTCTTTCCCAATTTCACTTAATCCCATTCTCTAATGATAAACCATCACGTTTATTTTGAATACGATACTCAGTAAGTATGTAAGATCACAAGTGGTTCAATTGGAAGGACCATCAATACCGATTTCGCGGTGATTTTTCTCAATTTTCAATATTCAAGGTAAGTATATCAATCAGGATGATCTTCGAACGGAAACATTCTCTCCCAAACTGTATTTACGTTATTTTCATAAGCTGCTCGATCTCTCAGGAAGCATTCTTCGATCGATTTGATTTTATGGTTGAATCGATGTCAAACAACGTCCTGATGGAAGGATTTCTTGTTTCAAGAAAATATATTTCTTCGAAAAGAATCATTCCGAATGAGAATATATTCTGTAATTCTGAATAATAAGTATTCTTGAAAAATGAATTTTACACTTCTCAATTATATATTTTTATTTCTTCGACTCCATCGCTTCATTCAAGGATACATACACCATATAAAAATTTTTGAATTCTCTTGTGAAACAAATATTGATTCTTGCATCAAATATCACTATATTTTTTCGATTTTTTCATTCGAATGTTCTATAATTTTGTTGTGAAAAAATATTGATTCTTATTTCAAACATAACCATAATATTGATTCAATATTCATTATTCATGTATAGGTAGGATGATTTCAGAGCACCCTGTATGGGTATAAGAAAATTATAGTCAATTTGAATTCTACAGCTAAAGAGCAACGATAGCTTTTCGATATTCTCTTTTCGTTAACAGATTTCATGAGGTGATTGTTACGGTTCATGGAGTTGATGACATGATTCTGTATAAAATACTCATCTCGATAAGGGCTATTGACTTCGTCAATGACTTCATTAGATCCGATAATTTTATACAGACTATGTTACTGAGGAGCTTAAATCATTCAGATTCGGAGAACATTTCACTGGTCCTGTATACAGGAAGTTTCATTACTAATTGGAAATATTTCAACTATAGAATCCCGAACTCAAAATATGAAGATTCAACCCAAATTCGATAAAATATGTCTCCTGTCTGAGTTACAGGGTGTTTCATTCAAAAATTATGAAATGTTTTTTGTCCAGTTCTTCAAAACTATTTGAGGTATCACTTTCATATTCGAAGGAAAGTGTAGGTATTATACATAACTGAATTATGTGAAATGAACGTTTCTAGAGCTAATACCAAAGGTGTACGACAGGGGCAAATAACTGGTTGATCCTTTCCCGATTCTACGCCACTGGCGGAATTGCAATTTCACCAAAATTTTTCGATTCTTCAATACCTTCTTCGTGAATATTGTACTCTTTCTTCATAGCGAAAGTCATTATTTTTCGAGATATTTCAAGTTGAACATGAAGCAGCACAATTATTTATATTTTAATGTGTATCAATAATGTCGATATCTTGGATCGATGGACTGCAATCATCAATCAAATGAAACTTCAATCCATATTAACATAAAAACATAACATACGAGAGCTGTTACAGGGCTCTTTAAATTCTTTAATATGTTACATAATTAAACACCCTGTTACAGCTCCTGTCTGTTATGTAATTATGTTTTTATTGTTAATATGGAATGAAGTTTCAATTTATTGATGAATAGATATTGACAAAATAAATGCACATTGAAATCAGAATGATTGTGCAGATTTATGTTCAACTTGAAATATCTCGAAAAATAATGACTTTATCGCCATGAAGAAGGAGTACAAAATCTACGTCGAAATTGTTAAAGAATCGAAAATTTGTGATAGAATTGCAATTTCGCCAGTGGCGTAGAATTTGGGAGGGATCAACCAGTTAATTGCCCCTGTCGTACGCCTCTGGTAATAGCTAGAAAAGTTCATTTCACATAATTCAGTTGGGTGTATGATACCTAGACTTTCCTCCAAACGGAAGTGATACGTCAAATAATTTTGAAGAACTGGGCAAGAAACATTAAAAAAATTTTAATAAATATAGGAGGCATATTTTTTATCTAGGTGATTTGAATTAAATCTACATATTCCGAATTCGGGATTCTATGGTTGAAATATTTTCAATTAGTAATCAAACACTCTTATACACTGTGTCCATGAGATATGGAATAAATTCGATATTGATGATAGCCTTTTGAAAAAAAATCTGGAAAATGTCGATTTTTTATTTCAATGTGCCTTATTCAACAAAAAATTTCATTTCACAGGGTGATAAACATTAAGGTCCTTGGTACGTGAATAACTAGGTATTTCGTATACCTATCAGCAAGAGATGGTGGTCTGTTTTCTCGTCTCGTTCTCGTATCCAGCTTATCGCCACAGGGAAAAAAATCAGTAACCCACAAATATACGTGTTACCTACTTATATATAGAAAATGCCTATTTGTTTTAACACACAACTCAATTCACATTACGATTTCAAGAAACACCCTGTATATGCTCTTCAGATATGTGTTATTTTTATTCCTCGAGATATTTTCGATCCCAATTCCTCTCTATCCTGTGATATCTGCCTTCTTGTCAATAACTTGAAATTGGAAAACTTCACTCATTAGTGTTCATTTAATTAAAAGATCAATTGACTTACCTGTTAAGGAAAATTGATCATAATTATATGAACATTTTCGTCGAAGAATTATAAAAATAACCACTTGTAGTCGTTCCTTTCGACTCTACTAGGTACGAAGTTCAAAGACAAATTTTCAACATCCACCCTGATACCTAACATTCCTGTGCCCAACCGATACCGCCTAGCAGCCGATAGTCATTTCTTGAAAGTATTGCTGGATCGTCAGGGAGGGATCGCATAGGGCGGGAATTTATAATTCTTCGACGAAAATGTTCATATAATTATGATCAATTTTCCTTAACAGGTAAGTCAATTGATCTTTTAATTATATTTCACATTTTCGTCTCGAATTATAAAAATAACCACTTGTAGTTGTTCAAAGAGGTCAGACGATCCAGCCTATGAACGTCTGAGACCTGTGTCTCACAATCTATTGAAATACATATCAAGTATTTCATGTAAATATGCGAATTCACAAAATATGGAGTTATAGTGATTCGAAACAAAGTCTATAGAGAATATCAATAGGTCTGGTTAATAAAATATTGTAATTAACCATATCTAATACTCGCTTGCTTCAATATTCCGTAAAAAAGGAAAACAATTTGAGGACAATAATATCAGTCTTTTAACCTCGACTTCTATATAACCCATAACTTAATCATCGTTAACTACTGAGCCAGAAAGAACTCGCAAGGCAAGTGCTTGGGTTATATATCGAGTTATATGTCGTATCGTAATCGTATAGTAGTGGTGGCAAGACAAAGTTGAGGTTTCTCTTTCAAAAAAGGGCAATAACAACACTGGCTGATTTCTTGACCAGTCAGTAGTCTTGTCCACTCTATCATTTACCTGTATAATTCCTCTCAGTTTCAAGTTACAGTTACAATTTTTGTAATCGAATCTGAAAAAATTTCTAGAGGATAAAGTCTCCAAAGGTTAATCAGTTATTTTGGTTGTGGAGGCCTTCTATTGCAACTCCCCTTGAAGAGGCTTTCGAGGAGCAGGCTATCGCTTTCGTTCAATCGAAGAATCAGAGATGAAGCCGACTTATATGAATTTATCAGCGAGAATGATATATCTTGTTTATACTGCTGATTTAAGAATTCTAAAATTTTATTGCGAACCGGATCATAAAGATTCTGCTTGTTATCTTGACAATATCTGTATCAAATACTCATCTGTCACCAGGGTAGTTCTTTTTCACAAGGGATGAGTTGATCTGATCCCTCTTGCTCTCTTCCTGATTTTGATTTTCTTGCTCAACCTATAAAGTATAATCGCAAATGGAGGAAACCTAGAAGAAAAAGTGTTTCCTATTGTTGGTGAATATGCATGCACCTTCCAAGAATTAGGGTCTGTGGCTTCCATGACATAAACTTTCTACATTTTGTATTGACTGATGAATCGGTTGAGTATATTTCTGGAGAGCCTAGTTGTTTTAAAATAATATCAAAATATTTTCCTGACAATTCATATTCTGTTTCAATTGAAGTGCAGCGTGATTTGCTGACGGCCTTAGTATCTTGTGCCAAATTCATATATGAGGCAAATATCCAAATCTGTCTATCTTACTACCATTTGAGTAGTCCTCTAGCCAGTGAGAGATACGTCAGAAAAAATTCACAACATGAAAACTATTGTTTCTTATCGGCATTCTGTTTTTTGAAACAGATTCTGATCAACAATTGAAGTCGACTAATATTCTAGTGTAAATGTTCATGACATCGTAGCCTCATGGTTGAAGCGTCAGTATTTTATCTGGATCGCCGGTAGATGGGTTCGATTCCCACCACGACCGCAAAAAAAATTTCTCATGGCCTAAGAGAGTGTTTGGGATCACACGTTAAAAGGTAAGACCCCCGTCCTTCCTTGCTCGTCCAAGTCTTTTGAAGACTTTTGAGGGTTGGTCGTAAAGAGGCAACGGAATTATGGATATGAACTTTTTTTTTTCGAACATTTCGTTGACTATAATCACCATTAGAATTATTGAAACAGGTATTCCAATATAATTTGCAAATTCCCTGATTTCACAAGTTTTGTTAATTTTCATTTTCTGTGTGAAATTTCTAATTTTGTCAATTCTTTCTCCAGGTAGTGATATTTTCATGTCAGTAGTATCGAATGAAAATCCAAGAAAAGTACACCTCAGGCAAGGAGTGAGATGGTACACATTAGTTAAAATTAATTTTGATCCCGAAACACTAACAATCTTATAACTGTCCTAGAATTTTTCTGACACTCCATATATACTCTCTCTCTTGCAATCACTACTATTAATAGTATGTCATCTTGATAAATTATACATGTGACAGGTAGCAACTTTTTTAAATTTTTCCAAGGCAGGATTCATCGACTCAGTAAACACATGTGGTACTATAGAGCGATAGATGTATAGAATGTCAAAGTAAAGAGGCCAAAGAGGCCCATTGGGAGTCAATTAATTGATAATTTTTGTTTTCAGATTTTAAACAGATATTTTCGATCTATCTCCCTAAAGATACAGAATATTATGCATCTCTCAAGTCTACTTCTGTGAGATAACAATTATTATGTAGAAGCTTCGTCACTACTGTTCGATAATTCTCTAGTATAAAGTATATAATAGTATTAAGGTTTTTCCGGTCTAGTATAAACCAGTGAGTTATATTTGATTTCTTGGCGAGGAAATATGTGGAGAGAAAAGATTCTCCCATGAGGCAAATTATTGAAACTGTATCTATGCTCAGCAGCTTATTCATAGCCTTTCTCATCTCAGCCAAATTTCTTTTCTGTATGGAAGTTATTGGCCAAGACTGTTGGTAAGGTTTCTTGGCAAAATTCGTTTGATAACCCTGCACCTAACTCAAAATGGGAGGATAATTGGTTGAAGCTTTACAATATCTGATTTGTACAGTAATGGATCCTGTACTGTTGCTCACCTCTGTCGAAATTGTTCCTCTGTTTCGTTTAAAGCCTGAGATGTTGGCGGTTATTAAAGTAAGAGGAAATAACGGCTTCTTGAGCAGATGCGCTCCTATATTCTTCATATCTCGATTGTATTTTACTCATGTAGGCGTACGCCCCGAACAGTAGTTCGTCAATAGGCCCCTCCACGCATACTTTTTGGTAGTGAAGTTGAGATGAAGAATTATCAAATACCTCCGATGTAACGATATGGAGTGGGAGGCATCATCAGCCAAAAGTTTAGTCCCATTGACCTATTCCTCAAAATTTCATTGGATTCGTTTGTATTGGCTGCGAATACAATTTATAATTGGGTCTAGCTACTGCAGAAAGACCAATTACTAGCTATTACTGTGAATTGATGAGGAACTCATTCAACAGACTTTTCTGGAAGAACGGATTGTATTTCATCAGGGTTGAGCCTCGCGGAATCATTACCTAACAATCTTCAATCGGAGGATACTTGGTAACCATTTCAGCTCTGGACTCTTGTCGATTCCTTCAGTGAGGGAAACCTCTCCACCCCCTGCAATTTCTTCGTGGATCTCCGGTCCAAAAAGAAGTCTCAGAATCAGGATTTTTTTTCCCCAGAGAAATAACTCTTCAGGAGGATGAGTTATGTCAATTCTCTATCTGAATCTTGCTGGGGATCCTCATCAGGAAGCTCGACTGGTCGATCCTCACTTTCGAAACAATTATATATGATGCGAGTGTGAGTTGCTCCAGCTACTGCCACTGGTCGTGGAGTCTAGTGTAGAAAAAAGAGACAAAAAGTAATCTGTGTACAGTATATATACCTCATATATTGTGAATGTGAGGCTCGGATGAACGGAGGAGTGAGGATCCCCTCTCCCCCCCCTTTTTTTTAAAGTTTGACTCAATCAGGTTTATATATATATATATAATATATACCGATAAGAAAAATTATTATTTTTTTTCACCTGTCAACAATGACAAGATAAACCTGCCACGTAGTGACATTAACAGAAACAAGAAACCCACAAAAAACGGTTCATTAATCAGCTGTGCACATATTTAGCTCTTCTCAGGCCAAATCTATAGTAGCGGCTCCTCGTATGAGTGCCTGTATTGTATATATGTAAGCGATATCTCCTTATAGCTACGCCATTGTAGCTAGAATGTGGTAAAGATGCTTAGTCAGGAAATGTCAGCAGTCTGAAGTCGAACAGCGTTGAATATTGAAAATACGAATAATAAAATAAAGACTTTGGAGTTAATTCTATTACATATTATTATTATTAGGAATGATTGCCTCTTGTAGTTTACATATTTTTCGTTCTATCCAGCGTATGCCGGATGTCTATAGGTCATAGTACCATAGCGGCGACTCGTATGAGTGCCTGTATAGTACCTTTTTCATTATATCCAGCGTGTGCCGAATGTCCATAATGAAAAAACCAAACTCTGCAGTCAGCTGATAAACAAGGCTATAGCACATTTGCTATGGTAGCGGCGCCTCGTATGAGTGCCTGTATAGTATACTTTTCATTCTATCCTGCGTTTGCCGGATGTCTATAACAAAAAAACCAAACCCTGCATTCAGTTGATAAACAAGGTCATAGTACCGTAGCGGCGCCTCGTATGAGTGCCTGTATAGTACATTTTTCATTTTATTCAGCGTGTGCCGAATGTCCATAATGAAAAAACCAAACCCTGCAGTCAGCTGATAAACAAGGCTATAGCACATTTGCTATAGTAGCGGCGCCTCGTATGAGTGCCTGTATAGTATATTTTTCATTCTATCCAGCGTGTGCCGGATGTCTATAAAGGAAAATCCAAATGCTGTCGAATTAAAACTGAACATTCCTATCATGCTTTGTGTGTCCACCATTCCTCAATTTCCAGCTATGATGTAATTAAGTAATGTGTAGGTACTTACTCGATAAACTTTACTAGGTAAATATTTCTTGACACTAATTTTCTTTCTCAATTTGGGTATCTTTCTATAATTTTTCGTTGATTTTCCACTTTTGCCCATGATAAGGTACACTTTTTATCACTTTACTAAAACTAAAACACTTCTAAATCAACACTTGTCTCTGAAACGTTCATACCCTAGCGGTACGAAAAGAACAATGACTATCGGCTGCTAGGCGGTATCGGTTGGGCACAGGAATGTTAGGTATCAGGGTGGATGTTGAAAATTTGTCTTTGAACTTCGTACCTAGTAGAGTCGAAAGGAACGACTACAAGTGGTTATTTTTATAATTCGAGACGAAAATGTGAAATATAATTCATTTACCTATGGCACTATAGGAAGTAGGCAGAAACACCCGAGATACGTCCCCAATAAGTAGCCATTTACGCACAGTAAGCTTATCGCACAGTTTTCGTTTATTCCGCCAGTATAGGTATATCATGATCGCGTAATCGCCGTCAACAGCGGATGACATAACTGTCAAGAATTATAATTCAGACTGTTAGACTAAACTTCTCTGATGTACTTACTACTTACTGTAAAGCAATTACGCACTCGCCGCTCCGCGGCTGCATGCGTATTCTTTCCATTCGTGCGTAATATGCTTCTCACAACACATAATACTCGATATACCATCATTTATTCTCATTGAGCAATCAGAGGGAGATACACCGAATGCAAGAGGCCTGTACGTTTGTTTTCCTGAACTTGCTAAAGTTGATATTTCCCCACAGTTGTCTCTGTTCATGGCATGATATAAACAGAGAAAGTCATAGGAAAAAACGAACAGAACTATATATTCAGGAGAACTCAGGCTTCTATATCTATAAACACCGAGAATCATCCACTATACCTTCACATCCTAATATTTGATATAAAGATAAATCGTTCAAGAATCAGTGCATTCATGAAGAACGAAGCTACAGTGACAGTGTTGTGTATGATATCCATTGTAAAAGTGCACTCATCATTCTGCTCCCTGTACATTTTTTATGTATCTTTATATCAAATCGACAAAATATTCTTTTCATCATAGGTTACAATAGGTATTTGCTATCAACCCATTCAAGTTAATCTGTTACACCGTATTTCAATGTAGATATTGTAACGTTTTTCCGAAAATGAAGGTCTATCGAACCTTTCCATAGGTAAATCTGATCCTTCAGTTTGGGCAAGTAGGATATATATATACAGTGTGTGCGATTTCAACCCGCAACACCCTCCAAGTTTGAACCATAGACAATCTACCTGTTATTACGATTAAACTTCGTGTCTGAGTACCTATTCGATGTGCAATGATCACCCTACCGGTAATACCAACTTCTTAGATCTCGATACAGAGTGAAACGAAAAATCGAAAATATGAAAATTTGCCATTGAATAATTACTCAATATGAGATATTGCGTCATAATTTTGTGTAGTGGTATTTCAGCTATAACTGAATCGATCATTTCCCTGAATCAATTACTATTTTCCATTTTCGAAGAAAAATAATCATTTATAATGTTTCCAATTTTAGTTTTATTGTTTTTTTGATGAACCATAGACATCTTCCTGTAGAGCTCAAAACGATGAAACTTCATATTTGAGTGTTCGATGTGTTCCGTTGTTCAATTTCATCACCACCGGTTACGCCAATTCCTCATATTTCCATACAGGGTCGATCAAAAAATCAAAAATAGCAAATTTTGCCATTGAATAACTGACACCCTATATGAGATATTGCGTTCAAATTCTGCATGGGGGTATTCCAACTATGCCCGAATCGAATAGTCCAGTCACTGTTGCGAAAAAAAAAACTAATGGCCGTTTTTGAAATTTTAACCCCTTCAACAAACAGAAGTAGGCCTTGGAAATCTGAATATTTCAGATTTGTTCACATTTTCGAAGAGAAATCGTTGAATACTATATTATGAGATTTTTGTTTCTGAAAATCGGTCGACGGGCTCCAAACTACGAGGGTGTTGCAGGTTGAAATCGCACACACTGTATATATAAGTTTAGGCAAGCCAATGTTAGTTTATTGCATTGTACCAGTATCGTCTCATCGTCCGTGAAGGTTTTACATGCATAAGCCTTTCCAGGCGAGCAAGTGACTCTCAATTTTCGTGTTGCTGCGATATGAGTTCCAGCAGTCTTGATAGAATTATAATTCCGTGCTTGTATCCCGAAACATATCGCAATAGCAACCATCTTTGGAAGTATTATATAGACGGTTGTTTTGAAACATCCTGTATTATATTCATCAAATCAAGAATTCACGCTGAGCACTGGGTTGTAACAACATTGCTGATAGTGCCAATGATTTAATCAATTCGCAATGGAATTTTCAACGCTGTCACTCCGACTGCCACGTTTGATTCGTATAATTTGTTTAGTTTTCACAACTGTTAATGGAATGACAATCAACATAATCGTTGGCTCGTTCATCAAAATCAATACTGCCAACGTAATGAGCATTGACGTTATATTATTTCTAGTTGAAACGTGGACCGTGTACGCAGAATCTGTGGGCTTTACGTTCGAACCTTGGGAATCTTTCAGAAAATTATAAGTGATAGGGTTACGGCTAGTTAACGTGTTGTTTCTGCAAGCAAATGAGTTAGGCCGTTTATCATATTATTTGCAAAGCATGCTTCGACCTTTTGCACAATCGCCCATAACCAATTCTTGAAAAATCATTCCTGTCATTCTGAGTTCAGTTTGTCATCTTCTTTATGGCGGAGAAGATACAAATGAAAGAAAATGAAATTATCTTCAAAATTGAGATAACCGCATTCGAAAATGTGTGTCAGTTATCGCCAAAATATTCAATGTTCAATTAAGTGCAGAAATGTGCGCCTTGCAGTTCAATTGATCAGGAGTTTATAATTGATATTTTATCATTTGATAGTGTTGTTTATATAACAATCCTTTCTCAACTCAGGTATTATAATACGCCGATGAAATATCTGATAACAATTTCTTGATATCGTTCATATCAACAGGTTTTGGCCAATGAAAACACGTACTCTTCATCATGAAACAGATTTTTGGCCTATAGAAACATGTACTAGGGCGGAGTAATCAAGTTGTTTATGTTTCTACAATCTACTTACTTGTTCGAGTTGTTTGATATTTTTGATTTCTGATGAAGTTTCCAAAGTGAGATATGATTCCTATGGGTTTTCATGGTTCCCAATAAATCAAACTCTTCATAAATTCGAGTTGATATTGTGGACTGTTTTATTTCCACATATAGTTTTTGAGTCTGTTCTACCTGACATTAATCGGAGCTAATCATGGCTTTGTGGAAAAAGTATTGATAAGTACTCCTACCCCCAGTTGTCATAATGTTAATTATGCATCAAGAAACTAGTGATCATCATTCCGAAAGCAAGAGCCGTGATCAATGACATTTTTGAGTCGGAAGAATCATGTTTATCTTGGTCTGTGAAATCACCGTCATGTCAGGTTTGATGACTGAAACAAATAAATACATTTCAGGAAATCAAAGGGTACATCTAATTCCTCATTTGAGAAACTGAAGTGACAATGTTAATGCCTCAGCGATTGAATGGGAATACTGGCATTCTCTCTTCAACACCATAGCATTGCTTCCAAGGCTAGTACCAAGGCAATTGTTTTTTGATTGAAATAACAAAATGATAATCACCCATCAGTCAGCAAAGTATGCTCTTGATTTTTTCACCTTTGAAGTGCATAATAGGTATTTATACACCAATAGGGTAGTCAATGATATTTACCAGGGACCAAGGTAACGTGGTGAATAATATTCTTTACTATAGCAGGGTGTATATTGAATGACTTTTACCCCTATTTAGCAATATATTTCGATCATGATAGTTCTGTGAGACTGTGAAATATAGCCTGACGACCTATATTCACTATAAGAGCATTTCTTCTCAATTCTCATTGAAAACTATTAGCCATATGACCATGACAGCATATTATGAGAATGATGAATATAACTTATACACACAGTGTAATTCAATAGATAATGAGGATATAAAATGTGGATTCCTAGCTAATTTCAAGATGAAGAGTTCATATGAACATATATGCTCTGAGCCTGTCCCCTTCCGAATTATATGGTGTTAACATTCTGAAAGAAATTTCAAGAAAATCGATTCTTTTAATCGAAGAAATCCATTTGATCTGTGTTCCTGCGAATCACGTATAAGAATAGAGAATTCGGGTGATTCATCATAATAATAATAATATCGTTTATTTTTGCATACATCAGAAAGAAGTTTTAACAGAAAATGTGATGAATTGAGCTTATGCAAAAAAAGAAGCTGAAAACAATTTAGAAAAGATCTAGTTCAGCCCCTTCAAATATTGTTCCAGAAAAAAAAATGTATACGTTCGCTTTGTTACAAAAGGGAAAACGAATCAAGAACAGTTAACAATATCTTCAATTTTTCATCTATGCATAAAACGATATAATAATGAATTCAGTACTATTGGGTGATACAGAAGAGAGAGAGAGAGAGTTATCTGAATATTCATATATTATGTATATACATTTATAATATTTATTAGCTTTGAGACAATTCATGAAAATTCAAAGCACATTAAGCAATTGTTTTTTAAGTTTTGATTTGAAAACAGATACTTCAACGGATTTCAATGGCACCGACAATTGGTTATATAGAGAGTATATATTAAAAGGAAAACATCTACGAAAAAATGTGGTTTTATGTGGTGGTGGTGAGATGAGACCTCTAAATCTCAAATTCAAATTATGAACGTCGGTTCTACTATTATAGTTGTTCATGAAATGACGAAAACTACCATTGCAAAAAAAACACACTTCACGCCTGGAAAGGACTAAATAATGGTAGGTTCTATAGCTAGTGGTGTGAAATAGTAATTTTCCTAACAAGTGCGGAAAGTGATTCTTTCCCGCACGTGACTGCCGTTGACACGAACGACGCGAAGCGGAGTTCGGGCAAGCAGTCGAGTGCGGGAAAGAAACTTTCCGCATGAGTTAGGAACAATATTTTTTCTACAAGCGTATGGGAAATTGGTCGAATCGTTCAATTAATTATTCAAGCAAAAAGGAACAACTAACAAGAGATATACAATATTCTCTATTTATTAATTATTAGTAATAGCTATTGTGAACTTACAGTTTGACGCATTATGTTGGTTCATTGCGGAAGCCAGCAGGCCCATTAGGAGTTTGGTCTCTAGGTTCCAGACACTTCTATGAAATGAGCCAAAAATACATATTCTTCATTCGGTTTTTTCATTTCTTTATTGTTTGCACCATTCAATAAAACGCGTGTATAGCTTCTCATACCTTTCTTAAGACTTCGTTGGTGATAACGCATCTGTATCAAATCCCTATAGCTAGAAGTTTTTGATCACATTGTGGCATTTCCACTGAATCGAAAATGACAGTAGGCCCTAACGCTGTGTCTGTCACTTCGACAAATTTCAAACTTATTTGAGGTTTGATTGGCATGACAAATTGACGTTTTCCGTCAGATCAATCCAAATCTATAGAAGGATATTTATAATAATCCATTTTCATTTCTCAATATTTCTTAATTTTTACAATAAATAGTGCAATTTGATGGATGATTCTGTACATACATACTTAATACTGCAACAAACAAACTCAAACTTTTATATTCCATCACCAACCACTTATATTTCTAGCGATTTTATCATATCTTTGTTTTCCCGCACTAGGGCGGGAAAATGACACTGCCCAAACTAAATTGCGTGCGGGTATAGGGTGAATCACGCACGCTTGTAGAAAAAAGTATATAAACCAAGGGACTGAAGTTTATTTAATATCTCCTTTTTAATTTACTATTATTACAGTTGTCATCGATCCACCGATAAGAGCATACCTAATCTCCACAAATATTCTTTTTGTATATAATGATATTAATCAATCTAGCCATGATTCATTAGAAACATAAATAATGACACATGGAAAATCGTAATAAATGAATCGAGGCATGTCTCGGTCTCGCTGTATAGAGAATTATTTGAGGTAAAATTCCATAAATTTGCAGAAATTAAAATAATAATAAGATATGGGTGGCCTTCGGCAATCACGATAGCATTGTGTCGACTTTATTAGACATATCAACGTCGAACTATTGTTCGTTTTCTGATTTTCTGAAAGAAACGCTATTCATCTGTTGGATGCGTGGCGAATGAACTTTCCTCTGCCTCCTATGATGAAAATATATTGGAATTAATCATAGTTGAACTAGAGATCATAACCTAACGCTAACCTCGTGTAGGTTGACCGATGTTCACCTACAGTATGAAATTTGGCAGCTTCGATTTGATGCATTCTTTGGAAATCTTTTTTATGTACAGGGTGTCCCATAACTCACGGATCAAAAGAAGTGGGGTGGTAGGGTGGGTCATTTCCAATCAAACTTACCGTATATGTGGTTACCCAATTGTTGATGGTTCAAAAGTTATTATTGTTATTTCATTTATATGAAAAGAAATATTTACATTTGTTATTTTCTCTCTCACAATTTTCATCCACATGGATGCACCTTTCCTCAGGAATGTTTTGATGACATGTATTACTTCCTATCAATTACCTGAAAAAAAATTTGTTTTCCTTGAGTTTTGTCATATAATGAAATATTCGAGTCGATTTTTGAATGCCGCTGGCAACTTCCCCACAAAGATAACCAATCATGGGAAATAGTTGTCATTCAATACAGATTCCAAAATGGTATAACATAATATGGGGTTATTCAAAATTGCCTTTTTGTTATAGACTTTTTTCAAATGGATCGCATCTTCCAAAAAAATAGAATTACTTATGAACTATCAACAATTTGATAACAACATATACCGTTAGTTTAATCACAAATGATCCCCCTACCACCCCATTTCTTTTGAGCCATCACTTATGGGATACAGTGTGTCCAAAAATTAGCCTGCCAAACTCCACCAGCGGCTTCTACGACCAAAAATAGGAAGGAAAGTTTCGAAGAAGGAGCTACTTTTCTATCGATACTTCCACGGGAAATGTTCTTCGGAAATCTCTGCAATCATCCCTTCACTAGCGATACCAATCAGACGAACTAGACAAGCCCAGTCAGCACATCCTTTCGTCGTCAACCTCGAAAGATGTCGAACAGCACTTTATCAAGACTCCTTCATCCATAGAACGGCAAGGCTCTGGAATTCATTGCCTGTGGAAGTATTCCCAACAACATATAATCTCCAAAAATTCAAAAAAAATTCCAATACCTACCTCCTGTCCCTACCCTCCCTAGGAACGCACGATGTTCTTTGAACATTATAGGGATTCCCTTTCGTGCGCTCCAATCGATAAAAAAAAAATATGATATTTCTCGAGTATCTCCGAAACCCCATGTGATAAAAAGATACACTTTGATACAAGTACTAAACTGTCTATGCTCAATGCAGTGAAAATTTAATGATTTCAAAATTTCACTCAGGAGTGTATAATACAGGGGGAAATATGTCCAGATCAAATTGTTTCTGCATGGATCATTCGTTGCTCCCTGTCTGATTTGCATCCTGTCTCTAGATGCTACTATTCAGGTATATCATCGAATTCGTGCATCATCACGGTCTCAAAACAATCCTTGGAAGTCTAGTTCAACTCCATAATAAGATAAAAAAGGCATTTTAAAATTTTCCAAGAAATTATCAATCGTTCACGCCATCTATCATCGAATATGAGAACCACACGATCCGAAATAGCATTCCATTGTTGATATCGAGAGATCTTTAGTCTGACAATCAAGGGTCTGCCGAAACAATGGAAGAGTGGATACTCCAGAGGAATTATAAACATGTCAATTCGACCTATGATTACCAGTCATGTTTACCGCAAACATGAACAAGAACAGCAAGGATTCATTCTCGTGTATACGTCGAGGGGCACGAAGTCACCGATCGGCCAGCCGACTGCAGTAATGGCAGCAGATTAATGAGCTACGACTGCTACGAGACCGTGTTACGTAAAGCGGCGTTTTGACGATGGGATAGACAGATGTCGTAGGTCATGAATAAGTTCGAGATCTTCGGTGGCTGATAGGCTTACCAAAATGTATTCAGGCCATGAAATTCATATAACAGTGGCATAAAAGTAGCATAATAAACGAAGAATATTGAAAATAGTTTTGAAAAATTATTTTATTCATCAAATAGTTCAACTTCTCTCCTCAAATTGTCTGGTACGGCTTGGCCGACCCTGCTGTCACTGATTCTGGAAGGGTTACTCGAATATTCTGGGATGAGCTCACCTCATTCACGTCCTCTCTACAAATATAGTCGTGACTCTGATATATAGGTTGCAAAATCGAAAATGTTATAAATGCATTTCTCATTCCCTGAAAATATATTGAATTTGTATGGACATCACTATCAATATCCACATACCAAATTCCAGAATTGTATACGCAATTATTTTTGAGAAATGTGTCAGTGAAGCTTACCGTGAAAACCCCTGTATACCTCTCTGGTATTCTGGTATTTAGATTCATCCTGTATGCAAATAAGTACAAGTTGAGAGATAGGTACCTTCTTTCGTATGTCATCAAACAGAACCAATTTCCGCATATGGAAGGTTTAAATCATTAATCTTCCACGATTTTTTCCTTCAATAGTCCATGTCCTCGGTATTTTTTCTACGAATGATTAATAACAAACTCTCTTCACTATCTTTCAGCTGCACGTGCCCAGTTTTATTTAATTACCATCGCGAAAATAACAAATAGTTTCCCCTAAAGTCATTGTCGTTCCGTAAATGGTAAGGATAATAGTCCATTAGTAGAGGCTTTCGTTCGAAACTGTCTGGTCTGTCAATCAAATGACAAGAAGAATATCTTATGCCCTCTTTCAAGGTAGGAGATTTATTGTTGCTGCACCTGCATTTTGAGTTTCCCACAAATCATGGAATCGGTGTTAGTTATAAAAGTTGTTGACATATATATCGCATAAAGAATATTGGATCTCATTAAAGCTGGTACTTATATTATCATCATTTGAATATAGATTTCATAGGTCGTTTGACCTACAACAGTATCTCGAAAACTGGAACCTGAAAACATAAAAAAGTATTGTGTTTATACTATTATCTATTGACTGTGTCATAATTCTGAAAGCGACAAACAAAAAGCATGCGTATCTCGGTAACTGTAAGAGTTACACAGTAGGTCAAATTGGCAAAAACTTGTCCAATGAAGAAATCAATGAATAGATTTTGAGAAATCCCAAAAATGCAAAAAGCAATGTGGGTGTAACGCAATGTGTCGATAGGCCCACAATGATAGTTTCATTGAATTCTGTTATATAGGATATAGTATTTGGCAACAGTGCTTCCTTCGGGTATGTTCGGAGAGTGGGTGCATCGAAATGTGGGGCTAACGAAATGTGGGCATGAAGCAGCGCAGTGATGTTTACTTATGGTTTGTAGTATGATTGGTATCAAGGTTCTTAGGTTACAAAGATATGCAAAGTTCAGAGTTCGTTTCTATTCCAAATTAATACCTATACCTACACGTATTTAACTCACCCAAGGAGATTGTTCTCAAATGTAGAATGGCTTACTCGACACCTTCGTACAATGTTTCGTTTCGGAGAAACTGTTACTGAGATACACGTGAGTAGAATGAACAAACCCAAAGTTGAATTTTCTAACTGATATTCAGGATGTTCCGGATTTCAATTGAAAAAAAAACTTCAACATCTTGAATCTCGGAAAACAAAACTGCAAATCATACAAGTTGACATGAACTTATAGCTTCTCACTTCCCCTTGTTTTATCGTTTATAAGATTTTCCGATAACAATCTGAAACACCTACATACCTGAAGGATTAGAATTAAAGGTGATCTTGCTAGCTATTCCTTTATTTCGGAAAATATGCCCAATGTAAATTCATATACTATAAGCAACAGTATGAACTATTGTTATAATGTAGAAATGAAGTTGTTTATCTGTTGATGAACCGAGATAGATATAATAATTTTGATTCTTGTTTCTGACAAATTTCGTGGTTGAAGTAACTGAACAAATTTCAATTCCACATTAGCACCTCTGATGATGTTGCTCTAAGTAGTCTAAGTATTTGAATAATTCGGAGAAACTATTCATAGACCAGAAATCAGTTACGCATTGAATGGTGTTTGGATTTCTTCATTCGACTCAATTAACATCAGGTATAATACCACTTCAAAACAACCAAAAACATTAAAAACAAAACAGTCTCAATAAAATGAGTGTTCGAATTGTGTTATTCCCACCATTATATTCCAAATGGTCAGTACTTAACATGTGAAATTTCTATGTCGATTTACATTATTTCGCATTATCTTAATTGTAATTGCCTGAGAGAGCTGTTATTCAGATACACTCCAGTGACCATTAGGCAACACTCCGCCATAGTATGGTTCGTGGAGTAGTAATCGATCGGCTGGGTAGTAGAATTATTGGTAGTGAATAGTCGAAATTGATAAACGAAAACAGCGTGATGATAGGTTCAGTAATGAGAAGAGGCAGTCATCGTGGATTTCTTAATATCATTTTGATTCAATTATAGATATCAGTGGCGGCTCAAACGGTTAGGAGAGGATGCCTTGATAGGCAAGTATTGTTTTTACGTCGAATGAAGGATTATATGATTGTGTTGTATGCATGTAAGTGAGTTGACTGCGACCTACAAGGTCTATTGTGTCTTCTTCTTTTGCTATACCCGATAAGGTGTGCACCGTAGCTATAGCAATTGAAGACCTCGTTGCAAGAATCGGGCAACTTCATTTCATGCCAAAATTGAGTCATTGTATCAAACATATGAATTTTTTTGTTGCGCATTTTTTGGTGCAAAAATCGAGCATATCCAACAATTTCCCATTGAATTAACACGGGGAAGGATTTACCTGATAAGCCATTAAAGTGCATGAGTCGGACAAGTCCATAAGTTAGTAGCGTCTGGGGAGTATACTTGCCATCAATTTCAGGATGGTGGGGGAAGTGAAGCGTTGCTAGTTATCCCTTCTTCGTTCGAAACCGAATACTAGCCCCTAGACCCAAAAGGTATAACAAATATAAATCAACGCTGAAAGTGCGGGTATAGCTACTGAATTCTTTCTTCATACTTATACAGTTACTACAACTCATAGCGTAGTTGAATGTGCGTTTAGATCCCAAGTGGGGACCCGGGTTCAATGCCTGCGACGGTCGGCTTCTTTTCAATTATGTCTTCTCAAGTGATTTTTCGATTGAGGTTAGCTGATCTAGAAAAAGAAATATCGTTTTTTATGCAGGAGGGATATTTTCCTTTCTCCATGAAAATTACCATATTGTCTTTTTAGGAAGAAGATTCATTCAGGCCGAGTATGATTAGGTGCTTTGAAAAAAGTAGTGTCCTTTTTGATGCGAAAGGGTGTTTTCCTTCTTCCCTCGAGAAAGTACAGTGGAAGCATTTACTGTTGAGGAAAAGTTTCGACACATTTTTTTTCTATAGTAAAGGTTTTTTCTTTGTGAATTGATGAAGATGTTATTACTTTTTTCTGGATTAATTCATCACCTAAATGTTCGCGTGTAGTGGGAGATGTCGAAGTGAGGTTATTAGCGGCAAGCCTTCCCGCGTCTTCTATCGTGTGTGGCGTGATTCCTTTGATCCCCTGTTTCATGCAATACGTCGAAAAGTGTAAATGAGTATTCTCAAGATTCGTGAAGTGAATATATTTCAAAAACATAACTGTTGAAGAGGACCCAAATTCCGGCAAAGGTAACGAAGATCAAGACGCAGGAAACGTCAGCGATTCTTCCTATGTTTAATATATTTCTACAATGTGAATGAGAATTACTATCTAGGTGATTACAGCCTACCCAACGTTACTCCAAAGGATCCATACCATTTGTCAAATTTTTATTTCTCAAAATTATTGAGCTAATTTTCGATTCCTTAACATTTAAAAAAAATGAAGTTGCCCGGTTCTTCACTCTCTCTACTACTACATCCCTCAGAAATATCAGGATAAGGAATTATTTTAGCAGAGAACCTCCTGGTCTGCATTCCATAAGTATGTGAGTAGTGGTGTCCTCTTCCTTCTCATAAAACCTTCAATCATCTTCCTCTGTTAAGCCGAAATTGAAGCTTGAATAATTGAATTCAACAACACCAAAACTCGAGCCTGTATTATCTCTAGAACGGCGGAACTCAATATACCTCATAAAACGTTAAACAATTTCAGCTCTCACATCATATCCACCAATGTCCACCAAGACCACTATTATCAAGACTAGGTATTTCCACAAGTACTCGGATATTTATTCAATGCAAAAATCTACGTTACACCTCAACAGCTTTCCATGATCTACAAAGCAGAGATACGACCAGTTTCAGTTTACTGTTCTCACATATGGGTTCAACACCCAAACATACTCTGATGCTCTTAGATCCTGTGAACACCGTAGAGAAGCCGGCGACCTTTCACATTTATTCAGATACTTTCACGGGTGAAGATTCTCAGAAATATCTGCTATCGTTCCATCTTCAGCGATACCAGTCAGACGACCTCGACAGGCCCAGTCAGCACCAGCTTTGCCAATGCAAGTATTCCTAAGAACTCTATAACCTCTAGAAGTTCAGAACAATTTCATCACCTACCTCCTCTCCCTAGGTACGTACGCACAATCTTCTTAGAACATTATAAGAATTTCCTTCCGTGCGCTCCCAGAGATAGAAAAATCTGAGACTCTCAGCTCAATACACTTCTAAAATCCCTTCGAGAAGCAATATGTTTTGTTCCCAGTGACTTTTTTCGCTATTTGGAATCCGAGGACTGATTGGTGCCTATAGTATGAATCATTATCGAAATTCAAGGTCCTGAACTAATTGTTCACATAGTGAAAGATATAATGAAAGCATATATACAAAATGAATTTGATATGTCACTATGTCTTGAGGTCCTGGAACCTCATAGAGGGTCATGACAAATTCAGAGGGATAGTATTGCTGTTTCTAACCCTCAGGGGCTCACAACTTGTGAGTACGGGAATGGTGAACCCGAAGTACCCTAGCCGGATATTCACCATACTTCAACTTGTCTTGGGTGATATCCTCTTTCCTCTTCCTTTTTCAATCTATCTATCGGCCTTTCTTGGCCTCCTCCTCCCCTTCAAGCCCAACCTCACCATCAAGTGGTGTAGGAAGGACAGACCGCGGCCGCTCGACGGATGAATCATTTTGGGACCATCTTTGCTATCTCTAGGCCAGATGGGACAATTTGTGGACATCTGTGGCAGGAATGGGGCAATTTGCTGATGTCTGTCTAGGTGACCGAGGACTGGTCAACGACGCTCTGGCAACCAAATCCGAGCTGTGGAAACCCGTGGTGATGGATGAATGGCACCGAGATATGGTGTCGCTAACGGGGCCTCTGGGAATCAGGGCGCCACAGAGTAAGTAGCCTTAGCCCTGTGCAGGGGGCACCACAGGGCTGGACCAACCCCTGTCTCCGTCACTCGTACGAGAAGGAAAACTTCTGGCCTTCTTCGTAGACGAGAACAGGGATCAGAAGAGTAATCTCTAGGAACCCGAACGAAAAGGGCCTTTCATATTGAAGTGGCCCTTAATAAGCACCATGAGTCGTATATGGTAAAATTGATAACGGCATGTAGGTAAGATACAATGGGCCACTAGGCTTGAGTGTCGTCGTGGTAGACTTCGGTCAGGCGAGCCCACAAACGAGGTGGAGTGTTTATTGCTGTTTCTAAACCAATTGCTCCAAATCTAGAAAATATCGAATATTTCCGCTCCGGGCGAACATCTGAATATTTCTATTATTTTCTTCTGTTCAAGGAATAGTGATACTGTTTCTATGAAATCGGTATCTCACTTTTCCTTGATGAGTTAACAGAATCATCTACATATTATATTGATTGCACACCATTCGATGGATGTTTTTCCGTAGTAGCTTTTATATCCATTCCCTTGAATAATGACTTTTCTATAGCAATAGACTGGTGCTCGTATCCATCAGCAATACACACAGAAATAATTTAATTCAATTATTTCATTAATGGCGCATTACGGGACTGCACTAACGATAAAGCATGTTATTACTCGTAATTAATTCCACCCACAGTCGAATTATCGATTAAAATCAAACAACTATTAAGATAATTATTGATGCTGTTGCCGCAGGGCGAAGACGGAACAATCATTCGTTAAAATTTACTGCTTGGAATATTCGAATAAGGAAATCAGAAATGCAGAAAATCTTGAGCGATGCATGAAGATACACCAGATGTTCAGCTCAATATTTTTAAGAAGATGGATAAACTATGGATTCCACCGTTTCAGCCACTATCAACTCAAACCAATATCTTTTTCGTACTGTTATTATATATTTTTCTTGTGTGTGATGATGCTCAAGGGACGAAACTAGGAGCACTTTTTCATGAAAGTTCCTTCAGTCTACCAACTTTGTATATTCAATTTTTTTTTCTATCAAAATATGCTCGGACCACTTTGAGATGCAGATGTATGTGGAAGTTCTACTAACTTCATCAGGTTCCGTCATCTGTCAAGTTTGTACTAAGTTGCAGCGAACCAATTTCGTCCAATTAGAACATGTTTGGTTAGGTGAGTTTCAGTGTCAGTTGAATGAAATTCACAATTTTACTGGGTATATCTAGATACAGTGTGACCCAGACGAAACTTCGATCATCCCGGAATCTTTAAACTTATTGGAAATCGCTAGAACTAGTCGATTTAAATTCGGAAGGAAGGCATTTTTTTTTCTGTAATCATCATATCCCAAAGTTGAAACCTGGAAGCGGAACGGGCATCAACTTTTGATTTTCAAATAGAACACCTTGTTGTTCATTACATGATCGGTTAGTGATGATGATCACAAATCCAACGATAACGGCTATGGAAATTTAGCTGATTGATTTTTCAACATGCAATTCGTCTCGTGAGTGATGCCTCGCTCACAAACTTACTCACTTCTCTGGATCACCATAAAAAAGTTGGTGATCTGGCTCTATATCAACAATTGTTCCTCCCTTGGCAGTCTCCGCGAGATTAACCCGTCGAGTTGAGGCTTCGCACCCCTTCGTGGTCACTTTGGAGACCTGCAGAACATCTCTTTCTGAAGACCCGTTCATCCAACGAACAGCGAGACTTTGGAACACATCGCCAAGGGAGGTGTCCCCAAGGCATATACCCTTCAGAAAAAGGAGAACATCGATTCCCACCTTATTTCTCATGATGTTCTCTGAACATCCCAGGATATCCCTTTTCGTGGGAACCAGAACATAAAAAAATGAGTGTGACTGTGAGAAATTCCTGCTGGCGGAGGTTTGATAATCAATCAGGTAGATTTTCGAAGACTCTTGAGGAATACTGTCTGTAGGTTAATCGAGGAGGTGGTACATTCATTTTACTTGGTTCTTTGGGATTTTCTCTCCTCGTTTCTATAAAATAAAAGTATTCGTATTATTTCAATATATTTGTAGAGGGACAAATCAGATGATTTGCCCCAAAATGTCACTGCGTTTAACAAATTTTTCTATCAGGGAGTCTGAAAGAAAAATCCAGTAGCTTGTCAGTTTGTCCCTCTACAAATATATTGAAATAATACGAATACTTTTATTTTATAGAAACGAGGAGAGAAAATCCCAAAGAACCAAGTAAAATGACTCTTGAGGAAATTCCATCGAACTTAGTATAGTTGGATTTGTAATCATAATCACCAACCGATCATGAAATGAAACACGATTGTGTTACTCTCCAAATTAGAATCGACCTGTCCAAGCGATTATCTATTCTTTCAAGGACTTCGAGTATATGGGAGGTGACAAGTTTTGGCTGGGAGACACTGTATACAATTCTCAGGAAAACCCCGAGTAGTAGAAGATGAAGATTCATAATCAACTGATAATTCATCGAGCTGGAATGTATTTGATGAGTTAATTGTGAAATTGTTATTATTACATAATATAGAATATTCGAATAAATTTATCTAAAAATCGGGAATATGGTTCATCTCCCCATAATTATCACAATTATTGTTCAATAATTATCACCGATGATTTTATTCAATGATGAAATTCTAGAGTTCTGGTCTAATTATGTTATTGTGGATTCCAACAAGAATATGAAGAGAAAATAACAGAAAGGAATGTAACCAAAAGTAGGTTGATATCTTCCGTTCCCTGAAAATGTAATTATTCAGTAGAGTATTTGAAGTGCTTATTAATCCCGATCAGTAAGACAAAAATTCCAATTCGAAAATGATCTCTGAATTCATTACCATGAGATAAATACAATTTTATTGAACAAACTTTATAGTTGTGCCAGTTTTCCAATCAGTTTTGCTGCTATATATCTGCTGTCCACCTCATAAGTCAACATCCAAAACAACCTAGCAAGTTCCTGCTGACCCCTGTCGCACACATATAAATCTACTCTTTCTCCTCCTAATTCAGATTTTCAAACCTCCTCAACCTTCTAATGAAGGTCGGTATGTCCGTCTATCTAAGGTTGATCAAATCTTCCTAATAAAGCGTATCAGCAACAAGAATTTCGAATCTTAGCCTTCCGTACGCCTTATATTGGCCGTTTCTTCTACGTCTTCTGCAAACTTACGGCAACTGGAATTATGTTACACAGGTATCAAAGAAAAGTTTCCACCTAGTTGTTTATGTCCTGTAAGCACACAGTACTTGGTGGTCTCTGACCAGTAACCATGCCGTCCTTGATTTACTTGGTCAAGCCACGAAGTCTTCAGGCTGCCTGCAGCTGGTGATATTCCTCCAGTGACAAATCAAATTTGACTCCTTACTATGCTTATGACAGGTTCGATCCTTATTATTTCTTCACAACTCTGATAAAGAGCACGTATAAAATGCATAACTGATAAATATTCGGGAAACTGAACAAATCATCAATAAATGACCGCTCTATAGGAAACTACTGTCATTGCTGGGGTCAGACTATTATTACACCAGAGACTTCCAGCATTGTGGAATATATCGGTAGTAACAATTTGTCGCTCCATATTTTCCAACGAATTGGCCATTCTCATCTAACTGAAAATCTACCAACAATCCCACCTTCAATTCAGTCATTGCCAAGACATCTAATCAATAATTCCGATAAATCAAAGCTAAATAGACATACCGCACTCCCCATAGCTATCACCTTGGAGGCGCCTGACGATTAATATATGCCAATCAACGTTTCAATCATCGAACAGCAGAATTTATTCTGGACAACAATGGTTTTCAATAAAATAACGAACAAAGTGAGCGACAATAAAAAAGACAATGAGAGATTTGAGCGAAATAGATTTTTTGCGAATATTGATCCCAAGGTCAATAATATTTGAGATAAATCATCAGATAGATATAGTGAAGAATGCACTATCGAAATGTATTTAGCATCATCCACATACAGGGTGTATCTTTATACACCTTTATACAGAATTTGCAGCAATTACAATAACATCAATGAGAGATGTGACATTTTCTCTTGCAGCATTGCTTCGTTGAAGAAAATCACTTTTTGAAATTATATCTTACTGCTATTATGTCCCATTCCTTCTTATCTAATATTCTTTTATGTATTCACTCGATAAGTCTATAAATTTTTTTTGTACCTATAATTCTCCCACCCTGTAAATGGATTTCTGTTGGGTGGTGTACAAGAAAAAAGGAACCAAAAAAAAACACCGAACATATTCAAGGGGTGATTCCTTGTGTAAAGGTAAAGTTCATATAAATATGTGTCCTTACAGGATGTTGAAGTTGAAAGTATTAATTGTTTTTATTCATAACCCCCTTCTTTGAGCTTCCATGGCGCCAAATTTCAGTATGGTTGAAGACTGAGAAAGCCTGAAAATTTCAAAATGATTCTGATTGGGGTTTTTGAGTAATCTCAATGGGAGTCTTGAAAACACGCCAGTATTCGAATTTGGAGTCAAATCAAATTTTAATTGTTTCCTCAAAAATAAGACTAGATATAGATACAAAAATTACACAGGGAATAAAAAGCTGTTATTTCAATAGTTTAATCTCATGAAAATATGAAACTTAGAAGAACCGCTGGGGTATCATGGCATTCACCATAAATATCGATAAATTTACCCACTGTTACGCCACTGGTGATATTCCGAATCAAACTACACCAGAAGAAGCGATTAAAACACAATTCAGTGATGAATGAAAAAACGATTCTTCATGGACATAATTATACCCTCTATCTCGAAAACGAAAAAAGTTAGGACACATATTTAATTACCCATACTTCATTCTGTAAAATATCACAAGGAATCACACCTCGAAATTTTTCGGTGTTATTTTATTACACCCTGTATACTGAGATCAGATAAAAACATTATTCATTGTCAGAATACCCTAGTTGAGTGCACTAGTTGAATCTTGTATATTTGTGTCTGCTATTCTGTTTTTGGAAACCCACATGATTTCGAAACTTATTCAGTGTGTATATTCTGAAATGTAGGTTGAGCTTGGATTTTGATGCATTGTACCTGACTATGACTAGTTTCGTTTTGCGATATTTTCGAATGATGCTTCAAAACGAGTTACATAATATCAGTAATGATCGGTATAACTCTAATGGGTTGATAGCTTATTTTCCTCATTACATTTTTGCAGATGCAGAAGCAAGAAAGAGAAAGAAGGAAAAGGACCAGAAGCAGTTGGACCATTTGGCTGATTTCATTCCAATTCCATTGTTGTTTTGTTGGCCTCCTCAACTGAAACAATGGTTGACCGAATCGGATGGATATTTTCACGAGGAAAATCCTGCCTTCAAATGTTTCACATTATATAAGTATCTGTAGTTTGTATTTGTTATCATATTATTCTACGAAGATTGTTTTAACAGGAAGATACGATAAATTATATCGAAGAAAATATTCCATCATAGATTGCATTTCAGTTATTAGTATTATATTTATCAACTAATTATTACTAGGTATACGTGAATATGTCCTGTTCAATCTGTAGGTGAGTCAATTATTCTCAAATCGATTGGAATATTCAGAAATAATTGATCCATCTACATACCATTCTGAATGGAGAATTCAAAAAAGTTTTAGCACCTGAGCAAAACTACTCGAACGATTTCCTTCATTTAATGAATATCGGTAAACTAGTGGCTCGGATGATATCAATTAATATTTTATGTCATTGGCAGAATTCAACGTTTTGTTTTCGAAAGATAGGTTTACAACGGTTATCTACTCTTCTTTCTCATACTCACAGCTGGAAATAATAAAACGGCTCTAACATTCAATCTGAGGTATAGGTCAATTGCATCTTGATGATCTCCAGGTACGTTAATATATAGTTATACATCATGCTAGTGAATATCATCATTATCACCCAGGGACCAAGATTATAAATTCAGACGCTTCAGGCGAGAAAGATGAGGTCCCGTGGTCTAACCAGCTTTTTATATTATCATCATTGTCATTGTCATTGTCATTATCATCATCAGAATTTGATGAACAAGATAATGTGCGTAGGAGGGATGTTTATTCATCTAGATTCCTTGGGTTTTGCTCACGTTGTTACTATAATTGTCCATATCAGTAGTCTTTCAATATATTTGTAGTGAGAACACTTCGTTTCAGATTTTACTATTGAGTACCTATAAGAGAAATTCAATCAAAAGTCGAAAAAAAAATATCGTCATTGGGAAATGCCGGATTCATATACTGGATATAACCTGACCTTGACATAGCAAATCTATAAACTTTCATAACATGACTGTCTCCCAACATGTTCATGAAAATCAATACATGCCAATCAAAATTTCAATACAGAATGCAACGATAACAATGAGCTTCAACAGTTCACCACAATAATAGACAATAAACAAGTATTTTTGCTAGTTCCTAACACAAAGGTCAATATTATTCCAATCAAATTAGACAGCGGTGTGTTTAACACACCTTCATAGACATTTACGAGTTTCTTAGTCCATGTGAACATGCAGAATAATGATTAGTATATTATAATACAGAGAAGGACGCAATAACTCGAATTATAGAATATGTTTCATTCAATATAATATGATATCTATACTATTATATAATATTGGTACACTTGATTTATCTCCTACCTAATTTTTTGTTTTCCAGTTCCCACGAAAAGGGATAACCTGTAATGTTCAGAGAACATCGTGAGAGCCAAAGATATCAAGGTAGGAATTGGTGTTCTTCTTGAATTTTTGAAGGTTATATGCCTTGGAGAACACCTCCCCTGGCAATGTGTTCCAGAGCCTCGCTGTTCGTTGGATGAACGAGTCTTTGGAAAGAGATGTTCTGCAGATCTCCAGAGTAAACACGAAGGGGTGAGAAGCCTCAACTCGACGGGTTGATCTCGCGGGCACTGCTAAGGGAGGAACAATTGTTGATATTTCAGAAGAACATCGTTCATGAAAATATCATTAAAATAGAGCCAGATTGCCAACTTTTTTACGGTGTTCCAGAGAAGTGAGTGAGTTTCTCTTAAAACGAAATAATGAATCGAATTCAATATTAGATTCAAATTTATCTAAACGATACTTCTGAATTGATTCCATATAAAATTTGTATACCTACCGCATTATTTCGATAAGGATGCTCACGACTGGAATTTGGAATCAGGCAAATATTCACACTTTCGAGCCAGTACTCTGGCTATTATCATGAGCTAATATTTCGTGCTTTTTAAACAATTGGGTAGACGAGGATTAAAGTACATTACTACTGTATACAGTGGCGCCAATTCAGCATTTTGGTTAACGTGCGATTTTTTCAAGTCTTTGAAATCACCGGATAGTTTTTCATTTGAATCACGATAATCATGAATGTAACAGTAATGGAATAATATGAATTACTGTTTACTTCATTCAAAAATTCCTTTTGAATCATGATAATCATGTATATAATAGTAATGAAATGATAGAAATCAATGGTTACTCCATTCGAACATTCCACTTTACTTTTATCTCTGAATACTTCAGTAACTGAGATTGGGGAATGAAATGTAATATAATTCCTCGACATTTGGGATGGAATGAATTCTTCAATTATTATGTCAAACAACGATGGAGATCAAAATTACAAAATGTTGACTCACTTCTTAAACAAATTTCCTCTATTAATTTTCACAGAATGATGGAAGTTACTTCCATTCTATACAGGGTGCTCCTGTATAGAATGGAATATATGAACATATGTCGTGAGCGTCCTAACTTTCGAGATACAGAGTGTCAATGTTGAAAATATACAGATTACTTTTTTGTCCACCCTGTACAGGTTTTCGTGGTGGCAAAATTCAGTCTGGTATGTGACTGAATCGGTATACGAATCTCAAAATGTCAATGTATGAAATTTGTCGTTGCTCACTTTTGAGTAAAATTTAAACAATAATTTTCCCGTAACGGTGCCACTAGTAAGAAAAATGAAAATTTTTGTTCATCAGAAAATGCACCTTGATGCATGGAAGACGTATACCAAATTTCGAAAAGCTGTATACAATATTTTCCTAGTTATCATCAAAATACTGAATATTTTTCAAAACTTCATCACCCTGTATCTCAAAAGTTAAGGCTTTTAGGACATACGTTCATATGAAGTTTTTTTCTCAAAATGAGTCAGAGGATCACCCCCTCAAATATTAGCTTGTCTTTAAGGAACACCCTGTATAAACCAACCTTGAACTTCTACATTATTATTAGTTGCACTCTAAACTATCATCTATGATTCCTGTCATCATCATTTTTGTCTTATCGTTCAATCTATGGTCTTTGTTAGCTCAAGTCATACCACAAATCATCCCAAAAATTCCTGAATGTAAATTTATCATATAGGGTATGGTACATTAACTTATTTTGAAATCATGTGTGAACCTATAAAAATAAAATTATATCTTCTACTCACGCACCCAAACTCATGCTCTCACTATACTCACCTAGATTTTTTTATGTTCTGGGTTACCACGAAAAGGGATATCCTGTAATGTTCAGAGAACATCGTGAGAAACAAAGGAAATGAGGTAGGAATTGGTGTTCATCTTGAATTTCGTGATGTTCCATCTTCATTGTACCAGAAAACATTTTCAGACAACTATGTTCTTTCGCAAATCATGGAAAACAATATGGTGTTGCTATAGATAATAATTGTAATTAGTGGGAATTGAAATCGAGTCAGTTGGAAAAACAGTTGTTCATAAAGGACAGATTTGAATTTATTACCAAATTCATTGTCGTTCTAGATGACAACCTAGTTAGGTAGTTAGTAGTAGTACCTCCTCGCGAACTAGGTCGCCTTCTAGGTTTCCATTTGGATCGACAATGGTAGGAGTAATACGTCAGGAAGACACGAAAGTGTGGTACACTGATGGGTCTAAGACTGATAAGGGTACGGGAGCCAGAATATATAGACAGACCCAGACCTAGGGTTTGTGCTTCCTTATGGGGGTATACTTCAGTATTCCAGGCAAAGGTGCATGCTATTGAAGCATTTCTGAGAGAAAATATCGTGAGAGGATACAGAGGTAAACAGATCCTTGTATACTCTGATAGTCAGGGGGCCATATAATCTTCAACATGCAATAAAATCAGATCAAGACTGGTCTGGCATTGCCTCCAAAGTCTGCTAACCCTGGCTAACCACTATAGGGTAATGAAGCAGCTGACGCTCTTGCCAGGCAAGGGTCTGCGTTGAGGTTTATTGGACCGGAACCTGTGTTCGGAATCTCCAAAACCTCAATACGTGGCTGGGTGGCAGGATAGGCATCAGGCATACTGGAACAATGTTCCAGGACGAAGACACAGCAAACTGATGGTTGAAACACTGTCCAGAACAGTGACCAACGAAATTCCGAGCCTAAACATATAATCTCCAGAAGTTCAAAAAAAATGCCGATACCTACCTCCTATCCCTATCCTCCCTAGGAACGCACGATGTTCTTTGAACATTATAGAGATTCTCTTTCGTGCGCTCCATGCGATAAAAGAAAAAAAAACAGAAGTCAGATCAGACAAGTGACGGGAATAATAACTGGTCACTGTCCCTTGAGGAGGCATATGCATCAAATGGGCATCTATACAGACGAACCCATATGCAGACTATCCAATGAGGAGGAGGAAACGGCCACCAATGTAATATTGGAGTACGAAGCACTAGTGCACTGGATATACAACCGTCTGAAAGCACTAAACTCACATGAGGTTGAAAGATTTGGTGAAGAGGCTGCTAAACCACATCGAGGTAGCGAACCTGATGTTTTCCTGAGCCATTAGCAAGATAAGGAAATGCCCCAAGGCTGCAGTGTTTTGGGCTTGAACCCTGACTGGTCATTCTTCTATAAATCAATCAATCAATAAATCAATCAATACTGGACTGATTCCAACAAAATTATATAGATAGTTGTTCAAAGTGACACATTGGCAAGAATGGAGTTTTTATTCTCAATCCGACTATTTCATTTCCATTTCCTTGCATGGTAACTTTTATTCAATAAGGACCAATAATTTCGGAGCAATCGCATGGAACTAAGCATGTCTTGTTCTCAACATGATCATTCAATGAAACCTTTCTTATTTTCAATCTGATTCTTTTTTATTTGTATTTTTTCCCAAGTAGCTCCAATTCAAATACGACCAGAAATTGTTTCAATAATTTCGGAGCAATCGCTTGGGTCTATTACCATGGTCACTACCTGATCCCCCAAATGACGCCCGTGCATGTGCGTTGTTTTTTCCACAGCACTAGGAATAATTATGCTAATGGAGGCACGACATTGTCATTTTCTGAACGGCTAACACGGCCTTACGCAATGGAATTGAATACATACATTTCAATTTTATAGATTTACATGAGGATCAATGGTTGTTGCGTTCTTACTCCAACTCCGATGGAATTCATGTTGGAGCTAAGTTGGATTCTATTCCTGGGAAAAGAGAGTTGATTGAATCAGAATCATAATATACTTGATTGTCCTTACATACTATTTGGATACTCCCGGATACACATCATCAATTGAATATCTACTATTAATTCATCAATACTTTTCATTTCAACATGCACAGTCATTTATTATGCAACAGTTTTCGACTAATGACACGTACAGGGTGTTTCTCTTGAATTGAACATTTTCTCGACTCTTTTGTTTTCAGAGATATGGAAAAATGTTGAATGCAGAAGTTGTTTGAAATCACCAGAATATCCATTTCGTAATGTTTTTTCATGGAGGGTCATTCGTTATTTTTCCAGAAGAGACATCAATTCTGATGGAATACCCTATATATTTTTCGACATGTCGATGGAGCCATATTTTCTTATACTAAAACTATCGATGAGCTGCATATTTGGCTGAGTCAATAATGAACAAAGTTCACCAAGATATCACATCTTTCATTGAAACTGTGAAATATTTTTCCTTCTTCCTCAAACGACATTTAGCACACGGATATGTACCACGCTAAATCATCGACTAATCATGGATTGACAATCTGTGATTTATTCAGAACATCGAACACGTACCAGGCCAGCATAGTTTTTTGAACACACCCTCAGTCGTTCGAGTCCTGTCTGGCTGGTCATTTGTAGGAACTGTCAACTGGCATTTTCGAATGTTGTTGCAATCAGTGACAATCAGGATTTCAAACAATTTCTGTTAATATAAGAATTTCTCAAAAAGTGGAAGTGGAATCAGAGACAATGTTCTACTTGCATATTTCAGAAAATCTCCTGTGCATGAAAATAATTCTCAATTTGTTGGCTATTTATATTTTATGCTGATGATGACAAAATACGAAATGGATACAAACCTGAGAAATCGAAAACTTTGATACCTCAGCAAACGAAGTTTTCATCTACTACGTCGAATGGAATCGTATTCACAAAGGTTAATATGAGTGAGCCCTTTTCAATTACACAAAGGATCTGAAAGCTAACCTATGGAGTCTCATAGAGAAGGCGGGTTTAGTTGAAGAACTCTGAACGATTTTAAGGGCAGACACAATGGATCTGGAAAGGTCGCGGTGTGGAAGCTCAATGTGGAAGCAGATTGCCCGTAGGCCTCATTCTCAATCTGAAGCTGAAGCCATTTTCAAAAAAATTATGTATCCTATGGACTGGACACATCCACAACCAATATAACTCATACGTGTTCCGTTGGTTGAATGAAGTTGTAATTTATTATGTACCCACCTATAATGTTCTCAATTTCCATTCGCTTCGGATTATTTTGTAGGTTAATCCAATTCTCTGAATTATGAGATCTTGTCGAAGAAAGGAATTCAGAGTTCTTGAAAGGAGTATAGTATGTAACGCGTTCATAAACTGTTCTAGACACACGTTCGTTCCGCTCTGCTGCGCTTGTGCTTGAAATACTCGTCACTAATAGGGCGTTTCAAATTTCATAATAAACAATATCATGTCATTTTCATGAAACATAAAAATACATCCTTATCAACATGACAAGAAAAAAATAGAGTCTCCCCTTGGAAAAAAACGACAGATACAATGTATTTTCCGAAAGAACCAATGACCCTGTATATGGAACAACTCCACAAGATGAACGTTTATGTCGTTTCAGATAACTTTCATATTCATCGTTTCTTTATATGTCTAAAGACAAGACAGTTGGCAGGGGTTAGTCTTTGGTAGAAGTCGGAGTGAAATTCTTCAAAGGAAGGAATGTTTTGTTCAGAAGCTAACTTGTTGAAGCCTTCAAGTTGAATTCATGTACCAAATTTGAACCCAATCGGGTAATCCCTGAATTCAATATAGTAGATTGAATTTGTCGAAATTCACAAATCACTCTGTATTTCGTTAACCAAGTGGTTTTGGACATTGGTATATGATATTTGGCAATCATATTGGCAGTCGCTATACCGCCCTGTATAAGTAGGTGCCATTTGAACGAGTCATTTCGCGTTTTTAGTTTTCTAGGTCTTGTGCCACCGGAGTTTTGAGTTCAGCTGAACCATACTGCTGCTGAAAGCTGCCACATTGTTTTCGAATTATTGGATGAGCATTTCGTCCAATTGCGAGCAATAGTAGCCTAATGGTTGCTTGATCTTAATATCTATCAAACAATCTATCGAGCAAGGGTTATTTTTCTGACTGTATTCGAACCACTCTCATGATGTTATTTCATCGGTTCATTATTTATCATTTGTTTCCAATGGTGGAATGTTCACAAATGAAATGCAAGTGATAATCATTTTGAATTCCTAGGAGTCCCCTACGATCTTCGCGAACAATAATTATAACTCTAGACGTTTCTCATACATTCATCATCACCTTTGCCAGTATCAAGCAAATATAGTAAAGTCATCGACACTACAGAAGGAATAGCGATCTCTATTATCTAAATAAGTGCCTATTAGATCTTAATTCGCGGACACTTTATTCAGTTATTTGAACCGTGGTGCTTGTAATTATCCTTGATTTATTCTCTATAATAACATACGGTAAGTTGAGAGTATTCAAATACACTAAAAACGAACGCATACCTACACAGATGAAGTTTCTTGCTAGTACATGGTTGGTTATTCACATCGGTTCAGCCAGAAAGAAATAGTATATTACACACCGCGGTGGGAAGAGATTCATTCCGAGACGCAAAGCATCGAGGTTAACTATGATTCCAAAATATTAGGAAATAAATGTGTTGGCTCAGTGAGTCAGGTATCAGATTTCCTCAACACCCATGACAAAACAGGGATTGTTCGTATTCACAATTTTAAGAGCAAATAGAAGATATAAGTTTAACTGTGAATAGCAAAGCATCAAGATTTCTATACAGTGTATCCAAGGGAAGGAAGTTGATTCGTTTATGACTTTTCTCTTACCAGATTATCCTTCCTCTGATAGCTCGTGTATATGATCAGATATTCGATTTCAAATCCAGTACCTACGATGCTAAATGAAACTAATCACATCTCGAGAGTATCATGAAACAACTTTTGTTTCATATTGTCTGCTTCAGTGATATCAGATTATAGGATTTTAGCTCGGATTTTAGTGAATATTCCATGCCGGTAATTCATAACCAGTCGAATTGGGTTTATTCAGTTTATTTAACAAATCACCATAGCAACGAATGCATTTTAGTTGAATTTATTTTCTCTTGGGTACCCATCAGCAAAATGAATCGGAAATATTTCGACGATTCAATGACAGAATAATATTTTTACGTCCTTAAATAGTGATTTTGTGTCACCACAATGAGTAAAAATCAACAATCAATTGGCAAGGTGATCGACCGTTGGGGGCGCTGTTTCAAAACAAGATGGCGGCAAAGAGTGTGTAGTTTGTTTACAAAATTTCTTGAGATTTGCATACATTTTCTTCTTGATATTTCATCGTATTATTTGTGTTTTTTGTTGAACTTTTTACTGAAATCATAATATTTTTTGTTGGATGATACTGTTTCATCGTGATGTGAGGAAAATAACTGTTACCTACTGACTGAATCGTGGACCAAATAGTCTGAGCTTTCTTCAAACCAGTGCATTTCTGTGGGACAGCTTTATGGGATATCAAAAATCACAGGCATATCCACTATCATCAGAAGCTGATATATTCACCATCATACCTCTATAACTCCTCTCTTCAAGCAAAAGGATCCTACAGACCACAAATGGTGATACCAGGAGTGAAGTTTTTCAACAGTGAACAGCCTTCTGTGAACATATTGAAAACCATCCCTAAACAATGTGTTAACCTATTCGACTATTTTGTGCTAAATATTATAGCTGATAGCCATCAGAATCATGTGCAATTATATATAATAGGAATCAGCAGCAACCAGCTCTAATGAGTCTAAACCAAGAAATAATTCATTCAACACCAAAGGCATCCTGACATTACTGTGGAGTGTGGACACAGCTGTGGATTTAATAGTTGATACAACTATCAATGGCCTATCTTCAACAATATTACTTCCAGGCTTTGAGGATTGTTACAGTGCAACTCCCATACCTCATATATTATGGTGCTCCACTGCAATAACAGCAAATTGTCATGATCCTATGTGCCATGTGTGTGAAATGTATCCATATAACACACACTTTTCATAATGTGAATATTCCTAATATACTTAGAGTTGAGGTAGGTGGCATCCTAGACTGAGTTTTCTTCTTGGAATTCATTTGATATCTTGTAAAGCTAGTTTTTTTCAACATATTGATGAAATCATTGAATAATTTAGAATTCCACCACATAAAACATAGATCAAATGACCTAGGATTTCAGTTAATGTATTTACACAGAATATTATCCTAGATTTTGTGATTTGATATTTTGTAATCCTAAATTCATCTAATTGAAAATATCTATCTTATCAATCTGTATATAGTTCATTGTTTTGTATATTTTGGAACTGAATTAATAATTATTTATGAAAATGAAAGTACATTGTCATAACATGTGTTTTACTGTACTTATGCCACTCCAAAGAAGTCAAGAAAGAAGTACCTACAAATAGAAGGATCTTCCAGTATCCTCCTTCCCTTAGTGCTCATGTATACTGGTTTTCCCTGAATTATTTTACAAGATACCTTCATAAAAATTTACAATTATAAATGAATTTGAAATCCAGGACTTTCATATATGTAGAAATAAATTAACAATGAGCAAAAGTAAGTATCTACCTGGTAGGTAGGTACCTATTTTAAAAGGAATCAGTAAAGATTATAAAGTGAAACTTTGAAATTGCATCAAAAAAGAATGAGGTGTTGATTCAGGTAATTGTGGAATTGAAATATGAATTTTGAAAACCTACAATAAAACATTACAAAAAGAAAAAAAAGTAGAACTTTTACTTATGAATAAATACAGTTTAATAATAACATACAAGCAGTAAAATTATGAATACATTATTCCAAGATACAATTTGAAATGTCATGGATATGTTCAAGTACCCAAATAATCAGTGATATCTCCTTAAAAACTTGAATTCAACTTCAAGGAATCTGGGTTTTGGTTTCAATTTGTGTAACTATTTGCACTCAATTGCAAGATACCCTGGATGGCAACTCCTCCCCTGCTGAAAAATGGAAGAAATGTTAGTACCTACTATAAACAAACCATATCTATAAGCTATTACACAATCTAAATATTCAAATAGAAATAGATTGTGTCACTTCAATGTATGTTCAAAGATTCAATTCAAGCTATGAAGTAAGCTACCTACAATGACCTGCTTGTACCAGGGTTATTATATATCTATAAAATAATATGCTACTGTTTTTGCTCATATGAATGTAATTGGGAGCTGTATTTTAACTTAATCATTTTGGAAGTACATGCAATCTGCATTGGCAATTTTACTACAAAGATGATACTACAAAATAAGAATCTATGGAGGCCTAGGCAGGATGACATGAACAAGATTTTTATATGAGTAAAGCATTACAAATGAAACCATAAATTACCCACCTGCACATGTTCATGATGTCTATTTTCTTGCCCAGCTTTGTGTATTGCAGTTCAAAAGTCAAAGGCATTGAATTTGCTTCTTTATTTTTCTTATGAAAATATTTGAAAGAAAAACAACCATACTTATTTTTCCAATTCCTGGAGACATTTCCCCATAAACAAAATAGGTATGAACTGTTGATAATTTCAATCATGTTCTCTCTCAGATAGGCAGGCACTGCAAATAAGAGTTATTCATCAGTAATAAATATATCAATGAATCACAAATTTACCTTATTGTTATCATTATTGAACCAATGAAGTGAAGAAAGGTAGGAAGTTTTTGTTGGAGCTGCATACATCCACTTTTCAAACTCATTCGGATTCTCAACGTTTATCCATTTTATTCATTCAGCTGAACTGATTTTTCCTTATCAGAAAAGACTTCTTGAGTGCAGGAAATTCATATTAGAGGACATTATAGGTCCTACATTTTTCCATTGGAACCTTCTATTAGTTCAACCAGCAACCAAACAGTTGATTTTGCGTATTATCAGAGATTTGATATAAAGTTCATGTCTTGTACTCAAGAGAAGCAAGAAGAGAAAATTAACGTAATTTGTTGAATGGTATTCAAAAAATATGAAACCCACTGAACACAATAACAAACATGACCTTGAATTACGTCCTAAACTGGTTCAAATTTGCCCACCAGGTGCCGTATCGGAATCGTCACCTTGCCAATAGGCTAAGAATTCATTGGTGTCAGAACTGCATCTATGATACAGTTATAGTATGTCATACTGCACTAGCTGGGCCAGTGTAGGGCGTATGGAAAGCTAAAATTCGAAATCTTTGCTGCTGATACGTTTCAACAAGAAGATTTAATTAACTCAAAGTGGACGACCATACTGACCTTCATCAGAAGGTCACGGAGGTTTGAGAAGGAGGATCAGGAGAAGAAAGAATAGATATGTGTGCAGGCAGGGTCAGCAAAAAGGGCCACAGAGGCCTACTCGTCTTCGACTCGGAATGATTATCTCTAGTGGTATTGCAAGTGATTATTACAGAGAAATGTTGGTCCTCAATTGACTATCATATTCTTATCAAGGACTGATACTATCCTGACTATCTACAAAACGAATCATATCATAGCAGGCAGAAGATGAAAGATCGAATGACAAAAAACGTCTGAGAATTCACTAGCATTTTTCCTGATATCTGAGACACGAATATCTTAATCAAAATTTCAAGTTGAATGATTGTCACAGTTACCTACTGAAGAACAAGGGCGACAATGGCTGTATAAGCTTTCCTTATTCTGATGAATTGTTAATTGTTTTTTCAATTTCTTGGAGCGCACGAAAGGGAATCCCAATGAAGTTTGAAAACAATACCTACTGACGACCTGTTCATTGAATATCAAGGCCCTCAATGCGCGATGGCAATGGAAAATTCCAAATTATTTCTACTTATTCCAAAAATGTATGTTAAATGGGTTCTTCTTTTTCTTTATTGATGTTCAATATGGCACGCAGGTTCAATTTTTATGTTCTGGTTCCCATAAAAAGGAATATCCTGTAATGTTCAGAGAACATCGTGAGAACCAACGAAAATAAGATAAGAATTGGTGTTTTTTTTTAGATTCCTGGAGGTTTTATGCCTCGGGGAACACATCCCTTGGCAATGTGTTCCAAAGCCTCGCTGATAATTGGATGAACGGGTCTTTGGGAAGATATATTCTGCAGGTCTCCAAAGTGACCACGAAGGGGTGCGAAGCCTCAACTCGACGGGTTAACCTCGCGGGGACTGCCAAGGGAGGAACAATTATTGATATTCCAGAAGAGCATCGTCTACGAAAATATTTACAAAATAGAGTCAGATCGCCAACTTTTTTACGGCATTCCAGAGAAGTGAGTGAGTTTGTGAGCGCGGAATCACCCACGAGAGGAATTGTCCTTTTTTGGCAGGATCCAACAGTTTCAGGGTAAGTTCGGGTGCTGCACTCCAGATATTAAAACAGTATTCCATCACAGGTGGGATCTGTGCCCCATAGATCATAAGTAGCTGACCAGAAGTGAAATAGCTCCTGGCCCGAGACAGAAAACCAAGTTTTTGGGATGCCACTTTCAGCAATTGATATTACGTGATTTTTCCAAGAAAGGTTATTGCTGATAGTAATACCAAACATCGAAATGAATGTCTTCAAATGTATGGTTACTCCTGACAAGCTTATGATGGGCTTGAAATCTACCAATTCATTGGATCTCCATTCGAGAAATGTTGCCAAGTTCATATTTATGTTGTCAACATTTCTCCCTCGTTCGTTTTTGATTTTTCTGGTTGGTATCGGAGCCCTGGAAGAGAAGACGGTATGGAGGGTACTATCATCCGCGAAGCTGTGTACTGGACATGGAGTTGCTTTCAACAAATCGTTGATATGGAGTAGGAACAGTTTTGGTGCTAGAATTGATCCTTGCGGAACATCAGCATTCATGATAAGAGAGTCAGATGAAACTCCGTCGACCACTACATGGAGAGGCGTGTTTGGGAGAAAACTACCTAGCAGAGAACATTGCTGGGGAGGCAAGCCATGAGATGGAAGCTTGGCGAGGAGTCCATGGTGCCAGACTCGATCGAGTGCCTTGGTGATACTCATACTCATACTGGCAGATATCATAACATCTTGCATATCGTCGAGTGAGATAATGTGAGATGTTGCCTTATGTGGTTGAAATATTCTTACATGTAATGGCTCCCCAACACTTTTTTCAATACATTTCACTTGATTCAAGATGAGTTTATTCCTGGCTGATTTTGTCTTTTGCGATAATAGCAATGAAACGTATAGTGGTGTTATTATTGGTCAATTCGAATAGGTTCACAATCACAGCATTTCATCGCTAGCATCGTCAAAGCAAATATCGCCCAGCATTTTGAACTAAGCTTCATTCATGGATACGAAAAATGAGTTTGGTCGGGTAATTCCACAATGAGATGATTTCAGTTACATTTCGAATTATCAATACCTAATGATGACACTGTTTTGAAGGCGTGTCGTCATTTGGCAATATTGATCATAAATTCAATTGGTCGGCGACCTTTCACTTTTCTATTGATCTCTTCACGTGAAATGTTCCTCAGAAATCTCTGCTATTATTTCACCACCAGCAATATCTGTCAGAAGAACTCAAAAGTCCTAGTCAGTACATCTCTTGGTCGTTGACCTTGAAATATGTCGAGCAACACTCTACCAAAACTTTTTCGATTATAAAATGGCAAAGCTTTGGAATTCTCTGCTAATGGAAGTATTCTCAAGAACTTTCTACTCCGAAAGTTGAAAAAAACACCTATCCTCCATAGGTTCGCACGTTATATGTTTGACGAACATTATAGGAGTTTTGTTTCGTGTGCTCCAAGAGATAGAAAAGGTATATAAGAAAATTTTGCACACAAAATTAGATTCGAAATACAATACAAGATGTTCTTTCCTTTGGAATTCAGTAGAACTTCATCATTTGAAAGGAATTTTCGTCTAGAAGTATGATATATCAGCAACAAAAAAATACCTCTTCCAATGAAAAAACTCTTGCAACTATAAACTCGAATCAAGCCGAATAGCTAATTCCTAATGGTTATTTCTCTCGATAAGATCAACCTAATCGTAAATGTCTTCACTAATACTAATAACACTAAGATCCACACCTCAATGCGAAGATAAGAGCTGTTATTTGTGGGCAACACAATTAGAATAAAGGTTAGTTCGCACCGACACAGTCTGACACCCATAATCGTAGGTGTCTGTAATGATATGATCCGCCAAGTTATTAGTATCGTTAATTTTGAGTAGGTACATCGATATCTCATCTGCTAGAAAATCACGTACTCCGAACCATTGGTGAAAATATCATGAAAGTTTCCATGCATCTAATACACCAAATTATAATATAGTAGTGCCTATTAAATGAAGATGAGCTGATGTGTTGAGATCACGATCTTAAATAATCATATTCTAATGAGGAAAAAATCGATTTGAACATCCTGTTCTATGATCAAGATGACTAAATTGGTCTTCTTTATGGGTCATATTATATTATACAGTGGAATACTATAGTTTCATGCGGTGAATATACCCAGCCTAAGCTTCCATACTATGTCACACAGTCAGGCGGCACTCAAGGCTATAGGAGGTCAAGAAGTAACGCCTGGACTGGTAACATCTGGTGAAAAAGCTGTTAACACTGGTGAAACAGAGCAGAGTAAAACTGATCCGGGTGCCTGATGGACATCAGGAGATAGCAGATAATAAAAGAGAGGACGAATTTGCTATGATAGGGTCAAGAAATAATCTAGATCGAGGACACACGCTGAGATTGTTAAAACGTACAGCCCGAGCATCTGAGAAATACAAAATCTACTGGGAGAATATTCCAGGAAACATAAACAGAAGAAAGTACATCTCCGTTCTATGTCACAAGAGCTACGGAACTGCTTGCTCTTAGCGGAGGGCAACTGAAAGTTAAACATGGTTCCTGACTGTGCGACGAGGCTTAGGAAACCCCACACATCTTCTGTGATCGCAACTGCAATTTTTTGGTAACCAAGTGGCAAATCAAGGCTGTATGACTCCCACCACGTGAAGAACTTATGCTCGCTTGTAGTCCTGCACGATCAATGTTGCGGTCAAATTAACAGTGCTGCTGCTGAAGTGATACATGGAATGAGTAACAAAGCCTACTCAGACCACATAGGAAGAAATAATGATGGTGTGGTTGAGATTATGGTTCCACCGGGCCTAACGAGGTCGCTTGCAGGCCTGCCACTGCAGAATACGGTAGTGAGCACATTACTAGCCTACAATACACAACCGTAAAACTCTGTAAGGGAGCTGATGGACGATTCAATGTATCTTCCAACTTCAGAATGTTTAATTTTTGTGTGTTTGCATAAAACCAGATATAGATAGGCAGATTGGGCTATGTCCCAGAACGTAGTCCTATCCGAAGCCAATATCAGTACGATGCTTAGACTGAGCAAGAATTCAATGTTCAGATCGGCTTGTACCAAGATCTTCTCGAAATAGTTGAGATAATTCGTAGAAGATGAAAATGAGAAACTTCTATAACAATACTTCCAAGTGTAACTACCATGGGGTGGTGTGGGTAGGGGTATGGAATGGGACTAGTGGGAAATTATAGGACTAAGGCTGTGTCAAATCTGTGGTTTGACCAGGCACATATGTTCAGTATGAAGTCTAATCATCAGTCTGACCAGCCAGCTGTTTGGTAATATCGGTCACATTTCAAACCTGCCCGCGAAGTTACCACATCAACTTCTAATGGAAGTCGAGTCAGCCATTGACCAATCTGGTATCATCACTGTGGTCGAACGAATGACTTGACACAGCCTAACAGACTGAATTCATGTGTGTATCAGTTCATCAGACGTAGTCCGAGTAAATATCCAGTGGCTCGGCCAATAGTTGTGAGCTTCGCCCACTTGGGCTGGAAGTGATCGCAGGTCCTTGGGTCGGAAACACAGCATTTGGCCTTCGAACCCACCGAATCACCTGCGAAACTTGGAATAATTCCTGTTCTTGGGAGTTTGAGAGCGCGTTCAGCCTATTGGGGAAGAGTGGGAGGGTGGAATGATGTTACAGGAGCTACCTGAAAATACCGCAAGCTTCTCAAATCAGCTCGTGCTTCCTACGTTGGTCATGATGTGCCCTGATTGAGGTGATATTTTTAGTTAATTCGCTATTGTGAGTGTGGTGTCTGTAGAATCTTTCTGATAGTTTTGAAATGTGATCTCTTGTGAGAGGCAGATGTTCTCATTGTGAATGCAAGTCCACCTTTCGAGTGTATCTGTTACCGTTGGCAATGACACGGAGTACCCTGTTCTGTAGTATCTGTAGCCCACTCATATAAGTAGAAGAAATAATACAGAATACTCGACCATGCTTATGTTCATATTGGCTGGATAACTTGTTTGTTCGTAGGTACCATAAAAGGGTGTTAATCAGCTCTCCTAAGCGAACCACATCACTCGTTACACATTAGGGCTTGGGAAGAGGTCTCATTAAGGCCTGACGTGCAAACATGTCCCAATCCTTCCAGTACCAGTTGTTGTACAAGACATGATCACAATGAAGTGGGTTTTCAAACAGGCATGATTCCTTGGGCCAGCAGGCCAAGGTGTCACTGTGAATTTGGTCAGACGGGCTTATAAGGGGGTGGAGTATTTGAGGGATAAACTAAGAATAATTGGACGAAAACTTGTTTTACAATCGTTCTCAGTCATCATTCGATTGCCCCCTCACGAGCAACCCTCAGAAGTCTTCAAGAGACTTGTGCGAGGAAGGAATGACGGGGGTCTTACCTTTCAACGTGTGATCCCAAACACTTTCTCAGGCCATCATTAAATTTTTTGTGGTCGTGGTGGGAATCGAACCTACTACCGGAAATCCAACGTGGATAGAACATTGACGATTTAACCACGAGGCTAAACTCTTACACTATTAATAAGGAACCGGTCCTTCGTGATTTCTCATTCAACAGTGTACCCAATATACTATTTGGTTTTCTCTTCTCAACATTATTGTTTAGATCCGATCAAGCAAATCAGAATCAATTGATGCATTTCTCCATTATTCGGAGAATGTTTCGTTGGAAAAGTGATACTCCCATAGTCATAGCTGGAGCCTTATAATTCCATAATAAATATCATACCATGTTGACCATAAATGGATCCGAGATAATTGAAGAATGAAAAATTACAATTGAAACGAAATCGAGTTATTTCTGATTGAATCAATAATTCAATTAATGAAGGTATTTAGTATTCCATGATTGCGATACATTCCAATGAGCGTGGGCACGACTTAGGATACAGAATACCGTCTGGTTTATTGTATTGGAAGTACTGTTGACATAGCGGACGTTTACTAATTACTAGCAATGAGTTAATGTTTATATACGAAAGCTTATGTTGGTGAAGCACGATGGGATATACATTGACTGTCTTTGTACCATATGAATTATTCGAATGCATCTTTGTACAAATCGACCATGAGAATCGAAATTAATAGTAGATTGTTTTATTAGGATCAAAAGTGACACTTTGTTTGACAAGCGAATTTATTGGCATTTGCGAGGCGGAGCGTTTAGCAAAGCCGAGCGAAAGCAAAACCTGCGAGTCGAACAAAGTCACTTTTGATCCGAATGAAACATGCTATTTTTTCTGCAACCGAAACAATTAACTCAAATGAACATGTGAAGTTACCACCAATGCCGTGCATGCCATATGTTTGCAATGCAACAAATATTGACAAATAATCCATGGTGGTGAGAATATTCTACCTGCATTAACAGCAGGTTAGGTTTTCAAGGATGTTTGAAATGTAGTTTCAATATAAATACAACCACAGAGTGACATATTTGTGTATGGACCTGGTGCTATAATGGCAAATACCGCGCCATTGCCAGCTATAGGAACAAGACGTGGAAAATGTTAGGTTAGTGAGCATATCAACAATGATAATAGTGATATTTTATTCCTCTCCATCCTACAATGTGTTTGACTTGATAATGAAATAAAGCTAAACAATATCGTTGTTTGAGACAAAAAAACTATTGCTTGCCGTGATTATTCAAAAACAAGTTATCCATCCCGAGAATAACGAATGAAATACAGATCAAGCTAATATTTGTATCTTGAAGGCTTCCCTGATCAAAACAAAAAAACTCAACAGAGATGTTTATGATTCCAATACTAAACTATGATAAGGTGTATTTATATCTCTAGCATGGGTATGAAATGTCAAATCGGCTGAAATCGGAAACAAATCAGGTATGCGTCTTAACCCAAGTAACCTACCGTCACAATGTTGTTTATTCTTGATGACTTCCAGTACATCCTTTTTAGTTCCTAGGAGCTAAAGTTCAACATTAGCTCCTAGGAACTGAAATTCAACTTTAGCTCCTAGGAACTGAATATGTAGCAATATACCTATTTTTGTGTCGGTTGCAGAAAAATAACTTCAATCGCATACTCCAAGTTTACCACCTTGCGTCAGTTTCCAATTCATAATTCATTTTTTCAACTCATTAATGATTCAAAGTGAGAGCAGGAATTGGTTGAATAAACGAAAACCATTTTGTTCTTATGATACAATATTTGCTCTGATGAACAGATTCTGTTGATTGAGATGATAATATCATTTCATTCAAGTGCCAAGATTTTCAGTTTCTCAGAGTTTATATTTTAAATAACAATATATTTTCTGAATACAACAAAATAGTTTTCTCTTCCTTTCTTTCATTGAAACAGTTTATTCGATCAACAAAATTGTTTTCAGAATTGACACAATATTTTGTTGAATAATATTTAAAAAAAATCCAATAACTGAATTCCAAAACTGAGAGGAGTTATAGATTGATTTCCTCAGTTGATTCGGAACTATTAGCTTGTATAAGTGTCATCAGAAATTCTAGGACAGCTTAATATAATTATATAAACGGATGTTTTAGGTAGGTATATGTACATCCCAATCAAGGCGAGCGTAGGAAGATTGGAAGATACGCCATCTAATGGCGAAAATGCAACTAGATGATCATTCAACAGAATATTTGTTTGATATAATGTATCTTTGGGTTCTGTTCAACATAATAATCTGTTTGAATGCGTTGAATCAACAAAATATGATGTCATAATCAATTCAATTTTGTCGAATAGAAAAAAAAACATTGATTGGTTGTACAATCAAATGATTGTTGAATCAACAAAATATGATGTTGTACTTAGTGAAATCTTTGTCAAAATTAATTTAATTTTGTCAAATAGACAAGAGGCATATGATTGGTTGAAGAATGAGATGATAGTTGGATCAACAAAATTTGTTTGATGAAATGAAAATTGTGTTCAAGTAAGCAAATATTTCAATAAAATTGTTTTGTCCTTCTGAATGAGTCGCTTATTTGGAATGAACATAATATTTTGTTGGTTCTGCGAAAATGTGTTCAATTTAACCAAAAAAAATCACCAAAGATATTTTGTGGGTACAACAAAACTTTTTCTTCGTGTAAGAGCTATTGAATCTCAAAATTATTGATATGTTCTTCATTCTTCTCATTTCATGAATATGTGGAATACTTTTTTAATTTCCATGGTTTGGTGTCTCGTTCAATGATATTTGTATAATAGCAGTTGAGTTAAAGTTTGATATAGTGTTAAAAATGTGTTCAAAACTAATAATACAATGAGATCAATTCTTATTCGAACAAAACTGTAAAATTGAGAATCAATTAGAAATAAAATACAATTGTGGAATATAATATACAGGTGAAACTAAGTGACCTGTTTTAGTAAGGACGAAAGAACATAGGAACAATATAAAAAAAAGACACATCGAAGAATCAAAATGTATAAGTATATCCTCAGTGAGATTGGACAACATAGCTCTCCGGCAAAGAGTGGTATACACTGATGAGTTGACAAGAACGTATGAACGGATCATCTGTTGTTATTCTACAGAAGAAATTAAATGAAATATTGGTGTGAACCTAACGCGGAAAAAGATACAAACGACCACTAAAACCGTTAATATTTTTGTATAGCGAAACAAAATTAACGTTCCGCTCCTATAAATAATGCTCACCTTATCCTAATGTTATTATCGTTAAAAGTTGATTAGAAGGTTCAGCACGATTTGCTCAATGAATAGATGTAGGAACTTATAAGTATAATGAATGGTTTTTGATTCGGTTAGTCATTTCTTGAATAATGGATTTTCGAGTACCCATGTATCTGCGGATGGGAATTTAAACATAGGGCAACTTTACATTGTTTCTGTCATGTATACAAGGTATTTCATCAACTTAAGCCAATGACTGATACTTTGAATTGTAATTCTTTCAAAATTTCAGTCTACTTCACTCATTAATGTACCGGGTGTACTCGGAAACTATTTGCCGCACAGGTTTCGGGAAAAAATATTTTTGTTGAAAATGGCCAAGAAAAATCTCTGGAAATTATTTTCAAATTTCCAGGACAGCCGGTAGAGGGCATAACTGCATTGGCCAACTTGAAAAACGGGTTTTTATGAAAATTTTATATATCAAGACATATCAGAAATATTTTTTCCATGTTCTCGAATTGATTTCCAAACATTTTGTTCAAAAAATATTGCGCTTGCTCTTTAAATAAAAGAGGGAGGGAAGGATGAATAGTACTCTGAAAAAACTCTTATTACTACAGTTTGATGTAACGGAATTAAGCGATCTTGATGGTTTCATTATGAAGGGTTTTTTCAGGACATTCTGTCATTGTACGTTCTGATAAAATATGATTCTGATGGAATACGGTCTGTTGTATTACGAGTCTGTCGATGTACGGTTTTAGCATTTTACGATTCTTTCAATTTACAGTTCTGATATTTTGAGATTCTGTGAATATGCTGTTCTGATTTTTTGCTATTCTGTCAATGTACGGTTCTGACATTTTACTATTCTGTCGATAAACGGTCTGTTATATTTCGATTCTGACAAAGTAGGTCTGCTAATGTGCGGTCTGTCATTCTGCGATTCTGACGAATTACGGTCTGTGTTGTTATGATTGTGACGAAATATCATTCCGCTGTGATGTTGGTTTGTTAGTTTTCGATTCTGTATATTTGCGGATCTGCGATATTGCTATTATAAAAAAATACACATCTGCGCATTTGCAATCTGTTATTGTCTGGTATGCTCATGTATAGTATACAAAATACGGTTTGAGGGATTGCGGTTCTGTGCATCTACAGTAGAGATAAATACGATTCCTATAAAATATTGTTCTGTTAAGTTACTGGTTTGAAAATGTATATTCTGATGGATTACGGATCTGCGATTTTACATTCTGGTGATTTGTGTGTTCCCGGACTTCCCGATAAATCACTAATCACGTCGATTCAAATCCCGTGGTGGCCGCTAGATGGCATCGTTTGAAAGATCAGCCGATTCGCCATTTTTTTTTCAGAGAATTTCAAATGAAACCATATATTTTTCCTGCTATGATATGAAAGTTGGGTAAACGAGAAGAAGAAACGTGAAAACCGCGAGTTGATACCTCTTGAAGAATCGGAGAAATACTCGGAATAATAATAAAATTTAAACTGTAAGCATGTCAAATGCCTCCTCATTTGTTATCGGCTTTTTGACAAATAAGCAATCCACAATGAACAGTGAAAACTACCAATGGAACTTCAATTATATTTTGACGTTTCTTTCATTCAAATTAGTTATGTCATTACTAAGCGTCTCCTTCACTATTGTGAGATATAACAGCAGTTTGTGAACCCAAAATAAATGAATTATGGAAATCATAATTTCATAGATACAGGATATTTCTGATGACGTTTACGTTATTATGTTGAATTTTTTCTTCAATTTCTTTGGAGATTTCCAGAATATACAGTATGAATAAAAAATACCCCGTTCGGACAATGAACTGTTATCAAAGTTGGGTATCCACCATTGTTTATTTGTTGAAGCTTCAACATAGTTTGAATCAGGAAACTAGCAGTATGGAATAATGTTTAAAAAACAACTGAGAAACAATCTCTCGAGTTTGGATGGAAAATACATGAAAACATCTGTCTTTTAATTTTTTTCATCATAACTTCAAATTTGAGAAAAAACAACTAATAGCAACTTTTTCATCAGGCAAAGATACTGATAGATCCGTAATTTAAACAATTTGGAATCTCTGGTGAATACAGAAATTGAGAAAGGGTGAAAAAAAATTAATGATGCCAAAGTATATTACTATACTACGTTAATTAAGATATCGCAGGGAAATTGATGATTAATAAAGTAATAATATGGGGAATTAGTGTGTGACTATATGGATACCGATGATTTATTGAAGGAAACCACGCCACATGATGTTCAAACCGAAACGAAGGAAGATACCATTGAATATTCATATCGATCCAAACTCTAAACACCTCAAAACTGATTTATCCTTTTTTTATGGTCATGTGGAAATGTAATTATGACTGTGAACAGCTTGAACAGTGGCGCACCTCAGGCATCAGGAGCATAACACAAACACATAATAATAATAATATTAATATTGGAGTTCATTGACAGGTATCAATATATGAATATACAAATATGTACAGAGAATCTGTATATATGCTACGAACCTATCGAAGAGCAGAATTCAAGTTCAAATCACGTCTTGTGTGATATGACTCAATCAAGATTTGCTCCACCATTCAACCCGAGGATGATAAATAATTTTAATTCATTTCTGTTCAGCCAATCACTAAATAAATCTTCCTGAAATACAATTCACGAAGAATTATAAAAATGAATGAATATCAAGAAACAAAATTAGCAAATGAATTTGCAATTTGCATCAGCTATCAAACATAAAATGATGAATACAAACCATAAATACAGTTATCAAGTGTTCGTTGTGTGCACAAACTATTGGAATTTGTTCCACAGAATAAGTAGTCAGAAAACACATGATGGATCTACGTATTCGTATAACTAGAATAGAGATATAAACACAACTTCATTCCATTATTTGGGCAAACATTATTTTGAGATATCTACCTGAAGATGTTTCTAGTCAATTGTATATGTCAACCATAATTTTTACGAAAATGAGAATGCATAATACTAAAAATGTATCCGAGCAGAACATTACGAAGGAAAATGAAATAATCATTTCAAGAATAAACTAATGAACATCCTGTTTATCGAAAAAGAAACAGTTTTGAGAAGTCGTGATAGAAAAATTGGATTCATCCCGATGTATCCAAGTCTGAATCGCAATGTGTCCGTTCTACATGATGAATCAGCCTGTATATTCGATTTGTTATTTTGGTATTAGTCTCGTAGTATATGTGCGTTGTATACCTACTTACATAGGTGATGTGTATCTACCTGTGTTGTCTACTTACCAACTATACATAGACCGCACGAGAAGTTCTACAGCTGATATCTATCAAGTGTAGGCTTCGTTACTAACTGAAGTACGCCACCTACAGGGTCACACTGTTGTTCGAGACCATCTATTGCTTCGCTACGAAATTCAAAATCACTCACTCGCATCATATATATTAGATACACTCTCCGATAATGAATTCCGTACGGAAATAATTTAATTTAATTTTGATCACTCATGATCTTTTCATTCGTTCCTCGATTTGGTCATATCATTAGCATCAGTATATAGAAATTGATGTTCTCCTGAAATTGGGTTTCCGGAAAATACTGATGGTTCGACCAGTATACAGGTATGAACAGAAGGTACTTTTTCACCCCTCAAGAGATGAATGGTTCGAGAAAGTCTCCCAGATTTCCAATTGAATACATTACATTATCCTATCGAGTAGCCGTAGCAAACATTGGCAACTAATAATTATCCTTTCATACGACGTGACATATGCATTCAGTGCAGCCTCGAATTGCATCTTCAATTTATTTTTTGAATTGTTCTCAAATGAGAACCTGGATTTTTTATTTCATTCTTGCATACCTTCGGATATCCCAAAGACTATGAGCTATCACGAATTCTCATTTTCGAATGTTTCGTTAATAAAGATGAACAGTTCGTATTGATTATTCGTTATTGTACATTTTTCAATCATGTTCACCATACATGATATGTTGCACATGATATGCACCAATCAGAAATATTTTAGGAGAAATTATTAAAATGAAAATGTGACTCTATTCGATGATTTTTACATGTTCTTGAATGATATTGCTCCTCCGGAATATTTGTTCAACACGAACAAAAAAAGTCATGCGTTGTATAGGGTTAAAATTCTACAAATTCGGGTCACACTAAATTTTAAAGCATGATAGAGTTGAATTTCCCCAATCAATTTTTCTACAAGAGCTTATAGGTATTCAAGTTTGAAGGGAGTATTGCAAATTGCAAAAGTTATAGGCAACTAAAATCAACTTAAACTAATTATGTATATTCTTTATAAAAACGTCAGAATATGTCAAGGCTCGGGCATTGATAAAAAATTGCGAAGTGATACTCTTTTTCAGTTTCCTATACGTTACCACAACACCACCAGTGCGCCACCAAGTACATATTTCGCACATTGTATATAAACTATATGAGATTTTTATATTTATATGGATCTCAATCGAGCAAACATCAAAAAAATCATCCATTTCCGAATGTTCAACGATATTTTCTTCATCTCTTAGACCGCACAAAAGGATATTCCTATAATGTTCTAGGAACATCGTGCGTATCATAAGGATGGATAGGGAGAGGCTTTCTAAGCTAGTTCAACACTTACTTTGGAATATCGAATATTTTTTCAAGCAGCTCATGACGCTCTAATTGACTTTGAATAAACTATACCTATAACGCCATAAGTTTATAATAATATGCTCGTCATTTTATGATTCTTGATGAACTTCTTATAGAATAACTGCCAATTTCCAAAGTGACAGGATGTCGATCCATTTAGCCATTTTTTCTATTACCCTCCCATTAATAATCATTATCAAGTTTCTAGATCATTTTCTACTGATGAGACTCGTGCTGTAGGCGAAGTGGCATTGACAAAAAACTAATGAATGTTCATCCATCATGATATATACAGTCTAATTTGAACGTTTGAACGATCAGATTCTTGCTGAACGGTAACCACTAAATATAAGAAATGAGCGTCGAAACCATTTTACCAGAGTAATCTCGGCAGAGAGCAAAAAGAGTACATCCGGTATATGTGAACAGGGTCATTCAAGACAGGCTTTCAGTAGGTGTAAGTATACAGTATGATGCTCTAGTATGAAATAAAATCGATATTGCGCTCTTGAACTCATACCCAGAATACAGTCTAGTTCAATTTTGTTCGGTGAACAGTGAGTTTTGAACACAGGTGAAAACACAGGGTGATCCAGTGATGCATACCTATCTTATTGACGACGAAATGAATAGTTCGTTCTTCAGATATTATAACATGAAAAATCCTTCGTTCAATATTGTCATTTGATGAATAATGAACCCTTGGAATTGAAAGGAGAGATTCAAATTTCTTTGATTCATATAATTTTTTGAGATCTGATGATTGATTCCGGCATGATATACGGGGCTTTGATTTCGGTATATGATTCGATTCAATGGTTAGAATAGGATGAGCCCAACTCAAGTCAGTATCTGTTATTGGTTCGATAAAAACTGCATTCCCTGGATTGTGTTTAGTTTTTCAGTTCAGAAGAACCATTGAGTACAATCGAAAAATAGGATACTATTATTGTTGAGGAGCTACTATACATGAGGTCCATATTCCTATATTCTATGGATTCAAATTCGATTGAAAACACACAAGGAACACTTCAAATTTTCCCAAATTTTATCCATTACCACCTACCCAGCAAACATTGAACTAGAGGGAGAAGTCCGGCCTAGTGCAGGCTAGTCTGGGAAAGTGACGATGCCGGGGTATTAGTGATGGGCTTATGATTTTCCTATACCAAGTAACCATCAGTTTAAAATACCATGATGGCCTTGTGAAGGCCTGAAACTAATTGGATACGAGATCTGGCCCTTTGCTGGCCAATTTCATGTTCGCTACTCGTCCCCCTGGTGGATGTTCTGGGAACGTCAACATCAACAATCAGTTGATCAATATTATATTTGACTAAGATCGCTGACTCTCGTTAGTGATGATCACGTACTAGTTTGTTTATGTCGTATTAATGTGGTCCTCTCTTTCCCTGGTGGTTATTTATGATGGCAGGAGTATTCTCAATTGATAATAATAGAAGACGAATCCTTCAATTATGATGATATTGAGTGAGTATCAATCTACCTACATAGTGTTTCGAATTTCATTATTAAATATGCATTTGTTTGGTATCTTGTTACCTCATATACCTACCTAATGGTCATGATAATTGGAGTTGGCTATACTTTTCCAGAAGCAACTATCATTTTCAACTCGTTTGTGACTATCAACAGCAATCTTAGGTCATGTGTACCTGTCTCTTTATTAAAGAACTAAATAAAAATGAGGTTTCCGCTACAGAAACACATGTGCCAAGAGAATAATGAGAATTGAAAAGCTCCATGTTATCACGACATCAGACTATATTATCAAATTATAAACTCATGCAACTCAAAGGCCACTAATATATAAAGAATGATGCATTGTATATATCAGAAGTACCTCACAAAGAAGAATCAACTTCGAAAGAATGATACCCAAGAAGATGTAGATACCACATACCAACCAGTAAGCAGTCACTCAAGTTTCATCGTTGAAGAACAGAGAGGTTAAGAAGATATCATTGTGTCATTCATAAAATAGATTTCTCGAAATGCAAAGGAAGCAGAGTCCAATGAAAACTTCCTTTCTACAAAAATTGACCACTCCAATACTGAAGTAAGAAAAGGTAAAAAAAAACATCGGTGTTCTCAGTGCTATTGAAAAAACTGCTTCATAAGATGGTACCTCTTCAAATTGCCATTTTGGATATCTGATTGAATCATCATAAAGAAAAGGAGTTTTGATCATGTGAAGAATTTGAATATCGACTCTTATTGAACAAAATGTAATCCACAATATATCTCAGTTTGAGGAACGAACAGGACCAAAGATATTTTCATGGAGAATTTTTTATCATCCTGACGAGTGAGTAGGTAACCTCACTTTTACTAATTTTGAATGTTGAATTCATTAACGGCTATTTTTCTTCCAGAGCTAAGAGCTGATTACTCACTTTAGGTACGCACTGATATGATGGCTTGATAGGCGGAAGCGCTATGATATTTTGAATAAACTATTTTGCACCAAATACAAGATTTGTATGCAATCATTTGAATATACAGGTGCACACAGCTTAGCATCCCTCACTTTAAATCAAGAACAACTTCAATAACCTATAAGAAAAGCGCCTTCTTTGTTTCTGAAAATTCATTTTTCGAAATCAAAATCTAAACAGATTCGTGTAAAGAGACCTTTATTTAATTCGATATTATTTGTCATCGATACGTATCTTCTATATAAATTATTATACCTTCCTACTTTCCCAATCAGCAACATTTTTTTGTGAAAAGCAGTTGATAGTGAGCACGCAACTTTATGACAAAAAATTATCTTGTTTTACTTACAACCAGCTTTTTACCGTGCAATTGCAGAACCTTGATATCTATCTAAAAAGTACTTTCGTGAGCAGTTAACTCTGAAAATGGCTAACATCCCAATGTACGTCTCGATTAAGACGTCTTCACGTCAGATCGTCGATAAGCTTGCGTCCGACCTACCGAAAAAACCAGTCATTATTTGATAAGAAACACGCTGCGATCCTCTTATTCCAAGAAATCTGAGTATGCTGATATGTTTGCCCCACCAGAGAAAAGAAATTAGTCTTTACATGAATATAGTATCGAAATTCACCAATGAGCAGACACTATAAACAATATAATGAGAAAGGAATACATTCTCTATCAAACGAATTTTTCTTGTTTCCGTCAGGTCAGGACTAGAGAACCCGGAGCAGCTGGAGATTGCCTGTACAGTGCATCTCATTTTGATCATTTTGATTAAGACTGTTAGGTATCTCGGTTGTTATTGAAGATAGAGCAATGCGGTATTGCACATTCCTGTCCCTTTTTTTTGAGAAACTCAAAATCAGATTTTGTATAAATGTTCTCGTTCATGACATATAGGGCGATATCGAAAATTCAAACTTCTTGGCCCCCTCCTATATCTACGAAGTTATTAGGAATAATGTGGAGCTATGAACAAAATCTGACAGGGAGTATTGAGCAGCATCCAGTGACGTACTCGAATTTCTTTTCCGGGGTATAGTTTTGTCCACCATACTGGGTCTGTCATCGTGAATTTCTCAATTTTGTCGAAAGAATCATTATCTCCGACAGCAAAACCTCCAGATACATATTCTGAATATTAGAATCGTATCATAATTCCAAAATTCATCCGTCGTATTGGATCGGCCATTATGAATTCCCGAATTGTGACGGAAAAAATCATAATCTCTGACCCCGAAAACCCTCAGATTCCAATTCTGAATAGAATCGAACCCAAATTACAAAATATGTCCGCCATTTCTAATGCATTGTCACCTTAATGATGTACACCTGCCTAATGTCAAATCAATCGCATCCAAAATTTCAAGTTGAGATCATAACAATGTATGACATATAATTCAATATCACACCTGGATAGATAAATATTTTGGAAGACAGTTGTAGAATGAAGAGTCCCATGACTCCGTAATGGAATTTGTGGTAGGATTACGTCACATAATACCACTTCCCCTCACCGCGTTTTGCTGATCAAAGCAACCTTCCTATAGAAATAATCATCAATTTTTATATTGACCTTGGGTGATACTGAATAAAAGCTCATGTAAACCTCATGGCTATCTTGAGTTTTCCAAAAAAGTATAACAGAAATGTGGAAATCGTGAGGCTCTATCTTCAATCACAACCGAGAAACCAGGCATTCTCAACCAAGATTTCCTTCAAGCTAATCAGCCCCTTTTCATTCCACAAGTCGAATCTGACACAGGTATACGCCTAATTTTCAATTCATTTTGAACTCCTCAAAAGTTGACATCATTCTATCTCATATGATGATTAGTAGGCTCTGAAGAAGATATTCTGTTGAAAAAGAAGTTGGGATTACTTAAAATCATGAGGAAATCACTCTACTCATCATTTGCTGCGATATTTAAATTCCTGATATTTTGTATACAAATTGAGAATGTGTAGGTTGTGACAGTAACAGAGCCAACAGACTGGTTTTGATTATAAACGTCTCATCACCTGACGACATCTTGAAGGGATAATAGAATAGTTTCCATGCATGAGAAGGAATATCTCATCGAAGTAGATAATAATTTATGTGAATAGATCTGTGGTCTACGGGCTATATTCAGAGTCTCCAGTTCTTTTCTGTTTGCTTCTTGAAAGCATCCGGAGTTTGTTCATCTGGCTTTGTTTTTCAAAATGGCGGTCAAAGTCTCCCAATTATTTTAGCTGTTCTCCTTGTCAGCCTTCATAAATAGTAATTAAGTGAACGTTTAATTCGGTCTCCTGATGCATTCTTGAGCATTTCCCAATTCTGGTGAATGGTTCCATTATTCTTGCATCCATCATTTGATGCTTCTCTTTTGTATATTCTTTCATACACCACAAAACAGTTCTGGAACTCAAACTAATGACAGTCTGTTCCATCAGAACAGATTCAAATTAACCTCAACCTCAAATGCCGACTCCTGATCATTGCTTCGTTTCGTCTATATGGACAGCATTATCTGCATTAATAGGAAGCAGTTTCCTTCTTTCCAATAAGGTGAGTGATGAGACAATCTTGGAACAGTAACTCATTGAACTGGCACTGTCGTAGAAACAATGGGTTTCAGACTTGACACACATGAACGCGCTGAAAATAAACATTCGTCACGTTCTGTAGCTATTCATTATTCTGAATAGAAGCTCTGCTCAAGATTAGTTCAGTTGTTTCTCGCTGATTTCCGGATGTGTTCAATCTGAAAAGCATCAAGATGCATCTAGATTCATTATATCGGCAGTCATTATTCGAAGTGAATGATGGTCAATTTCGAATTATACACGCGCGAGTGTGGAAATATTTCTCAGTATTGATACTCTTATAGTAACTATAGCTGATTCCTCATTTTTATAAGAAAGTTCATATTCTGTGGTAATGGTCTCGATGTCTTTGTTGAATGTTATGACGACGATTCCTTTCTTGTGAAGTCACATGAATTTGCTTTTCAACAGAGTTTCCTAAAACATTTGGAAGTCGTTTATTATTGTTCGATTGAGATTATGTGACCTGAATGAGGGATAGAATGAGTATACGTATAAAAAAAAATTCATAGAGGCAGCAGTAAAGAAAAAATTGAATGCTATAATTGAAGATCACTGCTAGAGGCGAGTACAAAAATATCACTTATCTATTGATAAAATTTCCATAATCTCTCGACTTTCAAAATATATGAATATATCCATGACACACTTCGGAAAATGTCCAGTCGTATCAATAATCAAGAAACTGTCATACTTTGCACACCTAAAATTTTGAGAAGATATTGATTGACCATATCAAAGTGTTGTTTCTACTATGGTTGGGTATGAAATCTGATATATATATAACAAATTTCTAAAATTTTGTTATAAAAATTGATCTCACATGTAAAGAAACGAGTATCTTCCTAGCAAAATGTCAATGAGTGAGTGAATTTCTAGACATATGGTGTTTGAAGACATCAGGTCAGATTTATATTATCAAATCATATTGAGAATTCAACACCAACAATCTCCTCACATATTTCGACCCCTCAGAGTCATCATCAGGCTGATAGGTTACGAGGAGAGAAAAATCGACGCTGAAGGCATAATAAACAAACGCTAGTCATAAGGGACAATGTATAAATTATATTTTCCAAATTTTGACATAGAATTAGACACTATTCGAATAACACACGGAAGTATTGGAACGCCTTTCTTCATGAAACCAGTTGCGTGAAGAACGATATTACATATCTGGTGATGAAATATTTACATAATAGTACATTTTGTTCTGCTTCCTCGTAATCGCCAAGATTTGAACCTGTATTCCCTCTAGAAGGGCGGAACTCAGTATGCTTGGGATAACAATGTCTGGTACCACCATTTCTACCAAGTCAACTATATCTATGCTTGGTGTCTCCATCAGCTATACTATTCCGAGCGGAAGGCTACTTTACATCTCAACAGCTTCTTTTGAATCACAAAGCACAGATACGGCCTGTTCTAGAATACTGTTCCCACATATGAAGTCCAGCAGTCATTTGCCTGGTGAGTGATGCCACACTCAAACACTTCGAACTTAGATATCATTGGAACACCGTGGAGAGGCCGGCGACCTTTCACTCTTCTGTACATACTTCCACAGGAAATTTTCTTCATCAGAAATCATTTCACGACTAGCAATACCAGTCATACGAACTCGACAAGCGCAGTCAGTACCTCCTTTCGTTGTCAAACTCGAAATATGTCGAACAGCACTTTATCAAAAATCGTTTCTCCATATAAAACGGCAAAGCTCTGAAATTCATTACCTGAGATAGTATTCCCTAGAACTTTTAATCCTCTGAAGTTGAATGAAAACACTTACCTTCTCTTTTTATCCTTCCTAGGTACGCAAAATGTTCCTTTCGTGCGCACCAAGCGATGAAAAATCACTTGGGAAATTCGAATTTGAATCAGTCATTCTTCACTAATGAAAATATTGAACGAGTCTATTTCATGAATTTCGTTGCTGATTTGTCACCATATGACGGATACTTCAAAGTGACGGGCCAAGTCAACTCTCCTATGAAAGTTTTTGCTCTGTGATTTGCTCGTCCTGCAAAATCACATCATTACACAAAATGATGCGTTTTCTACTTGGTAACGTGAATATCTATCACATACAATTGTAGTAGTTTGTGTGCTTAAGGTGTTATTTATCAATATGTCTCATACTATCGCATTATTCCACGAGAGAGTTTTTTTTTATAGCTTGGAGTGCACGAAAGGGAATCCCTATAATGTTCAGAGAACATCGTGCGTTCCTAGGGAGGATAGGGACAGGAGGAGGTAGGTATTGGAATTTTTTTAGAACTTTTGGAGATTATATGTTGTTGGGAATACTTCCACAGGCAATGAATTCCAGAGCCTAGCCGTTCTAGGGATGAAGGAGTCTTGATAAAGTGCTGTTCGACATCTTTCGAGGTTAACAACGAAAGGATGTGCTGACTGGGCTTGTCTAGTTCGTCTGATTGGTATTGCTAGTGAATGGATGATAGCAGAGATTTCCGAAGAACATTTCCCGTGGAAGTATCGATAGAGAAGTGAAAGGTCGCCGACCTTTTTACGATGTTCCAATGATGTCAAAGAGTGAGTGAGTGTGGCGTCACCCACCAGGCGAATGGCTATTCCCTGGATGGAATCTAAGAGCATCAGCGTATGTTTTGGTGCTGAACCCCATATGTGGGAACAGTATTCTAGAACAGGCCGTATCTGCGCTTTGTAGATCATGATCATGATCATGAGCTGTTGAGGTTCAAAGTAGCTTTTCGCACGGAACAAGAATCCGAGTTTTTGTGAAGCAGCTTTTGCGATGGATCTGACATGATTATCCCTTGAAAGAGTGTTGCTGATGGAAATACTGAGCATAGATATGGTGGGCTTGGTGGGGATGGTGGAGCCAGACATCACAATATCGGGCATACTGAGTTCCGCCTTTCTAGAGAAAATGCAGACTTGAGTTTTGGTGGCGTTGAATTCAACTAGGTTGTTCGTTCCCCATCAGGCTGTGAGATTTCAGCAAGATCTTCATTGACAGCATTGACCTGCCTGCGCCGTGAGTTCTTAGTATTCAATTACCATCGTGGAACAAATTAAATTCTGAATTGAATTACTTTCAATTTTCAAATGGAATGGGACTTTATCAAGATTCCCATCATTACTTCCAATTTGAACAATTTCGCTTTATTCAGACTAAATAATCAGCGGAAAAGATTTACTCTGAGTGACTCTTCTCGGATGATGTGTATTTATCGCACTGTGTCAGTTCTGTTTGACCAGCTCCGAGACTATGAAATACAACCGATCCATTATCACACTCGATCAGCTGTAACCTGCTGGTTGTGAATGGTAGTTTGCACCCAGTAATGGGTTCGAAGCAGGAAATATACAGCGAAGGAACTGATGTATTGAGCGGCAAGAATCATCCATCCCACGAACGTGATCAATATCTTAACGAAACTGTCGTTCGAAGATTATAGATTTTGGTTCACCCTGTACAATAAAAAAGAGGTCGTGAAATAGGTCTTGAAATAATCAATTCTTCTTCAATCGATACAAAAGATTTTAGTGTTCACTATTTAAAAATGATACAGTTGTGAAATAGTATATTATTCAACGAGCGTGTAATGATGGATATTACTCATGAGAATGAAGTTTGCGGCGTGAGCCACAGGCGAACGTCGTAATCATTCGAGTGAGTAATAGCCATTACACGAAAGTAGAATACTATACTTTTTCTATGACTGTGTCTTCGTCAATTCGTGAATAGGTAAGGACATGTTCAATTATTTCATTGATTGAATTTTTAACTGCCTAATAAGAGCCATGGTAGCCCTAATAACCAGATACTGCTGTATTCTCAAGGTGAAATGTACTGCACCATTTCATATTGTTTTACAAAATCTGTAAATACATGATGAAGACACAACTAGCAAACCTGAATAAATAACCTACCAGAACTAAACACAAAGAAGAATGCTTGATTGAATGAAAATCCGAAAAAGGTAAGGAATTCATCGATATTCAACAGAACACATCAGGGACCTGACAGTGACACAGTTTTGACACTTGATAATAATAATAATTCAATGTAACCTATGTTATTGGAAAACAACCGAATAAGAGCTAAACAAATGACTTCTCCGCAAAGGACGGCAAGTAAACCCCTCTGGTGGAGAATACACTGAACTGAGTGATTGGACAGTCATGTAGTACTCGTCAGACAGTCCATTTAGCCGTCATTGACTGGGGCAACTGTTTTGTATAGGTAATGAATCTACTTTGTCGCTGATTGGCCATAGGCCGTTGGGTAAAGGCTCTTACACACGGGGAGTGGCTTGTTTTGTGCAATACATCCAGTTACCCAACAAAATTGTTACATAAAAAGGAACCATTTTTCAACAGTCATAGAAAAAAGCATATACAAGACAAGTATTGGAGATGAATAACGTCATTCTAGTTCTAGTTGTGTGAAACTGGCTCAGCCAATGCTTTATATTTTTGACAACCTATGACAACTGTCAACATTTGGTGAACAATCATTCCCTATAGCCCGTTTCACACGAATAAAATGACGTTAATATATCTCTCTATTACTTCTTGTACCGTGTACCCTTTTTTTCAATACAACTGTACATATACAAATGTATCGAATTCGTGGATTTATGGAAAATGAATATACAGGGTGATTCGCAATGAGTTGTAGAATCTTGATTCTGAAATATAACCTCATCAAAATCAAATCAAATCAAATCAAATATTTTATTCATTCAAAATACCTAATTTAGGTATAAATGATTATGTATGGAATTATGAAATTCTTCAAATTGTAAGTACCTACGCACACAAATTGAAATTGTGAAAAAAATATCAATTAGTTGATTGATGAGTTGAAAATTCATAAAGTTGTACTGAATAATCTAATCATTCATTATGTTACAAAGTTATCAATAGTTCAGCAAGATGATGATGTCAAAATTACAACCATGAATCTCACATTAACAAAGTTGTTCTGTAGCTTATTGAGTAGTAATATTAGAGAATAATTAATTCAATATCTCATCAACTCAAGCACCCTGTGAATTGTTGGCTATTAACCACCCTATATTTATTCCTTGGTGGAAGGATGAGAAGAACAGCACGAAGAAAATTTAGGATTCCTTGAGATTGTGAAACAGATTTTAATGAATAAAAATCTATCGAGCTCAAATCTTGAAAATCGAATCATAATAAAAGGCAAAGTTTTTTGTGAAGTGGAGAAATAATTATTGATGAAATTGAATTATGATGACGTTTCATACACTGGATAACGGTATTCAATATCTGCTGATTTGTCCATATGAGCTGAATTTCCACATATGTATTTTGAAACCAACCGTTATCAATGACATTTCCATCGTATGTTGTGAAAGTAATAATTCCCATTATACTTTTCCGCATGTGAGTAGACCAGGTATATTGTTCTCAAATTGTTCTTATCCATCATTCGGTTGCCCCCTTACCATTTAAGGTGTGATCCCAAACACTTTCTTAGACCATCAGGAAAATTTCAGCGGTCGTGGTGGGAATCAAACCCACCTACCCTACCGGTAATCCAACGTGGATGAAACATTGACGCTTTATCCACGAGGCTACGCTGGCCAATTGGATATTTATGTTCGTCGTGTTCAAGTGAGTATTCGCAGACAAAAAAAAACAATGAGAATGAAGTGTCGAGTGGTCGAAAAACCCTGTAGCCATGTTTAAACTAAATTGTCAATTGATAAAATTAACGACCTAGTTATCGGAAAATAGCGATCACAACTTTTCGATTTCGTTTCTAAGTAATGAGCACCGACTGAATTATTTTTATGATTGCATGGATCACGATTTCATTCGAAATTGAATGCCATTTCATCAACAACAGACATTTCAGCAGACAACAATCAATAAGCTCAAATGGATACTAATCGAACAGTCTTGAATCCACTTTCCTCATGATGATAGATCTACAGTCAATCATTCTTATGTTCAGTACAATCATTACGAATCAACTGTAGTTACATATTGTCCCTATTCTCACAAACTGGAGTGTATATCAACGTCCAGGATTTCACAGGAGGTTTGATTTTTAACTAGTCCGAATCGAATATTGCTTCATCTTGAGCATTTATGAATCATTCCACATTATTTTGATGATGCTGTTCCAAAGAGGACAATGAATATCAACTTCTATCCGCATTTTGTTTTAACTCGCTATTAGGTGAAGGAAATATGTCCGGAATAATAGCAGCAAAAAAATCGCTGCCTGAGCAGGATTTGACTCTGATTAAGAGAACAACCATTCAATTGGTATTGAATGGCATAATGCTCATCTTCTCATCAAATCGTCAACTTTTGCGCGAACTACCGTACAGGAAAGTGCAATTTTTCAATTGTTTCGCTCAGGATAGTGATTGGCACAGGTGATGCCGTTCGATAAGTATAGATTGTTTCGAAACTGAGCGAAAGTAAATTTTGCGAGTCAACCAAAGTCAATCATGATTCGAATGATACATACTATTTTTTTTGCAACCAAAATAAATTACTGAAATGAATATGAGTGAAGTAACTATACTAATGTGACTCACTTGACAGATTATTATAATAATATGAGTGAGTAGATAGAAGCAAGACTTCAGACTGCTTAACTTTGTTACAATTTGTGATGAAATGCATCATGTCATCAGACACTACAGGCACGAATCAAATACTAGTCGAAACTCGGATGCGAATGCGAAATCTACAAAAACACATGTTGTTACATACGTTAGTTCCTATACATTTCATCACAAACAACCATCAGTTTCAACTATATCATCTAAGTGTTGTTGAAATTTCTTAGCTTTGAATTGATCGAAAATGTTTGGTGTGAAAATTTCTTACCGAATACCACTTTAGCTTCAATTGATATCCGGGGATTTTTTCACGAATACTCAGAATATTCAGAAAATTCTCCCGAGTCGAAGACAATAATTGTGTTCTCAAAAAAAATTCCGGAAATAATTGAAGCTCTCGTGATATTATAAGCGAGAATATTCTATGCCTACATTTACTCAGATGTGATCAATTTTCAAGGCTATTCGAATTGTAATTCCTATATAAATACATCCACCGAGCGACTTCCTTGTGTTTTCTGTTGGGGTCATATCGATGGATTCATTTTGACCGGGTGCCAGGCCTAATTGAAAATACCGCGCCAGTACCAGGTAGGAAAAAGTACTCTAAAATGTAAGGTTAGTGAGCATCTCAACAATGATAATAGCTATTATTCGTTTCTTCCCATACTCCACTGTGTTTGGCTAGGTAATCAAATGAAGGCAAAATATATCGTAGTGTGAGAAAAAAAGGTATTTCGGGCTGTGATTATTCAGAAACAAGTCATTCAACCAATCAGATTCCGAGAATAACGATTGAATTCAAGATCGAGCCAGAATGTGAATTTTTAAGGGTTTCCTGATCAAAGCAAAAATAATTCACCATATAGTGTATTTATATCTCCAGCATGGTTATGAATGCAAAATCTGCCGAAATCAGAAACAAATCAGGTATGCGTCCCAACCCAAATAACCAACCGTAACAATGTTGTTTTTCTGCAACCGACACAAAAGTCGTCCAATTTGATACCAAAATTAGCTCTTAAATTGACGTTTCTATTACTGACACAAAAATAGGTATGTTGCTAGGCAATTATTTAGTTCCTAGGAGCTGAAGTTGAATTCTAGTTCCTCAGAGCTAAAGTTGAACTTCAGCTCCTAGGAACTAAAAAAGGATCTACTGGACGTCATCAAGTATGAACAACATTGTGACGGTTGGTTATTTGGGTTGAGACGCATACCTGATTTGTTTCGGATTTCAGCAGATTTGGCATTTCATATACCCATGCTGGAGATATAAATACACCTTATTACAGTTTAGTATTGGAATTATAAACATCCCAGTTGAGTATTGTTGTTTTGATCAGGGAAGCCTTCAAGATTCAAATACTTGCTTGATCTTTATTTCATTCATTATTCTCGGGATGGATAACTTGTTTTTGAATAATCACGGCAAGCAATAGTTTTTATGTCCCAAACAACGATATTGTTCAGCTTCATTTGATTATCAAGTCAAACACAGTGTAGTATGGAGAGGAATGAATAATCACTATTATAATTGTTGATATGCTCACTAACCTAACATTTTCCACGTCTTGTTCCAATAGCACTGGCGCGGTATTTGCCATTAGAGCACCTGGTCCATACACAAATATGTCACTCTGTGGTTGTATTTATATTGAAACCACAATTCGAACATCCTAGAAAACCTAACCTGCTGTTAATGCAGGTAGAATATTCTTACCACATGGATTATTCATCAATATTTGTTGCATTGCAAATGCAAAATTCGCTTGTCAAACAAAGTGTCACTTTTGATCCTAATAAAACAATCTACTATTATTCATGATGACGTAGTACATCCTTTTTAGTTCTTAGGAGCTAAAGTTCAACTAAAAGTATTGCCTAGCAACATACCTATGTTTGTGTCAGTAAGTGAAGCGTCATTTCAATCTGGAATTAAAATGTATGACTTTTCTGTCGGTTGCAAATAAATATTTTCACATGCCTTTGGGACATGAGATGATGTCATTTCGTAATCAGATTATGGTGGAGATTTCAGCCGGCTCTTCGTCGTCATCAATTTATTCAAACGCTCATGTGTTATGGACCTAAGTCATATCAATAAGGGTTAGCTTATTCAGTGTGACGGCCTTGTTGGGTGAACTTTCTCGCGTGACTTATATGCACCATTAATAAAGTAAATAACTATTAATTTTCGCCTTCGCCAAAAATTATAATAACTCGCCACGTTCCACGACCAACGTTCCGCGATAATGGATTGCCCATTTTAACGGTATAATCAATCCATTCCAATTAGCGTGAAACTAGTCTTCATGAGATGATTCGACGTTTTCCCTAAGTTTTTGCGAGCCTAATGTATGTAAGCATAAACGTGATGATTAATGCATCTTTTCATATTTTCTCATCAGGTAAACTGCGATATATACAGGGTGGAGCAGCACTTACGACACGGAGTTTCTATGAAGAACCATGGGATATCACGTATGTTTTGTCAGTTGGCTGGATGTAGAATCATTGTATGTGCGATTCAAAATTATTATCAAATATACAGGGTGTTAGGAAAAAAGTATAGGTACTCAAGTTATATTTATGTTTTCAGATTCTCCCTGGGGATCTGATTTCATCAATACATCACACTCAAGGTCTAGCAAGAATGAAAACAGAGATATAGGGTATTCTAAATGTGGAGATTTTTCAACCACTTGAATTTTTTTCGAAAATCTTCATTATTGGTTAAAACGGCTCATATTTCCTTATCTCAACTTCCAATTCACTATCTACTGACATTTAATTGGAACAAATACAGAGTGATCAGATTTCTGCATCTTGAACCAGCCTGTATTTGACATTCAATGACTTTGAAGCAATATGAATTTATCTGAATGTGACAAAACAATGTGGATAATATTATTCACATATTTCATGATATATATTCTCTCTGTGAAGAATGGTGAAGACCCAAATTATGGTGGGTTATTGGTTTATGCAGTAATCGATAACTCAACTTATAGGCATCTAGCGATAGACAAGAGATGTCGATATCATTGAAAACTGTCACTATTTTGATTTCATACATATTCACACTGTCCTGATATCCCTAATCCTCATTATATGAGTTAATAGAAAATAAAACGAGTGGGAACGAACGAAAATGAGTGGGATACACCCCTAGAGTGGATTTACAGATATTTGTGAAATAATATCGAAGATCTGAAAATACCTTTTTCCTACCGGCGTGCTCAAAGTAGTACTTCTCTCTGCAAACATTCGCATGCGTAAAGTCACACTTTTCCGCATGCCCTGTGGATGTGATAATTATCCGCATTGAGTGCGCAAAAGTATAAATATTCAAAAATGTCATTAATATAGAAGATTTCAATTCACTTTATGCAATATGAGAATAAGCCATTGGGAGCGTAGTCCTCATTACCTCACAACTGAATATCCAGATAATATTTGTATATATTTTAGCAAAAAAACAAACAGTAAGAACTGAGTACCTTGTATAATGATAAATGATATTGTCAAACAACAATTATTGCACTTGTCAACTTTGACATAATGTCAAATTCCTTCTCGGTTTTTGTCAGCAGACACGTTTCTATTCATCAAATCAAAAAAGTTTTAAAAGCTATCAAAATGAGCAGTTCTGACGACGAGCTATCAGATTACATTCTATCAGTGGAAGCCAACTTTGCAAGTTTGAAATTACTGCTTGCTGAATGTCAACAAAAATATGAGGAACAATATATAATTCGATTATGGTGCCACAACAAAGGGACAAATAATATCAAGAAAGAGATGTTCCTAGTCTATTTCGCAGATTCACGAAAAACATATCAGCCATATACTTCATGAAAAAAAAACCACCTATACTCCATATTGGAATGTATTCTTATAGTTTGAATGAACTTGAATTTCAGTCAATATTCCAAGGTGACATTGTTTTTGAAGAAACAAAATGTGGGATACCGACCGAAAGATGACCTCTTTACGCAAGTGAAGTTTCCAGATTTATGGAAGCACTCGATCAAAATCTTCCAAAAGTCGTCAATATTCTTGGGTTGGCCAGTGCTTTTTTATTTTTTATTTTCGTCCTTACATGATATGAAGCTCGTAGGAGATATGTTGTTCCTAACACGTGCGCAAAGTCCCTTTTCCGCACGCAAAAACTTATACGAACTCCGCTTTGCGCACTTGTTATGCAAATAACTAACTGATATAACTAATAACTGATTATGAGATGAGTTGACCCAAAATTTCACCAATACTTTCAATCGAATATAAGACTATCTTTTCATAACAAGAGTTCTTCGTGCGTCTTCCGTTATCGATGTTTCTTTAAAATTTCGAACCTGAACATGAACTGAATGACTATATAGACTCAATCATAAAATCCTACACAATCGCTTGGGGTTGAAAATTGCAAATAAATATATCAATCGATCTATAGCACCTACGTGCACTAGAACGTGGAATGTGGTTGCTCGTTCATTGGATAAATTAGGTATGGAAGGCTGAGAAGGCGTCATATCATTTATGAAATTGGAGCGAGCTGTGCTCTTGTCATAATATATGAGAGAGATTCTGCAAACTCCTTCACTAAAACTCGGAGTTTTGTTTCGTGCGAAAATTCACTTTACACCTTAACAGCTTCCCATGATCTACAAACCACAGATACGGTTAGCTTGAGAATATTGTTCTCACACAATATTCATATGCGTTCAGCACCTAAACATACGCTGATACTCTTAGATTTCATCCAGAGAAGAGCCATTCGACTGGTGGGTGATGCCACATTCACTAGTTCTTCGATCTTATTAGAATATCGTAGAGATGTCGGCGACCTCTCACTTTTCTATAGATACTTCCACGGGCAATATTCCTCAGAAATCTCTGATATCATTTCATAACTAGCAATACCAGACGAACTCCACAAGCCCAGTGAGCACATCTATGAGTTGTCAACCTTGAGATATGTCGAATAACTGTAGAACGGCAAAGCTTTGGAATTCATAGCCAATAGAAGTATTCTCACAAAAAATCAGGAAATAATCCAATACATTCCACCTCTTCCTATCTTTTCCAGATACGTACGATGTTCTTCGAACATTGAGGAATTCCTGTCGTGCGCTTCAAGAGATAACGTATAAAAATGGCTTGGAGGATTGCTGAAGAGTGCTACCCCATATTGACCATATTGGTCCTGCGAACTAACGATAGATTTCTTGATGTATAGATAAATCCAAATTGGATGTCTCGAGGAGTTGTAACTGTTAGAAAGTTTTTTATGGGTATCCTTGCCAATGGCACTTCGAATACCCCTCAAGCACCAGGCCCTAAGGCCATACGTAACACTTTCGAATTAACTTCAAATTACTGTGTTACGTATGAAAACAAATTATTATCGCATGTCCGAAGGACCAATTTTCCGTAAACTCACGACAATGGGCATTTGCACCCTCCATCGGACAAAGTTAATTCTTTTTCTGTTCCGCCTTCAAAGTGTTTTCATAACATTCATAACTTTGTTCTTGAAACTTCATACGTGAGCTAGAGATGAACTTATTGTCCTTTTCCATTGATTATTCCTTATATCACTGATAGTGTGGAGATACTTGAAGTATTCTCTCCATCCTTTCATCCACTCTGAGCAAATATGGACTTTTACAACAAATGGTTCTCATTTTTCCATGGAGAATAAGGGAATCATCGTTGGAATATCTAACAGAGCACATATTTTTCCTATATTCATTCATTATTCTCAATTGGACAATTGGAATTGAATTGTTGGAAAAATGTTCGATGGAGATATTCGACTCACCAAAAAACCATCGACTTAACATAATTTCAAATTTCTGCAGTCGTCAGGAGGACCAGGAAAAATGAAACTGAAAACTCCTGATAAATTCATCGTTCAATCTGAGTATGACGATGGTAACTCCACTTATTAATTTTTTTGTGTCAACTTCTGTCAACAAAAAAACTCGATGAATAATATTGATTGTAGATAAATTTCTAAAACGCCCAGAGATAAATGATATTGCATATTTTTCAATATGCCTATACTTATATTCTTCTACTTGAAACAATTTTCAAAATAGTCGTTCAGTGAATTTCTTCTTCAGGTTTCTGATAGTGAATTTTCATTGGCTTCTTTTGGTTAATCTTCTGATTCACCCTTGATACAATTATTATATTGGAATGATACCAATTTTCTTAGTTATGGTGACGAAACAAGAAAATCCGAAGAAAAAAATTGAAATGGAGTCACCTATTTATATCAGAACTGTGAATATCACGTATTTATCATCGTAATTATCACTAGAATCTTTGGAATGGTGCGGATATCTGGAACGTATAAAATGGAATGTGATATCCTTCTTTTCTCATGAAATGGCGGATGAACCCTTGATGTTATAAGTACCACACACATTATTCAACTGCATGTACAATCGCTATAAAAATTGTATAAGCGGTTCTGCAAATATTGTGACATTAATATTCTGCACGTGTTTCCTTTCCATAGACGTATTTCATGTACCAGAGAAATATTTTACGGATTGGTATTAATGATCTATCATAGATGATACAATTCCGTACCGCAGACGAATGTATGAAAATACATTTATAGTTGGTAGTGAAATAATTTCAGACTGCAGCGTCATCTAGACTGATAGTCAAGAATCCAAAGTTTGATCCTTCACTGATAAAATTCTTTGGAAGAACTGATTCAATACAGGGTGTCCCAGAACAACGTTCTCTTCCAGAATTCCCATTTCTTCCCAGGAAACTAAGAACTCACGGCGCAGACAGGTCAATACTGTCAAATGAAGATCTTGCTGAAATCACAGCCTGGGGAACAAACAACCTAGTTGAATTCAACGCCACCAAAACTCAAGCCTGCATTTTCTCTAGAAAGGCGGAACTCAGTATGCCCGATATTGTAATGTCTGGCTCCACCATCCCCACCAAGCCCACCATATCTATGCTCGGTTTTTCCATCAGGAACACTCTTTCATGGGATAATCATGTCAGATCCATCGCAAAAGCTGCTTCACAAAAACTCGGATTCTTGTTCCGTGCGAAAAGCTACTTTACACCTCAACAACTTCTCATGATCTACAAAGCGCATATACGGTCTGTTCTAGAATACTGTTTCCACATATGAGGTTCAGCACCAAAACATACGCTGATGCTCTTGGATTCCATCCAGAGAAGAGCCATTCGCCTGGTGGGTGACGCCACACTCACTGACTCTTTGACATCATTGGAACACCGTAGAAAGGTCGGCGACCTTTCTCTTTTCTATCGATACTTCCACGGGAAATGTTCTTCGGAAATCTCCGCTATCATTCCTTCACTAGCAATACCAATCAAACCAACTAGACAAGCCCAGTCAGCACATCCTTTCGTTGTCAACCTCGAAAGATGTCGAACAGCACTTTATCAAGACTCCTTCATCCATAGAACGGCTAGGCTCTGGAATTCATTGCCTGTGGAAGTATTCCCAACAACATATAATCTCCAAAAGTTCAAAAAAATTCCAATACCTACCTCCTGTCCCTATCCTCCCTAGGAACGCACGATGTTCTTTGAACATTATAGGGATTCTCTTTCCTGAGCTCCAAGCGATAAAAAAAAAAAACCTACATTAAATTCAACTGGGTGAACAAGATTTCAAAATAGGTCGATTGGGACCAACATACCTCTACACGAAAATGCACTGTTGGTCCGTGAGAGAGCGATGAATGCATTTTTTTTAAATTCCATTGAATATTCCAAAATCCTGGAGAGTAAATGCTCCGAGTTTCAAGAAACAGTCAACTATAAGAAGTGTGCATAAATAAGAAGTCCCATCAGCTTCAATATACAGGGATATACAAATTTAGCATTCTGATTGGAGAAAATTCATAGAAATTTCCTTGAGTACGCCATCGACCATATTCCAATATCTACTTGGATAAGAAAATCAATCATCTATCTTTTTTAGTGATACATTTTTTTCTGAATTTTGCTTGGTTCACAAGATATCTGACAAAACTCATTTTGGAGCCGCTCCATATAATCCATAGTCCAAGATATCAGAATCATCGTGTTCTGCTGGTATCTTCCTACTATATGTTGATATTTCGGCAAAGTTTTCATGTTCATTATTCGAGTACATTTTCATCATACAGAATGGCCCATCCTCAACTTGAGAGGGAGATTTTGGGTGATAATAGCTCAGATACGAAAAAATACTCAGATCGGTCTATTTTAGTTTGCACCTCCTGCTAACAATCGAAGTAGCTCGCAGGTTTCTCCTTTCGTTTAATTCAGAGTTCAGGGGCACAAATATCATATCACATCAACTTCACTTTCTGCTCAATCATTACAAGAAAGGTGCGAAAACGAAGAATATTAATTGTCTATAGTCTTCGTGGGATATTACCATCATATTCATCCCACATGTCACTGTCAGCTTAATCATTGCAGTTGGTTATTTGATTCTCAGTGTTACGTGTGAACAAATAATAACTAATAATGGCTGATCATTACCGGCAACATTATTCTAACAACGGGATGGCAAACATGCATCTCATTCTGGGGAAGTTCGTTGGGAATTCAGCAAGAGCTGTATCTTATATATGCTGGGATATATCTGTAGAGACGAACCCCTACTTCCAGGACCTCTATTGCCATTGATCGGAGGATGAGAGAGACTGGGACTCTGGTGGTGAGGAGACGAGGATCTGGGAGGCAGCGATTTGTTCGAACTGTAGAGCAAAAACACCAAATACTGGAAGTCATCGATCGAAGTCCATAAATGAGTTGTAGACAACTTGCTGGTGAGACAGGATTGTCGAAAACTTGAGTCTAGGGAATTTTTAAGGAGCAATCACTCTATCTATTCAGCATAAAGAGAGTGCAAGAGCTTCTTCCAGGTGATTTCCAACTGAGAATAGATCATTGTCGTTGGTTTCTGTTGCAACACAATGAAGATGTTTTTTCTTTTATACGAAAAATTATGTTTACCGATGAAGCGACGTTCACGAGGAGCGCAATCATCAACTTGCATAATGCTCCTCAGTGGACAGATGAGAATCCAAGAGCCATCATGCCAACTCACCACCAAAGGAGTTTCAAAGTGAATGTTTGGGCTGGCATTTCAGATGGCCATCTTATTGGGCCATTTTTCCACCGAACTGCTTGACAGAAATTGAATATATTTCGAATATTATTTCGCAACTTTTTGAGAAATAATTTACCAGGACTCTTCGAAGGCGTTAATTTGGGAACTAGAAACGGAATATGGTTCCAACAGGATGGCGCACCACCACACTTCAGTCACGAGGTCAGAACTTGGTTATGCGATCGATTTGCTGACTGGTAGATTGGGAGTGGTGAGACTGCACCAGTGCATTGGCCTTCGCGATCGTCAGATTTGACGCCATTGGACTTTTGTTTCTGGGTTTTCATGAAAAATGACGTTTATTATTCAATAGCTATCAATACGGTGAGAGAACTAAGTGTGAGAATTTGTACAGCAGCTGAAAAATGTCGCAATATTCCACGAATATTTCAGAAAATACGATTCTTTTGCGTGAAAAGGGCTCGTTTATGTTTGTAGGATGAAAACATTTCAAGCATCTGCTGGATAGATACCACCATTAGTTTCGTTTTCCTTCTTTGCTTTCTTGACTGTTGCCATATTTATGGATTATTCATTCATTATCCAATAAAAACATGATTTCTGTTTGAAAATTGATGATCAATAATTATGAACTTCCCGAATATTCTTTCTACTTGTTGAATATTTATGGAGGAGCAACTATTCTGAGTACCTTGTGTATTGAATTTGTGCAGTGAATTTGATTTGAAGAAGGATACATAGAAAATTATTATTATTCCAATTATTATTCATAAGTATTATTATTCCAATTATAATTTATCTTCATAGTTATTATAATTGAAGAACCTGCAGCAACGAAGAGGTAAGATCTGCATTTTTTTGCCAAAATGAGTTATGTGTGTCATGCTATCCAAATAAATGATACCTATATCTATGCTATGCTATGCACCTTGCCAAAAGATATGTCTCCAAAGCAGACATTGCTTTTTATACCTCGTTGGAATCGGATAAAGTCAAACAACAGCTGATCGAGATACTAATGTGTTTCATGATGGTGAATTCTCCGACCCAGAATAATTTATTATTCTACTTGATGTTTCCGTTGTGAATTCTCCTTGCATATGTGTTATGTATTTTCTATATATTTGGGAGCAATAAGGAGGTATCTGCATTTTCAGAACAAATTGATACATAATTTTAATACATATGTATTTTTCCCATCACAGTTACATAAAAATTATTGTTTGCACTTGTACAATGATTCCACAAGAGTTCGCAACTCGATCTTTTTTTTTTCGATAAAATATTCATATTTTATCGTCTCCTGAAAAGTTTAGAAAATGACAGATACCTCTTCATTGCTGCAAATTCTTCAATTAATCTACCTCGCTGATATCCAGTTGAATTTTATGTAGAGAAAGCATAGTATACAAGAGGAAGTGATGCTTTATACAACACAAAATCCATCAGGTGGTTTTTGCATTCAGTAGACTTGGTGGAAATGGTGGTACTAGATATTCTTATAGAATGGAAAATACAGGCTTGAGTTCTAGTTCAACTAGGTTGACCTGCCTTCACCGTAAAATCTCAATCTTCTGGGAAGGAATGGAAATTCAATAAGATCATCGTGAATCGGACAAAAGGTTACTTTAACCATTGATAAGAAGTAGGCACAATGATGGTGCCAAAATGGATCCTTGTGAAACGCCGGAATTGATGGCAATGGTAAAGAGAACTCGATAGAAGATGGCAAAACTGAGGTGGTATGCCCTATGCTTGTAGTTAAAGCCACCATCTTGTACAAACATCATTGTTCGGGATTACCTCAAGTGCTAGAATATTCATTACTGCTATAGATCAAACTAAAGTACCTACAAAGAACGTTCGAAAACATTATATATAATAAAATAGGAGCTCCATGAGACACATGCATTCGGAAAAACCTATATGACATAATAAATATTGAAATCAGATCTTGATATGGGATCCTGGACACGATAGTATGTTGAATTGTTAATTGTATAATCCTGATTACCTATTCGTCAAAGGTATACTGCATCCGCATAATAAAATATTTAGAGTGATTAAATTCCAAATGAATGTTATAGTATACTGATTTACGATATTATGAATACATAATGAAGGAATGAACACTTGTCTATAACAATGCATAGTGAACCACATCAATACCTTCAATTACAGGGTGCGAGATTGTTGTGAAGTATCATGTGCATCAATGTTTTTATCCCTGAATTTGGGGTTAATTGAATGTGTTGCAGAACATTTTCAAGGCAAGAGTTTTATTGTTTTATCCGAAGAATGGATTTTTCAGATGACTCAAAACAACCTCTGATTTATAATTTACACAAGTTTCACTGAAACTAAGCAGTAAGATATTTTCGACAGATTTTGTGTATTCGGTTGACAAGTTATGGAGTTCTAGCCTCTATAACTGGAAATAAATACCATCATCACAGGAATTTTCATCCTACTTGAACCAACAATTACATTCACATTAGCCTGCGGTCTCGAGACTGGTGAGTGGAGACTGCCCTGCACTCATGAGAATCAAAGAGCTCGAAACCGGTATGTAGGTGTCTAGCGTGGCCTGACTAAATCGAAATCAATAGGCATTCAGAAAAAATTCACTCATATCAGTATTCGTTTATACGAGTCGATGCATAGATTTCTGAAGGATGTAATCCAATGTCATGCGTGGCAGTAGCCATAAAAGTTGTTGTTCTTCTCCCAATATCTACCATTGTTTTTCATTTTATGAACATTATGTGGATATGACTTCGAGCTTCCTGTATTTATTCAACATTTCATTCTTACTTTGAGCATTGTGGCTATTACGTGGTTGCTATATATATTTCCTCACCATTTGATAGACCTCATGAAGAACTTTCAGAAAATACCTCACTCAATATTTTCATCTGCTGTATTTATCAAGAATGGGCTCTCGAGACTAACAGTATCATCGATTCTGAATAAATGTCGAGAGTAGGCCACGACAATGATCACAATTTTGATTTCCAATGATCACTGCCAATGAGACTCAAATTGAGAAATGAATAAAATACTTTCATAAAGTTGGGTATTCCTGGAAAGTTGATCGGAAGGACTTTCCAATGATGAGCAAATATATTGGGTATTCTGTTTTGAGTCCACACACTTCCTGCTGCTTTCTGTAAACGAAAAAAAAATTCTATTGAGTGAAGCTTCTCGTTAAAACGGAAATACATAATTAGTTCCACCAAGAACCCAAATATTGTTGAATTTCAATCGAAATTGATTTCTCAAAAATTCCTCATACTCCAGACATTTTGTGTCAATATAATTCATAAGATATTGACACAAAGTTGTATGGACCTGGAGTTGGAATCGAATCGAAAAATTTCACCGTATATATCTTCTCAAATAGTGGAAATTCAATCTCAATTTGAGAAGTAGAAGGCATTTTCAATTTTTTTTTCAAATGTGGAAAATAAAAGATTTTTGGGGGGTGGTACTTTATAACGGGACACCCGGTACATCAATTTCATTTGAATCATAGATGTATTGGACCTTGCGAATTGGTTATTTAGAAGTCTGTCAGACATATGCAGGCAACGTTACGATGAAAACATCCTTTTTCCCCCACTAGCTATAAAACCTACCATTATTCAATCATTTTCGAGGAGTAAAATATGTTTCAACTACCAAGGTAGTTTTCGTCATTCAATGAACCACTAGTCAATAATTACATAGCCACCTCTTTCAAAATTAATCCGAATTCACTGTTTTGATGCAAGATTCATGAAAATGGTACTCAAATCTGGTAGGTATTTATTCACTGTTCTGATGCAAGATTCATGAAAATGGTACTCAAATCTGGTAGGTATTAATCAATAACGACTTGTCATAATTATGCTGTCATGGTCATGGCTACAAGTTTTGATTAGAAGTGATAAGAAGTGCTTTTATGGTGACAATATGTTCATATTTCAGTTCCACAGAACTCGAATGATTGAAATGTATTGCTAATGGTGGAAAAAATTCAATATTCACCTTGGTTATGAAGAATGTTGATACCACGGGACCTCATACCCCTTGGCTGAAGCCTCTGGATATAATATTGGCCTCTGGTCAATACTGATATTCTTCACTACCTTGAAGTATGAATAAATTTTGTTTTTCATTCTTCAGGTTATTTCATGACTTTGATTGGGAAGTTTTTGCTTAAAAGAGGTATCTTCAGTTCAATTCGATGAAGCGTACTGTTCACAAAAAAATCGACATTGAGAATCTTCTGAATTGCAGATGTATATGATTATACCACTTTCGTTCTCGAGAACCAATCAGAATCAAGGAATTCTACGGTTACTTCTGTATTATTGCGATATTTCTTGGTTACCAAATTTTATCGGATTTGCTCTATCAATACAGAATCCAAATTTACCCACAACATCCAACCTCGTTTTTCATCCATGAAATTTTGGACATTCAGAACGCCAATCATGTTGGAAGCCGAAATGATGGATTCAGTGGGCGCAGCTTTCGCGAGCCGCTCGTTTATTGTCCCAATCATGTAATAGTCAAATGAATACAAATCTTGATATTAGTTTTCGTTGAAATATCCGTCGATTGATAAACTCCAGCCTGCTGCTCCAATTTCGCTCATGACATCGTTCCGAAACTTCTTTCCTACGGCTCGAATGTTTGGATGAAAATGTCACTTGCGAAATTATTTGGCAATAAGTTTTCGTTACAATCCCCGAATATTTTCGGCAAAATAGTAACACTTGTGGTGTAACATATGGAAATTAATCTGCACTACCATAGGAAAAACCAAACCTTCTCATTCACTAGGAGGTATTGTCGCACCTATATTAATTGTAACTTTTTGCCCCATTTTCAAGCAAGGATAACGCACCTGAAAAAATGCCGCTTACTTTTGAAAAACCCTGTATAGCCAAATCGGAACGTCATTGCAATATATCTTCTTCAATTTCAAACACTGTGAAAATAATTTCCAGTTTTCATTTTGCTATTTCAATCACTCTGTATACTTCACTAATTGGCATTCAAGGTGAGGGAAAAACTATACAGGACTAATTTACACATTTGCGGATCTAATCATGTCTGATTGACGACTTTGAGTCGTTAATAGATCAGTCTAAGAGCATTTACATACAGGCATGGATGCCTGGGTGTCGATTGAAGGAGTTATGATTCTGCAGGAACATGTTATGGCGTATGTATATCCTGCTGTTCCTTGATGAAAATCTATGTACGAGGCTCATTCAGGACCAAAATTTAAAATGGATATTTTCACAGCTCATATATAAGTTTTTGTAATGAACATGGGTTAGATGGCTTGACGATTTTCATTGGGATTCTGAAATGAAATTTCATTAATTTTCGAGTTGAAAACACACTAGATGAATAATTACATCTTTTGTCGTTATTTATTTTAATGTTCGATACCAAAGCATGACGGAGCAAATTCGTAACTTTCCGGACACTTATGGTTTCATTGGCAATTGCTTGGGTGATGAATTCTTTAATTGAACCCACTATACATTTTAAGATTCTTGCATTTCTGGGGACAAAACTTCAAGAAAAAACACTCGAAAGTTAGAATATTTTAGTTTTGGAACCGACATTCAGGTCCACTAGAATGAAATCTCTATAATTTCCATAGCTCACTCCGATAAGACATTCTCTGTATTAGTTCAAATCTGATATGTTTGTCTAGAACTAAATAAGAAATAATATTCGTTATATTACTACTAACCAGATGAAATACCATCATTCGAGGGTATATATAATGAGAATTCACATGTACGTCTCATTCATATGGTATGCGTTTATTCACATGAAAAATGTTATATTGGAAAATGATAAATTCGACATCGACAAACCTGTCCATCAATAAACCCTCTTATGACTAATATATCTATATACTACATGAGGTCTCAAGAAACTGAATCGCCATGTAATAGTCTAAGAGCAGGCTGCAAATTTTGCTCGATAACAAAATATTATATGTCCTAAAGGCATGTGAAAATAATAAGTTTTATCGAACGATACGGATTGTAAACTGGCACTGCCCTGTGTGCAGTAGATGGCACTTGAATTCGCGATTAGATAACGGGATGAAAATGATGTCATCATTGGATGATATATCTCAAAAACCTACTTGTGCTACCCCTTAATCTGAGTCAGATCCACGGCAAAACGATTCATCTGCTGTCATTATTCCACACATACCTCAGTCATGTGATAACGAGTTGAAACAGAAAGCAAATAGAGAAGGGCAAAATCCTCTTCGCGAATATCCAAACGATTCAAAATGATATTTGTTAGTGGCAGAGCGTCCACATTTCCGCGAATATTTTACCTCTCTCGAGAGATAATATCCGATGGCCCAGTGTCAACATGTATGGATTTGATAACTTGTAATGCAAGCACCACATTGCATCATATGATTTAATGCACACACACACAAACACCGCACAGTTATAAGAAACTGTTTAACCTGCAAAGGATTTCTGAATAGAGAAGGCTCCAGCATAGTTCCCTTTTCACTGATATCAAGTCCATTATTTCAAAAAAATCATATACCTGTGAAATAACACCTATATGAGAATGAAATTACGCTCATATAGGGGTCATATAATCAGCATTTCAATATTAGTGATATTATGAAATTGAAATAATACTCATATAAATTCAATTTGCTTTCAATTCAATAGTCAAATAATTGGCATTTCAGTATTGGAGTGATCAATGTTTTTTCCTGAGAAATGAAGTGGACTGAAGATATATTGAAGATATATCTACTCAGTATATATACTCACACCCAAGTAGAGCTTTTTATTATTGAAACTGACTCAGTACACAATATCTCAATTTGCCAACGATATAAAAGCTTTCAATTCAGAGTATTTCTTCTTCTTGTCACTACCTTGGATAATTAGTTAACATAGTTGCCAAAAATTTGAACGGTGACTTCAGTAAATAAGAGTTCACGAATCACGAAACGGAAATGAAAACCTCAAAACACCCTGATGCAGTTCAACTTCCTGTAGTTCCCTAACGAATTCTATACTTGGGGGGTATATGAACAAATATGTCCCTGAAATTTTTCGAAAATTCTCCAACCACTTCACTTTTTCGAACAAAAAATCATCACCCTGAAAAAAGGGTCCACGAGCTGCTGTCCTTACATATCAGGTATCCGTAGACGACTAACGATTCTGATGGAACAAGTTCATAAGTGAGTGAGATGACTCATTGTGGTAAACGAGTATGACAAAGATGGTGAACGAAGAGAGGATGGAATTCAAATGATATTTGTATAACTGTGGAATGACATCTTTTTGGATTTGAAGGATCATCTTTTATATCCATCTTTCAACTTTGATCTTGTTTCCTTTCAATCTTCAAGGTAACCTTTTCAAAACAAAAGAGTGATTTGGAAAGGTGATCTGTTTCACGTTGAAAACGTTGACTTTTCACGTTCATTAGATGACATTTCGTGGATGGAATCGTTCTATGATTCCTGTCAGAATAGTGATTGGCACAAATAACATGTCTTTATCAGATGATGGTCTAAATTTCCAGGTGGCTCTCCTACTATAACCATAACCCATTGTTACTGTTCAAAAAATTCTGTACTGACGTGATGTAATCAGATCGATTTAGCAGCATTGAAGTTGTTCAAGAAACACGTGACTATAATTCTCAATTCTCATACAAAACTAATTCACCAGCAAGAATTGGTTCTGGCTAATTATAAATTTCTGAAATTGAAAATAGAATCATGGGAGAGAAAGTGTTTGAACGAACCTGCCGACATTATTACCATCGTATACGTGGACGTTTTAAATCATTTCGGCCATTAACCGATTGATTTTGAAACAGGTAGACGGTATAGGCTATTGAGTTATGAGAAAATTTCTGACTTTCCGCCTGCACAATTCCATATTTGCACGAAATAATGACAAACCTATCAATAATACATGGCGTGCCGGTCTATCGATAATTCAGATCGCTGTAATATTATCTGGTAGACTTTTATTGCAGGCTTGTACCAACTCGAGAACAGCAATTTTATGAATGACACATCGATAAATTCCGTTCATTGCATTGCGCTGTGTTCAACATTGTTAACTTGTTGTTGCAATTTCCACTATTATTCAGGAAGATTTTGCCAAAATTTCTAGTTTTCCGAGTAGGAGAGCCGGCTGCAGATTTCTACCGTCATCTGATAACGAAATGACATATATCATTTCGTTCAAAGGAAAGTAAAAACATTGTAGTTCATCAAACGGCACCTGTACCAATCACTATCTCGAGCGAAACGAATAAAAAATGTCACTTTCCTGTGCGGAAATTTGCTCACGATTTCGCAATTTGATAACGCAATAAGAATTAACCCATCCTATTCCAATTGAATGCTAGATTTCAAAGACCTACCTGTGCCCAATGAACTCAATACAACTGGAAGGGAGACGGCTGTTCTCTCGAATAGCACAAAGTGTGTCAGGGGCAGCTGCAACAAAGATAGCATGATTTACGGTGACCTGTCTCTTTCCTACTCGTGTTGTTCAATGGTGGATTGGTGTTTACGTTTGCTTTCATCAAATAATTAAAGTACTTTAGATTTTTTTCTCACAACTACACTAAAAAAATGTTGTTTGAGGGTAGGTTTGATATGGTATGATTTCCAATGTATATAGGTACCAAATGGAGGTTTGAACATGTTATCCATAAAACTGATTGCCTCTAGTTCCCTACAATATCATCATCGATATGATCATATTATATGTTTTCCAATTGAACTCTTTGTTGCCACTTTTATTTACATTTTATTTTCTTCTTCTTTCTCTCTTTTTGTCTAGTTGAACCAAGTCAATATATTTGTTAAGAATATGTATCTTTATAACCTATGTAGTCAATTCCACGAACTTAGAACTTCAGTATTCACTTGATGATTATGAATAAATAGCATTCAATTTCTGTATCTCAAATATAATTTTGTATATTCACTAGTACGAACTTATTATCAATTTATTTTCAATAAATCAGGATTATATGTAGAACTTAAGAACATACCATGATGTTATGGGTTGAATGGAAAAGCAGTCACTATTATCTTCGGATAGGAGTGACTGAATTCCGCCCTTACATATTGTCTGATAAATTGTGTACCATCGAGGTTTTGATTATTTTGTAATTTGGGCAATATGAATAAAGACATATTATTATTATTATCGGAACAGGCAAGAAAGTGAAGACATAAGTTCATTGTCTTTGTTTATGTGAAATATCTATTCATTTGGTGTGTTTTGTTTCATAAAAAGGACTGAATTTGTTGGTGTGAACATTGGAACTGATTGTTGAGAAGGTTTTGATAAACAATGGTGATTTATTGTGTCACCTTTGGATGAACTTATATTATTTGTCGAAGTTGAATACTTCCATGACTTTTCCATAAACATATTGAGTAATATTATTTGTTGCAGTTTTCCATTCAGACATTCTCAAATTATGGATTGAAGCAGTTCGTAGAGAGAGTTAGACTCCATATGAAACCAGCAAGCTTTGTGGAGAGCATTTCCTGCCAACTGATTATTTATTTAGACATACCAGGTACTGCTAGGTTATTGAAACCAGATGCTGTACCCAGTATATTTCCATTTCCTGAGCATTTGTTACCAAAAAATACTGATCCTTGAAGGAAAATAAGAAAACTCATAGGTACCTATAGTTGATTAATAATGAAAAAAAAGTAGGTATGTTTCTAATCTAGCTAGTAATTCATTTTCAGGATGCATCTGTGGAAGTTCATAACATTGTGTCCTAAGGAAGATGTTTCTCATATTATGGACTTCACCTATGACTTCCAGCTCCCAATTTTCGAAGTTCATCAATAATCAAACCCAAACTGTTCCTTTGGAGAAGGATATTGTGTTGAGAATTGTATTATTTTAATTTTTAATAGGGATATGTTATGTTTATAGGCAGTGACCTAATGATGAAATAAAAACCTATGGAAATTATGCTCATGATGGACCTTATAGGTAGTCAATACCAGAACCTCTTTTAAAAATGTTCCTATCGTTTTTCTTTTTCTTCTGATAGTGCTAAGACATTGTGTTTCGCTCACCCTGTACAATATATTGTGACATTTGAATGAAAATATATAATTCCAATTGTGTTTTCATTTGACTTCCTAATCCTGTAAGAATGAAACTGAAATTTAATTTTTATGTCAAAAAATCCCTCTGCATGAAACACCAATTATACAAGTATATGCATGGATAAAATGATATTTATATCATTGAAATCGTACATTTATTCAGCTTTACCATTTCACCAAGACTTCTACGCGAGCCAGAACCATACAGGGTGATTTAGATTCCAATTGAGAAAATTCTATACAGGGTGTTTCATTGGGAAAGGTAAATAATTCAACTGTGGATAGGGGTCACTGAGGTGATTTCAAAAAACCCATGGGTGATGGGTCTTCCACTTCTTATAACCGAGATACAGGATGTTTCATCAATTTTGTCCATATCTTCATTGTCTCATAACTTTCCAACCAACCTGTATATATTTTAAAAAAGTGGTACACTTGCTCAATCTACCCTGTGGAATTGATTGAGGCAACAACAAAAGATAAAATCCAGGTCCGGCTTCACTTAAAATTCACAAATTCTTTCTGCCAGGAAACAACACCCTATACATTCGAATTTCTCATTTTTTTTGCCATATCTGAGAAGAACATCAAAATTTTTATTCAACGATGTGCTTTTTATTCGTGCACAGACGATTTTAACTATTCATATTATGTGCTCAAAATATTATTTTTGCTCATTTTGGGGTACAAAATTGGAATCAGACGAGATTTATTAATTTTATTACTTCCTATTCAGTATACGTGAGTATTACATTTAGAAGAAGTATTTCATATCGTTCTTTGTTCCTGACTTAGTTGCAGGTCCGTCATCAAAACTATACAGGGCTTTTCACCATGAGCGTTAATTTGACGTTTTCGGCATGAGCGTTAATTTGACGTTTTCGGCAAACCAGGCAACGGATAAAACTGAAATTTCGATGGCATGTATAAATTAACATAATCTACATTACTGAAATATTTGAAACGATCCGGCCTTGCCGCTTCTACTAGAAAGTAGCAGCAACTTCGATTTTTCAAATGGGACACCCTGTATTTCGATATTCAATTGAAACATCAGATACAGGGTGGTGCAGAAATCTGAATTATGAACCATCCTGTATTTGTTTCGATTAAATGTCAATAGATACAAAGTTAAGATAGGGACATAAAAGCCGTTTTGATCGATGATAAATATTTTCGCAAAATAATTCTAAAGTTGAAACATCTCGATTTTTTCCACTCTGAATATCTCAGTTATTATTCCCACTAGACCCCGAACTTTGTGAATCGATTAAATCAGCTCTTCAGGAAGCATCCAGGGTGTCCCATTTGAAAAATCAAAGTTACTACTACTTTCGAGTAGAAGCGGCAACGCCGGATTGTTTCAAATATTTCAGACGTGTAGATCATGTTAATCCATACATACCTTCGAATTTTTAGATTTATCTGTTGCCTGGTTTGCCAGAAACATCTAATTAACGCTTATCGTGAAACGCCCTGTATAGCTTTGATGACGGACCTGCAACTGAGTCTGGAACAAAGAACGATATGAAATAAATGTAATACTCACTTATACTGAATAGGAAGTAATGAAATTAATAAAAAATCTCGTCTGATTCCAATTTTGTACCCCAAAATGAGCAAAAATAATATTTTGAGCACATAATATGAATAGTTAAAATCTTCTGTGCACGAATAAAAAGCACATCGTTAAATAGAAATTTTGATGTTCTTTTTAGATATGACAAAAAAAATGAGAAATACGAATGTAAAGGGTGTTGTTTTCTGGCAGAAAGAATTTGTGAATTTTAAGTGGAGCCGGACCTGGATTTTATCTTTTGTTGTTGCCTCAATCAATTCCACAGGGTAGATTGAGCAAGTGTACCAATTTTCAAAAATATATACGGGTTGGTTGGAAAGTTATGAGACAATGAAGATATGGACAAAATTGATGAAACATCCTGTATCTCGGTTATAAGAAGTCGAAGACCCATCAACCATGGGTTCTTTGAAATCACCTCAGTAACCCCTATCCACAGTTGAATTATTTACCTTTTCCAATGAAACACCCTGTATAGGAGATAGTACTCGAAAAAATTAAAAATTAGTTTATATAAACACGTACTCACAATTTGCGGGAGTTGTCTTTGGAAATATTATTCGCCCTTCAATATTGTCACCCTGTAAAAGCATTCATAATTCCAAAATACAGTGTGATTGGTAAGTGAAAGTCAAAATCCTCAAATTATACTTATATAAGCTATCGAGTGATCTCGATGGATGTCTTGAAAGAACCCACATAGAATCTGGATTCATATCAGGACATTATTCGTTTTTCTTGAAAATGAAATGGAGAGAGTCATATCATCTATAATTGAATCAGATCAGAGAATGAAACTCTCGAAAAAAAATATTTTCACCATAAATATCAATCAGTAAACCCTTTGGGGCGTCACTGGAATGATAAGGATAAATCTAGTTACACCAGGAGATATATATTCGTATTACAAAAAAACGTGCAAATTTCAATGTGAATCAGCTAAAGAGTTTTTGAGCTGTGAATAGAAAACTATCAAAACTTTCAAGAATACAACCAATATCGCCAATGTCTATTTCACACTATTCAATGAGAGATATTCTAACCACAAGAAGGTGTAAAGCGTCACACCGCGTTAATTTTATACTGTGACTTCTACATAGTAGAATGATGTTGAATGCACATCCCATGTACCCAATGAACTCAATGTAAAGTGCATATACCACAGTGGGTTCCATTTTGATTCGGCATCCATTAAATTCCAGCTATTATAACCGTCCGAAGGCACAATCTGACGTGCGACAACTTGATGAGATCGTACGTGGTGTATATCGTCTCCTCATTATGGATATTTTGATGAGTTAATTAAAGATGTCTTCCAAGTAATATGAATACCTGCGGGTGATCAATAGCCGAGACATGTGGCATATTCCTTAATTATCGAGTAATTTCATCCTTTTTGGGCGTTCGTAGCGCAATTTGTTGTAACTGTAGATGCGCCATTATTGCAGGACATCTAACAATGTCCGTTTTAGGAACCTATTCATCATGTTTGCGATATATTGTGAATATATCGCTTCGGAGTTGGATTCTCAGATTAGTTGTCTTGGTTTAATAAGTTTCTTGGATGATGAGATGCATATTTGGGTTTTCATGTACAGTATGAACTGAAATGGTATTCAACATATATGTATACCACGCTAATTGATCAATAAATCACAGATCGTCAATCAATCAATCAACAAATTGAACACCCTACTATAGCAACACGATTTCTTAAACACATCACAATGGCAACACAATTTTCAAACACACCTCCAGTAGTCTTCACTACAGAGTGCATGTCTTCACAAAAATGATAAGGCTTCCATGGATAGAACGATTTTAGAACGATTTGCCACATGACGAACTGTATATTCCTCACAAGTGCCACAATTCTAACACATGTATTTTATTCGAGGTTTCATCGAAAGTCTAGGAACTCGCGATTTGAAGCTAGAGGCTCTTAGAGATCATTTCATCATTGAATATTATACGAATTGAATATTGAAAGGGTTAGAGAACACAAAATCATTCCCACAACGTTCTGTTGAATTCCGGATAGAAAACGTATAATGAAGGGATCCTTTTGAAATCTTTTGAAGACATTGCAAAATATAATAAACCACTACTAGTGAAGGTATACCATCCTATTGGGTATGCTGATGATGTGTCTATAATTCACTGTGATCGAAATGAAAAAAAAAAACACCCAATGGCAATATGTCTAACACTGAACAAATGATTCAGATTTAGAATGAGAGTAATTATCTTACTCTCAATGATGGAAAAGCTAAAGTTCTGTATTTCAGGTTGAACAATGGATCAGAAAACGTGGTTGAATTGCTTGGGGTACATCTAGGTCTTTGGGAGTTTTTTGCTTCACATTGATTAATTATGAAGGCGTCTAGCAACATCGATCTATATATTGAGACAGCTGAAGGGTAAACTGACTGATGAATATTTCAGAGTTCCTTATTTATCAATATTTCATTCAGTAATGACATATGCCTCGATAGTGTGGGGTGCATCAACTCATTCTACAAAAATGTGCATCTCACAAAAAAAAGTTCTAAAGGTATTGGCAGGAGTAGGTAATAGATAACATTGCAAAATATTATTCGAACGATTCAAAATTTTCACACTTGCCTCATGCTTCGTATACGGATGTCTCATTCACATGAAGTAAAAAATGTCTGATACTCGATCTGGAATAACTAGAAATAAAAATATACGTAGATATATTACAAGAGGAAAGATGAATATGATATTGACGAAACCAAGAATTTCATAAACCAAATATTCATTCAAATATCTCGTCATGAAATTTGTCGATGTTGTCTCAGACAAACTATGAGTTTAGAGAAATTCAAGAATCTACTAGAAACTATTTTGTCTTTGTTTTATTGTTGCATGTATCTTTGTCACTGATGTTTGTTTCAACACTATTGTGCAGTTACATGAATGGCGCTTGCGCAAATATTCTGGCCAGACATTTTGTTACGAATATGCCGTTTCGACCATTGGATGCAGAATGTGATTACCTATTTTCCAGTACCAAAAAGTAAAACGTGATCATTTTTGCGTTTGTGTCGTCTTGGCATGGACGCGTAGATATACGACATTCAACTTCTATATTTGTCATTGATACGTGATTATGTATGGAAGTGTGAAGAATATTTGTTATTATCCTTTTCTCAAAACCAATTCACTGAAGCTATTCAATATATTCATTATTCTGTTGTTGTGTAGTAGCAGGTACTGCAGATATAGTCGAACTTTGATGATGATGATCTAGTGACGATATTCGATATTTATGAATACCCCAAATATGGGTCAGATCCGCAAAAGCTTGTGGTTTCGATACACTTCGTGACCAAGTTCTGCTGAATCCAACCACAGGAAGATAAAAAAAACTCAATTGTTATTCCGTAATAACACACGAGGTAACCTCTCAAGGGCCGCTGGTCCTCGATATCGGGTTTTCTCTAATTATCCCCATACACGAATTTATCGAATTCTTGCATCTCTCATAATATATCGTGCGACCGAGAACGGCAATAACAACAAGACAAAAGAGATTGAATGATCATTACCTGATTGGCAGGTGGACTCACTTCATTTTGAACGATGAGTCTGCCAAAGTGAAATGCTCTGACCTCGGCCCTGACAGTCCCATGAGACATCGAAGACTGGAACCTTTCGCACGATAATACACTACATTGTTTCACTAATGACCAAACCGATTTTTTATACGCTTCGACACGTGTTTCGCCCACCATGTTAGCATCTTCAGGAGAAGATTGAAATAGAATATTCTTTTCTATTGTGCTACTTATATATACCAGGTATATATCCACCAACCGTGGAAGACACTATAACCGCCAAGTTAATGTTTGTCATGGTCGAGTTCACATGTTCACCTCAATCTTATTTCACTAAACTATACAGAAGGTTATATGGAATGGGTCAATCATGTTTATTCATTACTCTTCCGCTATTCTTTGATATATTATGTAGGTTTCCATATGCATCTTATTTCCTAACATCATCAAATTGCTTTACTAATTTGAGGTTATTAATATGTGTGTTATGATTTTGATTGAACATGTCATCGGCTACACACGATTCATCTAACCTACCATATGCAAGGTTTTTTTGACCTTGTTTCCGTAGGTCGCTTGGTTTGACCTATACAGGGTGTATCTAAATAACACCGAAAAAATTCGAGGGGTGTTTTCTTGTGATATTCTAGCAAATAGAGTTCATAAAAACATGTGTCCCAACTTGCTCCATTTTTGAGATAGAGGATATTGAGATTGGAAGTATAAATTGTTTTTATTTATAACCCCCCTGTATAAGCTTTCATGGTGCCAAAAACAACTACATTAAAATTTGGAGTAAAATCGAATTTTTATTGTTTCCTCGAAATCTAAGCTAGATACAAAAATCGCACAGAGAATACAGAAGTTGTTATTCCGATAGTTCAATCTAATAAAAGTATGAAACTCAGAAAAACCAGTACAGTACAATGACATTTACCATGAACATCGATGAATTTTCCCAATGTGATGCCACTGGAAATATTATTCCGAATCTGATTGCACGAGAAGAAGCTCCATATCACTATGTACAGAACCACAACGTTCAATCGAAATTGATGAAAAGAGGATCGGAAAATGAATAGAAAAAAGATTTTTCATACAAATATTCATACCCTGTATCTCGAAAACGATGCAAGTTAGGACACATGTTTATATGAACTTTATTTCTCAAAATATCACAAGGAATCACCCCGCGGTTTTTCTCGGTGTAATTTAGATACAACCTGTAAATTTTTCGTTACAATCATTACAACTAATATCGTATATTCCTGATTCTCCAAATGTGTCTACCCTTTTTCCTTGGTTACCCGATTAATTGCCTAATTTTGACCCCGAATGATGAAAGCTTTCAAAACCTGAGTCTTTGAAAACCTTATCAAGATCCTTCGTGTACTTGGGATTGATCGGATTGGGATTTTTCTCGAGTTGTTTTGATCTGCTTGAAAAGTCGTAGAATTCCCGAGTGTTAACTTGAATTATTTGTCTGAGTATTTATTTATCTATTACTATTTTGATATCATAACTGAACAATTTTAACTTGCTGTTTTGTGTTGGAGACAGTGATGGGATCTGTGAAAAATAGCAAAAATATCGTTTACAGATCAGATATCAGATCCAAACCCCAGGGAAATACTCGAATTCTTCTGTTGCACTCGCTTCAAACCGATTCATGAACATTTCAGCCAAGAGAGGTGATGAACAATTTACCATAGCTGTACCTTCATGCTGCTCAAAAATTCTTGTTCGTAATGAAAAATATTTTAGCTCAGTAGTAATTCCCTCAAATATTCCAAAGTTTTTGGTATGGGTACACTTGGAGAAAGTAATGAAACGTCGAATGATATAAGGATTTCGACTTCGGTCAGATTCAAACCTTCGAACTTCTTGATGAATTCAAGCAGCTTTGACACAGAATGATAATTGTTGTAAGGCATTTGAAGTTTCGAAAACTTCATCATATCACTTTGGAATATTGTAAGTAGGAGACCCAATTGAGGATTCAATCGGTCTCATTTTCTCACCGAGTTTGTGTATTTTTGGTAGTTCCATGACGTTTGAGGAAAAGGTACATATGCACGAAATTTGAAATAAAGCTGGGGTAAATGTGAAATGAACAAAAATATCTATATTTCAACTATCGAAAAAATTTCATATCGTAATTTTGAGATGGAGTCATTGATAATAATTATGAGAAGAATATGATTATCGGCATACTAGATTGAGCTAGCATTCTTGTTTTCGGCGAATACAAAATCTCTTCACCAGCTCCGAATCATCAGTGAGGTGCCAGAGATTGGAAAAGAATATCATCGCTTTATATCGCAAATAAAGACCAAATAATACTTTCCAGGATTGAAGAAAAGCTAATCTGGAATCGACATCTCAATGTGCAGCTGACCTTGAACAACATATTATGTAGATACTCTTAACATCTAGGTATATAGTTTTCCAACTCTTGGGACGCAAGCAAGGAAATCCCTATGATGTTCGTAGAACATCGTGCTTACCTATAGGAAGGATGAGGAGAGCGTTTGTTTTTGTTCAACTATTGGAGATTAAGTTATTGGGAATACTTCCTTCAGCAGAGAAATCCAAAGCTTTACCGTTTTTGAGACCAATGAGTCCTGGTAAAGAGTTGTTCGACATATCTCAAGGTTGACGACGAATGGATGCGCTGACTGGGTTTGTCGAGTTCGTGTGATTGGTATTGCTAGATGGAATGGTCGCAGAAAGTTCTGAAGAGGATTTCTTGTAGGAGTATATATAGAAAAGTGAAAGGTCACCGACTTCTGTTTGGTGTTTTATGTCAAAAAATAAGTGAGTATGGCATCACCCACCAGGCAAATAGCTCTTCTCTTAATGGAATCTGAGAGCATCAGCGTATGTTTGGTTGCCGAACCCTTGAGAATGTGGAAAAAGTGTTTTAAATCAGGAGAAACTGTTGAAGTATAAAGTTTCTTACGGCACGGAATAAAAATCCGAGTTTTTGTGAAGCAGCTTTCGCGTTGGATCCTACATGTTTTTTCCATGAGAGAGTATATTGCTGATGTGAATACCGAGCATAGATATAGTGTTATTTGTAGGAATGGTTGTACCAGACCATGATAATACAGGCTTGAGTTTTGGTGGGGTCTCTACCAAGATCTTCCTCCCTTCTTTCTGAGAGGAAATGGAAAGATATCACAGTATGGAGAGTACTAATATCTGCTGAGCTGTGGATAGGGCAATTGGTTACTACCAAAAGAGCATAAATATCTCCGTCCACCACCAAATGAAGTGACCTGCTTGAAGGAGAACACGATATGGCTTGTCACGTCATTATGTTTTGCCAAGTGGAAGAACTACGATGACTACAAAGTCTGTACATTATTTTTATTTCAGAAAAGGGACTGAGAGATAAAATAGGATTTCTGTAGATACTCAATGAATAGGTGATAATCCATCAACAGTTTTACGAACAAGTGATGCAATTCTCAAGGAAATCTATAACATGAGCATAATTGAATCGTTCGTTATTTATCGTTTCATTGACACCCTTTGACACAATACCATAAATGATTCATTGAAATTGTGATTTCACCACATTGATATCAGACTTCATAGCATGCACATTAGAAACACCTACATTGGCTCTCTTTAGCAAAAGCAAATGGCTGATAAAACACAAAGTGAACAATTTGTTTAATATATAGCGTTATTGTGAGGTACGACTATTATGCACTAGGTGAGTTATAGATTGGCTATTTAGGAAATACCTTGCATTCAATGGGCAATGATTGTGTGGAACTACAAGAATGGCGCTCAACAATAAATCTGGATTTATTCATTGGAAATCTGATTTTTAATGTGCATTCCTGATGACCTCATTCGAGTTCATGAAGTATTCAAATCGAATTGAATATCTATTTGGCTTGGATCCCATATTCGTTTTTATACAGGGTGTATCAAAATTACACCGAAAAAATTCAAGGAGTGATTCCGTGTGATATTTGAGGCAATGAAGTTCATATAGACATGTGTCCTGACTTACTTTCAAGATACAGGGTATTAATATTTCCATGGAAAATCGCTTTTTTTATTCATTACTCAGTTGTCTTTTCATCAATTATAATATAACGTTGTGGCTTTGTTGATGGTAATATGGGGCTTCTTCTGGTGCAATTAGATTTGAAATAATATTTCCAGTGGCGTCACAGTGGGTGAATTTATCGATATTTATGGTGAATGTCATTGTACGTCACCGGTTCTTCTGAGTTTCATATCGTTATTAGATTGAACTATTGAAATAACAACTTTCTCATCATCTGTTCAATCTTTGTATCTAGCTTTATTCTTGAGGAAACATTAAGACTCGACTCCAAATTTCAATGTAGGCGTGTTTTCAAGACTTCCATTGAGATTACTCAATAACCCCAATTTGAATCATTTCGAAATTTTGGGACATTCTCAGCCTCCAACCATACTGAATTTTGGCACCACGAAAGCTCATACAGGGGGGTTATAAATAAATACAATCAATACTTCCAACTTCAACATACTGTATCTCAAAAACGGAGGAAGTTAGAACACATGTTTATATAAACTTTATTCGCTAGAATATCACAAGGAATCACCCCTTGAATTGTTTTGGTGTTCTTTAGATACACCCTGTGTATACATGGTGGGCCACCAGTAGCGCCTCGGTCTCTAGAAGGCTAACCACTTATCTTCTTGGAATTCTTCCTCTCTAGGAAGTTGCATGTCAACCATTTGAAATTATTTTGAAACATACAGGATGTCCCCAAAAATCACAAAACACTGAAGTTGAACTTTTTTCAATCGAACACCCTATATATTATTTTATTTTGAGATTCTCCCTGGTGAGCTGATTTCAACAATCCGTCATACTTGGGGTCTAGCAGTTGTAATTACTGAGATATAGGGTGTGAGAAATCGAGATTTTCCAAGTTCAAGAATTTTTTGTGTCGAAACAATTCATAATTGGTCAACTTTTGATCAACTATCTACTGACATCTAATTGAAACAAATACAGGGTGGTGCAGAATTCAGAATTTTGATCACCTGGTATATGTCCAAGTATGATGGGTCGTTGAAATCAGCTCATCAGGGAGAATCTCAAAATAAAATAATATATAGGGTGTTCGGTAGAAAAAAGTTTAACTTCAGTGTTTTATGGTTTTTGGAGACACCCTGTATGTTTCGAAATAATTTTAAATGGTAGCCTATGTTGACATGCAACTTCCTAGAGAGGAAGAATTCCAAGAAGATAAGTGGTTAGCCTTCTAGAGACCGAGGCGTTACTGGTGGCCCACCCTGTATACATACGATGCAGAGATTCCTTTCACTACTCACACATATCTATTACAGTATAAAATACCATCTGCCATTGATACTTTTTTCGACATTTGTGGAAGTGACTTAGAGTTTTTACGTGTCATAATCCTAAGCTTTTCATTAAAATGTAATCCCACTGTGAGCATTTTAGCTATTTCGTAGTTGGGTAAAAGTGCACTTATCATGCGATGGGGTTTTTTTCGAAAATTTCTTTTGATACCTACGTATTTTCGTCTGAAAAACACGAGTTTCATAATGAAAATGTGAACAAACCACTATTTATCGAGATATTTCAAGAAAATGTTCGAAATTTTGCCTTATTTTCCCCCTTGTGTTGGATGCATTTACAGGTACTTGCTCTTATTATTTTGTCATTGGACACTTTATATACTCATGATGTACTTCACTGACACATTTTAAGATAGAAAATTCAACAGGAAATATGATTTTTATGTCGAGTTTTTCCTATTTAGTGAGCAAGCATACCAGATGACAGCTATTTAATCCATATGCAATCCAAATACGAGATGTCAAATGTCAATAGATTGCTTTGGAATGACATTACACACGCCATTATTTCAAATGATATTCTTCCTTCTCTTCACTAAACATGGATAAATCACAGGAAAATCATATTTCTAGTTGACTCATATAATAAAAAAAATGTGTCCAACATTGTGTGATATACCGGGTGGCTACGGAAGTATTGCCTACGGAATATCTCAGTTATTGTATGAAGTAGGTTTGTGAAATTTGAAGCGTCGATATAATGACATAAGAGCTAGAATTTGAGCATATTGACATGTCGAAGTTAACTTCCGGTCTGACCGGAAGTAACATCAACTTTCTTATTTTAAATGGAAACCCTATTTTTTTTTCTTTTCGCTTCATTCAGCATTCAATTCCCTTTCTAATGACATATCACAAGTTGGTATCTATCAATTTGAATTTTTTTTTTCGATAAATCTATTTTTTTGTTATTTGAAGAATAATAATTGGATTTTTTGGTATTTCATTTCAAAAAATTACTTTCTATTATATCATTAGAAAGGAATGGTTATGCTGAATAGTACAGGCAAGAAAAAGTTGTATGTTCCTATTCAAGTTGTGGACCTACAGAGTATTGTTTTTTTCACAATTTTTCCAATATTTTTTTTGGCGGCTTTTTATAACGCCGACGAATGAAAATAAAATATCACAGTAGTAGCAACTGTTATCAAGTGACGTATGGTTTCCATAGCCAACTTTTCAATTTTTGGCTTTCATTTTGCTTCCACGGCCTACTCGGTGAATTTCAATAATACTTTTTTTCTGATCAAGTTTCTGATTAGATACCAACTTGTGATATGTCATCAGAAAGGGAATTGAATGCTGAATAAAGCGAAAAGAAAAAAAAATAGGGTTTCTATTTAAAATAAGAAAGTTGATGTTACTTCCGGTCAGACCGGAAGTTAACTTCGACATGTCAATATGCTCAAATTCTAGCTCTTATGTCATTATATTGACGCTCCAAATTTCACAAACCTACTTCATACAATAACTGAGATATTCCGTAGGCAATACTTCCGTAGCCACCCGGTATATAAATTGTCCAATGATGGAAAAAGAAGGGCAAATTGTTTCAAATGCGATCCAGAAGACAGGCGGAAAAGATGGTGAAATTTGTAACTTCATAGTGAAATATCTCGATAAATAGTGGTTTGTTCACATTTTCATTATGAAATTCGTGTTTTTCAGACGAAAATACGTAAGTACCAAAAAAATTTTCGGCAAAAACCCCATCGCATGATAAGTGCACTTTTACCCGTATAGTTGAAACAAAATCAGTGGTCTCTCTTGAAACTCCATAAGAGCATACATTGGTTGCGTAACAGGTGTTTCTCAATAAAATTGTACAAATATATCATTCCAATTGAAAATAAAGACAATGTCATTGGGAAATTAAATGAGGTAGGTACCTTATTCTTGGCAAGGATGAAAATAATACTGTCTGTAGGTAAATCGAGGAGGTGGTACATTCATTCTACTTGATTCTTTGGGATTTTCTCTCTTCGTTTCTATAAAATGAAAGTATTCGTATTATTTCAATATATTTGTGGAGGGACAAATCAGATGATTTACCCCAAAATGTCACTGCGTTTAACAAATTTTTCTATCAGGGAGTCTTAAAAAAAAATCCAGTAGCTTGTCAGTGACAATTTGTTTGAAAAAATGTTTGAAGGAATGAAATATAGGTATATTGAAAAAATATCGAATTTTTATTTATCTTTGGACGTTTTGGGACCGATTCTGCTCCCGTTCTCAACATGTAAATGCAAATTATGTTCCTTTGAAAGTTGTGCTGCTTATAGTTTGACACTTTTCAGTGTCATACTGATGTTGGAATATGAATGAGTGATTTTAGTCTACAAATGAGTTACAGGATGTTTTCATTAATTGATCTTGAATCTACCATTTTCATGTTCAGTTTTCAGTAGTGAATACCATGTTCTATCTATATCAACTGAACAGGTGGGTGGGTATTTGGGATAACAAATAAAGACCAAAGCGCAAAGATTGTACTCCAAGCAGAACGAAGAGAATATGGTAGACTTGTTACAACTATTTGAGTGTTTCTATTATAACTTAAGGGTGGAGGATATTTCGTTGGTATGAACTAACAGGGTGGACCAAGAAGAGTATGTGGTTCATCTAATGAAAAAAGGGCATGTAGCAGGTCCTGTTTCCTGGAATGTTATTCCTCACGATACCCTAATAATCCAGAGTATTCCAGAGTATTCCAGGAAGAGGGAGATGGTGTTCTGATATAGTGAGAAGATTGAGAGGTGCACTTCTCCGATAGTTGGCAATGGAGTCTTCACCATGCTCTGAAGTCAGATCAATATCATTTCAAGTCTGCACCAAATCGCAGATCCTGCAAACCCAGAAAATTTCCATAGATGATATTTTCATAATGAGTTCCGGGGTATGAAGGTATGAGACCGAAAACACCTTCGAAATTATGTACGAATTTTTCCTTGTTATGTTGAAAACCTGAGCAGATTCATTTCCGAAACGTCTAAATATTAATTGAATTCACTTCTTCGAATACCTATCACTAGCTGACTCTTCAAACGTTGTTTTGCCATGAACATTATTTCTAGAGAACATTTTTTTCAGATGAATATTCATCGAAAAACTTTCATTACTTCATTTCTACTTCTTGTTAGATTGACTATCAATGAAAGCGGTGTTCTTCAGTTCTTCAAACAATTCTATTCATTTTCTACTTCTTTTAAGATCGGCATTCTATATCTCTTGAGTTTTCCTAATACTCTTCATTTTATACTTTCTTTCTTTCAGTTTCGCTATCAATAAAAACGTGTTTGATCAGTTTTCCAAACTACTATTCATTACAATAGCTGATACTGGGCAAAATTTGTTCTGCCATATATGTACATTTATTTCTAGAAAATATTTTTTTACTCAAATATTTATCCACACACTTTTATTATTTTGTTTTCTACTTCTTTTTGGTTTGACTAACAATGAAACCGTGATTTATCACAATTTCAAACTACTATTGTCATTTCCTACCTATTTTTAGTCCGAAAATCTATCTTGTTTTTTAAACTATACTATTAATTTTCTACTTGTGGTGGTGTGTTGCTAGCGAAAACGACCATTTTGCAGCTACACACTTTGGTTTCGCGTCATTTTTGTTCGAACAGACTTGTTCGTCGAACAAAACATACTTCCAACAACGTAGTACTATCACACAAACATTCATTCTATCGCCTATCAAAAGCCGTGAAAAAAGGTACACTTTTTAGTAAAATGATGGAACAGTATTCTAATATCAAAGAATTGTACACTTCGGACACACAAAATATGTTAGAATAGTGCAGTTCTTTTACAGTTGTAGGAAAATGAATATTATACCCCTTCTATCACTTACCATTTTCAACTGAATCAAATGAAACTCGAAGTCTTGATGAAACCAACTCTATAATTTTATATATTAATAGGTAACAATGCTACATACTATATAGATCAATAAATGGAGAATATGTTATTCGATTATATTTCTTTGATCAATAGAAACTAACTGAAATGAATTTTTTTTCAACTGTGTTAGCTACATCATTGAAAGCATTTGGGTTGGTAGGTATCAGCGTAGAGTAGTTAGTATGTCTTATATCTAACATCACACAGTAGGTGAATAAATATTTGGAGAACAAATAGTTTCCTTGTTAATTCAACTCACTGAGTAGATATCTTCGAATCAAGTTCTATACGTAATGTTGGCTAATAAAACCTCACTAGTGTTCCTCACGCTACTCTATTCAGCTGATTCCTAAATACCTCCAGAGAAATATATAAGGATATGAATGAATTGGTTACCCTATATTTCCCCCATTCTGAATGCTCCAGAACTGAATGGTATTTCAGGTACTAAATGAAATTCAGTGTAGTCTGACTTCTCACAAACTCAAATAGTTCACTTAGTGAAAAAGTATAATCCCAGGAAACTTTTTGAAAACTGATGAGAATTTTCAAAGCACAGTGAGGAAAATATGAATGGAATATATCATTGATATTAAAACTATAGAGATCAGCTGTTCATCAAATTCCGATTCTTATATACATTGTCAATTAGATTTTATTTTATGTTCTGGTTCCCACGAGAAGGGATATCCTGTAATGTTCAGAAAACATTGTGAGAACCAAGGGAAATAAGGTGAGAATTTGTGTTCTCCTTGAATTTCTGGAGGTTATATGCCTCGAGAAACACCTCCCTTAACAATGTATTCCAGAGCCTTGCTGTTCGTTGGATGAACGAGTCTTTGGAAAGAGATGTTCTGCAGGTCTCGAAGGTGACTACGAAGGGGTGCGAAGCCTCAACTCGACGGGTTAATCTCGCGGGGACTGCCAAGGGATTAACAATTGTTGATAATTCAGAAGAGCATCGTCCATGAGAATATCTATAAAATAGGTCGGATCTGTGCCTTATAAATCATGAGCAGCTGACTGGAAGTGAAATAGCTCCTGACACGAAACAGAAAAACTAATTTTTTGGGAGGCACTTTTAGCTTATATCTCAATCGGCAATTCTGGTAAGTACACTATCTCTTTCGGAGAAGATTCACACCTTCGTCTCCACTTGTTACATATATTCACCAACTATTTACCATTACACACAGATCATTACATAATTCGTAATTGGGTACTTATTCAGTTTGACTAATGTAACGATACGGTAGACTGTTAGTCGTAGCAAGCTCATAGCTCCTTTGGTCTGTTAATACCTTTTTTCAGATAACAATTAATTAGGAGTACGTACTATTTTCCTTTAACGACATATTCCATCCCAAGACTTGATTTCTCATCACGGTTTGTGAAAAAAATTGATTAAAAAAATAATATAGCTCAAAGTTTCAAGATAAAAGATGGTCAATAACCCATGCACCTATGAGGAGACCGATTGTTTACATGTGTCCAATGTTAGATCTAGGAACTGCTTTTCGTGCCAACAAAATGTGAAATGGCGTCTATAGGTGATGTCATTGATCATCATAAACACATCAGTTTTGCAATAAAATCACAACAAATTTACTAATTTCACTGTTGCACTGACTTCAGGATAAAAACAAAAAGAAGTGAGGTGAGGTTTTATATTCAGGAAAAAACAATTGATATTTTATTAGATTATTGTCAGTATGGTTTTTCAAGGTTTACGTATCAACGTTGACTCATATGGTGACGAATATAATATTATACACAGTGTACTGTGTTGAATTCATATACATCTCTGGACTGCGTATCTTATTCAAACAGCATTTGTTTGGTATAGGGTATCATGTATTTCTGTTGTTAACGAATATATTTATCACACCAGTTCAATTATTTTGTTCATGAACAACACCTACAGCTCATCATCATCTTTGTCAATGGGATTGCCATCAATCTATATTTGTCCACGGATGTTATCGCAATGAATAAAACAATAAATCATCCCCATAGAAAGTACAATGTGATGAAGGAATTCATAGGCACAATATGGTTGTGATGAAGAGCAATTCGTAAGTTTGAAGATAGTTCCTATAGTCCCTATGTCACACCCATAGGTCATATTGAAGAGTTCATAAACATCTTCGAATTGTTGAAGAGGAATTTCATGCAATGAGGATTGCTTTGTGTGCTAGGAAGACTACAGCCATCAGGAAAGTAGGCCATGGGCTCTTTTTGCCAATGAGAATGTCCTGAGGATATATTTCGTTTGATTGTCACCTTTATAGTCCAAGAGGTACCTGTGTCAATCAGTATTCTCAGCAAAATGATCAAAACATTGCACTTTCCTGTGCGAAAATTTGCACGAGAAAAAAATAATGCAAAATATTAATTTTAATTATCAATTGATTGAAAATTATCCCGAGTTGAAGACGAGGGAGAATTTTCTAGATATGCGTTCTTGTACGAGACCTTGATTCCGGTATTCAATTGAAGCTAGAGTAGTATCCGTTAAGAAAATGAAAGAAAATACAAGGGGAAGATTACGCTATATACAAAATACTAAATGTCGCCTCACGCAAAATAAATAAGGCAGCTGATGGTATAGTTCAATGAACTATTCTTGACTAGCTATATTCCACTATTTTGTTACAAGAAACTCGAAGCAGTATGTATGTAGTACTAATAAAATACACAACCATAACATTGTGAGGTTGAATAAAACACAATTAACTTACTTCAGTTACTCAAAATAATAAAAATTGGGTCGATAGTAGCTCAAATACTCAGTTCTCCTTCGTTCTGCAGCAGTTGGTATAGAAGGTGTATATATAATTTCTATGGTATAGAACCATATTGTCTCATAAGAATCTCGAAGTACTGTATAAAATTTGCTCATATAAAACTATCAGGTTGAATAAAATCAAATTAAACGTATTCAGTTGGATTGAATGATAAAAAATATGTCGACAGTAAACACAAATTCATTCAGCAAAAGTTGGTAGATATCTTCTTATCGGAAACTTATCAACTCATAAAATGAATCAGACGTAATCTGGAATGTAACTGTCATTTTTCAACCACTAGCTCAAGAACCTAACAATATTCACTCCGTTTCAATAAGGTGTTGAGTGTGTTGTTACTACCAAGGTAGTTTTCGTCATTTAATGAACCACACTAGTCAATAGAGGCATAGCCACCTCTGATGATATAATCAACCCAAATTCACTGTTTTTATGCGAGATTCGCAGGAATGACAACCAAAGTAGTGACAAGAAGGACAAATACTCTAAATTTGATCTAGTAGGTATTTATTGATAATAATTATAAGCTGTCGTGGTCATGATTACTAGATATACTTCAGAATTCAAAATAAGTGCCTTCATTGTGACAATAGGTCCATGTGTCAGTTCCACAGGACTATAGTGATTGAAATATATCGCTAGTGGTGAAAAAAATTTAATATACACCTTGGTAGTAATGAATAATATTACCACGGGAGCTCATACCAGTTGGCTGAAGCCTTGATATATGATCTTGGTCCCTGGGTAATACTGATATAAATATAAGATCCCATGATTCCGAAAATGAGTTTACCTATGCAACTGCATGCAACCAACAAGACACGTATAAGTGAAATTGGTTGTAGATGCGTTGCTCACCAACCTCAGTTCTGATTTTCACCGACTGCAAAATGTAACAAAATTCGAAAATGACATTTCACAGTTCCTACAATTGGCCGGACAGGTCTCATCAAACGACTGGAGGTGTGTGACTGTGTTGCCATGGTAACGTGTCTAATTTTTCGAATAAACCACGGATCGTCAATCCGTGATTAATCGATTAATCGATCATTTAGCGTGGTACATCCGTACACTGAAAGTATATTATGTAACAAGTGTTATGAACGTCCTTTTAGTAACGAGTATTCCAAGCACGAGCGGAGCAGAGCGGAGCGAGTGTTTAATAAACGAGTGTCTAGAAGAGTTCATAAACGCGTTACATACTATATGCTTGTTTTACGAACTCCGGAAATTACAATAAAATATTTGCTATTCTCGCTAATCTACAAAATAATTCGAATGGAATAGGAATTGACAACATAATACATGCAACTGCATGCAACCACCGAGACACGTATAAGTGATATTGGTTGTAGATGTGTCCAGTCCATTGCTTACTAACCTTTGTTTCACGTTTATTGTCATGCTTAGCGCGAAGTGAATGAATTGTTCTCAAAGATGGATGCTTCATTTTTACACTTCTTGGAGATATGCAAGTACCAGAACATTCTCTTCGATTTTGCTTTCGGCTACATTTCGCATATATTTTTAATGTAGAATTCTGATACAAACGAATATTGTTTGAATTATTCTGATACAAAATATGAAAATATTTTCAGTTGACAGTTAATACAATTGACAGGCCAGACATGTCTCAAATTACTGAAGCTGTGTTTAATGAACTGCGTTGCAATGGTAATGTGTTCAAGAAATCGTGTTGCCATGGTAACGTGTTTAATATTTTGAATAAGTCACAGATCGACAATCCGGGATTAATCGATCATTTAGCGTGGTACATATCTGTACGATAAATGCAATTTCAGTTATGTGCGTAAAAGAATGCCATTTAAGTTATGTGAGTAGAAAAAAGTAATTGATTAGATGACATAATTGTAAATACTCACGAAAACGCATGCACTGGAGCGACATCATGATTATTCTACCCTTTTGACTATATGATGATAATATTAAACAATGAAAAATTTTCGCAATTAGAGCAAGTAGATAGTTACAATAATAATATTTAATTGAAAAACTTCTTATTGTGGTTACAGTTCATAATATACTTCCTCATTGAGTTGTTTCATATTGTTAACAAGCCTTAACTGATAATTGCACAGGGTGTGGCTCACAATTGCAGGTTGTCGAAATATACAGATTTCGAGTTGCATGCTTTCGAAAAGTATATAATTATATTGATTTTGCTTATTGAGCGTCTTATTTTTTTAACAGTTCGACAAAAATGATCTCAACTCTATATTTCATTATTTCAATAATATATACACTTTTGAAGTGGTTGAAAAAAGTGAATATTTTTCTTTCATTCCTTCTTTTTCTTGATATATACGATGTGAATAAAAGCTTAATCACCTGCCGTTTTCATCAAAATAGGTGTGTGCTCTTTAATATCGAAATGCTGTTATTCTTTCATCAAAATTGTCTTCTGCTATTGTATATATATATATATATATATATATATATATATATATATATATAGTCGATGAGGAACTGTGGAAGGAAATTAGCAGCTTTGAATTCCAAAACAAGAAATGCAATCGACGCCTACTCAAGATTCGATTAATATATAGATAGGTATGTAATGTAATGTTTATCTCAAAACTTCAGATCCCGAATTCGTGTTCTATCAATTATTCAGATTCCATATTGCATATACTTATAGTAAATTGTGTATTCGTTCGAGTACAAGAAAAAATATATTCGTATAGATTTTTCATGCAAGAAGGAGGTTCACAGAGAAAATAAATGAAAATTTGTATAACCAAATGTAATGGTGGTTCGGAATTTGTTTCATGAAACACAACAACATATTCGTGATATCACTTATTTGAGTGACCAATACTGAGACAAACCTATTGTATACCACCTCCGAATATCAATAATCGAAATTATTATTCACCACTACATCAAATAACATGTTCCATATCCAGTAATTGATGAATATCTCTTATGTAGTGGTATTAGGATTCTGTTGACTGTTGCTCCCCTGATATTTCTATTTACCACTATACGCATTAGTGCATACGGTGGTAATAATGGGTTCGTTTTTTGTGATGTACAAATCTACCATATCAGAGAATAATATGCCGAAATCACGAAGCCGATCGTCGACGTTCGTTATTTCGATGCAGTTGGCTTGGCGTTGGCGTGGTCGTTTCATCAGTTTCATCAGTTCAACTTTCGTTGAGTTCGTCTCTCATGAATAATGAATGAAATAGATTCCATTTGCCAAATGGGTTTTCATTTGCAGTGCATGTGTATAGTGTAAGTACCTGCTTACCTACAAACTGTGTGGTACTGTGACTGTACCTGATAGTGGTAACTCGAAGAGTTGTTACCGGTGTTCAACAGTAAGTAAAATGCCTATTCGTTTCCTCTTGAAACTGAAATGGCAGATGAACAAAAATCAAATTCACACAATAATTCGATTTTTTGCTCATTCCCAACTTCATTCATAAACTCAGATAACTATCTCTACTACTTACCTGATTATCATAACATATCTGCAAATTATTGAGACTCTATGATATTCTCCAGTTTTTTTTCTCCGAATAAGTATGTCCCTGACGGTGGTAGAAAATTATTGATTCAGAGTTTGAACAGACGAAATTGAACAGACAAAAATGAACGAATCTATAAGTAGAAATCACTAGTTTGTAGTGGTGAATATGAATTGAATAGGTAGAGTATAAATTAATTGTTTGTAGTGGTAAATACGAACCGACGAGCAGTATAGTATTATTTACTCATTTGTAGTGGTGAATAATAACCGTAAAGGTAGGGTCCCTAATAACTGGTGCTTCAGTATGTCGTATTGCCTCAATAATACTATTTTGTAGTGGTTTTATTTGATGAATGTAGTGACTGTCGCCTATTTAACCACAACGCTTGGTATGGTGAAGTGATCTTTAGGTATTTACAACGGATAATTTCTCTCAGTGTTGTGAATAATTCCTGCGTGGAGCTTTGTAGCTTAAAGATATGACAATGAGAGTATTTTGTGCTCTGAACCTCAGTAGATTTTGTTGTGTCAGCGTGACATTATCTATAAAGAATGTCCACAGAGCTCTTCAGAGCACCATATAGATGACTGATTATACAGGTTGATTCAAAAGTCGATGTACAGTTGTGTTGGGATACAACATAACATAAATTGATGATTGAATCTAATGTCACCAGAGCTGTAAGGGTACTTGGTATTTGATCTGGAACCCAATCAGCACAATACATGTTCGATGGAGTACACTTTATCTCGTAAACCCAATGAACATGCACATTTCACACATTGCAACCAAGAACATTCCAGATCTTTTTCATCAACATAGTTTTCCCTTGCATTGTGCACATATTCTGATTCATCATATTCCAATTCTGATTCACAGCTTACGATTGTGTGCACGTCTGTGAAAAAATGTGCGGCATAATAGCCCTTATGCATCTTGCATGATGAATAAAATTAGAACACATATCAGTGTGCCAAGAAAAACTAAGTTTATGAATAATTCTTTGACATTTTCCTATTGAAACTGATTCACTGATAAATAGTAGATTGTTTTATTTGGATCAAAAGTGACACTTTGTTTGACAAGCGAATTTTGCGAGTCGAACAAAGTCACTTTTGTTCCGAATGAAACATGCTATTTCTTCTGCAACCGAAACAATGAACTCAAATAAACATTTGGAGTAACCACCAATGCCGTGCCATATGTATGCAATGCACAAATATTGACAAATAATCCATGTGGTAAAAATATTCTACCTGCATTAACAGCAGGTTAGGTTTTCAAGGATGTTTGAATTGTAGTTCCAATATAAATACAACCATAGAGTGACATATGTGTGTATGGACCAGGTGCTCTAATGGCAAATACCGCGCCAGTGTCAGCTATAGGAACAAGACGTGGAAAATGTTAGGTTAGTGAGCATTTCAACAATGATAATAGTGATTATTTCTTCCTCTCTATACTTCACTGTGTTTGACTTGATAATCAAATGTAGCAAAACAATATCGTTGTTTGAGACAAAAAAAACTATTGCTTGCCGTGATTATTCAAAAACAAGTTATCCATCCCGAGAATAACGAATGAAATACAGATCAAGCAAGTATTTGAATCCTGAAGGCTTTCCTGACCAAAACAAAGATACTCAACTGAGATGTTTATAATTCCAATACTAAAATATGAAATGCCAAATCTGCTGGAATCGGAAACAAATCAGGTATGCGTCCCAACCCAAATAACCAACCGTCACACTGTTGTTTATTCTTGATGCCGTCCAGTACATCCTTTTTAGTTCCTAGGAGCTGAAGTTCAACTTCTGCTCCTAGGAACTAAAATTCAACTTAAGCTACTAGGAACTAAATATGTTTCCTAGCAACATACCTATTTTTGTGTCAGTAATAGAAACGTGCTCATTTTGGTATCAAAATGAACGACTTTTGTGTCGGTTGCAGAAAAATGATATTTTGACTTTAGTTCAACATTCACGCGTGTGTTCTGTCTGAAAGTGATATGGCTGAACGACCATTTTTTCCCAATGTTGACTTGGAACCAAAATATCTGACTGCGGCGTTTTACCAGCGGTGCATATTCATCAAATTTACTCTATATTTATAATGTTGAGGAATAGTTTCGACATTCTCTATCAGAACAAATTCAGGCGTCAAGGTGATAACTATGTCCCTGACAATGTTTTTATTTTATTCTCACACTGATGAGCTTTCATTAGATCGATGAAATATTTGTAGGACTTATGTGAAAGTTAATCAGAATATCGATTAATCAAATCAATGCAAATTATAGAGCAGATATAGCATCATAGCTCAGTGTTAATTGAAGGATTAAATCGGAGTTTTGGTCGTAAATCCATGATTACTATCAATTAAATATCTATATATCCCAAAGTACCAATACCATGTCAATATAAGAAAATATGTATTGAACACAAAAACTCCACAGAGAAATCTTGGAATCCGGATATCTGAACTATAAGTACAATGAAAAAAGATTTCCACAGATAGGATAGAATAGAATAGAATAGATTTATTCACTCATGAAAAATGAGTTACAATATTGATTTACAGTAATACAATAATACAATGAGTTACAATAATATGACTAATATGACTTAATATTACTAAATCACTAAATAATATGAAGAAATATGAGTGAATATGAGCAAATATGTGCAAGTATGAGTTGAAACATATCATTTTCTCAATACAATTACAATTACAGATTTACATTTCAACTGTTTCGTGAATAAATGCTCAGAACCGACTCAAGGCAGAAGAAGATATCATTGTGTCATTCATAAAATTGTTTTCTTGAAATCTGATATGTGTCTGATTCATGATGAGAGGGTTATATTGTGAGATAAAAAGGAACTAAAATGTTCAGATCCATTGGACCCCTAGAACCCATACCCCAGGGCCTCATGGCCATTACAGTCCCATCATTTATGTATATGATGGGCTTGCTATGGAAAACTCAATGTGTAAATTATGTTGTACGTTTGTATCTGGGGAGAAATTATAGATGTTATTATCGATTGAGAAAATTGGTGAGGAAAAAACAGCATGGAAAAAATATCATGGTAGATGCCGCAGAGGCTCCAAAATCATTGAGCTTTGGGCCCCAGAGTTCGTAGATCCGCCCCTGATATCAGTTTCATAACAGACGATGGTCTGTCTAATTGTAAATTGTTGAGTTGAAAAATGTGATGCTACTAATTATGGAATGGCTGTCAATGCCCATAATCGAAAAATCGAGTTTATAAAGAAAAACGGGTTCTCAATAAATGAAGGGCCCCGTGCCCTGTGAGCGCATACCATTCATCTCATTGGAATTTCATATACCAATATGGTATATGGAGGGTAACTGCCTAAGAGGAGTTCTCTATGCCCTTTGTTATTTTTTCAAGGGAATATTATAGTATCAATGATGGGAGATGTTCAGTTCTGACAGGCAATGAATAAATATCATTGAGTAAACAAACCGATTAGGTTCTCATTTTCATCTTTCGCAAATGATACGAAGCGAAATGCATCATCTGAAGTGGGCAAACATGATTATCTCGAACGTTAATTCTCCATAATTGCAGTCCACAGTGATCCACGATTTATATATACTTTGCATACTGGCGTGTGTTAATTGAATTTCTAGAGTACTATCAGGAACACGAACTTTTTTCAATAAAGCCGGTGTAGGAGCAATTTCACGTTTTTTATTGCAACCTTGACCTATGGAAGGATAATATACTTTGATAGATTACGGTGTTACTGCAGTACTTTTTCAATTATCTCAAAATCAGTAGCGTATTGCTTTTCCCAATTCAACACAGACAAAAAAAAATTCAAACAAATCCATTTTCTAGAAATCCGATTGCTTCGTACAAAAATGTTTCATTTGAATGGAGCAATATACACTTGTCTCAAATCAATCGGCTTGCTTGCTTCGTTCCTTGAGATTTCTTGATATGAATTTGCTTAACATAAACAGTATATCACTTCATTCAAGAAAACCGCGACTACAAGTTACATGAAATCCAATTTATTTTGGTTGAAGAAAATCTCTGTTTGATTGAAAAACTAGCTGTGACGTATATACAGCGGTACGCCTGCGCCCATTTGACTTCTCAGTCGTTAGCTGCCATCCGTCATTGCCGCTGTTGTTTCTTCTGAAGACGGTGCAAAGTACTTTCCCAATGGTGAAGTGTTCAAGAATCAAGTGTGCTGAGTCTTCACAAATTCTTCAGCAAATATTCACATTATGATTTTACAGAACTTGCAATGTACTGCGCGTATATGAAGAAACAATACCTACCATATGGAAAATGAAATAACAAATACTGAATGAATGAAAGAACCGCGATAATACAGACAAAATCACGAAGGAGGAGATGTGTTTCTTGAAAAAATATAAACAAGTATCAAAATCAACGTATCAATAAAAGAAATAATACACATTCCGGAAATAATGCGTGTATATATACTGAATATATCTTGCCATTATTTCTTGAATTGTGATTAATCTCTGGGCACAAGAAAATAAGAATTTTCTGAAAAAATATCCACTTGTTATAATGAGATATTATTTATTTTTCACCAGCTCCAAATTTCTTGATTCAAATAGAACAAAATTATTCAAAATATGATGGAGACAAACTTGACAACAGAACAATGTCCTTCTTTCAAACGAATTAATTATTTCTTCGACCAATACCTACTGTGATAATGAAGAAATCTCCACTGGAATCGAGAATCTTTCCTTTGGATAAGTCTAAATAGTTCTGTGAAAAAATCGAACAAATATTTGAAGGGACCTTTTCAAAAGCGCCAAATGGTTGAATCTATGCTATTGCTATGGAATAAATCCTTCTCATCTGTGGAGTATGGGTGAAATGTCATTGGTAGGATTCCATGCACGAAATTTCAATTTCTTCACGAAAATGGATCGATGAGAAATTGGTAAATAACTACTCATCCACTTGATATATTCACCAATTTGGATATCATCTACCTCTTGTACAAAAAGTGATATACAGAGAATTCAAAAGCTGCAAAATAAGTGTATGAGTATATTACTCCAATGAAATAGACACACAAAGATTACAGATATGCTTAGGATGCTGGAATTTCTGAATGTTGAACAAATGATCGAAGAATCAAGTACTGATATACAAAATCATGAACAAACAGGCTCCTATGTATCTGCATAGATATAACGTCAGGTCAAGAAAAAATGTCCATATAGCAACATGTCATTCGAATGTTTTACAAAAATCTCTTTTCGTCCAGGGATTGCATCACTTCAACAGCCTTCCACTCATTGTCAAAGTTGCACCAAATATTGAAATTTTTAAGAATATGTTACGAAAAGTTTACTATAGGATTTAGTATAGTTTATACGTATAGTTAATAGTTATTTCAAGAATTCATACTTTGTGAATATGTTTATAATTGTAAAAAATATGATGAGAAAACTAGCGAAAGCTGAATAAATCTTTCAGATTAAATCAAATCAATCTAATAATTCTCTAGAGCTCTATCAGCATCACAAACTTTCTTCAATACAGTTGACGGTGTGTGAATTAATGTGTTCAATTGTTGAACCATGGCGAATGAGCTCATGGGATTATATTTGCGAATCGATTGAGATATGACATATAGCTATTGGCATCAAATTGGTGGAAGATATCTTGTCGAATGGACATCAAGATCACCGGATCAAAACCCTGTAGACTTCTTCCTGTGAGGCCGTTTGAATAACAGAGAGTAGGCCACGTATAGCCTAAAATCCTAGAAGTTTTGCGTTGAAGAATTCTGGAGGGAAGCTGATCAAAAACACCGGATATCTCTACTGATGTCCGGATGGAATGTGATAACAAAATGTTTTAATATTGTTCGGATATTACTGGATGAACTGTAGCGTATATTGTAATCTGTGATGGTTAAACTGAATAGATAGATAGATTGATTTCATTAGTCCTTTGTGCTACAATGAGTAGATGGAATAAGTCATACATTCAATTCAAAATCACTAATCTTGGAGTTGACAAAATTCCGATGGTTATTTGAATCCGTGAAGTCGATGACGATTTTCAAATACTCATAAGATACGAAGTGGAATCGATTGATCGCGAAGATTATTTTCTTCACCTGTCAAAATGTGACGTTCTTGTTGTCTCAACCAATATCAATGCATCATTCTAGCCAATCCTTTGTTATCATGATGCTCATTCGTTAGTAGCGAATTACAGCGATAATTTTTCCATGTTTGAATTTTCAATTGGATGAATTCAAATGAAGAGAACCATGGATTGCGTTGTTGGTAGACTGTTTTGTTCGACGAACAAGTCTGTTCGAACAAAAATGACGCTAAACCGAAGTGTGTGATTTTTTTTTTTCATAATTACAACCAGATTAACACTCGCCTTTGTTGCTATTCAGAAATTCCACCCGTGGTGCATCTAGTCGAAATTATCTACCTTCACTTGTGTAATTACTGTTGATGATTCCATTTCTACGATATAAACTCATCTGTATTATAGGTTCCACAAAAGTTCACACGCAATAAACATTTTTGGCTCTAAAATTTTGGTCATCAAGGTGAAGTTTTTGTTGCAAGCCATGTAGGTAGGTATATGAAAATTTCGCATCGCTGATGACAATTTCTCATTGAGTCTCTTTCAGTCTCTTAGTATGTATGAAATCAGAAGGAGATTTCATAGTTACTAGAATTATGTTGGTTATCCATTTTGGTCACATCGACCATGCATTCGAAATACAATCAAAACATTTAAAATACCGCACACACACATAAAATATTGTCCAGAAATAAATCGTACTGTATATGAAAATGAATCTACAATCCGAGAAAGTGTTCAATAGATTATTCTGTTTTCAGTATTTAAAACATTATTTGGAAGAACTCAGGAGACTTTAATGCACGATTAGACAAGAAACCCCATACAAATTATCAGTTTTGGCGAATGCGCCGCTTAATAGTACTAAATAGGCGGTTATTGATTATCCAATAATGTATTCAATAATCTGTATGATGGATCAGATGGCCGAAATTCAAATAAGAATTGAATATTATTTTCCAAATGTCAAACATGAATATGTTGTGCTTGGTTGAAAAATTTGTGCAAAATCATAATCATTAAATAGATAATTATTATTGTAACCTATATTATATGTAGCATGCATGCACTGAATCTAGGCAATTTCACATGCTGGACATCACTTTTTAGTCAGATATTTATTAGAATCTTGTGGAGATGTGCGAGTAATAGGGAATATTATGACAAGAAATTACTCCTTATCCGTTATTTAGTATCCGAATCTTGGTTATCTCCTCTTTTTGATCATCGTTACACAGTGATCTCAAGTATTTTACCATACCTCAAACGTATATTGAGAAAGAATATTCGCAGATATATTATGAATATGAAAAATTGGATATATAATATGAAGAAATACATGAAGTTCACAATTTGCATTCTTCTTCAGATGAAAATGAACATCATGATATCATTCTGAATACACGACAGAAAACAACTATATTTCTCTTCATTCTTATTTCTTTATTTGACACGTCGAACAGTAAATTATATTTGTTGAACATCCTGAAAGAGAAAATTCAGAGTGTTATCATGAGCATGTATATTTTTGTCTGAGAGAGAATGCAAATTCTCAACTCCAGAAGATTTCATTTTCAGATTCATATCGTGTGTGAACAATTGATATATTCCAATGTTCGTCGTGACATATGGTCAGGAAAATAGTTATTTTCTGTTGAATATACCGACAAAGAGTTGAGATATCCATCACAAAGTTCATGCGAATTCTCGATGTATTCTTTATATATATATATTTATATCCATGTTTTTCCCTTTTGGTACTTTCATATACTCAATGGAGTGGTTCAAAATTGACCGATGGAAACTTGTTTAATTTTATTCACCTCTAATTATTGAATATTCGCAATTGGATTTTCCCAATTCCGAATTCTCTTTTCACGAAGTGTATGATGAATATCAATTTGTCCTTTATCCGAACATACCTCGAGATGAAATACAAGCTGATCATTTAAAAATGGAGTCCACTATGAGCTGTAGGTCCCGGTCTTCTTGACCCCGCACAAGTTTCAACTTCTGGGGAGTTGGTTACCAACTTTGGAGTAGCGATATACAAATTATAAACAAATTATAAATTATGAATGAAACGGATAGTGTTTCAAATTATGCTATAGATTGGGATCAACCCTCATTGAATCCACTTTACCACTTCTCAGAGATCATTCAGTGTCAACATAAGGTAGTTGATTCGAAAGGATCACCTATATAAAATCTGGCTCAGCAAAATAGACCAGTCCATCTTGTCCATAAAACGACTAGAGCATATCAATTTCATAATTCAACGTTTAACGTCGACCCGTAAAATATCGTATAAACTGACTGAACCCTCCATTGTAACCATCAGCATGAGATACAGTATGAAGCAGTGCTTGACTTCTTGGTCCATTGGACCATTTTGTGCATTTATCTCAGTACATCAGCTTCCAAGTCATAAGTGCATAATTCCTGTTCCTCCTCCGATTTGTCCAACACCACGTGATTGAATGTCACGAAAACCTGTCGTACCCGGCAACTACTAAGCTGATGCGAGATTCATTCAACAGGATCGAGTATATAGAGTGAGAAAAAATAGAAAATCTGAATGTATTTTGACCCAATCACTGCCGAAATGCCATCAGATTTAGATTTGAATTATATTGAACACTGTTGTGTACGAAAGCGCTGAACGGACATGATATTTTTTCTGATAATTGCCAGTTTGAACTTGCAATTAGCCATATGTGATGTTGTACCTACATGAAATTATCCCAAGAAGCTGATTGTAGACGTAAATACATATGTCCAAATGTAAACAAACCCGCACTGTCATATAATAAGGGATTGAACTAATATAACCATCACACTTCATAACTTTCGCGTTGGTCGAAATCAAATGAAAATCAGCAACGATATCAAGAAGATGCTCACGCGATAAAAGATGGAAGCTAAACTGAAATGATGGCCCATGCGCATGACAGTTTTTTAATTATTACCAAACGAAGAATAAAATGAAATATCAATTGTTATTCTTTATATTACGTATATTTATAATAAACAAATTTATCATAATAAATGAACACATATATCGGCGTACTAGATGAATTGTTAATTATTAAATGATGCTGTTCACAATGAACAAATGTGACAGTAATAAATCATTTATTGGTAATGAATAATGCTTAGAAACAGGTACGATTTTGGTGAATGAGACTTTTTAATTATGAATATGGCTAATTGATTATGAACAAATTTGACGTTAACAAATATTTGATAATTATTACTGAGATTTTTCTTTCGGTGTAAGTAGGTGCGAATACCTATGTAGTATGCATGAGTATTTTCTAATATCATATGCTTTGCATGAATTTGAAAGAAAGTAATATATGTACATGGAAACGTGTGTATGCCATCATAGCTGAGAGCTGATGAGTTTGGTTATATACTTATATGAATAATATTCGTTAACTGTTACTAAATTTGTAATTGATATATATAAGGCTTAGAAACACCCCCTCGGAGAGATCCACGAGTGGTGGTAATACATCAGGAAATTTAACAAATCAATAAGCAATTTTCTGAAATGAAGACATTGAATTATAACAGCGAACAAAATATTTATTCATTATCAATAAAAGGTTTCTTTTCATGCTGTACTTATGTATGCATATTTGGTTACTAAAAACAAACATTTTGAAAAAATAAATATTGTTTGGTGTGGGTGAAGAAATATATATTCTCAGTTATCGAATGAATATATTCATGAAATAATCTTAATTTAACCATGCACGAGGCTTATTCATGGGGGTGCGAACAAATAATTTGTTTTTTTGAAACAAACAATTAATAAGCCATATTTCAATAACGGATTTGGTAACAGTTAATCATATTTATTTATTATAACCAAACTGTTCTTTCAGTGCAGTCCACTCGCCCTTTGCGTTGGTCGAAATAATCGTTCGCGTTCGCATTAGTTTTTTGACGTCAGTAGATGGCGATAACATGATTAGATCCTTTCGCACGGAAGCGCTAAATGCCAGATCAAACTGGCAATTATAGCTAAATGCCAGTTCAAACTGGCAATTATAAAAAAAAGGTATCATGTCCGTTCAGCGCTTTCGTAGTTGTGTTCTGGAGCATAAAAGACCATGGACCTAGGGTCCCTTGATGGAAATTGACGTTAAAGTCATCCTAACAGGGTACAGACAGATCCTCGTCTCCTCTCACTCTAAAGTGTTTGTGAAACAGTTATATAGTTCCATCCTTATTCAATTCTAGGGAAAAACACTAGATTTTTGACATTCGTTGTTTTTTAGGTTATATTGAGGTCACTGGCGTATCATACGAAATTCCCATATGGAATTCCCGATTCAACTATACCAAGATATAGATGAACAGTCCTCTAGATTTAGAGTTTACTACTACAGCATAATCTTTGCGAGGTAGGGAACATATAAATTGTACTGAAAGCTTAATATATTTCACTAAGAGAGACTGTTCTTAGACTGTATACTAGGGCTGACTGAATTGACTGAATGAATTCTGATTTCAAGCTAAGCAGAAGTTTATCTATCAGCTTAATGAGCTGAGCCTTATGATTGAGAAATGATGGAAACCGAAACTACTGTACTTATTCATGTGTGCTCAATATATTTTTGGAAATCCAGCTCGGTGAGGAATTTATGGAGTGACTAATATTACGTATATCATGTATAAAACTTTGTCTAGGACGAAAAGTAGGCTGATAAAAAGTAATACGTAGAATATGCAGGAAAATAAAGAATAGAATATACTTTACCCCCATGTTATACATATGATTTTTCCGTCCCCCTCAAATTAAAAGTCATTTTCGAACAATTGATTGATAGAAGTAACAAAGATGTAGGTATACGCAGTATAACTTATAGTCACGTTATTGTCACTCTTGCATCCTACATATTTTCTATATTTGTGGTAGAGTAATAATCATATAAACTAATGTCTTTCGCCATATCGAATCCGCCATCTTGAATTTCCCAATTTTGATGAAACGATCATTATCTACTACCCCGGAAACCCCCAGATACCAATTTTGAATAGAATCGAATCTCCATTACAAAACTCGTCCACCATATTGGATCCGCCATCATGAAAATCCCAATTTTGACGAATTAATCATAATCTCCGACCTCATTGACAAAAAATCATAAAGTTCGACCCCGAAAACCCCCAGATACCAATCTTAAATAGAATCAGATCATAATTAGAAATTTCTTTCGCTATACGGGCTGATTCACGGTGGCAGCGCTGAGAAAACACAACTAATTATTCAAGGCACCAACATTTCAGAATAATCCTGAGTTGCGTTTTCCAGAAACGTCTAGTGTGCCATCCACCGTGAATCAGCCTGTATATTGGATTGGTCATCTTGAATTTTCCAAGTTTAACGAAACAATCATTATCTCCAACCCCGGAAAACCCCAGATATCTTCCAATTTTGAATAGAATCGGATCATAATTACAAAACTCGTTCGCCATATGATCTTCAACAAGTAAACACCCTGTACATATTATTATTGAAATTTGTAGCGCCCATGGATGTGACGTGACAGCAATGTCAGGGATGCCAGTAGACAAAACTAAAGTCTCTACATCATTAAAAAAGAATGCAGCTATGATCTGTCCGTACCCTGTTAAGATGACTTTAACGTCAATTTCCATCAAGGGACCCTACATGGACCTTGTTCAAGTCACATGTTGAGTGCAGTTCAGCATCCCCGCAGTGTTTCTAACGGACAGAAACTCTATCCGACCTGCCGTCTAGAGTTACCGTGTGTAACGCGAAGACATTGCGACGAAATAATTAGGGCAAATTGAAGTTTTCAACAGGAAATCCAAACTGGTTTTCATACGCCGATTCGGATTTCGCGACCTGTTCGCGACGCTGTATGGATATACCGGTAAATGGTATCGGTTTCACTCGGATTATTACTCATTATAATAGCAGTTTTAATTCTGAGTTTTTTTCGAACTGTTGTTGTATGGAAGTGCCTACTGGATTTGGAATGAGCAGCGCATCTCATTACCGGAAAATAAAGAAGTTCACGTTTTTGGAGACGTAACACCGGTAACAAACTTATAGTCGATTATTTATTCAATTAAATATAATTAATACTTGGTGACCCAAGCAGATAATTGGGAATGCCAAATTTCAGATAACATTTGGTGGATGAGATGTTTCACTCAGTAGTTTTTTTTAACAGATACTTGTTTAACTAAAGTTCACTAGGTGCTGTAAGAACAATAATTAGTGCGCCATCATTTTAAGAACAAGGAAAGTTCATGTTTACATGACATGAAAAATAAGTGTCAAATATGGTTCCATCATTCAATGGGCAATGTTCTTACCAGAACGTCATTCCGGACATTTCATCCAGTGGAGCGCTAGAGGGTGTTATGATAATTTTTTCTTCCATATTTTCTGCACTACTGATTCATTGTCGATCATTTTCGATTTCTCAAATCCAATGTTCAATTTTGTTCGGAAAACGCTTGAGCTGAATTGAACAGTTTTCAAGATATTTGATGCAAAAAAGAAGATTGGAGCAGGATCGCTGATATTTGATCTGAAATAGGTTCGAAAGTATATCGTTACCATTCCAGATGTCAGACCTCGATGAAGAAAAATCTTGAATGCGTCATAACTAAGGAGTAACAGTTCAGGTTTGCTTTAAGGTTTGAGAATGTTTGACCATTCAAATGGTGATAATGATGTGTCAAATGATACAAAGTAGAAGTCTACCCTGAAGCCTACAAAGAGAAAAACCATACAATGGAACTGGGAAATTTTGAATTCGAGAATTTAATGTGAATGGAGTATTAGTTGCGAGATTTATTGGTGAATGAAAACACACGAATCTATTGGACTGACATCAGGAAGAACAATATGAATGAATATGAGAAGAAATACCAAACAATCGGGCAAAATGAATGTACCACCTCCTCGATCAACCTACAGTCAGTATTGCTCGGTACTGTTTATTAATTGGGTGAACCTGCTCTGTATTATTTTAATAACTCCTGTTTGTTCTCAAAATAAGATCCGTGACAGTGACTTGGATTCGATGGGCACACCTTAAGATGTTATCTTTCTGAAGGAAATTGTAGTTCCTGTATAACATGACTATAATGAGACTATAATGAGTCTCTCGAATCAATATAAAATTAAAGGTTAATTAAAAAGTAGCCTCAATATATTGATACAGGCAAGAGTACTCACCCATTAGAGTTAATTGTGAATTTTAGAAAATCAACCGAGATATGATATTTTGTTGGGTAAAAATATAGCAAAGTAGAAAACGGTCGAATGCTATGAGGCCTAGTAGTATATCTATGTCTCCCCATATTTTGACCCTGCTACAGCTTCAACTACGAGAAGAGGAAAAAAAATTCAATATAAAAGGACCCCGCACTATTTACATTGAAATATTGTCGTCGGTGAAATTTCGTGAAAATCTAGGTTTGGATAGATCAAATCATGCTGAACAAGAAATGTCCTTTGGTCCAAAGTCCGTTATGCCCATTAAAAGAAGTTATATATATGAGCTCTTGATGCCAAACGAGATAACCTCTACCAGAACAGCACACCTAGTGAGTAATATGGTTTTGGCTACTGAGTTGTCAGATAATGGTCATTTATGTTATGTCATAAAAAGTCATTGAGCGAAAGCGACATCCTTTTCAGTTCCTAGGAGCTGAAGTTCAACTTTAGCTCATAGGAACTAAAAATGTTTCCTAGCAACATATCTTTGTTTGTGTCAGTAATAGAAACGTCAATTCAAGATTTTGGTATTTAAATGGACGACTTCTGTGTCAGATGCAGAAAAACGCCATTTGATGATGACGTGAGTCATTTTGACATAAATAAGGATGCATCTGCATTACTGTAAAAATGCCTGTTCCTCAAAATCATACTCCATCTAGTATGATGCGCTCGTCACTATTTCTGGTGTGTCAAGTATGATTGTTGATGGGTATTGTTTGCAAGAATATTGGAAAGTGGAGCCGTTTTTGGGAAATTTCGTTCGAAGAAAGTGACACTTTGTTTGACAAGCGAATTTTGCATTTGCGAGGCGGAGCGTTCAGCGAAGCCGAGCGAAAGCAAAATTTGCGAGTCGAACATAGTCACTTTTGATCCGAATGAAACATGCTATTTTTTCTGCAACCGAAACAATTAACTCAAATAAACATGTGAAGTAACCACCAATGCCGTGCCATATGTATGCAATGCAACAAATATTGACAAATAATCCATGTGGTGAGAATATTATACCTGCATTAGCAGCAGGTTAGGTTTTCTAGGATGTGGAAAATGTTAGGTTTGTGAGCATGTCAACAATGATAATAGTGATTATTTATTCCTCTCCATACTACACTGTGTTTGACTTGATAATCAAATGAAGCTGAACTATATCGTTGTTTTTGACAAAAAAACTGTTGCTTGCCGTGATTATTCAAAAACAAGTTATCCATCCCGAGAATAACGAATGAAATACAGATCCAGCAGGTATTTGAATCTTGAAGGCTCTCCTGATCAAAACAAAAATACTCAACTGAGATGTTTAAAACTCCAATACTTAACTATAATAAGGTGTATTCATATCTCCAGCATGGGTATAAATTGCCGAATCTGCTGAAATCGGAAACAAATCAGGTATGCGTCTCAACCCAAATAACCAACCGTCACAATGTTGTTTATTCTTGATAACGTCCAGTAGATCCTTTTTAGTTCCTAGGAGCTAAAGTTCAACTTTAGCTCCTAGGAACTAAAATTCAACTTTAGCTCCTAGGAACTAAATATGTTGCCTAGCAACATACCTATTTTTGTGTCAGTAATAGAAACGGCAATTTAAGAGCTAATTTTGGTATCAAAATGGACGACTTTTGTGTCGGTTGCAGAAAAAAAATTATATTGCGAACTACAAGAAACAAGGAATCATTAATGAAGGAAACTAATAATATTGTTTATTTATATATTGTCGTTGATGTATGGCAAACCTGCTCGACCTACGTTCTTGCGAATTTTTTAAGTCGGCTATCTCATAAAATTACTGATTGGCAAATGTTTTCGTTAGGAAGAGAAATTTTTCCTATGAAAAAATGCTCTTGTGATTCTACTGTTGATAAATATTATGCAATGATGTTGACTCAACGAATAGCCACAACCACTTAATTATATTGTACCTACTTATAGCAGCAGCATGCATATTATGCTGATAAACTATACATCATATCTCCACACCTATACCCGAACGAATTAATATTCGGATATTATTTATGACTTTATCATCTTCTCATGGATGGTAGATTAATATATTAGACAACGACAAATCCTTTGATCGAGTAGGAAAAATCCTGACCTACTCATAATCATCCATGCAATCAGGAAAAGATTGCACGATTTAGCTACAACATCTTCAAGAATGAAGCAGTGTATGGACATCATAGCTTCAGGCGTCCGTTTGAATACTTTTACTACATCAAGTAGAGTTTTTATATACAGTGTGTTTCACTTCCAATGGAAACACTCCTGTATCTTACGTAATCGTTGGGTAGGGATCCTGAAATTTTCTAGAGCGAGAGATATACCGAAAATGAAGTTTATGACCAAGTGCGGTTATCTTCGGTGATTTACACTGCCCACCAACAGCCATGGAGCCACCCCAATTTCTGGAAAATAATATTTTGTGTTCTGATATATTCATTTTTGTGTTACTTTCCATAAAAAAAAAACCGTATTTTACGTAATCGTTGGGTAAGGATCCCGACATTTGCTGAACCGAGAGATATATCAAAAATGTACTCTTTGACCAAGTGGGAGCAAATGAGATTTTTTGCCTCGTTATATCACTGCGTTGAAAATTCTTACGATCAGAGAGCCCAGGAGAATTGAGAAACATCCACTCAATAGTCAGTGACACATAGTTTTAGAGAATGTTTGATATATCAAGGAAATACGAACTCAAGTTTCTTGAAGCAGTGTTCTCCACCTTCTTACTTCTGGAAGTTAATCAAACATAAATAGTTATTTATGCAGCAAGTGCAAAAAGTTAATGTTTATTGCACTCGTTGCATACAACTTGCACTAAGTGCAATAAAGAACTTCTTTTTCCACTAAATAGTTCTGCTTTTTGCATGAATGTAGAAAAATATTATTATCGAGGGATGCTTGGGCTGTGTGCACGTGTATGTATACCAAAGAAGGGAAGATTTGTATTTCGTGAAAGATAATTGCAATGAATATTGAATAAATTATCTTGTACGAAATACAAATCTTCCCTTCTTTGGTATAAAATATTATGCCTATGTCCTTTATATCATTGACTTTCCTCAAAACATAAATATTAATTTTCTGTGGTAATACACATTTTGATTGAAATTATATCGGATGTCGAATATCTACCGGATTCGACATCTTTCTGTTATCGTTCATCAACAAACCAAGAAAAGCTATGAGCTGCATTGATAGATATTGCGTCACGATATGCTATACTCACATATACGAAATATGATACATCTATTATTATCATAGACTTTGTCTATCTACACTATATACATTGATATGTTCAATTTTGATTTCTTTCCTTAGACAGATCTCGTGATAATTAGCATCAATATCGCATGGAACCTATAGAGACAGCAACTCTGGAATTAGAATAGTTCATATAATTTGTTGTACCAATTAAAATTGGTTTGTGTCCCAAACAATTCATCAAATCATGGAACAGAAACATATTCTATTCTCATCAATACTGAGAGAACTATTTACCTCATCAAGGAATATACCTACCCAAATATAAACTTCTATAGGTACTCCATGCTCTGATTTATCAGGATTCTGTCTAAGAACAGAATCTCATTATATATACCATCTTACTTCCTCTATAACTGATGTGGAGAAAAATCTTCACCAGCAGCTGAATAATATTTCAAAAGCCTTATATGAGAGCGATATCTGTCCAAGATATCTAACTTGCCCTAACCAACTTACTCATTCATGCATTTCATTGTCAAAAAAGTCCGAGTAACAATTCATAAATCATTCTACGAAATTCGTTGGATTAGATGTGATTATGACAACCATATTATCTGCAAGTTATTGCCCAAGATCTCTATCTGGTTCGATTATTATATCAATTTGTACAGCTGCCAATACGACAAACTCCTTTATCTGATCAGTAGTTAGCTGTAACCGATAATAATCATTATAATTTGTATATCTCATTGTTGGATAATATCCTATTTGATATTTATAAGAATAAAGCCTCAATGACATAATATCCTTGAGAACTTTCGTGTGTACCTACATTATTGATTCCCTTTACATCTCTGTAGGGCTGATTTCAAACAACAGGAATGTATATTATTATTATATCATTCAAAACAATATAGGAAATTGGTTTCAGGAAAATTTTCGAAATTTGCGATATATCACAGTTGGATGTAGATATTTCGAAGACGTTTTGTTGGGAACAAAATGAGAATTTTTTTATTAACATGTGTCCTTCCTCCAATCACCCCAAAACTGGGTTCATATATAATCCATGTAGCACAAAATGAAAAGTGTGCATAAAAAACAAAGCGCAGATACGGCCTGTTCTAGAATACTGTTCCCACATATGGGGTTCAGCACCAAAACGCTGATGCTCTTAGATTCCATCCAGAGAAAAGCGATTCGCCTGGTGGGTGACGCCACACTCACTCGCTCTTTGACATCATTAGAACACCGTAGGAAGGTCGGCGACCTCTCACTTTTCTATTGATTCTTCCACGGGAAATTTTCTTCGGGAATCTCTGCTATCATCCCTTCACTAGCAATATCAGTCAGACGAACTAGACGAGCCCAGTAAGCACATCCTTTAGTAATCAACCTCGAAAGATGTCGAACATCGCCTTATCAAAACTCCTTCATCCATAGAACGGCTAGGCTCTGGAATTCATTGCCTGAGAAAGTATTCCCAACAACATAATATAATCTTCCGAAGTTAAAAAATTCCAATACCTACCTCCTGTCCCTATCCTCCCTAGGAACGCACGATGTTCTTTGAACATTATAGGGATTTCCTCTCGTGCGCTCCAAGCGATAAAAAAAGGAACCTAAAAAAAAAGGAAAAAAAAAACAGAAAAATGCTAATTATCAGAAGATTCAATTCTTTCGAAATTTTTGATAATCGTTTTTTATTACAAAACTGACAGTGGCTCTCTTCGAAGGAAACGCATTTTTGGAAATATGCATGATTATTTGATAGACAAAGTCTAATTTGGATCCCTGCAATAGGTTCTTGAAATATGAAAATCTTCTGTGACTTTATATAGACATACCCTTCATTATAGATCTTTATATTAGAGCATACACAGGGTGCTGAAGCTCAATACTTCCCAGAATGATAAGAAGCCATTGGAGCAGATACTATATACAGGATGTATCAGAAAAACTTGACCCACTTCCTAGGGTAAGTAGAACACTGCAAGATATTTGAGTTTAGTTTGCTCAGTAAAAAAATGTCGTATGGCATTCGTTGCCAGGATTCAAGGTGTTGAAAAAATGATTTTTTCATCCATTTTTCACGATTATGTCGAAACTACTGGCAACATTATGATGGAATTCATTATGGATGTATTTTGAAAGCTGACACATCGCATGTTTTTTATATATCTGGCTCTCATAGACGGCGCTAATTACGCGGTTCGTACCGAGTAGTTTCAAAAATAACTTTTTTGAGGTTAGTTTTTCCAATCCAGATTTCATATGAACTTGAACATCATTGAATTTAACATCAAAAAGCTACCTCTGATGGAACTCGATATTGTGTACTGTTTTCGCAATATTTTGATTTGAAAATAATGGAGTAATAGCAAATTTTTACTACAGTTTATTAGTCAGATCTGAAAATCCTACTGTTTGTCAATCAAATGTAAAATTTCTTGGAGTGCATATGGACTCACATTTAAAGTGGTATACTCATATTGATCACTTAGCCAAAAAAGTCTCATCCCATTGCTTTGTACTTTGGAGATTGAGACAATTTGTAGACCGAAATATTCTACTGATGTATTACTATTCATATATCAACTCTAGTTTATCTTATTCAATCACCATATGGGAAAACTCAAAGAGAGTTGAATCTCTCTTGATAGTACAAAAAAAAGTATTGGGAACAATAACTTTTAAAAATCGAACCGACTCCTGCAAAAACCTATTCAAGGTACTAGGCATTCTAACAGTCATAATTATAATATATTCTCAAAAGTGTAACTTTTGTGAAAAGAAACATCTATAAGTACACTGTATCAGGTGATATTGTTAAACACCACATAAGATGTACGTCGACGATTAGATTATACCCCCTCATAGACTTACTCCAACGGCAGAAAGTTGTATTGTAATGCCTTTAAAATTATATAACCATCTACCAAATGATCTGAAGAATATATCAAATTTCTATATTTTCCAAAGAAAAATAAAAACTCTTCTACTGCAGTACTCCCTGTATTCGGTAGATGAATATTTTAATATCAAATTTTAAAAATAATGTTGGTGCACTGTTCTTTCATGTATTTACCTCGTGTTCATACTCAATATCTTATTTGTGGATATACCTTCAATGTATCTTGTATTCATTAATTGGTGTCCTTTTAACCTAGTACTTAGTATTTAGTAGTAGTTTTTAGTTTTTAGTGACTTGTCCACATGTTATGTAATTTGATTATATTTTGAATGAATAAATGAAATGAAATGGAAGATAATAGTTATTTATACACCAAGGTAAAGAATATCAGTATTACCCAGGGACAACGATTATATCCCGAGGCTTCAGCCGAGGGTTATGAGGTCTCGTGGTAATAATATTCTTCACTACCAAGTTGTATATTGATTTTTTTACCTCTAGCAATACCTTTCAATCGTTTCAGTTCCGTGAAATTGAAATATGTACATATTGTCAATAAGGAAGCACATCTTTTTGATTTTACTTGAAATCTAGTAGGCATGACCATGACAGCAAATGACGAGTTGTTAACCCGCGAGGGACCGTGCCGATAGAAAATTATACGTGGACCGCGTGAGGTAGTATAATCTACCCCATAGGTTTTGATTGAATTCAAGGACTTTGAGACGAAAATTGCATTATTTATCACAATAATAAAACAAACAAACAGCAATAATAAAGAACGAACTTAATTTGATTGATATACTAGAATTGAATAATGAATTTCAATGAACGCATAAATAATATACGCACGGCCCTTTTTTTGATTGTTCCTTTTTTTATTTTCTCCTGGATGATATAACAATTTGACTACCATTGCAGGCTGCTCGTTTCGAGGTTGAATTTCCATTTGTACAGACACGAATTCAGATATAGAAGATTTCAATTCTCTCCCGCGTGGGGTAAGGGTATACCCCAAGAACAATTCACCAAATGTTTACTACGATGTGTGCAGAACTAATGACGAAACACATGCAAAGACTTGTTAATTGATCATATTTAGCCACTGCGCTGGCGTGATTTTTCAGTGCCGTGCAGATTAAGCAAAAAAACAGTAAATTGATATCGCCTGGAGTATTTTTTACCCCGCGCGGTCCCTCGCGGGTGGATGATGAATACCTACTAGATTCATCAGAACAGTGAATTCGGGTGGAATATAAGAGACATGAATATATCTTTATCAACTTCAGTGGAAAATAAAATGACGAAAACTATACCTTGGTAGTAAAAACACACTGTACGTCTCGAAAAGGGGTAAATAATGATAGGGTTCATAGCTAGTGGTGAAAAATAGTAAGTTATACACCAAGGTAGTAAATGTATGTATGTATGTATGTGTGTGGGCGGTCCAGGACCTGACGCACTTAGGCCTCCCTTTTCGGGCCCATTGTGCACCCACATTCCTGGGATCGCAAGTCAGCCATGAGGAAGGCCGATCTCGCGAGCAAAAGAGACCAACTTCCTAGGCCAAATCTTCTTAACATCCTCTGGGTCCAGGATACTGCTCCCAAAATGGATATCCCTTGCTGCCACTATTGCCGGGCATTCAGTGAGGATGTGAGTAGGAGTCTCTTCATCCTCTAGGCACCATCTGCATTCAGGATCCACCACAATACCGATCATGCTGAGATGTTTGTTCAGGTGGCAGTGCCCTGTCAGAAGGCCCACCACCAGTTTCAGCTCCTTCCTGTTCAAAGCCAAGAGGGCATTGGTCTGTCTTCGTGACGGGTTTCCTATATGGAGTTTGGACTGCCTCATTCGAGGAGCCTTTCTCCAGCTGTCCTGAAACCTTTCCGTCAGGATTTCCTTCATCTTGAAGTTGCTCCAGGATCGAGTGACCCCTAAGATTGGCTCTGGGGCAATCACTGAACCCTTCGCCTCCTTTCTGGCCAGACCATCGGCCATTTCGTTACCTGGTACTCCTGAGTGTCCAGGGACCCACAAAAAACATATTTCAAGGTAGTAAATAATATCATTATAACCCAGGGACTAAGATTATATCCCGAGGCATCAGCTGAGGGGTATAGGGTCTCGTGGTATAATATTATTCTTCACTACCAAGGTGTATATTGAATTTTTGTCACCACAAGCAACATATATTTCAATCACTATAGTTTTGTTGAACTGAAATGTGAACCCATTGTCATTATGGAAGTACTTTTTTTCAATTATAATTCTGAATTCTGAATTCTATAAATCTAGTAACCATGACCATGAGAGCCTATGACAAGTCGTTATTGATAAATACCTACTATATTGATTCTAGAGTCATTTTTGCGTATCTCGCATGAGAACAGTGAATGCGGGTTAATTATATCAGAGGTGGCAATGTCTTTATTGACTACTAGATCATATAATGGCGAAAACTACCTTGGTAGTAGAAATACATAGCTCAAAAAGGAGTCAACAATTGTATGTTCTAGAGCTAGTGGTGGAAAAATTATTTATGTACCTCTTTTCCTAATTTTATTTTCAACAGAAGTTCCATTTTGTGAAGTGAAAGAGATGGAAAATCAATATCTGAGGAATATGTGATATGGAAAAGAAAATCCAGCAGCTAGAACATATGTCGTGAAATCCGACATTTCACGCATTGCAGGTAATCAGCGTAACTCCACATTTGCCGTTACTCTGTTGGTCAGAAGGTTGAGAGAAGAAAAAATTTAAGAACAAAATAGAGACTTCTTCTCCTAAACAATCTAACCTAACTCGGCCTAAATGAACCTTCTTCCTAGAAAATACATTTTCTTTGGAGAGAACAGAAATAAGTCCTGTGTCTGGAAAACCTAACCTGACCAACCTAAATGTACCTCCTCTCCGTCATTACAAAGGAAATTCCTGAAACTCTTAGGCAAAACTGTGTATCAAATGTAGAGTTACGTTGGTTGTCAGCAATATACGTGGAAGGACTAGGCATTTCAGGAAATGACGGATGTCACTAACTGACGGTGATAGATATACAAGAATACAATTTCAAAGCAATGAAGTCTCGTCAAAACTAAACTAAAGATACACAAATAGGCTCCACAATTGATCTACGAAGGTCACGATGGATCTAAATTGCCAACACCTGAGCCTTATTATCTATTTTTCCACTTCAATTATCGCTTGAAGATTGTCGGAACTTCTTCGTAACCGTGATCTTCTTCATTTTATTTCCGTAATGATGCTTGGTGGTAGCTGGAAATCCGAAGCTCATGAAATTCTCGTCACCATATCGCTATCGATAAATCAGCGGGACAGTTAACTCACCGAAGAAATGTTATTTCGGTATAATTAAAGTCCATTGGGTCTTTGGCAACAGAGCGGGCCGTCCGTCTTGCTGTCAAATTAATAGCTTGCCCAAATATGCCAATTATATAATAAGACATCCACTTATATCTCATGTTGAGTCTCTGTTATGATAATGGAGGATATCAAAATATTGTGATACGCCGAAGCGATTCAAAAAAGGTCGCATTGGAAATCATCAAGAGTTAATAAGGTAAGTGTGATTGATTTCATTTTCATCAAGTGCTACTACTGCACAGGGTGTCCCAGAATGATGTTCGTATATTTCTGAAAGTTTATTACACTTCTGAAAGATTTGTGATCTTCAGCAAGTCGAGGATGTAGGATTCAATACTGGTTAATTCTGAGATACAGAGACGGAAAAAGTATTGCCAATTGATTTCGATTGAGCCGGGCATTCAGGAAGAAATCACAAGTAGTTATTTTTCTCCTGAAATCTACCATTGTTGTTGATTCAATGAACAATGTGTGGAAATGACTTTGAGTATTCTGTATTTATCTAATTAATCAATTTCCTGACTGAAATTTTTCATGAATAGTATATTCGACCATGCAAACAATATTCCGAGAGATATTCATGAGAACATTGAATAAAGCACTTCCAGATTTTCACCAACTCGACAAGAAATATTTACTTTTTGATGTAAAAATTCTTACAATAAAATGAAGAAATTCCTTCGAATTTCGACTACTGAATTTTTCTATTCATTCCAGAAAAAGTTGAGCTTCTGTATGTATAGCAATAATTAATTTCAAGAACAAAAAACACCTGAGTTTGATTTATCTTTTCATGGCCCTCTGTGAAAATAATTACTAAGGTACGAATGAGTTTTGAATAAACTATATCTTTTCAAATGGTTTCCATCTCCTTATATGACCTATTCAAGGTTTGTCACCTAGGAATGTCCGATAGTGATGGAACTGTCAACTGAATTTGATTTTATTCACACTCTTTTTGTATTTTCGGCATGAGGAAATTGGCATTCTCAAAATCAAAATTGGGAGTGAGAATTTCAGTTTTCTCCTCTTTCATTTCTTCATCTATAATTCTGGCATGGAACACTACCATTACTCTTCAAATAAGTCTTTTCAAAAAATAATTATTCCAGATCTTTTGGGATTTCCTTTTCTCGTTCCTATGAAATTAGGAACAAATCGGATGATTTGCCCCAAAAGTCACTGCGTTCAAAGAATTTTCCTATCAGAGAGCCTAAAAGAAGAATTCACTAGCATGTGAGTGGAAATTTGTATTGAAAGAGGTTTGGAGAAAATGAATAAAGGTCATGGAAACCATCCATATTTCTCAAAGTGGTCCAATTGATTTCCATAAGGAAAAACAATAAAAGTCTCAAAGTCTGTCGACCACGAAAAATATTTGATAATAGAAGTGTGTAACTAGTTTCGGCCACAGGCCATCATCAGACACAAAATCGAAGTATTCAAAGTACCTCAGATAGATACATATCAGAAGCAAACAGATTTTAACATTATCAAGAAGCCAAGGTCGAAAAATCAAATTATCAGTCCTGATAATTATTACATAATTTTTCGTGATCGATTGTTTTTTCGTATAATAATGAAGGTTTATAGGAAAACTTTAAAATTCTTGCTCAGCTTCGGAGGTTTCGGTAACAAATCTGCTCCTGTTTTCAACATAAAAAAATGTATATTTGAATAGCAAATTCGTATTTGTCTTGATACATTCCATTTCCTATGTTGAGGACTGGAGCAGATTCGTTCATGAATAGCTGAGTGGAAATTCTATATTTTTTTATACACCTTTTTTTCAAACCTTTTTTTAATATGAATTGTCACTGACAATCTAGTGAATTTTTCTTTCAGGCTCTCTAATAGGAAAATTCTTCAAACGCAGTGACATTTTGGAGCAAATCATCTGATTTGTTCTTACTTCACGTATTTTGAACGAATATTCATATTTTCATTCTTCAGAAAAGAAAAAAGAAGATGTCAAAATTCTGAAATAATGAATGTACCACTTCCTCGATTAACCTACAGACAGTATTCAAATAATAACTCCATTTACAACCATATATGTAATGTTGTCATTACTGACATCATTGGAACGAAAACGAAACATAGATTTATTAATTTTGATCGAAATATGATGGTTGTAAATGAAATAGTATACAAAGTTTTCAATAATATTCACATTTCACTAATGGGTTTCAAAATTCACCTCTAGGAGCATGATGCACACATCAGGATTTTTTCAACTTCTTCCCCGAGGGTGTTAAATTAAGCTCATCACGTTGTGGAAAAATAGTCTTATGAAACTCCGAATTTGAGGTACGTACAAATAGAAAATGTAATCACTTTTGAAATTAGAATATGATGTTCATGGTTCCCTATTTTTGTGATGCAATTTTGATAACAGAAGGCCATAAAATGAAACATCAGAATGAGTTCATAGCTCATCTGATCAAAATCTTCGAACCGTTCATTAATAATATTCTTTTTACCAACTTTGACTGAGATCAACAGAGATTCTCAGTGCAGCTCAATAGCTCAGTTGTATTACATGTTTCATTTATCTTAGTCTGATGTGAGTTGTCTCAAGAACTTATTGAGACTATTTCTCCCCCTCACCCCAACTGAGCTTGCTATTCATCTGGTGTTGTAGTGAAAAAAGGTGAGTAGTAATTCTGTGGTTCTGTGCTGAAACTTGTGAGGTTATATTTTCATGTTGACATGCTTTCAGCTTTGAAGTTTCAGTCCACTCTACAGGTTAATTATTTCGACTACTCCCTCACTCACAATAATATTTCTTTGCTCCTTATTAACTTCCTCGGCCATTTTACATTTTGGTTGGATTATGTTGGGTTATGTTTTCTTCCCTTGCCCTTCCCGACAGATAAAAACGTTCTTTTTATTCAATCGACAACTCAAATCCGTTTCACCTCCTTCTAAATCAATTGATCCCAGTAGTGAGAATGTAACAAGATGAAAAGAATATTGCTATCATACCACTTCAGAATACGTTAGTGGGTACAATGGGAAGCAGAACGCAGTGTATAACCGTCCAGCCACTTTGCCTGAGCTCTTTCTGCTCATGTGTGTTCTGTGTAGGCTTCATTACTAACTCCATATGCCATCTCAGGAGCAGCACTGTTGACTGTAATGCAACACAGAATCGTGTGTAATTAATCCCGGCAGAGGATAAAAATCTGCATGTTGTTATATAGACGAATACAGTTCTCTGCTCAGCAGTCAGCAGGGAATCGAGTGATGAACCTCAAATACCATAGGCCTAGGGCATTAAAGTACCGATTTACGCCCGTTTCCGAGTACTATATAATCCATGAATCATCCATGCATATATCTATACTCAACAGAACTATCCGTGCCTGTAAGTTCTCAATCTAGGTATATCTATAACCTCGTGATTCAATAATAACAGTTTTTCCATTTGCCGACTGATTGATTTGATCATTTCAAACTTGGTAATTACAGATCGGTCAATAAAAAAATTATATCTAATGAAACCCTGAATTTTCAATTATTGCTTGCAAATAATAAATCATAAAATTGCGAGCTGTGGGAACCGAAGGATACATGTGCATATAATATGATAATTTCAATAATGAAGGGCGTGGTCGTACTGTAGGTGGTAATAAAATAAAGATAAAAACTCGTTTCAAATCGGATTCGTTTTTTAATTCACTTCAATGATAATAATGGTTTGTTTCCTGTGACATTATTTCATGTGCCTACCAAATCGAACTTATATCAATGGTATACCCAGTTATTGTAAGAAACAACTATATTCTTTGATGTTATGTTATTTATCAAAAAGTATTCAATATCTTTACTAGGTATATGTTTACTCCGGATTGTGGTATATAGATGACATTTTCAATTTTCATTATTCAAAAATGGTGAACTTGTGGAATAAATATTTGAAAATTGATTATCCCATCATCATATATCATTTCTTTCCAGGGGTGGATCTTCTCATCTGTATACTATATGTTATATGGTTGATACACAGATGAAAAGGATTTCTTCGATCAAACAAATCCATTTTCTTGAAATTGAATTGCTTCGTACACGAATTTTCCATTTGAATGGAGCAATATACACTTGTCTCAATTCAATCGTCTTGATTGCTTCGTTTCTTGAAATTTATTGATATGAATTTGCTCAATACAAACATTATATTTCTTCATTCAAGAAAACCACGACCACAAGTGACATGAATTCCAATTTATATTTTCAATATTAGGGATTTTGTTTCGTGCGCTCCAAGGGATAATGGGAAATGGGAACACCTATGTCTATGATGAATGAAACTGAGTATTAATATAAAACTGGAATATTTGAATATTTAAAAATTCTGTGAACGGAGATCAAGTATAGTGAATGAGTTGGAAATTTCAGCGATTTGAAAACTTAGATAGATCCTTCGAGGATCACAAGAAACAAATTTGTGAAAAGAATTGGATCATTCACTATCAGTAATATAAATCTGCATCTGACTATCCCATAACCCTATTCATTGACACAATGATTGCTATTGTATAATAATTAATAACAGCTAATGAGCATGTTTTCAAACATAATTTTATGATAAATAGATAGTTTACATTGTCTGGACAGATAATGCCAAACCAGAATAAAATACTACTTTATCACTTTCTTTTGATGTAATAGAAACTGATCAATCATTATTTGGACCACCTATATAATGCATGAGACTACTGGAGAGCTGAATATTATTCGGAAATAACGGATATATTTTCACGGTGAAATGAATAAGGCAAGACAAAGAAAAACAATGATCTAAATAACTCGACCTGATGCTTACAAAAAAATCGGAATGTTAGCTCACATTGATTTGACCATTCAATACTTTTTTTTATTTACCAATAATCTTACTGAATAAAAAATACTGTTCATATATTCTGATAAGTTGAGATAAATGAAGGAGCCTGGGATGATCGCGCACGATTCACTGTTGCGTTCCAATTGACAGTGCTACTTCTAAGGTGGCGTATGGAGTCAGTAACAAAGTCTCCACAGAACACACATATCTGAAGGACCTCTCTTAGGGTCGATGGCCAGTTGGTGTATACATACACACCAACAAAGTATAAACATATACTACTACTGGATGTTGGAAATAAAGATTTCTCTGAAAATATCCCCATCAGTTGAGAACTAGTTCGACTAATGCGAATCAAGTTATGAAAAACTTGTTATCTGTACATGATAATCATGCTTGTTTTTGCAATTCCAGCCGCTCTTAATTAATCTAATTTAAATTATTATATATATACACACATAATCACAACCTGCATGACATTCAACATAATGTCAAACTAATGTTCAGTCTCGGTCGCATATCGTTTGAATCTAGTTGGTCTATAATTTGATAGAGCACCGAGAATTTCATTTTTTTGAAGTGCCCATCAAGGCAACCTGATAATATGGTCAATTATGTGGTGGATAGTGGTAATCTACATCAAATTAAACATCTTAAATGGAATTAACGTAACAATTTATATAGTTGTTTCATTGAAGTTGATGTATTAGTATTGTGAATATTTCAGAATTTTATTCTGGAGTTTTGGATTTCAGAATTTGCTTTCATGCATATGCTTTTTCTGAAGCTGACTAACAAAGAACGCAACAAGTGATATCGCGTCATTATTTTTTGTCCGATTTCGGTGAGAAAGAACGAAATGAAATAATTTGTTGAAGACTCTACGAGAAGTCCTTAATACTTTTGTCCGATATCAACTTGGTTGTGAGCAACCTTCAATAGAGAATGATCCCCTAATAGTTATTGTCCTCTAGTGTTCATACTGGGTGTCCCAAGTTATCGTATACAGGCAATTTCTTGCTTGAATACTGTCTGATAATTGATGATAATATTGATTGAGAAATTCAGAAACTGCATTGAATGGCATTGAAGTACCTCCTTCATGGCATATGAACAAATCTTCTACATCTGACAGTTCTCTGGCAGCTATACCCCACTTTTTATTTTCAAATGGCACCCATGGTATATTGTCATCAAAAAATGCATGCCCTCCTATAAGGAATACAACGATAGCATATATTATGCTTGGTATTTTCTCATTATTTTAACAAAAACAGCAACATTCAATGAAGTATGAATTTCAACTTAAATGAATTTTAAGCGAATCAAAAAATTAACTAAAAATAACAGCAAGTGTTCAGAATTATTATGACATGAGATGCATCGGCTTCTTGAAACAAAAAAACATGAGCAGAGGCAATAGTTCATTTTTATAAGGATAATTGAGTAACTCGAAATAAGTCACAAAATGTTGATATTTTTATTATCAATAAAAAAATACCAAGTATACGCCATGTGAAAATAAAATGTGGGGGTAGCCGTCAGAGAACTGTCAAATATAATGGATTCTTTCATATGTCATTGGGAAGGTTCTTCAATGCCAATAAATGAAGTTTCTGAATTTTTCAACTATCTTGTCAAATAAGCGAGATATTGTCTGTATACGATAACTTGGGGCACCTGGTATATTCTACCACGCAATTGAAGGTTCAACATTCTGCAGATACTCTTCAGAGAATGGAATGATTGACAATAATTAAAAATCAACTATCATTATATTACAGGGTGTTTCATGCAAAACTTGACTATATAACCGAATTTTCTACCAGACATCACGAGGACCTGTCAATTTTTGTACTTGGAAAGAGCATTTTTCATAGTCAATTCAACTTGATATGTTCCCCCTAACCCCTAGCAACCCCAACATTGAACTACTCTACTTCCAACATATCATTTCAAAGCCCTTTTCATTGTGAATACTCTGGTGCATCGTTTCAGAAAGTCGGTTGAAAGTTGAGACAGTATTTGAATAGAATCAATACTTGACAATAATCAACGAACCGACTTTCTCGTTGAAATGTCTAACCAAAATTGCCCATCAATTGAAAGCTTTTTCTCCACTATATACATGTTCACATCCCTCTTCTTTCTTGAGTCAATCAATTTTAAAAGCTGACGCCAAATTGAAGTTTCATTCAATGCATATTCCAAGATGACCATCATTAACTCGCGAACAATGAAGGTAGTCACGCGTTCCTGAACCACTATGACGCAGCTCGGCGTTCAGGAAGGAAACACTTATGATTCTATTCGTCTATACGAATTATTGCATAGATTTCGAGAGAATGTGATCAAATGTTAAGCCAGGAAAGTAGTTGTTTGTCTCTTGTTATCTACCATTTTCGTTAATTTCATGAACTATTGTGATAGTGACGTTGAGTTTCTTTTTTTGTGACCATTGCATTCCACATTAAGTATTTGGCTTTTTCCTAGTTGAAAATACACCAGTCGGGCGAAAAGCCACTACCACTTCACCTGAAATGAGATCTCGTTTCGGAGTGTTTCTTTTCTTGCCAGGTGGCGTTCGGCGTTCGCGTTTATTTCGCGGACGTTGAACACCTCGTGGGGTATAAATGCTGAAATGCATTTACGTTGGGTCCGGTTCGCACTAGATAGCGGTCAAGAATGCTATCTGGGACAGCCCTGCACTGATGAGAGCCAACAGCTCGAAACTGTTTTGCAGGTAGTCACCCGTTCCTGAAACACTTAGTCGCAGCTCGGCATTTAGGAAGGTGAGACTTGCGATTTTATTCGTGTATACGAATTATTGCATGGATTTCGGGAGTATGTAATTCAATGTTCTGCGTGACATATAGTCAGGAAAGTAGTCGTTTTTCTCTCGTTCTCTACCATTTTCCAAACTATTGTCGTATTGACTTTGATTTCTCTCTTTGTGACCATTGCATTCCACTTTGAGTATTTGGCTTTTTCCTAATTGAATGATACAAACGTTTTTCAGGTGTCAGGTTGCTTGCAGCGTACAATCGCAATTTCAAATGATCCCATAAAAAAGTCCAAATGGGTTAGATCAAGTGATCTTGGTGTCTATTCCTATTCGATGGGACCTCTTCTATCAGTCCAATGACCTGGGAACGGATCATCTGAAAATTGTCCCCAGCAACAGCATAATAAGGGGGTGCACCATTATGTAAAAAAATATTTCCTATCGATTTGTTCGAATAGAAAAAAATCATGAGACAATAGCCTCCAAATTACCAATGAATATGTAATTGTGTATGAGATGGGAAGCTTTAAATCAGTGCGCAATTTTGGTAATGAATTATAACGCAAATTTCACAATTATTGACAGGTATCAAATCTCAACCGATTTCCAAAAACGATGCACCAGAGAATCCGCAATAGAAAGAGCTTCAACATGTTGTGTTGAAAGCAGGGGTAGTTTGGGTAGTTCCTATTGACTATTAAAAATGCTCCTCCCCCCCCAGTATGAAAATCGTTGGGTCCCAAGGATCTCTGGTTTAGGTTTCGGTTTTATAGTTATTGGGTGAGGTCAAGTTTTTGTTGGAAGACCCTGTATCTTATCATGAAGGATCTTTGTTTCTAGAATAAAAAATGTATTGAGCAACTTCTATACAACAATATATACATAATATTGTTGGGAAACAGCTCCAACCACTGCGATTACAATAATCATTGAATGAGATATATTTTTCTCAGTAATTCTTATAATCACCTCAGCACAATAATAATTATAACGGAACTAATATTTAAAATAAACCCAGTATACACAAAACGGATCGGTTTTATCGATGACCGGCGGACTTAATGTGGTTAAATATGCTTAATCATTTGTCGTTACAATTAAAATTGAATTATTATTATAATTTAGCAACACAATACCACTCATTGTTGTTCTCGGTCGGCAATTATTTCATAAAGTAAAGCGAACCAGTCAACCTTGTCAAGGTCGAGAATAAATCATTTCCTAGGTGTGTTCCACTACTTTTTTCTAGATTGAATTTTACCACACTGAACTTGGAAAAATTATGAAGATTTTTACGGTAGAGAAATATCATGAATCATTTCTATATTATATCTAACTAACCACAGTCAACATATGAGACGGCCAATATCAGCCAGATTTAACATAATAGCAAAGATATATATTCATTTTGCCTATAGGGAAAATCCCATTTTGATTTTGAACAAATCTTTATTGATACCGCATTTTTCAGTGACAAACCGTGTTATATACAAATATTTCTTAACACAAATTTTGTGATTCCATGAAATGTGCTTCTGTACTTCTTGTATTAGGGCTATCACGAATCATCTATCAAGTCCCCTTTCAGAATTCAAGGTGTCTCGAAGTAGAGTAACTCCTCCTCTTCCTCCTTATTCTCAATTATACATATATGGTTCTACACGGAAAAAGAGGTTTGTTGCACCAACAAAATAATTTTGGTCACTTTTTGTTGTTGAATGAAACACAATTGTGCGAAATCAACAAAATATATGTTCATTTCAAATGAGCAACCTATTCAAAGAGACAAAATAATTTGATTGAAATATTTGCTTACTTGAACAAAAGTTTCAGTTCATTCAACAACATCTATAGTTGACAAAAAACAAATTTTGTTGATCCAACTATCATCTCATTGTTCAATCAATCATATGCATTTTGTCTATTCGACAAGATTTAACGAAATACAACATTATATTTCGTTGAGTCAACAATCATTTCATTGTGCAACCAATCAAAGGCTTTTTTTCTATTCGACAAAATCAAATTGATTATGACAACATTATATTTTGTTGATTCAACACATCACTACCAAGAGATATGTTGTTATTTCAAACAACTCACTTTGTTGAACAAATACACAAATACATTATATCAAACAAATATTTTGTTGAATGATTAACTAGTTGCATTTTTGCCACCAGGCGATGGATCTGTATATAAGGCGTCTCATGAAGACCTCGGAAGTAGCAGGAACAACTAAAACGAAATTTATTGCTCACGCTTCATTATCTTCTGCATAACTATTTCAAAACATTTACATTGAAAACAAAGAACAACTTGACTCCAAATTGATACGTTATCGCCGCAAGAGAAAAAAGGCACCGACAAATAATGCGGGACTTAAAAAACGTATATTTTCCAAACTATTTATTGCTTCTTAGTGGCAAATAAAATTTTATGGGCCAACAAATTTCGCAATCTCCACGAGAAGGTATTCGAAACAATAAAAAAAAAGAAAAACTGGTCGAACTACTTCTGAATTTCCAATAAATAATGAAATTTGGAACATTCTTTCTCTTGTCAATTTGAGTGTTTGCAGAATCCCAAACAACAACTCATGTGGTATAACAGAAGACAGCAAAGAATCGGAACAATAATTGACAGTCGATGCTGAATTTTATAGGTTGAAGGTTTCAATGAAATGACATCAATTAATTGAAGCAGATAAAAATCATGAATTAGATTCTATATATAATTCGAGCAATTTTCAGTATAACAAACAAATCATGAAGGAAAAATCTATAGATATAGGAATTGAAGGCATACATTCCTCGGCAAACTTGATTATATAGGTATTAACTGTTGTGTACATTTACAAAACCAAGGGTTATTCTATAGTACACAATTTCCAATGGCGCGCAGAGTACCCAAATATTTTTGACATCCACAAACATCATCCAGGTGCAATTTATTTATGTATGTTGAAGAAATATTCAATGAATCTTATGAGAAAGGTTGAATATTCACGTAGAGTTGTGGGGTTAGAAACAAGGAACATCATAATAACTCGATAAATCCAGTTCATCAGGAGCTACGAGATATTATTTTTTTTATGTTTTGGTTTTCACGAAAAGGAATATCCTGTAATGTTCAGAAAACATCGTGAGAGCCAAGGGAAATAAGGTAGGAATTGGTGTTCTTCTTGAATTTCTGGAGGTTAGATGCCTCGGGGAACATCTCCCTTGGCAATGTGTTCCAGAGCCTCGCTGTTCGTTTGATGAACGAGTCTTTGGAAAGAGATGTTCTGCAGGTCTCCAAAGTGACCATCTCGCGGGGACTGCCAATGGAGGAACAATTGTTGATATTTCAGAAGAGCATCGTCCATGAAAATATCTATAGAATAGAGCCAGATCGCCAACTTTTCTACGGTGTTCCAAAGAAGTGGGTGAGTTTGTTCCTCCCTTGGCAGTCCCCGCGAGATTTCCGTCGAGTTGAGGCTTCGCATTCCTTCGTGGTCACCTTGGGGACCTGCAGAACATCTCTTTCATAAGACTCGTTCATCCAACGAAGAGCGAGGCTCTGGAACACATTGTCAAGGGATGTGTTCCTGGAGGCTTATAACCTCCAGATATTCAAGAAGAATACCAATTCTTACCTCATTATCCTTGGTTCTCACGATGTTCTCAGAACGTTACAGGATATCCCTTTCCGTGGGAACCAGAACATGAAAAAAAAATGCAATCAACAGTATAATATGAATTCCGCATCAAAATAATATATGGTTATCCCAGAAGAAATATGTTTCTCCAAAATAATGTCGATGTTGATTCAATTATATACATTTTGTAGATTTCATGAAATAATGATCATTTCGATGAGAATATATCATTGAAACGACATACAACTTTTCTTATTCCGATGTAGCAATAAACTCGTTCGGGACGGATCATTTTGTTGGATATAACAACGAAATATATACCTAATATCAATGAAATATATCGTTCAGTCAACAGCAAGTTGAATTTTCGCCACTAGATGTCGATCTTTCCGCCTCGTCTATGATGCTTCGAAAAAATTATATACGTGAAGCCTGATTCTTATAGTGTTTGAAATATCAGCTGGATAAATCGACCTTGCTCAGCAAGTCCGAAATAGTCTTGCCACCAGCTGAAGAGTATAGTTAAGACTGGAGATCCATGTTATAAAATTCGACTAGTCTCCTAGTATCGTTTTTTATTCCATCGATGTGAAATTTCAGAAAATTTCCGAATCAAAACTGAATTTGGTTCGACAAAACAGTTTGTCGCATTGAATTACAGTAACTCTCGTATCAACAAAATATTATATTGGATCAACCAAATATTCCATCGAATCAACCAAATATTTCATCAAATCAACCAAATATTCGATAGAATCAACAAAATATTTTATAAAATCAATTTAATCATCTATAAATATTTCGATAAAACAAAATCTCAGCATTTTGAATCAAACAAAATGATTGTCTGAGCCAGTTCGATAAGATCCAGAGTTCATGCAAGACATATTCCCTTGATTCAAACTTCAAAATCTCTAAAACAAGATTCAGATCCACTTGTGTCAAAATTCTATTTAGTCGTGCATAAATGACTCTTCTATCAGCTTCATTCAATCATTTTTTTTTATTCAACGATTCCTCTGTTTCCGTGTATAGCGGAAGAAGGGGGCACAATCGATCTTTCAGATCGCATTGTATTCATTCCTCATGCATACAATACAATACAATACAATGTTCATGATCTGTAAGTACTTGTGCATATACTTTGAGTTATTCAATGCACATCCAAATGATATAATTTGGAATGTTACCTGAATCCGCCTCTGTTACTTCCACTGAGAGATCCGTTTCTCGTATAATGATGGGCCCGAATTTACTGCCGCAAATTGGCGGGCTTATTATCGTATTGTCTTTTTTTGGAGGGATATAAACAGTTACGTATTGTTTTTGCAGAGATATAAATCTTTATTGCGAGATTCAAAGTTTCCGCCTTCCTGAGATACAGCTAATATTTTGCATGTGTGCCACGGATCACTTGGGGTGGAGGGGGAAACCCCCCAAGGAGAGTATATTGAATATATTGGATATATTATATACAAGGTGATTCTAAAATAGGTGGTCAAACTTTGGGAGCATATAGAGTGGGTGAAATAGTTACGAAAACCTCCGTAAAATTTTCTGAAGTGACCCCCAAGAAAGATACAGCCCCACAAAGGGCGGCCTCGATGAATGATTTCGTATTATTATCTCCAACGCCTTGTATAAAGAGAAGGAGCAACAAGAGCACCTTTTTTATGTAAATTGCCCTGAAATTTCATAATTTCATGTCAAAAAACTGAAATTGCGATGAACAAAAAAAATTGGGGTTATTTTTACCCCCTACATCCCTATATTTTGACACACCCCTGTATTTAATTTTGGGGTGATTTCAACTCCATTTGAACCGGCACTGAATAGTAAGTGGATAGACAAAATTTCAGATTTTCATTATACAAGGTGTTGAAGATAATAATAGAAAATCATTCTCTGAGGCCCTCCTTTGAGGGGCTGTATCTTTTTTGATGATCACTTCAGAAAAAACTGTTACAGAGGTTTTCGTAACTATTTTACCCACTCTATATGCTCCAAAAGTTTGACCACCTATTTTAGAGTCACCTTGTATACAGTGTGTGCGATGTCAACCCGCAACCCCCTCCTCATTCGGAACCCGTCGATCGATTTTCAGAATCAAAAATTCCATAATCTGCTACTCAACGAGTTCTATTCGAAAATGTGGACAAATTTGAAATTTTCAGATTTTCAAGGCCTACTTTTGTTTGTTGAGGGGGTCAAAATCCCAAAAACCACTATTAGGCGATTTTTTTCGAAACAGTGACTCTCCTATTCAAGCAATTTGGAGGTATTTGAAGCATAGCTTGAACGCAAAATCTCATATAGGGTGTTAGATTTCACAGAAACTATACAGATATTTCAGAATTTTGTGTGAGAGACGCAAATGTATCCGTTTATTTTCAAATTCTTTCCAATATTCCATAACGTTTTATTTCCATCATCTCCATCATAGAACGATGATTATTACAGATATTATAGTGGGCAGCATGAAGAATTATTATCAGGATAGAAAACTAGTTTCAATCGATTTATGAGTTTAGCGAAAGTTTGCCGAGCACCTCTTCAATTTTATGTTATTCTTGACCTCCTTCAACATCTATTGATTTCATTAAAAACAATTTTTGTATCATCCCACTACTGACCATTTTTACGAGAAATAACAATTTGGAATAATGACAAATACTTAATACTGTCTGTAGGTTAACCGAGGAGGTGATACATTCATTATCCCAGATCTTTTTGGGATTTTCTCTCCACGTCTCTATAAAATAAAAATATGAATACCATTTCAATAAACGTGTAGTGAGGACAAATCAGATGATTTGCCCCAAAATGTCACAGCGTTTAAAGAAGATTCCTATCGCAGAGAGCCTAAATATGTTTATAGAAAAGATATCGAATCTTCACTTATCTTCGCCATACAAAAAATCCATTTTTGATGTTGAAAATGAGAGCAGATTCGTTTTCTGAAACGTCCGAAGATAATTGAAACTTTGATACTATTTCTATATACCTTTATTTCCCTTTTCCAAACCTTTTTATATACGAATTGTTACTGACAAGCTAGTGAATTTTCATTTTAGGCTCTCTGATAGCAAAATTCTTCAAACGCAGTGACATATTGCAGCAAATCATCTGATTTGTCCTCACTACACGTATATTGAAATAGTATTCATTTTTCCATTTCATAGAGAGGAGGAAAGAGAATCCCAAAAAAAACCTGTAATAATGAATGACAAATACTGCTTAGGCTATTCTAATGCGCCTTTTTCAACAACACATGCAACAAAGTATCGTTGAATCATAATAGATATAGTGGCGATTATTTTCACCTAATATTCACTGCATATTCATGAACAAACACCTATTTCTCAATTGCTGAATTGATAGATCAATTCTTGATAGAGCTGGACTAATTCACACAAAACAATGACTTGTCACTCACAATCAAAGTCATGTTTCTTTGAATGCTCATTGCTCCTCAGTTTTGACGCAAATTCATATATACCCACTGTCTCTAATTCATTGATAACTGTTTTGATAGCCAGGTTCCTGAGTTCATTCCGAAAGTTTTAGCTATTTATTCGATGATTCAGTTGACTACATGATGTCACTAATCTTGATACTTTTTTTTTGTCATCAGGAAGATGGAAAATGGAAGAAGGGGTAGACGCGGGTGTATATGGGCCCGGATGTAGGCTATTTGGAGCCTTAGGTCACTCCCCCACTATCTTCCAAGCTGAAATACATGCCATCAACCTTTGCGCCCAAAGGTGCCTGAGCAAAGGTCTCAGTGGTGCCAACATATATATCTGCTCAGACAGCCAAGCCGCACCAAAAGCCCTAAAATCATTCCTTTTCACATCGAAGATTACATGGGACTGGCTTTGGAACACTCATGCAACTGGGCAAAGGCAACAAAGTCACACTTGCAGCTGATCGCCTCGCAAAAAAAGATGCAGTATCTGCACTCTTTGGTCCCGAGCCTTTTTGTGGGATGAGCAAATGTCACCTAAAAGGAGAACTCAGGAAATGGGAAGAAATTGAAAAGTCCTCCTACTGGAGAGCAACTCCAGGTCAACGACAAGCGAAAAGGTTCATCAACCATTCGCAGAACCGAGCCAAAGAGCTACTCAGCCTCAGCAAACCAGAGCTCAAGCTTATCACAGGCTTTCTCACAGGACACGGCTCTCTGAGGTACCACCTCAAAAAGATGGGCCTGGCGGAGACTGACACTTGCCGCTTTTGTAACAATGCGACCGAAACCGCAGAACACATACTTTGCTCATGTGAAGTATTAGTCCGCCAAAGGCTGAACCACCTAGAAGTGGAAAAGTCAACCGTCAGGAAAATCCTAGGCTTCATCAGAAGTCTAGGGTTAGAGGACCAAAACTAGATAGAGGGAATCACAATAGATCTTCTAGGTCGCAGTGATCGACAGGTCTCCCAGCCTATACGACCCATCTACAATCTACAATCTACAATCTTGTCATCTGGAGCGACTGAAATACTATAGAGATCGAAAATCATCACAAATATGTCTTGTCGTGCTACCCTCTCTTTCACGGACACCCTGTATACCAGATTCAATATCGACTACTCACATGTCATTCTTTGATGTATAATGAAGACCAATATATCATCTCCTGTACTCAATATAAGGGATTCGATTTCTTTCTTTTGATTTTATCTTCCATTCAATTATTAGCAACCAAGCTAGATGATATTCATTGAAAAATCCATTAGATATAATGACATCTTTATGATAAATTATCCGCTATCAACTTACAAAATTACAACATAAAATAATCTATTTTATATCGATCTGAATACCAAAGCACCCCGAGCTATTTATGTAAAGTATTATACAAATGTGCCCTGAAGACATCGCATTTATATCTGTTTTGATTATCTAGCGATATCACCTATGATTACTGATTAGGCATTAATTATTGTTTGCGACTGATCCGCATACATAGTGCAATTTCTCTCCGCACTGATTTTTTGTCGTGTGGGTGGTGATACCACCACCACTCCAGTTACAAGAATATTTATGCAAATGGCGAGTCTTTTACATAATCGTCAATTAGCTAGGAGCGGAAGAGATTGAATAATAGCAACACACACATATAATAGTGAGCTAAAGGAAGTTTGTTTGCGTGTATTATTATCAGCTGATGAGTTTTTTCGGTATCATAAATCATTCATCAACGGAATATGAATCGCAAGTAGGCACTTCCTCATGTTCAAAGAGAGAACAAGTAATATGCATCATGTCTGGTCATCTTGAAATTACATAATGAAATAAAACAAGAGGAATCTATTATTATTATTATTATTGTTCTGCCTATCGATATTGTGTTCGAAAGACTAATCGATATATTGATAGTCATCATCGGAATTTTTATCAGAGAAAATGTGAGGTTTAAACAAATGAATTTGATGAAACAATAAGATTTTATCAAACGCTTTCCACACTATTGGCACGAAATAAGTACAATTTCGTCTAATTTGTTGGTTCTAAGATAGAATTTAGAGGGAATGGAGCGAACAAATTACTTCTTTTTCTCAAGTTTAAGCTTAGTATCACTTAGTGAACTCCGATTAAACTCATGTTGAAGGTTTCGCATCGACATATCTTCCTTAGGTCTTCACAAGTTCTGCAGATTCAAAGAAAAACGAAGTTTCCAATTACAGCTACTTCAGTTTCACGCTATCGATATTATCGCTACACACTATCGATTGTTTTCGATTGTCGATGTTTAGGCAACACTACCTGCTCTTGGTATCAACCCACTGAATCATAACTCAATAATATGATATCCTCTTGAGACCACAACCAAAGCTGATGCTGATACAATGCAAAATGCTGTATCTATAGAGGTTCCTGTATGGTTTTGAGAGACGAGACTCTTCACAGAATTGAAGAACCAAGCAACATTGTTGTGCAGACGTCAGGGGCGCATAATAGTTGTGAGAAACTTACTTCTTTCAAAGACAAATAAAAACGAAACTATTGCAGATATCGATATAATCCTTTGTTGCCCTCACATATCAAGTCGATTTCTGAAGTCTCGCGCCACTCTCTAAAGCATATCTACCAGTATTTCGGCGATGTTGTTCGGAGTATTCAGTCAGACCACGTTAACTTCAGGACAGCACGTAGTCGCGTATGTACTGAATATGCATACATGTTCAGTCACGTGGTATCCCAAAGTGTGTACGGAGTCTACACGATTTGACATCGAATAGCCTCAGCAGCGAATGCTCGTTGCTTTCTAGTCTGAAGCATGATCGGGACTCACTGTGTGGGGAACCAAGATTGAGGAACCACCCTTTTGAACGCACCCTTTTTCAGCTCCCTATTTTCCTTTCTTGCCGTTCAGTGAATTTTTCGAAAAAGTTCGCTACTGTACCCTGTATATCAAGGAACCATATTCTGGTTTTTCGTTAGTGCAGAGATGTGGTTCTGTTGTCCTTAATAATTTTGTTATTAGACAATCTGATCATTTTGATAAAGAAATTATAGAAATTGAACAAGATTCATTTTTATAATCGTTTTCTCATTCCATTTTTCACGCATATCAATCGAGAAAAATTTTAAACTATCATTCTATTTACTATTATCAATATTTTTCTTCTGAAGTAGCCCATACTTGAAGTGGAGGCGAGACGAGAAAAAACGCAAAGTCGTCTCCACAAGTTTGTTGGCGAATTGTGCAGTTAATTCTGCTTCATTACTTTAGATTAAGACATATTTCGATCATTCAAATGGTTATCATCAGTCATGGTACTATTAAAGTTGATGTGGAAGTGACTATAACATTATGAAGACGAACCATTTTTTTTTTTATTAAAAGGACATTATATTACTAAATTTGGAAAGGTTTTATAATTTTGAACACTTTTGATAATAATATCCTTATAATAGAAATTAAACTTCGTTTTCATGATGTTATAGCACCTTCCATATCAACTTTATTAGTACTATGACTGATAATGACCATTTGAATGGTCGCAATATGACTCAATGTGAAGTAATGTACGAAATGTGCAGTTGATTCTGCTCAACTGCACATTCCGCTAGTGAACTTGTGGGGACGACTTTGAGATTTTTTCTCGTTGATCAATTTTTTTCACTCTAGATATTTTTCATTTTTTAGCTACATTTCCTACAATTCTGATGTCTTTAGATGATTTTCCAATCAATGATGAAGGTCTTGGGACTCAAAGCATTGTTGTTTGATTGAGAAAAGGTAATAGAGAAACAAATACCGAAATGAATGAAACCAAAGATGACTATCACCCTGAAAATACTGTTGAATACATGACTTTACGAATGGTCCTGCACTTCAGTAAATCAAACTTACATATGTGATGTTTGTTGTGAATGATTTCTTCTGTGGTGACTACATTGGCAACGGAATTTCTAGAACCCAGGAATGTCGAGAATATATCAATATGAAACATGGATACAGTCAATCATCACTGTTATATGTAAAGCTCAATATAGAAAGGTTTCGAGGATTTTTGGAAATGTTTTTAGAATTCCTTATTTTCTCAACAGGCTGAGACATGAGCTAATATTGGATGTATTTATTCAGTTACACAACAACGGAGCGAAATTTGAAAAACTTCGAAAGTAGTGCATGTGGTAAGAAGATCCCTGAGTTCTCGCAATTGGACGAAGTGTCCAATTTGGCCTACTCTGATCATATGAGTACTCACAGGACACAACAGGCTAGGCAGACACCCAACACTTATGGGAATAGAGGACACTCCATTTTCACGGCTAGTGAAAGGCGTACGGGAGGTTGAGATTTGAAATCTTTGGAGTCGACAAACTCCAACAGGAGGAGTTGATCATATTAGAGTGGACGGACATACTGGCCTTCATCAGAAGGTCAGGGAGATTCTTAAATGAAATGTAGGTGAAGGAAGCGTGGATATGTGGAGGGCATGCTACTGAAGCTTGACTATTACAGCCTCTCCACCTACTACTTCTACTGGTCTACTCTAAAATTCGATGAAACTACGTATGAGTTGGCGATCTGGCTCTATTCTATAGATATTTCCATCTACGATGCTCTTCTGAAATATCAACAATTGTTTGGCAGTCCCCGCGAGATCAACCCGACGAGTTGAGGCTTCGCACTCCTTCGTGGTCACTTTGGATACCTGCAGAACATCTCTTTCCAAAGACTCGCTCATCCAACAAACAGCGAGGCTCTGGAACACATTGCCAAGGGAGGTGTTCCCCGAGACATATAACCTCCAGAAATTCAAGGAGAACGCCAATACCTACCTCATTACCCTTGGTTATCACGATTAACATTACAGGATATCCCTTTTCGTGGAAACCAGAACATAAAAAAATGCAGTCAATTTTCGGAATCGAATGATGTATTTTCCTAAGTTTTGTGATTATATTTCAATCGCAGGATGCTATGAGGATAATCAAACTCAACTCACACACAGACCATGGGCCTTTTTGAGTAAAAAATATTTGAATCCTTCATTGAACTCCATAATAACAAAGTGGTTACACAGGACACACTGTATATAAGACACCCATATTACCAAAATCTTGGTTTTGCTGCTATACAACGAAGAGGGATGATTCATTAGGTCCACAAATAATTTCATTCCATATAGTTATGGTGAATATAAATTATTCATATATCTAAACAAACACTGTTGTCACATTGTCAACATTTCAAACTGTTATCAGCTTGCGTTGATACAGTTTGAGTACTTCATGGATTAATCATTGTATTACCGTTCAAGAAAATGACAGATTATTCTGGAAACTATATTAAAATTGATGTCTATATACCGTTGTAAATACAATCAGAAAAGAAACCGAGGAAGATTGCAGTTTATCAAAATCCACACCATGCATCCAGAATACCGGAGTATTCTTCACCGTAAATGACATTCCAATTAATCATCTGTCAACAAAATAAGGTCATATCCTACCTCCTATCACCTTGTCGAAACCAACAAATCTCGAAACATCTTCTGATACTGACCATGATATAAATTTCAAACACCTTACTTGGCACATCTCTCAACAAAGCTTGTTATTTCCTACCTTTATATAGCTGCCATTAACAGAAGAATATATATCAAAGTATACTTAACGTATTTCTCTACCTTCACAAATTCCTCAGATGATTTCACGGTATCGTGGTGTTAGAGATACATCGCGGCATATCATAAGATTTTTCGTGGATTGTTTCATATAAATCAAATTATTCTCTAGGTAATTGCTACTTATATGTTCACATAAAGCAATAGGAACTCTAAGAATTTTGAAAGGTCGTCATACCTCTGGTTTAATTGTGATATGTGATAACAGTCCATTCTCATGACGTCCAAGAGGTGAGAAGTAACTGGTGTTTATCAGTTATGGGCAAAGCAACCAGAAATACGCGGTGGAGGTATGGCAACTTTCATTGGATATGAATGAGTATCATCATTAACCATTTACCACACAGATTTTCCAGGATGACCCAGAATATGACGCTATTTGTCAATGAGAGTCCGAGTATTTTTTCCAATGAAATACATTGCATATGAAAGACTATTTTATGTTCACCTGCATATGATGAGTGATTTATGGAGGTTGAAAATTAGAGTTGTTTAAATATTGTCAATCAAGACGTCATAATGGGCGTGTAGACCTTAGAAGAACTTTTAACTCAAACCATATTTATAATTATCCTTTTTTACATAGAAAATGATTGACGACATAATTCGATCGAAAAATTAACTGGAATGTTTCATTTTTGGACATAAATAATAGAACCTTCTGAAAACGGACCCTCTTATGACGTAGAAACCTCATCTCGCCATAGTTAAAAGAAAATACCAAACGCCCGACGGAGACTGAGGCAACTGATATATTAATTCTTTCAACTGTGCATGATCTCGCGCTAATTCACTCTGTCAGAAATCATGTATCATTCATCTCTGTCTGGAAAAGTCTTGTTTCAGTATTAGGGTTTCGAAGTCACATCATCGCCCCGTTTTCAGAGGTCCGAAAAATCGGGGATTTCAATAATTTTTTATAAAACGTAGGGAGCTCACAGCAAGAAACGGTTTGCGGTGGTGAGCTAGTTTGGGTGAGTTCTATCGAATTATGAAATAAAATTTTTTTGTGATATAAGCCCATTGCCTGATGGGCACATTAGTTAGTCATCCACAACTGATATTATAATTACAACTGAGAAATAGACAAAATGTTCTAAGTGAGATTAACAGTTATTGTGAAGCAAACATTTATTTGGACAAATGTTCAAGAACAGAACAACGATGATAGATGACAAAAAAACTACTTTCATGGCTGATGCCACGAGAAATATTTCATCACATCCCGTCGAAATATATGGATCGAATCCTCTATAATCGAATTATGATAAAATTGTTTTCTTCCTTGATATCGATTGTTTTCAATACCAGCTTCACCTGTATGTATTTATGTGCTCGACTCCTTTGGACTCGATTTGGACCTACATTGAACAGAGATTGAATTGAAATTTGACAGGTGGATCAAAAAATTTTTGTTCTACGAAAAACAGAATGGCGACTAAAAAATAACGGACGAATTTAGTAATTATAATCCATTTCCGTTCAAAATTGGTATGTGGAGATTTTCGAGTTTGTAGACTATGATTCTTTCATCAAAATTTGTCAATTCAAGAGGGCGGATTCAATATGGCGAACGAATTTTCCAATTATGATCCGAAACTATTCAAAATTTGTTCCTGGAGCTTTTCAGAGGAGGAGATTATGATTCTTTTGTCAAAATTTGTAGATTCAAGATGGCGGATCCAATAAGGCACACGAATTTCCCAATTATGATCCGAATCTATTCAAAATTTGTTTATGGAAGTTTTCAGGAGATCCTTATTCGTTCGTCAAACATGTGAATTTATGATGGCGGTTGCAATATGCCAAACAACTTTTGTTATAATAATTCGAATCTATTTAAAATTCGTATCTTGGGGTTCTCGAGGTCAGAGATTATGACACTTTCGTTAAAATTTGAAAATTCAAGATGGCCGACCCAATATAGCGAACGAGTTTTGTAATTGAGATCCGATTATATTCAAACGTTGTATCTGGGGATTTTTGAGGTCGAATATTATGATTATTATGTCAAAATTTGAAACTCCAAGATGGCGGATCCAATATGGCGAACAAGCTTTGTGATAACGATCATCAGATTCTATTCAAAATTGGTATCTGGAGGTTTTCCTTCTATATATAGATAGCTGAACTAAGAGGAGGAAGGAAGTACAATGATGAAAGTTTGTTGATAATCATACAACATGGGATGTACTGATAACAAAGGGTCTAATATTCTCTATGTTGTGTATTTCTCAACACACTTCTATTCACTGAGAAAAACTGGTTAATTAAAACGTCTAGTTGGTATTTTTTTAGTACCGATAATTAAAAATATTTGGAATTTTATTAACAATGACAACGTATCCTTATTTCCTACAAATGACTTTTTTATTTTTCGCCAATTATTTGTCATCAATAAAAATACTATTTGTGACAGAATTATCACAGTGTTGTCTATTCAGTCAATTAAAATTTTATATTGGGGTTAAAAAACCTCATTCTGGGGTTACTAACAACAGCTGACTATTTGTCACAACTGATGACACATTTATCGTAAAAGGTTTATTATTATTCATAGCAGAAATTGTTTAGCCATAACTAATAATTTTAGTTGTACTGCGTCATTCGGGACCGCCTCGCGTCTCTTCGGGACCCACTGGCAAAAATTGCATCTTGCATCTGTTTGTCTTTCTGTTTCATCATTTGAACTTGTATCTTAATAGTGGATAGATCGCACGGTCGTCGAGCTTAGACAAAATGAATAAAATAATTGTCTAGTGTAGCCGGGAGCGTCGTGTTCTTGCTGGTTCACTGCTCTGTGTGTTTTCAAATCACTGTTTTGTGTTTTTTTGCACTTCGCGCTGAGCCATTTGGCATTTGGTTGACAAAATAATAATTCGCAGTTTACCATCGTTATCTGTGCGTCACTAGTTATCAGGTTTAGGTACCTATTCACAATTTTTGCTGAGCTGTGGCCTGTGGCACTTACAGTGTGTGGTGTATTCCTGTTCACGATTCTATTGGGAATTGGAAGGAAAATGGCATACAAACTGTTATTATTAGAATGGGGCCTTGATTTCAATTGATATAAAACTATTAAGTTGCCAGAATAACTAAATTATATTTCAAACGTTACTAAATCACTTTCAATAGTAACTAGATTCCATTTCAGTCACAATTAAATATTTGATTTGCAGCAACACACTCACTATTAACGTCAGAAGAAATGAGTAATTGCAACTGGGATAATTTGTTGTGATAACAACCATATATTGAAACAGTACTAACAATCTAATTGTCATAACTATGTATCTTGATTGTGGCAAATAAAATTTGGTATTATTCCTTAAAAAGGCTTATTATAAGTTACCACAACAACGTCGTAGATGACTCAACTAAACTTTTCATTTGAGGCAAATAGGCGTTTCCAGAAAAACAGAATTAGTTATGGCAACAACTAATGCTTGCTGTCCCCTATCGTACTAGAAAAATTTTCTGTAGGTACTAATTTTTTAGTAACGGCTACAAATTTTTTCCCTCAGTGTTATTTCAATTACTTCCTCATTTTTGGCTGTCTATGAAAGAATGTTTCTTCAGTTTTTGAACAACTATTTCCAGATATAGTACTCATGTTAACGCTTGACATCTACAGACTCGAACTTTTGGCTCTCATCGGTGTGAGGTAGTCACCAGCTAGCAGTCCTAGGACCACCAACTAAGCGAAGCCTTACCATGCAAACAAAAATCTGATCGGCTCAGGGACGCTTCGCGGCTTCCATATACTCCTTTGGCAAGACTAATTTTCCAATAGAGAAACCGTGTGCGTGATCAGCGACGTTGCCATACGCTTCGTATCGCGTTAACACCTTCTTCGACGGATTAACGTTTACAACTTGTGCCAGACTGGAGTAGATGGGGCAATGACGCTCATGAATAATTTTTCTATAGGAAAATTAGTCTTGCCAGGCGTGTATATGGCATCATGATGGAAGTAGCGACATCTGTTTCGCTAACACAGTAGCTTCGTCAGGTGATATACTGGTACGATGAACTACACTAACCTTGGCTTGCTTATATTCCTTCTTTCCCAACCTGGAGGATTAGTTACCTATGGACAAGTTCGATAAACAACAGTGGTTAACTATGGAGGTCTCATTGATCGTTAAGTACAATGTCAGAATTTTTGAGTTCGTTGATTTCTAATGATTAAAAATGATTGAGTTTCTTTCATTTATTTTCTACGTGTACAATTTCGAGATTATCATCAAAACTATGGTTTTCTTCTGATATGATTATGATTGACGTATGTTCAATTTGTTTTGTTCCTAAAAAAATACATCTTATGTTCATGAATGCGCTGATTAAACGTACGACCTGTCTGACCGATATATACCTTAGAACAAGATCCACAGTTGAGTTTGGATACCCCTGATTTTTCTAATTCAAAAGTTTTGTTTTTACTATTCTTGAAGATACTTCCCAAGGTGATATTTTTTCAATATGCTACTTTCAAGTCCTGTTTATGTAGAAATGAAGCTATTTTTTCAGTTGATGATCCGAAATAGGTTGAAGTTCTATAATTCTGATCATTATTCTCGATGGTAGGATAAACTCCTTGAATAGCTTGATTATGAAGTTTTCTAGAAAGAATACTGTCTATCAATTTCTCAGATTCGAAAATAAGTAAAATTAATGATAAACATGATTTTTCAATTTTTCATAAACCTTCTCACAGTGATATCACTATTCATAATAATTCAACACACCCTTATCAACATAAAATTGCAGCATAATAGTATATGATACACAGGCTAGTGAATGTCCCTCTTTCGACAGTAAATTCCGATAAAGAACTCAATGTCATTAAACAGATTGCCGTCAACAACAGATACTACGTTAATTTGATAGACAGTTTTCTTTCTAAAAAACTTCATAATAAAGCTATTCAAGAAATTTTTACATTTGCCACGGATTTACATCAAGTAATGGCCGAGTCAATAAAAATAAAGAAAAACTAAATTCCCATATCAGTCATGAAGGGTGGTGGCTGATTGCCCAAATGGCATTATTTCAACTACAAAATGGCCAAAATTATCGGAGTGAGAAGTAAAGTTTATGAGAAATAGGAACTCCAAGTCATGATGACGGCAAAAAAACAACTTGTAATACCACGCAGAATATCGAATAATATCCTTCTGAGATAGGCGCACCAAATCGTATAAACGAATACTGATGCAATTGTTCCTTTCCCTACTACCTTACACTGATGATGGTCAATAGCTCGAAACCGGTCTACTCTGGTAACTATCTGAAAACAATTGGCGTCAAGGAAAGAAACACTTCATTTTATGTATATACTGGGTGTCCGGAAATTAGGCGCAAAAAATCAAGGGGGTGATTCTATACATGATAAATTAAGAATTTCATTTTATATGTACGTGGGTCCGGAAATGCATAGTTTTCAACATACAGTGTGTAAAAACTTTAAAAAAACTCTCCTTGAAATTTGGCAGTGATATTCCTTGTCATGAGGGGCTGATATAGCGATAATTCAATCGGAAATATGAAAGAGTCAGTGGCGGCCCAGGGGGCAACCTACCGAATATTATTGTCAATAAAATGTGCGCCACTGATTTTTTTGCATTCTTCATCGTCATAACCTATTGATCAACTAAAAATACAAAATTTTGGTCTCTTGAATTGTTCTGAGAATTTGCTTCATTTCCATGGAAAAAAATAAATACCAATTTATTGCATGGATTTGTGTCAAAAAATTCCTTTAAAAATTGGGGTGGAAATAAATGCGTGATCAATGTCCATAGACATAGAATAAGTATGTAGATTCATATTCTTCAAATATTTCTTGATACATGTTTGACACACTCTACACTCTGTATATAGAGAACTATGTATTCTCGCTCCAGGGAGGCGCAGTTTTCGATAATACAAAGTGTGTCAAACATGTAATATGAAATATTTGATGAAAACGAATCTTCAGTCTTATTCTACGTCTATGGACATGGATCACACATTATATTTCACCCCTGTTTTTGAAGCTTTGTTTTGCACAAAGTTATACAATGAATTGGTATTTATTTTTTTCCACGGAAACGCAGCAAAATTGCAAAATAATTCAAAGGACCAAAATGTTCTTAGTTAATCATCAGAATATGACGATATAGAATTCGAAAAAATCAGTGGCGCACATTTTATTGACAATAATATTCAGTAGGGTGCCCCCGGGACGCCACTGGATTTCACAATTCAAATTCAATCATGGCTAGATCAGCTCCTCATGACAAAGAATATCATTGTCTAATTTAGAGAGAATCGGTGAAAGGATATTTGAGATATTAATAAATAACCGATTTTTTTTTTAAGTTCGACACACTGTATTTTGAAAACTATGCATTTCCGGACCCGAGTATATATGAAATAAATCTCATGTTTTCTCATGCAGAATCACCCCCTTGATTTTTTGCGCATAATTTCCGGACACCCGGTGTATATGAGAAATGATTGAAATCCTCCGAATATTTTGGTTGATTTATTACTTGAATATACTGTTCCGCCAGTATCATCAACTTCCAGCATTCCCGATTAGCCAAAAATATTCCACGCACGTTCCTTGAGTAATGTCATGTATATCCTCGCCCATTCGTTACACCTGGGCAGTGCTGGAATGCTGAATATTTGAGAAGATAAATACTCAGAGAAAACTAGTTCAGTCAATATCATCGCTAATTGATAGCAGAATCAGAATATCATTTGCTTAGTTAGGCGTGATATCCTTACAAGGAGAAACGGTGGATCGTTGTGAATCATTAGGTATGTCTCGGACAATGTTGAATTTTGTAGTTGTAAATCAATGGCCAGAAGAATTTTCGTCTTGGTTTGATATATTGCTTTTGGCCAGTGATGAATTGCTTCATTTCGTTGATATTTCAAGATCTTACTCGATACATTCATTTTCACCGACAAAATCAAATAGTATTACTTCTTATTTCCAGAAGTTGTAGATATAATCACAATAGACTCTTTCAACTATGTGATATAATGCGGAGGTGGATTGACATTTTCCAGAACTGTTTGACTTCAGTGAGTCTGATTAAATAATCAAGAATTGAACAACTACCATTTTTTCCACTTTTGGAGAGAGCAATAAATGATGATTAAAAAATGTTAATTGTCAGACAGTTCCTGTAATATTCCGATGTACTTTGATATCTGGCAACTATTTGTCTTCCACTCACTGAGTGGCAAAATTCAGCCTATTGAATGTGGCTGTGATTTCATTAGTAAATTTGAGAAGTGATAATGAAAAATATCTGGAAATTTAATGAGATTAGTAGCATAAGTGGAAAGATCAAGAATAAGAATTCAAAAAACCAATCAATACTATACCCTCATCTCAAGAAAATATCTGGTTTTTGATATTCATGGTCTACCTAAATATAGATTCTCAGTTATTGATTCAGGCTCTGAAGGTAGTTGACATTTTTATACGAATGAATCCAGATAGTATGAATTATTAAAATTGATGTTTATGTTAATGCAACCAATAATAGAAATGCTTGGTAATGTCTTACATAATGTACATCATCTTACTATTTATGCAAATGTATTGGAACATTGTCTGCGGACACACCTATAAAAGTCTGCAGCAAAACGAAATCGTTAGATCAAACCTTTTATATACTTTTCATGTGTTTCATATACCTATAACAAGTATTGATTTTGTCAGTCTTGATAAGTTATTGTTGCTCCAATTCAACATCGAAGATGAATATGATTTCTCATCTAGAGCGATAAACACTCTCTTCAAGATCTTCAAATGTCTTGTTAGAAACGATTTGAGATCTTCCAAGTGGAATATGAGTCTTGCATTGGAACAAGATATTTTCACTAAGATCAAGTTATTTATATTATCAGTTGAAGATATTTCATTTCCCACTTCGAAGGGTTATAACGATTCGAGATGAAAATCACAGATCTTGTTTCTGAGTCGTTTGATTTTGGACAAGTTACTCGAGTGTTTTGTTGGAATGAATGATCAAGACAATATGTTCCTGGATGTAAGAGATTGGGTCCTTCAATTGCATATGGCATTTTTGACATGAATAAGTCAACTCTTCACCAAAAGATAATAGTTTCAAACGAGTGCAGTATCTTCTTTCAATCACACAAATCCATTTTCTTGAAATCAGATTGCTTCGTACAAGAATTTTCCATTCGGAGAAAGCAATCTAAAATTGTCTCTAATCAATCGGCTCGCTTGCTTGGTTGCTTGAAATTTCGTGATATGATTTTGCTCAACATAAACAGTATATTTCTTCATTCAAGAAAACCACAACTAAAAGTGAAATGAATTCCGATTTATATTGGTTCAAGAAAATCTGTTCTGGTCTAAGACTTGCAGTGACATATATACAGCCATAGGGAACAACTAAACGCCTTCGCCCATTTGACTCCTCAGTCGTTAGCCGCCATTCGTCATTTCCGATATTGTTTTTTCTGAAGATGGTACAGAACACCTCTGATTTTCAATGGTGAAATGTTCTAAAGTCATGGATAATAGTGGTGTGGTATCATCTCCAAAGCAATGTGGCATTCCATATTTGAGGACAATCTGAGGGGGTGAAAACTCTGTAAATTTTCGTAGCATAGTTTTACCTTGTGAGGAGCTTTCCCTTCTCATTTTATTGAAAACATGCTGAGAATCTTGATATCAATCATACCTGGAACCATAACTACACATCACTGTCAATGCATATGGTTATGTTTGTACATTAGTAATTTACGTGACAAGTCCGGAAAATACTGTTTTTTCGGACGAGTAGACAAGATTTTAGGCCGAGCCGTAGGCGAGTCCTGGAAGTCTGCGAGTCCAAAAGAAATATTTTTGGACGTGTTGCGTACACAAATTTTTTGGCAACCATAATATGTAGAATAACAATTCAATGAGACACATTTCCATATATTTTTTTGTGGAATACATTTCCTTCTCCATTTATTCTTATTTGTATCAAATACTGAAATTTGAACAGAATACCTATACCTACTAACTGCTACATTGGAAATTTCGTATGGACATTCTCAAACTCACTATCGCTGCTGCTTCCGATAGTTCATTGCGATAATTGCAACCAAACTTTCGAAAATCCAAATTTCAACTAATTTCATGTCAAATAACTGATGTCAGCCGATATTTCGCTGCTATGGTAATTCATCATCTGCATTTAACAAAACCTTATCTACCAAGATTTTCATAGTTACAGTGACAACAACGACACTGAGAGAAATTATCTGTTGTAAATACCTGAAGATCACTATACCATACCAAGCGTTGTGGTTAAATAGGCGCCAGTCACTAAATTCATCAAATATAACCACTACAAAATAGTATGATTGAGGCAATATGACATACTGAAGCACCAGTTGTTAGGGACCCTACCTGTACGGTTCATATTCACCACTACAAATGAGTGAATAATACTTTACAGCTCGTCTGTTCGTATTTACTTACCACTATAAACAATCAATGTATTCTCCCCTTATTTGATCATAATTATTATCACTACAAACTATTGATTTCTACTTGAGGATTCGTTCATTTTTGTCTGTTCAATTTTGTCTGTCCAAACTCTGAATCAATATTTTTCTACCGCCGTAAAGGACATACTTATCTGGAGAAAATTATCGCTTGTAATACAACAAGTGAGGTACGTAGTTTTTGAAAGGTATCAGAAAGCAGATGATATTTTATCATTGCTCATGTAAGATGGAAGTAGAGGCCATGGCACCATATCATGAGCATATTTTTATATTGAAACTATCATTGGGCACCAATGATGTGTATACGACGCTATGAAAGTTCAGAGAACTGGAGATTTTTCGTACAAACTACGTACTTAGCCCGTACCTAGTTTATTGGCAAAAATAAAGACAGTAGAGTGAGCTAGGTACGTAGTTTATGGAAAAAGAAATCAAGACAGTCGAGTGTGCTTTTTTTACTTTCTTTTATTTTTTGTTTCGTTTTCTATTGGCAAGTGATTATCTAGGAACTTGTAAATTTTTTAGTTTTTTCATCGCATCTCCCGAACTATTGAATTCAGAAAAAAATGTTATGAGGATTTTTTGTGGATTTTATCAAAAGGAATAATTTTGGTTCTATAACATTTTCAGATATTTTCAGTTGTTTTCGAGATATTTGGAATTATCTGAGAATAAAATTTTCAACACTTTTGTTCCATCTTCCAATCAACAAAATGAAAAAATATTCCATGCCTCAGTGGAGGTAGATGAGCTTCATCTATCGATAATCTATGTTTTTCAATATATCTTCATAGTACCCTATGGGTCGTTAAAATTTTTTTTTTCATATTTTTCACTTTATTTCCTGTACTATTGGGTTTACAGAAGAAATTATGGAAAATGATTTGTAGGGAATGTTCCAGTGGATAACATTGCACTCTTGATAATTTTCGATTTTTTCATTTGTTTTCGATATATATTGAATTAAAAGGATTTCAAATTTTGATGTTTGGGTTTTCATTTGTTTTTCCAGTTTCCGATGGATGCACGAAAAAATGATTGAATGATAATTTGTTGCGTCATCAAAGAGGCATACGGTGCATTTCTCAAATTTGGATTTAGTCTATTTGTTCACGAGATATGTCGTTTTAAAGCGAACCGTGTTTTTCGGAAAATCTCCTTGAAAAACCCACTTGGAATTTTCCGACCCTGCTCAATTTCAATAGGCTTCGTCTCTTCCTGATAGAGGTTTTTTTCACAAAAAATGAAATCGATCGGACCACTTTTGCGATTTGTAGAGTGATTACAAGGAACTTCCGGTGAAAAATCGAAAAAACCCGGAAAAACCACCTTAGAGTTTTCCGATTTCCTTCATATTTTAATGACATAATATTGTTTTGAGTACAATAAGATGGCAAAATTTCAAGTCGATATGTCAAAGGGTTCCGGAGATATATCGATTTATGATTAACACAGAGTACAGACAGACAGACAGACAGACCACACACAAAAACCAAAGTTGCTCAAAATTCGATGGGGATCATTTTCTCCAAAGCAACTATACCTCTATCTCGCTTAGTTTCCGAGATAGCATTTTTGGCACGGCCGTAGTATACTCCACTATGTATAGCGTCGTATAACAAGTGGGGTACGTAGTTTTTGAAAGGTATCAGATTAGTATTGATGTAGTTTTCATTAGGTATTAGATTAGTATAGAGGTCAGATAATTTATACGACGCTATAAAAGCAGATGATATTTTATCATTGCTCATGTAAGATGGAAGTAGAGGCCATGGCACCATATCATGAGCATATTTTTATATTGAAACTATCATTGGGCACCAAAGATCTATATACGACGCTATGAAAGTTCAGAGAACTGGAGATTCTTTCCACAAACTACGTACTTAGCCCACTCGACTGTCTTGGTTTTTCTAGACGGTCGAGTGAGCTAGGTACGTAGTTTATGAGAAAAAAAATCAAGACAGTCGAGTGTGCTTTTTTTACTTCCTTTTGTTTTTTGTTTTGTTTTCTATTGGCAAGTGATTAGGAACTTGTAAATTTTTTAGTTTTTCCATCGTATCTCCCGAACTATTGAATTCAGAGAAAAATGTTATATGGATTTTTTGTAGATTCTATCAAAAGGAATAATTTTGGTTCCATAACATTTTCAGATATATTCAGTTGTTTTCGAGATATTTTGAATTATATGAGAATAAAATTTTCAACACTTTTGTTCCATCTTCCAATCAACGAAAGAAAAAAATATTTCATGGTTCAGTTGATGTCGATGAGATTCATCTATCGATAATCTTTGTTTTTCAATATATCTTCATGGTACCCTATGGGTCGTTCAATTTTTTTTTTTCATATTTTTCACTTTATTTCCTGTACTATTGGGTTTACAGAAAAAATTATGGAGAATGATTTGTAGGGAATGTTCCAGTGGATAACATTGCACTCTTGATAATTTTCGATTTTTCCATTTGTTTTCGATATATATTGAATTAAAAGGATTTCAAATTTTGATGTTTGGGTTTTCATTTGTTTTTCCAGTTTCCGATGGATGCACGAAAAAATGATTGAATGATAATTTGTTGCGTCATCAAAGAGGCATACGGTGCATTTCTCAAATTTGGATTTAGTCTATTTGTTCACGAGATATGTCGTTTTAAAGCGAACCGTGTTTTTCGGAAAATCTCCTTGAAAAACCCACTTGGAATTTTCCGACCCTGCTCAATTTCAATAGGCTTCGTCTCTTCCTGATAGAGGTTTTTTTCACAAAAAATGAAATCGATCGGACCACTTTTGCGATTTGTAGAGTGCTTACAAGGAACTTCCGGTGAAAAATCGAAAAAACCCGGAAAAACCACCTTAGAGTTTTCCGATTTCCTTCATATTTTAATGACATAATATTGTTTTGAGTACAATAAGATGGCAAAATTTCAAGTCGATATGTCAAAGGGTTCCGGAGATATATCGATTTATGATTAACACAGAGTACAGACAGACAGACAGACAGACCACACACAAAAACCAAAGTTGCTCAAAATTCGATGGGGATCATTTTCTCCAAAGCAACTATACCTCTATCTCGCTTAGTTTCCGAGATAGCATTTTTGGCACGGCCGTAGTATACTCCACTATGTATAGCGTCGTATAACAAGTATTTTTAGTATATTTAGGCAACCACACTCGCGCTATGCGCTCGTGTGGTTTCCAAGCAACACAATTTGTTTCTCAAAATCGAAGGAATTTGTGTTTCGATAATCATCAATTACACGTGTTGTATTTGTCAAGATTATTTCATGAATGAAAAATAAACCATTTTCACTACCTATTCATTGTAAATATTTATATTGAATGTACAGTTATTGCAATTATTTATTTTGACATAGTGACATTCATCATTACTGCTACTAAATGCAACCGTCGTGGATATATCCATATTATCTTCTTTTCTGAGGTTTGATATTATATCAGCATGATGTTCTTTGCTCAGTTGTAAATATGGTTTCAATGACATTGAACTACTGATGTGCCCAGTAACTTTTATTATCTGTTGTTCCCCAATTCCAGAACTTGCCAATTGACTCACAGCTGTAGATCTGTTTGAATGGTTTGATATTTTCACGTCTTTTGTATCTGAACCGATCTTTTCAGCTGACAATTTGGTCCATTTACTTATTTCATTTATACCCATTGGCATATTTTTAAACCAAGGACTTTTATGATCTTCATTCCAATTACCATTAACTGTCAAAAATAGTCGATCAGTTTTAATGTTCTCTCCCCTTTTTGACATCAATTTCTTGAATAAACGAACTGGACAATTTTCTTGATTTTCTTTATTTGACACAAGCCATTCACTTTCTGCAATATTTTTTGATCCACCTTGTGCGGTTTTCGCGAATATAGGGTTATATTCCAGTCTTCCAGTTGGTGTTCCCTTGTTATTTATTTCTTCCTTGAAATAATGAATCAAACATTGGCATGCTTCACCGCCCCCCCAAGCTAATTCCACTGCTATAATATGATACAGTTTCCTTTGTAATCCATTTGGAGTATTTTCATCCCAACTTTGGATAATTTGTGTCAAATTTCCGATGTAAATGAAACACGACATGACTTTTTTCGTTTTTCCGGAATATTTTGTAGTTGTTTTCTTTTAGTATTTTTGGCATTTCTAGCAACTTCAAATGTTATATATCTTTGGATGGATCAAATTTTCGATCGTATTCATGATAGTATTTTTCTTGGAGTAATTTAGCTGTATTATTCCAAATAGTTTTCACTACCATGTCCTTATACTCACTGCCATCGGTTTTCCGCATATTAAATGCTCATTCTGTGAGAATATTGGAAGTTTTTCATCAGATGTATTTTCGTTTAGCTGATGAATTCGCTGTTCACAAAATTCTGTGAATTGTTTCCAAACATACTTTTTGGATCGCACGGTATTTTGAGGCGCTAAGTCTTCGACTTCATTTCTTATTTCTTCTACACTATATTCACCGAAACGATTTTCACTGTCCATTTTCAAGCTATGCACCACACCTGGTAACGATATTTATCAACATATAAACAGTTTTGTTTTCTTTGATTCCTTCACAACTGGCCACAGCCTTCTCAATTGAGTTTTCCGCAATCGTGATCCCACATTCACTCTTCCTCTTCACTCGCGATCGAAGGTACTAGGAATGTTATGCAACTAACAATACATTAAAGCGTTGAATGGATAAAGCAGCGTACATCATAGGGAGTGAGAAGAGAGAGATGTAGAGATGTCACGTCAGTCGTGGTTGAAAAATTATCCCTATTTTAGGTTATATCATGCGAATCATGCTCAATCAATAATTATTTGGAATTGTCTTATAATAATTGTGAGGACAATTCAAATTGTGACAGTGCCTATTGGGTTTTGAATAGATGTGTAATGTTTTTATTCCCTGAACACGAATATATTATGACAGGATTTATATCCTGCTGTCATGCTACAAAAACTCAAACAGTAAGTAGCCAATCAGGTGCCGAAATACAAAATCGATAACATAGTGTTTTCGATTATCAATACAGCTGTTACAACCAATCAAAAGCGTGAATTTTCAGATGAATGAAATAATCACAGAATCTCAATGATTTGCAAGTATGTTATGATAATCAGGTGAGTAGTAGAGAAAGTTATTATCTGATGAGTATATGAATGAAGTTGGGAATGAGAGAAACATCGAGTTATTGTGTGAATTTGATTTTTGTGTGCAACAAAATTGAGATTTTTCCGTTCTCCTCAATAACGCGTGCAACATCCAACTGTCATTTCAGTATCAAGATGAAACGAATAGGTGTTTAACTTACTGTCTTCGAGTTACCACTATCAGGCACAGTTCACACTTCACAGTACCACAGTTTGTAGGTAAGTAGGTACTCATACTATACGCATGCACTGCAAATGAAAACTCCATGGGCCAATGAAATTTATTTCATTCATAATTCACCAGAAAAATGCAACGAAAGATGAACTATGAACTGATGAAACGACTACGCCAACGCCAAGCCAACTGCATTGAAAAAAAACGAACGTCGACGATCGGCTTAGTGATTTCGGCATATTACTCTCTGGTGTGGTAGATTTGTACATCACATATAGTGAACCTTTTATTATTACTGTATGCACTAATACGTAGTGGTAAATAAAAATATCAGGGGAGTACCATTCAACACAATCCTAATATCACTACATAAGAGATTTTTATCAATTACTGAATATGGAACATGTTATTTGATGTTGTGGTGAATGATAATTTGAACTATTAATATTCGGAGGTGGTATGCGATAGGTTTGTTTAAGTTTTGATCACTCAAATAGGTGAAATCACGAATATGGGTTGTAATTGATGAAACTAATTCGAAACCACCATCACATTTAGTTATACAAATTTTTATTTATTATCTCAGTGGATATGGTACTTCCCGGCCCGATGGTCCGGAAAAAAAAATCCTACTGTCTCGAAGAAAAAATAGTTTTGTGGGTGCAACAAAACTTCTTTCCGTGGAATCCCTATGTTAAAAATAGCAACCATCCTTCCGTTCTCCACCGATCGACTATTTCCTCTTTTGCCAGCAACTGTAAAACCTCTGCACCTGTCCAACCGATCATCGAAGTCTCCGTAGAAATCGACCAAAATAACGCTCCAGCGAAAGAACTCTCGAGCGTGTCTTAGCACCTGAGACTCGAGTGGGGACCTGGTGGGGACTAGCTAGAATGTAGGTCTTTGGGTCCCCATCTTGGTGGGTGGTTTCAGTCAGACTGCAACGGTCATCGAGCAGTGCAGAAGGACTTCCGACTCAGGAAGGTCGTTGGACGGTTGGCGCTCAGCACCATCTTCACCGAAACTGCGAACGGTCCTGAAGCGCTTGCCGGTACCCAGTTTTTGTCAGTTGTTAGTGAGAAGCAAACGTTCGGCTGTGCCAAATTGAAATGAAATTTATTGCCTTCGGAGATCGTTATGGACGTTTATAGCCGGGTTTTGAAAAGTCGCAGGCCTTATTTGGACGGGAGTAATTGCCTGTGATGATGGAAAAAACGCAAGAGTGGTTCAATTTCCATCGACTAATTGGATGTTTCTTCTGCGCGAATTAGTGTAAATGACCTTCGGTGATTCTCCGTACATTGCCACTTGCCGGTACCTACGATTATTTAGTGAAAATTTAGGAAACTGTTTGTGAAGCAATCCGGAACTGCACTGTGAAGTGTTTTTGAACAGACATTTGTACTTCATGAGTTCTAGAAAAAGGAGTTCTTTGGCAATATCCACAATAACATTGTAACGTGATTGTGTTAGTGACAGTTTAAATCGTTAATGTTGCTGCTTCTTCTATTGGCAGGAAATTGGATATCTCTTGTTAGGTGAGTTTTTGTCATTTGCGAATTACTCACTTCAGGATGTCACTGGAATATAGTGGGCACAGAGATACGCTATGATTCATACTTATATACAGGATGTCCCATAAGTGATAGATCAAAAGAAGTGGGGTGGTGGGGAGGGGCATTTGCAATCGAACTAACGTTATACGTGATTATCAAATTGGTGATAGTTTAAAAGTTATTAAAGTTTTTTTTAAAACGCGGGCCTTTTGAAAAAAAAGGCAAAAAGGCTGTTATACCATTTCAGAATCTGAATTAAATGGGCAACTTCTGCTCATAATTGGTTATCTTTGTGTAGTATAGTTTCCAAATCTGCCAGCGGCAATCAAAAATCAACTTAAATATTTCATTCAATGACATAACTCAGGAAGAACAACATTTTTATCAGGTAATTACTCGGGTAATTGATAAGAAGTAACGCATGTCATGAAATTATTTCTAGGAAAAGGTGCATCCATGGTAATGAAATAGGTTGCAGAAAAAATCAGATATGCTACGAATTTTATGGTATTTATATTTGTTTTTCTAGAAATGGAGAAAAATTCATAGCTTTCGAACCATCAACAATTGAATTATCACGAAGGCGGTTGGTTTGAATGAATCCCCTTACCACCCAACTCCATGTGATCTATGACTTATGGGACACCCTGTATGTATAAAAAAATTTTAGGAATGGAGTTATCCGGGTATTTTTCAATTTATCATAACACAATATAGCAGTATATAAAGTGTTATTTCTGCCGAATTCAGGTATTGTAATTGAACATTATTTTTGTATCTTCTGGAATCTACTTCTGTAGATTATATCACAATGAAGATGTGTGATGGATACTCGAATAATTCAACGAAATATTCAGTAAATTATGATTTGTTGCAGCTTTACTTGACAGTAAGCATCTGCATGTTAGGCAAAATCTTTTGAATATATTGTCGACATCAATAGAAATAATTTTTTCACTAGGTTATGAATATGATGATTAGCTATCTGGTTTCTAGTAGTTGACCTTTTGCATTTTTTGGGATTTCTGGGATTTTCTCGCCTCGTTTGAATGAATGAAAATATAAATATTATTTCAATATATTTGTAGTCGAGACAAATCATAAGACTTGTCCTCGGACTTGTCCAATCAAAGATAATTATGTAACTGCACTCGGAATGTTTCTATTAGACACATAGAAGGATAATTCAATCGATAGTAACACCCTATAGTCGAAGGAGAAATATGTTTGGAATTAAAGGTCTATTCAAAAACATAGGTATGAGAATTCAACAGGTCAGAACGAGTGCAATTATGTATGTCAGATGAACATAGCAGAGGAACATAATTCATTCTGAGAAAATATTTTATGTGTCACTAATAGATGAATCAATTCAGTCACATTTTAATCAAAAAATTATTTTTTCAAAATGGAACTCCTATGGGCCACCTGCATGTATCTCTATGACATCATTTTGGAATTTCGGTGCAGTAACCAATTGAATACATTCGAAAATCAACAGTTAGTTCATGAATTCCCTTGTAGTTCGAATAATTAATTTTTTTTCTCGCAGAAATCACATATGACATTCAGATTGCACTTGTTTTGACCTGTTGAAGTCGAATATATGTAAAAAAAACAGGGTGAAATAATTACCTTTACATCGGTCCGTGCGTCTCATTTTGAAAATGTCACCAATACATGTCAGTTTCAAACCTTGGTTGTCACTTTTCGTTTTGTTTTCACGAATTGATCTGATATTATCCCTCATGCGTCTTGAATTATTTACTGTGAGCTGTGAACAAATATCTACTACAATCTACAATATCAAAGGGGAGCCATATATCTCTTTCATGCACACGAAATTTCAATGACTGTCCTCGAACAAGTGAAGCTAATCATATTGTTATTGTAAATTTGATAATAAAATGGTTTTTGAAAAAGTGGCAGTCGCATTGATTTATGAAAAGATGGTACACGAAGAGTATATATTCTCTCATTTTCAAATATCAATGTTGAATTTCAATGAAAACAGATTAACAATGAGTAATGGTCGAGACGATTGGTTGGAGCAAGAAACATTTCTTTATTGTATGTAGTTGTTCAGAACTTTGAAGTTCATTCGTGAGGAAATCTCAGTTTGGAAGGAAGAAAGTAGGTACCCTTGATTTTTCATCAAGAAACATATTTATCTGTTCAAAATATAGCGCCTCGTATGTGGAAAATACAACATGAATTCAAACTGATTGAGGAAAAAATCATGAATGAATGCAAATTGGTTGTGAGAATTGCAATACAAATATACATTTTCGTTTCTGAATACCTCTTTTTTACGTATCTGTGATGAATTTCAAATTTTTAAATTATGTTCCAATTTTGTATCCATTCAAGTAGGACAAAATATTGAATAACAGGTAAATGCATCGAAATCAGATCAAAAATGGTCTGGCATTGCTTTCAAAGCCTGCTAACCCGGGCTAACCACAACAAGGTAACTCTTCCATGGGTGCCAGAGCATAAGGGAATTGAAGGCAATGAAGCAGCCGAGGAAGCAGCTGACGCTCCTGCCAGGCAAGGGTCTGCGACGTTGTTTATGGGACCGGAACCTGTGTTAGGTATCCCCAAAACCTCAATACGCGGCTGGCTGGCAAGGTGGATGCGAGAAAGACATCAGGCATACTGGAACAATGTCCCAGGACAAAGACACAGTAAACTGATGGTTGGAACACTTTCCAAAACAGTGACTAACGACATTCTGAGCCTAAACAGAAGTCAGATCAAACAAGTGACGGGACTAATAACAGGTCACTGCCCCTTGAGGAAACATATGCATCAAATGGGCATCTATACAGACGAACCCATATGCAGACTATGCAATGAGGAGGAGGAAACTGCCACCCATGTAATATTGGAGTGCGAAGCACTAGCGCGTTGGAGATACAACCTTCTGGGAGCAGGAAACTCTCAAGGCATTTTCAAAGAATGATTTGGTGATGAGGCTGCTGAACCTCATCAAGGTAGCGAACCTGTTCACCTAAGTCAACAGCATGATCAGGAATAAAATAGGCCCAAAGGCTGCAGTGTTTTGGGCTTCGAACCCTGACTGATCATTCTGCTAATAATCAATCAATCAATCAATCAAATGCATCGATATTTCTTACCTCTTTAACAGACTTGTCATCATCTTAGGAAAAAACTATACAGTCGAAAGTTGAAACCGAAATGTTGCATAAGACATCATCACACATTGAATTTCAAGGAATCATCTCGAAAAATGTACGCTTCTACTAAACGAAAGAGGCATTGAAGTTACTAGCACTTCTGACTTTGCCGTATGCAAACGTTCAGGTTCTGATTTTCACCTATGGTTAATGATTCACTGAAATTTCCAGCCAATTCCAGAAGTATCATTTCACTATCGGAAACACCCTGTGTAGATCTAAATGATTCCAAAGGATGATTCCATCATTTTAATCACTGTATCCCCATGGTGGAGATAGATTAGTGATATCAGCTGCCTTAATAACGATGAGTATTCAGAGAAAAATATCGTTTCTCTATCTCATCAGATCCAATATCAATCGTAGCTGATACGGGAGTTTGAATTTCACTTTATTCATTACCTACTAGAAAACCTTTAATGATGTGGCCAATATATGACCAATAAAATACCAAGGAAGGCAAAGCCAACAGTTGTGCATTTCACATCGGTCATCAAAACAAGTTTATAACGCGAAAATTTTATTGAATTTTACCGTACGTGGAATGCAATGGGTCATTAGCAAAGATTCTCTATTTCATAATACTCCTAGAAGATATTTCTCAACGAAATTTGTCCCATGAAACAAGATGTCCAGCAACCGATACATCACACTTTCATGAAAATTCAATATAACAAGTAGAGGAGGTAAGAGTAAGTGTATAGGAATTTGTTTGGAACTCCTGGAAGTCATATATAGGTTCCTGGGAAAACGTGGCAAAGTGATTCAAAGCTTCGCCGTTTTATAGACAAACAAATTTAAAAAAAAAAAGGAATCACATAACAATGCCTCCACTATACGTAATATGAAAAAACCTCGGAAAAAACTGTTTCGAGTCTGCTGAATCTAACGAAAGTAACAAGATGCAATATAGTAAGTGTTCTTCAGAATTTGAAATTTGTAATCATCGTCAATTTTTTCTTTCGCCAATTTTCTGGACCTGAAATTGTTGACATCGAATGCAAGATCACATGATCCAGATTCGATATCACTCAATATTATTCCTATTGGTCCATACAAGCATCGGATTGGGCTACAACGATACATAATGGGTCGTATGCTAAATCACCAGAGCTCAATCCATTGCGCCATTCTCATTTGGGATCTCAAGAGCAAACTTTTTGTCACTAATAATCGTTATGAGCGACACCAACAGTACGTATTCAAGAAATATGGTTTGAAAGAAATTGGGAAAGATTCGATTGAAGGAATATATGAATTGGATTTCCTTAATAAATAATGATATGCCTCGTGATATGCTCATGTTTCACATTTAATCTACAACATAACAAGGAATATGCTGATTCTTCTAGATTAGTTATAGGATGTATGTATTCTTTTTATTTACATAAGTTTTTTCGAAAAATGTGAACAATATGCAATGCAAGTCAGTTCGGATCTACTCTCAGAATGTATATATATATATAATAATGTAAATACAGGGGAACGTTAGGATTTCGTAATGAACAAAATAGAGCCTACTTGACTCTCTATAGGAGGCAAGTTGAACATAGTGCGAATTATTCGATTTTGAGCAATGAATATTCTGTCACTATTAGCACAATGTCCCCAGAGCACCACATTATATGACATATATACACTATAGTACACTGTTAACAATGACTCTATTGGCATAGATGACTTTATTCGTGAGATTGCGAATCTAGATTCATTGAGCTTTTTGCTAACTGTGTCGGTTTGGTAAGTCCATCTCAAATGCTGGTCAACATAGATACCCAAAAATTTCGTACAAGATTCAGAAACAACCGTCTCACCATCCAAATTGAGTTGAAAGACGTTCAAGCTAGCATGAAATTTGAAATATATGCATTCTGTTTGGGTAATGTTCGAAATCAAACCGTTCTGATCACACCAGCTATTGAAGCTATTCATGATCAATTTGGTTGACTCAGCAAGCTCCACGAAGTTGCCTGCTGTCACATCTTATGAAGTGTCATCTGCAAATAGTGCTAACATCTCAGCATCAATATGCTCAGGCATATCGTTGATAAATAATTAAAATAATAGCGGCCCCAGCACTGATCCCTGTGGAACACCAATGCTCAGTGTCTGTTTTCTGGAATAATGGTTCTCGACTTTTACAAACATCTGTCTATGATCAATCACTAACCCAATCAAAAAAAAATCCCTCTGAATCCCAAGTTGTATGATTTACTGCGAATGAAACTGAAGTTCATGGAATCAAATGTTCGAGAAAGGTAAAACAAATCCAGCCACATGTTTCCCTTTGTCTAGACTGGAATATATGAATTCAATTAAGCTGCATGCTGCTGTTTGAGTTGATTTTCCACTACGAAATCCATGTTGGCATTCTGTGAGTATCTTATATTTGGATAAAAAGTTGTAAATTACATTGTACACTATCGTCTCAATGACTTTAGAGAATACACTCAAAATAGAAATTGGTCTATAGTTGACGATGTTTACCGATCTTCTCAAGGATTGAATATATATGATTATCGTTCCAACAAATGAATATCTTACAACTTCAGATTTTCTGCTGAGGAGACAACTGACGACATTCTTAGTGCATCATTGAAAAACTAGATTCGACACAAGTACAATAGTTGATTATTGTATGAAACTCAGACCAATTGCTTTCCAAATTCACGTTGGAATGCAAATCTGGAAACTATAATAAATACACAAATCAAATGTTCTCTAAATCTTGAGAGAATATTTAGTCATCTGTACTTGACCTACCCAAATAATGACTGAAACGGTGCTGTATGCTATCGAATATAATCGTATATAAAAATTTCTGACACACCTCCTCGAAGTTCGATCAAAGAAATATTGGAGAAAATCAAACGATCATTCCTATAAGCAGAAACCCATCATGGTCACGGAACTCTATTCACGTCGCTCAATCCTTTGGAAAAACCAAAATCTATCCACGCCCAAAAGTATATTGTCTAGAGAGAACGCCCATTTGTTTGTATAACAAATATACATAATAATATACCTATCGATATTAAGCAACCTATTACTGTTTTTAATTATGAGTTATAGGTGTTATCTTCAGCCTCAAACAAGTCCACAAATTTCACCATGCAATGTGAAATTGAGGTGTTCCTATTTTTTGAAAGCATCTTTCAGTCATCACTGGCTCGGCATAGGTCAAGTTTTATGAGAGTTCAATTTTACATGTTCTTATTGAATTAAACTGATAACATCAAAATTTGAAATTTCAGATTTGAATATTCGAAGGTAGATAAATACATGATGTTTCATGTGTTTTCATCTTGACTGCATATCGGTGTGATACTAGAGTCAGTTTATTATTTATTCCGTCCATGATATCATGCAAGTTTGTGAAGTTTGCAGTGATCTTGTCTGAGTTAGGCATGGATGAGTCTGATATTTTCCATTCGAACCTACTCCACTAGCTTTCGCTTGAAGCATTGAAATCTGCTCAGGTATTGTTTTGATCTTCAGACATGGGGACTGAAGAGATGTGGAAGACAATTTATGAATATTCGGATGAACATGAAAATCTACATATTTGGAAATGATGGAAACGTGAGAAATTTTCCTCAATGATAGGATTTTTTATAGAAATTTATTAATTATTTTCGCGTACATTTTGGACCTACATGAAGCAAATAATGAGCAAGCTTCATATTGTGACACTATACACTTTCTTAACACTCACCAAACTGAATTTCCCTCGGATTTTTCAATGCCTCAACACCTGTTTCGCAAATTATGTATGCATCTTCAGGAGGAGATTGAAATTAATCATCCAATTCTAGAATGCTGCTCATATACTATAGATTTTCAGTCTCAATCTCAATCTGAAGATGATATACAGGGTGTTTCTGGAATTAGGGCAATAAATGACATGGATGATAGAAGACAAAAAAGGACAATGAAATTGAATGATACGTTTTTGTCGAAATAGAAATATTTTGGAAGTAATTGAGCTACAAAGTTTTACTGGAACTTATCCTCTGTAAATCATTGATCAGAGGTTGATAGCCTCGTTATTGATAGTCGAAGCCAAGCGTTTGCTTCCGGCGAGATTATAAGCACCGGTAGTATCAAAGACTTCTTCAATGTTCCGGACGCCCAATAATACTTAGTTTAAAGTCGTAGTATGGTGAAACCTCACTTTTTTTTCAATTTTCAGATAATGTTTTCTGTGATTTATCGTGTCATTACATAGAATACCTTATTTTATTCATTCTCTATATCTTGATGGATACATTATAAACCTTTTCATCTATTTATAAGTTATTTATATGTATATAACATTCCTATATCATTGAATATAGTACATCATAATTAAACTTGATAATTGTCAATAATTCTCACTACTTGGCTTTACATATTATATAAACAATATGCAAATTTTGTTACATATTTTTTGCGGGCAAAGAAAATCATTAATTTCACATATTTTCTGAGCACGCAAGGTCATCAAGAAATAGTTGACAAAAATTTGAGTTTTTCATAACGATGCGTTGAATGAAAACCTTCAAGCTGGCATTCAAGGAGTGCTTCAAATTAATTATTAATAATTAATTCGTATCAATGGTTGTTATACAACTGCTATTCAGATTGTTTCTTGAATACCATTTTATAATTCTCATTCATTTCAATGAGACCGAATATTTTGGTAATTGTGATATACAGGGTAACTATTTCTCAATATACAAGCGTAAGAACTTAGTATAAACTGTAAAGATCATGATGAATAATAAATCAAAATGCAGAGTTTCTCATCTCTTGGAATTGTAAAAAATGATGACTAGGTACTTGTTTACACTTATCTGAAAGTAAGCCATGAACAAGTTTTTTGTCGACTTATCCGTTGTCAATCAAGTCAATCATTTCATCATAAATATATAGTTATGAACGTCACAAGGCCGATATGTATGTCGAATAACGGATGAGGTTGAATATTGGTATCCGAAGCGCAGCCGAGGATTAAAACAATCAACAAACAATGTTAAGGGACGGAGGCTGTTAGGATCAACTCTTCAATTGTCATCTGAATACCGTTAAATCAAAATAAAAGTATGGGATTACAAAAAACCAATAACTCCACCTGATGGCGATTCAGGTTGTCAAGCATTTTTTAAATACCCCTTATCACGAGCCATATCTGACTAAATTAACATTTGTCGGCTGATATTTTGAAGGAAATTCCACCATACAGGGTGATTCATTGGGAAAAAACCAATATTGCATCCGGGTCTATCGTTCTTCAGGACACAGATATAGGGTGATTTATACATTTTGCCTTTTTATTCAATCAATCATAACTTATGAACCACCCTATATATTTTCGTAATATTTGGTTCGTATGTTCTTTGTCCACAATCGTGTCGATTAACATAATAGATAAAAGTCTTATTCCAGGTCCGGCCTCAAAAAATTGATGAGTAGGTTCTGAGTCGAAACAACACCTTCTATTTCAATATCATGAAATTTCATTCACAAATTTGGAAAGAGCAAAACAAAATTAGTAGGACTGAATGTAATTGGTGTCTTCGCATCCAACTTTTTCAGTGTTAAGTCCAACTCTCTTGATTTTATGAGATAACAAAACTTTTAGCATTTCACATTGATTAACCAACAGCCTGTATGAAATATTTCGTTGAAAATTTGTGTAGAAGTACTTCAGTTATTCTTGAATTGAATAGGTTTTCAACTTTTTGACTTCTAGAAAAAAAATCGACTAATTGTTGTTTTCGTCATCTCGACCCTTTTATTGAACAATAGAAGGCCTTATAAATGATTCAGATTTGTGAACCTAATGAATTGTTGTTCTTGAGAATCGATCAACAGGTTCAAGACGCATGTATGTTCCTATATATCTATTTTGTGTATCAGGAATTCGAATCAAAGTATCATTTTCAGAGCGATTCACTCCATCACTTCATTTGTTATGTTTCATTATATCGACAGATTGTTGATAACCTTCGGATTTGAATCAATCTAATCAGGATTATAATGTATCTAATTTACATAATGAAAATAATGCCGCTTTCAACAATGCCTGGCTAGCAAAACGGTGAAAGTTTCCTCATACAGGAGGATATAGGTATAATTTCATCTGTTGGTTTCACATATCGGAGGTAATCTAAGATGTCTTGAATTATTTTACCTCCGCTGCTTCGATTTTTTCGTGACGTACGACAGGAAATTATTCATATTAATCTAAAACCCTGGTTAAAAATCCGCATACTTCAGATATAGAAGATAGTTCTCTGTCCATGCACTCCCAATAATAAATTGGTAGGTTTGGTCTCGATTCAATGACTATTCGATTTCCGAGGCAAAGTATTATAGTCAAGGTATTATCATTCGTCATTGCGAATCAATCGCAAGACTTTGACGAATAATGTATATAGTTTGGAACCGAATGAGAGCAGGCTTTATAGGTATATCAGATTATGTGATATGAAATGAATTATATCTCGAATCATAATATGCATACATTGATATTACGTCACACATGCATTCATAATTTGTTTCTGGTACATTTATTGTTTATCTCTTCTGACATGTTCCGATATTATGTCCAATATTTATTTAGTTCTCTTGACTTCAACGGTTCATAACGTTCTAACGAACCAAAATTAATCGTATAATTCAGTATTGTGTTAGAACAGAAGACAAACATGGTTTATGAAGATTCCACACTTTGATCAGGATACATACATCCAGCATCTTGCTATTATTTAGTAACGTGACTCAGGACTATCGAACATTTTATGCAAATAAACCAAGCGTTAAGTACCCAGCAAATAGCCAGGGATTGCGGGCGAAAAGTAACACTTTAGCAACCTAGAGTAAAACGGGGTACAGGGGGCGTTCAAGTGATTCGGCGGGCGGTAAAGTGATTTCACTGTTTCTCTACTTATCTCAACTAGACTATACCATTATTTGATCTATCTTCGCCAGTGCCATTCCATAATTATTAATGTCTTGAACAGTAGTTGTGCAATATATTATCCTATATTTTGGCGTAACTTGCTTCAATAGATTTAATTGGCGTGTTTTATATCCCTCGCTCTGGCTATTACTTACACATGCTGCGGTCTATGAAAGCATATTTTAAGCCTTCGATACACGAAAAACTATTCCAATGTTCATTTAGAGTTGAGTTCTGCAATTTTTCATCCGGCATTCAAGCAATTTCTTTGAAGATTCATCGATTTGGTAAGTAGACATATAATAATAATTAACTTACAGGGTGAGCCGAAAATATGTACCCTGGATGTGATAGTACAATGAAAAATAAGTATAGTTTGATGAATGAACTAATGGCCCAAAATGTGTATTGAGGGAGATATATCCTTCCAAATTTGTTTGAATTTCTATAATTTCTCCTCATAACTTCTGAAAGGTAAATGCCACAACATTGAATTGATACACTTATACATTTCTGCTAAAATCATAAAGGGTGTTTTTAGAGGGTGGGTCATGATTTTTCGAAGACAACTTTTCTTCTTGTATTCTTCTCGCTGAAAAAACAGAAGCATTTGATAGAGAGAAGAAGATTATCTGAAAATAGTAGGTACTCTTATCAAAATATAAAAAATGTAACCGTTCTCGAAATATTTGAGTTTTTACAATAATTCAGTAGTCCTCAAACTTCATGGCCGGTCACTTCCTTTAGTTTTTATCTTGGAATATTATTTTTCACGCAACCTTTGCATAATCCTCAAATTTTTTTTAGAAGAAACATTACTGCATCACGAATAACCTACCATTTCTCAAGACCTCTCAGTTGAAAATCACAGTAATAATATAACGAATCATGTCATAATCGTCAAAATTGCGAACAAAATTGGTCATGGCTCCTGAAATATTGTCACCAATAAATTAATCTGCTGATATCATGCGTGACTACCAAAACTCAAGAAGGAGTACCTTTTCATATATTTTCCTTCGCTTTATCAAATGCTACGGTTTTTTCTCCAAAAATCATACAAGGAAAGAGTTGGCTTACAGAAATCATGACCATTGCTTCTAAAAACGATAACCTTTATAACTATAGCAGAAATGTAGAAGTGTATCAGAGAAACGTATTTCATCGACATACATTCATGCAGGAGATTTCAATTTGGTGGCTTCTACCGTTTAGAAGTCATGCAGAAAAATAACTTCAATTCAATCAACTTTGGAAAAATATATCTGCATCAATACACATTTTTGGCCATCAGTTTATTAGTCGAACTATACTTATTTTTTAATGTTCACCTCCAGGAACGTCGGTAATCATTTTTGACTCATCCTGTATAATAATAAAATACATTTCAAGGATTCATATCAATAATCGAAATCATCGAAGAGTAATTATAATTCATGTGGATGAAACTTTACGAAATAATTGTTGATCAAACTTTTGGTATCAATTTATAGTTTCTCTTCATTTGAAAACAGTTATGGAAAATTCCCAAGCCGTACTTATTCCACTCAATATATTCTGGAATATATAAAACAATCAATAAAATATCTAACATGAATGTCAAGGTGAAATATAATTGAAAACTCAATTACAGACATGATATAAATTATACATATAACAGCGCTGAACATTTTATCCATGATTCAAGTAGAACAAAGGGTATATATATTTCAAATCATTATATTGAAATTCATGAATGACAAGCATTATCAAAGCAGTTGATAATAGACACCTTGATAATGTCAATCTCGTATTACGAAATGGTAATCAGCAATTATTTTGTGTCAGCCATATTTGTCTCATCACAATTAACCGATCAAGAGATATTTCCCCATTTTTGTTCATCTCTTGGAGCGCACGAAAGGAAATTCCTATAATGTTCGAGGAACATGGTGTGTACCTAGGAAGGGTAGGAAGAGGATGTATGTGTTCTTTTTCTTGAACTTTTGGAGGTTATATAAGTTCTTGGGAATACTTCCATTGGCCGAAGCTTCCCCGTTCTATAGACGAACGAGTTTTGATAGAGTGCTGCTCGACAGTGATGGAATTGTAGCAGAGACTTCTGCGGAATATTTCCCGTGGAAGTATCTGTAGAAAAGTGAAAAGACGCAGACTTTTCAACGGTGTTATAATGAGGTCAAAGAGTTAGTGAGTATGGCATCACCCACCAGGCAAATGACTCTTCTCTAGATGGAAACTGAGAGCATCAGCGTATGTTTGGACAATGAACCCCATACATGAGAACAGGATCCTGAAACTGTCCGTATCTGTGCTTTGTAGATCATGAGAATGTAAGGTAGATTTTCACACGGAACAAGAATCCGGGTTTTTGTGAAGCAGCTTCTGGATGGACATGATTTTTCTATGAGAGAGTAATATTAATGGTGATATACTGAGCATAGATATAGTGGTCATGGTGGAAATGATACCAGACATTGATAAATCATAATCATAAATTCGCTTGTCAAACTAAGTGTCACTTTCGATCCCAATAAAACAATCTACTATGATTATACAAGGAAAAGAAGTAGTAGATTTCAGCTCGAGCTTGTGTTGTGTCTCTCGACGCGCAGCGAATGGTGACAAGAAACCTTGACCTAATATTTAAGTTTTACCCGTGTATAATACCTTATTTTTTTCTGTGACAGGAAAAAAGACGAATCGGACGTAATCAAATATATGTCGGTCTAATTCTGTGATTTGATTTCAAAAAATAATTGCGAACTTAGTGGTTGTTTAGTTATTTAATATCGCGAAGTGGAATAAAAGATAAAAGTACTTGCAGTTCTTTCTCGGAGACGGTGTGATTGGCTTATTTTTCGGAACTAGCACGTACAACAAAAGCCATCAACAGTGTATATACTGGGTGACACAAAGTATCGGGCCACCTCTTGAGATCTTTCACTGTTGTATAAGGAATCATATCAGATTCGATGACATCACAATCCCATATGGCGGACTTCTGATGTTTCTGGAAATGCCAGCAACTTTATTTTTCCAAATGAAACACCCTGAATATTTTATAGTTGAACAGGTCAAAACAAATGCAATCTTTATGTCAAATGTCATTTTCTCGGAAATACTTATTCAAATTGAATTCGTTTTTTCCCTTTACTCCGTAGATACATGAGATGTGGTCAAAGTTATTCACAATTAGTCCCATGTACTAGAGGAACTTTTTTTCTTCTGAAAAATTATTCTTTGTGTCACTTATCGAAAAATCAGTCCAGTCACATCACATTTTGATCAAAAATCAATTTTTTTTATATGAAATCTCTATGGCCTAGATGTCCCTCATCTAACACATACGTTGAGGAAAGAAGTGACATATGATTCCTGTGTTCTGAAAGCAGTAACAAATTATAATCTTTCAAAAATCAAAAACTATTTTCTTGGATTTCCTTGCAGTTCGAATAATTTTTCAAGTGAGCTATGCATAACAACATTTCTGAATTTTGTCATAAAGATTGCACTTGTTTCGACCTGCCGAACTTGAATATGTAAAAATGTACTGGGTGTTCCATTTTATAAAACAAAGTTGCTGGCATTCTCAGAAAAATCAGGAGTCCACCTTATTGGATTGTAATGTTAGTTCACGAATGCAGAAGTTATACAGGGGTGGCCCGTTGCCCTGTGTCGCCCGGTATAAAGAAGTACTCACTTTTTTCTGGTTCGGAAAGCAGATATTCATGAAAACTGACATCCAATAATCTGTCAATAGAGATAAGATGTCAAGCTCTCACACATCACAAAAAAAAAACAATATTATTGCCAATCTATGAAGTGACAATAAAGTCAGTATATTGAAACAAAATGAAGTTGCTTCACTAGGTTGCGAATCACCCTGTCAGTTTATGATATAAATACAGTATTTATTCACACTGATGTATGTCTTGAAAGGAATAGACATCAACCAGAATATAACTATCTGAACAACCATTACTAACCTTGCACAAAACCACAATATCAAACGCTAATCTGAAAATCGTGATTGAATATAAATAAAATAATATCTATTAAAACTGTTAGTATGTCAGATGTAACTTGTAACTTGAATATAGGAATGCAATCATCATCATAGAGTGCTGTAAAATCAAACAGAATAATATGCCGTTATTAGTACGCATCATGCTAACACATCAAAATTCGAAATTGGTGGGTGTATTCTTGATGAAAATAAACGTCACAGCAACACTAGACATGCCTTCTCATGGGAGTTCTGGTTGAATATGGGAGTACCCATGAAAAATCAGCAATATTGCAATACCGCTAGGTATTATAATATCCATACACTGCAATTAAACTGTGATTGACAAATTCAATTCACATAGTGGTTCGGAACGAGTAATTGTTTCTTACTCAAGTGAATATTAATATTATATAAACAGGTTGTGGATTTGAATAATCGGTATTGATTTAAAACGATAGGAACGATCATGATTATTATTGATATCCATAATTGCAAACTAGAACTTGAAATCCCTGATTGTGATTTCATGACTCGAAAACGAAATAGCGACAGAAACTTCTTCAAATATTGATGAATTCATTTTCGTTATTGAACGTAATTCCTTCCATATAGCAGCTGAGATCTCATAATTATAAATAATATAAAAAAATGTGTCATGTAACGAACTTTGATGAATGGATAGCTATACAGTGTGTCCTAAATTCGATCCTCACCATTGGGATCTCAGTAACTATGAGAGATAGAGAAACGGTTGAATTTCATAATTCAATGTTGAATCAGAATCTATTGAGGAATCCGGGCTAGCGCTAGTCATTCTTGAATTATTTGAGAAAAACTGAAATCTTGTATTTTTGTTTTGTTAGAATATCTCGGAAACTATTGATTTCATAAAAAATTATATCAACATCCTCATAGCACTTTCTGGTGTTCTTTTCAATGGTTTTGTCAGTTTTCCATCGAAATGTAAAATTTGCGAGATATCACCTACAACTTAAATTTTTCTTACGGACGCCATATTGGATTTCAACAGATTTGAAATCAGAATAAAATTTACTTTCTAGTGATGTATCACAATCACAGTTTTATTGTATTTGGGGTACTGATTTCCAATTTATGTTTTTATGTCCAGTAGGCTATGAATTCTGTAACTAATGAATAATACTCGAAGTTATCTCCCATGACAATTCATTATGTTGTGTTATTAGTTACTACTTCACTCCACCATGACTTTTACCTTAGATTATGGAATCTGTGTTCTATGTTCTTGCATAACTCAACAGGTGGATAATACAAATACTGAAAAAAATCAATTGAACTGCTCGAAATGGCCCCCATTGTTCTCGATACATTTTAATATTCACGAGCGAACAAGATTCGCTGCTTTTCTCAGATGAACTCTGTTGATGTGCTGGAATGTGTCCATCACTCTCTCGTAGATCATCAATATCTTGAATTGGCTCTTCATAAATTAAATTTTTGGCGTAGCCCCAAAGTTAAAAATCGAGATTCGTACAATCAGGCGACCTTGGAGGCCATCTAACAGGTCCATGAGTAGTAATAATTGATTCAGCACCAAATTGATTTTCGAGATATCGATATCGATTCTTTCACACTGGTTGACGAACCAGTGACAAAACTCGAGTCGAGACGACGTTCATTATCACCAGGTCTTGACTCTTGTACTGTTGCTGGTTTTTGTGAACGGCATTGTTTGCCCCGAAATAATTAACTTGTATTTTCTCTTGACGTTTACAAAAATGTCACTTGGCTCCAAGCCTACTCTATGAAAGTTGTGCCAGAACACATAATCGTTATTGTTTTTAGAGAGTTTAGCGCATAGCCTAAAATACAAGATTTCATTTTTCCTCAAATAACTCAAGAATGACTGAAGCTTGCCTGGATTTCTTGATAGATTCTAATTCAACATTGGATTTGCTACAACTTTGCTGATTATAGCGTTTTCTCTTTCTCTCATAGTTACTGAGATCCCAATGGTGAGGATCGAATTTGGGAAACACTGTATACTTTGGAATATAAAAAACCCAATTCTCAGAATATTGAAATGTTTCAATAATTGACAATCACCTCTTGAAAACGCTATTAGCACCGGTATAATGTCATATCTTAGTAACCAATGAAAGTATATCCAGATTCTACATAGAAAGCAGAATTCATATCCACAGAGTGACATTACTGATGAGTGTCACATAATGCGTCGTAATTTCGAAACGTTCCCACTCCTTATATCTCACTTCCATTAAGTTATATGAAGAATCGAGAAGACACGTCATTTTCATTTCATTGATGTTAGTTTCTTGGTGGTAACGGCTTGAGTTTGAAAGGTACCACCTATTTTCTTAATCATTTCGACTTGAAGGAGAGTCAATACAATGATTCTTGTTTGATTTCTGATGTGAAAACCATGGATCTCAGTGAAGACGAGTTCCAATTACTTCTGTAAATTAAGAACGCGTTTTCTCTTCAATCTGCTCATCAAGAAATAATAAACAATGGTACTGTTGGAGAGATGATTGATCGCCCTTCAGGATCATATGTCACTCGACCCACCTTCAGATTTGAGATTCCTCCCCCCCCCTAGTAGGTTCAACCTTGAGAGCTGAGCATATCGATTCAAATTGTCTCCCTTTGAAATAAAATTGACCTTTTATTCACTTCAAGGGAGATAATTGAGAGTGCGAAGTTCACAAAATCTACAGGGTTCGAAGAAAAAAATTGTGTGCCACAATAAACTTGTTGTGTTATTTGATAAATGTAGTGACTGGCGTCTATTTTACTAAACGTTTGGTATTCAAAGTAAAGAAATAATACAATTTCTCTCTGGAGGATCACCAAAGTTAGTCTAAAATTTCTGTAAAATCATCCTCACTTACACTTTCTGTTTCCTCCGTTGTTTTGCTATCGTTCTGATGCGTCTCTATACGTAAATGTGTTGTTATCTATTCCTGTTCTAATTAGAATTGCACGACCTGAGAATGTGGATTTGAGAGTCACTTGTTCCTAATGGAAAATCTGTTATCGACGCCTCTGCTTCTGTCAACAGGGGTCGGTAACCCAGTTGGTGAGTTAGATACCTGCTAGCCAGCTCTCAGCTGGACCAATCAGCCGCTAATTGTGCAATTCAACAGTCTCGTCACGAAATGCAAGAGACAAACTTGCTGCTCCATAACTCGCGCTGAGCTAGATGGACGGATCTGCATACCTCGGAGCGTGCACCATTGAAAGGTTCGAAATAAGTCTAAGTACGACTGACTGGCCGACCGAATTATTGGATCTGGTTCTCTTATTTCTCGCTCGCGCAACAAGAAGAGCCTCTTGCAAATTGAGTAAATTTTACGAAAAATTTGGTGGGTGATATCTCATCAAACAAAAACTAGAGCTCAGTTAATGTTTTGCTATTTTCAGTTCATCTTCTGTTTGGTGTTGTAGTCTATGAAAAGAATTCTGCTAATTTTTCTATTTCCTCGTTGGTTATTACCCCATTGACACTTGGCTACGAAGGAATGCCATTTGCATTATAAACATTGTGGAATGTTCACATTCTTCTTCAAGGTTTTTGATATATGAATACAAGAATCATAAGCTTCAGAGACTCCGAGTTTATTACAACATTAAAAAATTTTTCGAATAATTTCATAATAATTATGCTTTGAATCATATACAGATTAGTACCCTCCATACCGTCTTCTCTTCGAGTGCTCCAATACCAGCCAGACAAATCAGAAACGAACGAGGAAGAAATGTTGAGAACATAAATATGGACTTGGCAACAATTCTGGAAATGGAGATCCAATAACTTAGTTGATTTCAATGCAAACAAAGCAACATAAGCTTGTCAGGAGTAACTCTACCTTCGAAGACATCCATTTCGATGCTTGGTATTACTATTCTTGGGGAAATCACGTGAGATCAATCGCCAAAAGTGCATCCCAAAAACTTGGTTTTATGTTTCGAGCCAGAAGCTATTTTACTTCAAGTAAGCTGCTTATCATCTATAAGGCACAGACCCAACCTATCCTGGAATACTGGAACACCGTAGAAAAGTTGGCAATCTGGCTCGATTCTAGATATGTTCATGGACGATATCAACAATTGTTCCTCCCTTGGCAGTCCCCGCGAGATTAACCCGTCGAGTCACACCCTTCGTGGTCACACATCATTTTCCAAAGACTCGTTCATCAAACGAACAGCGAGGCTGGAACACATTGACAAGGGAGGTATTCCTCGAGGCATACAACCTTCAGAAATTCAAGAAGAACACCAATTCCTACCTAATTTCCCTTGGTTCTCACGATGTTCTCTGAACATCACAGGATATCCTAGTGGTGCCCGCGAGAGTCTCGTTTTCGAGAGTCTCGCATGGGCTCGTCTCGTTTTCGAGACAAGACTCGAGACGAGACTCGGACTAGACGAGACGAGACTTTCATTGGTCTCGTCTCGAGTCTCGTGCAAGACTTCTCGTGTCTCGTGCGAGAGTCTCGCAGGTAAATATTACTGCGTGCCGACTGCAGAATTGAGAATTTGATTCATAATACAACATATTTAGAAAGAATTCAGACTATTTAGTACAAATCGACAAAACATTTCATTCATGAATACTTCAAAGATTATTCTCACGTGCTGCGTTAACTATAAGAAAACATCGGAATCGCCTTAATAATGAACCTGTCTTAACGACTGGGTGAAAAACATGAACATTTGCGATCGTGAAGGCCGATCTGATTGATAAAGGTTTTTTTCTTAGATAGGTACCTATTTCTTAAATAAGTGAAATAATGTTGGATTAGAGTTTTTGTTTTGTTCATTTGTTTAGAATATACGTGTTACTTTTTATCTTATTTTTATAACTTTCGAATATATAATGCTATGTTTTTTTCTTGCCTAGATGTATGATGTGAGTATGTACCTATTAGGTACTTACTTTTCAATAAATAATGTTATTTTTGTTGTAATTTTCTCTTTCTACTTCTACATTATACCTAAAAAGTAGGTGAAGGTAAATATCCCGTACCAAACTGGAACAAGATTATGCATGACGAAATTGCGATACATTTGCGAGACTCTCGTACGAGACGCGAGACAAGACGAGACTGGATGCTGCGAGACGAGACTCGAGACAAGACTTCATATTTCATCGGCGAGACGAGACGAGACTTTATGAAAGTCTCGTCTCGTTGGTCTCGTGTGAATCACTAGGATATCCTTTTTCGTGGAAACCAGAACATAAAAAAAGTCAAATATATATAGCCACACTAAATATAACATTACTCAATTATAGACCATGCTGCATTGATGATTTCCACTTTTTTGCTAAAGGGCATGCCTGTTTTTAGCAGACTCAGTCAGAATTGAAATTTTCTGAAAGGATTATGTATATCAAACAATCTACAGGCAGAGGGACATCAGTCATATGGTTGGATAGGTACGCTCGTCTTCAGAAAACATGTCACCGTTGGACGGTGTAAAGGCTCTTATTGCAGCAGTGATTCAGAGAACACACACCGTCCGTTTGCGACATGTTCACTGAAAACGAGTGTAGCTTTCGTGTATATTTGCTATATTTTGTGCTGATCGAGTAGCTTCAACCAATTTCGTCAAAACACATCAAAAATTCAATATGATGGCAATTTCCTACTACATCTGTAGAGTACTTGTGATTCTCCTTGTTGAAAAGGTTTGCTCAATTAAGCTGCAGCTGAGAATTCTCTATGAGTCATCTCAAAAGCTAATTCCATTTGTCTTTCTAAAGAGAATAAAAGTATTGGTAGTTATGAAGGTAGTGAATATGGAATCATTCATCTATACAATTCTATGTAATATGTAAAATACATATATTATGTTTCAATCCGATACATTTTACTGATTATGGATCCATCATCAGTAACATGTTTGTAGAATCTTATGTTTCCTCATATAGGTATTCATGGTCATGTTATATGAGATTGAAAAAAAACACACTAGATATAAATATCGAAGGATACCGTTGATAGTGAGGAAAATAGTTATTTGTTATATTGATTATGGGCTTCTACATAAGATTAAAAAATAGTAGTTTTTAGCTCCATGTTGTGTAGTCTACCAACGCGTAGCGGAGGGAGTCAAAGAACCGTGAGCTGAAATTTAATATTTTTCCCGTTCATAGTAATTTATTTTGTGTGACAGGTAAAAAGAAGAATCAATATTGAAAAGATATTACATTATAATCAAGGGTTGCAGGCATCTTTATATTTCTTCTGGAGTAATCAAATATCTGTCAGTCTAATTATGAAAAAAAGTAATTTTCACAGCAAATGAGCAGACATGTATTATAGGTGAGTGAGACAAAATATGTACTGATAATTATCATCATCCTATTTTGTTTTGAGGATTGAACTGAACCCCATTAGTTTCTGGATGCTCTTGACTAATGAACTTGACTGACATTCGAATTTAGAATTTCTCCATCAAAATCTCCTACATACGCTATTGTTTTCAACAACAATGCTCCTTTGCTAAACTACCAGCAAATGCGGATACACGGCTATCTCCAACAAAATGCCCATAAAACCTAGGTAACAAAGAAGTCATTCTAAACGGAACCATCCGTAATAAAAATTAAATTATGTCCATCAAAAGAAATAGTTACATGTTCCATCAGCATGCCCATAAACTACTGTTTTTAATGATTATTAATGAGATGAAGATAATTTTGTGAGTAAACTCTGAAAATAAGTTGTTGTGACTGTTGAGAGGAAGTCACAAAAAGTGTCTCTGAGTATAGATACCTCCTAACGAAAAATTTTTGAAATATTGCAACATATTTCATCAATGTTATGTTACTACTATATTTTAATTATTTGCATATTTGAATTGAATTCACGCATTTGTGTCCTTGCCTATTGAAATTGAATAAGGTTACCACTACTAGCAAGAGAACGAATTGGAAATATCGATATACAGGGTGTTTCAAAAAAACCTGACCTTCTTGCTAAGGTAGGTAGAACACTGCAAATCAGGTTGGGCCTGCTCAGTAAAATAATGTCGTAACGGCATCCGTTTCCAAGATACAAGTTCACATCATATTTGGGTTGGAGAATCTATCCTCATAAAAGTTATGTTTAAAACTACTCGGTACGAACCGTGTTACTAGCGCCCTCTATGGGAGTCAGATATAAAAACGAACTCATGCGATGTGTCAGATTCCAAAAAACATATATACGGAATTTCATCACAATGTTGCCAGTTGTTTCAACATAGTCGTAAACAATTTGTAAAACAATCATTTTTTCAACACCTTGTATCTTGAAAACGGACCTTTTTTTACTGGGCAAACCCAACTTATTTTGCAGTGTTCTACCTACCCTAGCAAGTGGGTCAGGTTTTTTCGATACACCCTGTGTTGGATCTGGAGCTGATCACTTTGTACATTATGTCGTTGTCATGAGTATTTTTTAATGATACAATTAAAATTCTGATTTTGAATTTTTTGATATTGTCAATCAAGTTTTATAATTGATCTTCAAAAGCTGCAAAACGCCTAAATACACTCTCATCGTATCTACGTTCATTTGCTACATTATTTGGCGACCGTGACAGGACTGCAGGATGTGTGATTTCGAGATACTGAACAAAGAACGAGCATTCTTGAGACAGGTGTTTCGGAAGATTATTACAAATTTGGAAATAGTCTTAAGTGGAAAATCGATCCATAAAGAAGAGATTGCCGTACTGCTTGATCAACTAGAAGAGAAAGCTGAAAGAATATCAATTTTGGATGAAAATATCGCCGTAGAACTCATGAGCGATGAAGAATTCGAAGTTGAATGGGAATCTGTTGAACTATATAGAAATGAACTGATCAGATTCAAGGCAAAGGGATATTATACACTCAATAACCATTCAAAGTCATGAGTGTCAGTGGAGAGTCAAGTACAAAGAGAAATTTTCGACTCCCAAGAATAGAACTGAAGGAATTCAATGGTCATGTACGTAGCTGGATCGGATTCTGGGGCCAATTCAAAAAGATCGACGAAGACGAGACCATAGATAATATAGATAAGTTCGAGTACATGCTTCAAGCAATGGAAGAAGGGTCACAGGCTAGGAGTTTAGTTGAAAGCTTTTCACCATCTGGAGAAAATTATGTGGAAGGCTCTGAACCAGCTCAAGAGCAGGTTTGCTAGGGGCAAATTTCTGATAGAAGTCTATGTACGAGAACATCTAAATCTTTTCTTGAAACAATCGTCTAACAATAAAACAGGTATGTCTCTTTCCCGATTATTCGATCAATTATAGAAACTCAATTGAGAGCACTCGAAACTTTATGAGTTACTAGTGACAAAAACGCCTAATCACGCTCTTCTCGTATCTACATTCATTTGCTTCACCCTGTATATATTTCCTAGTGAGAAATTCATTTTTACAAATATATTCCTGATCAAAATAAATCGACACAAACATTTATTGATCCTTGATAACAAATTGTCCATTCTCCTCGGTACCAACGACAAATTATTGGCCCAGCTGGGATTCATCTGGGCACATAAATTCCGCATCAGTGACAAAGGAAATATACATAATATATATAATTCATTCGACTTCATCGCACAACACACCTGTATTTCGTCGCGTATGCAGAACAATGCCTTTTCAAATGTCGAAAAATATTGCGCGCCTCTGTTTGCACCGCATAAATTACGTTATGGGACGCTCGCATGGACTTGTTCGAGCCGTTTGAACTGTTTGAAGTCGTACCCGGAACACCGTATTCATCATCGTATGGTACCACCTACTAGAAGGAGAGCAAGTAAGTGTACAGGATGAACTCGGCAACGACGAAACTTTCAGTACCTGCACTGAGATGTTTATAATAATATTCCTCTAGGAAGTGATCACACCATTTGACACTCTATACATCTATACCTGCACCGTCGGAAGCAGAGTTGGTAGAGCATAAAGTAGACGAGACAATTGTAGAGCATTGTCTTCCCCATCAGAAGATGTACCTGGAACAATCTCCAAGCAATGGGAGATAACAAGAAAAAAAACTAATTTCTTGGCTATATGCCACGCAGATCAATGAATTCGTGGAAATGAATACAGCTGCAAGTGATTCTTTCCAAAATGCTGATCTGTTTCCAAATTGTTCAGGAACGCGAGATTGCCTCCAGACCGGTTTCGAGCTTTGGGCTATCATCAGTGTATTTGTGTCTCCAGATGACTATGAAAAGGCGGATGAACTGTTAAAGATAGGAACTTAGGAGGCATTCATTGGTATGAAGCCATAGGGAATGAAACCAGCTGAAAATGAGAATTGGTAGACATTGATGGGACACATGTGGGAATCGCCATAATCATTCATACAGAATGATTTTCATAAGAAGGAACTATTCATTGGAGTCACTTCACCGAATGAACTGCTAATACCTACCTGATGTTAGAGATACTTGAGGAATAAAAAACAAACACCTCAGCAGATGGAAGTGAGTTGAAGAAAGGTGAAAGATGTTCTGTTCCTATTGGCTATTTTCCATGTTTCTGTATTGGTAGTCTACAGGAGAGATGATATGAGACCATCGTCAAGATATTTATAGCATAATCTGTATACATGAGCCAGTACATGTGGATCATATATGCTGAAGTGCTGGTATCAACGGAGCTGGAGTGAAAAGGAGTTTGGGGCATACATTAGCATTGGCAGGTAGTTTCTTGAGAGGAACTAGTGGTCATGTCACTTGAATAATAATTCCTTCATAACGTATTGATCATTTATAAAGTAAAGCTTGTATCATTGATAGCGCAACCAGCAGAGTATCAGGGTCACTTCTGATAAGCATGATTCCAAACTCATATGACATCTAGTTGCGGGATGTATGAAAGGCGTAACTGACACATGAGAATGTGGCCCCTATTAGATGATTCTGCTTCATCAACTGTGTGAAAATCACTCTATATCGTCGAAAAAGAGAAAGAATTGTCATCTTTCCACAATTGTAGTCATAACCAAGTACCACTTGGACAATCCGAGAGCGTTCCTCTTACCAATCGGCAGTAGATACTGGGAGCGTGGAAAGACGTACCGGATCTTTTACTGAATCGTGAAATATGTTAGACCACCCTGTAGCAGCTCACTGAGCCGACACAGAACCATATTAATTTAGCACTGATTTATAACGTGCTCGGAGCCGATGGGTGAGCGTTTTAAGCCGATAAGTCACAGCAGCGCTTGCGAAGTGCTTCAAGAATTAACACCAAGGATGATCGTTTTTTTTTGTACGTCGAGCTGTAATTTTTATGTGGAGTGCAAAACCGACTTTTTCGATCGGGAACGAGTATGGGTGAGTAGGTACCTACTCTCTCTATAGCACGTGGATTCGGTTTATACTGGTATATTTCATGGGTAGATCAAAAAAAGTGTAAATTGGAGGTGATGTTTAATTATGAACCAGAATTTTTTATTGCGATTACCGTTGCTGGAACTTGCGACCTCTCAGTGCATAATTCAAATGATAGTGGTTTGACGGGTTCAGGATGGTCTTATATATCGAAATCTCGAAATAATATATTATTGCTGTAGCTGTTGTCTTTAGTATGTATATATAGAAGATCTCAATGAATAAAATCAGGTAACTATATGTCTAGCTGAATATTTACTTAGTGCTCTGTTGGAAATAACTCTCCATCAAAATACTTCCCATCATAAATGTACGAAATTCATCAGCACGCCAGAATATTCTCATTATATTATCATGCAATGTTCATTCAAGTGTAATGGGTAATAGTATCAGTTGATGGTCGGATAAATTCTCAATAATTAGTTTGATCCTTGTTAACCATGGTTGCAGAAGTTGAGTAAGTCAGAAGTTTATCAAAAACGGAGGAATTTGGAGAATATGGGTTTGTTTCGGAAGGATCCTTATTTTTGTTTTATTTGACAAAAACTTATTTGAAATGTTTCGGTGATCCAGTTGTGAACGATCGTTATAAAGAGAAATGACATCAAAATCGATGAAAATAGAAGTCGATTCACTCGTGTCAGTCGATTGGGATTGAGAAAATTCAGTTGCAGGTTGAGAAATAACAAAACTCGCAAGATTTGATATCAATCCTTCTTACTATACGTTTGAATATACTTCTCAAAGATAATCACTATGGTTGTCATAAACCTCCATAATTTGCTGCAAAAGTAGCTATAAAAAATTAGAGCATTTCTCAACACGAGTAGCAGCACATCAGTCTCTTATACCAAGAAGATAATATTCTCGGAACTCATTGGCTTTCAATAATTACAATACTTTGATTAATCACAATGAAACATAAAGTAATTGCCAATTATTACCTGAGAGCGGATGTTGGTAAATTGTGATAGATATTGGATTAAGAGCCTTGCCCTAGGCATTTATTGCCTCCTACTGCCTCTATGCCAACGTTATCTAACCAAAATTAGTTTATTGATTATTATGTTGTTATATTGTGTGTGCTAGTGGCTCTAATGAATAAAGTATTGAATGGCTAAAATACATATGAAACATCACTGTCCTCTTGATATCTGAGGAAAACATGAGAATATGAAAAGTAGAAAAAATATGACTTGAATAATGAATGGGGAATATCAGGAGATAATTCAGCACAAAATTGTTTATTATGTACCCCTTCTGATCAAGATGATATTGCTCCACCATAACTGGTTATTACTTCTTTATCAATCTCTGAATAATGTTATACCTACCTGAAATATTATCAGTCGTGGTTCAATGAGCTAAATCGGACAAAATTTGCATACGTATTAAGAATTGATTTGGTTCACAGGAAATATATGAATTTATCAGTGCAGGCTTGATTTGACAGCAACTAATTTCATTTGTGTACCAATTAATAATTTCACTTGTCATTGCTGCGATAATTGATGTGGTGAAAATGCGTGGTTCATTATTGAACTGAGTTATGTCAATCGAGTACTAGATACTGACAGCTCCAATGTGGTTGTGCTGTTAAATGAATATTGTTCGATTAGAATAAATATTGTTCTCCATATTCCATAATTAATTGGGAATGAGTATTTAGAGATTGTAGATGGGTCGTATAGGCTGGGAGACCACTCGATCACTGCGACCTAGAAGATCTATTGTGATTATACCCCTATCTAGTTTTGGTCCTCTAACTCTAGACTTCAGATGGAGCCTACCATTTCTCTGACGGTTGAAATTTATACTTCAGCTGGGGTGAGATAGACCTGTTCTAGGTGGTTCAGCCTTTGGCGGACCAATACTTCACATGAGCAAAGTATGTGTTCCGCGGTTTCGATCGCATTGTTACAAAAGCGGCAAGTGTCAGTCTCCGCCAGGCCCATCTTTCTGAGGTGATACCTCAGAGGGCCGTGTCCTGTGAGAAAGCCTGTGATAAGCTTTAGCACTGGTTTGCTGAGGCTGAGTAGCTCTTTGGCTCGGTTCTGCGAATGGTTGATGAACATTTTCGCTTGTCGTTGACAATTTCTTTTCATTCCCTGAGTTCTCCCATTAGGTGACATTTGCTTATCCCACAAAAAGGCTCAGGACCAAAAAGTGCAGATGCTGCACCTTTTTTTGCAAGGCGATCAGCTGCCTCATTTCCTTTGATTCCTTCATCCCCTGGAACCCACATAAGTATGACTTTGTTGTTTTTTTCCAGTTGCATGAGTGTTTCAAAGCAGTCCCATGTAATCTTTGATGTGAAAACGAATGATTTTAGGGCTTTCAGTGCGGCTTGGCTGTCTGAGCAGATATATTTGTTGGCACCCCTCAGACCTTTTGCTCAGGCACTTTTGGGCGCAAAGGTTGATGGCATGTATTTCAGCTTGGAAGATAGTGGGGGAGTGACCTAAGGCTTCAAATAGCCTACATCCGGGTCCATATACACCCGCGCCTACCCCTTCTTCCATTTTCGAACTATCGGTGTACCAAACAAATGAGTATGTAACTTTTTTCATTGAAGAAACAGTATGTTCTGGGAATCCATCATCACTTAGATAGCTTCTAGTTAGTGGTTCCTCGGTTGCTACCAGAAGCGAAGTGATTGGTTAACTATTCTTCAGACATGTTAGTGGTTAGATCAACGAAAATGCATACTTTTTGAAACATTCGAGTTATATGAAATCGTTGTATAATCATTCAGTAGAAACTCAGCTCTGTAATAGATCGCTATATTTGTAACAAAAAAAAAACATCGACAATGATCATGACAGATGGTAAGTGACACATTATCTTTCTGACCGTTTCATCAATAATTTCAAGTTATTCCACTTCACAAAATCAAGTGTGCAGTGTGTATAGGAAGATTTTAGTTGTACGGTGTTTCAACAAACTCTTATAATCCTTTTGGGTGTATGATAAATTGACATTCATCATACAGGGCGTGGAAATGAATTCTGAATTGAGACTCTATCACGAATCTGCGATTAGAGGTCTATAAAAATCACAAGTTTCCATCGTTCAAGTTTGAACCCCCTGATTGGGTATGAAAGTGTTGAAAAGGAATATTCTCAGATAAATTATGAACTCTTATCGTGTGTGTTCAATAGATATAATTCAATGTTCGTCGTGGCATATAGCCAGGAAAGTAGTTGTTTTCTATTGAATTAACTGAAAAAGAGTAAATATTCTCATCACATAGAGAATGCGAATTCTCAATGTATTGCTTTATATAAATATATATCCATTTTTGTATGTTCATAATTTATCTGAGAATATTCCTTTTCAACACTCTTATAATCCTAATGATTTTCCACTCCAAATAACCAATCATCAGTTGTGTTCAACACTTTAATGACTTTGTGAGATAAAAAACAAATAATGATCTGGGACATTTCATCCACATGCTGCTTCGTCCATTTCTAGTTATTTTCTTCAGACATATGTTTCGCCATTATCTAGCTTGTATGATGATCGTCATTCGAATCAAACATAAGCAATGACAGATATTTCCTTCGTCGATCGCATTACACTTAGCTATGTCAAGAACGTCTCCTCAACTAAACTAATAGGTGTGTACACCTCCAGGGATCGATCCTAACAGTCTGACAAATCAATTCAAAAACGAATGATTGTGCCCATTTCAGCACTCACTAGGCAACTGGCAATCAATTCACCAGGAGATATTTTTATTCAGGAAGAGCTGAATGTCCAGTTGCTTTTATGACAATTGGAAGGTATGAAAATCATAGGTGGAGCCTATCTCACATTTTGTTTAGTTTATTTTCTTTCCTCGTATTGCTCGGTTATCGAATCTCATTGCCGTTTTTGAGGCTAATAATAGTAGTTCATGTACTCCGTTGGTATGTATTTGTACATATCATCAACTGGCCATTGATCTGAGGTGCTTCAGCCAAAAAAGTTCTGAATGGTGTGTTCTGTGCAGGGGTTGTTACTAACTCCATATGCCAACTTAGGAACAGCACTGTCAATTGGAACACAACAATGAATCGTGCAGGGCAATATCAAGCCGATGATTATCAATTCTCAAATTGAATATTGAAAAGAATCCTTTTCTCATTGCTATGTTTCGAAGCATGTATTGAGCATATCCTCGAAAATGACTATCTGGTGGTAATTTTTTGATTTGTTGGTATATAAGGTTTGACTTTATATTAACAATGATTCTAATCAGCTGATCACTACTATTAATTGATACATAATCAAGTGTAGGCATTTAACAACTCATATATTGATGGACTCAATCACACAATATCATGTTAGGTTGATTAAAATATAATAGGAATGGTTGGGAAACCAGAATTTTGTTGGACATAACGGTGCATTTTCTTGATCAAGTAGTCATCTTTATTATTGGAATTCTTTCATGTTCAGTACAAAAAATGACTAGTCTGACCTTTTGCATAATCATAAATATTTTATGGAGATTGGCATCTACTCGTTTGAGATATTGCAGTATCAAGTTGGATATTTTTCCAAAAATTTCAATCATTTTGTTGTAAGAATTTTTATAGTATAGTTATGCTTATGAATATACATCTTCAATATGAAGTTGAGAGGCGAAATGTGAATCTTTATCTCTGCTCCTAATAGTATGTTCATAGCCAATACCTCTTATTTGAAATATTGGTAAGGGTATTTTATGTCCATACGCATCAGGTTATTACGTATTTTTGTTTTCATTCCAAATTATCTTCGATTCTTCTCTGCCTTATTTCTATTCATATATTTACAATAATCTAGCTGAGTCGAATTACAATGCATCAGACGAATACAATGCAGCATATTATGTTCGATCATGAAATTATTGTTATTCTGGTAGTATCTTATGTTACTTCCTTCACGTTGTGAGATTTTTATCTTTTTTATTATTCGTGAGAAACAGATTAAGTAGGTGAGTATAATATTTTTCAAACAATGCTCATGATACGAACACGAAAATCAACTTGTTGGTAAGTAAAGGCCCAATCAGATTTTTTTTCATTGTTATCGCAATCATAATATCTTGTTATGGTAACAATTTATCATGGAATTGGCAACAACTTGAGTCCAGTCCATATAGACAAATCTATATCTATAGTGGAGAATGTTTACAGTATTCAATTGGATCATTTGGTGCTTTCCTTCAATTCTTCATTTGATTCAATTTCGAGCAAGACTCCGCCTGACAAAACGTTTTTTGTTGCGAAACAATCAACGTTTCCTTGCACGGCTAACTTCGATCTTGAGAAAATGAGATTACACCAATAGATTGAACTAATTAATGAAATAGAATGCCACACACAGAGAAAGAATTCTCACATATTATCATTCATCAGTGATGAAAGGTATTTTCGCTCATCCTTCAACTCTCTGATTGAACTAAATAACCACTTCCTATGAACTTCATGTAACCAAAAAACGTATCTGAACTTATTTTGGCAAGTCACAAAAGTTACAAACATATAATAATTATCTTCATTTGTAATATCTCATATTGTTTGACATACCTATGTTCATCAAATATATATTCAAGCTAGAGCTCCAGAATTCTATCTTAAATTAGATCACTTGAAAGCAATTAAGAAGTCGAGTACTTGCTGCCCTTGAATCCAATAAGTATCAGGTTACACAGATGTATCGAAAAAGAGCAGATCAAATGGAAAAGAGTTTTCCAATGGTAAGATACACATATACACAGGGTACACGAGAATGAACCATTTAGAGATGGAACAGTGAAGAGGAGGAAACAGTTTTACACATTATTTTCGATGCCAAACGCTATTCACAAATCATGTCTACTGATCATACAGATATTTCCTGTCCTCTCATACTGTACTGAATCCATGATTCTGTATTCCTTCACCAACGTGAAGAGGCCCTTATTTGTGGAATGTTGACTGACTGCCTTGACCCAACTACAGCTGTATGTACCTTTCTGTTTGTTCTGAACTGCACTGAAAATTTGTTCTAGATGCATAAACGTGATTGATCGATAGAATTGAGAAAGTTTTATTCCGGTTGAATATTTCCATTATCAAATCGTGAAATTTTCATTCGAAAGAAGCCTACATTCAAGTAACCAATTGTTAAATGTTCAGCCTTCGAGAAATACAGTCTCTGAAATGTATATTCTAAGGAATAATAGTTTTTTCACTACTAGCTATATTATAATTAGCCGGAATTCACTATTCTGATGCAAGATTCGCAGAAATGGCCCTTGTCATATATGATGTTATGGTTATGGTTATTATAATTTGATAAAAATTAAAAATAAGTGCTTTCATGGTGACGATAGGTTCATATTTCAGTTCCACAGAACTTGAAATATAATATTGCTAGACGTTAAGAAAATTCAATATACACCTTCTTTGTCTAGGTGGTTGAAATCTTGTATGGATATTTTATGGGTCTCATTCACAATATGATAATGTAGAAGTGCCCTACCCAAAAAACACTCCATACCCCTCTAGTGGCCCATTGTATCTTACCTATTGGCCGTTATCAATTTTACCATCATATTTACATACGTCTCATGGTTCGTATTGAGAGCTACCTCAATATAAAAGACCTTTTCGTTCAGGTTCCTTCCGATCTCTGTTCTCGTCTACGAAGAAGGCAAATAGGGTCCCTTCTCCTACGAGTAACGGGGAAAGGGTTGATTCAGCCCTGTGGTTCCCAGAGGCCCCGTTAGCGACACCAAACATTGGGTTCCCACAGATCGGATTAGGTTGCCAGAGCCTCAATGAACAGTCCTTGGCCACCTTGACAGATATCTACAAATCGACCCATCCCTGCCACATATGTCCACCAATTGTCCCATATGGTATGGAGATAGCAAGGATGATCCCAAAATGTCTCATCCGCCGAGCGATTGCAATCTATCTTCCCCACACCACTTAATGGCGAGGTTGGGGTTGAAAGGAAAGATAGAAAGAGAAGTTGGCCAAGGAAGGCAGATTGAAAAAGGGAGAGAGAAGATGATATCACCCGAGACAATTTGAAGTTTGGTGAATACCCGGCTAGGGTACCTCAGGTCTAGCTTGTTGTATAAATAACTGATTTTTTTCGTCCTTATTTATTTTTTCTTCAAGAATATATCCCCGTGTAGCTGAATATTATTCCCCATAACGATTGTAGTCTTCTTCAGACACTACGTTGGGCAATTTTCTTGCATATTCATTATTTATCTTCATCGTGGGTTACCTTCGCAGTTGCGCTTGTTCTAGAACTACAATCGAAGTTCACTCTGTTTCATCAGTCGTCTCGCAATGTAATTCTCTGTTTTGTCGGCAAATCGCATGTTTTATAATCGAGAAACAACCTTAAAGTCAAGATGAAGGACGTCACAATAAAATAAGCTCGGTGACCTTTACTTCTTTTAATTGAATATTCATGTCGAGTAGAATAACAAAAATGTGGTTGTGCATTTTCTACGTGTATGCTTTAATGTTTCTGTGATATGGTAATTCGATAATGTGTGAGAAAAGATATTTCTCAGATTACTGTTATCAGGAGGGAAAAGTATACTCACACAACATATTGAACCATCATACATCTGTTGAAGATCCTTTTCGACGTCAGAATGTGTTGTATAAAAATCGAATTTCAATCAAGAATATATGTACAAGGTGTCCAAGAACAACGTACCATGAACTCTACAGGGTGAACTAAAGACCAATAAGCCGATTGAAATCAACTTACCTCTATATGAAAATGCACCGTCGAGCCGTGACAGGGTGATGAAGAATAACTTTATTTCCAGATTTTTCTGAATATTTCATCATCCTTGAAATTCGAAGGGTGATACAATGGTGATACTAAAATAATCAGAAGATTTTTTTTTCATAATTTGAGCCTTAACAAGGTTTTATTTTTCGATAACTCAAATTCCAAAACCTCAGATTAGTGATCTGCAACGCAAACGCAGCCGCTCAGCTTCAAATCACAAGACTATTGTGAGATAGCATAACCAGAGGAGACGATTGAAGTTTTAATGAAATCTTCTGATTTTTCCACCTTGCATAGTGTTAGATCTTTCTTGGCAGCAATGAATCATATCCCATTTTTATCATGCATAAACATTCTGATTATTTTGTTCAACTTATCATCTCGCTCCATCAATATGATCCGATTGATTCTATTTGACATTGCTATCAGATTGGGTTTATATTTCCTGGTTCTTTTTAGTACAAAATCGAAGGTTTCCGTGACTAAAAATTTCGCGGTCTTGACTAACGATTCGAAGAAATATTGCAAATACCGACATAACCCAAACATCAATTAAATTGCGAGTCGTTCGTCAGACACGAACTTGACGAAAAGAACGAGGTCATAAATAATGTATTAACAAAACCAGTGATTCTGAACGAAGCTTTCGACCTACCATCAAGCAGAAAAAAGCTGTGAACGCGACAGACCATACAGATGCGATGTTCTGCGGTTTGCGGATTTCTGGTGTTATCCATCTTGTTTTACAAGAAATAACCTCAAATTCGAGATGAAGGACGCCGAGACAATGCATCAGCATAATTGGAATTGGACTGGCGACCTTTGGTTTTTCGATATAAATTATAAACTGTGATATTTATTCAAACTGTTCACACCAAGTGATATTGATCACTTAAGCATTCTCGAGTTGGTTACGTAACAAGCCCAATATTAACATTTTTCTACTCAAATAAATAAAATGTCATTTAGCGTACGGATATGTACCACGCAATTGTATTAACTGTCAACTGTTATTTTCAAATTTTTTATCAGAATTATTCAAACAATTTTCGTTTGTATCAGAATGTTTCATTGAAAATATATGCGAAATGTAGAGTAAAAAAGTGAAATCGAAGAGAATGTTTTAGTACTTGCGTATCTCCAAGAAGTGTAAAAATGATGCATCCATCTTTGAGAACAATTAATTTATTCTGCGCCAAGCATGACAATAAACGTGAAACAAAGGTTAGTAAGCAATGGACTGGACACATCTACAACTAATATCACTTATACATGTCTCGCTGGTTGCATGCATCAGTTGCATCTATTATGTTCTCAATTCCCATTGCTTCCGAATTATTTTGAAGGTTAGCAGGAATAGCAGGTATAATAATGTAATTTTAGGAGTTCGTAGAAGAAGCATAGTATGTAACGCGTTTATAAACTCTTCTAGACACTCGTTTATTAAACACTCGCTCCGCTCTGCTCCGCTCGTGCTTCAAATACTCGTTACTAAAAGGACGTTTATAACACTTGTTACATAATATACTATTTTGAAGAACGCATATAGTTACTATATCATGATTCTTAAATTCAATTTCAGTGAATTAATAATTTAAATTTCCATTCCTTTTAAAGATGAAAAATAATCTATTAGGAAGTGTTTTCGTTGAATATTAACTTCATTGGTAATTATTACTTAAACCTAATGAATTCTTCACTCGATAATTATATACTATTCATTATGGTAAGACAATTCGAACTACAACAAATCTTATGCTGCTATTCTGACGACCATTTATGTATTTCCAATATTTATGCAAGGTATGTATAGGATACAGACTCTCTAACAGACATACTCACAGATTCTGTTAATTTGACAGAGAATGGTATTCTGCCAAACACTCAACCCCGTATCGGAATTTTCGCCTGTCCTCTTACTGAATATTGATAGATGGCTAACTTCATAGCTACTCATTAACCTCACATTTCAGGGTTGGTTTTGATAGATTCAAAAGAAGATGGATATTTCAGTATAGTAATTATCTATATCAATGGTAACATCGACTACTTGTCCTTTTTTATGGTTATATAATTCCTAAATTCGACTGATTCTATCATTGATGAGTAACAATTTTAATTTCTTATACCTTCTAGCTCCTTCTAGAACGATATGGATCCAAACATATATGACATAACATCCATTAATTTAACAATTACAGTGAGAAAATCGGGTCCATAGGAATGTTACATACTATGTAGAAATATATATCGAAATCACACTGGCAGAATACCGATTTCCTTACATTCTATGAATATGACCTTTCACATAACCTACAGAGTCTGTACTGGTGTGCAGAAAAGCAGTATTACAGATATTACACTGGAAAATGAAGACTATAGAGAGGCATATGTATGTAACATTATCATAAAGGGCTTTGTCCCAGTCTGGTGTAATTTTGTCTAGGAAGTATCGATGCCGTGTAAACTAGCAAGTTCATTCTGGCGAAGATTTTTATACAGAGGACAAAGAAAAAATAAATGTTTCGCGGATTCGTTTTCTTTCTTGCATATTACAAACGTGCAAATTCCAGACGAATTTATAGTGTGAATAGCTCCATTCAACGAAATCTCAAGTTGGTGCCGATTGGCAAGTCGTATTCTATTAAACAATACTTTATTGATATTTCGTAAAAAGAAATTTCGAAGTCATTTCCACGAAAGATTACAAACAAACAACAATGGTAGATAACGGAAGAAAAACATAAGCTTAAGTGAATATTCACGACATGTTGGCTATATTTCAAAGTACTCTTCCCGAAGGGAGACGTAATGTACAAAAATTGTTCGAAAACTCTGCTTGGAGTTTGAGCCGGTGAGTTCGGTAGAAAACCGAATACGGAAATCTCTGTCAATCTCGGCCAGCACGACATGATAAGTATTTCGCACTAGTGCGAAATGAAAATGTTCGCCAAAGCACAAATCCTTTATTGAATAGCGAATACACCTACTCTAATTTTTACTGAATTCATAAAGGCAGCTATGACAATGAGTAATCTACAAATCAGTTGATACGTTGCATATCAATATACTTTTCCTGCCTTGGCAGAGAAAGTACAACTTTCCTGTCTGTTAGGTGTCAGAGATGAGGCCCTATTCCTGTCCCCTAGTAGACCTTCATGATTTTCATAATGCGAACAGTAAAATATGTGGTTAAAGATCAATATAACTGGATCTGTCCATCAACTTCACCTGTTCAATAAACGATCAATAAACATTCTTTACTTATTCATGACCTCCCCAAGTTCAAGTTACTATTTTACGTCTAACAGAAATATTGTTATGGAGAATATTGATTTCGAATCGGTATTTATAACAGTGAGAAATCATTTCCCACTGTCTAAATAGTAGTTGTGAGAACGAACACGAAATTTATTGAACTTCTAACCAATAAATTGCAAGAGCCGGTAATCAAGGAGTCTCTATATGGTAGACCACCCGCTACCCAGAAGTGTTATATGAACGTATGAATATTCACATTATATTCAATTCAATATTGACAAGTAGATGCAATATGGTCTCTTTTATGTTTCCGTGATACTTCGAGGAACTAAATATTGTCCCAATCTATAGATAGAATTGATTGCAGTTTCTTCACTAGTTTTGTCATTGAGAAACTATTCTTTGTATATTTCTTTGAAATCAACTTGTCAATCAACAAAGAGAAAATTACAACAAGAATAACATTATCTATTGAAAAGTAAGTACCTAATAGGTACATACTAACATCATACATCTGAACAAGAAAAAAAAAACATAGCATTATATATTCGGAAGTAATAAAAATAAAATAAAAAGTAACACGTATATTCTAAACAAATGAACAAAACAAAAACTTTAATCCAACAATATTTCACTTATATTTGAGAAATAGGTAACTAAGAAAATAGTTATTTGTTTTACTAGGCAGAAAAGTAGTCAATCTACATTTGCTGTCGTGTGAAACATATAATTTTTTGTCCAAATGATACAAAACCAATTTTGTGTAACTTTTTTATTGAAAACTCCATCATTTCGTGTTCACCCAATGTCAGTGTCAATTTTGATTACTAATTTCATTATAATTTCTTGGAATGTTGCATGGCAACAAACTCTTTCTGCCTAGGCAGTAAAATTACACCTTTTCTGCCTGTTAAGTGGCATGAAAAAGCCACTTTCTCTGCCGCTTGAAGAAAAAAACCTTTATCAGTCAGATCAGCCTTCACGATCGCAAATGTTTTTGGTTTTCACCCAGTCGTTAAGACATAACAAACATCGTGCAGAATCATTATTAAGGCGATTCCGATGTTTTCTCATGGAATTTTTTCTAAATATGTTTTATTATGAATGAAATTCTCAAGGCTGCAGTCGGCACGCAGAAATATTTACCTGCGAGACTCTCGCACGAGACACGAGAAGTCTTGCACGAGACTCGAGACGAGACCAATAAAAGTCTCGTCTCGTCTTGTCCGAGTCTCGTCTCGAGTCTTGTCTGGAAAACGAGACGAGACCATGCGAGACTCTCGAAAACGAGACTCTCGCGGGCACCACTAAAAAATAATATGATCAAAGCCTACCTACTCATAGTATCTAATGAGTGATTTGTTTTTTTTGTTTTCCAGAATAGGATATTTCATAGCATCTCTAATGGCTTGGGGAGTTTTGTCATTCTGTATAGCCTTCCAAGGAAATGTCCATCGATATTTCAACTATATTACGGTTCTATAAATATCTGTTTTATTACAATAATTGACATTGAAATTTTGCACAAATGTAAATTGTACGTATATGATGATTATAAACTCGTTTTATCAATAAAACCCTGATGGAATGAGTATCGAAGTTTCCTCAGATTACCACTAAACACTCGAAATCAAGTATAAACTTGATAACGTCATATTAAAGTCAATTAATACAAGAAGATCCCTCGGTTTTCCAACGGTTTCTTTGCCTCGAAATGAATTCTGCAATATAAACTGATACTTTATTGCATTTTATCGAAGTTGAGGTCATTCCTGATCACGATGCGAGCTTGAGATTGCTGCAACCCAGTGCATAAAAGAGATTATCTTATTATCTGTCCATTGTTGGTTGCGGATTCTTCTCGCGGATTGGTGTGGTTAGAATTATCTGGAAAATTCGTTATGAAATGAGAACACACGAAGAGATCATAGGGAGTGTGAGAATGCATGAAACTCCGTATCTCCCAGCGTACTTGATTTGATTCATCTGATACATTATTGTCTTCCTCTTGAAAAAACCAAATAGACTTATTCCTTTGGATCTCCTGAAATTATCGCACGTCTATTCCAAGATATTGAATATTCCTAGATGCAAGGTGTCTATAACATGCAGAAAAACTGTAATATCGTTCATCACAACTAATTGCCAAGCTTAACCTTATCGCCTCATTTATCAAATGACCTTTTCTATAATTATTAATGATAGCTATTCAAATCGAGATGAAGTGTGGTGATATGGAAAAATCCGCGACACAAACTAATTTATGATATCTCAAAATGATTTCGCAACTGTAGAAGAATAATTAATCAAATGTTTCTAGTGAGGAATAATCACGGAATAATATGGAAGGTATATAACAATAAGACGACTGTTCCCTCCTCTCGAATCTTCATTTTGCATGTTCAAAATGATGTACATAATCTTCATACTATTGACATTGTAATTGACTCTAATGAATATTACCTTTGATTGATATGATATATGACATGTTTATGATAGAATCAGTTTGGAATATTATATCAAAAGAAAAATTTGTTTATGTGAACAACACAATTGAAACTTGTGGACCCTGATATATATGTTATACTCATATGTATAAGGAAAATCATGAATGTATAAAAGAATCTAACTATAGGATACCACTGATCAATGTATAAAGTAGCCACAGTTCCTTGTTCAACACCATGTATGCGAAGAAATTCTCCACTTTCTCATTTTCAATAGAAACGCACAGCGACCACATCTGTATTCTCATGTGTAAACAGTCTTAATTATATTTTCTTCTAATTGACTTCTGAATTAATTACCCTGTAACTAGGTTATTCTTCGATAAACCAGAGGTGCTTTGATGTAATCATCTGAGATACATACGTTAGGACATACATATCTAGACGGATTAAGTTATTTTGAAGAAATCAATCGAGTTCTAGGCATACTTGATGGAGGTACAGCTACTTTAATGAGATATAATTGAACCCGTTTCAAAGGTTCTCAACTATGGCTTTTTCAGACTCAGTAGGAAAGGGTGAAATTACTTTATATACGACCAAAACATAACTGAATTAATAGAATCTGGACAAAATGTCTGAAGTAGTTATTTAGGAATTATATGAAACCTTGAAAAGTTGAGAAATATATAGGAGCAAAAGCTCTCCAAGAAAGTGGAATCGGATCACGAATCATGTCAAAGAATCTATCAGAAACTACCCCTAACTTTGGTTCTTCAAATTGCACCCCCATGTTGTGTTCAGTTCATTTTACTGAAATTCTCATTATCAATTGAGTGATATATTATATCGGACCAAATATTTAGCAAGGAATTTATCCTTGGAAATTTCGAATAAAAGTGGCTGAATTGCTTTGAGGATAAGAAGTTGTATTGAATGAACCAAAAAAACATGGACGGAAAATTTTAAAATTCAAAGTGAGGGGTGGTTTCTAGTAGATAGTTTGATACTAAGGTGATTTGATCCCACCATTCAGAGGAGCTTTTGCTAACATGAATTTCAAAACATTTTGAATTTCAATGTATGTTGTCCTGAATGCTCTGGAATCAACCCAATAAAGGAGTGTAATCTTGCATAACAGATGGGTTATCTTTTATAGACATTCACGGCAGAGATGGAACAATTCTCAAACGAATATGTGGCAGGGATGAGACAATTCATTTTCGATGAAGATGGTAGAATTTGCAGACATCTGTGTAGGTAACCACGGATTGATGAACGATATTCTGGAAACCTGATCCAAGTAGTCTGATGGACTCGTGGTACCTCTGGGAAACAGAGCGATATCTCAGAATATACTGCTCTACTCGAGGAATACCATTGGACTAGATCAAACCCTTTCCTCCTCATTCATGGAAGTAGGGGAGTTTCAGACCACCTTCGTGAATAATAACAAGTTTCAAAAAACTGGTATTCAGAAACCTGCTATAGTAACTGTGATGATTGTTTTAGATGTATGACAAACTGACATTTATCATACAGGGCGTGGAAAGAAATTCTGAATTGAGAAAAACCCAATCACGAATCTGCGATTGAAGGTCTATAAAAATAACAAGTTTCCATCGTTCAAGTTTGAACCCCTTGATTGGGTATGAAAGTATTGAAAAGGAATATTCTCAGATATATTATAAACATGAAAAAATGGATACATTTGAATAAATACATTGAGAATTCGCATTCTCTATGTGATGAAATTATTAATTCTTTCTCGGCATATTCAACAGAAAACAACTACTTTCCTGGCTATATGCCACGACGAACATTGAATTATATCAATTGAACATACACGATAGGAATTTGAGCATAAAATGAATATCGTCTGAAATTGAGAATTGACATTCTCTTCCAGAATCGGATGAATACTATGATGAATATAACGATATAAAAAATATATTACTTACCAAATTGGTATGAAAATTGGAATGTATGGGAGAAATATACTAGTATACATACTCTGTTCTTGTTGAGTCGTGAATTTATCAAAAATCATCCGTATCCATGATGTTTGGGATATATGCACATCTCTTTCACATAGGTTAGATGATTTTGATTCGAATAAAATTCATTTCGAGTTTCAAACTCTCCTCAGTAACCTGAAGTCCAGTTATTCCTTCAGCCATTCTTCATTTAATACACAATTTTCACATTTCTATAATAATATAACTAAAACTATAGTGGAACTGACATCTATCTGAGAATGAAAATTTGTTGACTTATCTCCAGTCATGTGGGTGGCAATTGTTTTAGATGTATGACAAACTGACATTTATCATACAGGGCGTGGAAAGAAATTCTGAATTGAGAAAAACCCAATCACGAATCTGCGATTGAAGGTCTATAAAAATAACAAGTTTCCATCGTTCAAGTTTGAACCCCTTGATTGGGTATGAAAGTATTGAAAAGGAATATTCTCAGATATATTATAAACATGAAAAAATGGATACATTTGAATAAATACATTGAGAATTCGCATTCTCTATGTGATGAAATTATTAATTCTTTCTCGGCATATTCAACAGAAAACAACTACTTTCCTGGCTATATGCCACGACGAACATTGAATTATATCAATTGAACATACACGATAGGAATTTGAGCATAAAATGAATATCGTCTGAAATTGAGAATTGACATTCTCTTCCAGAATCGGATGAATACTATGATGAATATAACGATATAAAAAATATATTACTTACCAAATTGGTATGAAAATTGGAATGTATGGGAGAAATATACTAGTATACATACTCTGTTCTTGTTGAGTCGTGAATTTATCAAAAATCATCCGTATCCATGATGTTTGGGATATATGCACATCTCTTTCACATAGGTTAGATGATTTTGATTCGAATAAAATTCATTTCGAGTTTCAAACTCTCCTCAGTAACCTGAAGTCCAGTTATTCCTTCAGCCATTCTTCATTTAATACACAATTTTCACATTTCTATAATAATATAACTAAAACTATAGTGGAACTGACATCTATCTGAGAATGAAAATTTGTTGACTTATCTCCAGTCATGTGGGTGGCAATTGTTTTAGATGTATGACAAACTGACATTTATCATACAGGGCGTGGAAAGAAATTCTGAATTGAGAAAAACCCAATCACGAATCTGCGATTGAAGGTCTATAAAAATAACAAGTTTCCATCGTTCAAGTTTGAACCCCTTGATTGGGTATGAAAGTATTGAAAAGGAATATTCTCAGATATATTATAAACATGAAAAAATGGATACATTTGAATAAATACATTGAGAATTCGCATTCTCTATGTGATGAAATTATTAATTCTTTCTCGGCATATTCAACAGAAAACAACTACTTTCCTGGCTATATGCCACGACGAACATTGAATTATATCAATTGAACATACACGATAGGAATTTGAGCATAAAATGAATATCGTCTGAAATTGAGAATTGACATTCTCTTCCAGAATCGGATGAATACTATGATGAATATAACGATATAAAAAATATATTACTTACCAAATTGGTATGAAAATTGGAATGTATGGGAGAAATATACTAGTATACATACTCTGTTCTTGTTGAGTCGTGAATTTATCAAAAATCATCCGTATCCATGATGTTTGGGATATATGCACATCTCTTTCACATAGGTTAGATGATTTTGATTCGAATAAAATTCATTTCGAGTTTCAAACTCTCCTCAGTAACCTGAAGTCCAGTTATTCCTTCAGCCATTCTTCATTTAATACACAATTTTCACATTTCTATAATAATATAACTAAAACTATAGTGGAACTGACATCTATCTGAGAATGAAAATTTGTTGACTTATCTCCAGTCATGTGGGTGGCAATTGTTTTAGATGTATGACAAACTGACATTTATCATACAGGGCGTGGAAAGAAATTCTGAATTGAGAAAAACCCAATCACGAATGAGAATATTCCTTTTCAATACTTTCATACCCAATCAAGGGGTTCAAACTTGAACGATGGAAACTTGTTATTTTTATAGACCTTCAATCGCAGATTCGTGATTGGGTTTTTCTCAATTCAGAATTTCTTTCCACGCCCTGTATGATAAATGTCAGTTTGTCATACATCTAAAACAATTGCCACCCACATGACTGGAGATAAGTCAACAAATTTTCATTCTCAGATAGATGTCAGTTCCACTATAGTTTTAGTTATATTATTATAGAAATGTGAAAATTGTGTATTAAATGAAGAATGGCTGAAGGAATAACTGGACTTCAGGTTACTGAGGAGAGTTTGAAACTCGAAATGAATTTTATTCGAATCAAAATCATCTAACCTATGTGAAAGAGATGTGCATATATCCCAAACATCATGGATACGGATGATTTTTGATAAATTCACGACTCAACAAGAACAGAGTATGTATACTAGTATATTTCTCCCATACATTCCAATTTTCATACCAATTTGGTAAGTAATATATTTTTTATATCGTTATATTCATCATAGTATTCATCCGATTCTGGAAGAGAATGTCAATTCTCAATTTCAGACGATATTCATTTTATGCTCAAATTCCTATCGTGTATGTTCAATTGATATAATTCAATGTTCGTCGTGGCATATAGCCAGGAAAGTAGTTGTTTTCTGTTGAATATGCCGAGAAAGAATTAATAATTTCATCACATAGAGAATGCGAATTCTCAATGTATTTATTCAAATGTATCCATTTTTTCATGTTTATAATATATCTGAGAATATTCCTTTTCAATACTTTCATACCCAATCAAGAGGTTCAAACTTGAACGATGGAAACTTGTTATTTTTATAGACCTTCAATCGCAGATTCGTGATTGGGTTTTTCTCAATTCAGAATTTCTTTCCACGCCCTGTATGATAAATGTCAGTTTGTCATACATCTAAAACAATTGCCACCCACATGACTGGAGATAAGTCAACAAATTTTCATTCTCAGATAGATGTCAGTTCCACTATAGTTTTAGTTATATTATTATAGAAATGTGAAAATTGTGTATTAAATGAAGAATGGCTGAAGGAATAACTGGACTTCAGGTTACTGAGGAGAGTTTGAAACTCGAAATGAATTTTATTCGAATCAAAATCATCTAACCTATGTGAAAGAGATGTGCATATATCCCAAACATCATGGATACGGATGATTTTTGATAAATTCACGACTCAACAAGAACAGAGTATGTATACTAGTATATTTCTCCCATACATTCCAATTTTCATACCAATTTGGTAAGTAATATATTTTTTATATCGTTATATTCATCATAGTATTCATCCGATTCTGGAAGAGAATGTCAATTCTCAATTTCAGACGATATTCATTTTATGCTCAAATTCCTATCGTGTATGTTCAATTGATATAATTCAATGTTCGTCGTGGCATATAGCCAGGAAAGTAGTTGTTTTCTGTTGAATATGCCGAGAAAGAATTAATAATTTCATCACATAGAGAATGCGAATTCTCAATGTATTTATTCAAATGTATCCATTTTTTCATGTTTATAATATATCTGAGAATATTCCTTTTCAATACTTTCATACCCAATCAAGGGGTTCAAACTTGAACGATGGAAACTTGTTATTTTTATAGACCTTCAATCGCAGATTCGTGATTGGGTTTTTCTCAATTCAGAATTTCTTTCCACGCCCTGTATGATAAATGTCAGTTTGTCATACATCTAAAACAATTGCCACCCACATGACTGGAGATAAGTCAACAAATTTTCATTCTCAGATAGATGTCAGTTCCACTATAGTTTTAGTTATATTATTATAGAAATGTGAAAATTGTGTATTAAATGAAGAATGGCTGAAGGAATAACTGGACTTCAGGTTACTGAGGAGAGTTTGAAACTCGAAATGAATTTTATTCGAATCAAAATCATCTAACCTATGTGAAAGAGATGTGCATATATCCCAAACATCATGGATACGGATGATTTTTGATAAATTCACGACTCAACAAGAACAGAGTATGTATACTAGTATATTTCTCCCATACATTCCAATTTTCATACCAATTTGGTAAGTAATATATTTTTTATATCGTTATATTCATCATAGTATTCATCCGATTCTGGAAGAGAATGTCAATTCTCAATTTCAGACGATATTCATTTTATGCTCAAATTCCTATCGTGTATGTTCAATTGATATAATTCAATGTTCGTCGTGGCATATAGCCAGGAAAGTAGTTGTTTTCTGTTGAATATGCCGAGAAAGAATTAATAATTTCATCACATAGAGAATGCGAATTCTCAATGTATTTATTCAAATGTATCCATTTTTTCATGTTTATAATATATCTGAGAATATTCCTTTTCAATAACTGTGATGATATTGACGTGTCTTCGGAGACTACGGTCAACTGAGCTTAGAAATGGGTTGGAGTATGCAGGTGACTTTTCAGTATTCATGAAGACTTTTTTACTAACAAGAAGGGATTCCATCGTGATGTCTATGGATAATTCCAATCACTCCTTGAGAATAAGAGGAATATGATACTTGAATCTCTTCAAAAAAGAAGAAGAATCTACAATAGGAAAAATCAGAAACCTCAGATTTTCAGCTTCAGAAACAGTGGAATGAGCTAACTCAATTTGAAAACATGGATGATGGAATTCCATTATGAAACTTCACTAAATAGACTATTCGATAGATGATCATCTAGTGACTTTGGTTTCGTGTATTGGCGTCCCTGACATGACATTGCTGTCACGTCACATTCATAAGTGTGTTTAAAAAAAGTGTTTAAAAGTGTTTTTAACCGCCAGCTTAGTTGCAAAGCAACCCTCGAAAGTCAGAGACTTGTGTGAGTTAAGAAGAGAAGAAGTGTTGAAAGAGATCTTACAAAATTTCAATTTCATACTACTTGAATACGACATTATTCTTTTCTGTTTTGGAAGGATGGTAAAATGTGCTGCGTCGGGCTGTATCAATCAGTTGGCAAATTTGAATTTGTCAGCTTTCCATCAAATGCAAATGAACTTAGAACATAGGAAGTGAAGTGACCATATGGGGAAAATTGGTAAATACATCAACAAAATATTCGAGGTAAAACTAACACGGAATCTTATATTATACTTTTTCATTGTACATATAATTATCCACTACACAGGTTTTAGAATGCATTTTAGTAGAAACAGTTTAGCTTAAAACGGAGGATTAAGAAAAGAGGCATATGCCATTTGAAAAATTATACCTACATTCTGGAAATATTGGTAGTTCTTGAAAAACTGCAAAAATGATTCCCAACATGAATATATACAGCACACATGACATATGAGCACATTAGCTTGAATACCTACATACAATTTTTCACTATTTCTCAACCATAAGGCTCAGTCTGAAATCAAAATTCATTCAATGATCCCATTTGGTGAAAGGTATTTGACTTCCTCACAAAGATTATGCTGGAGTTGAAAAATCAAAAACTCGGAAATTATCATCATTATTTGGGTATAATATGTAGAGTTGAATGAGAAATAACATGTGGAAATTACGCATGATACGCCAATGTCCTCAATATAAACTAAAAAACGACACATGTCAGAAATCTAGTGTTTATCCCCAGTAAAGAATAAAGATGGAACTATACATATAACTGTTCCATAAACACTTTAGTGTGAGAGGAGACGAGGATCTATCCGTTCCCTGTTATGATGACAAATACGTCAATTTACATCAAGGAACCCTAGCCTCGATCATCAAAACGCGGTGAGGGAAAGTGGTAATTCGTCACGTGATTCCATCGAAAATTACATTTTAGAGTCTTGGAAATCTATATTCTACAACTGTCTTCAAGTAGATTCACCTATTCAGCTGTGATCTAGGATTATACATACCTAAATTTCTATGATCCCAAAATGAAATTTTGTATGCGATTACGTCACTAATTACGACTTCCCCTCACTGTGTTTTCTGATCGAGACAACCTTCCTCTACAAATAATCATCAATTCTATACCAACCTTGATTGGCCAATGCGAGCTCGTACAGCCAATACAACTGTATGTTCCAGATCATTGTAGACATTATGAGACTTACGATCACGTTCTCTATTATAATTAGAACTGCGATACCATCAACTAACTCTAGCTGTTTGCAGCCTTTGGTATCATTAAATTTTTTAACGAATGAGTTTGTTGATTTATAATTTTGCGCCCTGATTATCATGCGAAAATAATAATTTCGACATGATGATAAAATCTATTATTGGAACGAGTTGAGGCAAAGAGAACAATTTTTCTGCGATAAATCGACTTTACTTTCCACATCAGTGTTGTATTCTCAGATCAGGAGAAAATTTAAGCAAATTGTTGATTCAGAATCAATGAGGGATCTTCTTACTGGACAATGTCCTCGAGAGTATCACTTCGAAAAGAATAATAAATCAGTAAGTGATGGATGCCGCTTGCCGCTCTGCAAATTCTAAGTCTTTTCCTTATAGGTACACCCTCGGAAGTTAGAAACACAGTTTGTAGGAATCTGATAAACCTCATCAAAAAGTTACTGGGTTTCCTGAAACTCGGATGGAGAACAAGGTCAATTCTTTCTCTCTCTCTCTCTCTTCAATCACAATTTATACCAGGTGTAGCAGGATCATGGTACACCACACCATTTTGATGAACTTAATGTGGTGATCAATCTAGAAATTTGACATTTCTAATTTAGGGTTCAATTTTTTTTAGCATCACACCTGTCGATGTGAGTACATCAGACTTGATCAGAATAGTCATGGCACACTCAGATGGGGAATGAAAAATGAAATAAAAATCAATATTCAAGTTTGAAATGTCACTTATGTGGTATCATTGTACTCAAAAAATCATGTATAATTCGAAAATGCAATGATATACAGGGTATTCCATTTGAAAATCAATAAATAATGATACTTTCGGTGAATCCGGAAAAAGTATTGCTGATGGAGATACCGAGCATAATTGTAGTGGATTTGGTGGATATGGTGGTACCAGACATTTTCATATCAGGCAAACTAAGTTCCGTCCTTCTAAAGATTATTCAGGTCTGAGTTTTGGTGGCGTTGAATTCAACTAGGTTGTTGGTTCCCCATCAGGCTGCAATTCCAGCAAGATCTTGATTGACAGCGTTGACCTGCCTTGTCATGAGTACTTACTTTGCTGAAAAGAAATGAAAATGCTAGAGAAGGAACTTTGGCTAGGGCAAATGGTTACTTCCATCAGATCATCGATAGGAAGTATAGGAACAATGTTAGTTCGACAATTATTGATCATTGCGAAACGCCTCAATGGTTCTGAAATGCTCTACCTTCGACCATTGAATAAGATCACGGAGAAAATTCCACACCAGTTATTTTCATACAGTCAATAGTCCATTTTACATCAAAGGACAGAAATGCAAGATTTTTTTCCAAGGTGCGATTTGTAGCTCGAGGGCAAAGTTCGAGACATACAAAGAACCGAGGGTCCTGAGGTGTATATACTATTTTTTACGCTGGCGAAAACACAAAAATTCAGAGAGATTGAAAATTTGGTCAAAGTGTTTCGTCATAATTAGTAGTAAAATATGGTTTGTGGAATTCGTATGTTAACAACAGGCATCTTGTTGACAAACCATGGTGACAGCAAATATCAAACTGAAATTTATGAAAACAGCTTCGAAAATGCTTAGCGGTTGTGGAACAAAAAATCGAGGAAGAACTCCAAGACATTGCCTATACTGCTTCTGCAGTGATTCTTAACTTGTTACCAATGAAATCAAGAAATCAGTATGATGCAGTTTATACTCGCCTCAGAGAAGGGTGTTCCGAAAAGAAAGCGCAGAGCTATGCGGGAAATGTAAAAATGGTATAAACTCCCCAGGGAGAAAATATGCCACATTATCTCCCGAGGAAATAACACGCCACTTCTGCCCATCTTTGTCACCTGAGAAAGTAATTTCTACTCCCGCCGGAGTGAAAATTGGGTTTTTATGACAAGAGAGGTGTTCCCCGAGGCATATAACCTCCAGAAATTCAAGGAGAACACCAATTTCTACCTTATTTCCCTTGGTTCTCACGATGTTCACTGAAAATCACAGGATATCCCTTTTCGTGGGAACCAGAACATGAACAAAATACCATAGCAACGTACTCATTTCAGCGTATGAAATCGAATTTTTTTTTATGACGTTTTGATGACAGAATAATATTTTGACGTCCTGGAATAGTAGATTGTTTTATTGGGATCAGAAGTGACACTTTGTTTGACAAGCGAATTTTGCATTTGCGATTCGGAGCGTTTAGCGAAGCCGAGCGAAAGCAAAATTTGCGAATTGAACAAAGTCACTTTTGATCCGAATGAAACATGCCATTTTTTCTGCAACCGAAACAATTAACTCAAATAAACATGTGAAGTAACCACCAATGCCGTGCCATATGTATGCAATGCAACAAATATTGACAAATAATCCATATGGTGAGAATATTCTGCCTGCATTAACAGCAGGTTAGGTTTTCTAGGATGTTCGAATTGTAGTTTCAATATAAATACAACCACCGAGTGACATATTTGTGTATGGACCAGGTGCTCTAATGGCAAATACCGCGCCAGTGCCAGCTATAGGAACGAGACGTGGAAAATGTTAGGTTAGTGAGCATATCAACAATGATAATAGTGATTATTTATTCCTCTCCATACTGGCATACTACACTGTGTTTGACTTGATGATCAAATGAAGCTAAACAATATCGTTGTTTGAGACAAAAACTATTGCTTGCCGTGATTATTCAAAAATCATCCATCCCGAGAATAACGAATGAAATACAGATCAAGCAACTATTTGAATCTTGAGGCTTCCCTGATCAAAACAAAAAAACTTAACTGAGATGTTTATAATTCCAATACTATACTATAATAAGGTGTATTTATATCTCCAGCATGGATATGAAATGCCAAATCTGCTGAAATCGGAAACAAATCAGGTATGCGTCTCAACCCAAATAACCAACCGTCACAATGTTGTTTATTCTTGATGACGTCCAGTAAATCCTTTTTAGTTCCTGGGAGCTAAAGTTCAACTCTAGCTCCTAGGAACTAAAATTCAACTCCAGCTCCTAGGATCTAAATATGTTGCCTAGCAACATACCTATTTTTGTGTCAGTAATAGAAACGTCAATTTAAGAGCTAATTTTGGTATCAAAATGGACGACTTTTGTGTCGGTTGCAGAAATAAGTGATTTTATGCCACTTCAATTGAATAATCTACAAAATGTCCATGAGCTCGAAAAACTTTCCAGAAATAATTCGACCTCTAGTGGTATTACAAGTGATGATCCGCAGTTTTTCTATACTACTTCATCAAACTATTGTCGCTTCACCTTGACTGACAGCCAGGTCGCAGTTCAAGACTGCAGCTACTATTTTTGCTAGGATATCTTCGTCGTGCTAGATTCGCTAGACGAGTTCGAGAGGTTAGGGTCGAAATCACTAGCTAACCTTATACGTTTGCGGTCCGACAGCAATTTATTTCGAATTAGGAATCCTCCGACGAATATTCATCGATGTGGATGTATCATTATCGACTCTAATAACAGGACTCGCGATGTTTGTATACCGGATTCTGCGGAACAATGATGTTATTATAACAGATACTTGATGTACGCTGCATGGCCTCGAATCCATAGATGCAACAGTGTTTAATGATGGGAAGACTACATTTGAAATCTCGTTTATACTTCAGTCAACGATCGCTCAGGAATGGGATGTAAAAGGATCCTACGGAACAGTTTATTTGACTTTAGAGAATCAGATTTTTTTGAAGGTATTTGGTACGACAATACTGACAAAAAATAGTTATTTGTTTTACTAGGCAGAAAAGTACAAGATTTGATGCCGCCGCTGGTGTTTTATAGCCAAGGCGTAGCCAAGGCTATAGGAAGCCAGCCAAGGCATTAAATCTGCTTTTTTGACGTATTTTTTGTTCACCCAAAGACATTGTCGATTTTGATGACCAATTTGATTCAAATTACTTGGAAAGTTGCATACCAACAAAATTTTTCTGACTTGGCAGTAGAAGTACACCTTTTCTGCCTGTTAAGTGTCAAAAGCTACTTTATACCTCCACAGCTCCTCATGATCTACAAAGCGCAGATACGGCCTGTTTCTGAATACTGTTCCCACATATGGGGTTCAGCACCAAAACATACGCTGATGCTCTTAGATTCCAATCAGAGAAGAGCCATCCACCGGGTGGGTGACGCCACAGTCACTCACTCTTTGACATCATTGAAACACCGTAGAAAGGTCGGCGACCTTTCACTTTTCTATCGATACTTCCACGGGAAATGTTCTTCGGAAATCTCTGCTATCATCCCTTCACTAGCAATACCAGTCAGACGAACTAGACAAGCCCAGTCAGCACATCCTTTCGTTGTCAACCTCGAAAGATGTCGAACAACACTTTATTAAAACTCCTTCATTCATGGAACGGCTAGGCTCCGGAATTCATTGCCTGAGGAAGTATTCCCAACAACATATAATCTCCAGCAGTTCAAAAAAAAATCCAATACCTACCTCCTATCCCTATCCTCCCTAGGAACGCACGATGTTTTTTGAACATTATAAGGATTCCCTTTCGTGCGCTCCAAGCGATAAAAAAAATCCACTCAATGTCATTTGGAGAGAAAACATTTTTCTCGTATCACTTTAACTGAGAATTAGCACCTACACAGGGTGTTTGCGAAATAGAAACGATGATTGGAGTGTGTAAAAGTAGACAACAGCGATAATAAAATCGAAGTATTCGAACTACTTTCCTGAGTAATACCACAAAATATCGAATTATATCTGTAAAAACATTGAAATACCTGAATGAAAAAAAAAATTCAGTTGTGCAAATATACAACAGAAAACAACTAGTTTCTTGGCTATAATATCACAGAGTATTGAATGATATAATATCAGTTATGTATGATATGATCCTGAAAAATAAAATCTCGAATCAACATAAATCACCTGATTTTGGGTCCATTCAACATAATTTCAAGCTTTTCTGGTCTCGTCAGAATGAGCATAAAGAATGAAAATACGAATTTTGATACATTCGTTCTTTGATTGATGGAAAAAGGATGATTTGATGAATATTCGAGTAATTTTTTAATTTGTTTTACTAACAGGTATGCACCCATTGTGAGAGTTGACAGTGCTCTACATTTTTGAATGAACTATTTTGCAGGAATGACGAATCTTTGTATAATAATTATGAGAAAAATGTTTTATCCTATCTACCCAAATATTGGAAAAATCCGTAAATCAATTTTATTCGCATTTTCATAAATACTTTTTGGTGAAATCAGAGCGTGAAAAAAAGCATAACGCTGCAATTACCCTGATAAATATCATTACTGGGCCATTAAACAGAATTAAACCCACGGTGTGTGCATTGTCAGTGAGGAAACAGCGGAATTCCAAGAATAATTATTTGGCACAATAATTATAGTCCTCGTTTAATTGGCTACAATTTTTTATGGTAATTTTGGGTTTGACTTCATGCAGCTGTAATGTCTTTATAAAATGTTTCACATACTCATCGTGAGACAATATTTGCTTCTATCCCAGTCAATAATAAGGCGAGGATGAACCATCCACACACCTATACCCACACAAAAGTATCAGGTACCCGAGACTGAATGTATATAGGGTGTATCCAAAAAATACCGACAAAATTCAAAGGGGTGTTTCCTCGTTACATTCTAGCAAATAAAGTTTATATTAACATGTGTCCTTACTTTCTCCGTTTTTGAGATACAGGATGTTGAAGTTAGAAGTAATAATTGTTTGTATAGTATGAGCTTTTATGGTGTCCAAATTCAGTTTGGATGGAGACTGAGAGAGCCCTAAAATTTCAGAATGATTCTGATTGGGGTTATTGAGTAATCTCAATGGAAGTCTTGGAAACACCTACCTATATTAAAATTTGGAATCAAATCGAATTTTTATTGTTTCCTCAATAACTACGCTAGATACAAAAATCACACGACGGATAAAAAAGTTGTTATTTCAATAGTCCAATCTGATAAAAATATGATACCCAGAAAAACCAGTGGTGTACAATGAGATTCATCATGAATATCGATAAATTCACCCACTGTTACGCAACTGGAAATATTATCACCCTGTATCTCGAAAACGAAGCAAGTTTGGACACATGTTTATATGAACTTTATTTCCTTAAATATCACAAAAAATCACCCCTTGAATTTTTTTGGTGTTATTTAGATGGTATACATACGTTTGTAGTAACTAGGAAATATTTCAAATGAGGCTCTGCTCTGGTTATCGCATGTCCTTCACTATCCTAGCATTCATGGAAAATGTGTTGTTTGGAGTTATGAAATTCTATAGTTGTTCATAACACTTTCTTTTTTCTTCTCCTTATACAGGGTGATTCAATTTTGGATGTGCATATTTCAAGGACATATTGTTGGCATCAAAATGATACTTTTTTTATAAACTTATGCCTAAAAATTCACCGCTTTCATGCTGAAGCCACTGTAAGTCAGGTGAACAAAAAATATATTCTGAAATTGTGACTAAAATAACAGATCAAATCTTCTAACAATTGGTAGGCCCTGTCCTCTTAGACTCTGTATTTCATTCTCTCTTCAGAAATTATTCAAACCAAATTTTGGGGGTTGGGGGTTAAAGGAAGGTCCTTACTTTTATTGGCCCAAATGGGGTGCATTTTGGGTCACATGTTTACATGAAGAAAAAGTCTCATTATGACTCCAACAGTCCGTCCTTTGAAAATTCACAATAAATTTTGAATCACCCTGTATAGATACCACCAATATTTCCAAACGATATATTTCCTGGAGTAACATGCGAACTTTATATTGGAGAAAGTGCTCTTGGGAGATTGAAACGTATATTGATTTATTGAGTCAAGAAAATAATTGACAATGTTTAAAAATATCCTGATAATAAAGATGTTGACATTTTTTCTCTGTATAAATTCTTCAGTTATATGAACCTATATCGAGGTCATCTCCAGAAAGACTTCTTCCACACTATAGTCAGATTCTTTATCGCTTGGAGCGCACGAAAATGGATCCCTATAATGTTCGAAGAACATCGTGAATACCTAGAAAGGATAGGGAGAGAAATTGTCTTCAAACTTCTGGAGATTCTTAGGAATACTTCCTTGGACAATAAATTCCAGAACGTTTCTGTTCAGATGATACATCACTGGTTCTTTCAGTAATAAGAATCAAAAGAAAGAAGGAGAGTTCAAAGTCATCTCCAATACTTTATTACTGATGTGAATCAATCAACGGGACATGTTTCGAATTCATGAAGAAGTAATTACAAGAAAGGTATGTGAAAATATACATATTATGGAAAACCAAAGTTGACTTACATGGAGGTGGAACAGTATTTTGAATTAGATGCCGATGTCTATCATCATAATATCGTGGTTATATTGGTGTTGGGTTGAGAATAAACGGGTTTTTTGATTGAAAATAAAGGGCCCGTGCCCTAAGAACGCGCACTTATAGAACCAAATGTCAAGTCCCAGAAGGGAAAATTGACGAGCACTCAAAGATCCTCATAAAAACCATATTGGGTTGCTAACGGGAAAAAGCAAAGGGTCGTACCCTTGAGAAAGCGCACTAAAAATCCAAAAATCAATTAAAAATGATGGTACCAAAAGCCAAAAACGTGTTGAATCCAACCTGAAGTTAGAAACACGAAAATAAATTTATAAACAATGGCATAGGTCACTGTCTTAGATGAAAAGATATAACAAGTGGCAGAGGACACAAAACTATGCCATTTTTCACGGCGCAGGCCATGAACGCCTACTTAACCCATGCATAAATAACTATTATGGATTTGTTAGGTACTCTTTGTGAACTGTCTAGTCATTTTTCAGTTATATTCTCAAGTTTTTCATTATAAAATGTCGTATATGATTCATAACTTCTCCTTCATTATGAAAACAGTTGACTTCCTGCATGAAACTTATGAGGCATCACCTTAAACTACCTCAGTTATTAATGACAGTGGTTAGCCAGATAGAAAAATAAGAGCCAGACACAATTATTCTGCATTTAACCAAGTTTAAATGAAAGATAGAGAGATATACTCGTATACTTCCGGACATCGTTTACTCGATCATTTATTGCACTTTCTAGATGCAATTGCTTTTCTCCATTTCGACTTTATTACTCGTAATGACGGTTTGGGCCAAATTTTATTGCGAATTGATGAGTTTTTGCAGGGAAAAATTGCGTGATATCTGGCTTATAGTCGGTAATTTACCGAAATGGCCCGAGGTTATTACGATGGCTTTGTATTATGATGGTATATAAACATTGCAGCTGACAGAGCCAATTAGATGATGTTGACGCGAGGAAATTGGGATACGTAATTTGATGTAATAACTTCACTTCTCAAAACGAAGTAAATGAAGTATTGAGGTCGATATTGTTAGCTACGTTTTTCTTTTCAGAGGATGACCAGCATCACGACAATCATTAGAAGTGAAAACGTTTTCTATACACTATTAATTGGATTCTTCGAGGAGGTAAAGAACGAGAAGAACAACTTGATAAGCACACATTTGGTCATTTATTGTTCTTAATGGTTCAGATTATTTAGTGGGGTTCCTGCATCTCAAAACAAATGAATATACATGACGGTTGGGGATTTTTTTTCCATTTCTGTAGAACCAATAACAGAGGTCATAAAAGGAAATCATGAATGAAAAACGAAAGTGTTATTCCCAATTCCACGTGTATATTCCTCTCTATATACTTACTAAATTGACTTTTTCATGGAACGTAGACTGGAACTTAGATGATATATATATACGAAATAGTTATTTACCTGATAAGTGCGGAAAGTAGTACGTTTCCGCACGCAACGGCAGTTCGTCAAGGCAAGTCGTCAAGGGCGGAAAAGACATTTTCAGCAAGAGTTAGGTACAAAGTTTTTCCTACGAGTTATTTTGTCAATATTATTTATGGTAAAAAAAAGTTTTTTAATAAACAATAGTTTATAATGATGCTACGAAATGACACATGAGACAGAATAGTTACATTGATCATTTATAGTCAGTCTTGAATATCCTTATTTTCAACAATACAAAAGTCGTGCGGTAAAGTAACTTTTTAGCACTAGTGCGGTAAAATAACTTTTAAATGATTGAGTTTATTCAACGCATTTGTAAATGAAAGAATTAAATGCATCATTTTTCTCAACGATCAAATAGACCTCGATAATTCACCTCTGTCGAATTTTTTTCTCAGTAGGTAATATAACATGTTAACCCTTTCAAGTTGATCCAGTATATTGTATTTCTATGTGGACATTGTACCTCTTTTTCGGAAATGGAATTTTATCTAAACGTGAATTTAGTTTATTGTACCAGTATTCCACCTGAAGAAGCAACTATGTTAGCGAAACATGTCGTGTGATCAATAATTTTATGAAAATCTTATCGTTTGTGAAGTTTTTCATGAATAATCTGACAAACTGATCAAAAATGATGAATGCATCTCCTCATAATTAATTAGGGAAAACAATTTATTTCAATTCTCAATCCAGCATTCTTAATCAATTTCAGTAGGAGAACAGGTCTTACGTCATCGAAATACAGAAATTTTCAAACTCGCACGTGAGGAATTCTTCTCAGGCATTCCAAAGACACCTAATCTATGATAATTTCATCACCACGATTTCTAGTAGCAGATCTCATAAACGGTATCAAACACGTTTTATCGCTCGATGTATGTGAACGACATAGTCCACACAACTACAAACTACACAGTCTCGACAGAAATCAGTTTTAAATGCAAAATATCTGTATTAATAGCCATTCCTAATCATCGAGATAAAATTGACCTGCTTCGAGCTTTAACAGAGAAACACGCTACTACATTAGTTCGAAGTTATTCATACTCAGAAGAAGAAATTATCCCTAATAGCACACAACGTCCTATGGGACGTCCCTATTTGGTACAATTCATTTCCGAATGTTCCGAACCAAAAATAAGTGTCCTTGGGACGTCCCATCCCGTACATATCATGCATTTTCCGACCAAGGACGTCCACGGGATGTCTCAGCTGCTACATCATTTCAAATGTCCTAAAAATAGCATCCCTTAGACGTCCCACGTGGTACATATTGTAAATGTCCATGCAAGGACGTCCTTGGCATGTCCTTGATGGGATATGATTTTAAACGTTCCTTTAGAGGCATCCATCGGATGTCCCGAGTAGTACATATTCTGGCATGACTTCAGATCTTATATAATGTCCCTTCTAGACAACCATGAAATGTCCCTGATGGTACATTCCTTCAAATATCTCTGCACAGACGCCCTTAATATTTCCAGGATCGTATAACATTCGAAATGTCCCTTAGGGACATCCTTCGAATGTCCCTTAGGGATATCCGTCGAATGTCCCAATTGGTACATGAACTGTACTCTTCTAATGTCCTAGAAATATCATCCTATGGACGTCCCAGTCGCTACTTTCAATATGTTGTCCTTGCGAGGACGTTAACTTACACCTCGCCGACGAATGGTTGCTCGGAGGCTATAAGTACTCCTCGTCAATGTCCTTCACGTAAGTCCATTGGACATCCTTGGAAAACTTTTTGGGGACCTTCCACGGATCATCAACTCAACTGAATGTCCTAATCAGTTATGCAAGATCTGGTCCTAGAGGGACCCAGAAAAATTCAAATTCAAGAATAATTCGTACGTCCCTGGGACATCCTATGGACATCCAATTGATATCCATCAGCGTTGCTGATAGGTTGTCCTATGGATGTCCTTAGGATGTCCTCTGTAGTGCTTGATGAGGAATACTGTAGGACTCAGGTATTCGATAGTCGTCCCAGGGACATCCCTCAAGGACGTCCCTAGTTGGTCCTCTTTGGGACATTTGTGCGTCTCACAGACGTCCAATGGACGTCCACGGTACCAAATTCGAACATCCTATGGACGTCCTGAATGTCCCGACAGGACGTCCTAAGGATATCCATGGGACATAAGTGTGTTATAATAATCCAGCCGTTGAATTAAAAATTTCAGGAGTTTCCTCGAAAACATAAGAAAATAGGTGTGAGTGGAGTATTCATTATTCTGCTGTGATTTCACATAAATAACTAATCGAGTATCACTAAGGGAAACTTCATGAAATAATTCAGTTTGACTGGGATCTCCATGTTATATGTTCACCATTACTGATAATTTCATTACTTGTTTCAGCATCGATGAGTAATGTATATGCCTACATTCATATATGCGACTGTATATTATGATTTCTCTTTCAGCAGTCAGTACCAACTCATCTGGTATATCATTATGGATCGACTCATTAAATTTGGGATCTTGATACCATAGGACTATAAATACACAAGCATATTCCAAGAAAATGTTCTGTAATTATCTGTAATAAACTCATGGGGGGATAAATAATAATAATGATAGAGAATCTTATGTAGGTAACACTGATAATTGTATCTGGTTTATTATCAACATGATGTGAACGGTATTTCTTATTGTTAATTCATGATATAATAGCTATTTATCGTCAATTAAGTTGAGTTAGTGGGTTGAGTGAGGACTCATTATTGTATCACTTTGACCATCAGTAAATATCAGTTTGATAATCTAAAAGATGTTTTGAGAATTCACAAGGCCATAATATCATCTTATGCTCATTCATGTTTTTATATTTTTGTGCCATCTCTATACCAGCGGCTCTTCTTTTTCGTTAATCATATTTGCTCGTGGAATTATCATTCCTTCATTTATTATACCCAAGTTGATATTCCTATGGATATCATCTCTGAAAACCCTTTGATGAAATTTAATATACCTGAAGTTCTAATCTTTGATGTAATATCCCTAGAGCAGGGGTGCTCAAACAGTCTTATCGCCAGAGATTTTGGAATCGATCACAAAAAGAATGATAAAATTCATTTTACAAACAGTATTATGATGTCATTGAATGTTTCTCTTCATACTTTACCTTTACAACTTCAAATTGAGACTAATCATTTATCATTTTGAAAATGGGAATAAACATCTTCAAATTGAGACGATATATGATTCAGCATGAATTTTCTTATCGAGAATGGGAATAACCAAATTCAAATTGGAACAAAATGACTAGGTACGGTATAAACAAATCCAAATTCGAACTAAACAAATCCAAATTGAAACCAATCAAATCGGGAGTGTTGTATACCTGCAATTTGGAATTGATTGATTCGGTAGCGAAACTGTTGATGATTCCGAAGATGGAATTCCGAAAAGGATTTTGATTACAAACAACTGTGATGAACATCGAATAAACAAATATTCATAACAACTATACGAAATAGTCACAATGCTCAAAGTGGAATGAAATGTTGAATAAATACAAAAAGCTCGTAGTCATTTCCACACAATGTTCATATAAAATGAACTATAATGGTTGATTTCGGGTAATGCAACGCAGAACATTGAATTGTATAGTCGGGGAACTAGCCACTCCCGTATGGGAATTTCGGTTTTGGAGTGTTTCTTCCCTACTTTTCTACTCAGATGGCGTTGCTCTCATATCGTTTATGTAGGTCGCCTCTGAGAGAATATATAATGCCGACTTGATTTACTGCTGGCTGGAGACCAGAGATTCTAATATTGTCTAAATCTTTTTTCAAATAAGGTCTATCAATCCAAATATAAGGTACCTACGATGAATTATGATTTCTAATGATAAATTTCGATTTTGACACAATATAGACAATTCGTTTCTCAATTCGAATTTGTTTCGTTTCAAATTGAATAAGTTTATTCTTATTTCGACTGTATTAATCAACATGAATTTGTTGATTTTCAATTTAAATCTTTTTATTCCGAATTTGGATATAATTATTCCCAATTTGATTGTGTTCATTCTCAGTTTGAACCTGTTTACCAATTTGGATGTGTCTAATTTCAATTTGAGAATGATTAGTGAATATAAATTATATTGTTCTTTGTATTTATATATCATTGATTTTTATAATAAGTCAATTTCATGAATAATATGTTTCCATTTGTTATGAGCAGTATGAGCACCCGCCAATTCTATAGAATGAAGCTTTCTTAATATATTAATTTTTTCTCCAACAATACATTTACGAATTGGGGTTTTGTCTGTCAGTTGTCATAAGCGATTTGGAATAATTGCATACAGAGTTGAGCAAGGGAATTTTCAGAACAGAAGAATCTGAAGAGGTATAATGAAATATTGGTTCTGTTTACGCTATTCTTCAAATTCACTATGAGAACATCGTTCATTCATTTATATGTTCGCCTTCTATACGATTCTTGGAGCTTCAGTACACGTCTATCGCATCTATGGTACAAGTATCGCCTACACATTGGAAATCAACCAGTTTTTCTGTCCTAGAATGGAAATCGATATCACGAGTTTATACCAACTGCGGCGCGCAAAAAACACTCGTATAATTACAATCTGTCAGGTAGGAAGATAAATCTGTAACAGTGTTGTAATCCTGAGAAACTACTGAATTGAGATACAATCTTCGTGGATTTTTGCGCCGACGCTTTACCGATTTGATCTCTATCGAGTTATTAACTTCTAGAACAAGAGTAATGTTAGTGCTATCGGTTTGATAGATTTATCTCTCTTGGTGAAATTGTGCTCATCAATATTCTTGTGACAACAGCTCTATTGAAGATAAGAATCAGGGCAGAACGATATTGTATCTATTGATTCACCTCATGAGAACACAATATATATTATTACATGGAGTAATAGTTTTATGGAATATTCTGTCTGTAGGTTTATCGAGGAGGTGGGACATTCATTATACCAGATTTGTTGGGGGATTTTCTCTCCTCGTCTTTATAAAATGAAAATATGAATACTATTTCAATATAAGTGTTGTTAGGACAAATCAGATTATTTGCCTCAAAATGTTACTGCGTTTGAAGAACTTTCTTATCAGAGAGAGTAAAAAAAATCGCTAGCTTGTCACGTTACCAATGCAAAATTAATTTAGAGGAGGGTGACTGCTGGACCACTCCGGGATACTGAGTGAAATAAAAAATCACCAAACTCTAGGAATGATTCATGACATATAAGCTACTCAGACACACGTGGAAAAGTCTCTCATAGTCCTCTTTCCGGAGAGATACGAGTGGGTAGAAGGATAAATCCAATGCACACCACAGATGATGGTTCAAAACCCCTGCTTGAAATTGGAGTCGGTGTGTTCAGCAGAAAACCGAAGACGGAAATCTCAATCAATCTCTGTAAGTATGCTACAAACTTTCAGGCGGAGTTCTACGCAATTGAATTGTGTGCTAGTGAGTTGACGAATAGACCTCCAGTAAACAAAGACATCGGTATTGTATCAGACAGTCAGGCAGCTCTTGAAGCACTGAGCTCCAGCAAGATAAATTCCTAGCTTGTATGGAACTGTATTGAATCCCTAGAATGCTTGGGTGCTATCAAAAGAGTTACTTTGCTGTGAGTGCCTGGACATCAGGGGGTGTAGGGCAACGAGAAAGTCGACATCTTCCCCAAACAGGGAACCGAAACTGTGTTCATAGGACCAGAACCATACTTTTGGGTCTCCGCAAGTGCGGATAAAACAACTATCTCGGACTGGATGGAGGGAAAAAGACTCAAGTTCTGTCAGTTCTGCTGTGTGAAAAACGGAACGTCTGAACACATACTATGTTCTTGCCCTTATGTTTAGGGAGACTGAGGTTCGACATATTTGGGTATACGAATTGGGAACCATGTTTGTGAAAAGAAGTGTATTGTACAGTGAACTGTAACGTCAAGTGGGGAGATCGCAGTGGAGGGGCGGTATTCGCCCCACTGACATGAAACCTAACCTTACCTAACCTGAAAACCTGATTAGAACTACACAGATGATGGGCATCAGGTGATCGTCATGCTCCTATAGTGGAAAAATGAAATTATTTCAAACATTTCATACAATATAATCCCCTTCTTTCACTATATACGATATTTTGATCGAGACGCCGTGCATTTAAAAATTGCGCGATCATTCCCTTCTTCAGCTATGGATCTGAAGAACAAAATAGCTATGCTAGTTTGGTTTTGCCCAAAATGGCAATCTCATAAGAATTTGTTTATAGGATGTTCGCCAGAATCTTAGAATAATTCATTATTTACCGTATTGCTGACGCAGTTATCCTGAATAGTACCTACTGAATAACATTATCATTATATTATCGCTAATTGATGATACGTGATTCGGTATCGAATTTCAATACACACCTTCAAGAAGTTATAACAGTCGTTGAGTTCTACGAAACTACTGAGGTCGTAGGATCAGATATCAACAAGGCGTCAAAGAACGAAATAATTACCCGTAGAATAGAAGTGTGCGCTGCTTCATAACACTTATTAGCCACCGCACCAACCTTCTCCGCATTTCGACCTTATTAATATATCCGTGACTTGCCTCAGTTCGGTTTCCTCTATAACTAATACCATCGTGATACTGTCGTACTGCCCATTACTTTCCACGAGAAAAAAACTGAATATGTGGGGCAAGTATGTACCCTATTGTAACCACGGCTACGCCCGTGCTCAATGCCATTATTACCAACTGCATATCTCAAGTGAAGCTTGAAGTTCCGCGTACCCAAGGTCGAAGGTCAGGCGGCAAGACTTGAGAGTTATTACCCAATGCTACGGCAACATTGTCAATGGACGCCAGATACGATCAGTTATGACCAATACAATTCCGTGGATTACCATAACAGAGTTTTTGAATGGTACGAGATGTAATTTGTCTATCTAGATCATTAAATCAGCTTAATTTGCTACATGAAATGTTGGAATATCGAAAGTTTATTGATAATAAGTATCAAATGGCGACATGAACCTAAAATAAATAGTGTTCAGAATAGCGTGATCACATAGGATTTACCTATACCTATTCAAATTTATAGAAGAATAGCCTACCTACCCATATCTATATACTATATTTGTTATTAGTTACATCTTATCTTAATGAAATGAAACAAAGATGAGTTTCATTTTAATCCAAACTCAAACTCTTTTTCATTTCCACGATATGTAGTGATAATTGATAAGGTTGAGGATAAACAAATATATATGTCCGAAACACGCAGGTACCAAGTAATTTGATCTGTTTGATCACAGAAACCATGGACTTCCACCAAAGATTATCGTCTTCAGTTAATTTTCAATGTCAGATTTGCCAAAAAATGGCTAGAAAATTTTTCGTCTGCGGTGCCTTAAATTTTTAGCCATATCTTAGCCTTATGTCAACGATCATCTATTTGTGTTCAAAATTTCCAGTCGGCAACACTGAGAGAAACAATTGCATTAGTATCATTTGATTATAAATACGAATCGATGCATATATTTCGAAAAGATATAATTCAATGTTCTGCGTAGCATTAGCCAAGAGAGTAGTTGTTTTCTCTGGTCATCTACCATTTTTCATCTTTTGATCATTTGTGATAATGACTGAGTTTTTGCTAGTCATCAATCAGAATATTGTCAAAAGATATCCATTGTATAGACAACGGATGAACTGTATTCATATCATGGATAAGTATCATAGGTGAGAGAAAATATGATTATAATTATTTATCTAGAAGTTGTCTTAATATATTCTGATTGATCATGGTTCATTGCTATGCATAGCTATGCAATGCGATAGATCTCGTTATACAATCAATTATTGACCGATCCTAGATCGAGTCCGAGAGTTATATTTTGCATATGTTCCTCTTCAAAGTGTCATCAATTGCCTCAGATTTACTGCAACATCTTTGCGATATAACTGCGAAGCCATTACCATCATCTGTCATGGTTCACTGAAGAATTCTTTCGAAGGCCAATATGGATGTGATCCATATGTGTCAGGTATGGAAATGAAAGGTGATTTAGCATGGTATATTTTTATTATGTGCAACAGGTGGATATACCGCAGAGTGAATTTCACTTTTTAAAGGTGGGAGGAGGACAGGTAGATACAAAGTGGATATTTTATATGAACCTATAAAAGTGGAAATCGTGGGACGATGAACTTTTGATCAGAAAATTGATCAGTTGAACATCTTGAAATGTTGAAATGCGAGAGCAAAGCTCGAGCGTTCAATATTCTTAAGCAAATAAAATGTATATAAATAACAAATTGAATGTGATTGATTATCGATTGTCGTTCATATTATTCTACTAGAGGAACACCTCTACCATTTGTATTTCAGAAAGCGTCGATTGTATCATTCCAGAAGAGTCACCTGTATTTCAGAGAGCATCAATTGTACCGGGTCTTCAACAATGATTGAACACCTCGTGACCAAAATGTGTTTGCAACCAACACTGCACAGTTGGTAAATAAATTACTGGAAATGGAAATGCATTGTGAAATTGTTCCTGGCAACTTTGAAGTGAATATGTCCACGTTCCATCAGGATTACGAGTACCACTTCTGAAATGTGCCATCAGTAAGAAGGCATCTATTTCACCAGAAAAAAAAAACATGTTCAATACTAAAAGGAAAATAAGGACATGAACAATAAAACCAAGAGGTAATTATTGGTCTTACCTTTTCACAACCATGAATTGGAGATGTAGTTTTGATAAAAACTGTTTTTAGCAAAGTAATTGTGAGTGGAATAATCTAATGCAAAAATAATAAAATGGGATCAAGAACAATATAAACTATCAACAAACCCAGGAGAAAAGGCAAGAAAGTTCTACTGGGTGCTAATGAGGTACAGCTGTGTAGAATAAATTCCGAAAACACAAAATTGAAGAGACAGATTCGCAAACTAATTTTCCTGTTTTTAATTTTTGTTAACAAGGCAATCTATTGGCTGCTATGACATAGTTGACAAGTTACTGGGCCAATCAAATTGCGACGGACGTGAACGACAGAACGTGAACACTAGGAACTACAGTCATAAATGATCCAAGGTGCAAATATGACATATTTGACGATGTTACCTGAGTAAGCATGATAACAAAAATGTATTGTTGGTTGAATACGAATATTGTCACGTGGTATTTCAGCATTGTTGAAGACCGCCGGGTATTTCAGAATAGTCAATTGAATTTCAGAATAGTCAATTCAATTCCAAGAAGCGTCGATTGTATTTCAGGATAGTCAATTGAATTTCAGAAAGTTTCATTTGAATTTCGAATTATATTTCCTGAAATACATACGAATAATGCTTTTTGAAATCCAATTCACTATTCTGAAATTCAATTGACTATTCTGAAATACAACTGTAAAATGTGTAGGGCAATGAAGTAATGTCATTATTCCACTAATGGATGGAGTGGTATCCGATACGGTTTGTAGGTGTGGATGAAACTGTAGAACAAAACCTGTAGAAAGAACTTTTTTTGTATGAGTTTGTATTCAGAGTTAATAGAGTTTTTTTACGTGGCAGGCAAAACATACAGTTACTCTTGAAATATTCCAAATCCACCTATGAATCTACTCAATTATAAGTATATTCAACTTTCATTTTATTTTCTAGAATCATCAATCCGCAAAAGCTTCCTTTAATAGCATTGCCATAATATCCGACTCAAATAAAACCATTACCAACATTGAATGAATTTGTATTCATTATTTAGAAATCTGATGCAATCAATCATCGTTCGTCACGAATTGATCAATCATCCATGAATTGAGATGTTTTTCTCATCATTCCTCTTTATGTCAAATAAGTTGTCACCAAATAAGATTGGTTGTCTTCAACAATGTGATACCTCAGGAATTTCTTTGCGATGAAACTTGTCTTGATGAAACAAATTTGAACATAAGTACGAACAAATCTTTAGGTTCATACAGGGTGTATACATTTTTTTGATAAACCTCTCCCCAGAAAAGTTACACCCCTCCTAAGATCAACAAAAAAAGGCTTTTCTTTTTTATTTATATTGTTTTTCAATAGAAATACAACACATTTCGGAATTCTTTCAACCCTGACGGAGCTCAGAAAGGGACGAAATATTCAACTCCTAAGGTATTCCTCTTACAACTTTTATTCGATGAGAATGTTTCTTTGAAATGTGGCTGGAAACCCCAATTTATTCACTAACTCTCATATGACCGAATGTTTTCTCGAAAACTCAAGCATTTGTCATGTTTTTTTTCTAAAGTACGTCGCAGAAGAGTTGTAAGACTAAATATCTTAGTGGTTGAATATTTCAACCCCTTTCAAGCATTTTTTTTGAATTGACTCGGTAGTTACTTGATGGAATTCCATGGCAAATGTGAAAACTTCACAAACAATGAACTGTACCAGTATATCACCTGACGAAGCTTCTGCGTTAGCGAAACATTTGTGGAAATCTTATCGTTTGTGAAGTTTTTACCTTTCAAGCATACCCTAGAGTTGGGAACATAATAGAATGTAAAGTCTTATGAACAAATAATATTCACCAAGTTTCGTGTCTTCAGCTGAATATACTGGAGAAATGAAATTTCTTTCAGAAGGGTGTAACTTTTCCAAACCCATCTTGAGTTTTATCACAGAATCACACCGTTTATACTATAGTTTTCTCCATTCTGGTTAATGTTTCAATTTATCAGAAATGATACATATCACACAAATTCCTATAAAATACTGATCCGGTTTAGTGACAATCTCCGCAAACTCTCAATCTTGTGAGAATGGTGAACATATATAATGATATACAGGGTGGGTCACGGTGGATGGCCTATTAGAAGTATCTGGAGAACGAAAAGACAAAACATTCTGAAAATTGGGATGCTTTGATAATTGAACATTCTCTATTCGTCTAGAATGTTTTCATCGATACAGTGTTGCCACTTCTATCAGAACCAACTAGCAACTTCGTTATTTTAAATGGAACCCCCTGTATTTTATTGCATTTTCAGATTCTTCCTAAAGAGCTTATTATATCAATGCATCACACTTGGGGTCCAGCAGGAATGATTACAGAGATATCAAAATCGAGATTTTTCAATTTTGGGATTTTTTTTTTATCGAAACTATTCATTATCGATCAAAATGGTTCACATGTCCCTCCCTATCTTTACTTTCGATTCACCATCTACTGACATTTAATTGAAACAGATACAGGGTGATCAGAATTCTGAATCTTGAAGCACCCTGTATTTTTTCCAACTCAATTCCAGTAGATAGTGAATCAAAAGTTGAGACAGAGACATGTAAGCCGTTTCGATCAATAATGAATAGTTTCGACACAAAATAAAAATCCAAAAATTGATAAATCTAGATTTTGAATACCCTATATCTCTATAGTCATTCCTGCTAGACCTCAAGTGAGATACATTGATGAAATCAGCTCCTCAGGAAGAATATGAAAATGCAATGAAATACAAGGTGTTTCATCTGAAATAACAAAGTTGCTAGTTGTTTCTGATAGAAGTGGCAACACTGTATCGATGAAAACATTTCAGACGAATAGAGAATGTTCAATTATCGAAGCATCCCAATTTTCATAATGTTCTGTCTTTTCGTTCTCCAGATACTTCTAATAGGCCATCCACCGTGACCCACCCAATATTAGATCATCATTGAACTAGGAATTCACTTGAGTTGTCAGAAATTGATTTGTGAAATGAGAAAATGTCTTCTTTCGAGTTTGGTACAAGTCATTGAATTGTCAGGGGTAATACAATGTGAGTTCGCGATACTTATCATAGTATATCTGTGTGAAATCAACGAGGTACAATTATTGGTACCTCTAAGTAATTTGATCGAATTAATGAATATCTGATTGGATTTTGGTAGATCCATCATAGGAATTCCCAATGAATCAGTGAAAGATAATTATTCTTCATTTTGCACTTCATATCTTGATGAACACTCAAATCTGACAGTTGGCTCTTGAAAAAAAATCCAAACATCTCCAACCCACAATTTACCAGTTCTAAGAGGACCATATACGCATATTCGAAGTTTCTCGAAATGTTGCAAAACCAAATATTGATCATAAATCATGTTCTAAGTTCTCGTCGGCACACCCAGTGGGTGGGAAGTCATTGGTACCATAAATAAAACACCCACGAGATCGAGCAATTAAAACATTGACACTTCTAGAGCGTCTAAGCACCATGCGTTATGGAGGCGTTTTTCTCTACGCACGATTTCTGATTTTATCTATGAAAATCGACAAATTATGTTCGAGAATTTTTGGGCGTGACTCATAACACCTGGTGATATATTGGTACATTGCATAATTATCATTTCAGATGAGCATCAGTTGACCCCATTCCTTGTTAGCCTTATTCATTATGTTTGGGTAGGAATTACACCAAGAGCTTCTAGTTCAAACTGATCTGATATTCATCCTTTTTCATAAAAAAAATCTAGCTGATCATCGAATGTACTCGGAAAAAAAGAAATTGTTGAATCAAGCAAAATTTAATTGAATGGAGCGAATGAAAGTGTCATATATGCACGACAAAATATAATCTTGAAATGAGTAAATCTATATCTTGTTTCAGAGCGAATTTGGAGTTTGAATCAAGTGAATATGTCTTGCATGAACTCTGGATGATCTTCAATCAAGCACATTCATGAATTGTTTATGAAGAGCTATTGAATTGGTTCAAACAATCATTTTGTTTGTTTCAAAATAACAAGATATTGATTCAATCGAATATTTGGTTGATTCAAAGAAATATTTGGTTGATTCAATGAAATATTTGTTTGATTCAATGAAATATTTGGTTGATTCAATGAAATATTTTGTTGATTCAAGAGGAACTTTATATCCATTCGACAAATTGTTTTGTTGAACCAAATTCAATATTCGGGAATCTTCTGAAATTTCACATCAATAGAATGAACAAAACTAGGAAACAAGTCGACTTCTAGCAAAGATCTTCAGTCTTTACTCCTCCTCAGCTGATGAAAAACTATTTCGGATTGCTAATCATCCTAAGATCGATTCATCCAGCTGATATTTCAAACACGAAGAATCAGGCTTCACGTATATAATGAATTCGAGGCAGGCATAGACGAAGCGAAATGATCGCCATCTAGAGGCTGAAATTCAAGTTGATGTAGAATGAACAAAATATTTCATTGATATTACATATTTCGTTGCTCTATTCAAGCAAATGATCCGTTCGAAACAAGTTCATTGCTACATCGGAATAAGAAAATTTGTATGTTGTTTCAAAGATATATTCCTATCAAAATGATCATCATTTGATCAAATCAACAAAATGTTTAAAGTTGAATCAACATCGACATTATTTTGGAACAACATAAATTGTTTTTGATGAAACCATATATTTTGTTGATGGAATTGATATTATACTGTTGATTCAATTAGACTACATTCTTGATTTGAACAATCTGTTTCCATGAAATAATCATGTATCTGGTTGATTCAACAAAAAATTGCTTAGTCCAACAAAAATAATTCAAGCATAAATAATTTGTTGATTCAACTAATCCTTTTTTTCCGTGATGAGATAGCCCACTATTTAAGAGCTTTTGTTTCGATTCTATTATAGTCTTAGTCATCCATCATCAAATCTGAATTGTAACAATCTTTTTCAATTTGAAATTATGTGAGGAGTGATATTACAATAAGGTCAATCAGCTACTCCTCACAAATTACACGAAAACTATTCCGCTAATCAGATAGATCCTCAGCTGGTTTAAGTTATATCAGCTTCCCGAATAACATCAAGTGATATCTAAAGATACCTACTTGATATGCATTCATAATAATCAACATGTTCTTTATGAAAAATATTCATTGTTATTATGTAAACATTTGAAAGGATATAATTCAAATCCTCATGGACTAATTTTACCTACTGGAGAGCCACTATAACTGGATTATTACCAAATGTAGATAACGTGAGCTTGGAGATTCAGTTAACAAATTGCACTGTTATTCATTTTATAAATGGAAAAACGGTATATTGTCAACATCGACACTAAAAAGCATAAGTCATAATATTCTTTCCAGTTTTCGCTTTCAACAACCTCAACAAATGTCATGCATACTTGTATAGATATTTTATGCTGCAGAGTTCAAACGTGATGTGGTTGAATTTTCTATTTGAAATTAAAAGTAGTGCACGATGTAGACACGGTAGACAGTTGTTATTAGCTCATAGGCGTAGTTCAAATGACATATTCAAACATAAAGTTTCAAGATTGAATAACGCGCCTGACGAAGCTTCCCTACACGGAGAAAAAAAATCACTAACCCTAAGTGAATATTTAATAGTGGCAAGTAAAAACTTGTATACTATATGGGACAAGGAAACAAGTCAATAACCACAAGAATATTTGTGTTCCTGAAAATGTACACCTACCACTATTGACCTGTTTCATTAAATTTCAGAGTGATAACGGTTAGTGAACACATCACTTGTCATCAGTGACCTATTCAATTGTCATTAGTAACTCATTCACTTTTCATTAGTGACTTGTTCACTAGTCATTAGTGACTTGTTCACTAGTCATTAGTGACTTGTCCATTAGTCATTAGTGACTTGTTCACTAGTCATTAGTGACTTGTTCACTAGTCATTAGTGACTTGTTCACTAGTCATTAGTGGCCTAATACCATGTCATTAGTGACTTATCTACTAGTCATCAGTGACTTATTTACTTGCCAATAGTGACTTATTCACTTTTCATTAGCTAGTATGAAAAAATACCTCCATTGTTCTCTGAAAAATGATAAAACCTTGGTAATAAGACAAAAACACATGCATTCAAAACCTTTTATTATAAAGGTATGATGAATCCAGAAAATACAAAAAAGGTAAGGCTGACGACATATATTGAGATACTAGATACCGCGTATATCAGCATCATGCACCAAGAAAAACGGTACTCTCACTCACTGCACTGCACTCTGGTTCACTATCTTTTTCCTTCCAGCATTGAAGATGAATAAAGTTTCATACTTTTTAAACGTCACTTCCTTCCACTTCGAGTATCATAGGGAGTGGAAAAAAATCCTGTACATATGTAGAGACAATAATGCACTGTTCTAGAAGAGTTTTGTATTTCATTATCTCCTTCAAGAGAACAGATCAAGAACTCAACACCCCACAGCTCAGAGCACGGCAACAGAGCATGGCACACAAACAGAGAATTCTCATACGAATATGATATAGTATAGTTGTTCGAAAGGGCACTTGCATGACTTGGAATTTCAATGTTACTAGCGGAAACGCAAGTATACTAACTTCACGAATGCTAAGATCGAAATGACGCCGTGGACTCGTGGACACTGGACAGTGATCGCGTTGGGCGTGGGTACTCGAATAATATCGGAGATGTCCGAACGAAAAAGAGATCTATAACTACAGGTGAGCTGTCACCTGCAACAATCGACTTGATAGATTGTCTTTATTGATGAGTTCGCTCAGAGCAAGTGATCTTATGTCAGAAAAATAATTCAATAATAGTGAGTATTCCTTAACCTAGCACTAGTTTAGTGTTCACTTAGAATTAGCGAACTCTAAGTACATATCGACTTGGTTGATACCAACAAGTGTTCTGATCACTTACAGCAGAAACTTCGTTCCAGAAATATAGTTTTGCCTACTGCAAGTACCATATTTTCCTACCGTTGGTGAAAATGTTCTTGTCACAATCGACTTTTTTTCAAGAAAACAATTTACTTGGCCGAGTTTTCTCAGTGTAGCTCTTCAATTTCACTAGGTGGTACCTTTCACCTGGTTGACCCTCAGGAGCTCAAAACTTCTGAGTCGGGGGAATGGTGAACACGAGGTACCCTAGCCGGATATTCACCATACTTCAACTTGTTTTGGGTGATATCCTCTTCTTTCAATTTTTTTTTAATCTATCCTATCGGCCTTCCTTGGCCAACTTTTCTTTTCCTTTTACCCTCCAAGACCAACTTCACGATTGAGTGGTATGGAGAGGAAATACCGCAACCACTGGCAGATGAAGCATTTTGAGACCATCTTTGGGATTTTTTGGGTCAGATGGGACAATAATCTGTGGAGAACTGTGGCATGTTTGGAGCGATTTGCTGATATCTGTCTAGGTGGCTGAGGACTGGTCAACGAGGCTCTGGCAACCCAATCCAAACTGTGGGATCCCATGGCGATGGATGAATTGCAACGATGTACTGTATCGCTAACGGAGCATCTGGGAAACAGAGCGACATCTCAGAGTAAACAGCCTTAGCCCTATGCAGGGGGCACCACAGGGCTGGACCAACCCCCTCCCCCGTTACTCGTTGAAGTAGGTAAACTTTTGGCCTTCTTCGTAGACGAGAACAGGGATCGGAAGAATAATCTTCAGGAACCTGAACGAAAAGGGTCTTTTATATTGAAGTGGCCCCTAAGGCAAGATGAGTCGTATATGGTGAAATGGATAACGGCATGTAGGTGAGATACAATTGGCCACTAACCCACTAGGCCTAAGGTGGCCTAAGTGTCGTCGGACTGTATAAGATACACAGTGTGTTCAAGGTTTTTAAAGGACATGTTGGTACTTGCCATCAATTTTTTACTAATTGTCACAACTTAGCATGAAAAATTCACCCCATTATTAACAGGGAGCGACCATTCCAAAAAGAAGAGTATTTTCTTGCAGCGTCCAGCAACAGCTTGCATAATCGGATCATAATTACACAAATTTGTTCGCCATATTGGATCCGCTGTTTCAAATTTCCCAATTTTGTATGAAGAATCATAATCTCCTACCCAGAAAACGCTCACATTCAATTTAATTGGATCATAATTACAAAACTCGTCCGCCATATTGAAGTCTCCATCTTGAATTTCCCAATTTTGACGTGAGAATCATAATTACCGACCCGGAAAACATCCAGATAACAAATTTGAATAAAGTTGAATCATAATAATAATGAGTTTTGTGATTATTTCAAAACGCGTCTGCCATTTTGAAGCCGCCATTCCGTTTCTTCTCTGACAAAAAAGGCATGATGGATTGTCACCAAAAATATAGACACCTACCAAATTTGAAATCAATCGGACGGTTAAAAGTGTGTCGCGAGACAGGTGAAACTCAATAAAAGCTTGTAAATTGTAATAAACTTTTTCTCGTGACGGAATATTCTGATAACAATTCCAGTGGACTCTATTCGACTAGGTTTGATTGACGAAGTAGGTACGCCGCTGTCTCTCAGATGTCGGAAAGTATGCGAATCGCCTTGTGAATTACACCACCGCTGCACCCACAACTAGAGTATGCGTTTTTATGTTCTGAGTTGCTCCTAGATAACTTCGATAAGAACATTACTCGCTTCAATAGTGTGCTATCTTTCATCTGGAAAAATTCCGTGAAGTATATTAGGTGTATCGTTAAAAGTTATACCCACCATTGTGAATAATGCCATCCTTCATTGAAGCATTTCGATATAATCAGGGCACATTTCTTGAACGAGCATTGACAACCTACCTCATCTAAAAAAAATGGTTACGGGCGACCCTCAAAAGTCGAATCGAACCCATCTACCGGCAATCCAACGTGAATACTGACTCACAATGGCTACGTTTGTACCGTGTCTTGGTAAGCTGACTAATGAGTATATTTTGACTAAATACTCTCGGTCTGTTTGGTATAAACTGTATACTTGGTAAAGTTACCAGCTTGGTCTGGTACAGAAATTCGTTGCCTACCAGACTAAAATAGTATGATGACCAAGACGGTGTAAACATTTTGGGCTACTTTTGTATAGCCTTGAATTGACTCGAGTGCTAGTGGCAGCTACATTTCATGGGTTCTCATGATGATATTTCATTCAATTTCAGCTGATTCCGTATTATAATAAGATGTTTTATTCCTAAATCATGAATTCCAGTGGAGTTCCACAACCCAACCTCAAGAAACCAATCAAATCAAAACAAAGTTGGTATTGTTAGTCAACTGAGGATACATGGTGTAAACATGCGATAACTAAGACATTTGGTCTGAATTTAGTTAGATCTCCTTGGTAGGCATACCAACTATCCATAAGGTATAAACGTGGACAATGTCATCCTTCGTACACCCCGAGAGATGACAAAAAATACGTGATCATGATACCTCTAAAATATTTGATAACATTGCCTTCGGGTTCTTTCATATTTATTCACATTTTTGGCAACTCAATGGAGGTGGCAAGTCCTGTGGAGTCCTCTCTTCACCATGAGTAGTGTAACTAATGTAGTTGCTGGATTCATCTGCTGGATACTGAAATCATCTGTTAAATACAAAATTCAAGATGCTTATTGTTTGCGATTATATGCAATATAGTTTCCAGATGCAGGAACTAGTGGAATCTTTCGTGGTGACGGTGACTTTCGAGGTGAGACCTTGGAATACAATTCGACAGAATATTGATTCAAGATAATATTTTCGACACTCTATAGTTCAGTAATCAGGAGGCCATACCCGATGGTGAACAATAATAATATTTTTTCTATATATTTAGTTCATCAATTGAACTAAATCCTGTGTTCTTCAAATCCTGATCTCCATGTTTTTTAACTTAGCTGGTATATTTATGAAATCTGGTCACATCGTCACATCACCATATGATTCACATTCGATAGAGCACCTACTCAACTGAACAACGTATTTTCCGGAATGATAATTCAACGGATGTTTTGTTATTCACAATAATACCTTTTGTAAATGTCTGTCAGTGTGTCGTTAGCTAGTTTTCTATACATAGCCAGCAACAACCGAAGATTATCAGATGAATAAAAAGCATACATTTCCGAAACCGGTTGCATACAGATTACAATGTTGTCAGATGGAATTTATTCTGAAAGTAAGTATCCTGAGTATGTTCCCTGTTAGAGATAACGATCGAGAATATGATCTATATGATATTTTTCTCTAATAGCATCAATTATATATATATTATTCAGTTTTTAGTTAGAATATATAGGTACATATACCAACAATTGCGTGAAGAATTATATTGAAATACCGAACCTAGAAGAATATCATTATTTCCCAGGGACCAAAATTATATACCGAGGCTTCAAACGTGGGGAATAAGGTCCCGTGGTGATAATATGCTTTACTCCCAAGGTTTTTTTTTTTCACCAATAGCGATATATTCTTGTCATTCTAGTTCTATGAAACCGAAATATGTACCTATTGTCACCATGGAAGCACCTATTTACAATATCTAGCCATGACCATGACAGCATTATGATAAATACCTACTAGATTCGAGTGACATTCCTGCGAATCTCTGATCAGAACAGTGCATTCGGGTTTACTCACAACAGAGGTGGCTATGCCATTATCTACTAGTGGTTCATAAAATGACGGAAACTACCTTGGTAGTAGAAACACACTTCACGCCTCGAAAAGGAGTCAGTAATGGTAGGTTTTATAGCTAGTAGTGGAAAAACAACTGAATAGTTTATGTGTCACGAATGTATATACTTCATCTCACTTCTCCTCATTTCGTCCCACTCTTATCGTTTTTCATTATCATACTCAAATTCCATGATTCCATCACATTTAGAACTACTCGATACATTTCCATATTGAAGTTTCCATTAATTTCAATACACTCAGAAAAACGTTTTATGTTTGACATGAATTGTAAAACTTGAAATGGTTTTATCCGTCATTCGGTTATCTCCTTACGAGCAACCATCAGGTTGGTTTATTTGTCCACTAGTAGTGGGATCAAGAGAGACTTCTTCCACTTCATTCTGGACTTGGAGTTCAGAAAAACTCGAAAGAGGATTATTGTGTCTTCGTTCGCCGGCCATCTTCATCACCACGTGAAGCCCACACACCATCCAAAGGTATGTAATATTTCTGGTACTTAGGATAATGACTATCAACACCCAAGATGAAAATGGGTTCACAGGTGTTTTCTCTTTTTAGGGCTTCTTGATGTGAATGCACTTCTTATTGATGTACTTGGACTTATTAGTCTAGTCGGAGTTCTCGAAGTACTTGGATTTCTGGTATATTTGGAGTTTTTTGGTTAACCTCCATGATCTAGTCTAAGGCTATCAAGTTGGAGTTACAAATTTCGTCCCCTGTATGATTGATTTCTTGGTTGTCGAACAAGGAGTCCAACTAACTAGCTGCTGACTGCTTGCCTGCAGTAGTCACCATAGGATTTACAGCATCTTACTGCTTTGAGCCATCCTGGACTGTACTGTGCAGCTCTCTAGTAAGCGATTTATAGTTTATTTTGGGGCACTACTACCTGGATATTGCATGATCCATTAGAATTGTGTCGTCAGTCTACTGGAAGGGTGCAATCAATCTACAGAAGTTTTAATAAATAGGCCATTTTTTTTATTAAGTGAAAGTTCTATGTGAACTGAGGTGATCACCAAGGTATAGTCAACAGTACTGTGTTATACAATATTTATTATCAGTGGGGGAAAACCCAACTGCTTGTAAAGTATAAAAAAAGGGGCCAAATTCGTAACTGCAACACCAGAACAGCACCTGTGGGCACTTTGAACACTGAATTTTATTACAAATCTCATTATATTTAACCTCCCCAGCAGGGTTAAAGGGATAACAACCATTCCCTTTTGAAGGAATCTCTCAGCCACTCCTTACCCTTCAAAAATTTAGTAATAGTCTTCAAGAGACTTATGCGGACAACCTCATAACGTGTGATCCCCATCACTTTCTTGGGCCATCAGAAACATTTCTGCAGTCGTTTGGAGATAAAACCACGACCGGCAAGCCATCACGATCAGAATACCAAGGCTTCTTTCAAGAGGCTACCTGGCACGTTCGTAAGAAGACTATTGCCTCGGGTCATTTCTCGAAATGTCTGAAACTGTCCCAACCAAGGTGATGTTTCATTTGAATAGATAGAACTGGCAACATTGTTCGAGTCGAATTGGGATGTTGTGTTGGAATTTCACGAGTCTCGCGGAAAATGCCGGGGGAAGACTAAAAAATGTATGCGAGCGGAGTTTCTTATCAAGTAAATTTATTGTTATTCTCGAATCCATTTATGGAAATTAAAGATGCCAAGTTCAAATTGGTGGCGACTGGTTTTATGTATGGGCGCCAGAGGATACTTTCGTTTGATATCCTCATTCTTCCGCCAAGAGAAAAACAATTGGATACCTCTGGTATATGCAAATCAAGATCATCATTCTGCGACAGACTTTTGAGAGATTTGGTAATTTCTTCACTGCGAACTAGAATATGGAATTCCGCTTCTCAAGTTTTAAAAAACATATAATAACTTGATTAACTGTTCCAATGAAAATGAAAATGAACCGTTTCGATCGATAATGAATAGTTTCGACACAAAAAAAATCCTAAAGTTAAAAAATCTCGATTTTGAACACCCTATATCTCTGTAATGATTCCTGCTAGACCCCAAGTGTGATGCATTGATGAAATCAGCTCTTCGAGAAGAATCGAAAAACGCAATAAAATACAGGGTGTTCAATTTGAAATAACAAAGATGATGCTACTTTTTGGTAAAAGTGGCAACGCTGCTTCGCTGAAAATATTTTGAATCGTTAGATCACAAACGCTTATTAGAGTAACCAAATTTTCAGGATTATCCAATGTACCGTTTTCCAAATACGTCTAAGGTACCATCGACCGTGGGCCACCCTGTATATTATGTATTTCATACCAAATAGTGGGGTATTGCTTAAAACTATACTGAATTTTCATGTAGTGTTTGTGAGATGGTCTAAAACAAGAACAAAACACTCGAGAGTATCGTTTAATTTTTCCATTCATGTGAACCAATATCGAAGTTCTTCATACCAGGGAAGAGAGCTCATTTCACTAGCTCTTGATGTATTGTATGCATTTTTTCTGATTATCAAAGATGGAATGGTATAGGATGATGAGTTGTTGAGCATGAACTCACACACAATTGGAGTATTTTCAATTGAGTTTATTAACGGGGAATTCTGAAAGTGACATCAGGAGCAAGAGAGATTCCTAAGATACACTCTCTGACCAATTCATATCAAAATCATATTAATATGCAAGATAGGTCAAAGAACTTTTTCGATCCAGTTTTGTCTAATCTATTCTCCTCATAGAAGCACCTTAGTATAATATCTTTCGTAATCACTAAGGTTCAATTTCGGAATGCGCAGATAGATTGAATTTATTCTCACCTTCAGAGAGATACAGGTTATAGCTTACTAACATAATAGGTGAGAGAAAATTGTATTTTCCAGAGATGATGGTATTTTCCTGAAATATTATCGGTGATGATTTTGATTTCCCGATTTGAAAACCGAAGTGACTTTTAATCATCCTGCATCCAAATATAACTTCTCGGAAATATTGAGATGAATCCATCGCTACTGACGAGCAGTGTAGGTATATCACTGAAAATTATCACAGTTGGTTGACGAGTTCGATAGTAATTTCCAAAGATTCGAGGGTGTTTCGATCAGACAACGCGATGAGGGTAATTTGTGGCGAAATCAAACACATGATTCATGTGGGTATCATAGAAAACTATATACATTTCTAGATCACGACTGAATTGGTTTAGGTAAGTCTTCTTGAAGACAGTTATAGTGAATACAGATTCCCATGACTTCGAAATGCATAAATGAACACTTTCTAATCATTGCGTTTTCTGATAGAGGCAACCTTCCTATGCAAATAATAATCAGTTCTGTTAACCTTGATTTTATATTATATTATACCTACAAAATATGAAGGAGTTTCGAAGAAGTTTCATAAGATTTCAAACCACAACTTCCATCAGATATATTGAAGTTTTGTGTTCATTCATTCATTTGGACATACTTACTGTTTTTTGAATATTTTTGATATACTCTCGAATTCATATTCCCATTCTGATACCATTACTATTACCAAAACATACAGCTATGTAATATAATTGAAATGATGTTTCTTGGCAGGTGATTTTAGAAATGATTCCTCAATGGAAATACATACTTTTTTATCTTAGTCTTGAAGGAATACACGCATTAAATCTCTTCAAACCATCTTCATTGATGCTCTTAAGCAGGTACTTTAGCACTTTCAAGTATAGGAAAATGAGTGCGGTGTGATGATAATTCATGATATTACCGCTATTGACAGCTATAATTCTTCAGCTAATGTAATTATTGGTAACCATAACTCAAAAATGCATAATGTCACGGATAATTTAGAAGCTAATTTGAATAATTGACGAACACTCACTTGAGGTAGGTTAAAACGACGATTATCCTGGTATTTTAAGGAGGTACGAAATCTTCATCGGTGGTTCAGGTGATGCTTGGTAATCATTCTCCATGCACACTTCAGATATTTATTCCATGAGAAATAATATGGAATCTATTTATTTTGTCAAACTTTCAATGAAAATATGATCTCACTCCTGAAGCAAGGTTGTCAAGTCACCTTTTATAATCAAGTTATCAAAAAGATATTGAAAGTCATGTCGTTGAATCAAGAATAATCGATTGATTGATTGATTGATTAATATCAGAATGATCAGTCAGGGTTTGAAGCCCAAAACACTGCAGCCTTTGGGCCTATTGTATTCCTGATCATGCTGTTGACTTAGGTGAACCAGGCCCCTCTTCCCCACTGGGCACATTGGGCACGTGCCTAGGGCCCCGCGAAAATTGGGGCCCCCTAATCATGATAGGTACTCAACTCCCGCCTGAAAATCAGGCTTACCGAATATGGAGTATGTTTAATAAATTTTAATATAATTTTTCATTTCAATTGTCTTTCCCAATAATCGCACTGAGAATCTAGGCATGTAGTAACTAACTGCAGTGGTGAACGCTCCTTCTCCAAATTAAAACGAATAAAAAGTGAATTAAGAAGTACAATGCTTCAAGAGAGATTAAATAGTTTGTCGCTAATGTCGATAGAATGTGATCGATATGCTCGAAAACATAGATTCTGAAGATGTTATTAACGATTTTGTTCAACTCAAATCTAGAAGAGAGTACCTCTCTTCCATCAGCATCGATACTTATATAAGGAGTATAAGGACTTATAGTGGATGCTGGTTACTTTATATAGTGTGTATATTACATGATATCATCTATTCATCATATCTAATGTGTAACTGTAAAGAAATGAAAATAATGCTAAAACTTTGCATTTCTTCGTTATTTGTCTATTCTAACAAAATACCTATAGTACTTTATTATGGTCATAGGGGCCCATTATTCTGTGCCCAGGGCCTCTAATAGGTGAAAGACGGTCCTGAACAGGTTCGCTACCTTGATGAGGTTTAGCAGCCTCTTCACCAGATCATTCTTTGAAAATGCCTCTTGAGAGTTTACTGCTCCCAGAAGGTTGTATCTCCAACGCGCTAGTGCTTTGCACTCCAGTATTACATGGGTGGCAGTTTCCTCCTCCTCATTGCATAGTCTGCATATGGGTTCGTCTGTATAGATGCCCATTTGATGCATATGTTTCCTCAAGGGGCAGTGACCGGTTATTAGTCCCGTCACTTGTTTGATCTGACTTCTGTTTAGGCTCAGAATGTCGTTAGTCACTGTTTTGGACAGTGTTCCAACCATCAGTTTACTGTGTCTTTGTCCTGGGACATTGTTCCAGTATGCCTGATGTCTTTCTTGCATCCACCTTGCCAGCCAGCCGCGTATTGAGGTTTTGGGGATACCGAACACAGGTTCCGGCCCCATAAACAACGTCGCAGACCCTTGCCGGGCAAGAGCGTCAGCTGCTTCATTGCCTTCAATTCCCTTATGCCCTGGCACCCATTGAAGAGTTACCTTGTTGTGGTTAGCCAGGGTTAGCAGGCTTTGAAGGCAATCCCAGACCAATTTTGATCTGATTTTATTGCATGTTAGAGATTGAATGGCCGCCTGACTATCTGAGCATATGAGGATTTGTTTACCTCTGTATCCTCTATCAAAAATAATAGAAACACCCAAGATATTATAGTCCATTCTTGACTTTTTGGGGTGACCAGCATGTCCAAATATTTCTCATTCTCCATAACAAAATATCATGTAAATGTTGGTGACTTGGCAACTTTGTGCTGAATGCTGAGAATTGACAAGACCACGCCCACAAGTCGTGCGCCCTGTTGTCACGTTCACCGATTTAAATGTCCCCTAGTGTGAATTAATATAATTGTCATTCACACAAATTCATTTCAAGCAATAAACAACGAATCATAAGGGAACATTTTGAGACAATCGAATTTTTATTGCAAGACGGGCCAATCAATAACCGTGAGCTCACTGGCAAATGTTTTACTCACAGTGGCGTTTACAAAGATGCGTCGTAGAACACCGTACACAATTTTCGTCCTGGTTGATGTATTTCCATTTTTCAGATATTCATGATAGGAGCGAAGAGACTCTGAGGATTGAAATTTTCATCTCTAATAGTGTTCAAAAATTCCTCATGTATTTCTACGTCTGACCAATGTATTCTGAATGGCAATTGGATTCCAAACAAAACACTTTGAGATGAAAAGTACCGGAAATCTAGGTTTCTTTGGATACGGGATATGTTTGGCAGCACGTGTGAAGCGCCATTGCCTTCAGTAAACTGCTTCCGTACATTGTTTTTGTTCACTTTTCTGTTTGACTGCTGATCTAACTCCAGTTACGGGCACCCAATTTTTTCTCCCGGAAACGGTTTATTGTGAAAAACCCTCATGAGAGGTTAGAAGTATAACCTATATTGCCACCTATATGATTTTTATCGAGTCGATCCATTCAATTATAATCACAGCGCCTAGGATCAAGAATACCTCACAACCTCCACAAAGTAGCCCCGTTGTACGGTACCTTGTCTCCAGAATTAACGAAATTTCTAGAGATTATAGGTTCAAAGTACAAAAATTAATGGTAATATGAGTACTGAACCGATGGGTAATATTTTAGAAATCATTTAATACTCCACCTAAGAAAGTATTTGAGGAGAAAAAGGTTCTAGAAGAATTGAGAGGTATGAGGCTGTGGTTGAGAAACTCTTGTTTTATGTTTAAAACATATTCTATTGATGAGCTGTGGTTGTAGTGAATATCAGTTCTTCTGGTCAATTTTTCTCCTTTGTGGTGAATGATTCCAAGCAATGAAACAAACTGATTTTGCGCTTTTGCTGTGGCATTGGTAATGACAAATCCCAAAAGGGATCAAACGTCACTGAGGATTAGCCACAATACGTGCATTTCAATAAAGACTTGAGCAGACCAACGAAATTATTCACTATCTTCGAATTATCCACTTTCAAGAATCTCGACCAGATTCCAAAGCCTTTTCGTTGACATCCAGAATATCATCGATGTATGTGTACTTAGGATCCGGTTTCTCGATAACCACATTGATATCCTCGAGCAAATCCAAGAGCAGGAAGCACGGCGCAAATTTTTGAATTGTGCCCTTCAGAGAGATCATATTCACACCTTGGTCAGTCCAATCCTCCGACCACAGTTCTTTTATGAATTCTGCGAAATCCTTCATCAAAGATCCCTTCGTGCTGGACATGCTCGTGTTGATGTCTCTGTTATTGAAGTCCATTCCCAAATACTCCAACAACCACTTAGTGTGAGACAGGCACTGAATTATACTGTTCATGAAACACGTGTTCCCAGTGATTTTCAAGCCGTTGAGTCCCGGAATCTTCCATGATACTGAATAATCCTTGGACCAGTATTCACAATTTCTATCGCTGGAGCGGAGATATATGTATTATCTTTGTTCTCCCCGTGAAATCGTGCACCTACATCATAAAACCGCGAACACGAAAGGTCAAAAAGCCCGCTCTAAATCTGGGAGCAGCCCGACGTTTCGTCATCCCGACGCAGCCGTGTTACCGTGTCGTTCCCAAGCCCCACATTCCTGATTCCTGCCTTGCGGTGGGGCAATCGCGATCGCTCCGTGTTGCCACATAGGTCACCGGCAGCATGGCAATGGCATGGCAAGGCGCGATGTTCCGCTGTGCGATTCGCATTGTTTCGATGGTCGTGCCCCACCTGGCGAGACTCGGCAACTATTTTTGGTTCCGTGGAAGATGTAGGGTAGACGGGGGCCAATTTTAACAAGGGTCAATTGAAAGTATGGAAACCAAGGTTAGTAGAAGAGATAGGTTGTCTCGTTCCTTCCAACAAATCAGCGCCAGCGCGGGATAGATTCATCCAGAGTGCCCATTTCAAATCGAGAACTTGAAGTCCTTGTTTGTTGTTTTTGATATGTTCAACTCTGATCACTTATTACCGAGCTTATTACGATGCGTTCATGTACAGACATATATCTCAAAATCAAAAAAATTGAAAATAGTCTATTAGAACATCTTTGTGCTGCAGTTTCGAACCAATAACTCGTATATAGAGGAATATTGAAGATTTGTGAAATATCACTAGACTTTTATCTTTCCCTTTATGAACATAACAGGTTTGGTTCAAGAAAATGTCAAAAACACTAAATATAATAGGTGGCGATTTATGTTAATAAAACGAATTGTTTTCGAGATGTATGCACATATTCACAAAATGAATATGATACAGTCTAACTAATATTCCCAAAATATCAGATTTTCTTCATCCTTCTAATCATCGAGAAATTCCATTTTGAAAATTGAACGAAAGATAATAAAAGAGTTTGACACTAAAGGACAATTCAAATAATCGAATTCCGCGTAATTATGTCATCCTCACGGAAATTTGTACAGAGGTGACGTCATAATTTTCACAGTGTAGAACTTTGGGTGGAAAAAGAACTCTCACCCCAAATTTTATTTTGATCTCAAAATGTTTTTTTGTGTCATTCGATCTCCCTGTATACATGACTCAGAATAATTAATTGAGATAACGTATATCAAAACGAAATTAGTTGGAGTACAATGGATATCGCACAGTATTATTTTAGCTTGTATATCATAGTTACAATACATAGGTAGTTATTCTTTCCTGTTTTTGTAACGAAGACTCGTAATATAAACTATATTCGTAAATCTTCAATAATTATTTCCCTTTGTCTGTGATGAACTTCATTTACCTATGCTATAACTCTTTCATGGGCTTTTTAAGATCGTCATATGATCGATTTCAACATTGAATTCGCTTCATAAATACAATTTTTTGCTCTTGAAGTTCTGAACACGCATTGGGGTCGATTGTAATATTCTCATTGGGGTCGATAGTAACGTTACAACTGATCCTGTTTCATTTCTGGAGATGATATTTATGAATGATTTTCGAAATAAAAGATGGAACGGGCAAGAATATGGAAAACAAAGCGAGGAGCGATGCAAGAGACCGAATTTGTGATGTTCCTCAAACACTTCCAGAACTTCATTAACTAATCAATTGATAGGAAAGTACTACTTCTATTAAAAAACATTGATGATGGATAGAAATAGGTCGGAACACATTCGAATCACGTTGTATAGTACATTGTTGAATTCATAATAAAAAAACCTTTCATAATCTGTGGAAAAAATATCAGGACCGTATTTAAAAAACAAAAGTTGATGATGATTCCACGAATACGAAACGTCGCATAAAAAAATCGGTATCACCACGTTAAACCTCATGGAAAGTTGCAATAAAAAATATTTTCAGTTTTTCTGTATCTCTGATAATAACGGAGAAAAAAAAATAAAATAGAAATTCCAAAAATTCACTTTTTTCGATATAACTCAAAAACTAAAAATAATTTTCAAAATTTTCGAAGGCTCTTGATATGAGCTTCCGAATGCGCAACTTTTTCCCCATTTAAGCGACTTCGTATCTCCTACCGTTTCCGAGATCCCCATGCTGTTCAACCTTATCTTGGACAGACTGTATATTACATTATAATTTACAATATATTACATAATATACACTATATTACACCCTACCTCTCATTCGTATCTTTGATAATCTTTAAATTCGATTGGGGCTTTCACCTGTCGACCAAATCTTGTAAAATAAGTTGGATTCATTTGACTCGAATTTTCCATGTGAATTACATCTTCATCAGACAATATATCATTGTTTTCTCTATCAAGAACATTTTCAACTTCATCAGGTTCGGAATTCCTCGACTGGTTTGAAATGTCCATGTCCAAGTTTTTTCAGATGATACCTATTTCTCCTCTTCACTAAAGGTGAACGTATTATATAAGGCAATACAATCATCACCTATTAGATTCGATAGGGCTGCAATCTTGAATTCGTCGTTGTGTTTTTCCACCCCCGTTACTTGCATGAAAATTCGTAGCTTTTGGTTGAAATTCCTCCAATTGTCAGCTACATTGTCATCCAAAATTAGCCTGGAGGCTTGAAAACATTGCTTATCACATCCACGTCAGCCAATACTTCAATACAAAATCACACCTGACACCATACTCATACTCTAATAATTGGATTGAGCTTTTATATTTGAGAGATAAATCACCCACTGTTTTGTCATAATTCACATGTTCCTAAGGAACCAGTGCATACTAGATATATATTTCATTTGTTCTTTATTATTTCTACTCAAATATGGTACTCATTCAGTAAAAGTTCAAGAAATGCCAATTTTGACAAAAAATGAGGAGTGTTACGAATGACCCCGTTTACTGTTACTACTGGCCCAAGATCGGAGACAATTGTAACATTGATCACTTCTTCGAAAAATCCAATTGTGATGCTCCACTGTGCATTCCAGGATTTGAGAACATTCACTTTGTGATCAATTGAATGAAGGATGACTAGGTGGAATTGATTCGTACTGAGCACATTAGCCTACAGACAGCAACTTTTGAAAGACTGTTTCTGCACGTTGAAAACTTGAATATAAACCATTTAGTGATTGAAAATATCTCGATAACAAGTTATAAGATGTGTAATAGAAACTTGTATGACTAGATTTCCTTTGGTGTATTGCTGAGACTTCTTCTTATAATTCAATTACTTCCTAATAATTTCGTGATATCTCAACATATGCATCATTTGATACCAATCATTCCGAACAATCCGAACATGTCCTATATACGTGATACGCTGCTAGTCCATGTCTTACAAATTTTTTATAACTTCTAGATAAATCGTGCAGTAGTGGCCATTTAACTGTCAAATATTGAAATATTAAGTAGGTGAAAACTCTCTCTATTTATTAGATTTAGGTATGAGAACCAAATAATCGGATGATGTCAACGATCATAAAGATGCGTTTCGAATTCGATATTTTATCTCTTTCATGAATCAATTCGTATACTTGATTGCAATTGCGTCATTGATTCTCTTTGGATGGCTCACTAAACAACATTCACACTATGAAATACCACATACAATTATTTTCGACGAAGTCCAGCCTTGCACTATTCTCAAGACAGTTCAGTTTTGATAGCTGCAAACCAGGACGAAGTGGAAGGAATGTTGATCTCCAAAAAAACCTATCAAATTCATGTTCAATGATAAACCACTGATGCTTTGAAAAACAAGAAAGCAGATGAAATGACTCATCAGTAATTTGTTGAAGCACTATCTGTTCGATTTACTTCACTCAGTTCATAGTGAATATTCAACAATCGATTCGACAGGATTGATACTTAGTTGAACATTCACGATGAATTGAGCTAAATCGAACAGATTGTTTTGTGACAAAAAATACTATGTTAGTCTTTATTTTAATTAAAAGCTTTCATTCAACTTGCAATGTATGGATGTATGTTAGTTCGGGTGGAATCTTTGAACTCAATTTTGAAGTAGATATCTTCAACCGATTGAGCTGAAATTTGAAGGTTTGTGAAGTTATTCTAAATCCAAAATTGCGGGCCATCCAAGATGGTGGAATAGTTATTTTTATTACAAGTCTTCAATATGAGTATCGAATGAAAGGTCCCGTTGGAAGTAACTCGAAAAATAATGTGACGTTATTCTGAATTCAATATGGCGGACCATCCAAGATGGCGGAAAAGTTATTTTCAATGCACTTCCACAATATGAGTATCAAATGGAAGGACTTGTTAAGAGTAACTCGGAAAATGATGTGACATCATTTTAAATCCAATATGGCAGACTATCCAGGACGGTGTAAAAGTTATTTTCAATGCACTCCTACAATATGGGTATCAAATGGAAGGGCTTGTTGGAAGTAACTCGAGGAATAATGTAATATCATTCTAAATCCGATATGGTGGAATATCCAACATGGCGGAATGGTTATTTTCAATTTACTTCTACAATCTGGGTATCAAATGAAAGGGCTTGTTGAGAGCAACTCGGAAAATGATGTAACGTTATTCTAAATCCAAGATGGCGAAATAGTTGTTATTCAAGCACTTCTGCAATATGGGTATCAAATGGAAGGGCTTGCCAAGAATAATTAGAAATAATGTAACATCACTCAAAATCCAATATGGCACACTAAGTCTGTGCTATTTACAGACAAATATAGCCACGGAACCGCGGAATGAAGGATGCTGCCAATTGTATCATGTTGGGCTTGTACAGTACACAAATACAAAGTAGTACGTGGTAGTACCACAGATCAACATTGTTACTCTGTGGTAGTCTGTCGACTACGTCGTTATTTACTTAGGCTCGAAGCTCTTCGCTGCTAGTCAAGCATACGTGGCTTTAAGTAGGGTTAAATCATTAGAAGCTCTCCTTATTGAAGAGCTGGACTGTTCGAAATTAACCGGCAAACGACCTTGCAACAATGATTCGTTGAATGAAATGAACAGACTGAGAAACCTAGTCAGTGATAACTGAAAATTGAAAAATAAATCAAAAGTGAAAAAAATTGAAAGTAAAAAATTTTTTAATATAAAGCTTTTATTTAAACGCTCTAAAAAAACTAAAATCGAATGTTCCTTCGTAATTCTGACCATCAACTCATAACCTCAATATACACAATTATCCATATATGATCATGAAAGTTTGTCGCGCGATGATCGATATTTAATTAAATTGAAATTTTTCAAATTTGAACTCAGCTGATTTTACAAAATTGAATTAGTACTAGTTTATTTACAGAAGTGAATCACGCGACAAGCTTTTATGATCATATAAATTGTGTATAATGAGGTTATGAGTTGATGGTTAGAATTATAAAAGAACATTTTGATTTATTTTTCTCAGAACGTTTAAATGAAAGCTTTATATACATTTTTTCTCCACTTTAAATTCATTACCAATCTCTCATTTCCTACTCGACTAAATGTCCAAAATGATGAATCTAAACACCCCTCATCCCTATACAGAACAGGGGTCTGTGTTTTCCCCTGAAGTTACGGGTCCGAGCGTTTTTCTGAATTTTCATCTTGAACTTCTAAAATTGGGGTTTGAAGTTTTCGTTGGACCATCCTGTATAGTGAAAAGGGAATTACCTATATGCTGGGACCATAGACCTATTATCCCAGTAGGTCTATGGCTGGGGCCTATTCAATTCGAAAAACTTCTGAAGGTAATATACAACAACAACTATATTGAATATTTGTCTCGGTACATGTAGACGAGAATTCAATCTCCAACCACATTCATATACCAATGATCATGATCTGACCTTCAAGCTCTGTAAAATATCTATATCTACTCAATCTGTCTCTGATAGCTCCCGCGAAACGTTTTCTGACATGATTGATATCATGAGTCATATCAGGATCATTAGCTGTAACACGATTTCATTCAATCACGTTATTCGAACCCATCAAGAAAAGTTCAAAAATGCCGGACTAATCAAGACGTTGCAAAGAAACGAATGAATAAACTTTACAAATGGCCTTAACGGCAATCCATGACATTAAATCGACTATTTAACGGACAAAGAAATCGTGCAATACAGGAAGAATGAATATTTGATGATCAACTCCAACTATGCGTAATCAGATGTGGCTTCAATAAAAAGGGATGCTTCGGGGAAATATAGACAAAGATGAGAACAGTATTTTTCTCTATATGAAAATGACATCTGAACAATTTTAGTTTCATCGTTCAAGGTCATTAACACAAGATTGAACTCATCACCAAAAGCTCACTTACTTCTGTTTATTATTTAGGTAATGGTGCCTTGCTGTATCGATTCCCATCTCATTTGATTGAAAATGAGTTATCTATATATCATAACATATTAACAATATATCTGTTCAATGATCCTTTACACGATGAATTATTCAAACTCCTAAGATTACATTATGAGTAGGTAGGTACATATATTCTATGATTATCTATTCTTCAAAATTCAATTGATTCATCATGGAAATGTGATCTAATCTCCTCAAAATGATCTTAAATAAATAAATCTTTTGTTCTCTTCTCTTCCATCTCATCCTCATCAGTTTCATCTAGAACCAAACACGAATAAATCTATCGACTCAATCGATATCAATCAGAAGTATTTGTTTCTTCGAGAATATTATTTATACACCACGATGGTTGTATACCAACATCAACAGCTTGTCAGAATCGATCTGAACACAATAGTTCTTACGTTACTGTCATCTATTTCAATTGGTTGATTGATGCTATCTGGTGCTGATCATTGATAACAAAAATGTATAAATTAAAGTTACTAATAGGTAATCTGGAAAAGCAAGATGGTCTCGAATCTCGATTATTTAGTATAAGCTCTCTAAGATAACATGGTTCTTAACATTAGTACTCTCAGCGTATATTATCCTGTTATACAAGTATACATGCTTGTAGAAGTTGTATTCCTCATTTGCTGGATTTATGTTGTTTTCTTAGATATAGGTGAGGACGTTGTTGATACATAGCTTCATCACGTAATAACTTGTTGGCAAGGAGTGTTACATGATAACTTACGCAAGGTGAACTCTGTATTAGATTCTCATTGATTTCATTTGATTCTTCCCTTCGACATTATTCGCAATTTCTTCTATATAGATTCATCAGGAGTAATTTCAACCTCAATCAGCATAATCAAGTGATTTTATTTCATTTTCAGAGTACTGCGGACTAATTCACTAATCTTGAATTCTTCACAAAATCTGAACACTCAGATAGGTACCAAAGACAACGTGTATCATCGTTAAGTCACTGCGGATCTCCATCATTCATCATCTTTCAAAAACAATTCAGAATATGGGAAATATCAACAACAAAATTTGCTTCTCGAATAATCTGTTATAGGTATAATCACTATTTTCATATTCAATTATTATTATTTCAATATGGTGTCAGTCAAGGAAATAAACTCATTCAGATTCAGAGGAAGTCAATAATAATATTGAAAACTGAATTGTTGACCAATTAATGAGTAATATATACGTATACTCACTCATCAATCCTATAAACATTATATTCAAATAATTCAGAATAAAAACAAGTATTCCATGGTCCTGGGTATTTTGGTTATTTTATGATAAAAACTTGTCCTTGTGAATAAATCTGTTTCGAATTTATGAATATTATAATAATCGAGTATTGATTTTCATAATCAATGAATGGAACTTAACTATCTTATTTTTTTCCGTGAGTGATACACCATCATTACACATTTCAATAAACGCAACGATATCCGAGATTCTAAATTTAATATTGCCAATTTTATTCTAGGAGAGTGCACATTTTTAAATGTGAATATATTTTCTAGAATGACCTTATGATACTACCACGACTATCGAAATGAATATGAAGGAGGTTTACAAAATTGAGTAATAGTTGGAATGGGTTGTTGTATGAAACATATGATGACATAATAAATCGCAAGAAAAAAAATTGGTTGATGCCATCCTTGGCCATCATTTACGGGTGGGAGCAGGGTAAAGCAATTGCTCCTCCTGATTTCGTACAAAAAATGCTTCTACATAGAATCTCTCTGTAACCACACGACGATATACATATTGAACCACTATATTATTTCAAAATTGTTGATTTATAAAATGGGAGCCTGCAGCAATTTGACAATATTAAGGAAATACCGCATTACAAATTGTTAACAATAGACTGATGAGTAACTTATTTGCTGTAATAAGTGATTCGGATGAGATGAAGAAATTTTAGTGAATTATAGGGAATATCTGAATCATTCCGCTATATTGTGATAATGAGTCAGTATTCTCTCCTCGAGTAGTTGACATAATCTCATTGAGATATTTTCATCCAATGAGACTATGACAGAAAATCCTAGAAAATCTTGAGAACATCCACCTGCTCGCTTCAACTCATAGACAGGATATTTCATAATCAAATAATGTTACGGAATTATTGTTACTCTGAAAGTAATCTGATTTTCAATTTGAAGCAATTTGACCTCGTATCCCAACAAAATTCCGCCTGCGCCGCATTTTTTATCACACAAAAATGTTCTCTGAATATCATGCCCCCATTGGTTTTCAGTAAAATTGAATTGTCTTCACTCCAGGAAAATTCTGTGACCTTGAACCAAAGGAAAATGGAAAATTCTCAATGTTTCATGTTCCCACTTGCCATACCAACTATTACTAAATGTCGGGGGATATTGCATCAGACCTGCTCACTTGAAAGTGTCAATACGGAAATCTGAAGACAATTTGCCAAGATTTTGTTTCCTAGTTTCATGTTCGAAACGTCCAAAGCTGAGTGAACATTAGATAGTTCCTCAATATATTTGATTTCTATACTCAAAAAATATCAGAAGACGGTTCACTGCTTTTTGAATTTGTTTATTGAATTCTTCAATAGTGACATTTTGTGAGCAATCAAATTCTGGGGCAAATCATTTTGTCCTCACTATATACACGGATTGAAATAATACATACCTACTCATACTGTCATTTACAGAAATGACGGGAGAAAATCCCGAAAAATGTAGAGGAATGAGAATTCTACATTCTTGACCAACTGATAGTATTCATCAATTACATTATCTATCGTTCTCGTTTGCTTCCTATTACCAATTTCATTCAACACTCAATATTACATCTATTCCCATGATAGTCTCCCTATCTTTATTCCATCAATCCTCAGTGCAGCTCCAACATTATTTGGTATTCTAGGTTGCATTAGTGTGACAGAACAATTTTTTCGATAATATTGTCCCACCATCGACTTAAAGGAGAGAAAAAATCTACAGAAGTATAGTATCAATTTGTATTGTATATATTTCTGCTCAGATACAATTAAGAATGTTTGAGTGATTTATTGTTTCATTCATGAAGGGGAGAGGAGATGTATACATCAGGGTGATTCTATTTGAAGAAAAATTGACAAAAGTACCTAAAAAACATGTTTTCGACATCTATTCCCATGATAGTCTCCCTATCTTTATTCCATCAATCCTCAGTGCAGCTCCAACATCATTTGGTATTCTAGGTTGCATTTGTGTGACAGAACAACTTTTTCGTTGATATTGCATCACCGAGAACACTAGTTTCTCACCAACCAGAAGGCTTGTTATACTGACAAAAGACTGATGATTTACTCAAGCATTATTGTTATCTCACGCCAAAGATTCACTATCTCTTCCTACGAAGCCTCACTTCGCTACATAGATCAATACATTCTTACAGAACCAAAACCTGTACAACCTGTACAAAAATTCAAGTCTATGTGACGTCGGCCTCGACGTCAGCAAACATTCCACAGGATTGTTGAGACTCTCCCACGCATCGACCTAAAAGAGAGAAAAAATCAGCAGGAGTATAGTATCAATTTGTATTGTATCTCTTTCTGCTCAAATACAATTATGAATGTTTGAGTGAATTATTGTTTCATTCATAAAGGGGAGAGGAGATAATGTATACATCAGGGTGATTCCATTTGAAGGAAAATTGACAAAAGTACCTAAAAAACATGTTTTCGACATCTATTCCCATGATAGTCTCTCTATCATTATTCCATCAATCCTCAGTGCAGCTCCACCATTATTTGGTATTCTAGGTTGCATTAGTGTGACAGAACAATTTTTTCGATAATATTGCATCACCGAGAACACTGGTTTCTCACCAACCAGAAGGCTTGTTATACTGACAACAGACTGATTTACTCGAGCATTGTTATCTCACGCCAAAGATTTACTATCTCTTCCTACGAAGCCTCACTTCGCTACATAGATCAATACATTCTTACAGAACCAAAACATGGCGTAATTTCGCCAAACGACAAGTATTATAGCGAACCGCTCTACTTCGAATTACAAAATATTCCGCCGTGGGGCATTGTTAATACAGGGTAAATTGTGAATTCAATATTGATTTATCTGGACGGATAGGTCAGATAAAACAATTGCTACGGTCGCAAAAAGGCATTCGGTATTCGATGGCGACTTTTAAAGTGGCTCTTATCTGTTTTTCTATATTAGGCCATCATTACGTCGACACCTGGCACACCGAACATGAGTTAGTGCATCCTTTTGCTCCATTGTTGGCAAGCCATCTAATTTTAATGATGCAGTAGATTCAAATAGGGAACATGACATCATGTATAATTTGGCGCCCCATCAATTTACATGAACAATAACGAATATCTGAGCAAATATGTATACATCATCCGATATGGTTGGGAATAATATGAGCAGAAGTATTCTCAATGATGTGAAGAACCAAGGCTTGGTGAGAAACACTTAGATTCGACCACGACTATGGCACCATTGCTTTGATGGTGGTTATATAGATTCAATGGTGTCTCTATAGTTTCAAAGTAATTCATCCTTCATCAATAAATACACCTTCATCCATCAAACCACTATACTTACTACAAAACTTGAGGTCCGACCTCGGGGCAGACAATTCAAAAGTAAGGAGTTTAACCTGTGAAGGACATTTATTTCCATCAAACTTTTTTGATTTATACAAACATATCTTCATATAGGTATGTATGTACATATAAGGATAACCACTTAGGAGGTGACTTTCTTCACGCGAGTAGTATAAAAGAGTCGATACTTCAAGCAGTCTTAGGAACGGCAATCTTCAATATTCCTCAAAGCCTCCAATGATGACAATATATAACTATGTACCTCAATTTCACATTGTGAGTAGAACCTGACTAGACCCACATATACACCGCGTAAACGACTATGATTCACTATTGTCCTTTCTGCTTACTGTTGTGGAACTTTTTTGTCACATAATTTGCGTACATTAACGACTATACAACGCTTTAACAAGTCGATGATCTAGCGCTTTCTCTGTCCAACGTTAAGCGTTACTGCTGAATTATAATTAGATTCAATTTGTAACGATTTTATTTTTATACAACTCATTTATGAGATGGGGTGAGTTCATTTCTTGGAAGTTGACAATCAATGTCAAATACAAAATATATCTGAAGAATCGAGCAGAGTTGGCAAAAGTATCTGAATGAATGATGAACAAGATAATGACTATAACAGTATGAAAATGTGTTATAGGTCCATAGAGTTGTAGCCTATAAAACAAAGATAAAACTCATTGAGGTTAGGCCATTGAAACATTTTGAATTCTCAGTGGAATAGTACAGTCATGCTTGACTGAAATTCATGAACTACTTTCTGATATTTAAACACTATTTTTCACGTTGTGGTCTCTCGAAAATCTTGGGCAATATCCTGTGTTAAGGCTAATTAATGAACCATTGATGAAATATTACAAACAACAATAAGCAATACGTTCCTTCAGCTATTCAACACCTCGTTGATAAAAATGGTAACCTCTTTCCCGAAGAACTAATGATCATATATAATCATTAATAACTCCGCAAGTATCGAACTGTGATAGATAATCCGTAATCTATTCATTATTCTTCTTAGTTACAGTGTGTAGTCATTGTACCTCATCCTATAATTACACTCTTTAGAATGTGGCCAATAAATTTGATTTTTCACGTGAACACCACATGGGAGCTGTTCACGATTTATTAGATGTCAAAGAAGATAGAAGAATAAGGAAGAACGCCTGTATTGGAAGACGTAGAAGCGGTAATCGTCGCCTATAGCTAGGCAAGTGCTAACATCCGAATGTGTGTGATTGTAGGTACGATTCTGTGTCTACACAAGTCTACAGAAAAGTGATTATCCAGGCGTGTGATGAGATAATTTGTGATTACTTTCTACGCAGAATAAACGATAATCGATAGTTGAGTTATGGTCTACCGGAAATGAACCAATGAAGTGCGAATATTGTTGGATTCAAAGTTCGAACTAAATCAATTAGTATATAGGTACAAGGTAAAAGGTTGCAGTGTTGATGTTAGCTGTCAAATATCTGCCTAAATAGCGTAGAATCGATACATGAACTATCAACAACAAATCGCAACCAAACATGTTCAATTGGGGCCAGTTCCTGACAGTGCTATTAATTGACCTGTAGCTTCCAATAATTGCTTTCAAACCGAATGTCTTGAATCTTATGGGTAAAGAACTTCTTTGTTTCTTTTTTCTAGCACATTGACCTATTTATTGTAACCCTGTTATGATTCGTATTGGGTTTGAAGGATTTGTTATGAAGTTAATTGGCAGTCCCAAACCATAGTCTGGATTTAATCTTGGAGCTTGCTAGGGATTGGATATTTGCATGATCATCTGACAGGTTCGTGACAATATATTCAAAATGATTTGACGGAATACCAATGGATTTGTATCGTTGATCGCCCAATATAATGTAATATACTATGTATATCTATAAAAAATCGAAAAGGAAAGTTTGAGATTGATTCCATAATATATAGCAACCAATTGAAATCTCACACTTAATTTTTCACACACGATACCATCCACAATGCTCGTATTATTATCATCGAATGATTCCTATCAATTGAAATTCGGTGAAACTGTCGTCGTTGGAAAACAGTCATTTCTTCTTAATAGCTGACAATTATCACTTTCGATCTTCTTAGCAGCAGAATTATTATCTGTACCGATAATTTCTTCCAACCGTGGAACAGCTTATCAGGAATTAATTTTGCTGTGTGGGAGAACCTCACGACCTATTCTGCATAGATGTCAAGTGAAGTTTGACACCTAGGTATAACTCGTTTCCATAGAAGGAACATTTTATAACAAATTTGTGATCTGAAATCGCTATCCTCATCGACCACATCAATCGTTTTTTTGTATCGATTTTTGTTGGATTTTTGATTATTTTGAATCACGTTTAAAAGTCTTGTCTTACAGCCAGTTTCATTGGACGAAATTGTTCTATGCTGATGGTGTTTCTGGAGTTAATGTTAATCTATGTGGGTACCTTTTTCACTCGAATGTTTGATGCAGAAACACACTACCCGTTCCTTCCAATGTCGATGATTATCAGATGTGAATTGGGTTTTTTCACTCTTGTTCTTCCATATGGGCTTTATGGAATTATGTAATAAATCACCAGATTTCAGAGTATGATTTTGAGTTTGATCACCAAATCACCAAATTGGCAAGGAAATCACCAAATCTGGTGATAAATCCCCAACATTGGCAACACTGCGCCTATTGCGCTACCGATGTCAAGACAGTTGTGCCATTGTGCGTTATTCATGGTGCAGGAAGTCGAGAATTGGAGGGGAAACTTACAGTTAGTCTTAGATCCAGTCGGCCTTGGATGAGCTCGGACTAGAATAAATGCATAACTATTATACACAAATTTTTGATATCGGTCATGAGCAGTGATTTGCACCTATAGCACCTACCTATATGCATGGGAATTTTCTACCTGCGGTTTTTGTCCTTCCTTATTTATATTCATTTTTTTGTTAGTTTGTAAAAGCAATATTTGTTCGTTCTACCTCAATCAATGCATCGTGAATTTTCAACTACGTTTCAACCATGTCAAATCTATTTTTGAATATTCACGATGAATTGAGGTAAATCGAAAAGATAGTGAGGTCACAAACTTTTTAAACAAATACTTTTCGACTCTCACTCTATATAATGAGAATAATGTTTTCGAGGTAAATTCAGCATTGCCTTTTTCACTATTTTGTTTCACATTTCGTTATCGATGAAAATTCTGACGCGAAATTGTTGGGTCGAATTATACTCGATGAAATCTTCAAAATGAGGTATCGCAACACTTCTCATCCTCATTTAAAATCGGTGGGATGTGCTTCCTCCTGGTAGAGTGTTAAAGTAACGCTGATGAAGAGAGCAAACAAGTAGTTCCTCCTCGAATCAGAAATTGACCAATCCTATCGTTTTTGGAGCCCTAGAATCGGGGTGTGATGTTTTCGTTGGACCACCATGTATATGTACACTCCAACTGGCATCGAGCCCACGTGAGGTCCTTCAGCGTATGTGTGTTCATTCTGGGCTTCATCAAAACTCCTCATGCCACCATAGGAGCAGAACTTGACACACACTGAAAAAAAAATATAGTCGGTAGTGAATACCAAACGTTTGGTGAAATAGACGCCAGTTACTATATATGTCTAACAATACCACTTCAAAATTGTATAATACAATTCCATATCAAATATTTAACCACTACAAAATATTATATGATGATTTGAGTATAGTGACTGTAGCCTATTTTGCTGATCGTTTGGTATTCCACTATTGAGTGCAACGGAACTAATTATTCAAAAGTCCTTTCATCAATGAGAATTCTCTGTTCAGTCACAGATCGACAATATGAGATTCCCAACATCCGACAAAGGTGCATTTATTTAGTGTCATTCTTAGAGTCGGCATCATTATGTGAAAAAACTTTCGATGATGATTTATTCCGAAATTCGACTTGGGCAATGGGTTTTGCTTTGAAATATATGAAAAATTGACTACTCGGTTGACGTTTTCTTTTTAATTAATTGCTGAAAATATGCTCATCCGTTTGGATTTCGAAAAAGTTCACTGGGAAAAGTTGGTCCATTTAACGAGGAAGAATGTCAATTCTCAATTTCGGAGGATTTTATTCTTTATTTTTCATGTTCTCCTTTTGAATGTTCATCAGATATAATTCAATGTTCGACGAGGCAAATAGCCAGGAAAGTAGTTGTTTTCTGTTGAATATTCAGAATGATGTGTGCATATACATATTTTTGTCTGAAGGAGAATGCAAATTCTCAATTTCAGAAGTTTTTATATTTTATTTTCAAACTCTTATCATGTGTGTTCAATAGATACAATCCAATGTTCGTCGTGGCATATAGCCAGGAAAGTAGTTGTTTTCTATTGAATCAACTGAGAAAGAGTAAATATTCTCATCACATAGAGAATGCGAATTCTCAATGTATTGCTTTATATAAATATATATCCATTTTTGTATGTTCAATTTGAACGATCTATCACAATTTTTAGTCTTCGATCTTTTTTCCATTCCTACGAAATGTCAGCATAATATTGAAAAAATAAATAACACCGACAAAACTATTCCATTCCAGCAGTTTCATCATGCTACTAACGAATCAGTAATGGGCGTGTACACCTTAGTAGAACTTTTAACTCAAACCATGTTTATAATGATCCTTTTATACATAAATAATGATTGACGACATAATTCGATCGAAAAATTAACTGGGAATATTTCATTTTTGGGCACAAATACTAGTGCCTTCTGAAAACAGACCCTCTTATGACGTAGAAACCTCATCTCGCCATAGTTAAAAGAAAATACCAAATGCTTGACGGAGACTGAGGCAACTGATATATTAATTCTTTCAACTGTGATCTCGCGCTAATTCACTCTGTCAGAAATCATGTATCATTCATCTCTGTCTGGAATAGTCTTGTTTCAGTATTAGGGTTTTGACGTCACATCATCGCCTCGTTTTCAGAGGTCCGAGAAATCGGGGATTTCAATAATTTTTTATAAAACGTAGGGAGCTCACAGCAAGAAACGGTTTGCGGTGGTGAGCTAGTTTGGGTGATGAGTTCTATCGAATTATGAAATAAAAATTTTTTGTGATATGAGCCCATTATCGACAAAAATATGATTTTCTTCAGTGAATAATCCCTACTTCAAATTTCGGTTATATTTGATTCAAAGTTAATGTATCGTCTAGCATTCAGGAGCGAAATGTATTGAAATGGATTCATTCAGAACTAAAATAATGCCCAGAAACATCTATCAAAATATCATCAAACTAATCTTTGTTTTTATACGAAGTTAAGGACAGTTTTGTCGAAGTTATTATATCCAAATTTGATACACATGTGTAAAATAGATGGAAGAGAAACAACTTTCCCCAGAAAAAGTTTCTGAATTTCGAATTTTCAGCGACTAATTTAAAAAATTGTTACTTTTGACATGTAGCCAAAAGTCACGTGATTTCAAGCCAAGCAGGTAATCTTCAATTTTTTTCGAAGCAAAACTGAACGCCCAAGTGGAATATCAAAATAAATTATTATTGAGAATTTTTCTCTTATGATGCCAACATTATGCAAGACACTGTATATAAAAATGATATCATAGTATATTTGGATATATCCAATCATTCAAGTTTTTCTTTGGTCTTTATTGATATAAGTCAAGGTTAGTTTTCGACTATATTTTGACATAATTGGTATGATCCGCATCAAGCTCAATTCTTGATAGTCAATGGGAATGGGAATATATCTCCTAGAGAGCTGAAAATATATTCAATTCTGGGAAAATCGGAAAGCAACATGGGAAAGCATCTGACCCTATTACAAAATCCATCACTTACCACTTCCTCTTCGCAAAACAAACATTCAATCCGAACGATAACAATTTCAATACAATCTTAGTATTCCCAACAGAATCCGTCTATTTTAAAATGTTAATTTCATGACCCAGATTCAGAAATCGATCAACCGTGTAAGAGAGAATCAATTATTATTAGTCTGACGCTGCTAAAGGTGAAATTCATATTGGAACTCTCTACATCATCCAAATTGGCCGTAATCATACGTTAATACCATCACTTTGATACCTTAATAATCAATGTTTTGAGAGACCGAAGTTGATGCGTCAATTCAGTTTCGGTATTCTTTGAGGATCCTGATTAATGGTACCTATCCAAAAGAAGTTAACGATAAGTCAAAATGTTATTGCTGCTTCATATGAATAAGTCTGTCAAAGATTCAACGGTTTCACCTGAACCTGAAGTTCATCGTTTTTCTCCAATGCGTTTTCATGACTGTCGCAAAAGTTCTTGGATTTACAAATCGTGATGACAGTACCGCTAAATACATCAATTTCAGGCACTAATCCTTTGAAATCAGCGATCACATCTGTACTCTCCACCGTATACTCATACCTGTAAATCAAACATGACTATGTGAATATCTTCGACTATATACTAATTGACTGGCAATAAAACAATGATTGATTCACCATAGTTGAGAGATCTTCATGATTTGCTTAATCTTCAGAGTTGCTTTCCTCATCCGTCAGTACATTAGCTACTTCACACAGTGTATTGATGAATATTGATTAGGTGGTTCTTATTTTATATCAGAGTAATATTTTCTTTTTTTCTAGGATTTCTCCTACTATGTTCACCACGAAATAATCTATGCTTCTTTATAGGCAAAGTATCGTTAACTTCAGCGATATTGAAGGTGAAACGGTAATAAGTAGAACGCAATATTGCTGAAAATAAAGTCGATAAAAGTAAATTGGAAGTTATTCGTTTTTCAATATAGGAAATTATAACCTGCTGGGATAAATTTATTCACATTGGCAGTGAGCCTCCTAATTCATACAATCATTATGTTAACTGTACCATTTCCACTTTCCATTAGCTTTCTTTACGAGATGACTCACCATCAAAGTGAAGAAAACAATATGTCAGTATTTTTACAGTTGAAAGAATCAAATTGTTGATCTCTTCATTTTACTTGATTATTTGTGGTATCTCCGTTGATAAACTTTCTGCTGATCCTCCTGAACAAAATTTAACAAAATGTTCCCATCATTGAAATTTTGCGATTTGTGATTGGCTCATCAAAATCCTAACATTTCAGCCAATATAACATGTTTCAGTCTAGAATATAGGAAAAATATGTTTTATTTATGAACATTTGAATATGGTATTCAATAATGAGCGAAAACATAGGGGATATTTCAATCTCTTCTGAGGATATCCCATTGTTGAAGAATTTTCACGAACAAACCTAAGAAATTGAATTGAATACAATATTCTGAAGATGATGGTCTCACGTTTTTTTTTATGTTCTGGTTTCCACGAAGAGGGATATCCTGTAATGTTCATAGAACATCTTGAAAACCTAGGAAAATAAGGTAGGAATTGGTGTTCTTCTTAAATGTCTGGATGTTATATGCCTCGGGAAACTGGGAGATTGAGATATTGTTGATTCATTCTCTGTTATTTGATTTAACTGAAGTCGTTTACTGACATTTCATTTAACCTGATAATATTACGTGGGTAACTTCCATTTATTGAATGGAACTTCTAGTTCCATGTGAGGAAATATATTTCTACCAACTTTGGTTCAATGAGTTTATGAAAAACTCAGCAATCGAGCTACTATCAACTCATTTTTCATTGTTTCGTGTAACTAAAGTAAGTTAATTGTGTTATATTCAACCTAACTTTGTTATGGTGTGCATTTTATTGATACCACATACTTCTTCGAGTTTGTCGTATCATTGATATGTTTCTACCAACTTCAGTGGAATAAAGTTAGTGAAAAATGATAATTTGAACCACCACTAGCTGCCATAACAATATTTTGCATAACGTAAGTAGGTATTTTGTATTTCATTCAGTTGTTGTTTCTTACCAAATACCACTTCAGCTTCAATCAAAAACCAAAATTTTTTCGAGAACACGGATATTTTGAAAATTATTATTTTTCGAAATGACTATTTTTCAAAATATTCGTGTTCTCGATGAATTTCCAGTAATAATTGAAGCTCTCGTGCTATTATTAGTGAAAATTCTTTGAATCGAAAGTGCGAAAGTGCAAACATCTTCTCCCTTCAGACTCCCCAATATCATTTGAGAATTAACCTAATTTCATTAATTTTTTCCACATCGAAAGGATTCGAGAATATAATTTGGATCGAACACGAACTCTCCGTTGATGATCTTCATGATGATAATGGCCATAATATGTGGTTCATAAGAACACATCAATTTATATTTTTTTCCTCAATATTGCGCGAGGAAACGTGGACGTCGTTAAAATGCCTGTACTTTGAAGTCAAAGCAACGTTTTTGATGGATGTTCAGATATTAACGAAGAGGCGAGAGATATGTGCGTGTCGGATTCTAACTATTAAGAAAAACGTGCATCAAGGAAATAGCTCACATGTTCACTCCTTCACACACATTCCGGCACACTAGTGAACTAGAACAGAACAGATGAGAGAACAAGTACAAAAGTAACACTTCCAACTATAGACCCATTTCTCTGATCTCAAATTTAGCGAAAATCGTAGAAAAAGTATTAAAATCAAGAATAACAAACTATGTCGAGAAAAACAAATTAATATCAGACCGACAATTTGGTTTCAGAGAAAAAAAATCTACAGGAGATGCAATCTCCTTCATTACTGACAAATTGTATAGAGGATTAGACGACAGTAAATGCGTGATAGGAGTATTCCTGGATCTTGCTAAGGCGTTTGACACAGTATCTCATATACAGTTGTTGAACGCCTTGCAAGATCTTGGTTTCAGAGGAATTGTATTAAAGCTGATGGAAAGTTACTTGACCGAAAGGAAACAATTTGTCAGGACCAATAACTGCCTAAGTAGTGGAAGAATAGTGAAATTTGGAATCCCACAAGGAACAGTCCTAGGACCGATACTATTTAACATATATCTAAACAACCTACTCAATCAACAAAGCGCCGGCACTATTGTTAGCTTTGCCGACGATACGGCTATATTATAATAATATGAAGGGAAATCATGGCATGAGCTGAAACAGATAGCTGAAGATGACTTAAAAATGCTCACAGACTGGTTCGGACATAAATTGTTAACAATAAACTTCACAAAGACAATGTTCTTGCCTTTCAGCTGTTACAAAAATAAACTCCCACATTACGACACTCTTGAAATTGCCAAAGAAAATCAGATATTATCAATAAAAAGATCAAATACCATCAAATACTTAGGAGTGACCCTAGATTGTAACCTAAAGTGGGACGTACATATCAATAAACTAGTACAAACGTTAAGATGTGTGTTATATAAAATCAGGTACTTAAGAAAATACCTTGACGTGCAACAACTGAAATCAGTATATCACGCACTAGTAGAATCCAGAACGACTTATGGCATTTTGGGATGGGGAGGGGTCGCTTCTTGTCATATCACGAAACTAGAAACCCTACAAAAGCGATTTTAAAAACTGATTTTCGGCAAAGACAGAACATATTCCTCAGACCTCCTATATAAAGAAACGAAAATATATGACTTGCGGCAATCATTCTTTCATCACTTAATGATATACCAGTTCAAAAACAAACTATCGCTAGACTATTTAGATCACAATTATGAAACAAGGAATAAAACAAATGACAATTCAAGAACACCATTTTCAACGAAATCCATAGGCCAACGAAATTTTAAATATTTAGCTAGCAGAATATTCAATAAAATCCCAGCGGAAATAAAAAATGTCACAAATATAAAAAAATTCGAATGGAATCTGAAGAATTTCATTTTGAATAGTCAGAGAAACTTCATAAGGAATTTGATAGAAATGAAAAATATTTAGCTATGTTCACTAGGGAAATGATGAACCTGCTGTGCATTATTATTTTTACTATTGTTGCTATTATTATTATTGATATTATTATTAATTATTGGTATCGTTGTTATATTTGTTGCTGTTACCGTTGTCGGTCTTATTATAATTATTATCAATTTATTTTTTTGCTATTGTAATTATCATTAGGATTGCTCCTTTATTATTTATTATTCATTATTTAATAGTATATATTATTTAATTTTCATATAGGTAACTGATACACATGATATATATCTATGCTGATAAGTTCATTTCAGTTTCATTCCAATTTTGTGTTCTCATTATTTCTTCATTTACATATACATTTGATTATATTAATTACAGCTATATACATCAGAATACCTATATAATGAGCATAATAAGCTAAAGTGAACCGCGCGCGAGCTCTGCTCTTTGCGGATTTTCTCTGTTTATTTGTTCACTCATGTTAGGAATAAGATTTAAATGTATAAATGTAATTTGTATTGCAAATAAACACATATTATTATTATTATTATTGGCTGATCCAATACCAAATTCATCTATATCAATGATCTACTTTAATTCCTGTTCTATGTTTTCCACTTGTTCATCATTTGTGCTCACGACTCATTGTGTATAGAATACATACAGTGTTACTCACTTCTAATGAAAACATCCCTGTATCTTACGTTATCGTTGGGTATGGATCCTGAAATTTGCTGGAGCTAGAGATATACCAAAAATGCCCAATTCAAATATTAGATTTTGTCTCACTTCTCATGGAAGCACCCCCGTATCTCACGTAATTATCGAGGTAGGGTTCTGAAATTTGCAGGAGGAAGGGAAAGTTCAAAGATAAAGTCAATTACTTAAGATACGGGGGCTCTTCCGTAAAAAGTGCGACAAAATTTAATTCTTCATGAATAAAAATTTTCTACTAAAACTATAAATAGTTAGTAAATTGGGCGCCCTGATTCCGAATCCGAAGTGATGTTCAACCGATTTTGACTCCTATATCATTTTCCGGAAATTGGGGTGGTTCCATGGCTGTTTGCGAGCAGTGTATATCAAGATGACTCCATTTGGTTATAGAGTGCATTTTTGGTATATCTGTCGCTCCAGCAATTTTCAGGATCCTTACCCAACGATAACGTACAGGGGTGTTTGCATTAGAAGTGGGTCACACTTATAATGTCTGAAACAATAAACATTGTATATATGTAGTTGTTTATAATTGACTCCTGAACTAACCTGACAAGTTATCAGAGTAGGTTCAAGCAAGAATGATTTATGTGTATGTCAAAGATCATGAGGTAATAAGATAAACAAGATATACTCCCACGGAGAATACACTTCTGAAATTCCAGTTATCATAGCATCACTTGCCCAGTCCGCAAATCCTTTCATCATCAACATCCAGATATGTCTTCATGTTCCTATCATCGATGTGTCAAGAACATACTAGGTATTTCCTTCCATGCGCTCCAAAATATATGGAGAAGTTTTTTCTCGAGTTTTTTCAATAATTGGTACATTCTTTCATTCTATAACTATACAGAGTGGGCCTTTGAAAACGAAACAGAGGATCTGTAGGTCGCCAAAACCTTCTTATGAAAAAAATCTGAAACACGTCAACTACATTTTCGAGGGGGACATCGTTCTAAAATATTTTCAGCTCTGCGGCGTTGCCGCTTTTAACGAAAAGAAGCAACAACTTTGTTATTTCAAATGGAACACCTTGTATTTCATTGCATTTTTAGATTCTCCCTGAAGAGCTGATTTCATCAATGCATCACACTTGGGGTCTAGCTGTAAAGGTTTCAGGGATATAAAGTGTTCAAAATCGAGATTTTTCAACTTGAGCATTTTTTTGTGTCAAAACTATTCATTATTGGTCAAAACGGCCTTCATGTCCCTATCTCAACTTGTGATTTACTATCTACTAACATTTAATTGGAACAGATACAGGGTGATCAGAATACTGAATCTTGAACCACCCTGTATTTGTTTCAAATAAATGTCAGTAGATAGTAAATCACAAGTTGAGATAGGGACATGAAGGCCGTTTTGACCAATAATGAATAGTTTCGACACAAAAAAATGCTAAAGTTGAAAAATCTCGATTTTGACCACTTTATATCCCTGAAACCTTCACAGCTAGACCCCAAGTGTGATGCATTGATGAAATCAGCTCTTTGGGGAGAATCTGAAAATTCAATAAAATACAAAGTGTTCCATTTGAAATAACAAAGTTGTTGCTTCTTTTCGTTAGAAGCGGCAACGCCGCAGAGCTGAAAATATTTTAGAACGATGTCCCCCTCGAAAATGTAGCTGACATGTTTCAGATTTTTTTCATAATCCGGTTTTGGCGACCTACAGAGCCTCTGTTTCGTTTTCAAAGGCCCACTCTGTATATCTTCTATAAACAGTCCAATTTCAGTCTGTAGGATCAAGGAGATGTGATTTTCATTTTTTTATAACTTCTGGGATTTTGTTTATTTTCTTTCATCGAATTAAGATATTAGTATCATTCCAATGTACAGTTGATAATTTTTCCTAATTGTGTGTGAAACTCCTCGGAACATACAAAATTTTCCAATAACTTTTTACAAGAAACTGAAAAACTTGAATAAGCGTGTTCAAACATCTGATCAGTACAATGCCTGATCGATTAGATAAAAATCCGAGCAAGAACTGAAGATAAACAGGCTGCGTCTTGATTCACAAGCCTAGATTTACTGTTTTACTCTGTACCTGGCTTATTTTTCAGTTTTTCGAAAAAGTTATAATAAGAATATGTGTTTATTTTGACCAGTTTCATACACAGTTAAAACTAAGGAACTACCCTGTATTTGAAGTAATGAGAAGGAATCTGATGATTCGTCATAAAATGGCACATATGTTTGAACTTTCTTGCCTAAATATTTATAGCGAACCGAAAACCATTATTTCTTCTAGAAACTTCACTTGAACTATAGGTGTCACGTTGTCTTTTAATGAAGGAGGATACGGAGAGGAAGTATGTATTGGATTTTTCAACTTTTGGATGTTATAAATTCTTGGGAATACTTCTATCGATAAAGATTCCTAAAGCTTTGTCCCTTCACAGACGAACGAGTGTTGGTGAAGTGTTGTTTGACATATCACAAGCTTGACAACGAATGAATGTGCTGACTGGGCTCGAGTTCGTCTGACTGGTATTGTATGTTTTTGGTGATAAACCTCATATGTGGGATCAATATTCTGGAACTGGCCTTATCTGTGCTTTGTAGATCATGAGATGATGTTGAGGTGTAAAGTTGATTTTCGCTCGGAAGAAAAATCCTATAGTTGTTGTGAAGCAGGTTTCGCGATGCATCAGACATGATTTTTTATGGAAGAATATTACTGATGGAAATACCGAGCATAGATATATCATCTGATTTGTCCTCAATACAAATATATTGAAAAAATGGGAGGAGTTAAACACAAGAGTTAGGAGAGATAAATATCAGATTTTAACTTGACTCACACTTGATATTTTCAATTATTCCATCTTATAGATCAAAGAGCGAAATATCGTTATGAAGATGGCTATCCATTTCATATTTCATAGAATATCTGAGCAATTTGCATTCATGAGATGCCGCTTCAAAATGGCTGTACATGATGGAATCTGATTGAAAATATAGTTTCGCAACATGGAAAATGTTTCTAATATTCAATTTATAGAGAGTTATCACCTACAATAACGTGGAACTTCCTTATTGAAATATGATTACAAGCAATAATGTTTGAACTTTGAAGTCGTTTCCAACGAGGATTTTCTAGAATGTGCATTCGTTCAACTCATGTGAAATCAAAAGTACCAAGCGACATGTTCCGTGATCACGAACTCAACCGTAATCATTGAGACTTCATATACAGTGTGACCTGCATTCAACTTGTATTTTGGAGAACATGAAAATCGATCAGTTTTCATTCAAATCACGATTGAACTCAGTGAATCTTTTCCATAACATCTAGTTAAATAGACGCCAGTCACTACATCTATTTAATAATACCACTACAAAATTGTATAACACTATACTATATCAAATATAACCAAAATAGTATGATACTCATAGTATAGTACGATACAATATTGTTTTGTTGTCATTTGATGAATGTAGTGACATTCGCCCATTCAACTACACCTTTCCTCATCACTACCAACAATTTGTCATAATGTCTTGTAGTGACTACAGCAATCCCATTAAATTTGTTATCGAATCCTCAACTTTTTCACCTCAGGTGCACATGTTTGACTCAATGAGATTGAGATATGATAAATTATCAGCCGAGATGAACGAAAAAAAAAACAGAAATGATAATAATATCATGGGAGAATTTGTAGCTATTCAAATGTTAATGTATGTCAATGTCAATGTCATGTTGGTCAATTCCTGTTATAATTTGATTTCTTGCACTATATTGAAACTTGAAAAAGCTACTGAGCTAGCGAAACATATCGTGTTTTTCTCATTGTTACCATCTAGGCAATACCACCATACACGTCTATCCAAAACGACAGGATGATCTCAAAAATTCAGAAGCTCGTGATACTACTGTCATGTTGACTATACGCTATTCGCGGGAATCAATGTTACCAGGTGGCGCTCGGTTTTCATCGTTCCATGTCAAAGCCACGTCAAAACTGGGGAAAAACAAACTCAATCCTCACTCAATCCCATTAGTGTCATTAGCTTGTGTACTGTGTACTGATAAGAGTGATAATTTTTCAAATTTCTCGACATTAATTGTCAATATTCGATCGAAAACGCTAATAATGCCTGTTGTAGATGTTCTTTTGGCAGATATTTTGCTCTATTCAGATGGAAAAAGCCGATCAGTAGTGGAAGGAGAAGCAGTTCTCCGTACTAATCATGTGATTTTGTGTGAGGCAGAAGACTTCAACAAAAGGCACATTTTTGCACTTTGTCTACAAACTGCGGCGATGAAATCTTTTCCACATGAAGTAAATTTGAATTTGGGGTCCAGAGGAAATCCTGTAGAACATTGGTTTTGTATTTGTTCATGCAAAGCAGGACAATCTCGGTATTGTAAACATGTTGTAGCTGAAAAGGAATATTCTCAGATGAATTATGAACATACAAAAATGGATATATATTTATATAAAACAATACATTGAGAATTCGCATTCTCTATGTGATGAGAATATTTACTCTTTTTCAGTTAATTCAATAGAAAACAACTACTTTCCTGGCTATATGCCACGACGAACATTGAATTATATCTATTGAACACACACGATAAGAGTTTGAAAATAAAATATAAAAATTTCTGAAATTGAGAATTTGTATTCTCCTTCAGATAAAAATATGTATATACACACATCATTCTGAATATTCAACAGAAAACAACTACTTTCCTGGCTATTTGCCACGTCGAACATTGAATTATATAAATATATATCCATTTTTGTATGTTCATAATTTATCTGAGAATATTCCTTTTCAACACTTTCATACCCAATCAGGGGGTTCAAACTTGAACGATGGAAACTTGTGATTTTTATAGACCTCTAATCGCAGATTCGTGATAGAGTCTCAATTCAGAATTCATTTCCACGCCCTGTATGATGAATGTCAATTTATCATACACCCAAAAGCAAAAATGTTGTAGTTGTTCTTTTATATGTCAATTGATTTGCTCGTCATAATTAGTTTGAATTGTTTGAACTATCTCCAATTCTTCAGCCGTTCACTGTTCACTAAACTAATAAAAATGTAATCATGTACAAAAATTTACCAACTCAACCATCATCACTACCAACAGTGCCAACACTTTATGTCATTGACAAGCTTGACTACAGCTACAGCAAGCTGAATGCAATGTAGTCTATGCACTTTATCCATAGACAACAGTTTGTTTTCCTCCATTATGAAGTTCGTATTATGTAAACTAGATGTCGCCCACTTCGTGAATCTTGCGAATACAGTGTGTCCCACTTACCATGCTCACCATGGGTATCTTTTCAACGGTGAGAGATACGAGGTCGGTTGAATGACACCAAATGTGGAGTTTGTCAAGGCCAACTATAATGTGAAAAAATATTTTGAAAAAATCTATTCGTTTTTGTTGTATACGCAAAAAACAGAATTTGATCATTTCCATGTCTCCTCCATAACTTCTTTATTTATGAAAATATTCAAATAGGAATTTCACATCCTCATGGCAGTTTTTCAAGGTGATTTCGGAAAAAATATTAAATTTATACCAACTGTTCTAGAATTTGAGATATCAGCACCAACTTTAGTTTTTTAAATGTAGGTCATAGCTCAATATGACTTAGTTACAAATAACTTTTTTTTCTCCTACAGATGATATGTCGCAGAAATAGTTTTGTGTTGATAACAACGGAGTTATCGTCATTTATACAAAAACAAAAAATTATTTGGAAGCCACCACCTTGAATTTTTGAATTTTGACGAAAGAATCATGATCTCCGACCTCAAAAACCCCCACTTACCAATTTTGAATGGAATCGAACCAAATCTTGTCCGTCATCTTGGAGCAGCCATTTTTTTTAATTTCAACAAGAATTCCATAATGTTTTGTCACCGGAATTATGAAAAACTGACAAATTTCAAGTTGATCAGTTATGAAATTTTTGTTGAAATTTGAAAAAATGGCTGCCCCAAGATGGCGGACAAGATTTGGTCCGATTCCATTCAAAATTGGTAAGTATGGGTTTTTGAGGTCGGAGATCATAATTTTTTTGTTAAAATTCATAAATTCAAGATGACGGCTTCCAAATAATTTTTGTTTTTGTATAAATGACGATAACTCCGTTGTTATCAACACAAAACTATAACTGCGACATATCATCTGTAAGAGAAAAAGAAGTTATTTGTAACTAAGTCATAGTGAGCTTTGACCTACATTTGAAAAACTAAAGTTGGTGCTGATATCTCAAATTCTAGAAGAGTTGGTATAAATTCAATATTTCTCTCGAAATCACCTTGAAAAACTGCCATGAGAATGTGATATTCCTATTTGAATATTTTTATAAATAAAGAAGTTACGGAGGAGACATGAAAATGATCAAAATATGTTTTTTGCGTATAAAACAAAAACGATTAGACTTTATCAGAATATTTTTTCACATTATAGTTGGCCTTGACAAACTCCACATTTGGTGTCATTTAACCGACCTCGTATCTCTCACCGTTAAAAAGATATACCCATGGTGAGCATGGTAAGTGAGACACACTGTATAATGTTCCAAATCATCGACCAACTCAGAAGCATCATGAATCCTGTCAACCAAAACCACTTGCTGAGGTTTTGCATCGTACGAGAAGAACTTATTTGCTGATACCTGTCCAAATTGATATGGTACTTGATGCAATGATCGACTTAACAGACACATATGAAATAGAAAACTAACGAGAACAACGAAGCTCACAGCTCATGTTGTCATATATTGTGCCGTTGAACCTAATTGGATCTAAATCATAGAAATCCTATTATGAATTATTATATTGAAACCAAAAGTAGCTTATATCTCACTCGCTTATTATATTATCGTTAGAGTTTATTGCATTTGTTAGCAAATTGAGCAGATGTGTGATGAATAGCGACATTGTGAAATAATACGCTCGACTGACAAGTAGTATTAATTATTATATATCAGTTCCTGCTCTAGAGTACTGTAACAATAACGAAACTGGTTGGATCTCTGATTCTGAGAATAACATATATACACAGTCATATACAGATACATATATTCACCTAATATCATTCCAGCATCTCGAATCAATATCAGGATTGTTTGATATTCGAATGTCTACCATTGAAGTTTTGTGAATTAGATCAAGATTGGAATTGAAGATCGTTTTAGTTGAGATCAGGATTTGTTAATTTTCGGAATAACTCATTGCCAGAGTAATTCCAGAGAATTTCTTCAATCTCCATCAAATGCATCCCAGATAGCACAAATCCCTTTTGAGGCCCTTCTGAGGCGTTCACAATCATGTCCTCAGGACGTCGAGAGCGAGCCTGAGGACATTCTCAAGACGTCCTCCTGTTACCATTCTCTACATACTAATAACGTCTCAGAACATCCCTATAAAATCTTTTGAGACAACCTCAGGACATCATGGTAACAACTTGAGGCGGTTTTTATGATGTTTCAAGGAGGTTCAAGATTTATGGGAGAATATTATTCGTATACAGAATGAGTCACTATAGTGTGTTCTCCTCCGATATTAGCCAAACCGTCAGATATATAAAATGAAAATTCAAGTACAACAGTAATAGGGTTTCATAAGAACAATCACCTAAAGTTGTTTTCATATCTATAGGGTGTTCGAATTCCAAGATATCGGTTGATGATTGGTTTTTTTCAATGGAACACCTTGTATATTATTGCATTTTTGAGTTTTCCCTGAAGAGTTGATTCCATCAATGCATCACACTTGGTGTCTAGTGGGAATTATTACAGAGATATAGGGTGTTGACAATTGAGATTCTTCAAATGTAGGATTTTTTGTGTCGAAACTATTCATTAATGGTCAAAACGGCTCACATGTTCCTGTCATAACTTTTGATTAGCTATCTACTGATCTTTATTTGGAACAGATACAATAAGCTGATCAGTATTCTGAATGTTAACCCACCCTCTATTTGTTCCGATTGAATGTCAGTAGATAGTAAATCGAAAGTTTATAAGGATATGTGAGCCGTTTTGACCAATATTGAATAGTTTCCACAAAAAAAGTCCTAAAATTGAAAAATCTTGTTTTTGAACACCCTATATCTCTGTAATCATTCCCGCTAGACCCCAAGTGTGATACATTGATGGAATCAGCTCTTCAGGGAGAACCTGAAAATGCAATAGTATACAGGGTGTCCCATTTGGAAAAAAACAATCATCAGTCAATATATCTTGGAATTCGAACACCCTACAGATATATATGAAAACCATTCAATGTGAAAGTTCTCATGAAACCCTAATACTGTTGTACTTGAATTTTCTCTATTTATCTGATGGTTTGGCTAATATATAAGGATAACACACTATTGACTCACCTTGTATTATGCAAATGATAATTTCTTCAAAATAATATGGATCTCATGATATTTGCAAAATTTCCCTCTATTTATAATAGGTTCAAATGAAAAACCAAATGAAAAACTTACATTCTATTATTTATAACTTATTCTGAAAAATTTCAATTTATTTTCCAAAGAAATGTATTTCAGCTTCTTATTGTTGAGCACTACTAGAAGTTATTGCCTATTGATAGTTATATTTCTCCATGTTGTTTTTGATTTCTGAACTCTAGACATTCCTGATGCAGAATAATCAACTGGAAGTTGAAGCCTTCATGCAATATTTCATAGATTCTGAAGAAGCAAAACTATCTTGGAATGAAAATATCATCAGGTTTGTGTTTTGCATAACCTTCTGAAACAAACAATGTATTAATATTTCATGTCCAGTACTTACTATCAATGATATGATTTATGTAGATATAGGTACCAACCATTATTGAATCTACTGAAAGTTCAAGTCTGCATATGTACAATCTTTCATAATTTCCAAAGAAGCCAAAATATCTTGGAATAAAATATCTCTGCTCTGATGATATCATCATTTTGTGTTATCAATAACCTCCTGAAACAAATAATGTACCTATTAATATTTCATGTTCCAGTCCCTACTATATCAATGATTTGATTTAGGTACCTACCTTTATTGAATATACTGAAAGTGCAAACATGCATATTATGCAATCTCACATAGATTTCCAAGAAGCCAAAATATCTTGGAATGAAACATCTCTGCTCTGATGACATCATCAATCTTGTGTTCTCAATAACTTCATCTGAAACAAATAATTAACCTATTAACATTTCATGTCCAGTACCTACTATACCAATGATTTGATTCAGGTACCTACCTTTATTGAATTCATACTGAAAGTTCAAGCTTCCATACAATATTTTATAGATTCCGAAGAAGCAAAGCTATCTTGGAATAAAACATGTTTGCTATGATGATATCATCAAGTTTGTGTTCTCAATAACCTCCTGAAACAATAAATAATGTATATGAATGTATCAATATTTCATGTCCTGTACTATCAATGATTCTATTTAGTATTTACTCACCATTGTTTCTTGCTACCTGAGAGAAATGTCATCAACAGAGAGTATCATCCTTTTGTTATTGTTATCTTTTAATTCTGTGCAATAAGTTCTTCTCGCAATCATTTTGTGAAATAGAAATTTGATGAAGGTATTCAATGAATACTCTAATAATCTTGATATAATCATTAATATATCATGATGTATCTTGAACAAATCATGACTATCATGAGACATAACCCCAATTCTAGTTCTTCTTTTTCTTCCTTTTGTCTTCGATGACACGTTATTTCATGGAATGTCATCTGAAGACGTCCGTAGGCACGAAATTCTTTACATCCTTAGGCTGTCACTGAAAGAACTCATTCAGGACAATTACAGCGCTAAATTTACGCCTGATGATGTTCTTAGGTTGTAGAAAATAGAACGTCCTCTCCAGGCGTTTGGCGACACATTGAGGATGACCTTAGGCGAGTGTGTGCTATCTGGGATTACATCTGGAACTCCTCGGAGTTAATCAATCATAGTATAATGAATGACAATATCATCTAATAATGTTTGCTAACTTGTTGAGGTATTTTTGACGTGTTTGTTGAACTATTGAAGTAATTTTATAATATTGTGTTATTTGGAGTGTATATAGTTTCAATAATTCTGTGTACGAAACTGCGGGTAGATTAATCATTTACTAATGTTGATAAATATCCTGGATATCTGAGAATGACTTATTGTTCATTTTGTTACAGATTGTGAGCTGCTTTCTGGACATCCTCTGATGATCGTAAGTACCTACTTATTATGAACTTATTTATACGTGAAAGATACAAACTATAGAATCTAACTCTCTCCTGGCATGTTCGTATATCATCTAGCTAGCTCGTATTTGGTCTTAAAATTTTAATCCGCATGTGAATCAATAACCCCAGAACATGATGAAGCTGGCAATCTTATACAAGGTGCGTGATGAGGAACTGTACACACTATTACCACCAATAGAGGCCCTGAGAGAACCTAATGACCATCAGAACTCGTATTCTCTTCTTCACTAATATAATATAGGTTCTCAATGGGATTTGGCAAAAACATTACTTGGTAATAATTCTCCAACAGCTTTCTTTATTCGTCTGATTTTTTTTATGGAAAATGTATCTAATTTCTCTCTTATTGACTTATTCATTCGGAATCGCAAAAATTCAGGACTTTCAAAAAAAAAACTCACTATAGTTCAGTTTCCAAATGTCACAAACAAACATATTAATATAATATATTAAAATTAAATAAATTATAATATATTATATTCATTTGGGAATTAGATTTCATGTGCAAGAGTCAATCTCACATTTCCAATGCTCCAGCCCAACGGAAAATATGTTAATTTCATTTCCAGGCCTGGATTTAGTCATTCTATTTTCTTGAAGAGGCTAATAATCACCCTGTAGATCTATTTAGAAACAGTGGATATAGGGTATCTGTTTGGACTTTGAAGGCTATCGATTCAAATAATTCCATGAGTATATACCTTATTATATGGAAAATTGAATTGTGAATAAGCCCCCATTTCCTGTTCGACTTTCTAGGATTATTTAATTCGAAGACCATCGATATCCATACAGAACACTTACAGGGTGATTGTAAGTGTCCCAAAGAAAATAAAATGTCAAAAACCAGGCCTGGGAATAAAAGAACCTGTTTATTTCCATTGAGCTGAAGCATTGGAAATGTCAGTCTCTTTTATTCGTGAAGTTTATGAGTTGTGAAGTGATTATTTTCAAATGAATAAATTCGTTGCCAAACTTTCGTTCTTGTTTAAAATTCATCTTTTTGTTTTCAATTCAGTGAACGTGTGAGGGAAATTTTGAATATTTTATTCTTAAAAGTTGTTTGTGACCTTCAAAAATTCCCTGTCAGAGATCACAAAAAACACATATATAGGATGAACTTTTTAGTATGAACAAAACTAGCAAAATTTCCCAAGAACGGTTCTGGATTTTCTCGATTCTGAATAAGTCAATCGATTAGAGTGTAATACAGCAAAATGTTCCATGAAAAATTCAGAGGAATCGAAGAAGCTGTTGGAATGGTATGTGCAACAGATGTTTTTTCCACATCTCATAATTCATCCTATACATCAGTGGAGAAGGGGAGAAGACACTTTGTGATGGCCAATAGGTATTCTCCTCAGGGGCCTCTATTCGGGATAGACATGACACCAAAATCACAAATAAAGAAAACAAAAATGTTCGATAATTTTCAGTAATCTAGTTTCGCCTACCAATTCGTATGGGTCGAATCAGAGTCCATCTTCTTCACAACTATAGTTTTAGATAAATCATTGTTACGTCAATTTAGGAAATTTAGTATCCGTATTTATAGATTTATGCATAGTGTAGGGGTCCTATCAGATAGATAGTTTTATTGATCCAAATACGAGCTTATAAAGCTATAGGACAGGTTAGCACAAAGTACATGTATAAATGAAATGTTTCTTAAAAGTTAATCAACCGAAGTGACGATGAAATGAAACAATCCACCTCATCTGCAGGGTACACGTAAACATTGCTGAAGAAGGCGAGATAGTGAAACAAAAAACCAGTCATTATCAGTTCCAATTAGGATTAGGTCAATCAGGATTAGGCCGAGTCTTCAGTTGATTGCTCGGTTTACTGTATTCTATAATACATTCTTCATATTCCCTTTGTAGTTTCGACTAACATAAATATTGATCGAAAGTTGTTCAATGGAAGTGTATTACCAGAATCAGAAACCTATTGAACTACAGTCCACTAATATACCATCAATCGAAACAACGAACGTCATCTCCTATCCATGATATCAATTACATTACTCAACAGTGAACACTGCGCTGTGAAAAACTTCTTCATTTCATTGATATTTCTTTACTAGAAACATCAACGTTTTCATAAAATTCATCAACTGTATAAATATTAAAGCTTATAGCTTATGTAATGCTGGTCATTTCCAATTCCCTATCATTTTGGTATATATCAATCGGAATCAAAACTTTTCAATTGAGGTAGCTATTTCATCAACAGCTCAACTATAAGAAGATGGTAATTATTGTCATTAACTCTTTCCGAATTCAAATACAGACCCCACGCTACAAACCTAAATAAACAAGTGGGGCAACAAACAATAGACGGAGTATATTCCAACTCACTATACCAAACGGGCTTCTAAATGTTTATTTAACCAAGTAAATCCATAAAGAAGTGTGTGCGTGGGTCATTATCACATTTTGTTGAGTCAACATCGTTCTTTCAATATTTATGAAGGTTGAATACCTGTAAACGGCTTCTGGGTTTGTCACTGTATGATCTACAGCGAATAGGTGCATATTGAAAATGTCCTTCGAATTGTAATCAGTTGATGTTTTTGTTCCCATGGGGTTTCTTATTATTATTGTTCATCTAAGATGAATTGTGTATTAGTCATAGTACTAATGTGAAACAATGATCCTCCTATGTGGACAGAATGTTCAATGCAACATATTATGACTACCAATGTGTATGGGCTTCTGGAGATGTAATTCTCTCAGATGCTAATATCACATATCACATATCACAGTAATGAATTTCAGAATGTCCAAGAGCGTATACAGTGTGCCCAATATAAGGATGAACAGCATGAGGATCTCGGTTATTGTAAGAGTGACAAAGGAGGTCGAATGGTCAAAAAGTTGAGAAATCCCTAAAAGATAATTTACGTACCTAGCAAATCCGGAAAATAATGTTTTTTTGGACGAGTAGACAAGATTCTAGGCCGAGCCGTAGGCGATTCCTGGAAGTCTGCCAGTCAAAAAAAAGTGTTTTTGGACGTGTTACGTGCACTATTTTTTCGGCAACCATGTAGAATAACAAATCAATGAGACACATTTCCATATTATATTTCTTTGTAGGATACAATTTCTTCTTTATTAATTCTGATTTGTATCAAATACTGAAATTTGAACAGGATATCTATACCTACTAACTGTTACTTTGAAAATTCCGGATGGACATTTTCAAACTCACTATCGCAGCTGCTTTCGATAGTTCATTGCGATAATTACAACCAAACTTTCAAAAATCGAAATGTCAACTAGTTTCATGTCAAATAGCTGTCAGCCGATATTCCGCTGCTATGGTAATTATCATCTCTGCATTTATCAAAACCATATCTACCAAGATTTTTATAGTTTCAGTGACAACAACGATGTGATACTTCCCGGACTATGCCGGAAAAATGCAACTTACTGAAAGAAAGAGCGTCCGGAAAGTGAGCACTTTCCAGACGGTTGCCGAAAAAGATTCTCTACTTCCGGAGATATTCTGAACCAAACGGAATTTGTCGATTTGTTTTCAATTTTTTCTTGAAGTTATCAGAAAAATTTCGAAACAACCAAAGGCACATTATCAGTGACACATTTTCACCCCTACAGAATGGCATTCACAAGATCTTTGTACGACGTTTTGATTGGAAGAAACCATCATCAACTTTTTTTTTTATATGGCACGAAAAAGAGTACACCAGACATAGCATTTTTGATTGCCAATGCTATATACAAGCACCATAAGTATTTTTCGTATGTTTTCATGCAGATATGAAGAACGAAGTTGATGATGGTTTCTTCGGAACGAAGCCACGTACGGTAATTTTGTGAATGCAATTTTGTAGAAGTGAAAAAGTGTTCTTTCGTAATTTGACAGACTCCAGTTTTTTTCCAATATCTCCGGAAGAAGAGATCCTTTTTGGAACTTCTCCAGATCTATTCATTTTGACTCGTCAATTACGTAACTTTCGCCCAGTTGATCTTATTCGGTTACCGAGATCTCCATGCTGTTTATCCTTATCTATAGCACACTGTATATCAATAACGATCTTATCTTCATCTAAATACATATATATATATATATATAGAAGACCTGCTTCACCATAGCCTAATACATGTATAAGCAACTTTCAGGATATATTCTTCACAGCAACCTTATAGTATTTTTTGTATCGCTTGGAGCGCACGGAAGGAAATCCCTATAATGTTCAGAGAACATCGTGCGTTCCTAGGGAGGATAGGGACAGGAGGTAGGTATTGAATTTTTTTTTGAACTTCTGGAGATTATATGTTGTTGGGAATACTTCCTCAGGCAATGAATTCTAGAGCCAATATTACGAAAATTTAGTGCTGATACGCCACTGGCGAGCATTCATATCTGTTGGGCATAGTATGATGAAGTGGGCCTATCAACCGAAGTGACGATGACATGAGACAATCCACCCTATCTGCAGAGATATACGTATAAACATAGCTGAAGTCACTTGCAGAAAATGGCGAAATTGTGAAACCAAGAACCCGACTTTTTCAGTATCAATTCAGATTAGGCCGAGTTCTGATCTTCAGTTGACTGCTCATTTCACTGAATTCTATAATCCATCAATCTTATTCCTTTTGTGTTATTTCGTCAAATATGAATATTATTCAAAAGTTGTACATTGTTCAGTGTGTATACTTCAACTCCTAGAGAATCAGTAACTCATCAAAGTACAGTTCACTAAAACTATCTATCGAAACAACGAAACAAAATAACACCCTTATATAAGGGGTAAACCCCCTTCAGATATGAGAATGAGCAATAGGGTTTTGAATATTACTGTAAGAACATTCACTGCAGTAGAGTCAGTGGAATACTGGACACTTTCCGAAGACCCATCATCTGATCACGAAATGATTGTGACAATCCTCAGAATAATGCTAAGACACCAAATCAGAAGGATCAAAACACCAATCTAAAACAGCCAACTTGGTGATGAGGCAATAATCGACGCAATCGAATCGAGTTGCTTTTATTCAAACCAGCAGAAGCAGAACCTTCATCAGGGCAAAGCAATGCTCAAATTGTCATAAATACAAAAAGACCCAATCACCATGACGAAGGAATGGAAAAAACCTAGAAGAACAACTTCAGGAAATCCTGACCACGGCATATCAAGGATGAACGACAATACACACAATGGGCAAATTCGAAGGAAACCACAGTGACCAAAACCACCTTTGTAGCGTTCATGAATAAGAAAAGAAAACTCTCAAAACCATGAAAATTCATGGTATGAATATAGGATGGTAACAAGAGGTGAAATATTTTGGCCTCATCATCTTGAATCAGAAGAGTACTTCAGAAAAGGGACATCGTCAACAAGTCACGGAAGATTCAATGATATGCAGAGTAATAGTGGAACCTAACATCAGATATGGAGCAGTATCTGAAAAACTAGTCAAGACATCACGAAGACAAATCTCACGTAGATTCAGAGACAAGCATGTGTATAATCTATGGTAGAAGTCCATGGTATCTCAAAGTGGAGTGAATGAATTCATACACAAGACAGACTAAGTCATCTCCACGAATTCATTATCAGAATTATTAGTCTCTGAACATGTTTCATACTATCAATAGTCCATCATCAGCAGAAGCATTTTGAGGCATTTTCTACAAAGAAAAGTTTGTTATAGTTACAAAAAATTATACCTTAGGTTATGTACTCATGTGGAAATGTAAAAAAGGGGGCAACAATAATATTATTCAAAATGAAATTACATTTTCACAATTAATGGACGGCAAAGTGCTCATGGCCCAAAGGGCTTTATGGAGGGTACCAACACTTGGTCATCCAAGTAATTGAAATTCGAATGGGGCCCATCATGAGAATCATGGTTACCATGACGTGGTAGAGCGGTGAAGGGGAGCTTTAACTTGACATACTTCACGCATCCCATGTCAAGTTAAAACCCCCCCTTCACCACTCTACCACGTCATGGTAACCATGATTCTCATGATGGGCCGCTTTCCAATTTCAATCACTTGGATGACCACGTGTTGGTACCCTCCATAAAGCCCTTTGGGCCATGAGCAGTTTGCCCTCCATGAATAATTGTAACTGATGATAAATGTGTGGAGATGACTTAGTGTGTCTTGCATATGAAGCATGTGCATATTGTGTATGCATTATCAGTGCAATGTGAACGTGTCACATTGCTGCAATGGAGATGATTAGAGACCTCACTCATCCACAGTAAGTTGTGAAGAAATCGACAAAGAAAGGACAAACAGCAAAATATACAGCTTCGAGATGAAACAATCCACGATATGGAAGAGTGAATCCATGAATATCGAGTTCAAAGAAGGAGCAATGATAGAGGAGTCTCAGATAAGCTGAGATACAGATAACTCTGGGTTGACCACCAATAGTCGATAGGCAAAAAAACTTTTCATACTAACAATAGGTCTTTTATATAGAATACAATCCACCTTCCCTCAAGATGTACTCATGACACACTCGATGTTACATAATATATTCTGTTTTCTGACATAGATCAGAATCTGATTTTGCATGTCATGTTGGGTTAGGTCAACGTAAATGTTTCCCATGATTTTCTCATGCTCTGGGTTATGTGTATTTTGCATCGCTGGGGGAAAAACATTTTACGACCAGCTCCCGATCACGCAAAAAGTTAAGAGTCTTCAAGATGATACCTCCGGGTGCCGGCAAATAATGGAGAACGGTAAACTCATCCGATTATTCTACGAGGTACCATCGAAAAGAATATTCCATATGACTTCTTATAAACCAATATGATTCCGATTATTAGTCCAATAGATAACAATATTTTCCCCTCAGTGTATTCAGCGTTATGAGTTTCATTCATATGTCAACTAATATACATGGTGTTTACCTACCTAGTGACAATCCTCTGATGTGTTAAGGAAAATTGTCATAATGACTAGGGGATTTTTCCATTGCTAGATGCGATGTCGACAGGTTTTTGGGTCAAGATGATAATAACAATAATGTCTCAATAGTCATTATGAAAATTATCGGATTGAGAATGTCCAGAGGAATTCGATAATTCTATCATTATGTCTGTATTGGAAGAAGCAGAGTATTTGACCTAAAGAAGGAAACCGTATATTATCTCACAATGGTGGTTGGAACTATTGAGAGAATCTTGAACTTGTCATCTTACTGAGGTGGAATTTTATTCAAATATTGATATTTTTTATATCTTAGTGCTCAAAGAACACAATATATATGTACATATATAGGTAATCCCAGTAAACACCTTCACGTTGAAATAACGTAGTTAAATTACCACAACGGTCGGTTGAAATAACGTAACAATTACTCATTTGATATCAATTGATTCTCCTTCACATGTTTTTAAATGAGTAATTTTGTATTCACTTTCTTTCAACATTATCAGTTCATTATTAAACGACGTATAACGACAATAATTTGTTGTTCAGACTATCATTTTTCTGACGTTATACACAGGTTATTTCTGGCAATTATTATACCGTACATTGTGCAAGTGTCGTCACATCGAAATTGAATGACGTGTTATTGCTTGAAAGTATCAACGCTTTTTCAACGTTCAATAGTGGTTGTAGATCAACACAATGTGATGAATTGATTGTCAGGCATCAAAATGTCTATATAACGTTCCAATTTCTCGTTCTTTTCAACCAGATTTCAACGTAGAAGTTTTCAACTAGTAAGTATGTGTTTACTAGGGAGATAATCTAATTTTTAGCTCTGAGACAAGCTTCCTTATCATTTGTGGCAATGTAGCTAAGCTATACGTAGCTTTTGCGCAAAAAAAACGGATGCCGAGCATACTATAAATGATGGGTTGTTTTGGGAGTGTGGAAGTAATTCTGTAAAGTTCTGTAAAGATACTTCTGATTATATGAATCAATCATTTGATTCATTGGATGGGTCCTTCAGAGATGTTGCATATTCTAGTATTTCTTATCATCTACTCAAGAAGATTGCTGAAATAGACCATTGATACTAGCTGAATAGTTAACTAGTCATGCAGTAACTGCGACTCTTGAGGAGCCGTGGGTAGAATATGCATGAGGATTCTTGAACATTCTGAATGTCCCAAGTATACTTTACAATACCCAGTAGCTAGACATGTATCCCACTAAAATTATCTCAGCAACCGTATGCAAATGCCAAACTATTATGTATCAGTGTAATAATGGAACCGTGACTAAGCATAGCGCTTGATTAAAATGAGAGAAGCATCTTTAATACTAGTCATTTACATGTGAGCAACTCACTTTTGGGCGTAACGAACAGTGTAAAATACCAGCATGTCATGAGAACTTTTCCAATCATTAATTTTGTTGAATCCAAACATAAGGCTGGTTGTTCACATGACACTTAATTCGGCAAAAGTTAATAGTTTCTCTCAGGAAGCGCGTTTCCTAATTACCAACTCTTTGTGTTTGTCACTGTCATGTCTTTCAGACGAATAATTTGTGGACTCTCTTGGAATCAGATTTGGAAGCATTCTGACCTGCCAGTGAAGATGTATATTCCACTGAATTATGAAGATTTGTTAAACCTAATGTACAGTATATGATGTATATCTACGAACTTGGAGAAGCAATGTTGAAATTCCTGAAGAGATATTATATGACTTATTACATGATGATATATATTTTTAGGAAGTTTCTGAAGAGACAAGACTGACCTATTCCAGCATAGTAACTGAAATTGAACAGAAACATCATCTGTCACTCTATCCTATAGAAGTTCTTCAGCAAATTATCTAGAATGTTGTACTTCAAACAACAACAAGTTTGAAATATCCTGAGAAAAAGCGTGAAATGTGTATTATGTAACTTGAAGTGTTTCATCTATATCCATTATTCGATGTTCAGATGTATTTCCTAGTTGAAAAACTTCAAGTTCCCTACACATTTCACGATCTCTTTCAGGATATTTCCACGAAAGAAAATTCCCAGCTTGTGAGATTCAGTGCTGACTTGATTAGCAACATGGTCATGCTGAGACACATTCTCAGATGAGGTGACACCAAGTATAGATGTAGATTTCAAGGCAAACAAAACACGAGCATGCCTTTTCTCTAGAAAAGCCGATCTCACTGTGCCCAACATAACCTTGTCAGGAGTAACTATACCTTTGGAGTCATCCATTTCGATGCTTGGTATTACTATCAGCAATAACCTTCCTTGGGAAAATCACGTGAGATCAATTGCTAGAAGTGCATTCCAAAAACTTGGTTGTCTGTTCCGGGCCAGGAGCGATTTCACTTGCAGTAAGCTGCTTATGATCTATAAGGCACAGACCCGATCTGTCCTGGAATACTGTTCCCATATTCGGAGTGCGGCACCCAAACATACCCTGAAACTGTTGAACTCTGTCCAAAAAAGGCAATTCGTCTCGTGGGTGATGCCTCGCTCACAAACTCACTCACTTCTCTGGAGCACCGAAGAAAAGTTGGCGATCTGATTCTTTTTTATAGATATTTCAAAGGACGATGCTCCTCTGAAATATCAACAATTGTTTCCCCCTTTTCAGTCCCCGTGAGATTATCCCGTCGAGTTGAGACTTCGCACCCCTTCGTGGTCACTTTGGAGACCTGTAGAACATCTATTCCCAAAGACTCGTTCATCCAACAAACAGCGAGGCTCTGGAACACATTGCCAAGGGAGGTGTTCCCCAAGGCATATAACATCCAGAAATTCAGGGAGAACACCAACTCCTACCCCATTTCCCTTCCCAGCAAACACAAATACATATCTGATACATAACAACCACATATTTCTGTTCTCATCCGATGTTGCAGACATATTATTTGTATAGTTAATGTATCTTGCATGTAACGTCAAATTTCCGCCTCCCTGAATATGTCCTTTATATATCTGACATATGTTGAGCGTTTTCGAAGTAACATTGCATACATGTATCAGATACATTATAAGTAACGAATTTGTTCTTATAATGATATGTAAATGAATGTTACAAAGTAATATATATGAGATGAATCCAAAATAATGTACTTGATCATTTCAGGAAATATACAGGAATTTAAGTGTCGACAGCCATATTGATAACTCTGTTATTATTGAAGATACAAAATTGTTCACATTAACAAACTATCAGTAGGTATATATAGGTATTTCTGACTATAGAAGACAATTTCTCATTATATGTTACAAAAAACGCGATACTCAAATGTTTATTTTTATTCTTTCACCATAAAAAGCATTGAAAATACTGCTAGTTTGATAATTTAAACAATGTTGTATATTCAATTATAACAAACTTACCTATGGTGGACACTCAATTTGGATAACCCTGTATACTTAGGTTGTAGTTATCTACTCCTTTTTGTGTTCATTTGAAATTCATGTTTTGGATACATCACTGAGTAGACATCTTACCTATGTTAATAGAGACAAAATATTGAAGATGAAAATTTTATTATCAATTTGAAATGATCCAGCATTTCTGGCACCAAAATGAAAGAATAGGTACTTCAGTGGTAATGATAGGTAAATTGAGTGGAAAATCCCCTATATTCATATGCTTTCTAGCTGGTTCAATCAGGTATATATCCAGGAATGAATTCTCTTTTGAGAAAAGCACTGCACATACACTATATATATCATTTCTGATAGCACTTATTTTGACCTTTGACCATACACTATTGATAGGTACACCTTCGTGTTCCTAGTTGGGTTCTAAAGTTCTACTTCAGAGGTTAAAACCGACTTTGGAAAATGCACTTGAAAGTGTAGTGGAATATGGAATGTTTGATTGTTCAATGACCCAAAATCTTCTGTCGAAGAACGTTTCCGTTTTTCATGCTTTTGGATTCTCTAAACCATCCATGTTGTCCCTAAAAGTCACAAATGAAAACACCATTACTTTCAACATCCATTTGAGCACATTATTCTTCAGGTTCAGTTGTTATGGAACGGCTGATGGTACTTACCTATAGATAAACAGACATTGGAAATTGCACATGAAAGTGTCATGGAATATTCAATGACCCAGAAAGTCTTCCAAAATGATCTTGATAGTCACAGATAAAAACATCATTCAAAACCCCATTGGGCATCTTCTTCAGATTCAGCTGCTTTGGAGTGGCTGGTGGTACTTACATAGATAAATGCACATTAGCAGTGTGATCATGTAGAGACAGATAATTAGGTAGGTAAATCACTTTCATTTGTGATATTACACCCTCGATTCCACCTCTGTCTTGTACTCAACTCGTGAACATATTTTTGAGATATTTCGATATCACTATAAACAATCCAAAATGAAAACAATACACTATTTGATTTTTTTCTGGAAAAATATGTGAGACAAACATGCAAAGCATAACATAACCTTCAAAGGAAACTAACATGAAGTTCTCTCCATCAACTAGGTACCAACTATTACAGAATAGAACGTTTCACTGTTATGAATATGTCGATGATTTTAGAAATAACCTTCTATAGTTTCGAGACATAAGTGAAACATGCGATTTTGTTTCCTTTACCATACATGTATAATTCAAATGAACAATCTTTTTTTATGGCATTTGAAACATCATAAATGTATATGATATGTTTCCTGTTATGTAACCACCTGAACAAGAAAATATATTGCAAGAAATGTAATAGCTTTGTAGCAGATATGTTCCACGGTGATATTTCTCCGGAACCCTGATGAGCTCCATTTGCCATATGGCAGACATATGTGTGTTTGCTGGGTTGGTTCTCACGATGTTCTCTGAACTTTACAGGATATCCCTCTTCGTGGGAACCTGAACATAAAAAAGGTGGTTTGATGGATATCGTACTTTCTGCTTTCAGGACCCAAACAGGACCCAAACAGTTATAGTGGCCAGGTAGCCGTGCGGACAGAGTGTCTATATTCTAATTCGCATTCGCTTGCCGGTCGTGGGTTCGATCCCCGTCGACTGCAGAAATTTTTCTGATGGCCCAAGAAAGTGTTTGGGATCACACGTTAAAAGGTAAGGCCCCCGTCATTCCTTGCTCGCACAAGACTTTCGAAGACTTTTGAGGGTTGCTCGTAAGAGGGCAACCGAATGACGGATAGAACAAATTTTAGAACAATTTAGTTAGCTCCATTCGAAAATTCATATTTCTCCAATGTGAGATCTAATTTGGATCTTGGTTTCGAATATTGGTGCATCAGAAGAGTTTGATTGATTGGACGATAATTTCATTGGATAAAGTTCAGAAGAATTGAACGGTCTGTTAATGGACTTCTAGTTGTAAGCGGTATTTTCACTCATCAAAAGTCGAGGTTTCGATCATTAGTTCTATTTCAGGTTTTTATTGTGGTTCAGGATAACAATGATTATTTTCTCCATATTGATTTTAAAACAATCAGAACGTTCACTTTAGTTAAGCTATCTTGTATGATTTGGAATTTACATGGATATACCAAGAGAAACTCCGCCAATCGAAAATTTTGAATTATTTCCATAGTAACCAATTCATATTGTTACATACAAACGAAGCCCGTCGTGAAATGTTGACGTTCGTTCAGAACTACTCGAAAAATAATCGCATCGAATACAATTTGAATTTAAATTATTCATGGTTATACATCACGAATATCCTGCATGATTACAAATCGTGTCAGTTCACCAGGCTAATTCTCCCCTTCGCGGTCGGATTATTTCAACTGTCAAACTGACATTATTTCTAATCATGCAACAATCTATCGATGTATAACCCGAATGTTCAACTATGATTGACGATTCTCATTTTGCAAGTTTTTTATCATTATCGTGTGTCCTGTGGAAAGTAGCACAAATCGAATAAGTACGTTTATCTAATCAAAAATTATATGTCTGTGTTACCATCACACCGAGTAATATAAAAACCAGTCTCATTATAAAATTCCTTTTTAATTGAGAAATAATTCACGGTTTGAAGACGACAATCAGAAAATATTTGAATGCAGCATAGGTCTGTGACACAACCGATGACCATATATCTAGTAATAGCTTGAAATTATTGCTTTCATTCATTCAGGAATCCGTTAAATACATAATTTGATTTCATTTACTCTGTATAACTTTGTTCGTTTCACTGTAAATAATAGGTTGGTATAGAAAATATCTTTATTACGCTTTCTGCATGGGTTAAACTCTCACTTGAACTGAGAACTATATATAGTAAAGGTCATCTTCAGTATAAATACTTATATATTTGATCATTTGTACCGAATATGCGAACAGTTCTATATTATTAAGTGATATAATACAAATTACATAATGTTCTTTCAAATTGAATTCTGTATGTAAGATGTAGAATTTTTCCAGGTTTCTTCAAATTGGAGAGAATCAAATTGCTACTCTGGCACAAATGACATTGACCAATGCTACTGATTCTCATTAATGTTGATTATAGACATTGGTGAAAGGAAGATGTTTCATATTGGCTCTCATCTTTTTCATCTGATAATTCACTATATTAGTACCATAATAAGTAAGCTCAATTCATGCCAGCTAATGTAAGGCTTTCGAAGAAGCTTAAAGGAATTTATAGGTTTCTTATGAATATGTATGTATTGATGCGCAGAGTCAGTTGCTGATCACATGTAATTGCCCTCATTATTGACAAGAAGACTTTCAATCACTTTAATTCTCCCAGATTTCAAAAGGTAACTCAGCACCATCCATCAATTTATAAAATAATGGAATTTTCTTTAGCAACATAGATTCTACTAGTATGTTTTATGTAGAGTATTGGTACTCAATATTTTTCTAATGAGACCTCCTAGTTGTCTGCGCAAAATCATCAAATCCGGATATATATAGAGAGATATTTGTGTATGAGTAGTTCGTGATAGAGATAGGTATGTTGATAGATGACTTTATCTTGTTGCTTTGGCGATGTGTCAATTCCAGTTAGCCTATCTTTTTATCAATGAATCGAGTCATCAAACGAAACCAAGAAGTAAATTTTTTTGAAAATGATTATTTGCTGTTGATATTTCAAAATTTCAGTTGGAAGATGTCAAGCGATGACGATCATTTTATTAATCATACTACCCAGATATTCTGGAAGAAGCAAAACTGGCAACAAATGAGTTGCTTCCCAGGAAATCTCGTGAATCAAGTCGCTTACAAAAAATTGATGGACTGGAAACTTGGGAATTTTATCATGTCATTTCGGAAAATATTCTATTACTTTCAACAACTGCACAGTGACTATGAATACCCATTGAGAATGTTGATTTTATATGGTTATCAAATACTTTATTTTGTTGTTATGATATAGAAAACGGCTCAATTTTAATTCGAATTGAGGAAAAGGCTGAAAACCAATAAACAAATACAAGAATGGGCGAGTGAACTGATAGTGAATTATTGGCATTCAATCGTGACACCTATTTTAACTAGCGGTAAATTTTCAGCCGTTTGAAAATTACCGTGGCATTATTGATGATTTTTGAGTGATTATTCACTCGCCTATTAAAATTTTTACATTTTCATGCTCAAAGTGCCGAGAGACGTATTCGATATTTTTCATACAATAGGTATCTGTACTATCCTGAAGGAAGAACAGTGTAGTCAATCAAGTTACTTTTTCACACTCAATTTCTGTCAACGCGCTGTTGGCAAAAGGGAGTTGTTGAACTTAGCTTCCTCATGTGCTGGATTGGAGTTTGATCCCTTTTTAACCCAATTATACTTTATTCACGTCAATATACATTTTTTTTCAAGATACTAGTGTTTTGATAACATATGAAATTTCTCAATGTCATTTCATGATGAATCGAACCTACATGATCTTCGATCGATCGACAACTTGAAAAATCATCTAAAAATTGATATCCCTCATTACTACTCCGTTTTTTCAGCACTCTAAGGAAATAATCCTCAATTACGAAAAACAGAGAAAATGATTCCTCAAACAGTCTCGAAGAACTACCTCAAATTCATTTTAAAAATCTTCAAAATCCGAGGAGAATTAAAAAAGTTACTGGACGATCAATTTGTCGATTTTGTTCTGGTCGTTAAAGTACCCAAAAGTTCTACCGAAATGTTTTTCGACCAGCTATTCAACACAAGGAAACTGATGTTTCATTTCTCATGGTTCATCGGCAAGACAAAGGAGCAGCGTTATCGCCGTTGTTTTGTTTTCTTTCCGTGTTGCTCCCGAGAAGTAAACCATCAAGATAAAAATGACGTGGGCGTTATCGAGCAGAAATGTCGCTTGTCATCTGATGATTATCTGCTTAAGACGGGCGTCCACATTTTAACGCTGACCTTCTCGCAAGATGTCACTACGGTGAAGAAATCATAAATTAATTACGCCATCTTGAAAATTCAATGCAGAGCTCGTCAATTTTTCGAAGCCTAATATCAGTACAGAAATCTGTATCGATCTAGTACAATTCAAATCGACTGCCGATTGGACCACCTAGCTAGGGCGCTCAGGGCACGAAACATTATGACGGATGACGGCTGACAGAACATTCACTTACAATTCCAGCCGATAGATGGATAAATGATGAATCATATTATTTTCAACATAGTTCAGTCGTTGATTGATATATTACGCTTACGCTGGGAAGATGCCCAACCTGTGTTATATTTTCGAGTCGATGCCCCGCTCATCCCCTCGTCTATCGTTTAGCCACTGTGAGGTAGCAACTCAGAACATGTCTGAACTAATTGTACAGATTACTACACTTTTGTACAGAATTAAAGATCCCATCCCACCGCGTGCTATCGCTCCAGAAATGTTTGTTTATCCTTGTCTTCTACGATGAGATGAGACCCGACCCGCCCGACCGGTTCCGATAAAAAAATGTTTGCTACGGTCGGTGAATCCCATGGACGTATATGGGGAATCCGCCACCCGCAACCAAAACAATAACAACGAGATGCGAGTATTGATTTTTCCCTCGGTTCCTTGCGGAAGAGAGAAGAACATATTATGATCTCTCACTCAGTTGGGTTCTTACTCCGTGGCTTTTTTTTTGAATTCCCTTGTGAATAACTTGTCATACTTTGCCTAGACCAATATATATGTATATCTGGAAAAACATCTCACGCCATTACGTCCATGTCTCACGCCTTTTTCGTTGATTATTTTTTTCACTCAATTTGTATCCATATTCCATATTGAAGTTTTGTATTTTTAAGATATTACCAAATATTGATAATATAATCAATCTGAATATGATAATTTCTTATTAGAGTCTCATCAAGTAGATAGAAAATAAATAGTCAGATATCTTTGAATCTTTGATTGTTAATGGTTCACTATAAAAATGAAATAAAATACATCATCTATAATAGGCATAATATACAGATAGTGAGTAGTGAGTCATAACTATTGGAACATATACAGTGTGTCCCACTTACCATGCTCACCATGGGTATCTTTTTAACGGTGAGAGATACGAGGTCGGTTAAATGACACCAAATGTGGAGTTTGTCAAGGCCAACTATAATGTGAAAAAATATTTTGATAAAATCTATTCGTTTTTGTTTTATACGCAAAAAACAGATTTTTATCATTTTCATGCCTCCTCCGTAACTTGTTTATTTATGAAAATATACAAATAGGAATTTCACATTCTCATAGCAGTTTTTCAAAGTGATTTCGAAAAAAATATGAAATTTATGCCAACTCTTCTAGAATTTGAGATATCAGCACCAACTTTAGTTTTTCAAATGTAGGTCATAGCTCACTATGACTTAGTTACAAATAACTTTTTTTCCCTCACAGATGATATGTCGCAGTAATAGTTTTGTGTTGATAACAACGGAGTTGTCGTCTTTTATACACAAACAAAAAATTATTTGGAAGCCGCCATCTTGAATTAATAAATTTTAACAAAAAAATCATGATCTCCGACCTCAAAAACCCCCACTTACCAATTTTGAATGGAATCGGATCAAATCTTGTCCGCCATCTTGGAGCAGCCATTTTTTTAATTTCAACAAAAATTCCATGATGTATTGTCACCGAAATAATGAACACCTGCCAAATTTCAAGTCAATCGGAGTTATGGAATTTTTGTTGAAATTTAAAAAAATGGCTGCTCCAAGATGGCGGACAAGATTTGGTCCGATTCCATTCAAAATTGGTAAGTGGGGGTTTTTGAGGTCGGAGATCATGATTTTTTTGTTCAAATTTATAAATTCAAGATGGCGGCTTTCAAATAATTTTTTGTTTTTGTATAAATGACGATAACTCCGTTGTTATCAAAACAAACCTATTACTGCGACATATCATCTGTGAGGGAAAAAAAAGTTATTTGTAACTAAGTCATAGTGAGCTATGACCTACATTTGAAAAACTAGAGTTGGTGCTGATATCTCAAATTCTAGAAGAGTTGGCATAAATTTCATATTTTTTTCGAAATCACTCTGAAAAACTGCCATGAGAATGTGAAATTCCTATTTGAATATTTTCACAAATAAAGAAGTTACGGAGGAGACATGAAAATGATCAAAATCTGTTTTTTGCGTATAAAACAGAAACGAATAGATTTTATCAAAATATTTTTTCACATCATAGTTGGCCTTGACAAACTCCACATTTGGTGTCATTTTAACCGACCTCATATCTCTCACCGTTAAAAAGATACCCATGGTGAGCATGGTAAGTGGGACACACTGTATAGAATTCATTTATTTATTGGATTACAAGAGTTAAAACTGCATGCTTATGAACCATTTTTTACAGTAGGTATCTAGTTGTTGAAAAATATGAATTCTTTTTTGGTAGGTATATTAGAAGAGATAAAAACAGAAAACAGCTACATTTCCACTATTTCCAGGCTATATGCCATGATATATAATCATGAAATCGGCGTTGATATTTTGTGATACCAGTAACTTTTTCTGAGTAGAATCGATTTTACCGCTCTAGAACAACGGAGTACAGACTACGGAACGCTCAGAATCTCCGCCCTAACAACACAGGGATGTTCTAGGTACGTACCCTTTTTGTCGCACGGTACAAGGACATAATTGGGGTATCCAGGGGTGGTTGTCCAGTGGACATCCGGCCCGGTACATCCATAGGTTATCCTATTCGTGTCCCTGGAATATCTGATATCTATTCACATCAGAGTCATTGACTTTCATCAAAATATTGAGTTTAATTTTCATGAAAATGTTTGGTTTTTTCCGGTAAATAATTGTAATGAAAATAAAGAAAATTGTCTCAAAACTTCTCAAGAAATGACCATTTTTCGCAAACAGAAATCGTAAATGCATAATCCTCTCATTTTTAAACATCCTTGAATGATAATAATAATTGTACCCAAATCCTAACAAAGTTGTATTTATTCAGGTTTCTGCAGTTTAGTCCTGTTTAAAAATCTGTTTGGCACATAAATCTTCAGAAGGCATATCAGCCAATGGATTAAGGTGCGTGCCTGATAAGCTAAAAGTCCCGGGTTCAAACCCTACTCGACCTAATTTTTTTTTCTTTTGTCGAAGGGATGTCCCTGGAATATCCTTGCGACCTCCTAGGGATATCCTTTCTTCGTTCTTGGTACATCCCAGGGACGTACCAGACGGAAATCCCTTGAATTTTTTTGTCAGCCAGCTGATGTCCCTGGGACGTCCCTAGTATGTACTCTGTCCCGACAAAGGATATCTCTGGGATGTCCTTGTATAAAATTAGGGACGTCTCTGGGAAGTCCCTAGGATGTACTTGTGTTGTTAGGGCGACGGCTTGGCAGCCATATCGCCGACAATCGCACCGAGTCGGCCGCCCCACAAAAGTCAAAGGAAAATATTTGCACTCCAAGTTTCGGCAATACATAGGTCGGATCAATGTTCGGACGCAATGTTCCGCGTTTTTCATGTGATAAATATCAGTATAATTTCAATAATAAAAATTTCGAAAATTGTACATAGCTCTGACAAGAAAATGATTTCCGACAGTGAATTATATAGTTTGATTTTGAAAATCGACATAATGAAATATGAAATTCCACTCAAACAGAACAATTTAGATTCAGTTCTAGGGTAAAATACACTAAGGTGACAACACTGGTCCGGGTTCGTGAATTTCAATCAAATTTATGAGCAGCTTATATATTGATATCCGCTGACCAGTTTATTCCACAATCGCCAAAAATGGAAGCATATATTGTTGAGACATAAAATTTTGTGATTCACTCCAATTCGATTTCTATAAACTTTCTTCATGATCTCACGTCCGTGATGCGCTCGTTAGAAGCACATCCAGTACAACTATTACTAACAAATACGAATTTACCGCCATTCGTGAATTAAAAAATGAGTGATAAATGTTTGCTATTGCCTCCGACAACCTTGAACGTGCAAAGGCATTCTTGAACAAATAAAAAACTTTTCACATTTTGAGCTCCATCTAATGGTACATCATCCAGTTCGCGCAAAACGTACTAGATTAGATGCTTTTAGAGCCGACTGCTGCGATGGTACCTCCATCTAGCAGAGAGTACCTGAACTACGATATTCGAGTTTTCTACCATCTAATTTAGAGAAGATATTATCCATACAAGATATATAGGCCTATTGTTTACATAAATTGAATATAAAAAAGGCTTTCATCTAAATGGTTACATTTCAAGAGCTGAAATTCTAGTGTGGGTTGCCCAAAATAATAACGCATGGTATGAGTGAATATAACGTTATTCTGAGACACAAAATTTTACAATGTTTACATCTTTTTGATCTTCTGCAGCTTTCTTAATCGAACGAAATTTGCCTTCAAAACTATCCAAACCCGAGTCGGAACTTTCGACTTTATGATGATTCAATCTATTTGGCAATCGGACTTTTAATAACGCCGAAAGTCATTTCATAGTAGAGGTCTGCATTCCAGCCATTGTGAAATGACCTTGGTTACGCCCCTCTTAACATTAATTAAGTGTATCCTTTCAGAATGCCTGTGAGTGCATTATCGTTTATCTCTGCAAATTTTTTTGTATTGAAAGAAGTACGAAGTTCACAAAAAAGATGTGCAAAGAAGTTGATCGTACTACTATAATGATGTAGCGGTTAATGAATTCGACTGGAATTGTATTTGCTGCCTGGCTGCTTTCTTCATGACTTGATTGTGTCTCGAGATGTTATGCCAATGTAATTAGTTCTAAAAGTATACAGAAGTAGGGTGATAGCTAACGGAATTTTGTGTCAGGCATATCAGTTTGCTAAATTGCTGTTTATTATGATCATCTGAAAAGACAGTGTGTTGTGAATAACGAAAATATTTTTTTATCGCTTGGAGCGCACGAAAGGAAATCCCTATAATGTTCAAAGAACATCGTGCGTTCCTATGAAGGATAGGGACAGAAGGTAGGTATTGGAATTTTTTTGAACTTCTGGAGATTATATATTGTTGAGAATACTTCCTCAGGCAGTGAATCCAGAGCCTAGCCGTTCTATGGATGAAGGACTTCTGATGAAGTGCTGTTCGACATCTTTCGAGGTTGACATTGAAAAGATGTGCTGACTAGGCTTGTCTAGTTCGTCTGACTGGTATTGTTAGTAAAGGAATGATAGAAGAGATTTCCGAAGAACATTTCCCATCGAAGTATCGATAGAAAAGTGAAAGGTCGCCGACCTTTCGTGAGTGTGGCGTCACCTACCAGGCTAATGGCTCTTCTCTGGATGGAATCTAAGAGCATCAGCGTATGTTTTGGTTCTGAACCACATATGTGGGAACAGTATTCTGGAACAGACCGTATCTGCGCTTTGTAGATCATGAGAAGCTGTTGAGGTGTAAAGTAGCTTTTCGCGCGGAACAAGAAGTTTTTTTGAAGCAGCTTTTGCGATGGATCTGACATAATTATCCCATGATAGATTCGTGTTGCTGATGAAAATTCCGAGCATAGATATGGTGGGCTTGAGTTTTGGTGGCGTTGAATTCAACTAGGTTGTTGGTTCCCCAGGCTGTGATTTCAGCAAGGTCTTCATTGACAGCATTGACCTGCCTGCGCCGTGAGTTCTTAGTTCCCTGGGAAGAAATGGGAATTCTGGAAGGGAATGCAGTATGGAGGGTACTATCATCTGCAAAGCTGTGGATCGGGCAAGTTGTTACTCTCAACAGATCATTGATATGGAGAAGGAATAATGTTGGTGCCAAAATTGATCCTTGTGGAACGCCGGAATTGATACCAATTGTATCAGACGATACACCGTCCACCACCACGTGAAGCGATCTGCCTGAAAGAAAACTCGATAAGAGATGGCATAGCTGGAGTGGTAAGCCGTATGATGGTAGTTTGTGGAGGAGTCCTTCGTGCCAAACACGGTCGAATGCTTTCGATATGTCCAACGCGACAGCTAGAGATTCCCCGTGTTTTTCTAATGAAGCTTGCCATAAATGGGTGACGTAGGCAAGTAGATCTACAGTAGATCTTTGGTGGCGAAAGCCGTATTGTCTATCATTGATGATTCCTGAGTTCTCCAGGTATTTGGTGAGCTCAATATTGATGGCTTTCTCCATCACTTTGGAGATTACTGATATAGATCATTATATATAGCATTACAGTTCCAGATACAAGTTCCAATCATTTTGAGTTCATCATCAGATTATGGCATCTATACATAATCATATCAATGAGATAAACCTATTCCTCTCTGGAAGTTGTCTGACTGTCATAAAGGAATTCAACTATGTATGTACTTCTACTGAGAATGCTGAAATCGTGATACTTCACTATAAAAATCACAATTATTATTGATGACACTACATTAGTTTAAAATTCATCAACTTGTCTCACAACTTCGAGAGGACGATACTTATATGGTACATGGAATGAAACTTTAAAAAATGATAAGCTGGTCAAAACAGAGTACACATTCTAGTAGTCACAATAATAAAATTGTTGGTTAGCTATCCTGATCAAACACCTGGTATACCTATAGTTCGGAGAAAACAAATTGATTTCAGTCCAATCTATGTGGGGAAAATACTTCAACAACGATGAACTGTAGTTAACTGAATCGCTTCATCCTGTGAGTTTATGAATACTCACTCTACTTCTCTAAAGTATTTATTCCTCCCTATATGTATACAATTCAGTCATGAACAATTCAGGCAAATACTTATTAGACAAATCTGAATAGAGAAGTTCAGCTAGCGTCGGAAGAGAAACAACGTAAAATAATGGAAATTTTATGTTGGCAACACTGAAAATGAGAAGAAATATATGAGGAGACCATCCTAGCCATCTTTATATTAAGGTCAATATGATTATCAGACAGTAGAAGACCATTCTAACCTTTTTTATATTGAGGTTGATATGATATGATATTTTGATGATTTCTTCTCAGTTTCATTGTTGCCAATATAAAATTTTCATCGTTTTACGTTGTATCACTGATGACAAGGACAGATGGAGAAGACATATACTTTCTCTCTCAAATATATAGCTGAACTTCTCGATTTTGGATAAATAAAGATTATACCTATACGTCTCACAAGGATCCCTTTTGGCACCGATTTTGTTACAAATCCATTTCAATGATCTGTTGGGAACTACCACTATAGTCCTATCTACATCTTTGTTGTACTCTCTATATACTGAGTTCCCTTTTTTTGCCAATGGAAGTATACTCGAAGAATAAAAACCTCGAAAGGTAACAGAAAGATTGTTCTGCTCTTGATGATGGAATGGAATCTATATCATCGAAAATTAAACACCGATAACATTCAATACATTCAACTTCAGATTATGTCAAATTTATTCTAACTTCAAGTTACCACATTCATCGAATGATACCACTAGAGAATGGTATAATACCTTTATAGTATAGTATGATAAAATTTTGTAGTAGTCATATTTGATCTCGTATAGTATATACTATACTAATTTGTAGTGGTATCATTCGATGAATGTATAGTGCCTGTCGCCTATTTCACTAAACATTCGGTATTTACTACACAGTATTCTTCTCAGTGTTCCCCCTCTCTCTATCCTCCCTTGGATCGAATACCGTTAAGTGCGCTCCAAGAGATTCGAAAAAACTGAAGTTGTGTTTCATTCAACCTAAAAATGCTCTCAGAACCTTGTAACAAACTCTATTCCACCAACTTTAGTGGAATGAAGTAAGTCAAGAATAATTGTTGGAACTTCCACCAGCTGGCATTATTTTTATTTTACGTCGGTATTTTGTACTTCATTTAGCATAATCTTGTCCTAGTAGTTTCCAATCATTATTCCGGTGTTAGATTATCTTACCGAATACCACTCTAGATTGAATTAGATACAGATTCTGTTTTTTCGAAAACAAATATCAAGAGAGACGAGGGAGAATATACTGAATATTTTTATTCTAGAAAATATTTCCAACAGGTAATAATAATTGAAGCTTTAGTAGTATTATTTCAATAGATATAGGTATACTTCTGTTGATTTTCATGAGCAATCTCCCCAGTGTTCATAGTGTATTTTCTCTGTGTTCAATTTCAATGCTGCATCACCAAGCCTAAGTATACAACTCAAACGTACCGTGAAATTATTCACTATATAATTCCAAATGTTCTTGCCCACGTACTAAATCTCTCGAAGATTTCGCAATATAGATTCGCGCAAAAAGTTAATCTTCAGCTCGGGGCGTCAAAAATTCTAGTAATCAAATGTACATAATTATTATCCATGAAAATCCACGACATTATTAGTACGAAGCGTTCGATAAATTATTCATGAGAAATAGAAAACATCTAATTGTTATGATGGCGGAATGCATGACGCTCCGTTGCGCTCGCTGATCAAAGTACTATTTGTAAAGGACCGTTCCATTGTGTTTATGAATCTATTAGAAACACTTTTTTGAATAAATAGAAAATCATCAGCATACCGAGCCGAAAAAGTTGTATTAATTCCCAAACAATTTACCTACACGAAGGAAATCAAATTGTTTAGATCAATGAAATGTTCGAGAATTCGAACACATCTTGGTGTTTCACATCCATGATAAATTATAACATCACCGCAGCAACAATAGTTCAATCATTTTCCAACTACACAGAAATAAATGTGTTTGAAACTACAAAATTTTTGAAAATACAACAAAATCTGAGTGTCTTATATCCACGCCCAAATATGTTTGTCACCGCAACAAATTTTTTTGTCAGTTTTCTATTCAAAATCCATTTGATTCAACTCATTAATGATTCAAATTGACAGCAGGAAGTCGTTGAATAAACAAATACTATTTTGTTTTCTTCCTATAATACAATATCTGCTCTAATGAACAGATTATGTTGATTGAAATGATCATATGATTTCATTCAAGTGACAAAATTTTCAGTTTCTCAGTGTGGATATGTTGAAATAACAATATATATTCTGAACATAGCAAAATAGTTTTTCATTCAATGAAATATTTTATTCGATCAACAAAATTGCATTCAGTATTGACAGAATATTTGTTGAATAATATAAAAAAAAAATCCAATAATTGAATTTCAAAACAAAGAGAAATCAGAGATCAATTACCTCAGTTGATTCAAGACCATCAACTTGTATGAGCGTCATCAGAAATTCTAGGACATCTCAATATAATTATATAAACGGGTGTTCTAGGAAGGTATATGTACACCCCAATCGAGGCGAGCGTAGGAAGGTGGAAAAAAACGCCACCTGTTGGCGAAAATGCAACTAGATAATCATTCAACAAAATATTTGTTCAATATAATGTATCTGTGGGTTCTGTTCAACAAAATAATCTGTTTGAAATAACTACAAATTTCTTGATAATGATGTGTTCAATCAACAAAATATGATTTTATCATAATCAATTCAATTTTGTCGAATAGAAAAAACCTTTGATTGGTTGCACAATGAAATAATGATTGTCGAATGAACAAAATATGATGTACTCAGTTGAATCATTGTCAAAATCAATTCAACTTTGTCAAATAAACAGGATGCATATGATTGATTAAAGAATGAGATAATAGTTGGATCAACAAAATTTGTTTTATGTCACCTATAAATGTTGTTAAATGAAATGAAACTTTTGTTCATTCAAGCAAATATTTCAATCAGATTATTTTATCTTTTTGAATAAGTCGCTTATTTCTAATAAACATATATTTTGTTGATTTCGCAAAATTATGTTGAATATAACAAAAAATCAATGACCAAAATCATTTTGTTGGTGCAACAAAATTTTTTTTCCCGTGTACAATTTCATCTGATATAACTCATTATCGATTCAACTAAACCAGAAATTATTGAATGAGCAATAGTTATTTATTATACAAGGAAAAAGAGTTAGTAAGGAAATGCATCCAATTGAAAAAAGAGTTCGAGTGTTTTTTGGCAAGATAAATCAACGACAATATACAAATAAACAACAATCATAATTACCTATGAAAAGAAAGAAAGAAAAATTTCGTGTGAAGAAATCACAAAAAATATAAAAAACTAATTCAGAACAATACATCTTGCCATTCTTGCCAGGAAACACTCGAAGTTTTTTTTATTGGATAAATTTCCTTGATAACTCAATTTTCCATCAGTTATTAGTCAAAATTGCTCGACCTATGTCAGTTCTTCTCATAAAATCACGGAATGCCAAATTTTTGCCTTATACAGGTTGCAACATGAGTAAGTTGGAATATTCAAATCACGTTTTCCTGATGAGACAATTTCGAGAAAAAGGTCTTGTGTTCGGAAATGCTCCGTTTTTTGAAAATAACTTTTGAAAAATTTAGTTATTTGCAAGAAATTTGTTGCTCGGGATTTTTCAAGTGGAAAATCAAAATTTCTCATTAATTTTCATGTAACATCTAGAGAGCGCTGCGTACGCTGTCATTATTTACTTTATTTCAACATTTTTGACACAACTTTTTGGTACCTTTTATGAAAAAACCTCATTTCCACAACTTCTCAAGATATTCACAATTTTATATATCGATGCATATTACTCAGCTCCATGGACGCTGCTGAAGAACATTACAAAAACTAAGTATCTTGGAGATCACGGCAAAATTAACTACTGTTTTCCTCCAAAATGTTTATCGAAAAAGTTTTTGTTTTCAAGACACAGATAGTTGAATTTTTTCAAAACATGATTGGTGTTCATCATAATTTATTTGCATTTGCAGATATTTTCATCAAACCTTGAACATATCAGATTCCTTATGCAAAAATACCTTACGTGTAAATGTTACTAAATCTACAAAAACTATTGAAAATGACTATACCTCCACGTTGAATCTGTCAAAATCGCACATCACTAAACCCAACCCAACGATGTCCTGTTGTAATTGTTGCATTATTTTATCAAATCTAAACACGTGTTTAGCACGCCTAACACCTTGGGCTCGGCCTATCTCGACTACATAATATCGTAATCAGTATATACACTCCTTGGTGAGGATTTCTTCGCGAATCGCCCTGAGAATACCCAGTATGTTATTGCACACCGTTTGCGTCTGGTATTTCGAGCGATTTTTCATCGAGAATTTATGCTCGGCAGATATAATTCCGTTTTATTGTTTGAAGTGCACGGACTCGAGGCTATACGATCTAAATCGGTCATCTTTCGTGTTCAAATATGGTTTGTCCGCGCTCAGGTGTCTGTTATAGGTTATCAGTTACCGTTAGTGAAAGAATAGCGTATGATACATTTTCATTGGGGAAATTATTTTTCATTGAAGTTCAAGAACTAACTGTACAAGCAAATGTTGGGTTTGGTTTCAATAAGTTCAGTAATTTTATTTGTTGGCATTCGGAAGAAAGGCGTTCATACTTTCAGGACGTTGATTCGAACTAACAGGGTTACATTGATTTACCCTACATAGAGAGAATTTTGAGTGGCCACACAGAGAAATCACAATCATGTCATGAAAGGGACAAAGCAATAGTTATTTTTTACACTAGGCCGCAAAGTAGTAGATTGATTGCCGCGGCTGATATATCATCGCAGGGCGTAGCGAGGCTAAGAAATCAGCTGAGGCAGTCAATCAACATTAGTTTTCTGCTTTCCACAAATTTAATGAAACCATTTTTGTCCAATTTGTTTATTGAGAACTCTATCATTTTGTATTCACCCAATGTCAGAGTGTCAATTTTGATCACCAATATCAAACAAATTACTTGGAACGTCACTTAGCAACTAACTTTTGCTGCCTAGCAGAGAAAGTAAACGTTTCCTGCCTGATGAGTGTCATAAAAGAACCACTTTCTATGTCGCTCGGAGTAAAATAACTATTTTCTGCAACGGACACAAAAGTCATTTGTTTCAATACCAGAATCAGCTCTTGAATTGACGTTTCTATTACTGGTACAAGAATAATGTTGCTAGGAAAAACGTTTGATTCCTAGGAGCTTAAGTTGAACTTTCCCAGCAAACATCTTGATATGGGGCATCAATGGCCTAGTATTTTTTCCCCATACCTGACATCAGCGGCCCAGTAAATGGTCCCATATGCGGGACTCTATATATCAGTACACTGCGGCCGGCAGCTGGTCCCAGTGCTGGGTACCCAGCAATCATATTCAGTTCCCCGGCAAAAGGCCAGTACAACATAATCGACACATTGAGTTTCCCATAACAAGCCCAGCATATACATAAATGATGGGACTGTAATGGCCAATTACCGACATTGGTCACATACTATATCGAGGTAGGGGAGGGGTAGGGGTTTCAGGGGTCCAATGGATCTGAAAGTTCTAGTACCTCTTTATTTCACAACATAACACTCTCATCATAAATCAGACACATACCAGATTTCAAGAAAACAATTTTATGAATGACGCAATGATATCTTCTTAACCTCTCTGTTCTTCAACGATGAAACTTCTCGGAGTGACTGCTTACTGGTTGGTATGTGGCATCTACATCTTATTGGGTAGCATTCCTTCGAAGTTGATTCTTCGTTGTGAGGTACTTCTGAAATATAAAATGCATCATTTGTTTTATATTAGTGGCCTATGAGTTGCATGAGTTTATAACTTGATAATATAGTCAAATGACGTGATAACATGGAGCTTTTCAATTCTCATTATGGTGTTGGCAAAGGTAATTCTGTAGCTGAAATCTTATTGTCATTCAGTTATTCAATATAGAGATAGGTTCACATAACCTGAGATTGCTTTTGATAGCAACAAACGAGTTAAAAATGATGGTTGCTTTTAGAGAAGTATAGTTTAACTCCAATTATCATAATCATTAGGTATATGAGGTTACGAGATACCAAACACATGCATCAAATAATGACATTCAAAACACTATGTAGGTACATTGATACTTACTCAATATTATCATAATTGAAGAATCCGTCTCCTATTATTATCAATTGAGAATACTCCTGCAATCATAAATAACTTCCAGGGAAAGAGAGTACCACATTAATTCGACATAAACAGACTAGTACGCGTTCACCACTCACGAGAGTCAGCCATCTTAGTCACATATGATATTGATCAGCTGATTGTTGATGTAGACGTTCCCAAAACATCCGCCAGGGGGACGAGTAGTGAATATGAAATTGGCCAGCAAAGGGCCAGATCTCGTTAGTATTCAATCAGTTCCAGACATCTTACCATCACAAGGCCATCATCGTATTTTTAACGGATGGTTACTTGCTATGGGAAAATCATCGGCCCATTACCTATACCCCGGCATCGTCACTTTCCCAGACGAACCTGCACTAGGCCGGACTTCTCCCGCTAGTTCAATGTTTGCTGGGTTAGCTAGTAGGAACTGAAAAGGATGTACTAGGTCAACAAGAATAAACAACATTGTTACGTTCATTATTCCAAATTTTTGGGATTCTCTCTCCCCGTTTCTATAGAATGAAAATATGAATATTATTTCAATATATATAACATCATTTGGGTACGAAAGCATACCCGATTTGTTTCCGATTTCGGCAGATTAGACATTTCATACCCATGGGATCTGATTGATTGAAAAACATGTTTTTGAATAATCACACAACGATATTGTTCATCTCAATTTGAAAACCGAACCAAACACAGTGGAATATAAAGAGAAATGAAGAATCGCTTCAATCATTGTTGATATGCTAACTAACCTAACAGTTTCCACTTCTTCTCCCTATACCTGGCACTGGCGCGTTTCAACTGAATTCATCGATTCATCGATCCAACTGCATACACAAATAAGTTACTATGTGCCCTGTGGTTGTATTTATATAGAAACTACAATTGGAACATCCTTGAAAATTGAATAATTATGAATTGCTCAATTGCATGGTGCACTGGTGCACTGGTGTGAAAAATAGCTATCGTTTTGCTTAAGAAAGTACAATAGTCGTCGAGAGAAAATTAATATAACAGATGTCTTCAATTTTTTGTTTTCTCAATGTCAAATGAGCTATGATGAATCTGTTGTTGAAAATACATGAATATATTCAGGACAATAGTAGTCATGGACAAAGTATAGTATTCGATAGCTACGCTCGTCACATAAACTCAACCTTCGTGAATAATAGCCCTCAAAGACTACTCGAACCTCCTCATATACCACTAAGAAACAGGTGCGTTTGCGTCATCTGTCCTCACATGGTCCTCTATCCCCACATGGCATGTCTACTCCATCTATACCACAATGTAACTTTGGTAAAGAAATCACTACATTGCAGAAAGCTCACAGTAGCAAGTAAGCAAACAATCAATTTGTTGATGATCTCAATGTTATCTTGCACTGAATCTACCGTTCTAATCGTGCATGTTTTGTACCATCTACAAAGTGGTTCATTAATAAATCTACTGTAATATTCTAGTACCTAATGGAGCAGTCATAAATAAGATCTAGTGGCATGGTTAAGAGCATATACATTATTGAACTCGGAAAGACCTTCGAAGCAAGTGAATTACTAGTGCTTCGCTTTTTATTTGTTGGGTATCATCAGGCCAGGTGTGCCATCACAAGATTAAATATATGCTATTAAATATACGAAGTCTACAGTATGCAAATGTTTATATATTTTGAAGTATGTATATAAGATCACATGATTTTATATTATAAACTAGAGAGTTCCTGTGAGATACCACTATAACTTCAATGTTTGATCTGATATAATCTTGTCATGACATTGTATTTTATGAGAGAAATAAATTTTTGTAGAATTGTTTTATGTATCCGTCATACCCCCTTACGAGCAACCCTCAGAAGTTTTCACGAGAATTGCGCGAGCAAGTAATGAATCTTTAATTGTGCGAATTGAAATAATTAAGTCGCAGTTATACAGGGTGTTAGCAAAAAAAGATGCGTATCAAAGTTATGTTTTTCAAATGGAACACCCTGTATTTCTTTGCAAATGACAGATTCTTCCTGAAGAGCTGATTTCACCAATACTTCACACTTGAGGTCTAGCGGGAATGATGACAGAGATATAGGATGTTCAATAAATGAATAGTTCCGCGAAAAAGAACAAGGGTTGAAACGTCTCGATTTTGAACACCCTATACCTCTGTAATCATTCCTGCTAGACAAGGTGTTTTACCTGAGATACTTCTATACGTATATTTTTTTCCTAACACCCTGTATTACTCATAATACTATCGAATCGCACAAACAGAGATTCTATATCTATAGCCAACCGGAGAAATCCGTGATATTCCATGGTTTTTCATAGAAACTCCGTGTCGTATGTGCTGCCCCACCCCGTATACAGTGTATCCCGCTCCAATTGTAACTACGAGAGTGAAATGGATGAATATTTCTCAGAATATCCTAGGATATATAAATCGAATTTATCATGTCATAGCCTGCTGTGATCAAATAAATTGCATCACAAAAATCATACAATAATATATATCATGATTTTATTTTGAAACTTGATTATATTTTTTGTTTGTTCATGTCTCAAATGTATTATACGAGTATTCCAATTGAGCTACTGTGTTTTCATGAATTTTGTGGAAAGTTCATCGACTGTGAAGTTGTTTACAACGACTAAATTTCCCGCATTATACCTTCATGATATCTGGCTATAGAACGTCACTTCTAAACTGAATATTCAATATGCCTTCCCGTGAAAATAGTTTCTGAATGAAAAAAATTGGGTTGTTAATGTATTATTTGAATGTCGAGCTGAATGTATTGTCACTAATTACTGAAATCCCAAGAAACATGGTTTCACAGCCTATTTGAATTTTCTAAAATGAGAAGACATTCTGCAAATGAAACGAGAAAATATAGACGTGTATCTAGATTGGACATTCACTTGGTGAATCACTTGACATTACAGGTATATAGTAAATCATTCATGAAATTCCTAATTTCTCAACTATATTATATTATATGCTGAGAATAAGCATCAATCGACTGATCTTCTAAATACTCTACCCATATGAATTACGAAATTCATAGTGATAGGGAAGTGAAAAAAATATCCAGTGAAGTCAACTATTCTATACTGTATCTATAAGACCCAGTTTCATTCGGTTCATTTGGAATCAATTGGTGAATTCGAACCATGAAACTTCTGTAGTCTGAAAGTTCTCACAACAGAATAAAATGGAATAAACTCTACCTGCGCAAAGAATATGTTTTATAAATGAAACATCGAACTCGATCTTTTCAATTATATACAGTCATCGATAATGGTATCTAATGTATTTTCATGGCCCAAACTAACAATCTCATTAAATCATTCATCTAATTGCGTTCTTTTATACGGAGATGAGAGCTTTTTGATGAATCTAAGAAATAGATGATACAATTATGTGTATATAACATGTAGTAGAATGGATCCGTAACGAATTGATTGATGATCTAATTTCATCCTTGGTTCATCAATAATTATCATGAAAGTTATCAAACTATGTCCCATCAGATTTTTGCCACAATTCGTGAAAAACTCTCAGAAGAGGTCTACCCTCATAAAATATGGAACAAAAAGTTTGTTGAAACATTTATTTCAACATACATATTCTTCCATTTTTGTTTACTGAAATTTCCGAATTTGAATATGTGATTGAGCTCTAAACTGTTTTCCTATACTGAAATGAAAATGTTAATATCGAAGTCTGGTATCCTAAATTGTTTAATAAAACAATTGCAGTTAATACGATACTATAATATGTAAACGAGATACTTATTAAATTTTTCTTGTACTCCATCAGAACCCTGTATATTATAGCTATAAATTTCGGCACTACATATTACGGTCAATTAATTCTTGATCGATAAAAATCAGCTGATAAACTATCGGCCAGAATGATGAAGGATGATGATGCCATTACGAAACCAAATTGACAAACAAGATGATCTGTAATTATGTAGGATGGTCTTCATAAAAAATTATATACCGGGTGTCCTCGCATAAACTGTAAGTACCTAATTAATGTTCTTGTTTCCTTATTACAGGCTTCGAATTTTGGACAGTTGCACCATCAGCCAACCAAACAATGTATTTCAGAAGACTCATAAGTGAATAATTCATCCATTCTCTCACATGTGTATGAATATTACCAATATCATTTTTTTCGTGATGAATTCTGAATGTATGAGAAATTATTGGTTTGCACAGTTGAATTGAAATAGATATTATCTATTAGTAATGGAATCACATAATAGTATATTATGTAACAAGTGTTATAAACGTCATTTTAGTAACGAGTATATTAAGCACGAGCGGAGCAGAGCGGAGCGAGTGTTTAATAAACGAGTGTCTAGAAGAGTTTATAAACGCGTTACATACTATGCTTTTTCTACGAACTCCTGCTAACCTACAAAATAATTCGAAAAGAATGGGAATTGAGAACATAATACATGCAACTGCATGCAACCAGCGAGACACGTATAAGTGATATTGGTTGTAGATGCGTCCAGTCCATTGCTTACTAACCTTTGTTTCACGTTTATGGTCATGCTTAGCACAGAATAAATAAATTGTTCTCAAAGATGGATGCTGCATTTTCACACTTCTTGGAGGTATGCAAGTACCAGAACATTCTCTTCGATTTCACTTTCGTCTACATTTCGCATATATTTTTAATGAAGAATTCTGGTACAAACGAATATTGTTCGTATAATTCTGATACAAAATATGAAAATAACAGTTGACAGTTAATAGAATTGACAGGCCAGACATGTCTCAAATTACTGAAGCTGTGTTAAATGAACTGCGTTGCCATGGTAATGTGTTTAAGGAATCGTGTTGCCATGGTAACGTGTTCAATATTTTGAATAAATCACAAATAGACAATCCGTGATTAATCGATCATTTAGCGTGGTACATATCCGTACGATAAATGCCATTTTAGTTATGTGAGTTGAAAAATGAATAACTATACAGTGCTTTTCTACTTTTATTTTTTCAACGGTACAACTGAAAAACTTGAAACTTGGGGTGATGAAATTGTTGCATAAATACTATTATATTGGAGTTAAATTGACAGATTGAAAGTTTCAAGATGGCGACCGAGCGTTATCTAGGAAACAATTCATGGAATGGAGGGTCTTGTGACACATAATTTCTATTTTTTTGAGGAATACTTCACAACTCTAGAACATAAAGTCAATCTCTTTATATCTACTACAAAATGGCGAAACAATTGATACAAGATGAAAAATTCTATTGAGTGAAGTTTTTCGTCAACATAATAATGATTCACTATAGAGACATTTTGTGTTAGTTTAATTGAAAGGGCAGCTATAAAATGGTCACACAATCCGGTATGGATCTGGGTTGAGAGAAATTTGTGTGGACTTGGAGTGAAAATCAACTCAAAAATGTTGACCGTGTTAGTTGCCTGCAAAGAAAAACATCAATATCGCTATTTCTAACAATATTTGTTTTTATCTGCCATATTGGTGAACTATCTCTAGAATGGTAATTTCTCATCCATTGCAAGGAAAAGTCGAAGCGATTAAAAACGGTGCGCCAGCCCACTCGCCAGATTTGATACCTTCAGACTTCTCTTTATGGGGCCATTTGAAGCAGGAGGTGTACGAAACTAAACTGGCTTCAATAATGGATATACGGCAGATGACGGTAGAAATATCGACGTTACTGTGTTCGAAAATGTTAGGCGTGAAATATCGAATAGACTGTTCTTATGTCAAGAAGTTCAAGGCAACCATTTCGAGCATCTTCTGAACTGAACTCAGCTAATTTTCTCAAATTATAAAGTTAAACGTATGTGTTCAAATCGTGAAAAAAATTTCGAAGAATCATACTGAAATTCCCTATTATTAAATATTCCGTCATTTTGTAGTAGATGAAGATATTCACTTCAAATTCCATAGGGTTGTAAAGTTTTGGTCAGGATTTTCAAAATGATTTATCACAAAGATACTATACGCTGATGATACGAATATTCTAATGTTACCTGTCAACAATGACCAACTTGCAAAATTGAGCAACAATGCATCTAAAGAAATAGAAAAGTATAGTCTTGAAAATGGTCTTATTTTAGAATACAAACAATACCAATTATGTAAAAACTTCACAAGAATTCCACAAAATTTTGCCAATTATGCACGTTTTCTGTCGAAAAACGTAAATCCAAATTATGTCCTGTATACCTGAACTTAACTGAGAAATCTATACAATCAGTAAAGACTATCAAGTTCTTAGGTGTTACTTGAAGAATTGAAGTACTTTCTTCTTGAAAATGTATTTAATAGTGTTGAGGAGTTTTATAATTGTTGATATTTAAATATTGTGAAAGTTTCTTGTGTATGTATGGAAGTTTTATTTTTTGTCTCTGTGACGTTACCTAGGTACAGTATTTTAGTATTGTATTTGTGAACATTTCTTCGTCTGACTAGTCTGATAAGTTTTGTACATTGTGTATGAGCTATATATATATATATATTAGGTATAGGTTTTGTGGGGATGCAGCTGATGTGGGACTCAAAAGAAAACTCTTTTTACTTTTGAGAAAGCTTTCGGAATTTATTTAATTCCTTCGTCAGTCTCTCTAAAATGGAATGCACAATTATAATATTCAGAAGAAATGGGTATTAAAAATTACTTACAGTATATGAGGTTGTAGAATTGCAAATCAGAATAATATGTAGTATAAAATTGTAAAAAATGCATAAATTGATGGATATAAAACTAATATAACTTTGTCAAAGTGACAATATGTAACATGAAAAAATACATGGGGTTGAAAAATCAGATAGGTAAAAGGTTGATCAAGATGGAATTGAATTTATGGATATATTGTGTCTATCATGCCTTTTATTCTCTATTTCTAGAATATTTGAATAAATTACATTTAAATTTTGAATATCTGTTTTTTTATTCATTGAGCATTTTTCATTTTTTATATAAATCATTTCTAAGAAACATCTCTTGAAAGTATTTTTCTCTGATACTAATATCGAGATGTTATCAAAATCCATTGGATGTCCAGTATCATTAACATGTTGGGATAAAGCGCATGCATTTGGTTTTACACGAATATCACTTTTATGCGATGTAATTCTTGATTTCAAATTTCTAGATGTCTCTCCAATATATTTTAGATCACATTCTTTACAATTTATCTCATATACTACACCAGCTCTATCAATATTTGGAGTTTTATCTTTCAATTTCGTGAAAAGTTTACTCACAGTTTTGATTGGTTTGTTAGTCATTACAATTTCATCTTGTTGTTTTAGTACATTATTAATTTTTGAAGTCAGATCCCTGATATATGGTAATGATCTATATTTTTTTGTTTATGATAAAAGTGGACTGTATTTTGGAAATTGTCATCAGATAAATTCGTCACATCACAGAGCGTTCTAACATGGCCACTTACCGATGATGTCTTCTTCACCACGCCGAATATCTTGGAGACGGTACCGTCGTAGACCTCCTCAGGGGTTGGAAAACCACTCGAGTTCGTTCACAGAAGGATTAGAGTTCAGAACACATGAACTGATTACACAATATTGCGATTTTTATGTTTTTGAGAATGCCGGCGAAAAACTGACCTGGTTCAGGCCCCATTAGCTTTTCGAGAGAGAGATAGATCATTCTCACGTACTCATGGTACTTCAATAGAAGTGGGGAATATGCCCATGGAACCATCCTAGTGGCTTATTGAAGGACTGTGATTGGAAAACGCGCGTAAATTAAATTTAATATAATTAGAAGATATGCCTTCAGACCATTGAATATTGATCAACAAAAAAAAAGAAATATAATGAAATGACTGAACATACCGCCCATCTAAGATTAGTAAAATGCTGAAACTAATCTTACAAAAAAAAATAATTATATATGTGCAGATATGGATATTACCTATACAAAAAAAAAAATAATATTAATAATTCTCCCGAAGTATACGATATACACGACAAAAAAAGTGTTTACGAATAAAGTTATGGAGGTAAAGGACATACTTTATGCACGGGGCGTTTAAACGTTCCTTTCATCGTTTTTACTGATACAACTCGCGTTATACCATCCGCTCCGGTATGTAAATCAATCACTCTACCTATATTCCATTTCAATGGGGGTGATAAATCATCCTTTAAAAGAACTAGAGTACCCAATTCGATGGGAATGGAGGGGTCAATCCATTTAGACCGTTGTAAAAGCGTATGAAGATACTCACGGTGCCATCTTGCCCAAAAGTCCTGCTGAATTCTCTGAACAAGCTGCCACCGCGAGAGTCTGCCTATTTTTAGATCAGTCAGATCGTGTTCAGGTAATGAATTCAAGGGAGCCAGGGTCAAAAAATGTCCAGGCGTCAAGACATTCAGATCGTTAGGGTCGGAACTCATAGGGCTCAAGGGCCGCGAATTGAGAATAGCTTCGATCTGAATCATAACAGTGTTTAATTCCTCATATTATGTGAGAAGTTGATTCCCAACGACACGACTCAAATGAGTTTTCACAGCTTTAATGCCAGATTCCCAAAGTCCTCCAAAATTTGGGGAAATTGGGGGGATTGTGTGGAATTCAATGCACTCAGCTTCTGCAGCTGATCGCATAAGTTCAGAAAGCTGATTAGCGGCTCCCACAAACACAGTACCTTTGTCACTGTATATATGATTGCACTGCCCACGGCGGGAAATGAACCGGCGCAGCGCAGCGAGAAACGTATCAGACGTCATGTCAGTAGTCAGTTCCAAATGAATGGCTTTGGTTACCATACATACAAAGAGGCATAAATAAGACTTCAATATCTTAGCATTGCGCATACGGTTCATGGTTATCGAGAAAGGGCCGCCGTAATCAATTCCAACGCTTGAAAAAGGTTTTATTTGAGATATGCGTACAGCAGGTAGATTTCCCATTAAGGGCTGCCGAGGAATGGGATTCACACGAAAACACCTAATGCACCGCGAAATAACCTTACGAATCGTTCGTTTTGGTGATAATATCCAATATCTTTGGACTAACAAATTATGTAAGGTTTGAAGACCAGGATGCAAGTATTTATTATGAGTAAATTCTATGACTAAATACGTGAATCTATGATCGCTTGGAAGCAAAGCGGGGTGCTTCTGTTCAAACGACAGAGAGGCGTGTATTAAGCGCCCGCCCACCCTGAGGACACCCTGATCGTCAAGAAATGGATTCGCTTTCCTTAAATATTTAGGAAGGGGCCGTTTTTGTTGGATTAGATCGATTTCTTTGGAAAATACCATCCGTTGAGTGAATTTCACAAGAATGAGGCCTACATCCTCTAATTCAACAATAGAGAAGGGACCAGATTTTGGAGACAAGCGATTTCGACAATTATATAAAAAGCGAAGAATATAACACATAATTTTCTGAATTCTCATAAATGAAGAGTGGTTATCAAGAAGTTTTTGAATGATATCAAAGTCTACGGTCACATTTAATGTCACCTTACGTGATTCTTCGTCGGTGGTCAGAGCATGATAATATGACTCATCATATATATGAGGTGGCCAACATGAATCAGGAAGTTGCAACCATGAAGGTCCCGCCCACCATATGGGAGTTGCGAGAAGTGCAGATGGAGTTAAGCCTCTAGAAGCGGGGTCTGCGGGGTTATCTCCAGAAGAAACATGATGCCACAATGAAGGGGGAGTCTTTTCTTGGATATCGGTGACACGATTAGCGACAAAACAAGTTCGATTATGAGGACTGCTTCTGAGCCAAGCGAGTACTGTGGTAGAATCAGAGTATGCGAAGACTTTGTCGATGTGATATTTTCCTAAATACGTGGATTGGATGAAACTCAGCAATTCAGATAATAGCTGAGCAGCACAGAGCTCTAAACGTGGGATGGAAATTCTCTTTAACGGGGATACACGCGACTTTGCACAGATTAAATGAGTAGAGATTTTTCCAACTTGAGATATAATTCTAAAATAGGCAACAGCAGCATAACCAACCTCACTGGCGTCGCAGAAACCATGAAGTTGAGTAGAACGAACTGCTCCTGATATGAGTAAACGTGGAACTTGAATTGAAGATAACCTAATCATATCAGATTCAAGTTGTGACCATAACTGGACTATATGAGATGGAGGAGGAGAATCCCAATCAATACCTAGAGTCCATAACTTTTGGAGGAGATGTTTAATGAAAAGAACCACAGGTGTGAGAAACCCCAAGGGATCAAAGATACGAGCAAGTTCAGACAGAATCGTACGTTTTGTACATACATCATGCAAAGGGGTGACACGATAAGAAAATGAGTCAGTGGAGGGATTCCATTGCAAGCCTAATATTTTTATCACTTGATCGGGTTCAAGGTCAAGAGTCATGGGATGAATTTGCAAAAAAGAGTCAGGTAAATGAGACAAAAGTTCTGGGCTATTACTGGCCCATTTTCTCAATTCAAAACCAGCCTTTTTCAGAACCTCAATTAAATCAGCCTGAAGGTGTAGAGCCTCGGACAACGAATTACTACCAGTAACTATGTCATCAACAAATATGTCATTTTTGAGCGTTTCACAAGCTTCAGGAAATTCATTACGGTTTTCCTGAGCCAATTGTAGAATAGTGCGGATAGCAAGGAATGGCGCGCAGGTGACTCCGAAAGTGACAGTACGAAGACGATATTCGTGAATAGGCTGATCTTGCGAAAAACGCCAAAGAATTCTTTGGTAATCTTGATGAGGTCGAGAAACAAGTATTTGGCGATACATTTGTTTGATATCGGCCGTAAAACAAATTAAATGTAAGCGGAATCTTAAGAGAAGTATGGATATATCGTGCTGCAGTTTGCCTCCCCTCAACAGAGTGTCATTTAACGATATATTATTAGAGACTTTCTGGGAAGCATTGAAAACCACACGTAATTTAGTAGTCGAGCTTTCTGGCTTAAGGACACAATGATGAGGTATATAGTATGAAAAAGGGTTAGGTGTGAGATCACTGATTAATTCCATATGACCGGCATCTAAGTAATCTTGCAAAACTTCACAATATTGGTGATATAAAGAGGGATTTTTTAACAACCGCTTCTCCAGTGAGATTAAACGTTTGAGCGCAATACTGCGTGAATCTTCAAAAGTAGGTTCGTGCGTATGAAAGGGCAGAGTCACAATATAGCGACCATCTTCACTTTTAGATACAGTACGTTGGTAGATTGTTTCTGCTAAAGCATCCTCAGGAGATATTATAGTCCGGGTAGGAATTTTTTCAAGTTCCCAAAATCTTTGAACGAAATTTTCTAAATTATTTTCACAGGAAATTACAAGAGAATTCACTGTAGGGGTAGGAATATCGACCTTTCCCATAATGATGAAGCCAAATATGGTATCAAGGGCAACAGGGTCGCTGAAATGAATTTGAGAGTTACTACCTTTTAATATGTATGCAAAAACATCGGCGCCGAGCAACATATCAACTGGTCTAGATATGTTAAATTCGGGGTCAGCAAGTCTGAGGTTTGCAAATTTTTCTAATATTTCACTCGATATGGTGGTACAGGGCATATTTGAGCAAATTTGGGACAATACCACGAAGTCTACTTGGAGACGGGGTTCACATTGACCTCGGGGCCTTAGGATACTAGACACACCTTGATTAGCCATGGAACTTTTCGAACCAATTCCTTTGATATCGATATGTAGTGAGGTACGAGGTAATCCTAATTTATCACAACATTTACTTGTAATGAACGACGATTGACTTGCACTATCTAAAAGTGCGCGCACTGGTTTAAAAGCACCGGTTGCATCAGCAACTTCTATGATCGCTGTAGAAAGAAGAATCGTGCTTTGTATGTTTGGGAGCAAATTAATGGAGGAAATGGGGTTATCAGACAGTGAAGAATTTCTTAACGCACTGCCGCCATCACTCTGAGCATATGAAGATGAAGGGTTAGAATTGTTTGAAGTGGTGGGGGGAGCAGCATTCGTGGATTGTTGTTTGAAAGAGAGTTGGTTTGAATCAAAATGAAGAAGAGTATGGTGAGTCAATGAACATGATCGACAAACCGATCGAGACGAGCATTGTGATGCAGAATGTCGAGTGCCCAAACAATTTGTGCACCATCTTTTACTTTTCACCAGAGCATATCGATCTTTCGGAGACATAGAAAGCATTTGCGGGCAATTCTGAATTGTATGATCCTTGGTACATAATGGACAAACCGAAGGTGAAAGTGTCTTATTATTCGAGGCATTTATTAAAAAACTTGAACTGGCTTTCGCGCGTGAGTATGAGGGTTTATTGGATGAGGAGGCTTTATTTTTGTAATTATCAGATTTTTTTATAAAAGAATTTGACAAAGCTACGTTATCCAGTGCACTACATTGCTTTTCTAAAAAATCTTTTAATGTTTCATAATAATCATTGACATTTAGTTTTGATGCACATTCCAGCTCGAATCTGGTTTGAGTTTCAGGATCAACTCGATCAAACAACATGTTAAATATTATGAAATCCCATTGCTTCACGGGAAATCCTAAGTTTTCTAAAATGGTGAGATTTTCACTAAAAGTATCTAGAACATGACGCAATGCAATCAAATTGTCGGAAACAGTAGCTATCCTTTTGGTTTGTTCGAGGGCATGCCAATGAGAGGTAGCAGTTAATCTTTTATTTTCGTATCTTTTTTTTAGAGAATTATACGCCACAATATAATTTTGAGATGTCAATGGGGTGCATTTGACAACGGAGAGCGCATTACCTTTCAGAGAGGAAATTAAATAATTATATTTTCCGTCGACCTCGTATTAACGACTAAGTTTAATGTATATGGAATCGTTCATTAATGACCCCTATTAATGGACGATTTGTCTATTAATGCACGATTGTTTTATAGGCCACCAAACATACACCGCGTGCATTCATTGCTCATGATATAACTAGCGGAATCTGCATTTAAATCGAAAATATGGATTTCATCAACGATTTTCCGTTAACGGGTTCGCCTTTCCAAGTTTCTGACACGATTTTAATCCCTGTTTTCTAACACAAGGAATTTATTTCCTATGTTGATCATTTCGAAAAAATGTCAAATGACACTAATGTCAGTAACACAGGCTACTGGGTGATTCTTAGCAGTTTCCGGATGGATGATGAATTCGCGAACCAAGTTTTCTTCATTGCAGGAGAAATGAGAAATATAGTCGACGGAAAAATGTTGTAACCAACTTGTATATTAAAAGGCGATCAATGATCTCTAACATTAACGCACTCGCTTCGCTCGCACGTTAAAATATCTCGATCATTAATCGCCCTCATTAATACACTAGTTGGTTAAATAACTATTATCAATGTTGGACAGCTGGTTGTTATTGTGTATTAATGAATCAAACATATCGATGTATGTTTGCCACTCTCTGATATCCCCATCGAAAGTTGGGAGTTCCATCTTTGGTAAGCGGACATTGCATGAACGTGAAGTTTCATCGCTGACGAGCCTTTTATCATCAAATAATTGAGAATGAATTGCCTGTACATTAAAATACATATCCAAAAACCTTTTCATAATATCATGATGCACTTGCACCTCACCACCTTCCATACCCGAAACTATATTCACAATATCTGTTTGAATGCTGTCGAAATTGGCTAAAATAGTCTCGAGGTGTTTATATCGGCATTTAAAATTATTATGAACGACATTATTCAGTAAAGACTCCTCAGCGATGCGATTGATCTCATTCAATTTAATTATTTCGGATTCCCGTTGAGCTATCAACCCTTTCAGCCTTTTGTCCATGTTAATTATTTTCATAAAAGTCTGCAAATGACAAGTGTCAATTTATTATAAATGCTTATACCGGCATACAAGTAGAGTGATTATGACGAGATTATGAGTAAGAGAACTTTATTCAGAGTATCTATAAGGAGAGTGAGATTAGTGAGAACTGATTATTTATTAGCGAATCAGCTGTTCGAACGAAAACGAGCATAGAGGTACCATTTAGTGAATTTTATCCGAATGATTGTTTACAACAGGTGATTGACGACTGACGATAATACGACATGCGCCTATACAAACACCTGTTGACGCTATTCTGTGCGTGAACTACGTGCGCGATCGGTACCTGCAAATCGTACCGAAATTAACGGAAATCAATGATACTCTTATCAATATTCAATGGCTACCAAAAGATATCGGCGATCGAATTTAATTACTTATTAAAATTATTATCGAATTTTGCATAATGAAAGACTATTAATTTAACGAATTTTCACTAAAAAATCCGGCTCGAAGGACCAAAATGTTTTGTTTATGATAAAAGTGGACTGTATTTTGGAAATTGTCATCAGATAAATTCGTCACATCACAGAGCGTTCTAACATGGCCACTTACCGATGATGTCTTCTTCACCACGCCGAATATCTTGGAGACGGTACCGTCGTAGACCTCCTCAGGGGTTGGAAAACCACTCGAGTTCGTTCACAGAAGGATTAGAGTTCAGAACACATGAACTGATTACACAATATTGCGATTTTTATGTTTTTGAGAATGCCGGCGAAAAACTGACCTAGTTCAGGCCCCATTAGCTTTTCGAGAGAGAGATAGATCATTCTCACGTACTCATGGTACTTCAATAGAAGTGGGGAATATGCCCATGGAACCATCCTAGTGGCTTATTGAAGGACACTCTGTGATTGGAAAACGCGCGTAAATTAAATTTAATATAATTAGAAGATATGCCTTCAGACCATTGAATATTGATCAACAAAAAAAAAGAAATATAATGAAATGACTGAACAGTAGCTGTATAAATCAATAGATTAGGTATAGGTTTTGTGGGGATGCAGCTGATGTGGGACTCAAAAGAAAACTCTTTTTACTTTTGAGAAAGCTTTCGGAATTTATTCTATTGTGCATTTCATTTTAGAGAGACTGACGAAGGAATTGAATAAATTCCGAAAGCTTTCTCAAAAGTAAAAAGAGTTTTCTTTTGAGTCCCACATCAGCTGCATCCCCACAAAACCTATACCTAATCTATATATATATATAGCTAGCTATGTATAGCTATAGCTATACCTTGTATAATCTTTAATTGACAAATAAATTCATCTTATCTTATCCATTTTTTTTCGTAGATGACGCCCAGTCGTCATCTTGGAATTTTCATCTGTCAATTTCAAAATATAGTTCATGCATGCATCAATTTCTTCATCTCAAGTTTCAATTTTTTCAGTTGACCCGTTCAAACAATAAGGGGGGGAGATTGAAGAGATGCACTGCATAGTTTTCATGTGGTCTCTCCTTGTTATACTAGAGTTATAAAATATTCATTATATCTCCAATAAATCTGATGCTACCGTACGAGTCCATAAAAGAAATCAATTTTACAACGCGACTAACCAATATTCCAATTACTTTGACAAAAAGTTATAATGATCCAGCCATAAACACCGCAGCTACCGTATAGCTTTAAGGCCCCCAAGGCATAGCCGACTCGTTTTTGAAGAAAATGGGGTCATTTGTTCGGATTTAATCCACTTTTTTTACACTAAGTGTTACGGACTGCCCGCCAATGCGGTATTTGATAATGAAAGGATCAATTAAAATTGCTAAGATGATTGAATTTCGAAAAGTTGCGCTTTGCATTTTTGGAATAGCATGTCATTGCGATTTCAGAGCAGACAGATTTCTGTCATGAAGACTTATTTCCTTCATTAAAATAAAGTGACGCAGTCAAAAACCGACGTTGATGGGCCCAAAATACGATAGGTGGGTAGAATGGGAGTTTCACAAAACATTGTCTACTTTTCGAAGGCATAAGAATATGAAGTTTCATAATATTTATTAATGAATCAATGAATTATTGAACTTACTGACTGATCTGTTGGTTGGAACAACAACGGGTTTCTTTTCATGTAATCTCTTTCTTACAGAAGACAGATGATTATTGAACCTATATTGAACTAAATTCTATAAGGATAACAAAATAGAAATCTTTACCATGTGACACAGACCACGATACATAACCCATTTTCCTCCTTTGTTTCTTTCTGAATAAGCTGACTAGACGACCCTTTTTCTGGTTTCTACTGAAAAAAAAATCAACTCTCGATTCTCAAAAGGGAAACCCTACCCTGTTTATTATTACATATCTTTTTGTCTTTGTAATTATCTGAATCTAATGATTTCTCATTATTATGAAGTTAATAATATCAGATACCAGGTCGATACCAGGTACTACAAATTTCTATAATATACTGGTTTGATGTAAGTATTTCGCAGATGAGCTATCCTAATAAAATCGAGTATTTCAATAAATAATCGATTTATCTTCATTTCTGATAATCTTCGACATGGTATGTGTAGATTAAAGATATTATTAACTGAGGTATTAACATTTCACCTGAATCTAGTGAGGAGAGAAGGATGCGATCGAACTAATTTTTGTTTCACAACGAATATACAATTATTCATAATAAACATGTCAGATCATCGAATGCCATAAATATTCCGGAGGATGTAGGATAACTCTGAGGTCATAAATATGACATATTGGAATTGACAATTACGGCCATCATGATGGAAGAGTCTCTCTACCGAACTAGGATAATTTGTTGGAATTCCTGAGAATAAATTATTATTTATATCTAGGTGAATACATATACAAGAAGAAAATCCGAAAACAAACATTCAGGAAAATAGTCACAGTATATCTACAACTATATACATAATGTTTTGATAATCATGTCAGCACCTTCAGGAAGAGATTAAATTAGTTTCAATTTCCAGAAGAACCTGAAGATACTTGCATAGTTGGCGAAACAAATGTCAAGGAGTTTGAACATCGAATTGGTGAATGATGAAACATTGTAGGAACCCAATGTGAGTATCTTGCAAAGAGTTTCAGTTCATGAAACAACCAGATTGGCATCTTCAGTAAGCCTGTGAAGTAAGAGTTGCAGAATTTTTTTCGAGAACATTTTTTCGAAAACCCAATATTTTCCAAAGTTACTTTTTTCTACAAACAAATTTTCCGGGATGTTTGTTTTTTGAAATCATTCATTTCGGAAATCTGCACTGAGGAAAATTGTGCTATTAGTGCTATTACAAGAAATCATATTACCGTTATACATTTTCGAATAGAAGCAGCACCTTCAAATCCTATGATAGCTATAACGACTTTGCTGAAAGTGAATTTCCTGCCACAGGAATAAGATATACTGCTGTAGCTATCAGGCAACCACTCTGGAACAGCATGATTTTTTTATAATTGTCTAGCTGAACTACTACTAGTGAGTTATATGCTTGTGGCTGCGAGGTTCATCGCATAGAACTGCACTCACTTCCAATAATACAACTGTCAGTCTGCCACGAAAATGATATTTGACGAACCAACTTGGGATTATTTAGCGCCTACTCATCGTTATTCGATATTTCGCTGATTTGTCCCCCTCTATGTAAACATTTGTCAGACATCTTGCTTGATCAATCATTCACAGTTAGGCTCTTGATGCAAACCCATCATGTACAAGACGACAATCTCGACGACACGACAGTTATTTACGAATACTTATCCCCTCTTGAATTCAATTCATTATTCAAAATCTGAATCTGAATTCAAATATAAAATGGAAACATTTTCAAACAAATAAAAAAATCTTCTGTGTCTCTTTCAGTGCTTTCGTAGATCTGAGCGCTTCAGTTATTATACCAGGATTGATGGAATGATGAAAGTGAGTTTTTTCGAGGTGTTTCGTCTGAAATTCGAATATTTTACATTCACTAACATTTTCCTCTCTTTGGTATCATGAAACTTTAAAATGGTCAAATATGTTTCAAAGCTTCTCTATAGAATCTGGTCTAAAAAATTATTGTGAGCAAAAATGTCCAGGTGATGAAATTATTTGAATGATTTTACTGGTAAAATTTTGTTTTCCTGTACGCATCTGTAATAACTTGCCTAGTTTTCGAAATACAATGGTTTCAGAAGATTTCAGAAAAATTGTTTGTTTCATCAATTACTCAAAAAACCCTTTGGTTTTCTTGAGGGTGCATGACTCAATTGATCTATTGATTTCAAAGATTATTGGTCCGAAATTTCCTTTAGGAATCAATAAATTGCTATTCATACCAAACATCAGGGTGGAAATTATGGGAAGTGAAAGTGGATATCAGTCAAAATTCCACCTTTCTTGATGACAACAATCCTGGAAAATAACTGGATAACTATAGCAAGAAGGTCATGCAACTATCTATATGAACACCCATCAAGAGTAGCAAAGTTCCCTACCTACGATTATAATATTGCCCTACTCCCATTATTAGATGCACTCACTAGCAATAGCAAAGTCAGATACCTACTACAGAAACATCGTCTAATAGCATCATACAGATGCACTCGCTAGTGACAGCAAGGCTCTATATCTAATAATCGCAGATGGGTTATAATCAGCAGAGTCGACTTTATAATCACAGGTGATAACTCGCTTGTCCCCTATGCTATTAGAGTTTCTTGCTGGGGTAATTCGATTTCTGACTATGGTTAATAGAAATTATCCTCATTGTGCTTCCTCGAAAAAGTTGATATCATTATTTCAAAAAACTATTTTTTTCAATTCACAATCTACCCATCTAACCGAACTATATACCAAGATTATTTGCGTGCGTCAACTTATATCTCTGTCTGTATGTTGTTGTTAGAAAAAAAATGTGTTTTGAAAAGTTGTTCTTCTATAAGATGAATGAGAAGTAAGAATTATATATTTTAAAATTATTTTTCGAAAATATAAATATTGAAGACCTCGTCTTTCCGAAAATAATTGTTTGGAAAAAAAATTCGATTTTTTTTTTCGAAACATAGTGAAGTAGGAATAAGTATAGGTATCTATTCAGTAAGGTATGAGTATTCACATTTTCTGATTCTCAGATAACCTAGATTCCTATTATGAGATGTTTATGAATGACTGAATATTTCCTTTGATTGCATCTAAATGCTGTTTATACATCATTGCAATAAGTATTTCCATATAACTACATATAGTTCATAAATAAATAGGTACCTACTGAGATGAACATATACTTATTATGTGCCTACTAAAACATAATCATTCGCCAAATTCACTTGTAAATAATGATTTGATTTGAAATGAGAAGCAACCTGTCGGATTTCTAATCAACACATATCCTGTCAGGAAGCAAGATTGCCATTAATTTCGCAAAGAAAGAGAGAAGTTGTCAATCAAAATTGGTTGGGAGAAATTTCTAATGCATCACTAGAACCTAATCATAAATAAAAGAATGCGTAACAACCACAAAATCATCTAGGCTAATTGGCAAGTAATCTGAGCAAAATATATCAACTATAGTGATGAAATTTAACCAATTAACGAACAATAATACACCAAATTTCTCTGAAGTAGCTCACTATTTGGGCGGACTATTCACTGCAGACAACCATTATAATTGAGAAGGTGATTATAAATATAATAATATTTAATTTTTACACATGTAGAAACAGTTACGATCCAACTAACTGTAATTGACTCAACAGTAAAGATTTCAAATATTCAGTCAAACCCAAAAATTAAAGAATGAGGAAGACAAAGTGATTCCTCACTGGATGAAATTAACTAAGTTCTTCTGATGATTCCCTAGTTTTTATTAATCTATCAGACACCATAATATATTTCATCTTATAATACAGGGCTATTCATATATTCATGAAAATAACAATATACCCAGTTGAAAATAGACATCATAATAAGGCCTTTTTCGTTTTGTACTAGCTATAAGATGAACAGGATGTGTTTATATTGAAAAATATTTCTTGATAGACTGTTGTGAATCACCTTGTATTCTTATTTATTCATGAATTATAACGAGGAAGTTCTGATTTGAAAATATTTTACGAAAAAGTTGACGAGTTGTAAAAATATTACTACGCACGAAGTGGGGAGAGTTACACATGTGTGAAACTCCACAAGCGCATAATTGCTTCACAACTCGAGAAATGTACTATACTTCTTCTACAACTTCCATGCAGAGAGGCTATTTTGTCCTTCTCGTCGGAATAATCTACAGTGTAGATGGAGATCAATCGAAAATTTGAATAAAATATTCATCAGTTTGGATGTTTTCGAATGATCAAAGCCGTACCAGTTCATTTCGCACTGCTACATCGTTTCTAACCTTCGTGAGTATTCATCAACATCACAACTTGACAAAAAACTCGATGTGCTTAATGATTTCAAGATAACATTAACATTGCGGAAGCAATTTATTCAGAAATATCGACTTATAAGCACACTTTACTCGAGTAAAAACATTAGAGAGATTTAATTAACATGGCTGGAACTCGTGGAGAAATTTCAATAAAAAAAAAAGTTTTATAGTATGTTATTATTCAAATTAGGTCATATGGATTTGGTGGTACGAATTCTGATTCATATTACCACTTTCCATTGGATTTGTAGTACGGTCAAACTGATGAACATTTTATTCAAATTTTTTGTTGATCTTCATCTTCAGTGGAGATTATTCAACCGGTAGCTGAACCATTTAGATAGATCTTATTGATATCATAAAATCAAAATATCAGGCATTTCATCTAGTAGCAATGTCGTTCCAATTGAAGTTCATACCGGCAAATTTTATGGTTGTTATTAAAATGTTTAATCACGATGTAATTACACTCAACTATTTCAATTAAAGACTTACTTTGTGATACAGAAGCAATCCGTTTGATTGTTGGTATATCAATGATAATTGCGAGGAAATTCATGGTAAGTTTTCTCTCAGTCATACCTGCAGGCACAGTTCAATTTCTCTACATCAAACCGCAGTGCCGGATTTAGGAGGGCATACGGGGCTACAGCCCCGGAGCCATCTCGAAAAAAGGGCCCCTACAGGAAAAATCTTTCGACTTCCGACGGGTCAACACTAGTGAACAACTCTCGCTTCAATATTTTTTATGGAAAAGTCAAGTTCGTTGTTTTACCCTCAGTACTTTGTAGAAACATGATTATATTATTCTTAAATATTGAAAAATAATTTAATTATATATGTTCACTTCAATCTGGAAATATCAATTCGTGGCCCTGATAAGCAGTTGTTGCCATCTTTATAAAGTATCAGAATGGCTGAGTAAGGCAATACTTGTCGGTATATAGCCTCAGAGGGTAGGTGTTCGTTTCCGCGTTTTCATCAAAGAGGACTATATATGAGGACCACCAATCTACTGAGGTATTTCAATACGACATTCTTGAAGATGAAATTTCATGAATTACATTCCCGAATATTGAAGTTGCACTGAGAATATATATGGTTTTGATAATATCGAATTGCACTGAAAATCGCTCATTTTTAAAAATGAAAATCATGAAAAAAAGGCTTCAAACTTCGATGAGACAAAACCTTCTCTCAGATGATTTTTGTTTACAATATTTCTACTAGGTGTTTCTTGAGTACGCGTAAAAATGACAGTAGCATATTGCTGACGTCAAAATGACAAGAAAAGTTCGTATAAACATATGTCCGCAAATTATTCATTTCTGAGATACAAAGTATCAGAGTTAGATTATTTTTCCTGTTTTTTTGTGAGTACATTCATAAACGAACGTGATATTAGAGTGGAATTTGGTATCTCACCCGAATATCACAATTATTTTGGAATTCATTCATACAAATAACCGAAATAACAATCAAAATTTGACTCTCTGTATCTCATAATGAATAACTTCCGGACATATGTTTATAATAACTTCCCTTCTTATTCAAACGTCAGCAACATGCTCCTGAATTGTTTACACGCACTCAAGAAACACTCTGTATATGGTAAAATAATTTAGTTGGGTTTCGCAAGAAACTATTGACCAAGAAATTTGTTAATATGGAAAACAATTAGGAGCCAGTGGGCCTCCACTCTTTTGATGCTTCAGGGTCTCCAGACCTCTTGAATCCGGCTCTGTCAAACCGCAATATTTCTTAGATTATGACAGGTTAGTACTCGTTAATGCAAAATTCCTGCACGACAAGATTTGTTCACAACCTCCTCATTGAATGTTATCAATGAATGTATCACTAAGCTGTCGAAGTTTCGGAGTAATATCGATCCCCACCGCGTTATAGGAATTTCCTTTTGTGCGCTCCAAGAGATGAAAAAAATACCGGAAAAGTAATATTATCATCCTTGATATGAATAAAGACAGAATCAGTGGAAAAAGGTGTTACGATATTGAATTTATTGATTTTACAGAGTGTTGATTCATCCTTGTCACCTATGGATCGATTTATTTCCATTCTTCTGTAGATCTATCGGCTATATGAGAGTATACTCACTCAGAGAGGCAAAAATAGATGCAAGTGTGTCAAAGTCAAAGATCGTTTTTGGAACTATAAGTGGTCGATCGTTGGGATAGCTTTTTGTAAATTCTGATGCAGTTGGTAACTCTGCGAGTTGCAGATCTCGAGAAATCTTGAGAATCAACGGATTCTCCTCAATATTCAACTTACTATGCATCTAGGTGTTTGAAGAAGCGCAATTTATTCTGATATAGTATAGATTCGATAACCAGTAGATCCAGGTTCCTCAACAAGCTGATTATTTGATTGGAGTTCCTATGGAGGAGATGTGAATCCTTCGTGACTCTGTTCAAAATCAGTTCCTGAAGAGATATCTTGCTATGACCTCATTCATTTTCATTGACATTAAGCCATAGCATGATATCCTTGAACAGATATCATGGCAAGTATATACAAATACCCATAATTTCATATCAAGAAAATGAATAGTTGCGTAAAATATGCCCGGAGATCAGATAATAATTACTGCCTACGCTTGTCTATCCACTTTCCTTGAACTGCACCAATTAACACTATGAAAAATTCTGTTCAAAAGTTCTCGATAAAATGTTCTGCGTGATTCATTCGATATAATATGGTAATATCCTTTTGAACTTGACCCAATGCATTTGCTTATAAAAAATACTTCTCTGCTGTATCGCTGTTTTAATAAAAAATTACCTGGTTTTGATAATATTAGAAACTGAATAATGAAACATAATTGAATCGGTGAGATAAATCAAGATTAACTATGGTGAAAATAACGTTATCTTGGAAATTTGTGTATTTGGTATCATCTGGCAAATGGAAGAGCATCATTATACTGTGAAGAAAAAGTTTTCAACATCCTTATATTAATAATTGCTGATTCGCTCTCCACTATCATTTCGATTCATTCAATCTCTAGCTCTATGTAGGAAGTATTTTCTTCACTATGTCGACCATGGGATTCCAGTATTCCAAAACTATATTTGATGGAATGAAGGAAAAAATGAAATAAAACAACATCAATCAGGAGAATCTTGATTCGTATTTCGGACACTGAGTTACCAAAAATAATTGAGATGAACCATGTAACTACAGTATCTTCCGGCACATATTCTTCATGCAGGAACTTCCAGCTAGATAGTCTTTCACGATTATTTTCTTCATGTGAATTCCATCCACACTCTATATATCACTGTTAAAAACTTGTCCTGCTTCCTTGCTCAGCAAAAAATCATTGCATTTTCTTTAAGGATGCGCTTGTTTAGAGATCTAGAGAGTACAGTGACTCATCACAACCTACAATGTTTTTATTGCATTATGATGATTCTAGAGATCAATCTGGAACTTAGCTCGGAACTTAGTATTTGCTTGAAAAAGTTCGGGAAGTTTCCATCGAAAAAAAAATGTCAACATTGATTTCCTGCTAGGAGATTTGGATATGGGTAATTATGCAGCAAATAATGAAGTCCCTGGTCGATATAATCTATATCCTCTGTCCAATTATAGTGGAACTACATTTTCTGGACAATACACAGCCTAAAGTAGACACTTAGTCACTGACTTATGACACGAGTACAATCTATCAATCATAGTTAGAAATCGAATTATCCCAGCAAAAACTCTAATAGCATAGGGGACAAGCGAGTAACTGATGCACTATCAGATAGATCTACGAAAGCACTGAATAGGACACAGAAGACTTCTTTATTTGTTTAAACATGTTTTCATTCTATATTTGAATTCAGATTCGATTTTGAATAATGAATTGGATTCAAGAGAGGAAGTCTTCATTACTGTCGTATCGTCGACATTTTCGCGTCCTGTCGTACATGGCTTTGCATCAACAGCCCAACTGGGAATAATGAACGATGAACATGTCTTAGGTGATGAGTGGAAAAACTCAGCAAATATCGAATAAGGATATGTATAGGCGCTGAATAACCCCAAGTAGGTTTGTCAAATATTTTCGTGGTTGTTGCATAGATATCAATAGGATTTAATTCAATGTTCTGCAACATATCTTCTATTTTCTTTCATTTCATGAACTATTGTCGTAATGACGTCGAGTTTCTCCCTCTTTGTGACTATTTTATTCCACTGTTCAGTTTTATGTTTGATTCTTTAGATTGTAGATGTGTCGTATAGGCTGGGAGACCTCTCGATCACTGTGACCTAGAAGATCTATTGTGATTACCCCTATCTAGTTTTGGTCCTCTAATCCTAGACTTCTGATGAAGTCTACGATTTTCCTGACGGTTGACTTTTCCACTTCAGCAGGGGTGAGATAGACCTGTTCTAGGTGGTTCAGCCTTTGGCGGACTAATACTTCACATGAGCAAAGTATGTGTTCCGCGGTTTCGGTCGCATTGTTACAAAAGCGGCAAGTGTCAGTCTCCGCCAGACCCATCTTTTTGAGGTGGTACCTCAGAGGGCCGTGTCCTGTGGGAAAGCCTGTGATAAGCCTTAGCTCTGGGGCTTGCTGAGGCTGAGTAGCATTTCCCGAGTTCTCCCTTTAAGTGGCATTTGCTTGTCCCACAGAATGGCTCAGGACCAAAAAGTGCAGATGCTGCACCTTTTTTTGCAAGGCGATCAGCTGCCTCATTTCCTTTGATTCCTTCATGCCCTGGAACCCACATAAGTGTGACTTTGTTGCACTTTCCCAGTTGCATGAGTGTTTCAAAGCAGTCCCATGTAATCTTTGATGTGAAAAAGAATGATTATAGGGCTTGGCTGAGCAGATATATATGTTGGCACCTCTCAGGCCTTTGCTCAGGCACCTTCGAGCGCAAAGGTTGATGGCATGTATTTCAGCTCGAAAGATAGTGGGAGAGTGACCTAAGGCTTCAAATAGCCTACATCCGGGTCCATATACACCCGCGCCTACCCCTTCTTCCATTTTCGAACCATCGGTGTACCAAACAAGGGACCCTCTGTCCAGCTGAGGCTCAGCGGAACCGTACCTAGGGCGGCTTTTTATAACCACTTCAAAGGTATGATCGAAACTGTGCCTGGCTGGCATTATGTCCGATGGTTTGGTTGCAGATTCCATTTGTACTTCTTGTAGAATGACCATGTGACCAATGACATCACCTGGTCTGGCCAATTCAGTGGAGTTCAGTCTGTATGCACTGAGAGCTGCAGTCCTCTTGATAAAAATATGCAAGGGCAGTAGGTCAAGCATAGCTTCCATTGCTGCAGTAGGGCACGTACGCATAGCCCCTGTGATCCCAAGACTCGCGAGTCTCTGGATTTTTTGCAGCTTAAGTTGAGCTGTTTTTTCCTTACTTTTGGTTCACCACACTAAAGAAGCGTATGTGACCATGGGTCTGACCACCGTGAGATAAGACCAGTAGATCATATTTGGTTTAAGACCCCACGTTTGGCCAAATATCTTTCGGCATATTCAGAGAGCTGAAATTGCCCTATTGACGATTTTGGTCAAGTAGTGTTGGTTCCACGTGAGTTCCTTGTCTAGGATTACTCCTAGATATTTGACCTCTTCAGAGAAATTGATAGGCGTCCCATCCATAATGGGTTCCTTTAACTTGATTAACCTTCTTTTGGTGAATGGAACGATGACCGTTTTGCTTGGGTTGACATTCAAGTCCTCCTGAAAGCACCAGTCTTTCAGCAAGTTGAGTGCAGTCTGCATTAGGTTTGATAAAAATAATTTCTTTAAGATAGCTGTGTTTCGATGTCATGGATATGAAAAAAAAACGATGTATTAATAATAAATAAAGAAAGAGTACATGTAAAATAATTACTCCTCGTATTCTGTATATAAAAGTCTCATAAGAAACGAATATAATATGAATACAGTCCACTCAATCCAAGAAACCCCACATCCACTTTGAGTATGTGTCTTCTTCCTAGTTGAAATATTTCAATGTGTAACATTCCATTGCTAACTATACTGATCGAAAAAAAAAAGATTACCTATAACCTGTGTCGTTCGCCTAAGAAATATCTCCAATTTGTTCAGGTCACAATATTTGAGATCTGACTGAATAATGATGATCCGTTTTCAAAAATGATTTCAATGAAATCGAATATGATCTACACATCGGAAAAACAATGACAAAAATAAGATAAATAGCAGTAATGACGGCACAAAAACATAGACCACTGACTTGACTGTTTGACACATTATGTACCTGATTACCATCTATCAATATTCTAGTTGGCCATTACAGTTTCATGGTTTCGGCACGGTATACCAATGTTTACATACTCTTTGATTTGTGAGGGATTTTCTATGACGCCGCTCAAAGCTCACTGAACTGACGGTTATTTAGATGGAGCAGTCAGCCATGTCATAAATCACAGACGTCCTTGAAACTGAAAGTTGGTGTGGCGTTAGTCATCTGTCCCGTATTCTCACGCCGCGCACCGGTAGCTGTGTAAACAGTTGACAGTCACATCAAGTCACACTCTCGACGGTTCCGGAAGCACAAATGAAGCAGAATAATTTCTCGCTCTCATTGTAAATTGTAAATCATCGAGAATGCAATGTCCTTTTACGGCAGTGCAGTGCAAAAGTAGTGCAAGAGATGTCTATCGAACAAATAGTCAATCGTTCGTGATGACTTGATTAGCTATAGCTATAGGTTTATTTGATATTTCAATTGAGTTAGCTTTCATTTCATTTAAAAAAATATTCAATGTTTCTAAGTGGAGTAAGTATTGTAGATACAATGAGAGAAAACTCATTTTCAGTCAGCATGATAAAATTCCTCTAACCAATGATTTGTTCCCTAAAATAAACCTACAGTTTTCAATGGCTTCATTCCAGATGAACTGATCAGAATATATATTATATTGCCTATAAATGATGGTCGAAAATGAAGGATATGGTTCTTAAGCTTATTTTAAGAAGAAAACTTCATATGAACATTTCTCTTAACTTTCGACTTATACCTACGATGTTAAAATTTTAGGAAAAATATCGTACCATTTCAGATATCTTCATGAAATTTGACATGAACCTATTAAGCACCAATAGGCATTTTCCGATGCAGCAGATTATTTGATATCTCTTCCAGTGGCGTACGTGAGAGATGGATCCTGGAAATTTTTTGAAGAAAATATTGCACGCCCATGATCATTCCGAGAATAGAAACTATTTCTGGAATCCTCATCTTTTTGCAACAATTTGATCGCTTATTTTGTTCCGTAGGACGAACCATTTTTGCGTAAAACATAAAAACTATTTCTATGCATTTGTGGCATTACGAAATTATTTTGAATTAGTAGGATTAGGAATTAGTAGGACGAACTATTTTTGCGTGAAAAAATAAAAACTATTTTTATGCATTTGTGGCATAACGAAATTATTTTGAACTAGTAGGCTAATACCCTATTCTGAATTTGAAATAATTACATTTCATCGATGACGTTGTGGTCTTATTTCGAAAAGTATTCCCAAACGTGACAGTTTTACACATTGTGGAAGTTTCTTCAATCAATAAAGAGGAAATAAAATGTTAACACCCTATAGTTCGAAAGTTAAGAGGTTTAGGGAATATGTTCATGTGACTTTTTGTCTCAAGATGAGCTAAGGAACCATATCCTATATTTTTAGCCATCAATTGAAATACACCCTGTATATATTACCTGTACTGCCACCAGTGAATGAACTCAGAGGGCGATTCCATAGGTCATGTTATATCAGTAACGAATTGGGTAATTGAGTTAATCATTTCTATTCGATGTATTGCCGAAGATTCAGAATTCTGATCACCCTGTATCTGTTCCGATTAAATATCAGTAAATAGTAAATCAGAATTTGAGATAGGGGCATGTGAGCCGTTTTGGACGATAATGAATAGTTTCGACATGCACAGACAAATCCTAAAGTTAAAAAATCTCGATTTTGAACACCCTGTATCTCTGTAATCTCTTTCGATAGACCCCAAGATTGTATCGATGAAATCAACTCTTCAGGAATAATCTGAAAATGCAATGAAATACAGGGTATTCTATTTGAAATTACAAAGTTGTTGCTACTTTTCGATAGAAGTGGCAACACTGCATTGCTGAAATTATTTCAAATGGAGGTAACGTATTGTGAAATATAAGCATGCATATTTTCATTTATTTCTCTCGACTGATTCTCCAAAATTATAGAGATAGTGTATAAGCTCGTACCTTGTATAGACCGCTCTACTAATAATTGAAAATTTCAGAAAGGACGTTTCTGAATTTTCAATATTATCGAAACCATAGACGAAATTGAACAATTTCGATTTTCAGTATCTCAACTAGGTTTATGAGAGATTAATGATATATCTCCAAACATATATCCATCAAATTCATGTCTCTAATCAGCCACATTCGGAAAAAAAGTTGCGAATGGTAAATTGTAATGAAACTTGGAGTCATTACTCTAATTACTGCATATGTCGATACATGAACTTAGTGTGAAAAAGACTATTTCCGTCGACCTCGTATTGACGACTGAGTTTAATGTATCTGAAATCGTTCATTAATGACCCCTTTTAATGAACGATTTGTCTATTAATGCACGATTGTTTCATAGGCAACCAAACATACACTGCATGCATTCATTATTTTGCTATAACTCACGGAATCTGCATTTAAATCTGAAATATGGATTTCATCGACGATTTTCCGTTAACGGGTTCGCCTCCAAGTTTCTGACACGATTTTCATCCCTGTTTTCTAACACAAGGAATTTATTTTCTATGTTGATCATTTCGACAAATGTCAAATGTCAATAATGTCAGTAACAAGGCTACTGGGTGATTCTTAGCAGTTTCCGGATGGATGATGAATTCGCGAACCAAGTTTTCTTCATTGTAGGAGAATTAACGATACTTCTGAGATGAGTATATATATCCACTCCTCTAGCCTCTAGTTTGTCAGCTGAAGAGGAACAGTACGTTTCGGCAAACCAAACGAGGGAGAAATGTTGACTACATAAATATGGCAACAATTCTCGAATCGGGATCCAATAACTTTGTGGATTTCAATGCAAACAAAACACAAGCATTCCTTTTCTCTAGAAAAGCCGATCTCACTGTGCCCAACATAAGCTTGTCAGGAGTAACCATACCTTTGAAGACATCCATTTCGATGCTTTGTAATTACTATCAGCAATAACCTTTCTTGGGAAAACACGTGAGATCAATTGCCAGAAGGGCATCCCAAAAACTTGGTTTTCTGTTTCGGGCCAGGAGCTATTTCACTTCCAGTCAGCTGCTTATGATCTATAAGGCACAGATCCGACCTGTCCTGGAATACAGTTCCTATATTTGGAGTGCAGGACCCAAACATACACTGAAACTGTTGGATTCTGTCTAAGAAGGGCAATTCATCTCGTGAGTGATGCCTTGCCCACAAACTCACTCACTTCTCTGGAAAACCGGAGATCTGGCTCTATTTTATTGATATTTCCATGGACAATGCTTTAATGGAATATCAACAATTGTTCCATCCTTGGCAGTCACCGCGAGATTAACCCGTCGAGTTGAGGCTTCGCACCCCTTCGTGGTCACTTTGGAGACCTGCAGAACATCTCTTTCCAGAGACTCGTTCATCCAACAAACAACGATGCTCTGGAACACATTGCCAAGGAAGGAGTTCCTCGAGGCATATAACCTATAGAAATTCTAGAAGAACACCAATTCCTACAGGAAATCCCTTCTCGTGGGAACCAGAACATGAATAGAAATTAGTCATTCATCTCGGTCTCGGTCACAATTGATATAATAGGAATAATGCTACGATTTCAATTTCCGAAGTTAATCATCTTCTGATTTTTTGTGGACGCCATTGGTATTTTAAGTAGTACACTCACCAAACGAAACTCCGAATTAACGGAACCATATTTCCTTATCATTTATTAATTTATAACTTGTTCCTTAAATTGACTTAACGTGTCCTAACCGCGAGGGACCTGCGAATCCATTTTTTATGCTCTTATAAGCGATGATAAAACCTTCAGAACGTCTGTTCACAATCTACCTACGTCAACATTTCTGCGTTTATCGTTCATTTATTAAATCCTGCCAGTTACTGCGTATCGTTCTACTTTCAGAGAGCGAAACGAAACACCAAATGGACGTGGAAAAAAATGAAATTTGATTTATTAGAGTCTTAAATAGAGTGGGTGAATGAATTCGTGATCCTGAAGATTAGAATTCAAACAATAACATTCCAACTATTTGATTTTTAGGTCTGCCAGTCGGAATGTTCCTGCTGAATAATCGATTTTATATTCCAGCCGGTCCTGATGAAGGAGCGGAAAAAATATGTGACACACATACTAGTCCTCAAAAACTCATTGAAATCACAGTGCCTTCTCCATCTATGAATTTTTTGAAAGTTCATTTCCTATTAACAGAAGATCTGATATAAAATAATGTGATTATGGTATTGCATTGCTCATTCTAGTTGAGAATGCTGATCTACCTATACGTCTACTACTACTTCATCATCCCGAAACTGCAATGGAGTACCTACCAATACCATTTATAGTTCTCTCAGAGTGGAATACATTCTATATAGCGAACATGATCTGTCAGTATATCAGACGATGACATAATCATCATCCAATACCTCCAATACCTCCAATATTGATGACTTTCCTCTAACATACAATGAAAATAATACTTATGCTTCATTCAGGAGAGCAGAACTGACAAAAAGTAGGTATAAATATATATAGTTAACGAATTTAATTATCAACAATTGATAGCCAAAACTGAAATTCCATCATCTCTGGTTGTAGAGAACCTTCCAATTCAGCAGAATTTGAATACCTTTGAATCACAGAACTTATTGGCGAATCCAAGATTTTTTCCAGACACTGTAGAGGATTAGATGAGAGTTTTTGAGGGTGATGCACAGATTCTCATAAAAACAATTGTCTAAAATCAGGGATCCTTCAAAAAATCATCTTTTTATTTTGAGTATGGAGAACATGTTTTCTGTTCTTGAGAAATTTTTGTCGAAGTTCAGTCGATCGATTTTTTGATAGGTCATCCATGTCAAGAGGTAATCTTCAGTTTCAGACAAACCATAGTGTCAGAAGTATGAGATTCAAAATTGGCACTATTGGCAGGGTTTCTGGATCTGAAAGTTAAGAAAATGTTCATTCTAACTTCCGATTTCATCAGAAACAACCCCAAATTTTAGAAAATTCGAACCGGATATCCTGTAAATGGTGATTCAAAATTCGAAAAATAGATTATCTAGAATTGTGACTGAAATAACGGATTGAATCTTCTAAAAATTGACATGCCTTCGTCTTTTTTTGACACCCCATTTTCTTGCTCAAAAAATGATGTAAACCCAGGTTTGGGGGAGTTGAAAATGAGTCCAAACTTTCATTGACCCAAATTTTATCAACGAAAGGGGAAGTCAAGACATCGTTTTCGAATGCAATGGGTTAAACGCTCGCATACGAAGGTGATCGTATATGTCGGAACGCATTCGAGAATGCTATTTCAGTAGCATGCAATTCTGAAATACTCCTTTTTTGTCCCTCTCGTCCCGTTTTTGTTCTATTATGTTTCTTCCTTGTCAACCATCGCACAATATCCCACTTTTCCCTCATTCCCATCATCAATAGACAAAGTACTCTTTATCCTGTATCATGAATGTTATTTATATTTATCAGTTGGAGTTTCAAAATTGCAGATTTGTCTTCATTTTCGAAAAGAGCTCAGGAGGATGTTGCCAGTTGAAATCGAACACACTGTATGTATGCAAACAACTCGTCCCAAAAATATCTGGAACATCTTCTACTAAACAAGCTCCGAAATTTATACGATTTCCAACAATGAACAATAGATATTTCACGTCAACAATGTTTGTATATTCAGCATCATCCACATTTTAGCCTTGTTTGTCTGGCGTTATATATTTTTTTAATAACCACTCATATTCCAAGACGAGTCGCTAGTATGAGAGCTACCATGCTCTACTTCCTCAGAACAATGCGTAACAGGGCATTGGTTTGCATCAGTGAATTTTGGACGGTGTATTTTTCATTCAAGATGTCTAATCTTGTTTCTGTGGCGATGATTAGATAGTATCGTAGGCATATTTGGTGGGCGTTTGAATACGAAAAAGATGTTTTTTCGGTAACCGTCCGGGAAGTTCCCACTCGTGAACGCTTTTTTGTTGAGAAAGAATAGCATTTTTCTGGCCTAGTCTGGGAAGCCCGGACTATGCCGGGAAGAATCACATCGCTGTTATCATTCTGAATATGAAAATCTTGTTAGGAAGCAGCGAAATGACGACTGACAGCTATTTGACATGAGATTATTTGACATTTTTCGTTAGTTATTGTTGCCAGAACAATCAAAAATCCAGGTATATACATACGGAAATGTTTATGATTTGTTCACGAAATGGATGGACATGAAGGAAGAAAAAACTATTATAGAGGGTGTAATTTGGGCTGATTCAGCGCAAAAATCTGAAATTGTCAAATCCTCTTCCCTGTGGAAATAAATAAACATATATGGCCACTTTCTCTATCGATTTGTATTTTTACACGGTTGCCAAAAAAATGGTGACCGCAACACTTCCGAAAACAGTTTTTTCCTTTACTTATTACGTAAATTACTATTTTTGAATTTGTTCTGAATTTGTTCGTGTGCATCATTCGGGTACCACCTTACGAGCAGCCCTCAGAAGTCTTCAAAAGATTTGTGCGAGCAAGGAATGACGGGGGTCTTACCTTTTAACGTGTGATCCCAAACACTTTCCTAGGCCATCAGGAAAATTTCTGCGGTCGTGGTGGGAATAGAACCGACCTACCGGCAATCCAACGTGGATAATATACTGATGCTTCAACCACGAGGCTACGATGACCACAATCTTCTACTATATCCTGTGACGGGATAGAAGATTGAGATTTTATATCTCTTGCCAAGTTACAAAATGTTACTTTTCATAAATTACTTTTTTCCACGCGGAAAAAATTAGTACTTTTTTCCCGGATATATAGGTGTACTGTTGATGGCTTTCGTAGTGCCAGTTTCGAAAAATAAGCTAAGAATAAGAAAATAAGAGAAATAACTGCGAGTTAAGTCCTTTTTATCTTCGATTCCACCTCGCGGTTTCGTAAATCACTGAACAACCACTAAGTTCGCATTTTTTCCTATCAAAAGACAGAATTGAATTGACAGATATCCGATCACTTCATTATGTTTCTTTAACAACAATAGGTGAATTGTCGCAGCCTCCAAGTTAAAAACTTCAAATTTACATCGATAATTTTCTAATTCTAATATCATCTCAGTATTGATTCGTCGTTCTTCCTGACACAGAAAAAAATAGTGTTTTATATACAGGGAAAATATTAGATTTTAGCTCCCGGTTTTTTGTCTCCCTTCGCTACTCGACGGGAGCCGCGATAATCTATAACTTTTTGCCCTTGTTAGTATTATAAATAACAATTACATTCGGGACATCTAGATACATGTTATTGGACTCGGTATTGGATAACAGGAGTTGATATAGGAGGAATCATAGTCGTCAGATAAAATGTTCCAATGGCTTCTTGGTACCTGAAAAAACATGACAATCTTTGTATATACATGCAAACCAATTGAATCATCACAATATTGAAAGTAAATTTGGATTCAACAATGGGTAAGGTAAGGAACTCTGGTATATTGTGTCATATTCTTGAGCTACTTTATCAGTTGATGATTGTACCTTGATAAAAATTATCAATCCTGTGATACTATTCCCATTCAATCCGAAACATATCCTACAACTCAGCTCTTATACGTACACTATAACGTGAATGGAAATAAGCAATACTGAAATGGCACAGATTACAATCGACCAATAAAAATATCGTATTTTTCTGGGTACCTTCTCACTGCGGAATCCCAGGAAACGAAGCCGCTGATCAAAATGCAAGAGATGCCATAGACTCGCCTGACAATCAGACCACTGAACATAGAACAACAGGCTCAGATTTAAAAGCTTCATTCAAATCCAAACTAAGAAAAAAATGGAATACCCAATGGCAAAACATCAATTCCAAACTGAAAGAAGTCAAACCAAACACGGGAAAGTGGGACAACTGGGCAAAAAATAGGAAACACCATGTCATATTCAGCAGACTACGCCTCGGTCATACCAGACTCACACACGAGTACTTAATTCCACGCCAACAGGAACCCAGATGCGACATATGTGACGTGAACCCATCTGTGAAGCACATCCCCAGACAGCACTGGATATTCCTAGAATATTCTCTAAATATGCTAAAAGGGAAGAATATATTCCGAATATCCTTCGAATATTCTTAGAATATATACGTGCCTCTGGAACATTCAAGGAATATTCAAATGTGAATATTCTAGTAATATTCCAAAATGAATATACAGGGAATATTCCAGAAGGAATATTCTGAAGTGAATATTCCTAGAATATTCCAGTTGGATAGTGCAGGGAATATTCAGGTATGAATATTCCAGGGATATTCCCAATTGAATATTCTGTTCCTGTATATTCATGGAATATTTCAGTAATATTCCCATGTGTTTCAATGAAATTGTAAAATATGAAAATTAACCAATCACAATTTTATAGATGTGAGTATTAAACATTGATTTTGAAATCTGTGGTAGAAGTCCATCGTATTTCAAAGTGAAGTGGTTATGTTACCAGGGATCAAAAACAAAAAGTTGTCTCCACAATTTTGATAGTGATCAAAGTACTCAATCAGATCATCGTACATGTTAAGAGCCCATATGGAACTGGAAGTGTTTATGGTTCCCTTCTGAACAACGCAATTCAATAAATTGTTATGTACATTTTTATTCAACTCGATTACTGGCCAAGTGGTTAAGGCGTTGATCTGACAGTCTGAAAGTCCCGAGTTCGAGCCCATCTTGGGTCAGCTTTTTTTAATTATGAATATGTATTACGGAATATTCCCGGAATATTCATTTATTTATATTCCTGTATTATTCCAGGAATATTCCGAATATTATCTGAATATTCCTAGAATATTATAGGTACATTCTGAATATATAGGGAATATTCATTGTGTAATATTCCGGGAATATACAAAATTTTCCCCACCAGCACATTCAGGGAATATTCCATAGTTGATATGTATATCCCTGGCATGTTCATGAATATTCGCAATATCCAAAAAGAATACTCTATGAATATTCATGGAATATCTGGTGCTGTCTGGGTCCTAGCTGAGTGTCCAATGCACGAACCAGAAAGAGTACTTCTCAACATACCACTCAACCTAAAGGACATATTGAGTTACAACTGTGATATCAATTTATTAATACATTTCCTAAATATCATACATATTAGTGACAAACTGTAAGAACACAAATGTACACGTATACTTAACTCATCCGCCGCTAATGACCTAACGGTTTATGCGGCTTATTTGGACAAAAAAAATACTGAAATGGCACTTATGCTGCATTCATCGGCAGTCAAGATATAGTTGATATACATTTAGCATGAGCACATTGTATGCAAAATGTTCAGCTAGGGAAGATAATAAATTTTCATTTGTTGAAGTCCACTGTATGGTGTTGAGAGTAATGAAGAATAGACAATATTGTCTGTGCGATTGACACCAGATACAGTGGATGAATATGATAATATAGGTTCATGAATATTTTATGGGAAACCATGCATTCCTATACACTGAGGTATTCATACCAAACTAAAACATATCTCCTTTATTATTGATGACAGGAGAATCGTTCAGAAATTTCATCGAATAACTTGAATCGATTTATTCGCGAAAATCACGAACCAATAGATGGCTCTATTAAACGTCAAATCAACGTCAAATTTCAAACTGAGTATGAACAACAAAAACATTGCCGTATGCACTCATTGCAAATTGGTTATTTCGAAATCATTTTGCAAAATAGTGAATAATAAGTTGACTTCTTGAAGTACGTACAAGGTTTCCAGTATGGAAAAAAATACTTTTTGTGCAGAGAAATTGCCATTTTGATGTGGACAATGGTGGTATTCATCATTGATATCACACTACAAGTCCACAGTTTTCAAACATATGGAATGGTCAAAATGGTCGGAATGGTCCACTCAACAATTGCATGGACTGCAAGGTATGAAGAAATAATTGAATTCATCAAGAAATATCACTGGCTTTTATGAAGGAAATGGAATTATAGTGAAGGGGTTGGAAAAGAAGATATGGTTGGAGAGGCTGCTCAGAATGAAAAATATCATCGATTTACATGAACAAGGATCTCCAGCAATGGGGGAGACCACTGATTTTTTGATACGACATTATCGTGAACTCTACACTGAAAAACTACCAGTGAATTAATTTTGAATTTTTTCATTCATCCTAAGACGATGAAAAAAATGAATTAGAATATGCCCATTTCAGAACACACAATTCCTGTGCCATTTGAAATTTTGTCAATTCATTGGTGTGACTGGTGCGACGTCTTAGTCCCAACACGCCTATCGTCCTTGAACTCACCAATCACACTGCAACGCTACAGAATGACGATGTATCAGAGAGAGATAGCTACAGTGCGGGACTAATACGTCACGGCTCCACCATCATATTTAGCTTTTCGAAATAACGAATGAAATATGCTGATTCCAAAACGATATAGATTCGATTCCCTTCAACTTCAACTCATAATATTGATTGTAGACCAAACGTAAATCATGATTCGTCGAGTGAAAGAGGTTTGCACGGATTTCTTTCCTCAGTGGTCTTCCCCATTGAGGACTTGAAGTTATTCTCAAGATCGAATCATTGCAACCAACATTTATACAATGATTCTAATTGTGCTTCAGAAAATGTATATTATATTATTATAAGGTAGGTACGGGTTTCTTCATTGTAAACAATAAAGGTTCCTGCAATAATTCGAGTTTTTTCATCAGGGAGAAATGAGGTTCTGGAATGTGCACTTCAACAAGTAAATTATTACCGAATAAAACACATATTTATGAAATTCAAAACAATGGTCGCCATATTTGTTGTTCATACTCGCAAGACTTGTACAGTTAGCCACCAGAGGCCGCACACTTCGTGATTTTCGCGAATAGCAAGGATATACTAACATTTTAGCTGGTTGTTCATTTCAGTTGCATAATCTAAAATAATCTCCAAATTATTCAAATTATCGGTGGCGATTGATGTTCTGTAAAAGTAGAATTTTTTTTGATTTCTCCTAGCATCTGGATTGTACACTGAAAATAGGTGCACAAAAATTATCCTAATTTTAGGTGTCTACGACTCTATAATGTGAACTGACAATTCACAGTTATAAGAAGCTGACAGGATATTATTAAAATGTGCTCATACTTTGATTTGATACAATTACTGGTAACCATCACTGTTGTCAGTTTTTTAGAATCGCTCAGTTTGATACCTGTCGCTTCTGCATCTAGTGTATTTTGTTTTTATCTCGACTACCTTCACTGAATACTAAAGAAAGTGTTTCTTCATTAAAAATCTACCTGCGAGTCACTGGTAGTGGTTGTGGCTGACAGACCGACCGTCCATTCTGTTTTGCAAGATTCGGAAGATATAGTATAGATTATTATTAACAAAATTCCACAACTGATATTGATTGGTTCTCCTCTGATATCTGATGCTTCTGAATATATGAGTCATTCCTTGTTTCCATTCATCTGTGAGCCCATTCACACCTACTGAATTATTGGGTTGTTTATTAGTATCCAACTAAAATTGTTGTTGTTCTAAAATTGTTCTATCCGTCATTCGGTTGCCCCCTTACGAGCAACCCTCAGAAGTCTTCGAGAGTCTTGTGCGAGCAAGGAATGACGGGGGTCTTACCTTTTAACGTGTGATCCCAAACACTTTCTTGGGCCATCAGAAAAATTTCTGCAGTCGACGGGACTCGAACCCACGACCGGCAAGCGAATGCGGATTAGAATATGGACACTCTGTCCGCACGAATGAATCTTTATCAAATTGCTAGTTGAATTACTTATATTTCATCATAACTGGTAACTGCATGTCAGACTCAGAACACAAAAGGAGGAAACGAATTCGCATATTACTATATATAAATGTTGATTATCGCATCTTACATCACTTCACAATAGCATAAGAAGAAATTTCCGAATATTTACCTGAAATTTGAAAGTGAGTGTACGAAATTTGTGGAAAAATGCAGGGTTAGAAAGGAAATTCAAGGAATAGGCACGGAGATAACTTTCAACCATCATTTGCACAAAACTGTTAGCTCAAAGTCAAATATGGATAGTTGATGGTCTTGTAGTCTTGTGGGTAGTCAAGCCACTACTTAGTACAATGGTAAGGAGTGTATATTGGAAGTGCAGCAGTTATTTGAACAGTATATAATTCATCTACTCCCTCTCAATCCTATTGTCATATGTGATAATCACCCCTCTCTATCCACTATTGTATAATAATAATAATAATAATAATGATAACAATACATCATACATGTAGCTATAGCAATTCAAAATACGAATAGATCCGATGAAAACACGCCAGTAATGTAACATAATGTTAATGAAGCGGTTCTTAGGTGAGGTTAATGATGAGGGTACTAGAATTTTATCAGATTCTGCTCCAGTAGGTAAGACAGATATAATGCCTGTGAATAGTATGTTGTAGTTTTAGTTAAGATCATTAATTAGTTCTCCATCGTTATTTTGTATTTTCGTATTCCCATGTCAAGTTTTATACGATATGTCCGATTCGAGTATTTTCGAAAACAACTGTGATTTTGAGATTCAGAGAATGAACGGAATTTGTACTATAAGAAGTAGCTGCTGGACTCTACAACTGAAACGAGTAGTCACTGCCATTTTGTTGAAAACGCATCGAAATTAAGTTCAGGCACAGTGCAAAATGAACTTCTCACGATCGTGACAGGTTTAATAATAAACTGCAAAGCTTGCTTCGTCACATCCAAACTGCCTAAAGTCCCAATTTGTATGATAATTATTCGCGATTATTGCGTTTTTATAAGCTCGAAATTTGAGAGGCTCATTTGCATTTTATCCATCAAAAGATGGATGAACATTTTGAAGAGAGAATGTCAAAATATATGATACGGTACGAAAAAATATCGATTTTGACATTTCCATAGTATAATAATCTTGTGTTGATAGTTGATTTAACTAATTTTATTGTTTTTATAAACAGTGATGATGAAAGATTATATGAAGTATGTTAATTCTACAGGTTTCCATTTCGCCGGTCAACTGATGACTATCAGATTTGCTTATTTTGGATGCAATATTTCAATAGTTTCGATTTATAATTTTGATATCTATGCCATTGCATTCCAATGCAAATATCGTAACTGTTCTGATAGAATTTTCGGTGATGTATCGCAAAAATAACAATCATTCAAATAAGACAATCTGAAACTTGAAATCATGGAAATATTTCGATAACAGCTCTCTCTTCTAATAAAACTTCTGTCGCATCTGGAAATAAAAAAGAGCTCTCTCACAATTTTTTTTGTTTTTAATCATCATTTAATGAAGTGGGCCACTGTTTTATTGATTGAAAATAAAAAAATCAAGGAATCTCCTTGGCTCACCATATAGCAACCACTTAATTTCGAATGGAAACATTGACCGCATAATCACTCTAATTTGAATGGATTATGGACAAACAAGTCAGAAACAGATTCGTTATCTGAGTTACTCTCATCATATGAACCTGAATATTTGTAATGAACTTGAAAACAATCTAAATAAAAACACTCACTCAATTCGCGCTATACGAATAGGCGAGCAAGATAATAACATGCTGTGAATAGCGATGGAAACCAGAGAAAGTTTGAGATGATCTCCATTGATTTGCAAAGGCCACTACCAGCGGCGCACACATGAAGACTACATCAGGCATTACGCAGAGTCAATTTTATGGTAAAATGTTGAATAACAAAAAAATTCGTTTAAAAATACAAATAGTATGCCCCGGGGCTGCTTGACAATATCGCTAATAATAGTCTAGAAGTTATTCACGAAACAAAGTCACTCGCCCACTACAAAAACGGTATACGTCGAACGTCAACACAGCAAGGACATTGTAATATAAGTATAAAGGTGAGTTCACCATGCAGCATTTTTTGCTTTTCGCACTTTGCATTTCATGGTGACGCGTAATTGATAATTGCTACACTGTTTCTCATTATTTCCTTCAGAGTCCCATGAAACTATCCATCACTGTCGCTCTTGATGAAGTTTGCATCGAAAATATCATGAGAATATCTGAGAATACTGAAAATATAGGAATATGGCTTTAAAGTCTCATGGAGCTGAATCAGCTGAGTAATTCAATGAAAACGAAAATAGCGAAGTGACAATGACTAATGAGATAATTAGGTAAGTACTTCAGTTATTCCTGCAACCATGAGATCAACCTTGTGTTGAAAGGGTTGATAATGAATAAAACCATATTCAAACTCAATCGCTCCAAATATTTTTATAATTCAGCGTTATAATCAGATCAGTGTTTTTTAATTTTTCCATGAAGACAAAAACAAAACCTGGAAAATGTGGAGAGAGGGAAAAAAGTATGGTGCAGAAATTGATAGTCGAGTTCTATAGGAAGAAAAAAGTAGTGACAGAGTATGTATGTTGATGTTGAGTTCGCACGGATAAGGGCCAGGATGTGAGTACTCTAGGTACGAATGATTTCAGAATATCAGACCATAAAGAAACCAGAATTCGATAATTTGAAAGCTTGTCGAGCAGTTATGAACAGAATGGATACTTAACTGGAATGATATTCATGACTTCTGGAACCGCAGGTTCTTTAACATATATAGATCTTGACTAACTTGTATTGCAGTTATAAAACTATAAAGTTTGCACTTTCGTTTATGATGTTTTCTCAACAAGAGCCATCATCGTTATTGCAATTTCTTCGTATTGTCTCGATCAAATATTCAAATAAAAAATGATCAAAGAATTATAGCAGTCTTATTTCATTCGTCTACTCCTACGAATCAGACATATACGCATAGAAGGTGGGTGTGCCGAAATTACACAGGAATATTCCAACCATAGATTCTAGGAACGAAAATAGTCAAGAAAGTTTATATAATCATTGGTCCAGGAATTGCCCCCTGGAAGTTATACCCAATTGTACCCTATATCCATCGTCCATCTACGGCTATGATTGATTTGACAGAAAATATTACCTCTAAATCAAATCTGACAATAGGTCGCGTGCACGAAGACCGAACCTGGAGGCGAAATATTGAAACACAACCTCATTCTTCTGTGAATTATTGAAACACAACCTCACTTTTTTATTTGGTTACAGAGGAATCAAAAGGTTGAAATAGTTTTTCACAATATTTTGATATACGAATCGTGTTTCTTGCGTTATTCATTAATTCAAGCATGCCTTCGCATTGTGCTGTTGTACAATGCACAAAAAATGCAGCAAGAGACTAGGGAATATGATTTTTCAGGTAAATAGTAATCTCACATAGTTAGCATTATGAAATGTTGTCATTCCTTATTAAAATTCCTTCTGCCTTCTGCCACTTCTGCAATACAAGCTAATGCTGCTTATAGATTGAAAATGTCTACAACACACACGATCGTCAGCATGTCAGACCAGTCCTACCGATTGATTGCATGAATCCAATCTTCTTGCATTATTCTAGAAATTTTAGGTATATTTCTATTAGCTGATCCTATTGCAGAAGGAATTCCGATGAGAAATCAGAGAAATGACCAAATTTCAAAAATGAAAACTATGTGAGTGACTATAGTAGGTACTTACTTTTGAATCATAATGTACCATCCGGATTTCTTCATCTTCCGCTGCAGTTTTTGTGCATTTTACAACAGCACAGTGTGATGGCATTAGCGAAATGATGAATAGCGGAAAAATACGATTCATATGCCAAAATAATTGTGGAAAACTATTTCGATCACTTGTAAACAAATATGTTTTGCCTCCAGGGTCGGTCATCTGACAGTTCTTGCACGCGACCTATGGAAATTGAAAAGACAAAGAGCAGAATATATGTCTTATTCTTTTATTCACTTAAACCATTGTACTATAGAAAATAGAAAAGGACAAAAGTTCAGCTGTGTCCGAACTCTTATCAAACTAATACCATCCAGCATAGATCTCTAATACTTATTACCTTAGACATCCACTGGAATCTGGAATCCTCCGCTCCATCACCTCATCAGTGCCTCCTCCAAGCATGGATGTTTCGATGGACATTGTGTCAGAATGAAAATGTTTGATGCAACGGGCCGCCTCTGTTAAGCGCTAATTGTTATAATAAAGAGCACCGCAACCAGTTATTAGCGATCTTGATCCTTACTCGTGAAATTTGTAAATGCCGGCGTTTTCTAATTTCAGTGCGCTAAATCGTCTCGTAAAGCCCATGAGTGTGCTGGATGGTTTAAGTGGTAGTCGTAAAAGGAAAATTCCCCCTGTGGGCTCAAAATGGCCGCAAGGGAATGGGAAGGACGTTTAATTGGCATCTGTTCTCTCATCTGTCATGCTCAAACTGTAATGATCGATTAGTTGTTGGAATTCTGGTTACGAAATTCTCATAGTGCGATGATAGATAGGTGTATTTCAATTCGTTCATAATTTGAATTTGATGTTATGGAATTGGGTCAGATTTGGTTAGGTTTGGATGAATGAGAGTTTCTATACATACACAAATCGCTTCCAAGAATCATTTCATCATGATATAAGAATGAAGGAACACGCATATCGAGGACTTCCATGTAGGACCGTATTTTTTTATTCGTGACATAATATAAATTTTAGTTAATTCTTGGGATGTCTGAGTTAACTATATACACCCAAATTGACCGACTGACTGACCGAATTCTCAGCGATTGAAGAATTCAGATTGGAGGTTGTTAAAGCGACTCTTCATTCATGCTCTCATTTATAATTACTGATAATTATTGTGTGTGTTATCACAAACAAAACAATAGGTAGCTTTGTTTTAGTATAGCAGACGATTAACTCTGATTTTCCTTTTCAGAACCTGCAATGGGCTGACCAATTAACCGCACCAAGCAACAGGTAATTATACCATAATTCATACCATTAACAACAACAATAATAATTTCTCCGTATGTAATTAATAACCCGCATGGTCGCAGTCATAGCTTATTAATTAGTTTTACTTGTCTCATACTGTTCCGTTGCACAGATTTGGTCTGCAACCTCAGCTCCGCTAAGACAGTTTTTCATATCTGATGCTGATATGGTGCCTTCTCGAATACCTATAACTGGAATTAACGCGGTCACTAAAATTTATTGTTTCATCTTTTTTCATCTATGTTTGTTGAATAAGGACAATAGGCAAATTGACTATATTATTCATTTATTTCTTAAATAGAATCATCACTCCAATACAGAGTCCACTACCTTTCAATTTCATAGTCTTTCAGTTTTTTTTAATCGATTTTTGAGAGCTAAAATCATCAATGATGCCATGGTAATTTTCAAACGGATAGAAATCAACCGCGAGTTAAAACTTTTAGGCGTGGTCTTGTCCCTTCTCAGCATTCAGCACAATGTTTCCCAAGTCTCCAACATTTACATGAGATTTTGTTATGGATTATAAGATATATTTGGACATGCAGATTACTCGAAAAAGTTGAGAATGAACGATACTATTATGAGTTTCTCCTATTATGTTTCATTCAACGTCAGGACTCTTGCACCTTTTTGATAACTTGATTATAATTGGTGGCTTGACAACCTTGCTTCGTGAGTGGAAATGGAAGATCATCTGACCAATAACGAAACAGCATTAAAGCTGACGTCACCATTTATTCGACGTATCGCCAAATGGGGGCCATGGCGGTACGTTTGAAATGAACTCCAAAATTCAACAATTCCAAACAACGCATACACTCATAATTCACATTGAAAAAAGTTCATATTTACAAGATCAGTCTATTTCTTGTGTTGTAGGGGTTGCAACTCGATGAGTAATCAGAAGTTATGTACTTAGTATCGATGAGATTGTTGAATATTTCGTAAACAAAAAGTATGTCGGAAAATTCTCTCCGGATAAATCACTCGGAATGTCGATGGCGAAAATATCTGTAGTTTAAATATTTTACAATTTTTTTCTGAACATATTCGATACGTAAGATATATTGATCATAAACAGGGTTCCATATAACGGAATTATATTCCAATATAGGCCTCCTCTGGGAGTTTTACATAGACACGACAGAGAGATGATTATAAATTCTCTGGTATTTCTCAAGATGAGGCCTACAGTTTCCAATGCCTTCCTGAGAATAGACTCAACATGGCTTTCGAATGAAAGTTTTTCATCCAGGATGACCCCTAGGTCCCTAACTCCATCTGCAGATTTCAGTGTCTGAATTTGTAGGTACAGATTGGTCGGTAGGGGAGTTGAACACCTTGAAAAGAGAATTTGAGAACATTTACAAAAATGCTAAGAATTGGTTATACAATATTTTGAAAAACGATTCAGATCGTTCTGAAGGTCCATGTTGTTCTTGATTTCTTTATATATTTTCAGATCATCGGCATATAGCAATATTTTAGACGCAGTAAAACATTCTTCTATGTCACTCAAATAAATACTGAATAGTTAGGGACCTAGGTGTGACCCTTGTGGTACACCTGATGTGATAAGTGTTTTATGGGATTGAAACTTGTTCAAAACAACATATTGGTATTTGTCAGAGATATTTAGGGTGTTAACTCAGATAGATTAACGTATTAGCGGTGTTCAATTCGTCGCCATCAATTATTATTTCTCTTCGACATATTTGAAGAGATTGGATATGCTACTTGAGTGGTCAATGATACATGGAGTGACGAGGCTAAGAGACTTCACAGTTCCCAGGTGTTTGGCTACCACTTCTCGTACTCTGTGTGTAGAATTTCAGTCTGCCTTGTTAACCTAGATATAACCTCTTCATTGTCGTAATAATAATTGAATTTTTTTCAATGATTCTAGCAGATTTGTTGAGAAATTCATTATTAATTTACGAAAACGTCTTGGTTTCTGGAATTCGACAACTTTTTTCGCCTGAACCTCTATCCAAAGTATACATTTCCTGGCCTCATCGTAGGGAGCAAAGTCGTACTTTTCCTCCCTAGGAAGAAAAAGAAGAAATCACGTCATGGTACGTCATCAATGGAATAACTCATACGGCATTGATGACCTACACTATATTCTATTATAATTCACTTCCCATCGAACATAGATCTTTCACTCTCAGTAACTTCAAGAAGAGATTAAAGCTTGAACTTTCAGCCAGGTAGGTCTTATTAAAATCAAAAATCTAGCAATGCTTCTCTGACAATCCTTTGATATTCAATTCTCAATATTATGCAATTTTTTATTTAAAATTTTCAATTATTTCTTCTTATTGTATACTTAATATATCGGTGTTTCTTCGAGAAATAACGCATCTACATTGTTTCTACACCTTTCATGATTTACATTTTTGTAAATTAACTTGTTCTTCTCATTTTATTTTTAGGTTTGAGTTGAAAAACAGCTTTCTGCTGATACTCCGCCTATGCATCATTATGCAGATAGGTATATAAGGTATGGAAAATTATATTTGTCTTTTGTGCGATTTTTTCTGCAAATGATGAATAATGACGATTTATTATTATTATTATTATTATTATTATTATTATTCTATTATACAGGGTCATTCACGTTATTCGACACGAAGCATTGTGACTAAAGCATTAGGTATTCAGATAGATTATTTTTCATGAATAGGGTTTGCCAAAAACACGAAATCTATCAAAGCTATTTTTTCAATGAAATACCCAATATATCATTGCAATTATAAATTCTCTTTGAAGAGCTGACTCCATCAATTTATCACACTTATGGTCTAGCGGAAATTATTAAAGATATATAGGGTGTTCAAAATCGAGATTCTTCAAATTTTGGATTTTTTTATGCTAAATTTATTCATTATTGGTTCATGTGATAAAGATATATACAGAGTGTTCTGTGTAGAGAAAAGGGTAGATCTCATTTTGATCGCTGGTATTTTCAGTGAGCCAAGAAATTCAATGCAATAACAAATAACAACCAGTGTGTAAATAACTTATTGGAATTCTTCCTCTCTAGGAAGTTGCATGTCAACATAGGCTACCATTTAAAATTATTTCGAAACATACAGGGTGTCCCCAAAAACCATAAAACACTGAAGTTAAACTTTTTTCTATCGAACACCCTATATATTATTTCATTTTGAGATTCTCCCTGATGAGCTAATTTCAACGACCCATCATACTTGGGGTCTAGCAGTTATAATTACAGAGATATAGGGTGTGAAAAATCGAGATTTTTCAATTTCAGGAATTTTTTGTGTCGAAACTATTCATTATCGATCAAAACGGCTCAAATGTTCATGTCTTTACTTTCGATTCACTATCTACTGACATTTAATTGGAACAGATACAGGGTGATCAAAATTCTGAATCTTGGACTCCGGTGGTGTACAATGACATTCACTATGAATATCGATAAATTTACTGACTGTAACGCCACTGGAAATGCTATTGCACTAGAAGAAGCTTCAAATTACTATCGACAAAACGACAACGGTTTATTGAAATTGATGAAAAGACAAATGAGAAATAATTAGAATTAAATCCACCCTGTATATTTGAGATGTATAGATGTTCACCAAACACGAAGTCAATGGCATTGTATTTCATCTAGATACTATCTTTTTCACACAGGAAATAATTTGATTCAAACTTGAATCCCTAGAAAGATGAATGGAGATGCTTTGCATAAAACTCAAGCGGATCCAATCCTGAGTCAACTGAAACTGAAGTGGCTATCTCAATTTTATTGAATTTATGAATTACGCAAGAAAACAATATTCAAAATTAGCATCCACAAGCAGTCAGCAAATGCATCTTGTCTATTCTCACATATACGGATAGGAACAGTCGATAAGCAAAAGATACATCATCATCTTCAGTGAGAAATTCTCCATCTCATCCTCGTAACAATTTTCAACAAGTAATAGTTAAGATACAACAATGATTTATATCATTCGTTCTTGGCAGAGACACAGTCGCGGGTGTTAAAGTTCATTGATGTTGCGATACGGCATATTATATTCTTCGAGCAACATTAAGCCCATTACAATACGGTCGATTTCGCATTATCGTTTCAGCACATGATTTACGGACTCATGATGGCATGATAATACAATAAATTGTTAGAAATTCTACAATAATATCTTATCGTTGAATGGACATGAGCAGTACCGGATTTTGGTGAATTTTAGGAAGTGTCGAAAGAAAATAGAGAATCGTCTTCTTCTGAAGCAACCTCGAAAAGACTAGAGACTCGTCGAACATTTTATCTACATGTAGTCAATGAACTCAATATGAGCATCGGTGTAGTATGGTTTCGTTGATTATCATGGTTAATTTGTGGAAACAGAAAATAAGCAATTAGAAATATTTCTGGGAGTTCAAAATACCCAACTTAATAATGCATCCTATCTCAGAAACCTGATGATGACTTCTAGTGTTCGAAACATTCATAGCATTCATTAAACATCATTCGTATTGAGACTTTGAGTTTTTCTCTTGATTATGACTATAGGAAATTCTCGAGGAAATTCTTTTTGTGGAAATTATTTTGACTTTGTTATGCGAATGCGGTACATAATATTCATTGAAACATTATGAGTTATCCAACCTGGTTATGATTATTGAAGCAAGTTGTTCATTGATGATGGAAACGGCAGATGATAAAAAATAAATGGTAGAGTAAAAAACTCTAAAACACTCTTTATAGTTATTTAACCAACTAGTGTATTAATGAGGGCGATTAATGATCGAGATCATTAATCGCCTTTCAAATATACAGGTTGGTTACAAAATTTTTCCGTCGACTATATTTCTCATTTCTCCAGCAATGAAGAAAACTTGGTTCGCGAATTCATCGGTAAACTGCTAAGAATCACCCAGTAGCCTTGTTACTGACATAAGTAACATTTGACATTTGTCGAAATGATCAACATAGAAAATGAATTCCTTGTGTTAGAAAACAGGGATCAAAATCGTGTTAGAAACTTGGAAAGGCGAACCCGTTAACGGAAAATCTTCGATGAAATCCATATTTTCGATTTAAATGCAGATTCCGTAAGTTATTGCATAAACTATGAATGCACGCGGTGTATGTTTGGTTGCCTATAAAACAATCGTGCATTAATAGACAAATCGTTCATTAATAGGGGTCATTAATGAACGATTTCATATACATTAAACTTAGTCGTTAATACGAGGTCGACGGAAAATATAGATAACCAAGCTATATCATTTTAATTCGACGTTCTCAGTTATGTCAAATTCTCTCGTCTCTCTAGATGTGAGTATGCATACGAGTACTTGGTGCAAGAGACATCCGTTCTTCTAGATATGAGAAGAACTGTAAGAAGTTATAAGAACGTACATTTGAAATTTTGGTGACGGAACAGCATTCACCATTTCATTGGAGAAAAAAAAAAGTACAATGGCGATTTTTGTTCATTTCACTTGGGACATTGAGAAAAAATGAGTTGAAGTGGTTGGCAACCTCATTGGGTTGATCGATTATTTCATCATTCATCTTCAGTGCTATTAGATCTGGAATATTTATATCAGTTTACATCCAAACATAAATATCGAGCAAATGAGAGCGTGGTTACAAAACAGAAGAAGTTGTTGGGAAATTCCTTGATGATGATGCCCAAGAATGATTTTCTTCAATTTTATGTCGAAAACAGCAGAATTTTTTTCAATCAAGGTGTCACTTGTCATTCACTGTCATTTTGAAGCAGTGACATTTTGGATCAAATCATATTGTAATCTGTTCTTGTTAAGAATTTATCAATAGAGTTCAAGAATAAAATAGGTTTAGTTCGAATAGCAAAATCAATTTGGGCAGAAGGTAACTGTAGTTGTACCTATACATATAATTATTAGTGATGGAAACATTGATGTCTATCATTCGTATGTGGCATTGGTAGCTAAAACATTACGAACTTATTGCTTTTGGAGCTCAGTGCTCCTAACATGAATATCGATCTAAACACTAAATTGCGAGTTGTGATCTCAACAAGAAGGAATCATATAGGAATTCTTAACAGAATATCCCGAAGTTTCTGATTTCAAAAATGTTCATAATCACGTAATGCTTACTAAACTAAACACATTGTGATAATGACTGTGGTAGTGGTGGTGAATTATTTTGTCGAATGCACTAAATATTGACCAATCTGTATAGCATCAGATCCATTTTGATAGGAAGAAATGTTGACAAGATGAATATAGACTTGGCAACAATTCTCGAATGGGGATCTAATAACTTGGTAGATTTAAATGCGAACAAAACACAAGCATGCCTTTTCTCTAGGAGAGCCGATCTCACTGTTCCCAACATAAGCTTGTAAGGAGTTACCATACCCTTGAAGACATCCATTTCGATGCTTGGTATTACTATCAGCAAAACCATTTTTGGAAAAATCACGCGAGATCAATTGCTAAAAGTGCATCCCAAAAACTTGGTTATCTGTTTCGGGCCAGGAGCAATTTCACTTCCAGTCAGCTGCTCACGATCTATAAGGCATAGATCTGACCTGTCCTGGAATACTGTTCCCATATTTGGAGTGCAGCACCCAAACATACCCTGAAACTGTTGCATTCTGTCCAAAAAAGGGCAATTCGTCTCGTAGGTGATGCCTCGCTCACAAAATCACTCACTTCTCTGGAACACCGTGGAAAAGTTGACGATCTGGTTCTCTTTTATAGATATTTTCATGGACGATGCTATCAACAATTGTTCCTCCCTTGGCAGTACCCACAAGATTAACCCGTCGCGTTGAGGCTTCGCACCCCTTCGTAGTCACTTTGGAGCCCTGCAAAATATCTCTTCCCAAAGACTCGTTCATTCAACGAACAGCGAGGCTCTGGAACACATTGCCAAGGAAGGTGTTTCCCGAGGCATATAACCCCCAGATACTCAAGAAAAACACCAATTCCTTCCTCTTTCACCTTGGTTCTCACGATTTCCTTTGAACATTGCAGGATATCCCTCTTTGTGGGAACCAGAACATAAAATAAATTGTCAGGGTTTTTTCGTGTACTTTCATTTATAGAACATCCTTGATAAACCTACAGACAATATTGATTTGATATCCATGGATACGGTGGTGGAACGTTCTACCTGATATCTGACCATCCACATTCCAGTTTCTTATACTAGTGATTTTTATAAATTAGGTAGAAATTATATATATGTGATAGGACATGAAGATAGTTCGTGATGTGCATAACCCGTTCACTCCGCAATAAAATAATTTCACTTTTGCTATGAGAGCTTATAAAATTAATAGCAAAAATTATATATTTTACGGTTTCACGCCGCGAGTCATCTTCAATTTGAATTTTAGTTTTAATGATTGCGAACTATTAACGTGATATTCAGTCCGCGCATAAAATTTAAATCGAATAATTTGCAGTTAATAAATGCATGTTCATGAAATTCAATGGGTAATTTAATTGTCTGGAAATAGAGAGAACGGGTTCAGCAATACAGTGTGAGTAAAATTCTATATGCGAATTACTTCAGACGATATACAAAACGGGAATTCTAATTGCATGAGCCTTTTTAAAGTGATATGATTTGCTTGAGAGAAGCTATACCACCCTCAGAAACTTTCAGAAGATAAATACAGAATATACTCAAAACACTTTTTTGTCATCACGGACACCACCTTGTTTTCATATTTATCAAACTACTGCGTTGTTTTCCGGAAAAGGATTATTTGTATACCTTCTTGTTTAATGGTGAAAAATTGGTGTAAATTCAATAATTAACTTGTATTTCAAGCCCCTTATGTTGTATAATATGTTGATATTATTAATTGTTCGGCACCCAAACATACGCTGATGTTCTTAGAATTCATCCAGAGGAGAGCCACTTGTCTGGTGGGTGATGCCACACTCACTAGTACTTTGACCCCACTAGAACACCGTAGAAAAGTCGGCGACCTTTCGTTCCGACTGAACTCGATAGGTCCAGTCAGCACATCATTACGTTGTTAAACTTGAAATATGTCGAACAACACTCTACCAAAACTCATTCGTTTATAGAACGGCAAAGCTTTGGAATTATTTGCCAATGGATGTATTCCCAAGAACTTATAACCTTCAATAGTAAAAAAATTTCAACACCTACTTCCTCCCCCTATCCTCCCTAAGTACGCACGATGTTCTTCGAACATCATAGGAATTTCCTCTAGTGCGCTCCAAGAGATTAAAAAAAATGTTCCCAATATGCAATCACATCGAAACAGTTTCATTATATTCTCTCAAGAGGAGCCAATATCAAAGAATATGAATAAAGGCGATTTGAAATATGTTGATAGAATTCGAATATGAATTTTACAGGCATGAGAATACAGACTATCGAAATTCAATGCGATGGGAAAAAGTACCTATCCAAATCCAGAAGAAAACTTATCGAAGTTGAAATGGAGGAAGTGAAATTTTCCGCGGGAAAATGAGAACACTGTTTGATTCCATTTCCTGTGTGCCTTGCAAGTGAAAGCAAATCATGGAAATTCAATAAAGCAAGCAAGCATCTAGATACCATATTTTTCACACAGGAAATAAAATGATTCAAACTTGAATCCCTAGAAAGATGAATGGAGATGCTTTGCATAAAACTCAAGCGGATCCAATCCTGAGTCAACTGAAACTGAAGTTGCTATCTCAATTCTATTGAATTTATGAATTACGCAAGAAAACAATATTCAAAATTAGCATCCACAAGCAGTCAGCAAATGCATCTTGTCTATTCTCACATACGGATAGGAACAGTCGATAAGCAAAAGATACATCATCATCTTCAGTGAGAAATTCTCCATCTCATCCTCGTAACAATTTTCAACAAGTAATAGTTAAGATACAACAATGATTTATATCATTCGTTCTTGGCAGAGACACAGTCGCGGGTGTTAAAGTTCATTGATGTTGCGATACGGCATATTTGCCAATGGAAGTTTTCCCAAGAACTCATAACCTTCAATAGTAAAAAAATTCGACAACTACTTCCTCCCCCTAACCTTCATAAGTACGCACGATGTTCTTCGAACATCATAGGAATTTCCTCTGGTGCGCTTCAAGAGATTAGAAAAAATGTTCCCAATATGCAACCACATCGAAACAGTTTCATTATATTCTCTCAAGAGGAGCCAATATCAAAGAATATGAATAAAGGCGATTTGAAATATGTTGATAAAATTCGAATATGAATTTTACAGGCATGAGAATACAGACTATCGAAATTCAATGCGATGGGAAAAAGTACCTATCCAAATCCAGAAGAGAACTTATTGAAGTTGGAAATGGAGGAAGTGAAATTTTTCGCGGGAAAATGAGAACACTGTTTAATTCCATTTCCTGTGTGCCTTGCAAGTGAAAACAAATCATGGAAATTCAATAAAGCAAGTTGTTGTTTCGATCACACGATGATTGCTGAATTTTTGTTGATCCTAAACTGAATGTATTTCTGACTAGTAAGTCAGTCCCTCTGGTAGTGAAAGAACAACATGTGTATCCAAAATCAGAAATATTGTATACTAGAGACTCTACAAAGAAATAAGCACATTGATGATACCTTATTATATGGTTATAAAAGAGTTTTCGAAATGAAAAAAAATTGTATATATTCGAAACCATTTCGGGACCTTTATATAATGTTGAAGTTTCTCCGTTTGAAATATTTTGTATATGAAACAAGTGTATTCAAATATAAATGATTATAAAAACTAGTTGTAGGTATAGTTGTATCAAATAAAAGAGCGTACAAGTATCAATAAGATAGGTTAACATCATCCTAGTTTTAGATGTGTTAAACTCGCTCAGCTGATGCTCAGTATTTTTGACAACCTGACAACTGTTAACATTTGGTATACTCAATCATTCCCAATTGCCCGTTTCACCCAAATAGGATGAGGTTAATTTCTCTCTCCAATACTTGTTCGCTTTTTTTAAATACTACCTGTACTTGAACTTTTTCATCCACTTCAATATTTTCTAATATCTGAAACAAATTATTCTTTATTTACGGATCGCAAATGAATCACCCTGTATAGGCCGAGTGACATGAGGTGAGAACAATCTTTCTTCCTATGCAATTGTTGTTAGTTGGATTCCCTGTGGTGAATTCTATTTTCTCCTGTCTTGTTTCTTGTTGGACATGGCATACCAATTGATGTGCTTGAAATGTTCAGTGGAATGATCATCTAATGTTGGTGAATTATTAATAATAACAACTTCGAACAAGAGGTTCACAGTTGGCGTTAGCACGCTGATGGATTCTTTTTGTTTCATAACAGATCACCCTATATATTCTGAGAAAATGGTGATTTCACTGAACTCCAATAGATCCAGATACACTGACATTGATCTTTGGGAGAAGTCCATATTGCTCAAAGTGGAGTGAAATTTTTCAAAGGAAGAAAGGAATGCTCGAAATCATCTCCACGAATTTCAATGGTGATTTTACACAATCATGAGACCATCTCTAGCATAATTGAAAGTTTTGGAGTTGAAGAATTTGATGCTACTAGTTGTGGAATTGTTGTCAATTCCCATAGTCGAAAAATCAAATTATGAATGAAAAAACGGGTTTTCAATAAATGAAGGGCCCCGTGCCCTGAGAGCGCATACCATTATTCTTATAGAAATTTCATATACCAGAATTGTATATGAAGGGTAATTGCCGAAAGCTTTGTTTTGACAACACCATAAATCAACGGGTTTTTCAAAGAAAGGGGTTCCCTGTGCCTCATGTAAGCGCTACATAACGAAAATATCATTAAAATTGAGGAGGTTAACAGCCAGCACGTGTTAAAATCTAAACTAGAACTCAGTTTATAACATTAGTTTGAATATCCTGATATTGCAGTTTTCATTTTTTTTTATGAAACTGAACATGAAGAACGATATCCATTCTTGCCCATTATGTGTAAAGGTGCTTCTGGCTGATCGGACAATGTCAACAACATCAGAAGACAGCAAGAAGAGTAACTTCTTCGAATGATTTTTTGAATTGACTCGGCCGCTACTTGATGGAAATCCATAGTAAATGTCAAAACTACCTAGACGATAAGATTTTCACAAAATTCTGAATCACACGACAAGTTTCCAACAATGTAGTTGGAGTTTTTTGTACTTATATTTGACCTGAAGAAGCTATAGTGTGAACGAAACATATCAAACGAGCTATGTGTTTATTTCAAACACCTCAATACTTCCTCCACCGTCGAGCAACTCCCAATTATGTTTGGATAGTGCATTCAGAGTTTTTTTCTTCATATCTTGGAGCGCCCGAAAGGATATTTAATTTGTAATTTTTTAATTTCATATCCCTATAATGTATTTGATTTTTTCTTGACTTTTCCAGAGTTACGATGGATGCAAGAACTTCCAGAAAGAATATCATTTTCAGGTTGAATGAACATATTCCAAAAAGTTTAATGATCTGATGATAACTCAAATCCGGCTGAATTTCAATTCTCTTTATATTTTTTTCTGGTAGATTGACCAATTCAATTATGAATTCGATGGAATTACGTCACGAATGACCGATTCACTGCCTCTGGTAATAATCTTCACTTCTATCAACCGTGTACCAATGTAACATAAAACGTCATCTACCAATCGATCTTCAATGTTTGCTTCAACATCATGTTTGAACATCCACACTGATATAACGGTTATATTGTGAATTTGTGTGCTCATGATTTTTCATCTGTACGGGAACTGATCAATCATCGTTTATCGAAATGTCTTCAAACGGCGTGAAAACCACACATCAGCGTATTCATGTTCTCATCTCAAACGATGAAAGAATAATTAAATTACCCACTTTATCTACCCACATTCGCGTAGTGGGATCAACCACTAACAACAAATCATTTCGCAAATGTAAATGAACCGAACTGGCCGCAGATAATAACGATCATCCACTTTACATAACGAGTAAAAGAAAGAGATGCACCCATTAGGTGAGACATGATCAGAACTGATTCACAATTCATCAGTGGCGTGTATTTGTGGCCTGAGATGTCTCAGAGAAAAGTCACTAGTTGTTACAGAGCCTCAACGCAAACTTTCAGCTTCATTTTTCATAAAATCATCTCACCAATTCTTGATTACTCTCACACACAATTTCAAGAACGATAGTCTATTCCAACTGAAATTGAGTGCAAAATCTCAATATCCTCATTCATGTGCGTTATTTTGTCGACGTCTTCGATTTAGTTGAGGTGAATGAATTTACTTGTTTGATTAACTTCGGAAAATATTTGGAACGACTTGGATCTGACAGTGTGGTGTGTGGTTACATCCGTGACAATCGGGTCGATTCTGTTCGGATCTTGTTATAACATTGCTAAGATAATCATATTGTTATTATCATAACATATACCAATATTGCTATGAAGTTCTGTATTCTGTTTGCAGAGTAACTGCAAGACTTGGTATAAGTTCAAGTGATAGCGATATTGTTGAGAAATTGAGAATTTTTGAGCTGACCAAACTGTTTTCAACTCATTGTTTAAGTGTTGGGTAACGATTTTGCCATAATTCCATGAAGAAGAAGAGTTCATGATTATCTAACCTCTCAAATTAGTCAGTCCTGCACTAACATTTTACAAAATTATATTGTTCGAATCGAGAGATTTTGTATTTGCTGAATCTGGTCGTCGTTGTGCGACTGGTGCAAGTAGTCAATCATGTCCCCGAAATGATAAAACAACTAAAAGCCGGATGAAACAAATCGTGATTTTTTTTAATATTCTAGCTCGATAAACTATCCATCAGGCAACTGAAATTTCTCTGATATGCCGAAATTGTAGTCTCATATTTCCTCTACAAATTGGAACTTCAAGAAAAGGTTGTCAAGTAGTTGGTCACGGTAGTGAACCTATCCTATATGTTTGTAATTACCATTCTAAGTTTTTCAATAATTCTTTTACGAATTGAAACTTTGAGGAAAGGTTTTCAAGTAGTCAGTGACACAACTGAACTCTCATATGTTTTTAATCCACTATTTTCTGAATTTTCATACAGTTGGAAGAATTTGTAGTGCAAAAACAAAGAACCCACTACCTTGTTATACGATAGCAAGCACAAAATTGAGGTTGCCGAGATAGCAAGAGAGCTGACCAGATGTCATTGAAATTGACAGATCATATTGCCAAAAATCGATGATTAGAATTCCACTTTTTCGAATCTTGCTATGATAGCAATATCTTCTCCACAACCATATTGCTATTTGCAAACAGAAACGACCCGAATATTGACTGATGGTTTGGACACAAATGCAGGACTATCCTGATCTTATTGAACATGTCGTTGCGCCACTGCGTTCATTTCCCGGATCCACAATCCACATGAGCTATGTAGGTTCACGAGGTAGGCAAGATTTATGGCATCGGAGGTATACCCCCCAGGCCCTCTGTCCACCGTATCTACCGTAAACTTGAAATATTTAGACGTAATTCCCGAGGGGCATTGTGGCTGCGCCCAGTGGACACCTACTTGCCCATTATTTGCGAGGAGATAGCGCTATCCGATTTTTCCGGCCACTACCTATCGGAATACCGGAATAGTGAGACTTATTTGAATTATCTGCTGAAAGGGGAATGCGATCTTTATTGAAAATGCCGAGTGTGACTGCACCTGCTGCTGCGGATTCTATTCCTCGCATTGGAATAGAATAACGGACAATCAGGCATGAATTTTACATATTATAGACCTAGATTTGAAAGTGTGGACTACCGTCAATTATTGCTGTTGAACGCTTTATTTTGCGGCCAAAGAGCATGGAGCAGTTCAAGGCCATGTATCAAAATTTCAACTGAGGTAAGAAGAGGTTCATCAGAGTCATTCATTGAGGGGCAATTGTTTTGGTGAACAATAGCTATTTATTATACAAGGAAAAGAGTATTGAGATCCCATAAGTTCCCGTGTATAATGCCCCATTTTTCTTGTGACAGGAAGAACGACGAATCAATATTGAGAAGATATCATTACATTATAATAAATCCAGGAATTAATCGATGTGAAATTTGAAGAATTTAACTGGTGCTGCGACAATAACACCTGTATTCTAGGCATAATTTTGTAGGCATATTTATTGTTGGTATGGAAAGCTTTGAAGTGATTGAATATGTGTCAATCTAATCCTGTGTTCTGATTTAAAAAAATTGCCAATTGGTTGTTTAGTAATTTACGTGAACGCGACTTGGCATGGAAAATAAAAAGGACTTGCAGTTCTTCCTCGAAGGTGTTATTTGCTTTTTTCATGCCAGTTCCGGAGAATAAGCCACTTGTGGAATGTGCCATCAGTAAAAAGGCATTCATTTCACCAGAAAAAAAATCATGTTCAATCCTGGAAGGAAAAGAAGGGCATGAACAATTAAAACAAAAGATTAATTAGTGGTCTTGCTTTTTCACAACAGAGATGTATAGAAATTTAACTGGTGGCTCACTCTTCAATTGTTTCGTCAGACTAACTCTCGATATGGAACAATTGCAAGCGAGTTTTGGACGTGGGGTTCAGGTATTTGCGATAGAGGCGCCATAATCGGAAAATCGTTCAAAACCTTGGTTCTGTGAGGGATGAATCTATTTCCATCATTGTTCTGTGGTCGAATCAATATTGTGCTCAACATTTCCATTCAAATTTCAATTTGAAATAGAAGCAAGAAATCTTTTTTGTAGCCGATTTTAATAAGCTTTACTTCTTTCATGACATGAACCTATTTAAAGCATGAAATCTGATGAATTTCCTCATTGAAGAACCAGAACAAAGAATGTATCAACTATTGAAATAGACCAATATCGAAAATCGTAATAAGCAGATATGGTAACTGGTACTTACCTTAGAATTTATTCACACCAGTACACGCTGATATTTCAAATTACTGAAATAATACTGTTGTAGAACAGAGATTTTTTTTCCTATGGTGGATTAGGTATTATACACAAAATTTAGAAACTACGGAATACGTCCCTAACGAACACTTGACCCCAATCCCAGCAATCACCATTTTTTCAGCCCAAGAATATTTTTGACATATTGACGTTTCGATCCTTTGATCAGGAATCAGTTCACTGCTCTGATCCAAATCATATACGTATCCAAATATTTATCAGTCGGTAATATGTTTCCTGAGAATATGGATTGTAACCAGGATGAGCTTAGCGAGATTTACCCACGTCAAGTATGTTTATCAAAGGTTTATCAGAGTAGGCGCCATCGAGAAACTTGCAAACGACCTTCAATAGGGAGCAAGCGCACCAGTTAAATTTCTATACATCTCTTTCACAACAATGAATTGGAGATGTAGTTTGGATAAAAACTGTTTTGCAAATAATTATGAGTGAAAAAATCAGACGCAAGAACAATAAAATAAAATCAAGAACCATATAAACTATCAACAAACCCTGGAGAAAAGACAACAAAGCGGTACTGGGTGCTAATGAGGTACAGCTGTGCAGTATATGAATTTCGAAAACACAAAATTCAAGCGACAGATTCACAATCCAACTTTCCTGTTTTTAATTTTTGTGAACAGGGCAAGCTTGGCTGCTATGACAGTTGACAAGTTAATGGGCCAATCAAATTGCGATTGACGTGAACGACAGAACGTAAACACTGGAAATAACTGCCATGAATGATCCAAGGTGCTAATATGACATATATGATGATGATACCTGAGTAAACATGATAACAGAAATAATGTATTGTTGGTTGCATACGAATATGGTCACGTGGTGTTTAATCATTGTTGAAGACCCGGTATAACAAACATCGAATAAGATTGATTTTTCAATTATATTGGCCTCACAAATAAACCAGCTTCACTTCTTGAGATAATCTGCAACAGGAGAATATTATTTTTTTAGGAATACCGACTCCACCTCTTTCTGCTGATTATCAATATTCTGTGCTTTGTTGTGTTTACACATGCTACTGATAATGGCTATAATCACAGCTGGTAATTGCGAGTAATGCATGATGGTATGTCGAGTATTCTTACGGTATCTGTTCGTTGTTATCAATCCTATTGTCGAGTTGTGTGGGTCACGATATAAAAGAAAACATAGGACTCGAGAATCGCCTCTCATTTTATATCTGGAAAGACACAAATTCAATTCGAGTGAAAAATCGTTTGTAAAATAGATAGGTTTGCCACGAATTTCCATTAAAGGAAACATTATAATGAGAAAAATCTGCTGACATCTAAGAAACGATGTCTCAGTTGATATTTCAACATGGTTTTGGTAATTTCATTTGTCGTGTTCAACAGACTTTCTATAGGGTGAGCTTCCTCGTCAACATGTGCATCTATTCTTCAATTTGTATAGAAATAGAAAAAGAGATAGAAACTTCATTGATCCATGAATTACCACAATTGTAAGGTTTTTGGACAAGTCATATTGTTTATACCTAGTGAAAAATTGAAATAAATTGGATTGAAACATCCTCAAATATATACATAAAATGTTGGAACAATACAATACAGTAATATTCTCTCAACTGTGGTTTTGCCTTGCGGCATTACCAAAGTTTAGTCGTGTTGTGGTTGTCTGAAAGTAAGTTTGTTATCTAGGGTTACCCCTAGATATTCTGCCTCATCTGCCCATGGTAACTGTGTGTCGTTCAGTATTACGTGTTCTGTGGGTTTGGTCCGTCGTCTAGTGAAGAGAACAGCTTGGCTTTTCTCTGCGAATCCCATCTCCTAGGGCTAGGTCCTTTATATAGGTAATCTCATTGTGGGTACCCAGAGGGGTGGGGGAGTCGCTCATATGTGATCAGTGTAGGGAGTGTTTCCGGTTTATGGAGGAAAAATTGAAATTATGACAAACAAAAAACCTCCTTCTAACGGCTAGTGCTTTACCTGAGAAGCTAGGGCAATGCCCATAAGATTGAGTTGAGAAAAGGATATTATGTGATATATAGGTTGTGACTCGATACTCCGAGAAGATTGTTGATGAATTTATGGTTGAATAAGATCTGGTTACATCATCTTCACTGATTGATATATCAAACTAATGAGTTCGTGATAATAATTTTTTTATTCTGTTTTTCATGATCAACGCCCAATTGATATAGGCACTGTTGAATGCCACTACATATCAGTTTCATTCGATGCTTTCATGATTCATTTGTTATTACGATATTCCTGGTTCTCCGAGAGAATCGTAATTTATGATCGCTATTAAGCAAAGACCATGCCGACTCACTATTTACGATGAAAAATGGAAAAAGATAGCATTATGTTACTCTATCACGAAACGTAGTTAAGAATAAAACATTCAGATATTTAATAAGTGGGTAATTTCTGTAAACCAGTAATTAATCCAACATCTATCATTATTAAATCGTGAAAACTAGTCACATTTTCCTCGACAGTTAGTTTTGTACCGTTATAATAGTCGAGAACATGTAGAAAAATATAATGAACCAAGGGAATGTTTCTTTGGGAATCATTTCGAAAATATTAGCCATATTTCAGTACAATAATTAATTGTCATCCTCTGCAGATCAACAATACGTGATACTGAAGAATAACATCAGAATGACATATAGGATTATTTAACACTTCCTAGGAGAAATGTTCCTGCTACTGAATCTTGCTTATGAAGCTCTGCGAAATTTCTATTTCTATTTCTAATCCTCATGAATTTTTTTGAGTTAGATCATTTATAACTAGGAAATATCATTAAACTATGACGTCACATGCATCGTGGTATCTATCGTATTAGATTTTCACCGATGTGTTGGTGATTGACTGATACCGACATGATCAAAGTGGAAGACATATAATCTACAAGCAGCAACAATAGGTACTATATTTGACAATTTGTCTATACTACGGTAGAGGTGAGGTAGATGTGATCATTTACGTCATAGTGATGGCATATACCGATCTTAGGCCTCACAAATTTCAGGTCATAAAGGATAAGGATGACGCTACACCTTTTTCAGTTGTATTTTGAAAATTGTCAATTCAATTTCAGGAAGCGTTGATTGCATTTCGGTATATATAGTCACTCGTATTTCAGAAGCATCAATTGTACTTCAGAATAGGCAATTAAATTTCAGAAAGTGTAATTTGAATTTCAATTGACATTTTCTGAATAACAATACAATATTGTCGAGGAACTCGTGCAGTCAAAATCGGTTAGTGAAGTCAGTAAAGAAATCATTCAGTGAACTGTAGATAGTTCTGTGTAAATATTTCGGAAACAGTTGATGAATTTAAAAATAGAATAAAACACAGGGTGTTGCATTTGACATAAGAAAGTTGCTGTTATCCTTATCCACTGTCAAATGACACACCCTGTTTTTGTAGGGAAGAATACATTTTTACTGCAACCGACACAAAAGTCGTCCATTTTGATACCAAAATTAGCTCTTAAATTGACGTTTCTATTACTGACACAAAAATAGGTATGTTGCTAGGCAACATATTTAGTTCCTACACCGAAAGAAAAATCTCAGTAATAATTATCAAATATTTGTTAACTTCAAATTTGTTTATAATTAATTAGCCATATTCATAATTGAAAAGGCTTATTCATCAAAATCGTATCTGTTTTTATGCTTCATTTATAAACAATAAATGATTTATTACTGTCATATTTGTTCATTGTGAACAACATTTTTTAATAATTAACAATTCATCTATTACGCAGATTCATGAAGTGAAAATCAATAAGATGAATTTATAATTATAATGTGATTTGGTGATAATTAACAATGATACAGTGTCTGTTCATAAATCTATGTGTTTATTCATTATGATATACATTTGTTTATCATAAATATTCGTGATATGAAGGATAACAATGGATATTTCATTTTATTCTTCGTTTGGTAATTATAACAATACATTTGGTTATAATTAAAAAACTGTCATGCGCATGGGCCATCATTTTAGTCTAGCTTCCATCTTAGATACCGTGTGCATCTTTGTGAAATCGTTCCTGATTTACCTGTGATTTCGACCAACGCGAAAGTTATGAAGTGTGATGGTTATATTAGTTCAATTCCTTATATGACAGTGAGTGTTTGTTTACATCTGGACATGTATATTTACGTCTACAATTAGCTTCTTGGGATAATTTCATATAGGTACGACATCACATATGAAAAAAAATGGCAGACGACTATCAGTGCATCCCGAGGTGCATCTATTTTACAACATTTAGTAAGTTTAAAAGAAAACAGTGCGTGCATGTGGTGCTAATCAATCGATATTGGAACATTTTGAACGTAAGTAGGTGCGAATACCTATGTAGTATGCATGATTATTTTCTAATATCATTTGCTTTGCATGAATTTGAAAGAAAGTAATATACAGTGTGTCCCACTTACCATGCTCACCATGGGTATCTTTTAAACGGTGAGAGATACGGGGTCGGTTAAATGACACCAAATGTGGAGTTTGTCAAGGCCAACTATAATGTGAGAAAATATTCAGATAAAATCTATTCGTTTTTGTTTTATACGCAAAAAACAGATTTCGATCATTTTCATGTCTCCTCCGTAACTTCTTTATTTATGAAAATATTCAAATAGGAATTCCACATTCTCATGGCAGTTTTTCGAAATGATTTCGAAAAAAATATGAAATTTATACTTACTCTTCTAATATTTGAGATATCAGCACCAACTTTAGTTTTTCAAATGTAGGTCATAGCTCACTATGACTTAGTTACAAATAACTTTTTCTTCTCTCACAGATGATATGTCGCAGTAATAGTTTTGTGTTGATAACAACGGAGTTATCGTCATTTATACAAAAACAAAAAATGATTTGGATGCCGCCATCTGGAATTCATAAATTTTAACATGATAATCATGATCTCCGACCTCAAAAACCCCCACTTACCAATTTTGAATGGAATCGGATCAAATCTTGTCCGCCATCTTGGAGCAGCCATTTTTTTTTTATTTCTACAAAAATTCCATAATGAATTGTCACCGAAATTATGCCAAATTTCAAGTTGATCAAAGTTATGGAATTTTCGCTGAATTTAAAAAATGGCTGCTCCAAGATGGCGAACAAGATTTGGTCCGATTACATCCAAAATTGGTAAGTGGGGGTTTTTGAGGTCGGAGATCATGATTATTTTGTTAAAATTTATGAATTCAAGATGGCGGCATCCAAATCATTTTTTGTTTTTGTATAAATGACAATTACTCCGTTGTTATCAACACAAAACTATTACTGCGACATATCATCTGTAAGAGAAGAAAAAGTTATTTGTAACTAAGTCATAGTGAGCTATAAGCTACATTTGAAAAACTAAAGTTGGTGCTGATATCTCAAATTCTAGAAGAGTTGGCATAAATTTTATATTTTTTTCGAAATCATTTTGAAAAACTGCCATGAGAATGTGAAATTCCTATTTGAATATTTTCATAAATAAAGAAGTTACGGAGGAGACATGAAAATGATCAAAATCTGTTTTTTGCGCATAAAACAAAAACGAATAGATTTTATCAAGATATTTTTTCACATTATAGTTGGCCTTGACAAACTCCACATTTGGTGTCATTTAACCGACGTCGTATCTCTCACCGTTAAAAAGATACCCATGGTGAGCATGGCAAGTGGGACACACTGTATGTACATGGAAACGTGTGTATGCCATCATAGCTGAGAGCTGATGAGTTTGGTTATATAGTTATATAAATAATATTCGTTAACTGTTACTAAATTTGTAATTGAAATAAGGCTTAAAAACACCCCCTCGCGGAGAGATCCACGAGTGCTGGTATTACATTAGGAAATTCTATGAATCAATAAGCAATTTTTCTGGAATGGAGACATTGAATTATAACAGCGAACACAATATTTATTCATTATCAATAAAAGGTTTCTTTTTATGCTGTACTTATGAATGAATATTTGGTTACTGAAAACAAAGATTTTGAAATAATAAATATCTTTTGCTGTGGGTGAAGAAATATATATTATCAGTTAACAAATGAATATTTCCATGAAATAATCATAATTTAACCATGCACGAGGCTTATTCATGGGGGTGTGAACAAATAATTTGTTTTTTTTAAACAAACGTTTAATAAGCCATATTTCAATAACGGATTTTGTAACAGTTAATCATATTTATTTATTGTAACCAAACTGTTTTTTCAGTGTAGGAGCTGAAGTTGAATTTTAGTTCCTAGGACCTAAAGTTAAACTTTAGCTCCTAGGAACTAAAAAGGATGTACTGGACGTCATCAAGAACGAACAACATTGTGACGGTTTGGGTTGAGACGCATACCTGATTTTTTTCCGATTTCAGCAGATTTGGCATTCCATACCGATGCTGGAGATATAAATTCACCTTATATTATAGTTTAGTTTTGAAATTATATACATCTGTTTTGATCAGGGAAACCTTCAAGAGTCAAATATTTACTTGATCTGTATTTCATTCGTTATTCTCGGGATGGATAACTTTTATTTGAATAATCACGGCAAGCAATAGTTTTTTTGTCTCAAACAACGATATTGTTTAGCTTCATTTGATTATCAATTCAAACACAGTGTAGTATGGAGAGATAGGAGATAAATAAATAATCACTATTATCATTGTTGATATGCTCACTAACCTAACATTTTCCACGTCTTGTTCCTATAGCTGGCACTGGCGCGGTGTTTGCCATTAGAGCACCTGGTTCATACACAAATATGTCACTCTGTGGTTGTATTTATATTGAAACTACAATTCGAACATCCTAGAAAACCTAACCTGCTGTTAATGCAGGTAGAATATTCTCAACACATGGATTTTTTGTCAATATTTGTTGAATTGCATACATATGGCACGGCATTGGTATGGTTTCTTCACATGTTTATTTGAGTTAATTTTTTCGGTTGCAGAAAAAATAGCATGTTTCATTCGGATCAAAAGTGACTTTGTTCGACTCGCTAATTTTGCTTGCAAAATTCGCTTGTCAAACAAAGTGTCACTTTTGATCCAAATGAAACAATCTACTATTTAAACAACGTGTCCAACCGTTTTTTCGAACACCCCGTTCAGTCTCTATCGAATGTATTCCATTTGGCTGATATACACTGTATGTGATCTTGTGTAACCAAAAACTCCACCTTTTCCAATTCATGTTGAAAAATGGTCAATTGTATTTCCAAATTGTCATTTGGATTTCAAAGCATATCGAATTCACTTCATAATGCAGCATTTGAATTTCAAAACTGAAAGGCACAGTCATAGTTTAGATTAGTTCCAGGAACGCTTCTGGCTTCTGATTCCTGTCATTGTGGCATCATCAATAAAAATGATTTGTTTCGAAATTGAAATGATGGAATTTGAAATTGAATTGATTATTCTGAAATATATTTGGTACTCTTCGAAATCCAAATGACTGATTTGAAATACAGTTGATAGTTTTTGAAATCAACTTGAAGCTTTTTGAACTTAAATTGAAAAAGGTGTAGTTTTCATCTTGAGAATTCGAAGTTGATCCATTGCTCATAATCTGTGTCATAATCCGATAATATTATCTCGATTATTATGCCTCATCTATTACTTTCAGATTACTTTTGAATAGGATTACAATATAGAATATTCAATGAATGTATTGACTGGCGCCTATTCAGTGCATGCAAGTGGAATGATGGGAAAGTAAAGAAGAAATAATGTGCTGTGACTGATGTACTCTGTGAGTATAATAGTTATTTATGTACCTAGTGTGTTATATAGATCCTAACGCCCGGAGAGAAACCTTCACCCGAGGAAAGAATGCTGCCCGATGGGTCGAGAGAACATCATGAGAATCAAAGGAATTAAGGTAGGAATTGGTGTTCTTCTTGAATTTCTGGGGGTTATATGCCTCGGGGAACACCTTCCTTGGCAATGTGTTCCAGAGCCTCGCTGTTCGTTAGATGAACGAGTCTTTGGAAAGAGATGTTCTGCAGGTCTCCAAAGTGACCACTATAAGGGGTGCGAAGCTTCAACTCGACGGGTTAATCTCGCGGTGACTGCCAAGGGAGGAACAATCGTTGATATTTCAGAAGAGCATCGTCCATGAAAGTATCTATAAAATAGAGCCAGATCGCCAACTTTTCTACGGTGTTCCAGAGAAGTGAGTGAGTTTGTGAGCGAGGCATCACCCACGGGACGAATTGCCATTTTTTGGACAGAATCCAACAGCTTCAGGGTATGTTTGGGTGCTGTTATAATGAAATCTCGATTTTCAAAAGCGGTTCATTGCTTCCAGTATTTTTCTTCTCATGGTTGGCATGACATTTGTTGATATTTCGACGTTTGATGAATATTGCTGTCATAATTTAATTCAGTGGATGTAATAATTCTTATTTGTGTAGTCTTATAGAATTAATGGAAATGAATTCCAATTTACCCGAGAATATAATGAAAAATGCAAAGGTTCCGATTGATTTATTGCCGGAGCAATCCAGACTTGTGTATACAGTGTGTCCCACTTACCATGCTCACCATGGGTATCTTTTTAACGGTGAGAGATACGAGGTCCGTTAAATGACACCAAATGTGGTGTTTGTCATGGCCAACTATAATGTGAAAAAATATTTTGATGAAATCTATTTGTTTTTGTTTTATACGCAGAAGACAGATTTTGATCATTTTCTTGTCTCCTCCGTAACTTCTTTATTTATGAAAATCAATTCTAGTAACATACTGATACTCATTATTTCTTGATGAGAAATCAGATGTTTATAGTTCGAATACGATCACGCCCATCCACCAACTGAATACATTTAGTTAGCCCGAGGCGTATTTTGATTTCACTTTTCTCACGAACCAGGGTAATCAAAATAGACATACGAAAGCTGATATGAAATTTGTCGTCATTCATAATAACCATAATTTGTCAATGTTACATTTTTACAACGGTCATGTCATTAGCAGGTGTTACCCAACATTATCTTAATGTTGGTAATACAGGAAAGCATAAACCTGAAATTTCCTTAAATGTAGATACCTACTATAAAGAGCATTTTGCATGTCGATAAACATATTCAAATGTCATTATTATTAATTATTATCACTCCTATGTAATTCTTGTTATCAAAAGTTGCCATGCCAACAGCCATCGAATGGATGTTGATTTTGTCGATGTATTTACTCAAATCATAGATCTAAATCAACTTGAATCAGAAATCATCCACCAGCTGTTTCTTTATCAATTCTTCTTCTGAATGTCAGCTAACTGAAGTTTTTCAAGATGCATATCGAAATCTCGGTGCCCTTGAAATGTGTGTCTCAGTATCGCAATGCTCTCAATTTTTTATATCAATATCATCCCATCATATTAACAAATAGCAATGTCATACTTTTTGCAGACGATACCACAACAATCAGTTCATCAAACAACCTGGATACTCTTAGAACTAATGTGAAAACTCAGAATGAGATAATTCAAAACTGGTTCACAGCCAACAACCTGACTTTAAACGACGACAAATCTCAATCGCTGCTTTTTATTCTACGTCACTATGAAACAACTCCAGCAGATCCGGTAAAATTCTTAGGTGTTCAAATGGACCCTCTTTCGACATGAGAAACTCATCCAAACAAATTGACCAAGATGATCTCTTCTATTACCTATATGATTAGGAATTTGAAAAATAACGTATCTGTGGATATTCTCATGACAGCCTACTTTGCATACTTCCATTCGAATATGACATATATGCTCTTTCAACCCATTATTGCCCGGATTATGTTCATCTCGAATTTCAACAAATTTCAATGAAATTTTGGGTAGAAATGATGTTTTCGAAGACATGATACTCCCACTTTTTTTTTCTTTTTTTTTCGCATGTTTTTTTTTGTGATCCAATAATGGAACCTTGGGCACGATTATCTCCAGAAATAATCGGGAAGTAAATGAAATATTGATCAAGAACATATTTTATATAAAAAATATATGATTCTATTGAACGTTAATACATTGAATGATCAGTCAGAAATTATATTGATCAATACTTTGTGTGAAAATATTCGAAACAGTGCTCATGACAGTTAATTCTACACTTCCTACAGCATTTCGTGGTATTTTTCTTGCAAACTGCAAATCTATTCTGCTTTCCTGCTGCAACAATATAATGTTCCGTTCGATCATATCTCACTCGATTTGGCACAAGAGAGGGAATAGCTTTATGTGTAACTGGACGACCTCCATCAATACCAAGTTTTCCATATTTCTGTAGGTAAGTCTGAACGATTGTACGTCGGAACTTCAGTTGTTCCATTTTCTTGCCGTTAGCTTTTCTGTATAATTGCCAAGCATAAAAGAAGTATAACTATGAAGCAGCGTATTTCTTCGATTTCAACATGGAAACTTGGTTCCTTTTTCTTCCCATATAAGTTAGTCATGTCCGTTAGGAAGTTGAAAACTGCTCTATCGAAAAAAAGTTCAAAACATTCCACAGGGTCTTCTGGAATCCGAGACATTTTCCTAGGGCTAACAAATGGGGGGAAGTTACAGGTTAGGTCTACTGAGTTCTGCCAATTTCTAGTGTACGTTTTTGGCAATCATTTCTGCAGTTCTGATAATGAAATATTATCTTCGATGTCGTTATCACTTTCCTTAGAACCATTTATATTCTCTTCAACCTCATTTTCATCGAATTCTAATTCTTGTTCACTATCTTCACCAATAGTGAACGTTTCTCCTTTATCTGTAATCTTTGCTACGGCTTGTGCTTGTAGTTGACGACCACTCAGCTTGATTATGTCATTGCATATTTCTTCATCACCACTGTCTTTGGCAATCTTAGCACCATCATCTGGAGGTGTTATAAAAATATCTCCTTCCCAAAATTCCTCATCCTCCACAAGTTGAATGAGCTCTTCTGTTGTATAAAGTCTAAAAAAAGAAGACAATAATCATGGACCCATCCTTGCCCAAAGTTCCAAAATTGGAACACTTCATAAAACACCATGTAACTGACATTATACTGAATATATCTATGTCCATCGCAGTGAGATTTGTTCACAATATAACAAATGGTAAATCAATACCACTGGACACAACATATAACCAATATGAGAACAATAGTTCACTTACTTGTTGTACAAGTTGTACGCCATTCAGGTGCTGCTCACTTTAACGGAACACAAGCGAAATATACCGCCAGGATTCTCGTATGTACTACAAATGGTGATTTTTCCAAATTATTCTTTGCTGTAGTGTCTAACATGAACATCAGAACGATGGAACAGACATCTGGATGACGTGAAACCAGTGGAGGGAGTAAAAATGGCACGTTCCATAATCGGAACAATGGGATATAATGGGTTTTAAGCTGGGGTCACTCATGCCACCTATGAACTGTCTTAGGAAGACTGTTGTTAGTCGAAATTCAAAGAATTGGGTGTACTCACAGCTCCTTGTGCCTGTATCCCCGAATGTGTAATGTATGTAAAAAAAATGTGATGCATATAGTACAGCTGGAGATTCATACGGCTACGACAAACGTAACAAAGGTGAATTGTTACCAAAATATCATCGCCTTGAAAAGACCAGAGCCGGTACTATAGTTACTTCGGTCCCAAAATGTACAATGTACCTACTCCCAGATGGACTCAAGAATGTGAATCCAAATTTAATTTGTTTTATCGAAATCTTCACGCAATATCTTTCAACAAAAGCATTTCACTCAATTGGTGAATATCTCACAAATAATTTCAATGTTTTGGTATCATAGAAATAAAACTGATCAAGTGGACAAGACCTAGGATATTTTGAATTATTTCAGCATGTACAATAATGTACATGATTTTGAAAGGACATATTTGTATATTGTCCAGCTACATGCATAGGTGTATCGACCTTTTACTGACTTGTGTAAGTACTTACATTTATATTAACACCAAAAATTCTATTTATGTATGTATCTATCAATGAGGGTCCGGCAAATTAAATAAGGACAGTATTGCTTCTTCCTAAACTCAAGAGATAGAAAGTTAGTTGAATTGAACAAAAGATGAGTAGTCAATTTTCAAATGTATTCCTTTAATATCAGCCAAGAAAATGGATAACAACGATATTAGTGATTTCTCCAAATTCCAAAACGTCACGCAACTTTTGTCTAATTTTGTCTACTTATTTCAATAGGCGGGACCCTGATGTATTTCACTGTTCATCAGGCTTCACTCAGGTCTTGTTCCATTTTGGATATTGAATAATCAATATGTATAATGCTTCGTAAATATTCCGAGACAAGAGTCATTAGTATTACATTTTTCATTATAAGATTGAAAAATCGTCTTGAACTCGCATATACGCGGAACGAACAGAAAGTAGTCATTTAGCGTTCCATACCAAACCTCAACCAGCAATCTAAATGCAATTTGAGGTTGTCTAATTACAGTTCAATCCCAAATGGCCAGAACATTACTCTTAATAATTGATAATTTAATGTGATGTTTGTTGTTAAGATTGAATCGTCAACACAGAGTCGGATCTTCCCAACACATGAATAAGTGATTTCGTTATCTGATGCATACCTACTTCCATATTCTGTTTTCAACCAAGCTTCACTCATTTCACTCATATGCATGTATCGCTAATGAACAGTCCTTGAAAAACTTGAAAAATCTCATGCACACCATACTGAACCCACCGGCAAAAATAACTAACTAGACCACTAATGTCATGAGATCAGATAGCTCTTTCATTTACGAAATATAACTTGGTTTTGATGGAGCCCTCAGCCCTAGGAGATAGGCCTCTGTGACGAACACCTCACATATGCACTCATATTCCCTGGCCAATACCAGTCAACTCTGCCCGAGACGTAGGAAACTACAACACCAACTTGTACCCAAATTCTGTATCATAAATATGATTTTTGAAAAAGACAATGGAATAATGGTAGATTGTTCTATTAGGATCAAAAGTGACACTTTGTTTGACAAGCGAAGAAGACGTGGAAAGTTTAACTTCAGCTCCTAGGAACTGAATATGTTTCCTAGCAACATACCTATGTTTGAGTCAGTAATAGAAACTTCAATTCGAGAGCTAATTTCGGTATTGAAATAGACGACTTTGGTGTAGGTTGTAGAAAAATGACTTCAATACTGGCCGTTTGATATCTGAGGTAAAGCAGTGTCAAGTGCGGCTAGTACTTGGATGGGTTACCATTCAAGGAAACGCCGCGTTAGCCCGCACATCTGTAGCGAAATAGCATATCATAGCAACAGCTACCATATCAATGAGGACAAGATATGGTACGGATATGCCGTCCTTTGGATGGGACATTGAGCCGGCAGTCCCGAGGTCATTGATGTTGGACTCGTTAAAGATGTCTACTTCTAGTTGGAACACCAGAGGATTCGGCAAAATTCCCTGTTGGGTGTAGTGTGCTCACCGGCGTCGGTGATTACCCTCAGTAGCACACAAAGGCCGACGTTGAAGGAACAAAGACACAAAATGGAGCGTACGCATTCAGGACCTGTTATGTAACTAACTCACTCTTACTCACCTTTCCAAACACCAAGAGACATCACTCTTCATCATGAATGATAGTTAGATAGTAGCTATGTCAGTAAGTAAGACGCTGAGAAGATGTTGGACACTCAGTATGAAAAACTTTAACCAGTACTTACCAACCATAGCCGCAATAATTCAGAAAAAAAGTCCAATAAATTTTGACTTTGAACTGCCCTTTTGCGTTGAAGGCGATTTGAAATACATATCTTACAAGGTGTTAGTTGACCCCTTGAAAGATTTGAAAATTTTGAAGGGGTTGATCTGTAGGGTAGAAGATTGACAGCTAGTTGGGAATTTTCATGTAAAAATAGATTTTCGAAAATTACAAGAGGACTCTTTGGAGTATATGTTTCTTATAGAGATACGAATTTCATACCATCATAGGTGTCCACACTATACCAGTACTTATTTCATCAATGTGAACATCACTGTCAACATGATTGGAACCTGTACAAAAAATTGAAGTCAGTTTTGAATTTCTCTAGATTGGTGGAAAACAAAAAAGATAAAGGAGGGTTCACTTTGATAAAATAAGCCCTGCACATATAATATGTTGGTCAACTGAAATGTCCTAGTACGGTACTGCCAGGACAACAAACTGATAATTTCTTGAGCTCATTACACTTGTACCTGAAGCACGACAAGACAACAAAAAATCGTTCGAAGCCAACAATTTGCTTTTAGAAAGTGTTTTGATTATTGTTGTAAATTAATTTATGATAAAAGCAAATAAAACCGTTTAATTTCTAAATTATAATTAGATAATCGGGCTAATTATAACGCGCAAGGTTGTGTAAGGCATATATATATATTGTAAATCAGAGACTTTTTTCATTGATAAATCAACTGCTCTCCAGAAATAGTTAATTATTATCGAGGAAGACAAAAAACCGTGAGTTATTTGACGATGAGTCATTTTGACATCGATACAAAAGCATACACATTTTTTATTATCGCTGTAAATGTATGTTCTTTTCATGTAGTAGCCTGATGTCACTCCAATTTCTGTAGTATCAGGTTTGATTGTTGGGTATTGTTCACGCGTAAATTAGCAAGATGAGCCGTTTTAGGAAGATGTATTCTGAAGAAACCACACATAATATAAAAAACTCAATTCCGCATTCTACAAGGTATTTATCATTATTGTTCATTTGTATCTAGGTCGCGTGTACTATGACCGACCCTACAGGTAAAACATTGAAACAAAACCTCACTTTCCTGTAAAACATTGAAATACAACTTCACTTTTCTTATTCGTTTACAAAGGAATCAAAGGATTGAAATAGTTTTTCACAATATTGTGGACTACGAATCGTGTTTTCTGGGCTATGCCATCACATTGTGCTGTACAGTGCACAAAAAATGCAGCAAGAGACACGACGAGCTGCGCCTTAGTGGTTCAGGAACGCGTGACTACCTGTAGCTTGGTTTCGAGCTGTTGGCTCTCATCAGTACACGCGGTCCTGAACCACTTTGGCATAACTCGGCATTCAGGAATGAAACAGTTGCGATTTTATTCGTCTATAATAATTATTGCATAGTTTTCGGGAGGATGTAATAATCCAATGTCTGCGTGACATATAACCAGGAAAGTAGTTGTTTTTCTCTCGTTATCTATGAACTATAGTGGTGACGACTTCACTTCGAGTATTTGGCTTTTTCCTAGTTGGAGATATTTTATTGTTCGGTGAAATAAAATAATGGTATGGTTTTTAATTCGAATGAATTGATTTTAGTTTTGCCAACAAATCGATCAATCACCATAATTCTTCAATTAGGTGTTTTTCATAACCCGTAAATATATCAATAACGAATTCAGTAACAGTTAATCATTCTGATCTAAGTAAAACCAAACTGTTGAATATGCAAACAACCCTCAATGATACCGATATTGATTTCTATCAAATCTACTTACATGCGATGAAAAAACTTACGTTCAAACTTTTTCAATAATATGTGACAAGCACCCCATTTTTCTGAAACAAAGAGAATCTAATAATAGATGCAGTATCGCCTGCCATTTTAACTTTAGCATGATATGAGATGCTGAATGGAAGATTCTCCAAAACCAAATTTTATCCAGCTGTAAACAAACACGTACTGATATATAGCGGGTCGAAATAATATACCCACACACTGTCGAAAGAAAATTCAAACAAACATCTTTTCTTAGCGGTGGTGGAAAGCACCAAAAATTCTTGTAGACGAAACTTAGATGATGCCTAATACACATGACAGTTTTTTAATCATCGCCAAATGAAGGCTGAACGAATATAAGGTTCGTTCGTTTGTATATAGGTATTATGCAGATTCAAATGAACAAATGCCTTATGGGCAGTTAAAAACCGAGTCAGACATAGATTCATCAACGAATGTCCTATCATTCTTGATAATCAAGAAATCGAATTATGAATTAATCTAATTTCTCGACATTATGCACCAGCTGCATAATAAATGAATTGTTTATTATCGAAGCAATTTGTTTGACATAATTCTGCAGTAACGAATCCTATTTCATCAATGAATGGTGTTAATAAACAAGCCTCTTCAATAATGCAGATGAACATGTCATTGTGATTATGAACAAATCTGACGATGACCAACTTTTCGGTGTAGGGAATTTCAATACATGAATAATATGGGTTTTTCATCATCATTCAGAATGAATACCGACAAATATAAGTAGACCACTTGAATCATCGGAGTGCTACCATTAGCATCATTAGGAGCATGCACTGAAAATCTTCCAGCAAACGTACATCGGTAATGGCCCGTCAGTCAAACGTAGGTATTATAGCGAATGCCATTATCATACTCAAACATCTATTACAATGTCCAGCTGACTATGAAGTTCCGCTTTGGTCAGTCGGCCAGTGAAGCTGTCAGGGATATCAATGCAGTACCCAGATGAAGGTACGACTTCATCTCCGAAGCCCATGGCCTTGCCAGTATTTCAGACAGAAGAAAACACATAAAAAATGATCCTTGATTCCTAAAATCTTTAGTGTACAAAGTTCGGAAACCATTGGTATCAAGTTTATCATGTGATAGATATTATACTTTTTGTAAAAAAATCAACCAAAACTCATTGGGAAGAGAAAAATTTAGTGTCTCATGAAAGGGACGTTAAACACCTGATAACATAACATAACAATCATTGCACAAAGTGAATGATATAAAACAATATTTTGGGTGTGACAGTTCAACCCACTCGATCAGATGCCAGTGCTAATAAATACTTTCTCAGTTTTGGATACATCATTATCTGATGACCGTTCTTTGGGATATATATCCGGATGATAGGAGAACTCCATTGGTAAAGAATATTTCATTAAGAGGAGTGAAAGAACTTACAGTCACAAGTCCACCACATAAACAATTCAGTAATGACCAATGGTCATGAAACAAGAGACAAGACAAGCAAAGAGGAAAATCTGTAAGAAGAAAACAACACTAATGTTAGTTTTCAAGTACTACATGCATCTATTTGGAGATCTCTGGAGATTTCTACCAAACATATCCCTGCTTTGACTTCTGACGATTTTGGCTTTCTGAACTTATTTTCTTAATGAGATAGATAGTCAGGAGTATCAATGTATCGTGTTGGTTCAAAGACACAGTCAGCGCGTATAGTGTATATTTATGGTCCCTGACGATAGGCTTGGTTTTCTTCATGAGACGAGTCTCAATCAGTCTCTTTACTATCTACTGGAGGTGTCATCTGAATATCACGTCCTCACAAATCTTTATCATTCGTAATTTGTAGAAGTTGGTGTAAGGAAGATCTGAGACAATAGTGAGGGAATGAGTATGATGTCCGTTTAAAGGAAGGGGCATATTTTCGTGCTATTTCCAGTTACTGACACGAATATTTTCGACAAATTCATTCATGTATCAGTTCTACACATATTCTGTACTAGACTGATCCAATCTTATGTGAAATATTCTGAAGAATTGATGCTAAAAAAATTAAACCTTTTCAGACGTTCCTGCTGCTACCATCCATGATGAATTGATAACACTTCCAACACAAAAAAGTTAGTAAATAACAAAAACATACCAGCACTCGATCATCTGATCATTGAACATAACTTCAAAAACAAAATGACTGGTCGGTAGTGTAAAACGTCTCAAGGTACCTAACGTCATGAATGTGCATCCCTTTAAATGGACATTATACAAGAAGGTTTTCAATTCAGATGACACCTCAATCACATAGTTGGATAGTTGCAGGCAAGGATATTGAGGATTTGACTGCAATAGATATTCTTGTATCTAGTGCGCAAAATGCTACTTTGGTGATCGAGAACTGATTTTTTTTAACAAGGTCCCCCGTAGTGAGCAGTACGATACACTGACATAATACTCATAGCTCTTAAAATGGGGACGTATTGAGGTTTTTATCTCACTTATGTGAAGTTCCTGAAAATCAATATATGCGTATTTTCTCTTTTTTCTGTAAGATCAAATTTCACTTCAGAAAAAAATTAATAAACGAGGAACTTGGCTCCTTCATCATTCCTATGACTTACTTTCTGGAAATCCACATTTCCACAGAGTTAAAAAACGATTCCCGGTGCCAGTACAACGTTGTCGACATTACTAGTATGTCTAGATTTGCAGAATTTTTGCTTTGAATGCATAATACCTTTATCATGACAGCAATGGGATATAATAGCTTCTTCAATCCTACTTTGTCAAGTATTATCAATAATTCCCAGAAATCTCTCATTGGCTGAATGAAGCTGATTACTAATAAAGATGAATTATGATATTTTGCGATAGAATCTATAATTTTCCACTCTCGTCATATCAAAATATGTTATTCATAACTTGTCAGTCATTTTTTTGCAAATGAATTCGTTCCTCAATAAAACGGATCTATTTTCTAGGAAAGTTGCAAATTATATCTTGCAACAGCGCCTAATACTTCGAGTCGTCCACACCACTCAAAATACATTCTGTACTGACCGATGGCAGTGAATTAGGAAGCATAGTATCATTGAATGTAGCCGATAGTGATCCATTGATTCAATGATATTTTCGTTCACGATCGAGCTCTCTTCGAGATAATATCTCACTGCATAAATAACGATACCAAAACCTGTAAGGAGGAAGCCAACTACCCTCTGCATTCCTGCTCCGACTGCATTGGTGGTTATGTATGTTTCTGTTTACCCATTCCACTTCTTCTAATTTTTTTCATTCGTTTTCTATTCCTTAGCTAATCGTTAGCTATTCGCTAGCTATATTCTTCATCATCAGCTATTTTCAGAGTAGATTCAGAAAATGAAAACGACTTGGACACTATCGGTCGCCATTCTGAACAGCTTGGACATAAAACTGGAGAGTTCCGAACTTATTTTATGAAATTTCATCTGATGGAAACTTTCCCATTCAATAAGCTTCAACATAGCGATGGCATTTCGCATTTGAAGTGATTTCTGGAAATATGTACGTATATATCAGAATGTATATGTATCTTGTTGAAAAGACGTCCATTTAACATTCATAACTGCTAACCTAATCGGTCTCAAAAAAGTTTATTGCAAAATATATGGGCGTACATAATCTGGATTTCATTATGAATATCTAATCTAGATCATTAGGCAGTCATATACTTGTGAATCGTAAATCCTCGACATACCAATGTGACGAACTGAAATGAGGTGTGACCAACGAACGCACCAAGTAGATGCGAACTCGATAATTGATATAAAAAAATGCGTGGGCAAGTTGATTAATATTTAAGGAATATAATTAGGAAATAATACCATGGGGTATCTAGTGATAGCTCAATTAAGAATCTATCTATAAACAAATAAACACGCCTCGCTTGATTAAAAAGAGAAATTGATCTAGTTAAACTACTGGGCATTGAAATTAGTCCTCCTGAAAATGTTAATGAATCTGATGCGAAAACAAAATCCAGTGTTGAACAATACCTCATAACTCTTGATAACATGACATTATCATTCATAATCAATTTGTAACTCACTGACTCGGATATCTGCAAACATTTTAAAAGATCTTGGGAAATATTGTACTGGGGCTTAAATGGAACTACTTCAATAACTTGATTTCTTTCCAGAGTTAGTCTTCCTCGGAGCACGATTATTGATGTTTTTCGGTCTTCAATGAAAAGTCTCTAAAATAATGAACCAGCAGTCTCACTCGTCCTTGTGAAAGAGTTTCTATCTTTCAACTAGACTTCTGTAAGTCAGAATTCTAGGAGCTGACCTCTGGATATATCGCAATGACAGTGGAAGTTGAATCTTTTTCAACAATTAGGAACTTTTCTCACAATAAGTCTTTTTCAGCTCTATGCTCACTAGCCCCTTGTCTGTGAACTATACTCCTTTGATGGACTATTTGTATTATTATCCTGGTAGATGTGCTCTTGATGTCTTGATGCGTTAGACCGTTACCACCGATTGTCTCGATGATAACGGTTAGACTCGTTAGAGTATCTCCTTCAAGAAATTTGAAGTTTTGCAGAATTTGTTCCTTCTAGTGGAATGCTCATTAGCGTTTTTTTGCCTTCTTTTATGCACTCGCACATTTTTTCTGTGAAGTAGGTATGGTTTGATGGAGTTTCAATATTCGGAACTTCTCTAATGTGTGCTTCAGATGGTTTATATGAGGATTCTGTGCAGGAAAAAGTGGTGTTCGACCTGTCAAGGTCATCCACTTCTTTGTAGACTCTGATTTCATTGCGACCTGTAAACAGCATATTAGTGTCACCTGGTTTGGTAGTATACTGTCAATTTCTGGTTGTAGAGTAATTTTGTGTGCTAATTGAGTGAATAGCTTTGGTTCGGCTATAGGTACTTAAGGATTCAGATATTTCAAAGTCGCATGATCAATTGAAAGTGGAGAAGAAGACTGTAAAGGTTCTGTACTGCAGTCGATTTATCGAGTATTAAATTGCCATTGCTTCGTAGTACTCCGTCACGAATATGAAATTCTCAATTTCAGTCAGATAAATTGAGGAAATCATGATATCAGTATAACCTCTCTAGGTATCGAATACCGGTAGCATTTCTAATAGAATTTAGAAGAATCCAACCACAAGATGAAATAGAAATCTCTCGAGTGATGGATGTAATGGACTTCCATATGCTGGATACAAAATACCCAGCGGCATCTGTCATATATTATTAACTATTGGTAATAATCCTGAGAAATCCACATTAATGAACAACAATGGTTTCTATACTATTATCTCGATTGATATTGCTCACTATTCCGAGTGGTATGGGGTGATTCTTTATCATCATTTACTTTGTTGTCAGAAAAAAACATCGCTCATCATACAAGTATTCCTATGAGGGTATAACGAATACTCTGACTATCTCCACTATAGAGAATAATCAGTAAGTGATTCGAGAATTCATGAAAAAATATCTCGATTTCATATATTGAAACTTTCTTCTTGATTGCATTACACCGGGTTTGAATTCTCCTCAAAATTATAGTTCTCAAGTATACAAGTCCTATTGAAAAGTCTGAAGTTGGAGGTTCTGGGGAGAAATGTTTTGATGACGAAATAAAATTCGAATGGTCTGAACGATTCGTAATTTATTTTTCGACCTCGGATATAAAGGCGGGTTGAAATTTTACCTGTTTATGTCGACAATTTTTTCGACTGTTTGATCGAAAGAAGTATAAGGTGGAGGAAGAATAGAATATTGATCTGTATTTAAGGAAAAACAATTCAATATTCACGGAAACTCATCTTGAAAAATTCAATTATTCCATTGATCTATCTGTGATGATATTCACAGATGTAGAAAGGAAGTGGAGTGACCTATAAACTAGTAAATACCGGTTCTGTGGTATCTGGGATAATTTTTAGTATTTTGCTTCATAGATTGCTCCATAATAAATCCATTATAATACGACCATATAACAGAAAACATGGGTTTACCCTTCTAAGAGCACTGCTCCATTGAAAAACGACTGTTGCTTTCCGTTGATGCATGAATAACTTGGAAAAGAACAGGTATAAAATAACTGTTTATACCTAACTCTTGGAGGCGACATCTTGCTTCGTAGTAGGGCATTACGAAGGCCAAAGTTGATACACTTCTCTCGTAAGGGTACCTGACGTGTTTCCATACACTCACATACGTGTCGACGAACTTTCCGACAGTATGATTTGATGAATTAATCACTGAATTGATAGAAGTCGTTTCCTATAAAGAAATGTTCGGAGGAGAATAGAAGTAACCTCTGTATTTGAAGAATAAAGAGTGTATTGTTCATGAGAACTCATCATAGAAACCTCCATATTTCATTAATATATCTGGAATGATTCCATCCATATGAATTGTAACGAAATAAGGTGGTCTATGGAAGGATAAAAATTTCATGCAAATATAAGTTCTGAGATTCTGGGACATATGAGATATTGTGCATCGTTCCTGGAGTATTCTAGGAGAAACTACAACCGGAAAGCAGAGCTAGAATTTATTCATCTTCATATGGAAATATACTGGAGCAAAATATCAACCACGTGATAAATACCTCCATATTCATATACAAAAACACTACACATCTTGAAAAAGGCCAACTTCCACACATTCAAATTGAAATTCAATATCTGAACCAAAAATTGATTTCAATTTGTCCTTTTTTTATATAACTTGGATCGACCGACCGTACGCGATAAGAACTAATATGAAACTGCTCATTGAATTGATTCACCATCTTGATGATCAATTCCCGAACAAGTATCCCATCTCTGGCTAATACCGTTATCGAATGTAAGGATACGAGATGGTAAAAAGATAGTATACATCGTTTCCAAGATAAGTATGTCTATCATCTCTGAAACCATAAGAGATACGAAGATGTTTCAATCAGAAGAAACGTGAGCATGTTCGAGCCAAACAATATGCCGTTCAGAAAGTTTTATAACTCCAAGTACTTCTGAAGATACGCTACGAAACCGGAATTTGCCGATTTCGTCTGTATTTTTTCACGTTCAATGAGATATAGGGAAACTGAAAACACTTCCCCGTTGCTAGTTTCTTTACTTCACAAAACAGCGTTAATCGATTTTCCGTACGATGTTTCGATTCGGAGAGACCATTTCCGAGATCTCTATTATGCATAGACATCCTTATCTTGGACACACCGTATAGTGTCAATCAGGCTCGTATCTAAAAATTACTTGATGATGGCCAAAATTGGGTCGCATTAACCGCAATGTGTAGCAAATCGTCGAAATCAGAATGGAAAGGGCTATTCAAATCTGATATTGAGATATCAGGACCGCATTTGGAAAAATGAATTCGATGTATTCGCTCAGAGACGTCGGATCAGAAAATCGATAATTTCAAATTGAGTAACATAGAAAGTTGCCCTGAACATGTTACTTCAGTTTCGTCCTAACTTCATTATCAACACAAGAAAAAAGTGGAATTGAAAATCCAGAAACTCAGTATTCTGAAAATAACTCAGAACAGGATATCATATCAAAAATGTTCTGAAGTGATTTTATTGGTCCCTGAACTGCGCGACTTCTCTTCCATTCAACAGATACAGATTCGGAATTTCCAAGATACCCATACCATAGATCTAAATATACACTCTATGCCCATACACACTGGCCGTCCTCATCTTGGACACTGTGTATATCAACGCACTTAAAACAAGCAATGCATGCAAGGCATACCCATCAAATACATTCAATTCTGACCATATAAGATTGTTTATACAGGTTAATTCTAGTGTCCGATATACATTATAATACATTCGGGGATTTCGTTTCGTTCAATGTTGAATTATTATTGAATGTAAGCAATGTACTGCAAGTATTCAACCTTTTGAATCATTCGAAGTCGTTGTTCATTTATAATCTCAATACATGTAGTTAATCCTTTTGCGTGGGTATTTACAGTCACTTTATGGACTAGGTGTATGAGTTAAAACCCTATTTGCTAATTCGACAAGCAATGATTCTGATACGAACATGAAACATGAGAATATTCGACAGTAGGCGTCCGAAATTTACATAAGAATTTTGTAAATATTTGACCTGTAACTTGATACGATAGCTCGTTGGTAATTAATGATGATAAAAAATAACTCTATTCGTTCTGATGTATTATTATGGTGCCACCAACAGGATTTTGTTGAATTCTGAATCATAATGATGACAGTTTTATGATAAGTGATTTCATTGTGACAGATGTTATTATCTCTTGAAGGGCACGAATGAAAATCCCCATTTAATGTTCAAGAAACAAGAATAGGTATTCATTATGCCAGTTTTTTGGGATTCCGTTTCTATAAAATAAAAATATGAATATTATTTCAATATACGTTAGGTAAGGACAAAACAGATTTTTTGTCAAATGTCACTGCGTTTGAAGAATTTTCCTATCAGAGAGCCTACAAGAAAATGTCACTAGCTTGTCAGTGATAATTTGTATTGAATATAGAAAAAAAATCAAATCTTTACTCAGCTTTGGACGTTTCGGGAACGAATCTGCTCCCGTTTCCAACATAAAAATGGATTTCTTGTTTGGTGACGTTGGCAATCAAATGAGTAACAGGATGTTTTCATTAATTAATCTTGAATATACCATTTTTATTTTCAGATTTCAATACCTACAGACAGTATTCAAGAATAGGTTTTCTCACCACATAATGATTGTTGAAATTTTCATTTTTTTTTTGTAATAGTGGCTATAGAACTCAAGCCTCATCATCATCATCAATATTGGCAAATTTGTGCAATTTTATGCCTACCAAAATGCCGTTCCGAAACTCGGGAGAATAATCCGAATACTTTCGGAGATATAAAATGAAAAACTAATTTCCTTAAACCTTTTCTTATTCTTCATGTTATGTGAAGCTATCAATCGAAATGAATGACACTTCATAATGGTCACACATTCTTCCTTACAAGTTTGCGTTTTCAAATTTGAAATCTGGTGTTTTGTCTTTCAGAAACCATCATAATATTTTTTTTTTCAAATACGAACCTGGATTCTTCATACGAATAGAATAGAATATTGAATAAATCAAGAAAATGTCATTTTTGGTAAACGAAACATTCGAGAATGAAAATGTGTGATAGCTCATATACCTTTTATGGTATCCGAAGGTGTGAAAAACTGAAGTAAATTCAGGTCCGTATTTGGAAAAAATAAGTCGGATTTCAAATTTGAAATGGCCAACTTGTCAGGAAATCGCTTCTTTTTAGTAAATCTCCGGAGATATTCAAAATTTTCCAAGATTCGAAACGGCAATTCGTTAGGCGTATATAATTGCGCAACTTTGCCAATATACAGGGTGTTTCGAAATTCGACCGACAACGTTTGACAGGTGATAGCCCTCGTGATTTCATAATCATTGAGATAGGAACATTCGGTCTTCAAGTGTTCAGTTCTCGAGATACAGGGCGTTGAAGTTGAGAAATGAAAATAGTTGTTTCGCAATATCTCAAGAATAATTGAATATAATGCATTCAACTTCGGTATATGGTTTCATCTTTGAATGGGCCATTTTTTGACCTGGAAGCCATTCCGGACATTTTGTCCAGTGGTGCCCTACAGGGGGTTGTGGCATTTTTTCCTTCCATATTTTCTACGCCACTGATTGAATTTCGATTATTTCCAATTCCTCGAATTCATTGTTCAATTTTGTTCAGAAAATGCATCACCTTCAACTGAGCTGAAATAAACAGTTTTCGAGATATTCGACCCAAAATAGAAGATTGCATAGTAATATTTCATCATTTTCAGTAGTAGAAAATTGCAAAAATATTTTTCTGGTGTTGAGTAGATTAGATACTATTCAGATCTCATTCCATAGCTGAACAGAAATAATTATTCCACACATGAAGAGAAAACAAAAATTTTCGTAATTTTTTACTACCGAGGAAGATGAAAAATCACTATGCATACTTCTATTTTGGGTCAAATATCCCGATTACTGTTCATTTTAGCTCAGTTGAAGGTGATGCATTTTTTCAACATAACTGAACAAACAATTCGAGAAATTGGAAATAATTGAAATTTCATCAGTGGCGTAGAAAATATGGGAGGAAAAGTTATCACAACCCTCTGTAGCGCATCTCTGGATAAAATTCTCGGAATGTCTTTCTGGTCAAGAAATTAATCAGTGAAAGATGAAACCATATACCGAATTTGAATGCATTATATTAAATTATTCTTGAGATATTGCGAAAAAACTATTTAAATTTCTTAACTTCAACGCCCTGTATCTCGAGAACTGAACACTTCAAGACCGTCTGTCCCTATCTCAGTGATTATGAAATCACGAGGGCTATCACCTGTCAAGCGTTGTCGGTCGAATTTCGAAACACCCTGTATAATGTTCTGTAACCGACCCTGAATCTCTTTTCTGAAAGATTGAATATTTATATGTTTTGACTCATTCTAACTACTATATACTGATCTACATTATTTGACAGAATGAATTATATATAGGGCAAAGATTTGAACGATATTTCTATGACTAATAGCCATAACTCAAATGCCTCTGCCTATATGATGAATCTGTTGTCATAGAATCGTATCTTGACTGCATTAAGTCAATCTTTCGAACAAATATAAATAATGCGAATATGCTTCACTTGTCTCTGCATTTCGAAGTCACCATAGATATTGCGATCGTTCTGCATTTTTGAACGATTTCTTGAAATGAAGAATCGTTAGGTTTGAGAATAGCTTTATCGAAGGTAACACTGATACGTCCAGCGAAATATCGAGTTCACGCTCCATTTTCTATGCAAATGGAGTAATATTCTAGAATATCCTCCTCCTCCACAGAGCTTATATATCCATTCTTGATGTTGAAAGTGGAAATCGAAGTACTTTATCATCATGTCGTCATGATACGACGAACGATATACCATACCTTTGACACCATCCAAATTAACTCACCGGCCATAAAAAAAATATTGTATATTGATTCATATAATGAATTTATGAAGTATCACCATCTTGCAAAAGAGTTTGAGTAACTTTAAACATAACTACATGAAGAGTTTAAGATGAGAAAAAAAACTCACAGTAAATGTTACAGTGTGTCCAGTTTTCGAAGCTTTTGCATGATATCTCAGTTATCTTTGGAGATAGAACCTTGAGGTTTTCGCGATCCTGTGCCATTTTTTTGTGAAACTCAAGATGGCCCAATCAGATTTTGCAGGACTGTTTCCGTTTATGAGATACAGGGCGATATCGAAAATTTATACTTTTTGGACCCCCTCTATATCTACGAAGTTTATCAGCGGAAATGTCAAATTAAAATCTTGACCCATAAAGAATTCCATGCAGAATCCAGTGGCGCACAAAAATTTTTTTTCGGGGTATGGTTTTGAAGTTACGACTCAAACTTATGATTTTTTAACTTGAACACCCTGTATTTTATAAGCTCATTAAATTCCTTATTTTTTTCCCTTTGGAATGATAAATGATGTATCGATATAACATTCTCAAAAATGTTCAAAAATCACTAAAACATTGAATTTTAATAGTGGGCTATGGGTTTTTCGAGGGATTTTCATATAAAGAAATTAACAATTGAAGGAATATTGCCTTTGATTGTTCCATGAAGGGGGAAATAACAATTTCAACACTGATTAACTTGCAAAACACAAGACTTAGATACCTGATATCCACAAATATATAGTAATAAAAAGTTTATAATGTAGAATAAGCACCTGATTGAATATTTACTAAAACAATTGAATTTAGAAATTATTCAGTGATTTATTCATTGAATTGTTCAAATTGATGTCCATTTTCCATCACACACCTTCTCAATACACATTAATCATCGAGAGATGTCTTTGTAATTCCTGGAAAACTGCCTCTGTTGTTGCACAAAGTTCTTCAAGTATGTTGGGCCACTCACTGTATTAAAAAGTATTAAGAAAGTTTGTCAACTGTATGTTAGGGAAAATGGATATCAATTTGAACATGTCAATGAATAAGTTACTGAATAATTCCGGAATTCAATTGTTTTCGTAAATATTCGATCAGGTGCATGTTCTAAATTATGAACTTTCTATTACTATCTATTTGTTTCTATCAGGTACCCAAGAGTGTTTCGTTAATTAATAAGTGTTGATATTGGTTTTGACCTCTCCATGGAAAAATTTTAAGAAATATTTCTTGAATTGGAACGTTTTTTATAAGAAAAATCCATAACCAACTATCAAAATTCAATATTTCAGTGATATTGAGCAATTTTGAAAATTTTATATTCATTCGTTATATATCATTTTGAAGACAAACAAATAAGGAATTTATTGAGCTTATGAAATACAGGGTGTTCCATTTGAAAAATCATGAGTTTGAGTCGTATCTCCAAAACCATACCCCGAAAAAAAAATTATGTGCGCCACTGCATTATGCGTGAAATTCTCTATGCGATAAGATTTTGATTTGACATTTTTGTTGAGAAACTTCGTGGATATAGAGGGGGTCCAAAAAGTATAAATTTTCAAAATCACCCTGTATCTCATAAACGGCAACAGTCCTGCAAAATCTGATTAGGCCATCTTGAATTTCACAAAAAAGTGGCACAGAACCGCGAAAACCGCAAGGTTCTATCTCCAAAGATAACTGAGATATCAGGCAAAAGCATCGAAAACTGGACACACTGTACATACATAACCTTATTTCCGTCATGAACCTAACATCATAATGAACAAGATATAGAGTAAAAGTTTGTAAAATCTTCAGATCAACATCCTCATTTCATACTCAAATGAATCAGCAACCAATTCGACCTGAGTCAATTTGTATGTTTCCTTGCGTGGATGAATAACCTTAATGACCGATGCATTGATTTATTCTGAATTAGCACCTATGAGTTAACAAACAACAGTTTAGCCATAATTCGTCATTAATGCACAGAAGAATAAAGGTCGACTAGGCATAAATATAAATTTACGACTTTTTCGGATCAACATAACACTAGCGATGCTCAAGGTAGCTCATTAGATGAATCGTAAAAAATTAACGAGACCAATTAACGGGAGAAAGTAATTTTTGAGATGCCTAACAAATCGTCGAAGTGCTAATTCAAAAATTTATATCCATGTCGCATTAATGAATTTACTGCAGTTGGCAAACGTAATACGATAACTTCCTTACCGTGTCTAGAGGGTACCTCTAATAGGTCTTATAAAATTATCACAGAAGAAAAAATCTTTAGGAAAATATTTTCTGCATATCAGCAGGCCAAACTCATCCTTCATCTTGAATTGAAAATGGATATCTGACATTTTACAATGTTATGGATCATACAAAGTGGTCCAGCACCTGCTGAATACTCTCGGGAAAATATATGTTCAGAAAGTTCGAAGTTTCTGGAGGAACTGTCCAGCGGATTCTCAATAATATGAATTATGGAATGATTTTCTGGATCATCTTCAGAACCCTGTTTTGCTCAAGGAGTCTGATTAAATGCATTCAATCTTATGAAATAATACGTAAGAAACTTTCTGGTCAAACAAAAGCTGAAATTCTTCTAGACCTGATAAGCCTGAATTGAGCCTATGATGATATAGGATTCTTACTAGTCATTGTACTATGTTGTATGTCCGAATCGAATCAGTCATAGAAGGTTGAAAGATCATACAAATTGAAGTGACTTCAGGAATCCCAGCGACTCATATTTATCTTTTTCCTCATGCTATACTGCTAAAGGTGATACCATGAATGCTAACAATACAATCGACAGTGATTCTGTTAGAAAGAAACCAGTTAAAATTGAATCTGTATACAAAGTGATTCAGATTTGAAGGTTCGAACTGAAATGGGCGATAGATCTCATCATTTTCATTAGAAAAGTTTATATAAACATAAGTTCGATCTCGATCAGAAGCTGAACAACAGGGGTCATAGTTCAATGATTTTTTTTTCTATCAATGAATATATCTCGCTCACTTTTGGTGATATCAAGTAGATATTCAGTGTGGTTGATACTTCCTGGGGCATCATTATTTTGAGCATCTCATAGATTTTCAAAATCTACAAGGTGATATGTTTTTGGGGGTAGAGGCTTCGTTATTTCCCCACAAACTTTTTCGTTGTACGCCTCTGACATCATCCAGTTAAGAAATTCAATATATCGTTCAATTCACAGGCTTCTTCTGTACCTCAATTTTTTTCGAGAAACCAACCGTTTTCGGTTTGTTTCTCGAATATAACTGAGTGCCGAGAAAAGTCTCTAATTTGAACAATTCACATAATCCGGTAACTAGATGATGTTAAAGGCGTAATACCAAAAACTTTGGAGGGGATAAAGAAGTTTATACCCCCAAAAATGTATCACTCTGAAGATTTTGAAAATCTTCGAAGTGAATGAAATAGTGATCTTCCAGAAAGTAACAACCTCACTGAATTTCAAATCGATAACTTCAATAGTGAACAAAATGTTTCAATTAATAGAAAAAAAATAATCTTCGACCTCTTGTAGCTCCGCTACTGATCGAGATCAGATTGTTTATATCAACTTTTTTTATTCAAATGATGGGATCTATCACACATTTCAGTTTGTGCCTCAAAATAAGAATCACCCTGTATAGCCCTGTATAGGAGAAATGGTATCACCTCAAATCTTAAATATGATCGGGGAGTGGGAATTTTTCACAAAAATGTTAGATGTTATTGTGTATTGAGCATATTAACGAGTTAACAAAGATGATATAAAACCATTGTGACTTTTACTGTAATGAATAGATATCACGGGATTCGTTATCAACGAGATCAGATTCGATCCAGAGAAGAGCCATCCGCCTGGTGGGTGACGCCACACTCACTCACTCTTTGACATCATTGGAACACCGTAGAAAGGTCAGAGACCTTCCACTTTTCTATCGATACTTCCACGGGAAATGTGCTTCGGAAATCTCTGCTATCATCTCTTCACTAGCAATACCAGTCAGACAAACTAGACAAGCCCAGTCAGCACATCCTTTCGTTATAGAACGACTTGGCTCTGGATTTCATTGCCTGAGGAAGTATTCCCAACAACATATAATCTCCAGAAGTTCAAAAAAAAAATTCAATACCTACCTCGTATCCCTATCCTCCCTAGGAACGCACGATGTTCTTTGAACATAATAGAGATTCCCTTTCGTACGCTCCAAGCGATAAAAAAAGGCACCTCAGATTAACAGGTCAATGTTTTCACCATTCAGGAAATCAGTCTTCGACATTCCGAAAAAGTGAATGAATGTTATGCAATACCATAATCCATCGCATGAAACTTATCCTTCTAAAAACTATAAGGGTCCATTCCAAAAAATGCCCAAGAAGTATTATAAAATAGGAAACCAGCGTGCTATTGAAATTTACCAAGAAGATTCGGTTTTTACTACAAGAGTATTGGGAGTATCTGATATTTCCAGAAGGGCATGGCTTCTGATGTTTATAAGGTGCATGTTTGACTCAGTGCCTGGGAATCTATTTTCATATGACGATTTCTAGAACTTCTAGTATGGTTTAGTTTTTTATTGGTATGCGGTGGGTTTCCAATTTCTGGTGAAGATTCTATAGTGAATATTAGAATTCCATACAAGCAAGTAGTATATGACACACCTCTGAAGTACTGTCGTTCTAACGTCACAAATGAAAAACATTATGATTATGAAGAATTTTGTTATAGTCAAAAATATTGATAGTTTGGTAATTTGAACATTCTTGTATCTTTAATAATAACAAAATTACCAATGGCTCAAACACTCAATTCAGATAACCCTGTATTGATAAGCCTTCATTTTCAGATCTCAGGATCCTGGAGCGACAGTTTGGAGTTATATTCAGGCAGTGGATGAAACATCGTAGATACTTTTCACTATCTCGACATATCTCAATCTTCATCATCTTTGATTCCATTGAAAATATCCGACAATTTCGTCAATCAAAACTCAAAACTAGCACGATTAGGAGTTGGGGGAAGAAATCGCTTGTTTGATACAATAATTCTAGTAATCTGCGTTTGGCATTTTCTACATATTACCATACTCAGCCTCTGGGTACCAGATGATCTGAAGCCCTATTTGTCCCATGTACGGTACATTCCAATTACTTTCCATCATGTTAGTCATAAATGAAATAAATTTGCATGTTTCTAATAATTACAAACCTGCTAAATTATCGGCTTCGCTATGACCTGTGCCCTAAAAATGAGCTATAACTTGATATCTGCTTGTTTGGATATCAGCTTTGGGGCATTCAATACGAGGGAAGCACTAAAAATAGTTGCTATGAAATCGTATCAGAATGATTACTTCAGAATTGACAAATTAATGGAAGGAACCGATATCAGAATATTGATTGTGAATATGAAACTTTTCTGTTCTGTTCTGGTATCGACTATCTAGTTGCATGCGGTTTAGCAAGCATCATTCTCAGGGCTGACTGACGCTTATTCATCTCTCCCTTATAAGATGTCACTGACTTCAAAGGATTTCAATGTCTGGTCCTATATGAAAGTGTCATCTCCTGCGATATAAGAAGCAATCAGAATGGTGTGCCTTCATAGTACGCTACTCCTTCTTTTCGAGCCGGTAATACCACGTCGTCACGGCAACCAGGAATCTGAATAGAACAACATCCCTTCATCATGGAGATGACAATTTGAATGGTATTCAATACTGACGAGGAATCTTTGGAATATGGCACCAATAATTATTCTCACAGTCCGACTGAACACATCCAAGGTTGAACACCAAACCCGATAACGAAACTGATAAACTGGAATAGGTATTCTTTATCAACGTGACTCATCTCCCTCGATTAAAACAATTCCTGTCTTCCTGACTTGTGGAATGGTGTGTTCAGAATCACACCCACGACACGGTCCTTGGGACCAGAGCCTGTACTGGGCATTGCATTGCATTCATCCGCCCCCAACGAATGGGCGGACAAAGCACTAGAAGAATATTGGAGGCAAATGGGCAGCTGCAGGCAATCAATAAATCGAAGACGGCGTGATTGCTTGGCAGAGACTGCCAAGTACTGCGTCTCCTCATAGGGGTACTCACAACACACCAGACACCTATCACTCATATAGGTGTAGAAGGTAGCACCACTTGCCGTGAATGCGGAGAAGATGAGGAAATGTCATTCCACAGATCGAGCATGTTTGAGAGAAGTTCTTCATATAACTTTCCTGCTATATTCAACTCCATACCGAACTCTGTCAAAGACAGGTCTATCTCTACTTTTCATTAAGCCTGGCAGTGAACTTTATCTGACTCTTCAATAAGACTGAGCCCAACCTATTATCTTATATTCATTCAGTTATTCAGTAATCCTGTTGTATCTTTAGTCCTGAAAGCAAAAGCAAATAATTGGACCACTTCGATTCCTACCTGTTGATATTTGTAATTGGTTAATATTTCAAAACTCTCGTTTCAATTGACTCAACTTATAACTTTTTTTCTCTGTATTCAATTAACTTTTTCTTCGCCATTCTATATCATAGATTGATCATTCCATGATACTTTTTTTTGGTACTAAGACTAGATGCAAGCCTGGTTAAGTGGAAGAACATCACCTTGCTATCAGCAAGAGATGATCTTGAATGAAGTAAATTTTCATTATTATCATTTTGATTATTATTCCTCGGAAAGTGTGAGGCGTATGGAAGGATGAGATTCAAAATCTTCTGGGTGGAAGAGAATTTAATCGAATTAGGGTGGACGGACATCCAGGCTTTCATCAGATGGTTAGGGAGGTTCAGAAAGGACGAGTAGAAGAAGGAATAATCATAACTGGTTTCTTTACTGAATATCTTGGAACATCTTCCTTCAACACATTCGTTAATCTTGTTGGGAGAATCTGGAGCAGCATTTAACGAAGGTAGTATACAGGGTGTAAATTTGAAAACTTTCAATGCGAATATCTCGCGAAATAAAAAAGTTAAAAAAACGCCGCTTGGCAAAAATGCTTAAGAGTTAAGGGGAACTAGAACCACCATATTTCAGTGAAGGGATGAGTCACCCTGTCAGTGCAACACACCCCAACTTTGAAATGTCAAATGGCACTACCTCTTTTGTGATACCTCAAATGAACGGTCTCAGTCAGTAGTATTCACCTGTACAAGACTTTTTTTCCACCCACTACAGGGTGTACGAAAAACATTAATTCGAGGGTCTAAATTTGAAAACTTTCAATGCGAATATCTCGCTAGATAAAACAGTTAGGAAAACGCCGTTTGGCACAAATGCTACAGAGTTAGGGAGAACTAGAACCACCATACTTCAGTAAAGGGATGAGTCACCCCGTCGGCGCGACACACTCCATCTTTGAAATGTCAAATGGCACTACCTCTTTTGTGATACCTCAAATGAACGGTCTCAGTCAGTAGTATTCACCTGTACAAGACTTATTTTCCATCCACTACAGGGTGAACGGAAAACATAAAGTCGAATAAAATAAAATGCAGAATGCCGATATATTCCAAGAAATGTGTTCCAAAATGTTAGAATGGCATTTGAACATCGATTCTATTGCTTACAACAGAATGGAATGCATTTTGAACATCTGATCAAATAAAATATCCTTTTAACACAATTCATTTTATTTTATTCGACTTCATATTTTTCGTACACCCTGTAGTGGGTGGAAAAAAAGTCTTGTACAGGTGAATACTACTGACTGATACTGTTCTTTTGAGGCATCACAAAAAAGGTAGTGCCATTTGACATTTCAAAGTTGGGGTGTGTCGCGCCGACGGGGTGACTCATCCCTTGACCGAAATATGGTGGTTCTAGTTCCCCTCAACTCTTTAGCATTTTTGCCAAACGGCGTTTTTCTAACTTTTTTCTTTCGCGAGATATTCGCATTGGAAATTTTCGAATTCACACCCATTGTATCCTTTCAAGGAAATGGTCGAGTTTCAAATGGTGATGAATAAAGGAGGGTGAGATTTCTTTGGTTGTATTTTTTTTCTTCATTCTGAGTTATTTATTATTACTGTGTACTGTTGGACAAGTGATTCTCACGATACAACTGGTAACCAATCAAATTAGCTGTATAAGAATAGATTGATCAGTGATTCGCCTAATTTTGTTTTTGGACTCGCGAAACATCTCATCCTCACCTCGTATTCACCTTCTCGTTGAGGCTGCGAGGCATTCCGCAAGGATGCAATCTTCGGACGCAACGAAGCGCGGCCTCTCGCTTTTCCTGCCCATTGTAAATAGCAGGTGCCCGGCTAACAGCCGGACCACGTTTTACATAGTAGTGCCCACCAGTAGTATTCGTCCTACTCTTGTCAATAGATAATTCATATGGTTTATGGTCATTGCGGACTGGGCCACGCCTCTACGGGAGTCGTTCATCACGGCAGCAGGAATCAAGAGAGGTCCGAGAGGTCCTGCTAGCACGCGAATGAAGCTGAACGTGCAAAGACGTAGCGCAGGGGATTGCGACTCTGATCTTGTACTCAATTAATTTGAATGCCATCAAAGGAGGCTCATAATCTTTTGTCAATTTCGAGTCAGCAGGAATATAAACAGTCAGGAAGTCTGCTAGATCTTGCAAGCACGCGAATGGAGTTGATCGTGCAAAGACGTAGCGTAGGGGATTACGACTCTGATCTTGTACTCAATTAATTTGAATGCCATCGCAGAAGGCCGTTACCACCGATAAAACAAGAAGGCCCATAAACTGTTTTCGATTTCGAGTCAGCAGGAACATAAACAATCAAACAGCCCGCTAGTTCCTGCTAGCACGCGAATGAAGCTGACCGTGCAAAGCATTTGTTGTCATATCATTTCATTTTATTTATACACATATGTTTTCATTATTGTTCATTCGATGTTTAAGTAAGTCTTGATAAAGAAAATGAATATTTTCAAAAGCTCGACAAATAAAACGAAGAAATCCAACTGATATTGGTCACAACGACTGCTTCCCACTAATATACCCCTCGAACATATATACATTAATACATCATGGACGTTTTCTCTTTCGGAGTGCGCCCATGTAGTTTCCAGTGAGTATTTTCTTACAAATATCTATTCGCACAGTAATATTCGATGTAAATGTTTTATAACTGGAAGCCGTATTAGATTTAATTATAATATAGATGTTCTTGGGGGTTTCCGGATTCAACTTCAATTTATTAGCTAGTCGCAGGATGTTTCATCTAGGTACTTGTATTTACAAGATATATCGGCATAAGGTAGAAGAATAGTCGTAAATTGATAGGTTTGGGTAGGGTCAATGTAACAAATCATCATTAATTGATTACATAGACGCATACGTATTCTTTCTGAATATAAATAGTCAGTGCACAGACTATCAAATAATCCGTTATTTATTTCAATAATTGAATCTGATGTGAAGGCAAAGTTTAATTCTGTATACTTAGGTGAAGAAAAGAATAAAAACTGTTTTCTTGTTTATATGCACCAGAAGAATATGTATAAAAAGTAGGTGGTTTCACATAATCGGGAAGATTTCTTTTCTTATTCATTTTGTTCAATGAAGTTTCTATTCCCATCGATATTACGCAATTTATTTTTAATAATGACGATTCAACTCCAATAGTAATTACTCATAGTTCTTTGTTTCCTTATGAGATAATATAAGACGAAGGAATCGTAATATCGTCAAGGTTACCAAGATAATTTGAAACGAAATAGCATGAAATCGATTTAGAATTTCCATAATCTAGCTATTCATGGAAACACCAAAAACATCATAATATCCAATGTAGCGGAGCGCAAGGCCGTACCAGGGGGGTCCAGAGAGGCCGGACTTCCCCTCTCACCCGAAATTACGACCTCAATCCGACTCTTTCCTTCTACTTCGAAGAACATTTTTGAATTAGCGCCAAAAATGTTTATAATCAAGGAACGGACTTCTCCACAGCCGGGTTCATAACAAGCTGGGGTGAGAGAAATGCAACACTGCATCGCCGTGATCCGGAAGGACTAGTCTCGATCAATGACTTCAATATAAACACCCTCTCGATTGGCTACCACGGCGATATAGGCAATGTTAACCGCGCTAACGTAACATCAATTTCTGTCTTTGAAATACATAAATTGAACTTCAAGGAAAGAAATAGAAAGAAATAATGGGTCAGGTCACAGTTCAGGTTTTATTTAGTTTCTCAGATGGAATAAACAACTTGCGAGCCCCATTTCACAAGTTATTGCTTGAAGAAATATTCGATTTGAAAGATAGTTGATGCAAGTAACGTGTGTTACCTGCTTGTAATTGAGAATAAGGTTGGATTCTTCAAAATCATCTATTTTCTTATTTCGACAGCCGAACATTCCTGACATCTTTGATCAGGATTTGTTCTTAATGATGTATTAGGTTTAGGAAGAGAAACATGATTTTCTGAATTTAAGAAAATAGAGGGAACTGGTGTTTGAACTAACTGTGGGTTTCTTAGCAAATTTTTCCCAATTGATCCATCTGGCAGAGGAAATCTATCATATCTAATAATATCTCTTTTAACGAACTGAATTGCACACACTGCAGAATGCTGAGATGGGGACTCATTTTTACGAGGTATCGAAGATATCCACTTCTTCCGCAGTTCTTCATCTCTAGGAAATTTAAAAATCTAAACATATTCCTTTTCCGAAGCGTAATTTGTGATATCATCTTCTAATGAAGAAGGTTGAAATTACTAATTGATTATTGAAGGATGAAGTTTGAAATTACTTACTTTGCTTCCAGAGATAGGACAACATAAAACATAACCTCAATTCAAAAACAACTTTTGATGAGACTTTCACACACACACAAACACCGTTTCACTCATAACTCGATCACTAGAATAGTCCTAACACTTTCCACTGGCTTTCGATAATATTTCACATTGATAACACATCAATTATTAACTCTGGAAAACTTAAAATAATCACTCAGTTACATCCAACACCCATATATCGTATTTTTGCGAATAGCTGGAGGTAGATCTTTCGAGCAGTGTTGCCAGACTGGGCTCACCGCGGCTGTCCTCTCTAAAGATGACTATGACTTTTCCCATTTATAGTCTACAGGGTAAGTGAAGGGCACACAAAATCATTGTCAGGCAAAATCTCATGAAATCTGGGTTGGAAATATTCCGCAACCATCCAGACACCTACAATGATGATAGCGGAGCTGTTGCCTTACTTCCCAGCCAACACATCTGTGACATGACATCTCTGAGATGTCGTGTTTAGCTAACAGTGCGATATCACGAACGTTCTGTCGCGATAAGGCAACACTGCGATATTACCAATGTTCCATCGCTGCGATGTACAGAAGCAGACATATCTGCGACAGGACATCTCTAAGATGTCATGATGAGGCAACACTTTCAGAGAATTTATCAAGTGATCCTAAATTCGCAAACATTCGTTACATTGCTATCAAACTATCTTTGATTTGCTTATATCTCGCCGACACAAACTACATGTTTTTTATACAAATACAAGAAACTGACCTCATTCTGATGGAGATGCCACCAACCAGTCACAACAATGCATGCATAATCAATATTATCAGATGTCATCAGAGGTTAGTAATGTATTATCACACCTTGTTTGAGGAAACTGTTTTAAGTCATCTTGCATTACATCGTAGTTTTATCGCAAAAACACTTCGATTTTTATCACTAACAACATATCGCAATTACATTGCAAGAAATATATCGCTGTTATATCGACGAGAACTTATCGCAGCGACGTCGCATTGACGAAACTTGAGTGGGACAAAAAAACATCTTTCTGACATCGTAGGGACGTCTATGCGACAGAAAATGCGATATCGCAGGTCGCAATTTTTATGTTACTGTGTTTGCTGTATTGGACATTTTTGTCGTGGATATAATATGTTAAATTCATTTTTGTGTTGATTGAAACTTGTATCTGTGTATCATCAGTCATTTTGAATCAAACTATAATACAATATAACATATTCCAACCGCTCCACTAATCGTATTCAATGAAATATCCTCATAAAACCCAATGGTCCAATAAAAAATTTTATTTCTTCCTTCCCGGACGTTGAATTATTGAGAAAACTAGTTTAAAAGATCAATTATCGATGTACCTTGAAAGAGAATATTAGTCATTCTTCATTGGCCATCAGACACAACCAAACAATGTATATTCGATCTATTCAACAATAGATTTCGCAGCATGCATCTAGTAATGATATCTCATCAATCTAGTATTATTTCGATAGTTGTGTTCGTGGTGAGTGATTGATTGATGATTTCTCAATGCTTTTTTCCTGTGTTTTGCGTGGAGGCATTTAACCGCTGAAGAAATGAGGATCTAATGTCTAATGGACGCGTACTACCTTCTCTAATCAGGACAAGCTAAGGAGGGTACTATACAGGCTTTCCAGAAACTCTCCTACCAAACGGGAACTCATACTGAACGTTAGTGAGTTAGTGGTGATATATGTGAGATGGATCTGAAATAACGTACTTGTGCATATCCAGAAATATACAGGAAATTGATTGTCGGCAGTCATATTGATAACTTTATTATTATTGAAGATACAAAATGGTTCACTTTACCAAACTATCAGTATACAGAGTGTTACTCAATGACATGCTAATATACAACGGGGCGATTCTGGGACCCATTACAAGAATAAAACTTCATATGGACGTGTGTCGCAAACGTCCTAACTTTTGAGACAAGTTGAACATATACATAGATTTTCTTTGTCCACCCTGTATAACTTTTCCTGATGGCAAAATCAATCCTGCTATGTGACTGAAACGGTGCAAAAATTTCAAAATGTCACATACTGTTATTATCCAGTAATAGCTGTCCTGAATGTAGTATTTATTCAAGCTTAGCATTTGCTATAGAGTCTCTGTATGTAAATTAGACAAGAGTCCGGACACAGCTATACTTCTGTCCTGTTTTCAAAAAATGCATTGATGATTGAATAAAGGAATAAGACATATATATCGAGCTCTGTCTTCTCAATTCCCCTATAGTATCAATGATTTTGAGGGTTAGATTATTTGTCAAACCGTTCATAGCCGCAGGTAGAAGTGAGAAATAGGGCTATTTTAACTAGAATAACTATTAGATTTTCGAATAATGAACAGCAGGGTGTTCAAATTTTGAATCGATAATTTTCATAATCAATTCCTGAGATGGCTATTACAAATTTTTGTCATCAGATATTTCTTCACTTCATTAGATGTGAGAAAGATAATTTAAGTGTTCTACGTGGTATCACATATAGCCAAGAAAATATAGTTGTTTTCTGTTGGGATTTAAAGAAATAGAAGATATATAATTGTTTCAATATAATTTTCTATTTCATAAATTGACGGCACAGCAGACTCTTTCAATTTGAAATCCATCAGCTTGAAGAAATCTCTATCAGAATGGGCCTAAAATTCATCCTTTTTGTACTGATTTCACAAGTAAATTTGAATATTTACCTCACATATTGCGGATTTCTTGAAATTAATTTTCCATTCTGGACGTTTCATTGCTTTCTTCCATGACATTATCTTTGAAGGATCATTCGGAGAATTGAATAACTTGAATCCCTTTTCTAATGAATTATCGCAATAATTTACGCAGCAGGACATTGAAATAATTTAAAATGCTAAATTTTGGCGGTCATAAAATTCCAAAGTGACAGTGCCAGACATTCGGAATGATTGAAAAAAGCGAGCGGGACGACTATGGTGTTTCGTCACATTGTCAGGTTGGCAAACCAAATGAAACAAAATTGAATGATTTCTTTCTAGCATTCTATTAAATTTGGAAATATTTCTCCGTTACTCACTTTCAAGTATAATATAATCAATCATATCCCCCTAACGGCGCCACTGGTAGAGAAAACGGAAATTTGTGAGCATCAAAAAATGCACCTTGGTGCGTAAAAGATATGTACGAAATTTCATGAAGATGACTACAATATTATTCCAGTTATCATTAAAAAACTGTTTTGTTTTTCAAAACTTCATCACACTGTATCTCAAAAGTTAAGACTCTTAGGACATACATTAACGGGGAGTTTCTTCCTTGAAATGCGTTGAAGAATCACCCCTTCGAATATTAGCATGTCTTCGAGGAACACCCTGTATAGGTATTAATGACGACTAGAAGAACACTTCTCATTAGTTACAAAAAACTGGATACTCAAATATTTTTGTTATCCTTCTATTATGAACAGCGTTAAGAATACTTCTAGTTTGATAATTGAAACAATTTTGTATATTATAACAAAATTTCCTATGGTAGACACTCATTTTGGATAACCCTGTGTACTTTGGTTAATTGTACTTACCTACTCCTTGTTCTTGTCTTCGATTGATTTCAGTACCTAGTTCTAGAGAAATAGAAATCATCTCATTCATCTGCTATGAAGTGATAATTTGGAATTATCTGGAATTCAAGTTTTAATACATTACTGAAAAACCATCATATGTTGATAAAGACAAAATATTGTAGCTACAGATTTCACTATCAATTCAAATGATCCAGCATTTCTAGCACCAAAATGAAAGAATAGGTACTTCAGTGGTAATGATAGGTGAATTGATAGGTAAATCACCTATATTCATATTATTATGCTTTCTGGATGATTCTGTCAGGTATATATCAAGCAATATTATTCTCTTTTGGGGAAATCACTGCACATACACTATATCATTTCTGATAGCACTTTTGACACACCAAAATGGTGGAACTTTGAACACCCTATTGATAGATAACTACTTCCTGTTTCTAGTTGAGTTCTAGAGTTCTACTTTGGAGGATTAAACCGACTTTGGAAAATGCACTTGAAAGTGTAGAAGAATGGAATGTACGAAAGTCTGCTGTATAAGAATATCCCCTTTTTCCATACTTTCAACATCCCTTTGAGCAACTTCTTTAGGTTCAGCATTCGATTTTTTTATTGCATTAAATACTAGTTGAATCATTCAACCGTATTCTCAAAGGACATGAGAAATTTTGAAAAGAAAAATGGAGGAGAAACAACACAAAGTCGGTCGACCACACTCTATGAAAACCTTCATTAAAAAGTTACCGGTTTGGGCACTATACGGCCATCATCAGACAATGGTACCAAACAATATGGGACTCAAAATGTACATGATTCATGAGAATTTTGTTTCTTCTCCTACTTTATATCTCATATATTTTTCAAATTGTATGATTATTAGCATTGCAGAAAAGCAGAAAACATTTTCTATTATCCAGAACAACGCTCGAAATATTGTGTTCGAAGTGGAGTGGACTTACAAATCCTCTTGTATAACAAATCGTGCATAACGCTGCATGGGCACAAGACATAACAACCAAGCACTAGAACAAACAGTCATTGAAATCGAACAACAAGTTGCTGTTTGAAGAAACGGTATACAAACCGAGCAGCCATACATTTTCTTCGAATCTTGCGCAACTTTCGTTCACATTTCGCTACGATTTTTCGAAACTCTCTAAACGACACGCATTTTACGGTGCTTAAACGAGATTGATGTGAAGTAAATTACAATATGGATCTGGCTGCTCGTTACTGCTAAAGCAACTCCGACATCGTCAATCATTTGTCTAAATCGGGCAGACAACGTCGTTCATTCATTAATTTTCCCCTGCAGAGCCATGTCAAGCACGGCTAACGGTAGGTCAGGAATTGATACAGTTTCTTAGCAGGAGGTGATTTGCTAATATGATAGCTCTACGGCATATATTGGCCAATTATTTATCTCCTATTCAATTCGCACATTCCAATACTTTGGTTGCAACAAGGAGATTCAGAAACATCCCTAAAGTTTCATTTTAATGGATGATATTTCGGACCTATACCGGGTAATTCAAATTCGAGGGCCACAATTAGAATTCCGGAAACTATAAAGGAGATAGAAAGATGGGCAGAGTAGCGCTTCTATGTCGCTAAAAAAATATGCCACTAACAAAATTATTTAACTCCGAGTATTTTCGGAGATATACGAAAAATGCAGAAATTTTGGTGAACCATTTGTACATCCTTCCTGGCGTTGTTGAAGAGTGTCAACATTGAGAGCACATTTACTAACCACTTTTCCCCTGCTGAACGATGGCATTTTCAGATTCAATATCCAACGTTTCCTCTTTACGCCATCATCATCATCTTATTCATTTTTCCACATGCATGGGCGCCATATCATTAACAACACGAGTACATCCTAGGGACTTCCCAGGGACGTCTCTAATTCCAAACTAGGACATCCCAGGGATATCCTTTGTCGGGACAAAGTACATACTAGGGACGTCCCAGGGACATCCGCTATCATATAAAAAGGACATCCAAGGGATGTCCCTTCTGGTACGCCCCTGGGATGTACCCAGTACGAAGAAGGGATATCCTTGACGAATATGCCTTCTGAAGATTCATGTATTGAACAGATTTATGAACAGGATTAAACTACAGAAACCTGATTCGGGTATAATTATTATCATTCTTGAGTGTTTGGAAATGAGGGGCATTATGCATTTACGATTTCTGTTTGCAAAAAATGGTCATTTCTTGAGAAGTTTTTGAGACTATATTATTCATTTTCATAAAAATTTGTTTCCTGAAGAAATACATTTTCGAAAAAATTTGACTCAATATTTTGATGAAATTCAATGACCCTCTGATGTGAATGAATATCAGATATTCGGGACACGAATGGGATAACCTAGGGATAAACCGGGCGGGATGTCCACTGAAACACCACTGCGGGACATCCCTTGGATGTTCCAATCATGTCCTTGTATCGTGGGACAAAAAAGGGACGTACCTAGGACATCCCTGTGTTGTTAGGGATTGGATGTTCATTGATAATAATAGCATGATGAATCTAAACATGTCATCGTATTGTAGGGAAAAGTGGCGAATTGCCTTTGAGTTTGCTTCTCTTCAACAAATAACGCCATCAGAAAAAAATAAAACTGATTTACCAACTATTATATTTTTCTTTTACATCTCCGGAAATACTCGGAATTAAAAAAAATCTCGACGGCATATTTTCAGTCACATAAATGCGCAACTATGCCTTAATTTAATCTTCTTATCTCTCATAGTTTCTGTAATGCCAATATGGCAGCCGACACAAAATGGCGAATTACCTATTTATTTGCTGTTCCCTTGACTTGAGGATTAAATCAGAAGGTACGACAAGTAAATACAATAAGTTGCATAATACTATTCCGAATCCAATATGGTGATCGATACAAAATACATATAATTGGCTATTTCCGAACCGAAGATCTACTGGAGATCTACTTGCCTACGTCACCCATTTATGGCAAGCTTCATTGGAAAAATACGGGGAATCTCTAGCTGTCGCGTTGGACATATCGAAAGCATTTGACCGTGTTTGGCACGAAGGACTCCTCCACAAACTACCTTCATATGGCTTACCACCTCAGCTATGCCATCTCTTATCGAGTTTTCTTTCAGGCAGATCGCTTCATGTGGTGGTGGACGGTGTATCGTCTGATACCATTGGCATCAATTCCGGCGTTCCACAAGGATCAATTTTGGCACCAACATTATTCCTTCTTCATATCAATGATCTGTTGGGAGTAACAACTTGCCCCATCCACAGCTTCGCAGATGATAGTACCCTCCATACTGCTTTCTCATCCAGAATTCCCATTTCTTCCCAGGAAACTAAGAACTCACGGCGCAGGCAGGTCAATGCTGTCAATGAAGACCTTGCTGAAATCACAGCCTGGGGAACCAACAACCTAGTTGAATTCAACGCCACCAAAACTCAAGCCTGTATTTTCTCTAGAAAAGCGGAACTCAGTATGCCCGACATTGTAATGTCTGGCACCACCATCTCCACCAAGCCCACCATATCTATGCTCGGTATTTCCATCAGCAACACTCTTTCATGGGATAATCATGTCAGATCCATCGCAAAAGCTGCTTCACAAAAACTCGGATTCTTGTTCCGTGCGAAAAGCTACTTTACACCTCAACAGCTTCTCATGATCTACAAAGCGCAGATAAGGCCTGTTCTAGAATACTGTTCCCACATATGGGGTTCAGCACCAAAACATACGCTGATGCTCTTAGATTCCATCCAGAGAAGAGCCATTCGCCTGGTGGGTGACGCCACACTCACTCACTCATTGACATCATTGGAACACCGTAGAAAGGTCGGCGACCTTTCACTTTTCTATCGATACTTCCACGGGAAATGTGCTTCGGAAATCTCTGCTATTATCCCTTCACTAGCAATACCAGTCAGACGAACTAGACAAGCCCAGTCAGCACATCCTTTCGTTGTCAACCTCGAAAGATGTCGAACAGCACTTTATCAAAACTCATTTATCCATAGAACGGCTAGGCTCTGGAATTCATTGCCTGAGGAAGTATTCCCAACAACATATCATCTCCAGAAGTTCAAAAAAAATTCCAATACCTACCTCCTATCCCTATCCTTCCTAGGAACGCACGATGTTCTGTGAACATTATAGGGATTCCCTTTCGTGCGCTCCAAGCGATAAAAAAAAAAAAAAAAAAAAAAACCCTTCTCGTATAACAAAAGAAGTGAGTAACGTCATTCTATATTCAATGTGGCCTTCATATAATCGAGGATTCTGGAATTATTTTTTAGAAAAAAGAACTTCACCACCATGCTTTTTTTATTCTAGACTCTAGGTATATTGAAATTCAATACCAATCATTCATCAGATTATCTCTTTTCGGAAAAAAAGTTATTTTCATTTCGCCGTTTTTTTCATCTTCCATTATTCATTTAATGTTCGGTTCCAAGTCTCTAAGAAACTCATGAAAAGGTCTAATCACACACCTGAAGAGAACTTTCAACATTAAGTGTCATCAAATTCGATTGAATTCTAAGAAGGCATTCTTCATTAGAAGATTTGATTAGTTGTAGAATTGGATACAAAAAACACTTCTGCAATCATCTTCTGATGAAAGATGACTTGCCATTCAAAACGAGCTCTCAAATGGCGAAGTGAAATTTGCGCAATTCTCAATTAATTTCGGCAATATTTTTTCACTTTATAACGGTGCAATAACAGTGATGATCTAAGACATGAATTGGTGAAAAGAAGATGCTCGAGTAATCGATCAATCAGGCAAAAAAGTTCTCTCATAAGATCGTCGTTAGTTATTAAAAATTATAGTTTGATACTGTCTATACAGGGTGAATCTAACTAACACCGAACAAATTCAAGGAGTGTTTCCTTGTGACATTCTAGCAAATAAAGTTCATATAAACATGTGTCCTAACCGTTTTTGAGATACAGGATGTTGGAGTTGAAATTATTGATTGTTTTTATTCATAACCCCCCTGTCTAAGCTTTCATGGTTCAAAAATTCGTTTCAATAAGATAAAAATAAATGAGTATTACGTCAATATACAGGCTGATTCACGGTCGATGGCACTTAAGACGTTTCTGGAGAACGCAATTCAGAATTATTCTGAAAAGTTGGTGCCTTGAATAATTAGTTGTGTTCTATCGACCTAAAATATTCTCAGCATTGCGACGTTGCCGCTCATATCGAAAAATAGAAACAACTTCGATTTTTCAAACAGGACACCCTGTATATCATTCCATTTTCAGATTCTTCCTGAAGAGCTGATTTCATTGACCTATAATACTTGGGGTCTAGCAGTAGGAATTTTTTGTGTAGAAACTATTCATAATTGGTCAAAACGACGACCATGTCCCTTATGTTAACTTTTCACGTACTATCAATTGATATTCAATTGAAATAAATACAGGATGGTCAAAAATCATGATCATGAATACAATTTTCGACTCAAAAAAATTCTGAACGTTGAAAAATCTAGATATTTCACACCCTATATCTTCATTATCATTCCAGCTAGACCTCAAGCGTGATAGATCGATAAAATCAGCTCTTCAGGGACAATCTGGAAACGGAATGATATACAGGGTGCCGGGAAAGTAGTTGTTTTCTATTGAATAAACTGAAAAAGAGTTGAAATTCTCATCACATAGAGAATGCGAATTCTCAATGTATTGCTTTATATAAATATTTATCCATTTTTGTATGTTCATAATTTATCTGAGAATATTCCTTTTCAAAATCAAAGTTGTTGCTACTTTTCAATATATGCGGCAACGTCGCAGCGCAATATTCTAGGTCGATAGAAACACAACTAATTATTCAAGGTACCAATTGTTCAGAATTTTCCTGAGTTGCGTTTCAAATTTCATACTATTAGAGACCCGAAATAGAAGATTCAATCGATTGTCAGTGACACCTTTTATTGAAAAATGTTTGAAGAATATAAATGTCATACGTCAATGCGCGAAAGAAAATACCTTTTTTTTTCGTGAAAATCAACAGGTTACGGTGTCACTGTCACTCAGTCTGCAAGTATTAATTATAGACAGCTGCAATTTACGCGAATCGAGACAACTTCTAGCAGGTGAAATTATGCGATAAATCAAATTCTTACCGGCAACTATTATACCCTCGATTACACCGCTGTGATATATCCGAGTTTTTCTTTCAGAAAAACTCGACCACCTGCTAAGTTGATATGGTTCAGTGAATAGGATTTTTGTTTTCATTGTAATTTATGTGTTGGAGATTGGTAATTTGTTCTTAATGTCTTTCTACGATTTCATATTCAGAAGGAAGTGAGTTTGTTATGTAGTACAACACTCCTGGTGATTTGAATATTATGATCTACTCGATATTTTTGTATGCCTACTTGGATGATAATCTCTCTCATTTTCTAGAAATAATTGTTATGTTCAACTTCCGTCCTGCCAAATAAGAATGATATTATAAGTTCTTCCAATACATTCAGATTTCTCTCTTTATTTTCTTCTAATGTTCTGTTGGATTCTCATTGGAAAGATCGTATTGCCATTAAAAATAGGAATATCAATTTGAATATGTGACTCTCGAATAATTAGTGAAGGATTCATCAAACATAACACATCATGTACACATTTCAATAGCAAAATCAATTATCCTCATTTCAGAAAAAAAAACCTTTCAGTAGATTTCCTTAGAGATATATAGCAGGTAATATCATTGCTCATATAATTATTCTCCTTTCATCGAAATAGCTTCTATATTGATAGATAATTTCAAATTATCTTCTGATATTCTCCAATGGCGTATCGCGAATCTGGTATCTGAGAGAGCTATGATTGAATAAAAAGAACAATAATTACGCTGTAGTTGAGAATTATTTCCCCAAGTAGTTCCTACTAGTGGTCTTCAATCTGACTGAAGCTATCTTTCCACAGTTTTCCTTCATGTTCGATTCGTGCATTGTTTCACGATGATTTTTGTAATAGTCCGGCGGCAGCCTCGGTTTATCTTGCACCAACCCAAAATTTCAGTATAACTTAATGGGACCTATGCAGATCGATTTGCCATGTTATTTTACATGAGGAATGGAAATCTACAACACGCCACGTTGGTCGTGACAAAAGTTATGAGGAAAAATCGAGAAATAATTGCAATCTTCAGATTTTTATCTCATATATATAATAGGCGTGTACAGCACCTTAGTAGAACTCAAAGCATGTTTATAATGATCCTTTTATAATAGAACCTTCTGAAAACGGACCCTCTTATGACGTAGAAACCTCATCTCGCCATAGTTAAAACAAAATACCGAACGCCCGACGGAAACTGAGGCAACTGATATATCAATTCTTTCAACTGTGATCTCGCGCTAATTCACTCTGTCAGAAATCATGTATCATTCATCTCTGTCTGGAATAGTCTTGTTTCAGTATTAGGGTTTTGACGTCACATCATCGCCTCGTTTTCAGAGGTCCGAAAAATCGGGGATATCAATCATTTTTTATAAAACGTAGGGAGCTCACAGCAAGAAACGGTTTGCGGTGGTGAGCTAGTTTGGGTGAGTTCTATCGAATTATGGAACAAAAATGTTTTGTGATATAAGCCCATTGTTGTAACTACTGGTCTGATAGAGGTATCTGAACGATTTTTGCACTGATTTTATTCAGTAATCCATGATTTCTGGAAAAAAATCAGATATATCACAGGCGGCTCGGTGGTCGAGAGCGTGATGGCGCTGAGTTCGTATGGGGACTCCCACCGAGACATAGGTTCGAATCCTAGTTAGGCCATGGATGTTTGTGTTTGTATGTATACCTACCCCGCACAAGTTTCGACTCATGGGGCGTTAGGTCCCAGTGCTGGGACCAACGAGGTATGCAATAGCAAAAAAAAATTCCCTTTCCTTTTCAAAATTTCAATAAAATGTATTTAATTCATCTCGCTGAAAGTCATCCATCGTTGATCCAATTCAAATATTTTTTGCACCAAGAACTGCGGATTTTTTCTCTGAATATTTCGTCTCGCATATGTATAGATCTAGAGGCCTGTTCGTTTGTGTTTGCTCTACCTGCTGAACTCGATTTTTTCTCTGACTTTCTCTGTTTACATCATGCCATGAACAGAGACAACTATGGAAACAAAATCAATTTTAGCAAGTTTAGCAACCCGAATAAGCAGACCTTAGGTAGAATGGTACTGTTCTTCGTTGTCCCGCCGGCATCCCTCAGCGCTCAGATACCCATGTTAATCGTGCCTGATACCATTGAAATACTGGATTTGTGGTCTTCAGTAGCTGATTCTGCTTCAGGTTGAAATAATATAACATTGTTACCAAAATATGTATTTATATTCAAATATTAGTATGGGTCGTCAAGTACCTAAAATGTAATCATTGTAAAAAGAATGCATTAACAATTTCATAGATTCGCATTTCGAAATAGGTTTCAGCTTCATCAATTTCTACATGTTCTTCTTCAATACTAGAACAAGATTTTCTGCACTTGCATTCATCAGTGCAGAACATTCCTTCTTTCTTGCATATACATTTGCTATGAATGCATTTTGCATCATTGCAGTATAAGTCTATAATTTTTCTCACATTATTTGGTATTTGAGGCGAACACATTAGTTTTGGGAGTAAGTAATTGTGGCCCTCTTCTTTCTGCCAACCAAGCAATCAAACTCGAGGCCTGGGGCCTAATCTCGAATGTCGAACGAAATATGTCGAATTCAATATATTATGTCTATAGAAATTGTCACACAACGTGTAAGTGTGGTATTCTCGATTGCTTTCGACTTCAAACTCGCATGGGACGAATTTTGTCGGAAAGCATGAACTGGTAACATCGAATTAACAATTCCCGAATGTGTTCTGTGCCAATGTATTGTGGTTTCTGGTTACTTCGTTGTTATCATGGAGGTTATATCAATGCTATATGTTAGTGCTCATCTCAAAAAGGAAACACTCAACTTGAAAGAAAAAGAGAATGGGCTACTCTGCCATTCTCAAAATGACAAGTGAAGAAAATCAGTCAACTATTCAATCTCGCATTCGCCATGAAATTGTCGACCACTCTACAATTGTCTATCGAGAATTGTCGAATGCGTCGTTCGAGAATGAGCACCTAACGTTTTTTGTTCAATAAATCAACTCCTACACGGAACACGCTATTTGACGACGAGTCATTTTGACATCGATAGAAAAGGATGCACCTTTTTTATCGCTGATGAACCGCCTGCTCCTTTGATCTAGTAGTTATTTGCGCCTGATCTCAATCCAATTACTGATGTGTCAAGTTTGATTGCCGTGTATGGTATGATATGGTTCACGCGTAAATTAGCAAAATGAGCCGTTGTAGGGAAATTTCGTCTGAGAAACCACGAAAATATAAGAAAATCAATTCCGAAAACTACCAGTTACACGGAATCATCAATGAAGGTAATCATTATCGTTGTTTATTTGTATATTGTCGTTGATATATCTTGCCAAAAACAACACTCGAATTTTTTTTTCCAATTGGATAAATTTCCTTACTAACTCAAACATTCTCCATCAGGTATTTCTCTCGAAAAACTGACATTAGACAAAATTGCTCGACCTACGGTCTCGCAATATTTTATTGTCTCGTAAAATTACTGCTCGGCAAAAAAAAGCTCTTGTGTTTTTACTGTTGACAACATCTCGACGTTCTAGCTACTGAATATAATCCAATGAGTTGCATTTCTTACAGTGTAATCAAATATTTTTTCCTTCTTGGACATTTCTTGTATCGACATGTTAGACCATCACGCTATTATCACTTTTGCTCCATTAAGGTATGTGGGCCAATAGAATCTAATACGAAATCAAATCCAATTATTTATCGAGGTCCATCGTACCATGCATTAGTATCCAATTAATCTCAATGTATGAAACTAATTTGATCAGCTATATGAATGGATATGAATCATTATCTCAGAAGGGAATAGTCTGCAATTATATTTATGGAAGTTTCATCAAATGGATATAGATTTTGTGTACAAATTATATGGGTTCATGATAATGAGGTGTTACCTGAGCTACTGATCTTTTTATCGCTTGGAGCGCACGAAAGGAAATCCCTATAATTTGAAAAATTCTAAGAATATAGGTGTCATGGGATGGGAATAGATCGAAAGAAATTTCCATTCACAGTATGCTTGCAGGACTCTCAATCAAATAATTTTGTTGAAAAGATTCAGGACAATCGTAATAGAGTTTTCGAGAATAAAAAGCTGATGATGAATGTAGACAACAAGGATATATCAAGAAATACTCAGCCCAGAGAGAAAATAGAATTCAACAGCTCAAAAATAATTTTAATAATTTCTATAAAACAAATTTACTAGATTTCACAAATAGCTTCAGATGGACTCAAACTATCTGGGAATCCAAATGTATAGTATCTTATTCATACAACCGTGTACACACCTTTTTACTTCCACAACTATATAGACAGATTTGATGAACGAAAAAACAAAGATCATACTTCCTGCTCCGTTGATGATATCTGGTACACTTTCACTCCTAAATTCAATTGTTTTCAAAATATCAACTTTCGAAAAGTGACATTTTGATGGTCATTTATACCCCGATTAAAAACTCAAATGATACTCAAGTTAAATTCGGCAATAAAACGATTTTGTTCCAAAGCAAACTTGATTGAAAGCAACATTTGACTTTTTGGTTGGGTTTTAAATGACAAAAATATTACTTCTCAAACGTTAATATTTCGAAAACTAATTCAAGAGTAAAGTGTATTCACGGTGAAGAATATATGTTATCGTAACAATAATTGGCACAGCCATATTCAAATCGTAACACTAACGATATTCTGGCTAAAGTCATAATAAAGAATGTTCAGAGTCACATGATATCTAGGGTGTTCCATTTAAAAAAATATTCCAAGATGGCCCTCAGTCGCCATTTTGAAACACAGAGCTGAAGGTTTTTCATAAAAAAGTAGGTTCTCATCTCCTATTCGAGCTCTCCAAATTTCATTGCGACATACCAGATGGTGCAAAAATTTGTGAGGGGGGAACAAACTTTAGACAGGCACTGTATACCAAAATTCGGTATGAAGGATTCTCCGGTCATCAACAAAAATAGACAAATGCCAATCGTACATTTCGCTAGACCGCTAGACAATTTACGCCCCTATTACCCAACAATGGGAATAAATTATTAGAGACATTATTTCGCCGCCTGTACTGTATCTCCTAGGAACATCGTGATGTACAAACAAAAGAACGCAGTCAGAAGAAAGTCGAGCCTACAAGTTGCTACAAGCCTAAGCAAAACAATTATTAAATGTTTGCGAACGGCAACTGTGCGGAAGATAATCCTGAGGCCTGTTCGCTTGTGGTTGCTCTACCTGCTGAACTCAATTTGTTTTTTATGATTTTCTCTGTTTACATCATGTCATGAACAGAGACAACTATAAGAAAAAATTCAGCTTTAGCAAGCTCAGCAATACAAACGAACAGGCCTCTAAGTTCTCACAGGATCAAGTGATGTCTGAGTATTCTTCAGCTTCCGAATATCATGAAGAGCTTTAGCATTTGATTTTTTCATACGAATTGAAATTTATACCGAGGAGACTCAGGAAAGACTGATCCACCTTCATTTCCTTCATGAATGGCATAAACCACCAAGCCTTAAAACTCTGTTTCCGAATGTATCTTTTTGAATGCAAGATTATTCGAATGCAAGACTTGATTTTTCAGCTGTTCAAGCTTACAAAAAGAATAATTTCGTTTTTTCATGTATTGCATTACCTGAATCTTCTTGTCTTTTTGTCCAATATATTGAGGTGATACTTCAGATGACAATGCATGTTGTCAGTTGGTTGGATCTAGAAGTAGTTTCGTCTTCTTTGATGTAGTTTCTTTGAACAAAAGTTTTTAACAGAGCATGAGTTTCTTCTTTTTCCTATACACTTGGGGATTCTTTATGTTACATGTATTTTTGATGAACCATGAACCATCAGTGAGCCCTTGAGTAACTCATGGGCTCACTGATGAATCATAATAACCATCCAATGAACTGATTGACAAAAGGCCATCACCATCTGGCAATTCGCTGTCTTCAGAATCACTCTCTATTGCTATAAGAGAGTTGAAGTAATCACTGTACGTAGACTTCCACGTAAACATTGACATACGAAAAAGAACGTTTACGTATTGTCGTTAAATTGAGTTGAAGTCGCCACTTTGGTCGTCACTGTCATCATAACGTAATAATACATTTTGTTTTCGGTTTGTATTGGTCATTTTTGGTTTCGAACATTTATTCCTGTCAAAATTAGAGGACTCCTTGATGCAGAACTCGTTGGTGATCTCGAATTTGATAATTTTGACTCATCGGCATATTTCGAGTATCGTTTGGTTAACGTACGTTGATATTTAAGGTATACGTGAAGGAACGTAAGATAACGTACACCCGTAAGCCCACTAACAACGCAAATGTGAAGAATTGGAAAATGCGCATGCGTAGCTGTCAATTTCTACGTTTACGTAAACGTTCATGACAACACTTCAACTATCTATTATCTTTTTCTTAGACATCGTAATGCACCTAGTGAACGTTCACTGCTGACTCATGAGTAATCCAATAAGGCGTTCAAAAACAGATAATCCTATAGTCGGCTTACAGAACGGCACTTTCCAGCCATCGTTCCTCCAACAGCAAATAAAGAAAAACCAACAAAACGGTGTGTTCTATGTTCACAGAGGGGAGTGAGGAAAGAATCCAGATACTGGTGCTTGGAATGCAGAACTCGACTTTGTCCAGCTCCTTGTTTCAGAGATTACCATACCAAGTAATATGCGATCGTCAAAGTCTCTGAGAATATGCCAACGATGAGTTTATGTCAATAAAAATGTTTGAAATATCTCATGTAGTTATATATATAACCTTCCATTATATTGGTCAAGACGAACATATACGCGAAAATGAACCCATTCGGAAATGACGGATATGTACGCATGCGACGATTTTGCCGCTGATGCTGAAGGACTTATGTGGTGGTGTTGTGACTGTAAGTTCTTTCACCCCTCCTGAGTAAATTATTAGTTTTCTGTTGCGGGGGAGCTTGAGACCAAGATTGGATGATTATCGGATTAGAGAATGTTCTGATGATTGCTCAAAGACAAGTGTCGGTGTGCGCATGATTTCGCAGGCGTGGGTGCCCGTGATCTAAACGTTTTTTGTCGATTCACATTTGTTTGATTTCACACCGTTGACCCCGTTCGAGATCGAGAGTTTTGCAACACGTATTCTCAAGAGTGCCGGGTAATGATAGCGTACGGGTCGTTAATATACACGATTCTGGGACCGTGACATAAGCGATCGATTTTCAGCTGCCTTTATGACAAGACAACTCCTAGAATCTTGTTCTTTTATCTCTCGCATTACCTTGATCTATCTCATCATGCAATACACTCAGTGTTGCCACAAACATATGTTTTTTTTTTTCGAGAGACCTATGCTGTCAAAAACGAGCAACATTTCAACTAAAAGAGCGAGATTCTGTTGATGAAATAATATAGGAATGAACATATCACGCTGTTGCTTAGATTTTTTCATGTTCTGGTTCCCACGAAAAGAGATATCCTGTGATGTTCAGAGAACATCGTGAGAACCAAGGGAAATAAGGTAGGAATTGGTTTTCTTCTTGAATGTCTGGAGGTTATATGCCTCGAGGAACACCTACCTTAGCAATGTGTTCCAGAGCCTCGCTGTTCGTTGGATGAATGAGTCTTTGGAAAGAGATGTTCTGCAGGTCTCCAAAGTGACCACGAAAGGGTGCGGAGCCTCAACTCGACGGGTTAATCTCGCGGGGACTGCCAAGGAAAGAACAATCGTTGATATTTCAGAAGAGCATGAGAATATCTATAAAATAGAGCCAGATCGACAACTTTTCTACGGTGTTCCAGAGAAGTGAGTGAGTTTGTGAGCGAGGCATCACCCACGAGACGAATTGCCCTTTTTTGGACAGAATCCAACAGTTTCCTCGCCCGAAACAGAAAACCACTTTTAGCAATTGATCTCACGTGATTTCCCCAAGAAAGGTTATTGCTGATAGTAATACCAAGCATTGAAATGGATGTCTTCTAAGGTTTGGTTACTCCAGACAAGCTCATGTTGGGCACAGTGAGATCGGCTTTTTAGAGAAGAGACATGCTTGTGTTCTGTTTGCATTGAAATTCAACAAGTTATTGGATCCTTGCTCGAGAATTGTTGCCAAGTCCATATTTAGGTTGTCAACATTTCTTCCTCGTTCGTTTCTGATTTTCCTGGCTGGTATTGGAGCCCTGGAAGAGAAGGCGGTATGGCGGGTACTATCATCCGCGAAGCTGTGTACTGGACATGAAGTTGCTTTCAACAAATCGTTGATATGGAGTAGAAATAGTGTTGGTGCTAGAATTGATCCTTGCGGAACACCAGCATTTATGATAAGATAGTCAGATGAAACTCGACTAGTCGACTACTACATGGAGAAACCTGTTCGAGAGGAAACCAGCTAGCAGAAAACATAGCTGGGGAGGCAAGCCATGAAATGGAATCTTGGCGAGGAGTCCGTGGTGCCAGACTCGATCGAATGCCTTGGAGATATCAAGTGCCACGGCTGTCATATATGTGAGACGTAAGCGAGCAGGTCACCAGTTGATCTCCGATGACGGAAGCCATATTGCCTATCGTTGATAATACCTGAATGTTACAGGTATTTCATGAGCTCCTTCAACATCCTTATCTGAAAAACACATGTTTATATGAACTCCATTTGCTAGATTATCACAAGAAAACACCCTTTGAATTTTTTCTGTGTAATTTAGGTATATGTCTTCAAAATGGTTCATTGTATCAACGGATAATTGAATATAATTGAATATTCGGGATATTTTTTGAAAAATTCACATTGTTTGGATGAATATTGATGACTTGAGAACACTCAATTTGGGGTATGTACAGGATATTATCAAAATGATTATAAGCTCTTATGGCAAAAACATATAAATGTTTCTTCAGATGAAACCATATTTCCTCAATTCCATTGATAAAATTATGGAGTTTCATGCCTCAAACATAAAGTTTCAGGTCGTATATAATCAATGCACAAATGTGAGTTCCACAAGTTCTCTATAGTTTTCAAACGCGTCTAATAGGATACTGACTTCGACAAACCCTGTATATGGATACGTCTCTGAAACACTTTCATCAGTTGCCAGATCCGGTTGCTAATTTTGGAATACCCATCTTGTTCAATATGTTTTACTGTGTGTAGGTAGGTATACATACCTATTTGAATTATCTCTCAATCACTCCTGTAAAATCTAAATAAACAGACTGGCATATCAGATAAAAATCACATACTATAATAATGAATTGTAATCAGCATGTTTGATATTAGGATAATAAAAAAAAAATCAAGTATTTTAATCAGGTGTGATGTTTTATCAACACCAAATCGAGATAAATTATCATTATTTCAAATCTTGTAATCACCTATACCCATAACATATACCAAAAATTATCTCAACTAATGAGCTTGCTCAAGATTGATATCGAATTCAACCGAAGTCAACCTTACTTTGTTAATAATAACGATGAATGTTGAAGAAGATCTGAACAAAGTCGGCTTGACGCAAAAAAAGTGATACAACGAAATTCCTCGTGCCAAAATGAGTCTGACAAAAATGTTGCGCTCGCTTCACCGTGACTAAAATGGGCTATTAATTTTTTGTCTATTTCGAACAACCGTTAGCTCCGCTTAACAGTAGTATTTGAATAGACCGCACATATACAGTGGACAAAATTTTCACTATGCATATTTCGTTCCCATAGTTAGTTTCTTTTGCAACAATTTGACCTCCTAATTATGTTTGGTCCGACGAACCGTTTCCGCGTAAAAAAATAAAAACAATTTTCAGGCATTCGTGGCATAACTAAATCATTTTGAACTAGTAGGCTAATGCCCTATATTGTATTTGAAATAATGACATCTGATCGATCACGTTGCGGTTTTGTTCTGACAAGTATTCATAAAAGTGACAGTTTTTCACATTCTGAAAGTGTCTTTGATCAATAAAGAGAAAATAAAATATTAACATCCTCTACTTTGAAATTGAAGAGGTTTAGGGAATATGTTTATATGAACTTCTCTTCTTAAAATGAGTTCAGGAAACATATCCTTCATTTTCAGCCACCAATTGAATTACACCCTGTATATATCATATCACAATAGGAGAGAGAAGCTGTGATTAGGAAAAAGTATTGAAACGGAATGAAGAATGGCTGAACGAATAACTGGTCTTCATGTTACTGAGGAGGGTTTGAAATCCGAAATGAGTTCATTCGAATAAAGTCATACATATAACCTGTTTGTGGGAGATATAATTTCTATATCACTGATACGAATGATCATTTTGGAAGTTTCAAGCTCATCAAGATCATTCATACAAGTATACGACTCCTATACATTTCAATGTTCATTTCATTACTGGACATATTGGTAAATCATATTTTTATATCATAAAACATTATATCAATTCTCAATTTTTATTTTTCATAATCTCCTTTTGGATGTTCAACAGATCTGTCTCCTTCGCGAATATATTGAAACGTACCACGATTCAAATTGATCAAAGTTAGTGACAGAGTGTCAATAATTTCGAAAATATTCCACCGCTGACGAAAGAAAATATTCGATGAATCAGACCATCGAACCGATTCCACATGAGTTTCACCTCCTAGCCCTTTTTTGAGATTTCGAAAATGACTGATTGAATTCAAAAAATTTGAAATTCAAGATGTCACTGAGCCGACCTTTTGAAACTTCGAGCTGTAATTTTTCTATCAAAAGTAGGGTTTTATCTCCTTTTCGAGCCTTCAAAATTATTGTGTCGGGTGGTGCAAAAATTATAAGAGGGAACGAATTTTAGACGAGCACTAGAATATTCAAATAATATTAGTTTGATTTAGGACTTCAGAATATAAGAAAATGTCCAGGAACGCTTTCAGGAACAAAAAATAAGATGATGCTAATAATCTGGTAATGTATGTAATGGATTAATTCTCAGGCTTTCTAATTCAGAACCCAAAGTCGTAAATTTCTTTGTAGCGTTATTAAAATATTCGAATTATTATCCATAACCGAAGTGTTCTGCAGTCGCTGCCCAAGCGAAATTTAATGAAACAATAACATTTTACGATCCTGTTTCATATTCACGAACACAGAATAATTTTATTGGAGTTATTATAATTGTTTTAGATTTCGCCACGGTTTTTGCGCAAAGCACTCTTCGTTAAAACCGCCTGGCTAACGATTTTCTAATAAATAAACCCGTATTGCTATATTCGGATAAAAAACAATTTCGTTTTAAATCACGTTGAGACTAATTATCTGTGGCTATTAAGATAGTTATGTAACAATTGGAACACTAATTAATTGACTGAAGTGGAGGGAAAAATCAAAGAAAGTGGACAGTATCCGCGCGCGGTTTTCTCAATTAAGAATTTATTAGTCGGATAAATAATAATTTATTTCGTCAACTGCAACATGATACTGATTTTATCTCTAGATCAGGCCAATTTCTGCTAGGATAACATGGGCGTATTAATTGTTTTGGCCAAAGGCGTCTCGAGTCACTGTAGGGAGAAATCAACGTTATCATCAATCGCCATGGAAATTACATCGAAATGACAATCTAGATAAGGATTTCCGTAAGTGGTCGGCAAGATTCCAATAAATATAATTAGGTTAGCTCTACATTGGGTTAGCTCTACTTTGGATCAGCTCTATGTTGAGTTAGCTCTACGTCAGGTTCGCTTCACGTTGGGTTAGAATAGAATAGAATAGAATAGAATAGAAGAATAGAAGTTTATTCGTGCAGTACATACATAAAGTGTTTGCATACGTCAATAGTAATACATAGTATTAGTATAAATCAAAATCAGTATAACAAAAACAATGAAAAAACATTGAATATGTGAATATACAGTCAAATACAAAACTCTTGGCAAAGAATACAGACATAAAAACAGAGATATAGCAGTACACAAAATATCTGTTACTACTAGGCAGTTAACGAATTAGTTAAACGTTCGAAATGAACAAAATATTCTTCAAATGTGTAAAAGGCATTTTCTAAAAGAATGTTTTTGATTTTTACTCTGAAAGTGCTTATACTCATGTCAGGAGACTGAAACTCATTAGGTAACACATTAAAAAATTTTAAAGATAAATATAAATAGGAGTTTTGCGATTTACTCAACCTATATTTGGATAGTCTCAAATTTGTTATGGTCCTGGTATCATGGTGGTGTATGTCCTCCTGCCTGGTAACTTTATTTTCACCTCTTAATTTTTTGGCATAACACAAACATTCATATATGAAGCAAGATCGCAGAGTCAAGATGTAGAGATTTTTGAAAAAAGGTTTACAATGGTCATCATATTTGGCCTGTGCCATAATTCTGACAACTTTTTTTTGTAATTTGAATATTATATCTGAATGACATGATGAACCCCATACTTAGCTCTACGTTGGGTTAGGTAAGGTCAGGTTAGGAATACGTTGCCTTACCTCTACGTTGGGTTAGCTCTACGTTGGGTTAGGTTAGGTCGGCTCTACGTTGGGTGAGCTCAACGAGAGCTTATACCCAACATAGAGTCAACCCAACGTAGAGATGAAGTTAGGTATTCGAGTATTTTGGAATCTGAAGGCTTTATATCAAAAAAGTTTGGTGGGCTATGGATTTTTGAGAAAAAATGGAGGTGTATTTCTTTGGATATCATCCAAATAAAGCTAGTTGAGACGCTACGATTCTATCTCTGGCCACGTTTATACTGTATGGAAATTTTGGGTACATATACTTACCAAGGTGATCTCACCAAATTCAGTTAACACCTTAGTTAACCCATGTTTACACCACAGCTTACTTTTCACACCATGTATCTTCAGTTGACTAACGTTACTCACTTTTTTTTTGTTTGATTATTATTTCGAGGTTATAGATTGTGGAACTTCACTCGAAAATGTGAATGTAGATAATTGAAAATACTTTTCAGCAAGATTCAGAATCATGAACCAATTGACACCTGATGCACTCAACTGAAGTCAAGGCTGTACAAAAGTAGACCAAAAAATCTACACCGTCTGGGTCATCATACTATTTTAGTCTAGTACGCAACAAATTTCGGTACCAAACCAAGCTGGTAACATTTATCAAGTTTACAGTTGATACCATACTGACCAAGAGTATTTAGTTGAAATATAGTCATTAGTCAGCTGACCAAGACTGAATGTGGCCTCTGATTAGTAATGTAAATTGAAATAATGTATACAGTGGCGTCAGTGAATGGTTTATAATATGACTGATATTATTGAAATAATTTTTTTTTTAATCTCATAATGTGAATTGTTTTTTCAGAATCAACAGTATTCTTACCGAAAATTCATCATATATCGAGTATAAAATTCGTTTTGTAAAATATTATTCATTTTGGCGCTACTCTGTATGTTAATATATATTTGATAATTATACATATCAACGGTAGTCAGAAGAGGAAGATGTATGCAAATCTGAAGAATTATATTACATAACTATTGATTGATCGTGAAAAAACTATCCAGTCCCAAAAAACTTTTGTCTTTTAAAAAATTTTTGACAAATGTGGCTTAGAGATTTTTCTGAAAATTACCGTTAGAAAGTGTCAAAATCTGCAATCCACAAACAAAAATACGATTTTGAATTCACAATTCATCTATGATCTAAATTATTTCTGGATTTTTTCCATTCCAGAACATAAGACCATAATGCTGATGATGATCTATTATAGTTGAAAGGTTGAAAAACTGTACAGCAGATTCTCGAGTAACTAACTTTTGAACCGTTGAAGTCTACCTGTAAAATTATAATTATTGATTTATATTTTTTTATCTTAAGAACACACGGTCAAAATCATTGTGAATTTTTCGGACGTCAAAATGAGAAATCTGGAAACAGAGAAATTTGTGACATTTTCATAGCATCGGTTACGAGTTTTTCACCTTCCTGTATATTGAATCACGTTTTTCGTACTATGAAACGATTTCTAAGATCAGGTCACCCCCAGGTACCAAATTTCGTGTTTCTTAAATGCCTACCTTCGAAGGGCCTATAGCGCTCTTTGTAATCATTTCCGGACACATGTTGATATTGAACATTATTTCTTATTTTCATCTGCAGAATTACGTCCCGGAGTATACGAACGTTTTTCTGGGACACCCTGTATGTATAGCTTCGATAATCTACTACAATTCGAACATAATTGCACCTAATCACAAAAATAACTATCATCGTCTGCTGAAAAAAAAGAAATTTCACCAATCTGTTCATCAACCGCGACAGAATTCATGAGCTAAAGTAAACTACATACATCGATCAAAGATGAAGCTGATAACTCTGCCTATGATACCCTAGCAATAAATGAAGTATTCAATTTTTCAATTCCAATTTCAATTTATTCATTGTTGTTAAAGTACATATTTCATATAAAGATCAATTTATTTTTATTACTCTGCTGAGTCAAGACGCTTCGCCTAAGCACTCAAGTGCTTGTCTTGTATCAGACGTCTATAATTCAGCAGGGTATGTTAACAAATAACATCTTATATTATTGAGATACAACCAAGTAGCTGTTCTATATACATATACATATACATTTATTGATGGCATAAAATATTTAAATTAACAGTGCTTTTCTTTATGTAATAAGAGTGGAGAAAAAGTTGTTGGGAGACATTTTGGAAGCTTAGAAGTTGAGTTAGTTGAAACAACTGCTGTTTCTTATTGGTTCAGAAAATGTTTTTTAACATTTCGTGATTATGGTGAATGAATTTTTTGAGGTCAGATTTAAACCTATTCAATTTATTGATTTTCTTCAATTCTAGTGGCAGAAGGTTATACAGTTTTGGACCAAAAAAAAAAAAAATGATGAGTTATTTTGGCATTATGGATGAGGAACGTATGATTATTTATACTGACAATTACCTACATTACAAATGAAGATAGAGATGGTGATCTCGAGTTTAATGAAGAATCTGAATAACTGGAACTATAAAATTTATCTGTTGTTTTGGAAAGTGCATCTACCAATTCAGATGAAATCTAGATAAGACACTTGCTTCATGAAGTGATAATGGAAACTGGCTTTTGAAATGAATATACAAACATAAATATATCAATTATTCACAAAAACCTTAACAAAAGAATATTAATATATTAGGTATCTGGCCTAAATATATATAGTCGAAATCTATATCGATAACAGTTTTTGTAGCATAGTTGCGATAAATTTTGACATTTTTTTAGTGAAATGGTTCATTTTGATCAGGTAACAAGAAGCATTGAAGGTGCGGTACCGGATTTTTTTATAATGCTCAATGCTTTTGACAGAAAAATAACTCACTGATCTCGAATTTCGATATTAAACAGGGTGTTTCACACGTGAAGGAGAATATATCAATGGTAGATATAGGGGTCGTCATGATGGTTCTCGAAATACCATATTTGATGGATCTTACAGTCTTTATTACAGAGATACAGTGTGATTCATCGATTTTGAGTATACAGGGTGTCCGGAAATTATGCGCAAAAAATCAAGGGGGTGATTCTGCATGAGAAAATATGAAATTTATTTCATATATACTTGAGTCCGGAAATGCATAGTTTTCAAGATACAGTGTGTTAAACTTTTTAGAAAAAATCGTTTTTTCATGAATATCTCGAATATTATTTCACCAATTCTCTTGAAATTTGGTTATGATATTTTTTGTCATGAGGGGCTGATTTAGCCATTTTTAAATCAAAATTGTTAAATCCAGTGGCGTCCCGGGGGCACCCTACCGAATATTTTTGTCAATGAAATGTGCGCCCCTGATTTTTTCAAATTCTCTATCTCCATATCCTAATAATTAACAAAAAATACAACATTTTTGTCTCTTGAATTATTTTGCGATTTTGCTGCGTTTCCATGGAAAAAAATAAATACCAATTCATTGTATAAATTTGTGCAAAACATTGCTTCACAAACAGGGGTGAAATTAAAGGTGTTATCCATGTCCATAGACGTAGAATGAGAATTGAGATTCATTTTCTTCAAATATTTTATAATACACGTTTGACACACTTTGTATTATCGAAAACTACGCCTTCCTGGACCGAGAATACATAGTTCTCAATATACAGAGTGTAGAGTGTGTCAAACATGTATCAAGGAATATTTTGGCACAAATTTATGCAATAAATTGGTAATTATTTTTTTCCATGGAAATGAAGCAAATTATCAAAATAATTCAGAAGTCCAAAATGTTGTATTTTTAGTTGGTCAATAGGTTATGAAGATACAGAATTCAAAAAAATCAGTGGCGCACATTTTATTGACAATAATATTCGGTAGGTTGCCCCCCGGGAAGCCACTGGATTTTATAATTCCAATTGAATTATGGCTATATCAGCCCCTCATGACAAAGAATATCATTACCAAATTTCAAAAAAATTGGTAGAAGGACATTTGAGATATTCATAAAAAACCGATCTTGTTTAAAAGTTTTAACACACTGTATGTAGAAAACTATGCATTTCCGGACCCACGTACATATAAAAAGAATTTCTTATTTCATCATGTAGAATCACCCTCTTGATTTTTTGCGCATAATTTCCGGACACCCTGTATATTCCCTCGTCTATATAGGTATTAAACCACCCAGTATAGTTTTCTCAAATCTGGTATGGAGCTTATACTTGAAACGTTGAATTTATTGACCTATCGGGCAGAAGAAGAAATTACATTTATTGCAAATATTGAAAATCGAACTGTATTTTATAAAAAAACATTCACCAAAAAATCGTAAATACTAGAAAAGAATGAGCTGGTTTTGATACCATCTGTTTTCCCGCCACCAATTCTCATCGTAACACTCATAAGCAGAAAGTTGAAAGGTATGAAAATTATAAAACAAGCTTCGATTTCAATTATTTGATACTCTTTTTTATATTCTATATTTCCAATTGGGAATTTGTGGAGTGCAAAAAGATAGTACAGATGAAACCCTATACAACTTCCATATTTGAAATTTTTTCCACCTCGTATAGTTGAAGATGTAGATATTTGTCAATATATAAGGAGACAGTCTGTACATAACTTTATCATCAGAAAATGTTTCTTTTGTTCCAGATGCCTGCAGCTCAACAGTTTCCTGATATCATCCGGTATGTAAGAAAAGAAATAATCATCAATAACTAACATTCTTATCGGTACCATAGAAGTGTAATTAATTTCCGACTGCAAAAGCGCAAAATTAAGAGGTCATATCCATCAACCTGTTGACAGAATAATTTGCCTTCGGTATTTTTCAACTCTTCCACAATATGAGAATACGAGAAACATTTCCAACTCGGCTATATTAAAATCATGAATATTGATATTTGAATAAAATTTTAGTACAAAGTTGTTATCTGGGATTTGTGGATTCCTTCGAAAAATTTTCATCAAGAAGTGCTTCTTTGATGACCATCACTATATTGAATGATTTGAAATCCTAATTCCAATAATTCCAGTGATATACATATAATTCGCCAATGTGATGAAATATCGCAATATCTGCAGCAGTCAGTGGAAAAATATCAATCTCTTTGGCGAAGTATAGATACCTATATACCTATCATTCATCCAGAGTTCTATTTTGGAAATTCCTATACAGCATCTAGATCATCTTCTTCAATTCAATTCAACAAGAGGGATATATTTCCCTTTGTTGATATTGAGTAAATATTTATTGTATTTTCCATTTAATGAAGTCCAATTTTTATCCCGAATATATTCACTATCTGGAAAACTATATATGCATGGAATTACCTTCGAGTCCTAGTACCTACCTCATAATTATTGTGGAAATTGTCTCGCAATTGGTTCTTCATCTCCTGGTTCGATAGGAGTAGGTCGGTTTTGATTGGAAACTCGATCCTCACCTTCTGATTCAATAGGATTCGATCCTGACCTATTATCCCCTGTATCAGGAAGTTTTACTGAAAACTGCGCCCTGAGGCATCCTCCTCAGCCAATAGCGATTTCCTACTGGCACAGAAAGTTCAGAGGGTGGTTCGGTAGTCATCCAAGAAACTGAATATAAGAGGAATATAAAACTATTGCAGGTTCTCTTATTTCCACTTCATCAAGTTGATTGTGTTGCGACATCCCTTGTCGAAATAATATTTTCCTCTCTTTTGTAATAACATTCCGAAAGATAACAGGGCTTTTTCTACATGCGAACGCTGCCACATGTCAAAATCTCAATACTGTTAGTTATTTTCTTGTTCATTCTTGTTTTGGTTCATTCTGATCTCTTCTAGGTAATTTTCAAAATTGTTCACTGCTTTTTATGCTCAACGTGAAGTGTTTATAGGGTTGAGAAATATAAAAACCTTTTTCCATTCATATGAATTCACATGTTTCCACACTTCATCTAAGTTGTTACACGAAACACTGCTTCCGGTATTCACAATTTTTTCCATGTAACTGCAAACTGCGAAAACACTATATGAATTCAAGTAGCTCTCAGATGATTGAATGACAGCAAAGTTGTGAATATCATAAAGGCAAAGTTTTCATAAGCATACCGCTACTTCAAGAAGCTCTCCGAGATAAGAGGTTATTGCTAGACTGTAAAATAACTATAGTGTAAATGTCACACTCTCTCCGCTCCTTAAGATTGAAAACCTCTCAAAGTGTCAAGGACTGTTGCAAACAGTAGCGGCTCCTCAGAGGAGGCAACGAAGGCTGAACCTCCTCAAGAATTTCTATACATCGAATAGTTCGATATACTTCTATAAATATAACACCAACATAGCTAACTCGGTTTGATCATTAAGACAAGTGATCAAACCAATTTTGAACGTAGCTTGATTTTTCGTACTTTAAAATTTCAGTGATTATCATTGAAAGATAATTATAACCCATATTGGTCTATTGTTGCTATATTCTCCCAATCTCTTGTTCCCATTGCTTTTTCTAAATTGATTTTTTTTATCGCTTGGAGCGCACGAAAGGGAATCCCTATAATGTTCAAAGAACATCGTGCGTTCCTAGGGAGGATAGGGACAGGAGGTAGGTATTGGAATTTTTTTGAACTTTTGGAGATTATATGTTGTTGGGAATACTTCCACAGGCAATGAATTCCAGAGCCTAGCCGTTCTATGGATGAAGGAGTCTTGATAAAGTGCTGTTCGACATCTTTCGAGGTTGCCAACGAGAGGATGTGCTGACTGGGCTTGTCTAGTTCGTCTGATTGGTATTGCTAGTGAAGGGATGATAGCAGAGATTTCCGAAGAACATTTACCGTGGAAATATCGATAGAAGAGTGAAAGATCGCCGACCTTTCTACGGTGTTCCAATGATGTCAAAGAGTGAGTGAGTGTGACGTCACCCACCAGGCGAATGGCTCTTCTCTGGATAGAATCTAAGAGCATCAGCGTATGTTTCGGCGCTGAACCCCATATGTGGGAACAGTATTCTAGAACAATCCGTATCTGCGCTTTGTAGATCATGAGAAGCTGTTGAGGTGTAAAGTAGCTTTTCGCACGGAACAAGAATCCGAGTTTTTGTGAAACAGCTTTTGCGATGGATCTGACATGATTATCCCATGAAAGAGTGTTGCTGATGGAAATACCGAGCATAGATATGGTGGGCTTAGTGGGGATGGTGGAGCCAGACATTACAATATCGGGCATACTGAGTTCCGCCTTTCTAGAGAAAATGCAGGCTTGAGTTTTGGTGGCGTTGAATTCAACTAGGTTGTTTGTTCCCCAGGCTGTGATTTCAGCAAGATCTTCATTGACAGCATTGACCTGCCTGCGCCGTGAGTTCTTAGTTTCCTGGGAAGAAATGGGAATTCTGGAAGAGAACGCAGTATGGAGGGTACTATCATCTGCAAAGCTGTGGATGGGGCAAGTTGTTATTCCCAACAGATCATTGATATGATTATTTGGTTTTGTCAATGTCTCATTAGTTTTATCATATTTGACATTGACTAATGTCACTCGTCATTGTCATGATTCTGTGTCATCACTTAATTCAATTTCTATTTGTATGTCATGTGTTATTGACATTGACTTTTTCCACTTGTTCTTTGCCATGTTCTACCTTTCATGTGATTCATGCTATTTCTGGTTCTTCGAATTCCGTCGTAGCTTCCATTTGCATTTTGCATAACCTGATGAATCTCACGTGAGAGAATTTCTTAAAGTTTTTGATGAAATGTTGTAATGTTCTTCTTTATTAATATAATGCTGATCTGGTTTTAGTGGACTTCTACCAGATTCAAACCAATTTTAAATTCAGGACTGATATTATGAAATTCGATCTAGGCTTTCGATTCAATTTTTTGCTCTTGATATGAATTGCTGAGGTTAGTTTATCGACTCTTTGGCTCTTTTCAACTCCTTAACAATGTCCATAATATCTTTTAGGTACTTCCGAGTACATCATTTTTGTGTCTGATGGAAGCCTGCGGCCGAAACTAGTTACACTACTTATATTGAACAATTTTTTCGTGGTCCACAGACTTTGGGACTTTTATTACTTTTACTTCTACAAATCAATCGGACCACTTTGAGAAATATGGATGAGTTCCACGATAAGACATTTTTTTCAAAACTCCACCACGTTAATAGAGGTTATTTTTTCAATTTTGCAATTTATATATTTATAGTAGGGGAGCCGGCTGCAGATTTCTACCGTCATCTGAAATGATATACACAGTGTCCCAGCTAAAATGTCCCCCCCTGTAAGAAATCAACCGCGCGATCGAATGACTTGAAATTTGGTCACCCAGTATATTTGATGATGCTTACTCGAATTATGCTATTGAATGAATCGTGGGTATACAGGGTCACACCGAAGTGCACCCCAACTTTCTTATTTGAATAGGGACACCTATAGTATATTATTCCAGATAACTGTCAAAATTTGTAACCGGCTCTTGGACTATTATGAGATCAGATAATTTTTTCACCTGAAATATTGAATAAATCTAAGGAGAAACATCCCTGAAATGAACAGTGCCACTGCTGATCTCTCTACCATGTGGTTATAAGATTATCGAACCCAAGTCAATCATTGAAGAATAAATGGAAGTGTGCGGACCACCTTGAGTTCATAGAACATTATACTTAGTACCTACATCACAGTTACTACATTATAACTAGCAAATCCATCAATAAAAATCACATCCAAAGAATTCACGGTTGTTCATGATTAACTTAATAACAGTGTTTTTCGAATAAGTATGGCAGAATTATTAGCAATTGTGTAAAGTAACCGACGTTCCATCGAATTTTGCCATTAGTCATTCAGCTCTTCGATTTTTTTTCTTCTCCTTTCAACGCCGACTATAATTTTCAATGCGGCCTTAACGTTTTATTTGTCTAGGATTGCGATAGACCGACTGAGTTATGACCATTTTTATTTCATAATTCGATATTTGATACAGTTTCGAATCGTGACTAGTACTGAACTGCTTTTCGTAGTGATTTAAAGTGGCTATAGGGTGATCATTATAGAGATTGGACCTAGATTTGGAATGACAGATGATTTCAAGCGTCGATAAGTTTTTGTCCTAGAGCTAGTTTAGATGTCTGTTAGCCTTAGATTCATCATTGATCAATAGCTGTTAAGTTCTTACATTTTAAAAGGAAAAATATTAGAAAAATGTTGGTTTTCGGATGTATGATAAATTGATATTCATCATACAGGACGTGTTTGTTCGTTGATATCCTGGTTTAATCCTCAGATTGGATCGACCGAAGTGAGGTTAGAATAAGACGTTAATGCATGGGTGTTGGCTGCTGAAATAATTTGACGTATAACACATGAATTCGAATGAGTCATTCTTGATCACTGATGCCTTACTTTATCAGAACTGAGTGCAATTTTGGAAAGTACATTCGAAATAGACTGACTTCGTGCCTGAAGAATTCTTGTCATTTCAATCTGTACTTTCGAATAGAAATAAGACTTACTCAGAATTCAAATGGACTATTTTATACGACAGAAGGTCGGTTAGGACATGTTGTACGTATGCACTATGAGTGTGGATAAGGGTGAGAAGTGTATACTGCGACCCATGTGATATATTGTTGAATGTAAGTCAGGTTATGTATTCAGGTGGTATTCGATAATGTATATGGATGTTCATAAGATCAGAACCAAACACAGGTATGATAATTGAGATTTCATTATACTCTATATAAGGAGACATACATTGAAGTAGCAAATGAAATAGAATCATTGTTAAATCCTGACCAGATCATTATAATAAATTTAATAGGAAGCATAATCTAAATGGCTAGAAGTAGACTATGAGAGTATATAGATAGTGAAGAGGTAACGTGAATGAAGTAAAGAAAAATATTGAAGAGGTCTTCCTGAAGGACGGCTACTATAGACATCCTCTAGCAAGCAGTATTCAATAACAATCACATGACATGCCACATTCACCAATTGAGACTTCAGAATATATCCAGTACAGAAAATCACAGAGTTGTCTATGCAGAAACAATCTACAATCGGCATGCAAAGAACATGAATATATCCATAAAACTTTCTTTCATATACACGCCAAATTGATGAAGTACTTAGGAATGCTATTAGGTTGTATTTATATATATTGTCATTTGATTGATAGGTAATTATTGCACTGAGTTCCAACAAAGAGTTTTGTAAACTAATTTCCTTTTGCCGATCTTATCATAATTATAGAATTAAAGTAGTGGTCGATCAACTTTTTTGAAGAACTGGGCCATTATGATACAGTTTCCTTCGGGTTTTAACATATATTGGACACGGTATTCGCTGTCACGTTTTTGACTCGCTTTCTATTTTATATCTATAGATCTTGGGTCGGACAGATAACCACATGCCTTGCACACTCTGTAACAATAGCTGACCATTTCTTAGAGAGAAATTCATCTCCCCAACATATTATTTTCGAGAAATTGGATACCATTATGTAACAATGGACTATTATTCTGTGGCCATATCATAGAAATGTTCAGAAATTGACTTTTTGTAATGATCGTGGAATGTACGTTATACTTCTATAATTTGGATTTTAATCAATATCGAATAATAGGTTAAAAACGCTCGTCGGTTTTTTTAATGATGCTTATCTTCGTTACAGTTTTCATTGCATTGCGCCTTTGCCGACTATACGATATGGTTGAACACGTACAATTATGAAGAATGGTTATGGTTTTTATTAAGATTTAATGGCTCAAAGTATACAATGTTGAACGTGATGTGGATTAGAGAAATTATCAGAAATTTCTATCTGCTAATCTTCAAGTGAACAGCAACCGTTTATTATACAGCTCATTTTTAATGGCCGTGAATACATTTGATGTTACCAATCCAACCAAAAGGAACAAATTTGCATGTGTCCATAAAGCCTTGCATATACAGGGAATCTCAGATTATGTTGGCATCACCCAGACTCAGATAGAATACCTATATATACATAAAATATGATATGAGAAGTTCCTATATATTATTATTTCTACAGTCCCCTCTTCGGATATATGGTATATTCGAAGTCATTAGTGCAATAATTCAATTATTTAATGATGATACTATAAAAGTATCTGTTAAATGGACCCTTCTGAACACTCCAGGGACGGATTAGCTTCGACACAATAACGCTTTAACTTTTACACTCCTTTTCATGAAAAAAGGTGCCTGCTCTGTGTCGATATCGATAAACTGACATGTTTCGTAGAGAGAAATTTTATAGGAACATTATAGGAACTTGTTTATTTATTATTCCAAATTTTTTTGGGATTTTCTCTCCTCGTTTCTATAAAATAAAATTATGAATATTATTTCAATATATATTCATGTATATTCTCTCTGAATATAGAAAATTGCCCACATTTTTCAAGAAGATTATGAAATATTTCGATTATCGCTTCATAGATATTGTTTGGAAGATGATCATGATATTTTTCATGATAATTTTAGGGAAGACCACTTGAGGGATGAAATCCATCAAACCCTCTTTCAATCGATAAATTATGATAAGAATTCAATGTACAATCAATGTTATAAGTTCAATTTGAAGGAAATCGAATCTATAGCGTATCGAAATCAGCATATTCCATTCAAAATATCAGAAAGCAAGTTATGAAGGTGTAGCCGTGACGTACTAGTCCCGAACTGTAGCTATCTCTCTCTGATACCTTGCCATTCTGCAGTGTTGAAGTGTGATTGGTCAGCTCAAGGACAATAGGCGTGTTTTATTTTTCTTTATGTTCTGGTTCCCACGAAAAGGGATATCCTGTAATGTTCAGAGAACATCGTGAGAACCAAGGAAAATAAGGTAGGCATTGTTGTTCTTCTTGAATTTCTGGAGGTTATATGCCTCGGGGAACACCTCCCTTGGCAATGTGTTCCAGAGCCTTGCTGTTCGTTGAATAAACGAGTCTTTGGAAAAAGATGTTCTGCAGGTCTCCAAAGTGACCACGAAAGGGTGCGAAGCCTCAACTCGACGGGTTAATCCCGCGGGGACTGCCAATGGAAAAACAACTTTTGTTGGTATTGATATTGATATGATATTGATTGATGTTAGGACTAATACGTCACACCAGTCACATCAATGAATTGAGCCCATTCCAAATGGCACAGAAAATCTTTTCCGAATAGAACATATTCCAATATATCAGTCCTAGTCCTAGTATATATGAATCAAATTATCCCTCCGGCGCTAATGGGTTGAAATTGTAATCCTGATTACAGGATTCCTTGTTGTTAGGACAAGAGCGCAATATTCCTCTCTAGAATTGAATTCATGAGAATCTTTATAGAGAAATGTAGAGGAATGTAAAGGAATAAGTGCAAAAATTTAACAGCCCCAACATCAGTCAAAAGGTGGAAGGTGAAGATCGAAATATAATATAAACATGATAATTGTTACACACACAGAGGTGCATAAGTATCTAAACCCAGTGATGAATCTTATATATAAGAAGCAATCTCAAGAATAACTCCAGCACCCCTTTTTGCCATTTATCAATCATATATATATATATACATGTATATTAAAAGATCTATCCGTTGATAATATGTACCGACTCCTTTGAGAAGTACCTACACATTTAAATATAATGAGATGTAAACTAGTTCTGATTTGCATAAGAGTGCAATACTTGTCAAGTGCCACAGACAATAGATGAAACACCTTCTCATTCATGTTTGTCTTCATCTGCAAGTCATGGTGGTTCATCAGGTTCCGTCACATGACATATACTAATAGAGAATGGTATTTTTTCACCATGAAGTCTTTGTGAGTACAAACGTTATTCCAGTAATTCCATTTTTGGGTCTCTCATCACCTTGAACGCCCCCTTTCCTTAATATCTCGGCTATTTAGTCGTGTGATTTGAACCAAATTTGGACCGGTATGAATAGCTATCAATATGTTCAGTTTTTCAGAGAACATCTTTTTCGACAGTGTCTTGCTGTTTTATTAAAATAAAAATTGGTCGATATTTATGATCATTTTCGGAATATTCTGCAGAAAAACTAACTTCATATTATTCTTCCACATGCGTGAAACCTCCATATGCCAAAAATCACATTATTCCAAATTAACAGATTTGGCTATTTTTTTTTCATTTTCAGCCTCGAAAAAATGATAATCCAAATTAACTGTGAACTTTCGAATGTTCAATGGCTCTGGTAGGTTGAAAACCATGATTTGAAAGGAATAACAATATATATATTTATATATATAGATATATACTATTTTATGTTGAACTTACCGTTTCCGAATGAGATCAATTATTGCTAAAAGTGCATCCCAAAAACTTGGTTTTCTGTTTCAAGCCAGGAGCTATTCCACTTCCAGTCAGCTGCTTATGATCTATAAGGCACAGATCCGACTTGTCCTGGAATACTGTTCCCATATTTGGAGTGCAGCACCCAAACATACCCTGCAACTGTTGGATTTTGTCCAAAAAAGGGCAATTCGTCTCGTGGGTGATGCCTCGCTCACAAACTCACTCACTTCTCTGGAACACCGTAGGAAAATTGGCGATCTAGCTCTATTTTATAGATATTTTCATGGACGATGTTCTTCTGATATATCAACAATTGTCTCTCCCTTGGCAGTCCCCGCGAGATTAACCCGTCGAGTTGAGGATTCGCACCCCTTCGTGGTCACTTCGGAGACCTGCAGAACATCTCTTTCCAAAGACTCGTTCATCTAACGAACAGCGAGGCTCTAGAACACATTGCCAAGAGAGGTGTTTCCCAAGGCATATAACCTCCAGAAATTTTAGAAGAACACCAATTCCCACCTTATTTCCCTTGGTTCTCACGATGTCCTCTGAACATTACAGGATATTCCTCTTCGTGGGAACCAGAACATAAAAAAAATATGACGTTTGCAAAAATACTCTTTGAAGTGACTGTTGTTTTCATACCTTTATATCGAGATTGACATATTGGGGTTCGAAACCATGAAGAACAATATTATGAGGTTAGTTTCCTGTAAAAAAATCCTACTATGATTTCCTATGTATGTACCTCGTTTCATTTCAATACAAATAAACGATTTTGTCGAAAATGATGTTCGTCTCTGAGAAACTCATCATATTAAATTTGGTAAAGATAGCACGACATGGCACGACTGTGCTATGATACAATTTTCTCAGGGGTTTTTTATGGGGGTTCTGGCCGTGTTGGTAACCATAGGCCGTAGAAATAACACAGGGTTACGCAAGCCACTCAGAATTTTTATTGCATATTATTAAATAGCCATCTATACAGGGCGATCCTCTGTCTCACTAAAACTGTAAAGTTGACCATGATATATATATAGTTTATACAAATATTGTTGAAATAAGAAGACACTATATGAATTGGAATTACTTGTGAAAATAAATGCTTTTAAGGACATATTTGATGCTTTCATTTGCAACTACTGGAGAAATAACTGATTCTGAGTACGTCGATAACATTGTTAATAGCTAGTCTGAGAAAATCATTATAATTCTTAACCAAAAATCAAAGCTCATGACCACGTGGAGAAAAGTTTCAAATTGAGGAAAAATTTATAGAAATACATAATTTCGCCTACCTGTAAAGTTGACCAGGTCACAAAAACGAAGCGTTTTCGCAATTGTTATAGACCCTTAGGTTCTACCATAAAGTTTTATTAGAGAGTCAGTTTGAAGAGAGGTGTGACTGCCTTCAGGTTTTGCTATCAAAAAGGCCTCGTTCAAGAACTTTATCTCCCACACTAGTTTTTATCACAATCAAATGTGTGGTGGAATGGCGCAAAAAACAATTCATCGAAAAATCATACCTGTAGAGCCCCCTGTCCGTAGGGTATACCACCAACAACAACAACTGATAGATTTCTACTATCTCCCCAACATGGATGATCTTGCAGTTTATTGGCTCGTTGGTAGATGGCGCAATGATGCTCAAATAAATTAGGATTACAAATTTAAACAATTATTTAGTAGACAGAGTACCTACCCAACAACAAAATGTACACGGCTAAAGGAATTTATATTTATTATCTATCAAAAATAGCGAATATAATGGCTGCAATAAGAAACGGAAAGACATGGAACCTGATTGTCCCGTTACAACTTGCCCCCAAATCTTCTGTGAAAATGAAAAGTGCCAGGGGTCATTGAACTGAAGATGGTAGATGGTACAATTTCAGGTGACTGGCATGAAACATGCCTCTTTCTTTATTATTACCAGGATCAATTAAAAGGTAAGTGGCGTCACTGATCTGCTTTTTAATTTTGTAAGGTCCTTCGAACAAAAGAAGGAACTTCTTAGTTTCGGCTTTGAGTGCAGAGGACTGATTATTGGCCTTTAACAACACCAACTCACCAGGTGAAAAACGGTGATAAGGCTTTCCAGGGCTTCTTAATGCCCGACGTGCTGCCTTGCCTTGCAGCGTTGCTTCAGCTAATATGAGTTTATGTTCGGGAGGTGAGTCAACGTTACCATTCAAGGGATTTCCAACTGCAGGTGGAAGAAGCCTCAAAGGTGGTACACCCAGCTGGAGCTCGTTTGGTGAAAACCCTGTGGACTCGTGCACAACGCTGTTTAGGAATTCTTGAAAATTACTGACTTCATAAGCCCAACGAGAGTGTTGTTCACTACAGTAGGTACGGAAAAGCCTACCAAGCTCCCTCATAATGCGCTCGGAGGGATTTGCATTTGGGTGGCGTACCGAAGTGTATACCAACTTAATACCAGCCTCCTGCATGGTGTTTTGCCACAGCTTGGAGGTGAACTGAGTCCCACGGTCCTGCAAAATACGTTTGACCATACCATAGGTAGGGAAATACTGCTTGAACATGCGATTTAGCATTGCCCTAGATGTTGCTTTTTTCAGTGGATATAAGACAACAAACTTTGTCATTAAATTATACACTACCAAGATATAACTAGCTCCTCCACGACTACGAATCAGTGGACCATAGATGTCCATGGCTACTATGTCTGCCTTATCAGCTGGGACTATCTGCAGTTGACGTGGCTTTGGTAGTGCTGCTATCTTAGCCTTTTGACAAATGACACAAGTACGTATATATTTTTTGATTTCTCGATACATGTTGGTCCACCATAGCTCCCGTCTCATAGCTACCCAAGTCTTCCAACAACCATAATGGCCTAAGAGATTATGATATGTCTTAATAAAATCATTTACTAAGGATTTTGGGACACAAAGAAGGAAGGTATTTTCTTCTGAGGCCCGCCTGTACAATACACCCTGATGGACAGCAAACTGAAGTTGCAATTTTTCATCAGTTTCCAACTTGCTCTTTATGCTAGAAAATTTATCATCTTGATTTTGATGATGAACTATTTCACCCAGTAGTTCTTGAAATGATTCAGGCAAGTCAAACACCGAAAAAATCCTGAAACATTTGTCATCAGGTACAGGGAACCGGACACAAGCATGACGAGAAAGTGCATCTGCTGCACCATTTTCCTGACCAGAAATATGCTCCACCGAGAATGAAAACTCCTGAAGAGCCAAGGCCCACCTGGTGACCCGAGGGGATAACAAACGGCAAGTATGAATATAAGTTATTGCCTTGCAATCAGTATGCAAGACAACCGAATTTCCCAGCAAATAAACCCTCCAACGCTGAAAAGACCACAACGCAGCCAACACCTCCTTTTCGAATGCTGTGTATCGCCTTTCTCTTTCCAACAGCAGCCGAGAAGCATATGCAATCACGTGCTTTTTGTCCCCTACTAGTTGAAAAAGGATAGCTGCAATGCCTACGTCACTGGCGTCAGACTGGACATGCCAAGTCAGTTTGGGATCTGGGTGGCAAAGTAGCACTTCTTCTTGCATCAGTTTCTTGATATTTTCAAAAGCTGCGACCTGCAATTTTCCCCACTGCCACGAAGTTTTCTTCTTCAGCAACTGAGTGAGAGGTGCTGACAACTCTGCAAAACGATATGAAAAAATTCTGTCATATTGACAGAGCCCTACAAACCGCTGAAGCTGCTTCACATTTCTTGGGGCGGCATAATCCACTATGGCCTGAATCCTTTGAGGGTCTGGGCGCACGCCACTGGTGCTAATAACATAGCCCAAATACGGCATTTCAGTCCTGAAAAACCTACACTTTGAAAGTTTCAACGTGAATCCTGCTTGCTGCAATCTACAGAATACTTTTTGCAAGTGTCCTAAGTGCTCCTCCACCGACGAACTGAGTACCAATATATCATCAATATAAGTTATGATGAAATCGTTAAAATCCTCTCCAAAAACAAGACTCAAACAGCGTGAGAAAGATGAAACTGCACTAGCCAGGCCAAAAGGTAAACGACAGAATTTATAGGTCTTGGTCCCCACCATAAACCCTGTATATTGCTGATCTTCCTCCCTCAGGGGCAATTGCCAGTAGCCATGGGAGAAATCAAGCGAACTCATCACGGATTTCCCTGCTAACATTTTTAGAATTTCTTCGATTGGACGAGGATGTTCAAAATCTGGTTCCATGATCGAGTTCAACTTTCGAGCGTCCAGGCAAACCCTCACCGTGCCATCTTTCTTCAAAGTTGTCATCAAAGGTGAAATGAATTGTGAAGAGCAACGTTTAATCACCCCCCAAGCTTCCATCTCAGCTATAGCCCTATCTACAGCACCTCGATGAGCGAGTGGTATTGGATATGGCTTAACAAAAAACCCTGAATAGTCTTTTAATTTGATTGTATGATAATATTCTTTGGTCAGGCCAGGTTTATCAGAGAACAACTTGCAATAAGAGATTAGCAGATTTTCTAAGATTAGTTTTTCTTTTTCAGATAACGAGGATTTATCAAGCACTTCCGAAAACTTATGGATGTCTGAACAGAATTCACTTTCATTTTTGTATTTTTGGAGTTGTACAGAATCAATTTTATTTTCGTTTTGAGGAGAAGTTTTAATTTTATTTTTATTACAAAGAAGATTATTTTTATTTGAAGTTGAGCCACCCTGTATTTCCGGGATTGCACTAAGTGGTAAGTTTTTAAAATCTTCACTAGACAACACACTAACATTTAATGACTCAGCGGAATTAAAATCATGTAAAAAATCCATTTCTGGTATAACTATACTTTCAGTTTTGTACTGAATGCGCAAATTTCTATCACCTAAATTTATGTTGACATGGAAATATCTCAAAAAATCACATCCTAAAATTACTGGATAACACAGTCCTGATATGACTAGAAATTCTTGGCTGAATTCGAAATTTTGTAATTTGAATTGAAGTTGCGCCTGTCTTGACACTTTTTTGAATTTTGCTTTGAATGCCCCAACAATACGAACACCCGGTGCATTAAAATGAGCGATGGTACCATGAAAATCATGTAACTGTGACCAAACATCCTCAGAGACAACAGAAATGGTACTTCCACTATCCACTAAAGCTGGAAACTTGTATCCATAAAAATTTATCAAAATTACAGGAGATCTGCTATCTGAAAGAGTGTGGTCAAAATCACATTCTTCTAATAATTCTTCGAGGGGATTATTGGCAATATTTTGGGTAGCTCTTTGCAAAACGGCCCCTACATTCGAGCTCAAATGTGAGGCTCGCTCTCGTTTTCCGACAAGTTAGTATTCTCTTCTAAATTGATAGCTGAAATATTCTTGACGTTATTTTCAAATTTTTTTGTTGTAGTAAATTGCCTGTTAGTTCTAACAGGTTTATTTTGATTGAGGTCTCTGGGTTGTGAAAAGTTTTGTTTTTGTAGGGTATTTTTGAAGTATTCGTCTGCATGACGTAATCTAAACACTGCTTGTGCAAGAGTAGTAGTACCTAACAGTGAACCTGCTACATTAGGAGGAAAATGAGGTGCTAGCAGCTCGATGAGCTCTGCTTGGTTATAAGGAGGTTGGAGATTTTTAGCTACAGCTACCCAGTAATTAAAATGGTCAACAAATAAACCCTCAGTATATTTGGCACTCTCTAATTGTAGTCTCAATTTATTTTGCAGTCTAGAGTGCCAGAAATTTTCTAAAAATGCTGACTTAAATTCCTCATAAGTATCACATTGATCTGCAAATACATTCCACCACAATTTTGCAGAATTTTTGAAACAATTGTTTAAAACTATTTTAATTTTATTGAATGATGTTCGTTCAAGATCAACACCTCTTTCCAAAGCTTGAAGAAAATCTAATGGCTGAATGGAATCATTCTCAGACCCAAAAACTGGCATAATTCTAATTAATTCAATGAGAGAAAAACTGTCATTCCTGACCGATTCACCACGAGCCAAATTATGTGAAAAATAATCATTGTTGTCACCTGGTCTCACAAAAGTGTTTCCTGATCTAGGTAAATAACCATTCTGAGCTTGAGAATTTGATTGTGTACTTGACAGATCTGAATTACTATTTTGACTAATTTTAGGCTGTTCTTTTAAAATTCTTGAAACAATTTTGGTGACCATTTCAGTAAGATCTTCAGGCAATTGAGTGGAAACACGCCTCTGAGTTGGTTCTTCAAAAAGGACGTTTGGCAACGACCCTGGAAAATTTACCGCTGCCCCCCAGTTAGAAGCTGCCCCCACATAAGGTGGTGGTTGGTTAGGTAATTCACTTGATCTATATTGATTCTCCTCATTTTCAGGTCTTGGTTGCTTTTTATTAGCCCTACGAAACGCCTCTGTGATGGGAGTGCGGTTCCTATAACCAGTAACCTTGGGCACTGCACCCAAAGAACCCGTCTCAGGGGGTTGACAAGTTGAAGAACCACTCATTGCAGGATTACTAGTAACTGGAAAGGTCCTACCTTGATTTTCATCTTCATTGTTCGTCACTACTTCTTCACAATTTTGCTGTGGCAAACCTTGGTTCAATCTCTCATAATTTAGAGATCTCCTTGGTCTAAGATCATAATTGGATGGAGTATGCTGCATCCTGTGACTCCCACTGATCCTATTGGAACACGGCCTCACGTGCTGGTCGCCAAGTTGCTATGATACAATTTTCTCAGGGGTTTTTTATGGGGGTTCTGGCCGTGTTGGTAACCATAGGCCGTAGAAATAACACAGGGTTACGCAAGCCACTCAGAATTTTTATTGCATATTATTAAATAGCCATCTATACAGGGCGATCCTCTGTCTCACTAAAACTGTAAAGTTGACCATGATATATATATAGTTTATACAAATATTGTTGAAATAAGAAGACACTATATGAATTGGAATTACTTGTGAAAATAAATGCTTTTAAGGACATATTTGATGCTTTCATTTGCAACTACTGGAGAAATAACTGATTCTGAGTACGTCGATAACATTGTTAATAGCTAGTCTGAGAAAATCATTATAATTCTTAACCAAAAATCAAAGCTCATGACCACGTGGAGAAAAGTTTCAAATTGAGGAAAAATTTATAGAAATACATAATTTCGCCTACCTGTAAAGTTGACCAGGTCACAAAAACGAAGCGTTTTCGCAATTGTTATAGACCCTTAGGTTCTACCATAAAGTTTTATTAGAGAGTCAGTTTGAAGAGAGGTGTGACTGCCTTCAGGTTTTGCTATCAAAAAGGCCTCGTTCAAGAACTTTATCTCCCACACTAGTTTTTATCACAATCAAATGTGTGGTGGAATGGCGCAAAAAACAATTCATCGAAAAATCATACCTGTAGAGCCCCCTGTCCGTAGGGTATACCACCAACAACAACAACTGATAGATTTCTACTATCTCCCCAACATGGATGATCTTGCAGTTTATTGGCTCGTTGGTAGATGGCGCAATGATGCTCAAATAAATTAGGATTACAAATTTAAACAATTATTTAGTAGACAGAGTACCTACCCAACAACAAAATGTACACGGCTAAAGGAATTTATATTTATTATCTATCAAAAATAGCGAATATAATGGCTGCAATAAGAAACGGAAAGACATGGAACCTGATTGTCCCGTTACAACTGATAGCTGCAATAGAGCGGGAGGGCGTTTGAAATGGGACATGCTGTATATCTTCATGCAATTTCAATCCATACTTGCAATATAGAAATTGAACGGGTACATTCCATTTTCTCGTACGAATTTTGTGTACAAAAAATCGAAATAGGAACTTTGCTCATAATGAGACCAACCAAACTAACTCAGTTTCTGTGAAATTGTCATTCGTGTTATTCAAACACTTTTACGTATTTCACACGGATCTAACACTTCTTTTCTAATTATTATGGAAAACTTATTCGCCAGCCATGATAACAATGAACTCATTGCACTTTTTCTAGGTCACTAATGTAAAAGCCTTCAGACATTTTTCGTTTGTATGAGGCTGTTAGGAGATATTAGGCTACAGTCATGAGTTTGGGAATGAAACGAGGATATTATTTGTTCATTGTTATAAAAGAGTCGATCACGTTTTGTCGAATGTTTTCAAGTCATATTGAATGATTATTATGTGTTTTCTATTGATGATCAAGTTGTTACAAAGAACAAGACAAGCCCATTTCAAATGATGGACGGAAGACGTCTTGCCTTTCTGTTGAATAAATTAGGATTATTAGTTATTTATACACCACCAAGAATATATCCCGAGCCTTTGGCCGAGGGGTATAATTTCTCGTTGTAATAATATTCTCCACTACCAAGATATATATTAAATTTGTACACTTCTAGCGATGTATTCCAATCATTATAGTTCTTTGAAACTGAAATATGGACCTATTGGTACTATGAAAACTTTTCAATTTTAATTAAAGTCTAGTAGTCATGACCATGACCGTTACCACCGATACAACAAGGCCTGCATGCTCCGTTGGTGACGTCACTTAGTGAGGCCTAACCAGCGGCTCGAAACGACAAGCGCTTATAGCGCTATAAGGCGACCGCGTATTTCGATTTTAGTTTTAGATCATCATTGAGCCGATTTTGCTGTTTTTTGAAGGGCTTCCGGTTAAAAAAGGATGCCAGTCGTCAACTGAGCTACCCCATTAGATTTTATTATGGAAAAACGAAGTTTTAAAGCAAAAACCAGGATAAAACACAAATATCCACCTAGAGCAACCCATTCGAATCAAATATATTGACAAAAATTGTGGTGAAGGTAAACTTCACACCTACTTATACAGGGCCCGCAGAACATAAACTTATCGTGAGATTGATCGAAAGAAAATTGTGGAAAATGTATTTTATTTTGATTGACATGCCGTTTGTTACAATTACCTATATTTATCTTGGAGAATTCCTATTACCTGAAAAAATAACCAGTGAGTGTTTTCAATTTTCTGTTGTTGGATTTCTCACCCAAGTGGATCGTTACACGTGAAACCGTAATTTTTAAGGGTAAAAAATTTGAGAATGAGAATTAAAAATGCCCGTTTATTATGAACATTCAACTATAATATACGAATACAAAACTAAGTGCACAATCAAAACTTTTCTATTTTTCCTCTACTTATACTTTTTATGAGAGAGTAATTGTCTTCTATTATTAATTCATCATTATAAAATAAGCTGTGTTTACTACTGAACTTAGATGGAGTAAAATCCTCGCGGTGAATTGCATATACCCACATTTTCGATAGCTCCTCGTCCAACGGGAAACTAAAAGCATGAACTTTTGAACCACCCACATAATTCCCCCGAAAAAAATGAACACAACACTTGAAAGGCATTGTTATTTCGCCGATCACAACACAAAATATTTCACAAAACAGTAATTTTTCGCCAATTATTTTGATAAATAAACAACAAAAGAATTCGAGACCGTTTCAAAAACATACGTGAATCACCGATGAATTAACACGAACTGACGCGTTAGTCGATGAGCGATAAAATAAAACACTGGACTCTCTTGGTGACGTCACGAGCTGTTTACGTCAGAGTCTGCTGGCCTTGTTGTATCGGTGGTAACGCCATGACAGCATATGTTATATTAATAAATGTCCAATAGATTCGAGTGCAATTTTTCTTTATGTTCTGGTTCCCACGAAAAGGGATATCGTGTAATATTCAGAGAACATCGTGAGAACCAAGGGAAATAAAGTAGGAAAAACACACTTTTCGCTTCGAAAAGGATTAAATGATGGTCGGTTTTATTGCCAGTGGTGACAGTAACAATTTGTATGGAAAAAGGTTTGAAGAAGAGAAATGAAGGTATACAGAAAAAATATTGACTTTTTTCTTATGTTTGGACGTTTCGGGAACGAATCTGCTTCCGTTTTCAACATTGTAGTATGTAGTATGGAAAATTTCGTATTTTTCTCTCAGTTTTTGGTGACGTTGGCTTCAAATGAGTTACAGGATGTTTTCATTAATTAATCTTGAATTTACCATTTTCATTTTCAGATTTCAATAGTGAATACCATGTTCTTTGTATAGCAACGGAACAGGAAGCAATGCAATTGTCTCCGTTCAGAAGAAGGCAAGCAGATTTCTCTCGAATCAAAGCTAGCTGAACATATCCTTACTGAAGATGGACAACATATGGCAGAGTGGAATAATATCAAAATCATTGGAAAAGAAGATAACAACCAGAAGAGAAAGACAATCGCATTGCATCCTGTTCAGTTGATTCAGATAGAACATGGTATTTGTTCACTAATGGGGTGATGTTATGAAAATAATAATAATAGTGGACTGTATATTTGTTGATTTTACTTTGAAATCATTTTCTACTTAATTGAATCTGTCTGAATATTACAATTATTTATAGGAGTCTTGAAACACTCCTCGTGACCATCATCGAGTCTTGCAAGTATATTACTCTCTTGATGGTCTAACAAAACATATATCGATCCCTTCTTGAACTAAAAAACATGCCCTAAGTGGGAGTGGTAGGGTGAAAGATATCGAACAGAGTCTAAAATAAGTGTTTGGTACAGGGTCGGGCTCAAAAGGTTCATTATCAACTTAACAGTATTCACTATCGAAATCTGATGATGAAAATGGTGAATTCAAGAATAATTAATGAAATCATCCTGTAACTCATTTGATTGCCAACGTCACCAATTGGTACTGAGAACTGAGAACTGCCAAGAAAAATACGAATTTGCCATACAAAAATCCATTTTTCATGTTGAAGACGAAAGGCAGATTCGTTCCCGAAACGTCCAAAGATAAGTGAAAAGTCGATATGTTTTCTATATACCTTCATTTATCTTCTTCAAAACTTTTCAATACAAATTGTCACTGACAAGATAGTGCATTTTTCTTTCAGGCTCTCTGATAGGCAGATTCTTTATACGCAGTGACATTTTGGGGCAAACCATCTGATTTGTCCTTACTTCACGTTTATTGGAATAATATTGATATTTTTCTTTTATAAAGACGAGGAGAAAAAATCTCAAATAATCTGAAATAATGAATTATTATTATTATCATTACTATTATTATCATTACTATTATTATTAATCATCAATATTATTTTTCTGGGCCATCATGATTAAAACAATATCAATTAACAAACACAGTTCCATAGTTGATACGTTATGATCGCTCCTATATCCTCTCAATGAATTATTGGTTTCACAAGTTTTTTTGATACAAATGTATATGTAACAGCTCGTTAATAAAAATAAGTATGGTCATTAAAAGTGAAATCTGACCAAGACTGGATTGAGACATACAAAATGCACTCATTATAATATTCAGGAATTTGAATAAGTAGCAGGTATGCAATTTAGTTCACATCACGGATAGGTGTGGTAGCAGTTCGGTGATGTTTATTGAATTCCTGCTATTCGCATTGAGAAAATCATAATTTTGTCAGGCAAGTCAAAAAGATCGATTCATCAATGATAGAGGAAACATGTTTTGTCTTCGATTTCACCGGATATTGTCGATCTCCATCACTATTATTTGCGCAGTAGCGGAATATCAGAAAACTAATGAATATTATCTATGAATCTCGTAAAATACCCACTCGCAGGAATAAATACCGTAGACATCGAATAAAAAGTACCCGTACAGGCGTACATTAATGTTTGCGTTTACAAACTGCTGTATTATTCATTCGAGCTTTCCAACTATACATGTGTATATTCATGGAAACTAACTAGACGAATTATCGAATCTCAAGTAATTATTTCTTTGTATCTCTGACATGTAGTTTTGGCGTGAATAAGTAGTCGATATTGGTATAATAGCAACCTGTTCTGGTTGTTATCAGGTAATAACGTTCCTGCTCTGTAATTGAAAATTATGAAAGTGTGAATTTTGTATGATTTAGTAGTCGCCATTATTTATATACGAGATAATTTTCGTACCGGTGTCTTGTAATCATATATACGCCGTCTTTCGAAATTTGAGTCGATTTAATGAGTATCTATCGCTTTAAAATTTCTCGTTCATTATAATTCGTTTATTTCTGAATATTGACAAAGCATTTTGCCGACCTATTTTCATTTTGTTAATACAAGCTCAAGCTTAGGGCCCTGATTCATGAAGGGGACCCGCAGAGGCACAGGCATCGCTCTGCTTCAATGATTTTCAGTTTTTCCAAAATATTTCAGGAACGGATTAATTCATTTCAGTTTGCAAAACGGTATATATTGGAAAAATTTTGCAACTCTCATCTGATTTGATCAACTTTCTATCTCTCACTGTTTAGGAAATAGCAATATTGTCCCTATGAGATCGACGGTACCCTGTATTGCTCGCACAAGACTCTCGAAGATTTCTGAGGGTTGCTCGTAAGGGGACAACCGAATATGACGGATAGAACAATTATTATTGAATGTTTTCTTGTTTTCTTTTTTTATGTTATACATATAATATTTTCATTAGGAAATGTTCAGTTTTGTTTTCTTTGTATGTGGAAAAAAATAGTACCTAGATTCTTTCAATAAACAAAAAATCGTTGAGAAAAGGAGAAATGCGGAAAAGGGTCGCAGGGTCCCTTAGAATTACTAAGCCTAGTGCCCCAGAAATCGTAGATCGGCCGCATTGCCTGGCATGAAATTGTCTACCATATTCTTAACACACCGCGATATTTTCATGCTCTACTCCATACACCCTTTATCTTTATTCTATCACAATATTTTCACCATGTTTGTGACCTATAGATTCAAAGAAGAGGTCTCGTCTCAAATATCACAGGCTATTCACACCATCTTATTATTAACAAAAATCTGGAGTGAATTAGCATGTTTATATGTGGATTTACCTGTATTTGTGTAATACTATATGCATTCATCCACTGCCCCTCAAGCACAGTGGAAAAGTTTGCCCTCCAATTTTGGAAAGACTCTAATTCCAGGACATTGAAAACATAACATTTAGGTTCAATCAGGAGCGTAGATTATTCTCTAACGATTTCTTCATTCTTTATCGGAGGTAGCCGAAATATTTTATTGACTCCAGTAATAACCAGTCTCACTGAATACTACACCCCCTTCCAACACTGGTCCGACCGAAGTATCCGATGACACTTTAAAGTCCGTTGGCCCATTGTATCTCACCTCAAATATGCTGTTATCGACTTCACCAAATAAAAATACGGATATATTGAAGCATTGCTTCAAGCATCGCATCAAGCATCGCATCAGGCATCGCATCGAGCATCGCATCAAGCATCGCATCAAGCATCGCATCAAGCATCGCAACCAGCATCGCATCAGGCATCGCATCAAACATCGCATCAAGCATCGCATCAAGCATCGCAACGAGCATCGAATCAAACATCGCAACGAGCATCGAATCAAGCATTGTATCAAGCATCGCATCAAACATCGCATCAAGCATCGCATCATGCATCGCAACGATCATCGAATCAAGCATTGTATCAAGCATCGCATCATGTATCAATCAATACAATATCCATATCAATGTGTTTGTATTCAATCAACCATTAAATGTTTCGACATTTCCTAGTACGTGAAGATATCAACTTCTTATATTCTAAGGTTGTAAAATATTTTACAGGAGCTTCAAAAGGATCTGCCACAAGACCTCCCTTTCCATTTAATTTTTTCTCAGATGCCGCCCAATCGTCATCTTGAAATTTTCATCTGTCAATTTTACTCCAGTATTGATGCATCAGTTTCATTATCCCAGGTTTAAATTTTTTCAGTTGACCTGTTCAAAAAATTAATGGGAGCGGGACATGGAAGAAAAGCACTGCATAAATCAATCAAGATTCACTGAGTGGTACTAATGCCGCAAGTAGGTGTATTGTATCTAAGAGGGAAAGGTATCTACTCACATAGGTGCAATTAAAAATTTTGAAGATTCTTATAGAAATGTAAAAACTTCACAAACGGTGAGATTTACACAAAATTCTTAGTCACACGACATGTTTCGCTAACACAGTAGCTTCGTCAGATGAAATACTGGTACAATGAAAAAAATGTCATTCAAAATCTTATAGAAATACTTGCGAATCAACCACTACATTATGATTTATATGAATATATATTGTTGAGCTAAAAATACCTCAGTACTAATTGGTGCCTGGCGACTATGCAAAAACATTATTATACTGCTTCCTGTCTTCAAAAATGCTTTCATAATTTCTTGATAATTGATATTTTCGGAGAGGGTAAACGAATTTATCTCCTCCCGAGCTCACCTAAACTTCGCCACTGCCTATCAAGCATCAATTTAGCAGAAGTACCTAGCTTTGGTGGCTCCTAATTAATACCGAAATTCTCGTCTGTTTCACGAAAACAACTGTCCAGTGGTCGACTGATCTAGTTCATTATAAAAATTATTGCATGATGAATCACCCAAAAACAGAGATCACTAGACCGATTCAATCCACCTTATTATATTTTGCTCCGGTTGACAGAACCCAAAATTAATATATTTTTAGCAACACGGACGATGAACCCTCATTTTAGGTTGCTAGACTCTGATCGAGTTTAGAGATGAGTATACCGCTGAATCGATGTTTACTAAGAATTTTTGTTCTTATTTTTTTTATAGTAACAAACTGATTCATATAACTACCAATTAGAACAAGTGATATGTGCTATATCTACTTCATGCACCTATACTAAAATTAATTGAATATATAAATTGAAATTTTGAGAAGCCGTTATTCGTCATGCGATATCAATTAACCTATTCTTCCTCACTCGATTCGAAATATCGACTCTTAGAATAAACACTCATCTCTAGGAACCCACAGTTACGTAATATTTCGTTTTTGTTTCCTTTTTTTGATATAGGTTCTTGTGAATTGAGAGGTATATAACAATGAGAATGAATAACATTATAATTATTCGTTCACGTACAGCACCATTGTCATTTTTGCTGAAAATCATCAAATCAACAAAATTCAATCATGAATACCATGTTTCATTTTGGGGGCATACACGAGATATTTTGCTAAGTTTTATGTATTGCAGTTATTTCAGTTTCTGATAATCCATGAACCCCACCTTCACTTTTTTTGAAAAGAGGCTTGCAATCATATTCTGAATAATATTTCTTGAGCGTTCGATGTTCCACTATTATGATAGTGTTTTTTTTTTGCAATTTAGGAGATGCATGAAAATTATGACATATAGATACAAGTGACTGTAGTACTGGTAAACTCGAGAGTTGGCTCTCAGTATGATGATGAACATAATAATTTCAAAATGCCATAAATTGACAAATCTATTTATGAAAATTTCAAATATTCATGAAATATATGGAATATAAAAACATTACACCATTTCTTTTTTCACATTTTATCCATCTTATGTCATCATTGACTTTCATCTTACATAATGCATGCTCAAATATCTATATTATTATTTATATTCATCAGTAGATATTCGTAATTATCATTTTATTGACTGCTTATAATGATCATATTTCACCACTTCATTCATATTATAGCTCCATGAGCTTCTACGTTGAATTATAAACCTGAAAAAATATTCCACTCAACATTATATATATATATATATACATACATACCAACGAAGTATATAAAATCTACTACTACTAGTACTATTTTCAACAACAAAACCTTGATCTCATTGTGCTGTATTTCAAGGGTTCGAACTCGACATACATGTTTTTCCAAAATTGATTTCTCATTGATGAATTATTGTAATAGATATAATCAGACAATCAATTTTTCTGTAAGCAAGATCATTTAATCCACGTTACTGTCGATATTTGAAGTTTAATTTGGGATCGAATATAGAAGATAATATGGAGAATATAGGAATTCCAAAATAGTGCATGCCAAATGTGGAGCTTATGAGTCGTTATATGAGTTCTTCGAAAAAAGAAAAATTTCAAATTGTTCGAATCTTATATCACTGATGTCTAAACAACTGCTTGTTTGCAATCAAGAAACATGAATTAATGATGTTATGAAGGTTTGAAGCTTTGGCATTGTGTTGTGTTATCATTAACGAAACCTATATGTTTCAACGCCTCAATACGTGTTTCGCTAACTATGTTGGAACTGTTTGTATTATTTCCTGACTATAGTATAACACATTCTTTGATCATCAACCTCGTGATTCGTCGAACAATTATCTACCAAAACTGATTTGTATCCAATATCTATGCATTGATGGAATAAATCTCTGGTGAACGTACTTCACTTCTTTCCTGTTTTACAATTCCTTGATTGTCACCTACTTCGATAAACATAACAAAGGGGTTAAGTTTAGTCTGGTGCCGTACCAAAATTACAGGCATCAAAGTGAAAGTTGTTACCGAATTGTGACCAATGAAGATATGGAATACATTTTGTGATTTAGCCGCATCAAGGTTGGTAGAACTGATGTTGATCATAAGTTCTACCTACTTTGAGCCGCACTAGGAATCACGGCCTCTAACATTCAATATGTGAACCCCTCGTCATCGTCAAAAATTCAATTGTTTATATCAAGAACCAGTCTGACGAAACGAATGAAGAGTGAGCGCACCAGAGTTTCATTTCATCAACATCTATACCTTCTATCACTACTCTTCCTATAGGTGATCACGATGTTCCAAAAATATGCTTCTCTTTCGTGCTCTCCAGAACAAAAAAGGAAAAGTTAGCGAAACACGTGTCGAGTCGGTTTCTTTGGTAGCAAAACAGTAAAGTGTGATGAATTAATGAATTTTATTCCAGTCGATATCATATATCAGAGCCCCAGGCAAAATTCCATTCATCGATTTCCATATCCAAACGTGTCGATTATGTTTCAGTAAATTAACCAAAACAAATTTTAGAGAGTCCATTGAAAAAAGCATAAATGATAGAACTTACATATGCCAGTTGCTTTTCTCAATCCTCAAAACACTTCCTAATTATTAGCCTGATAGTAATGACAGTGTTCATCTTCCACATTATTCTGGCCATATAATCTTCATTGCCTCAACATCCGCTATAAAATCAGTGACAGCCTTATCGACTCTATAATGGGATATTTCCAAGTCTCTGACCCAAGAAACATCATACCTTGAAGGAATTTCTGTCAATTTCAACACCAACCAAAACTTAGAAGAAAGTTCCTGAAATCGATAATATGTATACCTATCACAAGTTTATTTGAGGCACATTATAATGAATTAATATTCCGTTTCGTGTCAGAATTCTCGAATTGACCATGAAATTGAACGTAAATCGGTATATTATAGTGATACCTGAATCATTTTATCTTGTTTTTTATCCTACAAATGCCGATAAAACATGGCGGCAACCTTATTCATATAAACACGGAAATGGAAAATTAATTTTGTAAATAAATTATTCATGTTTCGCTGCTTATTTTTGTTGGATTGAGCAAGTTTTTGAGTAATACAAATTATATTCCAAAAATCATTCTGATCAATGACATATCTTGAATAGGCCAACATCAGGTTGAATCGATATGATTAACAAAATTCATGGGAATTACACACACAAATTAAAACTGAGTTTCAATCTTCTCCTGGAGATTCTAACATAGTTGGCGAAACACGTGTCGAGTCGTTTTGAAAATCGGTTTGGTTAGTGGTCAATCAAATGTATTGGATTAGTTGCCTTGGCTTCGTGATGATCATTGGAATGTTCGAGAACAATCTGGAACGTGTGATACAGCAAGATCGTTGTTGTCTTGCCTATTCAATGATGTTTGAGCAAAGTAGGGACAACTGATGGTTATATTTTTACAACTATCCATGAGTATAGTAGAACTACCGTATGGAACTGACTCGTCTGTTGAATTTCCTCTGGGGTTCCAGAGCAACATAGTAGTAGTAGTAGTATTGTGGGGAGGCTGTAGCCAGGCAAGTAGGCCCCCATGGGCCCTTTTTGCCAACCCCTGCTCTCCACATATCTACACATCCCTCTTTTAGTTGTCCTTCTCGAACCTTCCCGTCCTTTTGATGAAGGTCAGGATGTCCGTCCACTCTAATTCGACCAAATCTTCCTGTTGTAGTTTATCTACTCCAAAGATTTCGAATCTCATCCTTCCATACGCCTCACACTCTCCGAGGAAGTGAAGTGATGTCTCCTCATCTTCTCCGCATTCACGGCAAGTGGGACTATCTTCCAAACCTATGAGTGATAGGTGTCTGCGTAACCTGTTATGCCCTGTCAGTATCCCCATAAGAAGGTGCAGGACTTGGCGATCCCTGCCCGGCAACCAAGCCGTCCTTGGCTTGCTTGGACCGGCCACCAGGTCTCTCGATTGCCTGCAGCCGCCTATACGCCTCCAATATACTTCTAGTGCCTCGTCCGCCCATTTGTTAAGGGCAGACGAAGTTTGGCTTCTTGTTATGCCCAGTGCAGGCTCCGGTCCCCAGAACGGTGTCGCGGATCCGATTCCAGAGCAACATAACAAAATTCCAACTCCTGTGAATCGAAACGAAACATCTAGACCAAAAGTCAGCTTTGCAACAGCTACCCTCTGTATGTCCTTCTTGAGCACGATGCAGAGGTCGTTATAAGTTGTTTTTCAAGTTAATATTCCTTCCGTTGTTATAGTTAGTTAAGAATAATGGCAGTGACCTGTGACCTTCATCGCTGTTATCTTCTATTTCTACTTCAACTTGTTAAAATGTTTCATAATCATGTTGGCTATTCTTCAAGACATCTGATGAAGATGCTAGGCGACGCAATTGGATAGTGTGTTTTTCAAATGGGTGGCATCAGGCAAAATGGTCACAATGCTCTTCCTAAGTGATGCCAAATATTGCCAAATATACTCATCTTCTTCTGGCCGTTCTTGTTGTACTAGTTGATCTAGAGTCCCCTCGATTTGTGCTTGTCTGTTGGATTGATAACTGATAAGGATCTTCTACAATTCAGGAGAATCAAAAATAAATAAATAACAGCAACTGACAGACTGACATTTGTCAAGCTCCAACAAGTAAACCGTGACGTCAAAATAAAGTTAACCTGGTTTGCTTGGTTAGGTTGGGGGAAAAATGACTACAGTCCTTGAGACTCCTCCCATCGTCCGCGCCACTGTACCATCCGGCCATCCGAAGAATGTCCTTGACTGAATTTCGTCTATAAACGCTGCACGCGGTACCGCCGCATCTCGGCTCTACCTGGGCCTGAACCAGAGACCCAGTACCGTCAAATTTCGTCGGTGGGTCAAACTTGGCACCTGCCCCCTCTCGAATTTCTTCTAGGCAGTCCGACAACCTGACCAGTACGTCTTAGGCAACCGCTACGGTTGGGTATTCGCTGAGAAATATGGTGTGAATTGTTGACGGATATCGTGGTGTTCCGTGTTGACCGGAGAATTTTCGGTGGTGTACGGTGTTGGTGGTAGTGGTGAATCAGGGGTTATGTGCGGTACTGCAGGATGTTAGGATAAGTGGATGGTTGGTCTCGTGGGTTCACCATTGGCTCGGAGATTTCAACGACTGCATAGACCATGCGGTGTTGATGTGAGTTTCCCTTTAGCGGCGTTCACAACCAAACTTTTTACGTTTCGTATTCTGATTGGTGAAGCGGAATCTGGAATTGAACGTGAATTAAACTTATGCAAATGTCATTCACAACAACAAAAAATCAACGTGACTTTTTATACGGTTTTCCGCAGTTGACTTATTGGTTTTGTCATTTCGGTTCATCCTGAAATGAAGTAAAATAATCATAACAATAATATTGATAAGATAATTGATAATATTCATAGAACTGGCGGTGACGTAAATTGATCCTCATTCAATGCTTGTAGAGAAAAATCAATCCTGAAGAAGGTTATAATGAATTGAACAGTATACCTATCTACTATTCCGTGTATTCACGATAAAATTATGAACAAAAACATTATCTCAACTTCTATATACTTGTATATTGAACATTTTACTCGAGATTTCATCATTTCTCACTGGACACTGTGTCGATTCCACTCATGGAGCATGTTTTGATATTCCCGAACAGTACTGCCCAGTATATTTTATCGTTCCAATTTTACTGAAATTTACTGGCGAAGATTTTGTGGATCATTGCAAACAACCCTGTTAGAGGCTGAAAGTTCACTGTTGGCCACTGGTACAGAAATAGTGAAGTACTGCCAGTATCATGCCAGAAATCAAGAAATCTTAGGTTTATTGTTTGAGTCTTCAGATATGGGTCGATAGAAGTAATATATGATTATTTTCGAATACTTTGGGGAAATATAAGAAGTCAAAGTGGAAGATCGCACAGTGGTAGTAGACACTTTTGATATCAAATATTCCACAGCTATGCTTCATTTATTCATCACTGAAACTAGAGGCACTAGAGGTTGGTATTTCTGATGAATCAGAATCACTATTAGATAATATGGCTTCTAAGATAATATGATTAATCAATCCATCCATGATTTCAACGTGAGTGAAAAAATAATAATAAAAATGATGAAAACCAACAAAATGAAACATCGAAAAATCATAGGTTATGGTTATGTTTTGCTGCCAGTGTACGAGTACTGCAAGAATCTTTCCGAAATGAGATGAAAACTCAACTCATACAAAAAGTTATCATCAACAAAAGTCGTAGAAGGCTTCATTCAAGAGATACAGGGTATTGAAGTTGATGATATTTACAGATTTATCAAGGTGGCAAAATTTAGTCTGTTATGTGAATGGCATAGTGCCACAATTACAGAATGATATCTATCATGGTTATAGAGTAATAATCTGAACGAATATCTTGAATGGTCTCTCCGACATCCTCGAACATCTATATACATCAAATTCTGGAGTTGAATTAGGCGATTCGGTTTTTCTCGAGAACCGTATATCTTGAAGAGATTCTGAACTTCGTGCTTTTTTCTACAAAATTGCATCCTCTTTCATATTTTCGAATAAAATGTCGAATACTTTCATCGCCACCCATACTTTTTTCTCAAAACTCCCACATTTATACCCCTTAACAGTGCCACTGGGAGTCATATTGACTCTCGGATTGACTCTGAATAATCATACCCATTCAATCACTCTCAGGTACTTAGTTATGCACCAGAATAACAAGAGTTTTTGTTTAACGTTTATCTTGGTTTTCGAGATACAGGACTTCCAAAAAATTCATTTTATTTCTTGTGTCGATGGTCAGTTTCCGCAATTATCTTGAATGTTTCATCTAGTTCAGTCTTAGTCTTGTGGGTGATCAGAGTTTGTTACCTGATAATATATGTAAACAATCGATTGAATATACATTTTTATCGATTATTTTCTAAAAATTTCAGCGGAATCTCAACTTTAAACCCAATTTATTCCAAAACGGCTGCGACACAAAATAGTTATGGTGAATAAAATCATTACACACTTTAATGTGGCGCCCTCTAACATTGAAGAGAAAATCAAAATAATAATAAGTTCCTCTTCATCAATACAGCCATCATCTTTGTTGGGCGCCTTGTACCTCAAAGACGAAGCCATCGCCGACCTATATATATTCATTAGAACTTTCTATCGAGCTTCCTATCATGAAATTGGTCAAAGATGAACCCTTCAAAGTTTGTACAAGTACTTGATGAACACCCTGTATATAGGTGATATATCAAATATTCGTGGAATCGTGCTAAATTACTTCAAACTACAATGAACTAATTATATATATTTTATGTGATGCTTCAAGCCCGCACAATTCCAAATAAATTGACACAACAAAGCAACTTAATGTATATCCCAACGATATGATTCAATAACAATCATTTCCCAAGACAATTAAACCAAAGGTATGAGATCATTTAATTAATAATTTCTGGTACAACGCAGTGCTAATGAATTGTGTTCACAATTAACTTCGTAGATATTGTCTTCTGAATAGATGATAATGATGAAAAAATTATGTTTTTCATGTCAAATGTTTTGAATTTTCAATTATGATGAATGACCTCGATACCACACCTGATGTGTATTTTTCAATAAATTTGAGTGAATATCGGTCACATGTTATGTTTAGGACACAATAAGACAAAGTTGTATACGTATATACCAATAGTTTGAAATAGTCCTATATAATCCGAAATCAATTAACAAATTAGATACACGGTGGAAATTTGTGAGTTGATTTCAACCCCAGGTCCACACGGGCATGTTTCATAATTGAGTAGCTTCCCTCTGAATTATACTGACACCAAATGTCTCAGAAATATGAAAAATGTCCGGGAAATCATGTAAAGAAAATTAGAGTTCTTGATGAAACAAATTGTACATTTCTATTTTGACGAAAAGCTCCACTCAATAGGAATTTTTACCGTGTACTAACTTATAATCATAAAATGAAATATTTCGATATTACATAACACATTACCAAAATTTCAAAAATCAAATTCTGATTTTTGAGAAGGTAATTAAAATCTATTTATATTCAAACTGGGGATGTTGGAGATTCATTTGATATTATAGTAGATATACATATGAGTTGTGAACATCGAACAAATACCTAATTGTCTTCGTTTCAAGAGACATTGAATGAAAATTAAATTAAGAAGAGGAGATATATGTGGAATAAAACTATATTTTGGAAAGGTTTATGAAATGTCCCGTTTTCACCACCCCGCAGCTTAAGACTATTATCTTCAAAAATATAATATTCTAGACAACATTGTTTCCTCCCAATCCTTCCTGTTTTTTGCTCTTCACCCAAGGTTTATTATGTGAGTCATTGTGTAAACACAGCGATAACACACTTTGAAGAAAATGTACCAATATTCTGGTTAATATATAGGGACAACCAAGGGCACAACCAGATACAAATCGTTGTTGATACCATATCAATTTGTTCCTATTTATAACGATATTCTGGCTAAGCTCACCATAAACAATGGTTATAGATGGCTATAGTGTAACAAGATATCTAGTTGTGCCTATATTATAACCTGATGATTTTTTTCCGTGCAGCCACTCTTTTTCTATCATCTCAGCCTAGTTTTCTGTAGTAAAATCAAGGTGAAAAAGTGATTGGTTCGAAAATTCGATTTCCTGAAGCATTTTCAGAAGTTTTTGTCAATATGTAATAAGAATGGCTGTCATTCTTTTTCTATATCATCCCAACCTATTTTACTGTGAGAAAATCGAAGTGAAGAATTGTTTGATTTGAAATTTCGATTTGTTGGGGTATTTTCAATCGTTTTTTTTCAAATTGCTCGTCTCCCAGAGGTATATAAGTCAATGTTCATATGGCCATTGTTTTTTTCTCATCTTATTCTCCTGTAATAAATCGAGGTGGAGAATTGATTGATTTAAAAATTATATTTTTCGTGGTATTTTCAATAGTTTTCTTCTTCAAATTGCCTTCCTCCCAAGGTGTGTAAGTCAATGTGTATAAAGCCATGCTGTTTCTATCATCTCAACCCACTTTTCTGTAGGAAAATCAATACGAAGAGTCGATTGGTTTGAAACACTGAAAAATTTTTTGGTGTATGGTCAATCGTTTTTTCCAAATTCTTTCCATATATCATTATTTTTCATTCATCTGATAGACTCGCTTATAGCTGAATATGAATATGATTCTTCACCAATCCCACGAAGTGTCCATGCTTCATATTGGGTATATAGTATATCATCAACCGAGTCATCAACATTATCTCCAACAATAATTTTGATTAAAATTAAAGAGAAACATTCCACTACAACCATGAAAATAAAGGTCATTATTCTAATAATCATCCCATAGTCTAGTGACCTGTTTCAAAGAATCTTAAACAAACAAAACAATCATCACTAACCATAATACCCAGTCATGTTAGAAAGGCTACCAACTCTACAAAAGGATATTTTCAATTCATTGGGGCTTCTCGCCTGATCGGCCATTGGAGTCTCCAATACAAAAATTGCTATATTTCTAATGAGAATCGTGAATCTGGCTTATGAACAATTAAAATGAAATCATGACGTCCACATCTTTGCCCAGTATAATTTATATCAGGTCGCTAGACATTTTTTCCAATAATATTCTGTTATGTTCTGTTACTCTTGAAAGGCTCTGATATGAATTTTAAAAATATACACTGAAAGAACAGTTTGGCAATATCAAATAAATATGATCAACTGTTACCGAATCCGTTATTGAAATATGGGTTATTGAACGTTTGAGCATGATTTGTTCACATCCCCATGAATAAGCCTCATGCATGGTTGAATTATGATTATTTCATGATAATGTTCATTCATTAACTGAAAATATATATTTCATCACCTACACCATACACGATATTTATTTTAACAAAATCTTTGTTTTCAGTAACCACATATTTATTTATATATATATACAGCATGAAGAAAAAACCTTTATTGATGATGAACAAATAGTTTGTTCAATGATATATAAATCAATGATATACAGTATCTCCATTTCAGATAAATGGCTTATTGTTTTATTGAATTTCCTGGTGTTTCCAGGATTGGTGGTGTGGATCACCACGAGGGGGTTTTCTTGGCCTTATATCAATAACAAGTTTAGTACCATCAGTTATCGAATATTATTCATACTATTCAGTATATAACCAAACTATGCAATCAGCTCTCAGCTATGATGACATACCTATGTTTCCATTTAAAATTTCATGCAAAGCAAATATTATGAGAAAATACTCATGCACTACTAACGTTTTTCGATATTGTTCGATTGACACCACGTGTACCACTGTTTTTTCGAAAACATACTGAATTTAGTATAATATAGATGCACTGATAGTCAGTCGTCTGCCATTTTTTCAATTTGAGATGTCGTACATGAATTCATCCCAGGAAGAAAATTATAGACATGAATGTACTTGTCCAAATGTAAACAAACCCGCACTAATATAACCATCACACTTCACGGCTTTCGCGGTGGTCGAAATCACAAGGAAATCACCAAAGATTTCATGGAGATGCTCACGGCCTCACGCTTCATAAGATGAAAGCTAAAATGATAACCCACGTGCATGACAATTTTTTCAATTATAACCAAACGAATTATGATTACCAAGCAAAGAATAAAATGAAATATCGCTTGTTATCATTTATATTACGTGGATCCATGATAAACTGATGTATCATGATGAAGAAACACAAACATTTATCATCAGACACTGATGTATCATTATTCATCATCGCCAAATCAAATTATAATTATAAATTCATCTAATATATTGATTATTACTCCGAAAATCGGCGTAATACTCGGCGTAATAGATGAATTGTTAATTCTTGAATTATTTTGTTCACGATAAATAAATGGAGCATCAATAAATCATCTTCTTCTTCTTCTTCTTCTCTGCACAGGTGGGCGGGTGCGTAGACCCCTGCACTCAGGCCTCTTCAGTCGGGCCCATTGTGCGCCCACTTGTCCTGTGAATCAGCAGCATCCTCAGCTGAGTCGCTTTCACATCCTTCAGGTGCAGTACAATGCTCCCAAAGGCAGCTTTCCTCTGATGCACCAGCGCAGGACATTCAGTGAGTATGTGTGATGATGTTTCATCATCCTCCAAGCACCATCTGCAGATGGGATCATCTTTGATCCCTATGAGTTCTAGGTGCCTGTTGAGGTGGTTGTGCCCAGTTAAGAGCGCAACTACCATCTTGAGATCCCTTCTATTAAGTGACAGGATCTCTCTCGTGACCCTTTTTGAGGGTTCCTTCATATGGAGCTTTGATTGTCTCATTCCTGGTGTGTCCCGCCATGTTTCAAGGAACTGCCTCTGTAGCATTTTCTTCATGAAGGACATAGCCGTACTATTGGGTATTCCCTGTCTGCCTCCTCGTTCCCCGGGATACCAGAGTGTCCTGGAACCCACATAAGGCTTACTTTCCTAGTTTTTGCCATATTTTCTAAGGCACTTCTACACTCGGACACCAATCCAATGCCATAATAGCAGCTTTGCTGTCCGAGCATATGGTGACTGGTCCACGTCCACTTCTGCCGAAATTTTCTTGGACACACGTCAGAATTGCAAACACTTCGGTCTGGAACACTGAAGCGTATTTGCCAAGAGGGACTGAGATTCCTTTCCCTGTTCCTCCTTCATATACTCCTGCACCAGACCCGCCACCAAACCTTGAGCCATCCGTGAACCAGGTTGAATCGTTGGCAGGAAGCAAACCTGGTGTATTGCCAGTCCATTCCTCTCTTGTAGGAAAAATGACATGCGGAGCTTTATTGAAATTCAGAACTGGCAGAGTGCTGTCCCTTACCATCAGCAGACTGGGACATCTTTCTTCGGCCTTGTTCCATATTAGGGAGTGTCCATCATAGTCTGCCTTTTCAATCCATTGGTTTGCACCTTTGAGTCTGTAGGCAGTGCGCATGGCTTCATGCTCTACAATCAGATGTAGAGGGGGCAGACCTAGTAGGACCTCAAGGGTCAATAAATCATTTATTGTTAATAAATTAGGCAAAGAATCAGGTACAATTTTAATGAATGAGCCTTTTCAATTATGAATATAAACAAATTTGAAGTTAAAAAACATATGATAATAATTGTTACTGAGAATTTTCTTTCGGTGTATGGATATACTTATATATACACTGTGTAAGTAAGGTTTAAAATGAATTCGATATATGTCAAACTTATAGATTCTTCTAAAAAATCTGAAACCCGACAAACTTACACGAAAAATCACAACTACGCTACATCAATTAAATAATTTGACTGGATTGTCTGTCTGACTGTTGTCGATATCGAGATCGCGATCAAGTCAGATTCATGATAACAATTGACGTAATGATGACCTTTATCGTTACTATGAATATGGCTCCATTATTTCATAATTTTGATGATGTGAATGATTCTCAACATCTATATACCTATACTATACCCTCAATTTCATAATAATCTTGTTCTGTACATACCTATAGTTGATTTCATTATCAGCAAATTTGGTTGTGTTCAACTTTCAAAACAACTTACAATAACAATAATTAAGACGGCATTGTATCGAACTGGCCATTCAACCATCATTCGCACAAAACACAATACCCATTTCTCGATATTTATGTAATTTCTAATTGAAAATGGACGTTTATGTCTCCAATTGCTACATAAATACTCCCTCGTTGGCCTTTAATGAACGTATTTACTGTTAACAATGTCGCTGCTACTGAATCATGCCCCATATTACTGAATTAAGACAGAGGCGTAACTAAAACTACTTACCGTCAAAATAATTATTCAACTAAAACTATTGATGAAGTTATCTCATCAATAACTTTGTCAAGTCAAGTACGCTTTGATATGTATTTTCATTATATAATATAGTTAGATTTTTGAAGAATCTGACAATTTTTCGAAATTTCAGGAAAATCGGTTTATTTCCTTATTACAAGGTTAATTGCAGAGAGCGGAAAAAAGTTACTTTTTACTATCACTTTCAAATAATCTGTGCCATGTTGGCAGTTCAAGCGGGCGAATACAACGCTGATATATTTCTCATCATTTTTACATCAAGCTACATTTCGTACTCACATTTTCACTTTTTGTTTATGCGGATATAACTTCAGTATGGTAAATGATTCAAAGATTTCAGACAAAAGTTACATTTCCACATTTTGTTTTAGATGGTAATGAATATGTGTGTTAAGAAAATTAACAACACGGAACATAACAAAAACTCCCTGCTCAAAAAATATCCTCGGAATGCTCTCACTGATCATGTTTTCAATGTAAATAAGCTGATGGCATTCTTCAATTGATCGAAATATATAGGGTGATTCAAAATTCGTTGTAAATATTTGCAGAACGCATTGTTGAGATCGAAATGAGACTTTTTCTTTATATAAACATGTGTTCTAGAATGCACTCCATTTCAGCCAATGAAAGTGGAGAACTCCTCCAACCCCCCCTCTTCTCAATACTGGGTTTACCTAAGTTTTTGAGGAAGAATAAAATAAAGTGTTGCAAATCACAGCGGCCTGCTAATTTCCAGAAGATTTGATCCTTTATATCTTAGTCACATCAATTCCGGAATAACTTTTCTCTTTACCTACTGGTACTGGTACTGGTACTGGTGGGGGACGTTTGCACGTCAGCAGCTAGTCTCTAATGGGACCTTTTTGCAAACCCCAAAGTGTTCTCAATGACTGATGTGGTTCCCTTAAGAGAGCTGGCTAACATCCTTTTCAAGCACCGCCCATCAGCTCTCTTTCAGAGTTTTTTGGTTGTGTTCTGAAGGCTAGTAATGTACTCACTACCATATGCGCAGTGGCAGGCCTGCTAGCTATCCTCGTTAACCCCCGTTAGAGACCGAGGTCCACTGAGCAGCTGGCCCGCTCTCACGCTCAGCTGGTAATTTTTCACACCCACTTATATACACCGTCCTACGTCTTCTCTGATGCTCACAACCACATCATCATCTCTTTCTGCGTGTTCTGTGTAGGCTTTGTTAGTAACTCCATGCGCCACTTTAGGAGCAGCACTGTTAATTGGAACGCAACAGCAAATCGTGCAGGACTATCCCCAGCCGATTTTCCGAAACTTTACAATATTTAATTCGTATTCTCTTTACCTAACTCACAGTGGCTGTAGCTTGGTGGGATGAATTTCAGGACAAATGTTTACCTATATGTAGAACAAGTCTTATTTTGATCCCAAAAATATGTCCTTGAAATATTCACATCGAATTTTGAATCACCCTGTATATAAGCTATACTATTCAATGGACATCGTACGATCCTGAAGGAAAGATACATAGGAAGAGGACTTTCTATTGCATTTTCGGTGGATATATGTTCTTTGGGAATGTGGAATTCTGCCGAATTCAGCTAAGTTGTTGGATTCCTAGCTAATAATCTTAACAAGATCTTCATATTGATAGTGGTAGTGCATGGTATAGGTCCGTCCAACTGTGAAACGGATTCTCTGAACTTGATTTGTAGCAAAAAATGAGAAGATGTGAAAGGAATACAGTGTGGAGACTTTGACTGGAATTAATTCGCAAAAGGGAAGGTGAATATTCTTTCAAAATATTCGCTACATACCTACGTCAAAGTTTTGATGTAATTACCATACATTTTGCAAGCAATACCCAAAATATACACCTTCAGATGTAGCTCAAACCAACCTCAATATGTTATTTCGAATGCAACCCAATATGGCTTGTGGCCCCTCAATGGAATGCTGGTGGAAAAAGGAATCTAGTGTAATGATCAAATTTCAGTTTTTCTACGTTTGATGGTTGCATGAAAACAAAATATAATTTGGAAATTGAATTTATTTTCAACGTAACAATTGTTCAAAATGTGTGTTGAACAATTCATAGCATTTATTGCCATAACTGCTACCTGCTATTGTATATTTTTATACAGCCGCAAAAATAAGATTTACTGTTCAAGCCTTGAATAACTGTCGCTCAACATCGGAATTCTGATGAAAGTATGTGAAACTGAAATGAATTTCAAATATTCATTATGATTTAATGCAACCCCAAAACGTACTGCAACCTGGAATATAATAAGTACGCTGGAGTCCTCTTTCAATCAGCATTCCAATACAAGCCATAGGGATGCATTAAGAAAACCTTGTTAGGGCTGATTTCAGGTATACTCCTGAATGGATACATCATCGATATTGCTTGCAAAATGTAGGTAAATACATTAAAACGCGAACGAAGTTATTTTTCAGTTGAAGTCTCCACGCTGTATATAATGACTCAGCCTTAAATTAACTATTTCGCAATGCATGATATGTAAGAAATTAGTAATTTTTGTGATAGGGATCCAATACGGTGATATATATATATATATATATATATATATCCCAATAATTATTCGTTAATAGGAATAAATGAGGAATAATATCTTTCGTTGTTCATATTATCATTACTACAAATGGACCCTATATAGTCAACGGGTCAACAGGTGAGTCGGCCTCTTGTTTTCAAATAATTTTCCCGTTTGAAATTATTATCAAGTTTTGTAAACCTATACTTCGTGAAAAGTTTCATAATATTCCAAAGGTTACCATCTGTAGATATAATTCAACTTTATGTCTTCAGATATTTCATGAATTTGATGTGGCATATACAAATCCATTAAATACTTTATAACTGTAGATCTTTATCCAGCATACACGCAAAAAGATCAATTAAGAATCAGGTCTTTATATGGGCACATAAACACCGATTTCAATGCGAGATTTATAGTGATGAATTAAGAACTCAATGTAAGAAATCGATTACTATATGAATGATTCGGATGTGCATAATCGTATAGGTAGGAATTTCGAAATATCACACTCGGTATATAACTAGATTTGTCAAGAATATGAGAATAATATTCAGTATAGTAGTATAGTAGTGGTAGTAGTAGTTAATGTGAGGAACTACAAATGATACATTTCTCTATCTCTGTTGGATTCATTGAGGAAGTATAGTGCATAATTATATCATATATGTATTTTATCCGTTGATTTCCAATACGATTGAAACTCAAAACTCAAGCTAAATATGTTGTTGTGAGTTAAACCACTGGGTGAAATTGTTTAGTGAATTCCCAACTGAAATTGAGTTTTTTGTTAAATTCTGCTCAGTAATGAAAATGTTTATAACTCATAACTTTGTTTCAATCATTTCATGAAATACTAAGTCATGTAGAGTGAATTCTCAACTCAGTCGGTCGTGGACCGAAATTGCATACAAAGTTTTCCTGAAAAATTCAATAATATACCTTCAATACCGAGTTCAACACCCTGAATGAATTTCCGATATAACAGTAACAGAGCCTTGGTCGGACTATACCTACTCAATATGAGAATTCATATATATTATACAGCGTGTCTCTTTGAACGCCCCTCCTCCCTTCTATATCTCAACTATTAGCTCAGCGCCTTTTGGAATAAAACGAATCGTTTTTTGATGAAATCATATCAGGCATTGTTTGCTCGAAAACTAATTCCATATTTCTCATGATTCTGGTTGTCCATATGCAAAAATGCGACTAATTACAAATTACTATTTATTGGCTTTATTTTTTTCATGTTTTCCCTGGAAAAAATTATGAATTAATATTAATTGCAAATGTTAGAATGTTCGATGGCTTCAGTAGGTAAATAATTATCTCGATAATTATAATCTGAAAAAAAATAGAGGATATATACTTTTTGTCTTGAACTCACCGTTTCCGTGTAAATAATTATTTACCGTCACAAAAATGCTGTTTTTATGTGCTTCTCGAAACCCTCCATGGAAATTAAATGAAAATTCACATATGGGGGTTTAAAACCATGAAGAATAATATTATGCGTTAGTATAGTAGTTCATGAAAGGACGATCACTTTATATTCCTATAAAAATCATGCACGGCACTGTCCAAAATGATCATAACGATAGTAATTCGTACCAGTCGAAATTTGGCAAGGATCGTAAGATTGATAGCTGAGATATAGAGTGGGGAGGGCGTTTAAAGTGAGACACGCTGTATATCAAAGAGAAACTTTCTTTTCACAATATCCTTATAGGATATGGTATAAGCATAGAAGATTATTATTGATATCAATGGCTTAATGACTCCATAAACCAAATTAATCTCTCATCGAAAAAAGATAATCGACCATAAATAAAGCTGAGGAATGTCCATGCTTTTCACGTTACCTCACTTTTTACATGTTATTACGATGACTATAGTTCACATGTGACTTCTTTTCAAACCATGATGAGAATTTCTCGAGAATTTCTTCATGATATGTATGTTCTCCACTTTTCTTTCATACGAATTTACTAATATTCTCTGAAAATTTGTCGAGAACAGTATATTGTTTCATGATATACAGGGTGTTTCATTACTAATTGGAAATATTTTAATCATAGAATCTCGAACTCAAAATATGGGGATACAACCCAAATCACCTAGATGAAATATGTCTCCTGTCTGAATTACAGGGTGTTTTATTCAAAAATTTTGAAATGTTTTTTCCCAGCTCCTCAAAACTATTTTACGTATCACTTTCATATTTGGAGGGAAGTGTAGGTATCATACACCCAACTGAATCAGGTGAAATGAACTTTTCTAGCTATTACCAGAGGCGTACGACAGGGGCAATTAACTGGTTGATCCCTCCCAAATTCTACGCCACTGGCGGAATTGCAATTCTATCACGAATTTTCGATTCCCCAACAATTTTGACGTAGATATTGTACTCTTTCTTCATGGCGATGAAGTCATTATTTTTCGAGATAAAACATAAATCTGCACAATCATTTTGATTTCAATGTGCATTAATTTTGTCAATATTTTGGATCAATGGATTGTATCCATCAATAGAATGAAACTTCAATCCATATTAATGATGAAAACATAATTACATAACAGACAGGAGCTGTTACAGTGTGTTTAATTATGTAATATATCAAGAAATTTAAAACGCCCTGCAACAGCTCCCGTCTGTTATGTTTTTATGTTAATATGGATTGTAGTTTCATTTGATACACATTAAAATCAAAATAATTGTGCTGCTTGATGTTTAACTTGAAATATCTCGAAAAATAATGACTTTATCGCTATGAAGAAAGAGTACAATATTTGCGAAGAAGGTATTGAAGAATCGAAAAATTCTGATAAAATTGCAATACCGCCAGTGGCGTAGAATTTGGGAAGGATCAACCAGTCACTTGCCCCTGTCGTATGCCTCTGCTAATAGCTAGAAAAGTAAGCTGGATCTTGATTGCAATTTCGTGATGTTGCCGGAAAATTGAAGAGAAGAATTTCCAATTCGGACTCCCTTTGATACACTCTCATACACATAAGTCTTCATTTTGTTTCGATTGGAAAAAAACAATGTTTGGGAGTATACCTACAATGAAAAAGAACTTTGTTTGTATTGGACAGCACAATGTCGGAACTTCAATCATACTCATTGAGCATGAAAACTTTGAATGCAAATATTTTCGTTATCGTTTGAAATAACCCTATAAAAACTGGTATCGTTAGATTCCTTTTGAAAAACACAGGATGTCCTATTCGAAAATCGAAAGTTGGTGTCATTTCCGGCCAAACCGGAAGTATGGGAAAGCGAGTATGTCAAAAAATTTCAATTGAACTATTGTTCACAACTACCAAATTGCGTTTTACTACATTCAATGATGACAAGTTATAGGGCTGGGCCTCCATGGAAAATAACACGTATATTCAAATTATACTCATATTTTCATTTTATAGAAATGATCGAGAGAAAATCCCGAATAATCTATTAAAATGAATGTACCACCTCCTCAAATAACCTATAGACAGTGAGCAGTGTATATTTCCGTTTCTCGATACATAGAAGGGGACACTCAAAATTTCAGAATATAAAGTATCAAAATATAATTTATAAGAATATATTTCAACAGGATGGTAATTCCGAGGTACCGAAATTGATAGTTACTGTATTCTGTAGGCACGATTTTCATCGCAATGTAAAACATAGAACCGTACTTTGTGGGAATGTATAATAACAAAACATAATTCGTCAAAATGTAATTCATCAGAATGGTATTGAATGAAAACCGTATTCGATCAAAACAGTAATTCATCACAATGAAAATTGTCAAGTTCCCAATTGAACAGTTTTTTAAGTAGCAATTCAGAAAAGTGTTATGTTAGATTGCAGGTTTCAAATGGTGTACATCGGCTTCTTCTCGTACGAAAAAGAAAATATTATGATCGCCATCGTTGAAAGTCGTTATTACCTTACAGTATTCATGGAAATATTTTAGAACTCATCATTTTCTAGAGCGTATTAATAAGAAACGCATGACTTGTCGATACGTATTTTTCTCAATTAAAAACGTAATCACCAGACGTTGCATTATATCCATACATATATTATATGAGTTTATCGAAAACCGTGGAATTTCGGTCTGAAAAAGTCATGCTCTGATTAGCCTAATTTGATACGAGCTAAATTCAAACAAGACGATTTTGAGAAATGCAAAAGCAGTTGAGGCAAAACAAAATACTATGAAAAATCTCTTGACAAATATATATAGGTAGGTCATTCAAACTAACATTCTTGGAACTGACCAATGAATTCAATTTTCTGTTCTTGCTTTAAATACGAGAGCTTTTTTGTCGCAGTAAACTTGACTTGTATCAATGAGAATTTTGTTTCCTGGCAATTTGACGAAAAAAAATGCCCCTAAAGGACGAGTAATTTTTTCTGACAGTTTTTTGAGTTCAATTACCTAATGGCAACAAAATCCGAATTATAAATGCCAAGTCCATGTTTACTTCGACTGAAAAAAGCTAGAGTGTAATTCGGTGAGACATTGTAATTCATCAAACATTAATTTGTTTTTCTCCAAATGACATTGAAAGTGGATTTTTAATGACACTTAACCGGCAGAAAAGGTGTACTTTTACTGCCTAGGCAAAAAAAGTTTGTTGCTATGCAACTTTCCAAGAAATTTGAATCAAATTAGACAATGACTTTGGGTGAACAAAAAATAATGGATTATTTGGACTTTGCGTGAATTTGAAAGGAGTTTGGAGAAAAATCTATATGTTTCACATGGAAGAATAGAAGATGTAATGCATTGGCTGGCTTCATGATATATTATACCAATGCCTATTCTTGGTCCATGTAATATGATATTCTCCACCATTACAGCATATTAGTCTTTAATGCAACGATCGAGTTATAGTTTTTTAATCAGAAGGAACATTTAATTAACGGTAATTCTATAATGAATTCGATTTAATCATGCAAACTGACATACCACGTTAAAGGACAACCTCTGCCCAAGATTGTCTAGCCAGTTACACCTGTTTGATAGATTGATTTTTATTAAAATCCATTTATTTTTCAGTGCATTAGTATGCATATAGTTATCAAAGCAAGAATAATGAATATTATATTATTTATAAAACATAAAGCTTATCGACTACCAGTTCTTCAGTGAAACAAGTATATACAGGGCATGTCACGACGAGCTTACACTATCTCTATAACGAGAATCAGTCGAAAGAAATGCATAAAAATATACATACTTATATTTCAGAATACGCTCTTCCCATTATTCCAAATGGAATACCCTTCGTTTTATTGCATTATCAGATTCTTCCTGAAGGGCTGATTTCATAGATACATCACACTTGGAGTCTGAGGAAAATGATTACATAGATATAGGTTGTTCAAAATCGAGAATTTTCAACTTCAGGATTTGTTAATGTCGAAACTATTATATCGGCTCACATAAATTCTGAATCTTGAACCACCCTGTATCTGTTCCGATTAAATATCAGTAAATAGTGAAATAAAAGTTGGAATCGTTACCGAATGTGAGCCTAAAGTTGAAAAATCTCGATTTTGAACACCCTATATCTTTGTTATCTCTTTCGATAGTCCCCAAGTTTGATCCATCGATAGAATCAGCTCTTCAGGGAGAATCTGAAGATTTCATCATTCCATCAGAACTCTGGAAACTATGATGGCTGGTCTAATGAATACGTTGACACCCGCAGTAAATACATACAGTGTGGGTACTTTGAATGGAATAAATTGGTTAGCGGGGTGGTAAATATTTTTTTCTACAAGCGTGCGTGATTCACCCTATACCCAATTTGTTATCTATTGTCAAAGTGACAGACATAGAATTACTGTAATTTCCGATTCATTGGAATTGCCAACAATGTGATCAATAACTTTCAGCTATAGGGATACGATACAGATGCGTTATTGCCAACGAAGTCTTAAGAAAGGTATGAGAAGCTATACACGCGTTTTATTGAATGGTGCAACAATGATAAAAAAATTAAAGTACGGAATAAAGATGATGTATTTTTGGCTCATTTCCTATAAGTGTCTGAAACCTAAAGACCGAACACCTTATGGGCCTGCTGGCTTCCGCAATGAACCTATACGTAATGTGTCAAACTGTAAGTTCACAATAGCTATTACTAATAATCAGTAGATAGAGAATATACGCTTCGCGTCGTTCGTGTCAACGTGTGCGGGCAAGAATCACTTTTTGCACTCGTTAGGAAAATTAATATTCCTATAAATTTCCGACATACATCAACGGTTTAATGTATTTTCCTACCGTTCACAAGCAATATCATGAATATATCCCTCGAGGAGTAGCTGAAACCACCCTCAACATGATTTTTTCAAAAGTACCCATATGGCTTGTGACCCCTCATTGGAAAGCTGGTGGCAAGAGGAATTCAGCTTATTAGTCAGATTTCAGTTTTCTATACGTTCAGAGGTTGCATAAAATTGAAATATAATTTCGAATTCAATTTTTTTTTTCAACGTATCAATCACTCGAAATGTGTTTTGAACAACTGATGATCATTTTGTTTCTTCACAATACTCGTGGAATTGCTTTATATCAGTGTCACTAACGGTCGAAATTTTGATGAAAATACGTTGAAAGTATATTATTATTGTTCTTCCAAATTATATTTTGATTTTGTGCGGCCCCCAAACGTACTGATGCAAACTGAGATGTGATCAATTCGCTTGATTTCTCTTTCAACCAGCTGTCCAGTGAGGGGCCGCAAGCCATAGGGTTGCATTTGAAAAAACATGTTGGGGTTGATTCCAGCCACCCCTGAAGGGACTTTTTCTTGATATTGCTCGCCAAATATAGGTAAATACATTCAATCGTTGATGTGTCTCGCGATTTTTCAGAAAAAACTGTCACATCAGTAGCGAATTAATTACATTTGAAATCTCCACCCTATATACCCCTTGAAGAAAATGATTCGACTTATTCTATCATTTTTGTTCAATAAATCGACTGTTATTGAATGAGTGCGATAAATTCAGCCGACGATTCCTCGCATATTTAATGATATTCAGACATTTTGTCCCAACTTACTTTGTTCTCAAGAAAAATTCGGTATCAATGTTTTCATAAAAAATCCTTTCTTAATAATTACTATAAATTTTTTTATCAATGAAAAAATTTGAATTGACTCCAAATTCTTGATTTTTGTTCGATTATTTCACTCGAAGAAGAGAAAACGGTTTGTGTCAGTATTTAAAGATGATGAAATACAAGTTTTCACTGAGTCAGGTCCATTCTTCCATTTGATAATTCTTCACAGCTCTGAAATCAATGAGCATCACAATGAAGCATCTGGTCTGAACAAGAACAACATTTGTATGGCAGAGATATCATCCTCGATCAATTATGTTTTCCAAAGCAATATTATGGCCATCGTAATGATCGATTCAAACAACCACTTTTTCCTATTCTATTTGTACCACGTGACAGTCGACTATTAGAAAAATACTGTGATATCCACAAAGACTAGATGGAACGAGAAGAATATACAAGTCACTTTTTGCGGTTCGGAGGAAAGTAAAATCTATCACGCGTGGTGATTATCAAACAGGTTTTCTTGTTCAAGGTTTATTGCTGGTTGAGTGATATGCGACGAGTGTCAGATTTTGAACATCGATTATCCATTAGGAGGAATTTTTCAAGCATATTAACAGTGTGAAAACCGTTTTTATTTGTATATCAAACTATAGTAGCACTGAAGATTTATACATATCGAACATCGTAGTACAATGTGTTGAGAATTCCCACAAAACCAAACAGCAGCAACTCTCATGAAGATCTTGTCGTGCTATCGCCATCTGTTGGTGTCAGATTGAAGGTAGTGCTCATACTGAGCCAGGGACTACACTATAGGCCGCTGTCATTTATAGCTATTCATCAGATACAAATTGAATGCCTTCTGAGATTTGGCCGATGAGTTGGCACTAGCCACATAACTACAGGGTGAAAGAAAAGTAAGCGGCATCCTTCCAGGGGTGTAATCCTTGCATGAAAATAAAGCAAAAAGTTCCTATAAATAAGGGTCCGAGAATGCTTCATAAAGGAGCTACTCCGCTTTGACACCTCAGAGACGATTTTTTCTCTATAACTTTGAAATCCTTATTCGAAACAAACATTTGATGGTTGATAGGACTTTGAATTCAAAATTCCAATGTTTCATTCAGGGGCGTCACATGCGGAGGGGGGGTAAGTGTAAAAATATCCCTTGTTCTTTTGATACCCAGGTTATTGTGATTTCGTTTGAAAATTGTGAAATTCTAAAGTTTTTCACGTTAAAAAGGTACTCTTTGTTCATTTCGATAGAGTGTGCCATTTAGGAGACTTCGAAAACTTTCTGATTTGTATATGTTTTTTTTATCTATATGATAATGCATGATAATTTACCAGTGAACATACGCAAATCAGAAAGTAATCTAAGTCGAGTTTCTTCCAAATGGTAGGCTCTATCGGAATGAAGAGTTCCTTTTTTACGTGAAAAACTCTGTTACAATTTTCAAACGAAATCACAATAACCTGAATATCAAAAGAAGAAGGGATATTTTTACACTTATCCTCCCCCACATGTGACGCTTCTGAATGAAATTTTGGAATTTTGAATCCGGAGTTCTATTGACCATCAATTGTTCAACAAGCTGTAGAGGCGTAGCTCCCTTTGAAGCGTTTTCGGACCCTTATCAATAGAAACTGTTTGCCTTATTTTCATGCAAGGATTTCGCCCCTGAGAGGATGCCGCTTACTTTTGAATCACTCTGTATAGCCTACAGTATGATAGAAATGGAGATTTACCGAAGTGTTTTTACAAAGATCCAGTCTCGGACCACGTCAAGCAGTCAGGCACATGCGCAATAATATCGTTTTGTTTGGACGAGGCTTGAAACATTGCAGTTGTTTGATATGACTTAGTGAAGTAAAAAAGTTAAGGGGGATTCATGCACACTGCTTTTTCATTAATCTGTAATTTCACAATCATTAACGATTTCACTAATAAGTTGAAAGTTGATATTCCCTTTCATTCATTCATGCACCTAAATCGAATTTCATCTTCCATTAAGTAACTATTCTCTGAGAGATGACCAACTTTTATCTCTTAACGACAAATACAAGTAAAACTATGACTTGCGCAGGCGCGATGCTGTCAGAAGTCAGGAAACAATTTCTTCCTCTTCTTCATCCAAAATGTGGTTGGAAGTTCTGAAAAATTGTACTTATTGTAATTATGTGATCACTCGGGCTGAGTACGCTGAGAATTATGTTTTGATCAAGGAGTAGAGTTTAAAATCAAGAGAAGGTAGTACATAAAGGAATCATATTCCTCAAAAAGGAATAAACTTGATGACAGTTAATGAAAGCAACATATTAAGTAAAAAGCGATGTGCATAAATTCACCTTTATAAAAACTTTTATCATTTAAGATTGAACATTTGAACATTTAAGACTTAAGAGTCTTCAGTTATAAAAAAATCAAGATTCTACGGCGCTTCATGTCTTCTGTCATTACTGACATCTAGTTTTTGATACGGAACCAGATTTTTGAAGTTTAGTAAGTTAGGAACTGGTTGGAAATCAAAATTTCATGTTCTCATATCATTTATCAATTCATATTTATATCCCTAAGATGATACCCACATCTATTATATTTCCACATCCTTGGATCTTTTGCCAAATATGGAGGCAACAGAGTTGTAACATTAAAGTGTATTTTTGGAGAACGGTTCAGTATCCATCAGGAGAAAAACAAATATTCAGGAATAACAACACAAGTTATTTTGAATAATTTTTTCACTCTTGGATACGCACTCCCGAGCGCACTCCTCATTCCATTTATGATCATTTATCAGCATACTTTTTTAGTTGGAAGTTGGTCATCTTCTTAAATCTTAAACGTTAAATCATGAGTCTTAAATGGTTTTATAACATAACCAATGATATTTCCATGTTCCATCTGTCATAAATGATATGCCTCAAATGTTAGGTGATAAATTTTAAGTCTCAAAGTTTTTTATAAAGTGGCCCTAAATGTGGTCGGAAATTTATATTTTTTCGGTGTTTTCTTTTACTAAAGTTGGCGACTATTATTCCTATTTCGCAAGAACCATACCCAGCAATCACTTTGACCTATAGAAAGACAGCACACCCACCCATATCTGCGAACTATTTCAATCCTAACAAATCGAACCTTGTTTATTGCCTATTACCTCCGTGCGACTGACTACCTTGAGAATACCCCCTGAAGTACATTCGATCGAATATCGAGAAGGTATTTCATCAATGTCAAAAACTCAGTCGATAATTCACTGTTGGGCATTCCGCTGTATGCGATTTGATCGAAAACTTATACGAGTTATTGATACGTTTGCGTATAATGAATGAACTCGAGTTGAATTCGTAATCATTTTGCGCTTGTGGCATTTGATACACAATAATTCGGAATCGGTTTCATTCGTGACTATGGAAACAATAGATTTTACCGGGTTATGCAAAAGTTGTGGGTGATTCATTCCAATAATATCTACTCTTTATCAACTGCACCGGGATATAAACCGCCAGTCATGTAATAGACAATGATGCAACAGAACCATTCCACATTATTCAAAACGTAAAATATTCTTGAATAAACACAAACGTCTTTGAGAGACAGCGGTGTATAATTTTTTTCCACCACTAGCTATAAAACCTACCATTATTCACTCCTTTTCAAGGCTACCAAAGTAGATTTCGTCATTTTATGAACCACTAGTCAATACAGACATAGCCACCTCTGATATAATTAATCCAAATTCACTGTTTTTATGCGAGATCCGCAAGAATGGCACTCAAATTGTCAATAGCGACTTGTCATATGCTGTCATGATCATGGCTACTAGGTTTCAATCAAAATAGAAGAGATGTGCTTTGATAGTGACATAGATGTATAGAAAGTCAAATGGTGTTGTCACTTCCTATTGAAAGGAGTTTCGAAATCTCTCGATTTCGCCTACTTTGTAAAAATAGCGGGACGTGAAAGAATCTTGCCTAATTTCCGAAGTTTCGAACCAAATTAACAGGCATCATTTTTTTTCTTTGTCGCTTGGAGCGCACGAAAGGAAATCCCTATAATGTTCAGAGAACATCGTGCGTTCCCAGAGAGGATTGGGACAGGAGGTAGGTATTGGAATTTTTTTGAATTTCTGGAGATTATATGTTGTTGGGAATACTTCCTCAGGCAATGAATTCCAGAGCCTAGCCGTTCTATGGATGAAGGAGTTTTGATAAAGTGCTGTTCGACATCTTTCGAGGTTGACTACGAAGGGATGTGCTGACTGGGCTTGTCTAGTTCGTCTGACTGGTATTCCTAGTGAAGGGATGATAACAGAGATTTCCAAAGAACATTTCCCGTGGAAGTATCGATAAAAAAGTGAAATGTCGCCGACCTTTCTACGGTGTTCCAATGATGTCAAAGAGTGAGTGAGTGTGGCGTCCTCCACCAGGCGAATGGCTCTTCTCTGGATGGAATCTAAGAGCATCAGCGTATGTTTTGGTGCTGAACCCCATATGTGGGAACAGTATTCTAGAACATGCCGTATCTGCGCTTTGCAGATCATGAGAAGCTGTTTATGTAAAGTAGCTTTTCGCACGGAACAAGTATCTGATGAATTTTTGTGAAGCAGCTCTTGCGATGGATCTGACATGATTATCCCATGGAAGAGTGTTGCTGGTGGAAATACCGAGCATAGATATGGTGGCCTTAGTGGGGATGGTGGTGCCAGACATTACAATATTGGGCATACTGAGTTCCGCCTTTCTAGAGAAAATACAGGCTTGAGTTTTGATGGCGTTGAATTCAACTAGGTTGTTGGTTCCCCAGGCTGTGATTTCAGCAAGGTCCTCATTGACAGCATTGACCTGCCTGTGCCGTGAGTTCTTAGTTTCCTGGGAAGAAATGGGAATTCTAGAAGAGAACGCAGTATGGAGGGTACTATCATCTGCAAAGCTGTGGATGGGGAAAGTTGTTACTCCCAACAGATCATTGATATGAAGAAGGAATAATGTTGGTGCCAAAATTGATCCTTGATGTGGAACGTCGGAATTGATACCAATGGTATCAGACGATACACCGTCCACCACCACGTGAAGCGATCAGTAAGAAAGAAAACTCGATGAGAGATGGCATAGCTGAGGTGGTAAGCCGTATGATGGTAGTTTGTGGAGGAGTCCTTCGTGCTAAACACGGTCGAATGCTTTCGATATGTCCAACGCGACAGCTGTTTCTCTAATGAAGCTTGCCATAAATGGGTGACGTAGGCAAGTAGATCTCCAGAAGATCTTCGGTGGTGAAAGCCGTATTGCATTGATGATTCCTGAGCTCTCCAGATATTTGATAAGCTCAATATTGATGGCTTTCTCCATCACTTTGGAGATTACTGATAACAGGGCAATGGGCCTGTATAGTTGTCGGGCAGATTCTTGTGTTCCCTCTTTTGGGTATATATATTGGTTGGACTATAGCTGTCTTCCAGCATGATGGAAAAATGCCCGACCTGTACGAGACGGTAAACAAGTTGCAGTCCATGATGAAAGTACAATACACTCACTCAAGTAGTTATATAATATTAATAACTGCTCGATAAACTACTAATGCTTTTGATTTATAATCTCTCTATTTGAAATCTCTTTTGCTTCTCATCAGCTATCATTGAATTCGTACATCGTCAACGGGACTCTTGAGGAAAAGACATCCTTGAAAGTCTAGTTCAACGTCATAATGAGATTCAATACGCATTTTGAATTTTTTCAAGAAAGTGTCCATCGTTCACGCCATCTATCATCGAATATGAGAACCCTACGTTCCGAATTCACATTCAATTGTTTATATCGAGAGCTAGTTCGATAAAGCAGATGATTTCAGATTGGGAAGTAGGTAATAAATTATTTGTGAGACCCAACTTATGAGTCGAAACTGTCTTCACTCCATTTGTGATTATATACTTGATGGCGTACTCAATTCAAAAGGCAGGTAAGGCAGATGTCACTAGTCTGTATAACCCTGAAAAGATGGAGATGAAAAAAATACAGGTTTAGTTCCACTACTGATTTCTCCATTCCATTTATATATAAATGTCATTCATGAAGTCCGTAATTATTAGAGTATCGATAAATTATTTCTCAGGAATCTATATTATGCATCATGTCTGATAACATAACCATAAGAATAGTTTTCGACACATATCACGAGATTACTGCGGTATGGCGTTAATCTCGGCGTTAATGGATGAATCGACAATTAAAAAGCATAGAGTGGGGTTGAATATAGAAAAAAAATCATATGAAGAAGTTGCTTTGCTATACCTACTCCAATTTTATATTCACATACAGAGTTTCAAGCATCAATTATTCGATGAAATTAAAAATAGTTATTTTTTCGTTTATTTCTTGATCTCGTTACAATTATGTTATTGCATATCAAATGTTTGTAACTTTGTTTGAATTTTTGACTGTTTAAATCAGTGATGCCATAAACGACCTTTGCAGTGTAACCACTGGGTGGTTTACAGACTGAAAAAGGCCTTCCTCGTGACTCCCGACACAATAGCTTTCAGCTCATGTTTATTATATTTCTTATTATTAGGTATTACTAAATCCATTTAGTGTTGTCATACAGCGTGAGACATAAATCTCGAATAATATCAGGACTATCTGAACAAATTATTGTTCTATTGTTTGCTGTGAATTATTGACCGGATTATTTTTTATATGTTGATGTCAGTTTGGTATGTTGTTAGAGCTTAATTGTTTTTATCGATGCAAACATCTGAATTAATGTTTCAGTTGTATGATACCATAAGTGAATCTGATTATAGCAGAATATTGCGAAAATTAAGCCATTCATAATACCAATAAGGCACATTTACAAGAAACACAAGTGAATAAAATGAAGCAATTGTTGAGGATGGAGATATACAGGGTGTTTCAAAAAAACCTGACCCCCTCACAAGGGTAGGTAGAACACCGCAAAATAAGTTGAGTTTACTCAGTAAAAAAATTCCGTAACGACATCCGTTATCAGGATACAAGGTGTTGAAAAAATGTTTTTTTCACACATCTTTCAAGATTATGTCGAAACTACTCGAAACATTGTGATGAAATTTTGTATGGATGTTTCTTGGAATCTGACACATCGCATGCATTTGTTTTATACCTGACTCTCATAGAGGGCGCTAGTTACACGGTTCGTACCGAGTAGTTTTGAACATTACTTTTTTGAGGTTAAATTTTTCAATCCAAATTTGATGTGAACTGGACATCATCGAGACTATTTCATCAAAATCAATGTAAAGAATTTCATTTAACTTGAATGAATCAAAATTTTCAGAAATTCAAAACGCAACATAGAAATCTGAAAAAGGAAAAAAAATAATAAAATACCTACTTGTCACTTTCAGCTATCTGGAGGAACTTCGACTGGAGAAAAAAGTACGAGTATATCGATGAAATTGGTCCTCAAGTTCCAATTATGATTTCAAATGATCAAATATAAGGTGATTTTATATTCTCTCGATCTCTAATTGAACATTGCTTCATGGAGTTGATGACTAGGTATATGTTGTTACTGAGTATGGTTAGCAAAATAGAAGATATGGGATATTTCATCAACTCACTCAATTTAGCTTTACTGAAAATAATGAAATCTATACAAAAAGATGTAAACTGAATTGAGACATTTCGCGTTTGAATAAATATGTTCTGTCAAAAAACTGATCTCGATTTCTCTACATCCTGTACTGCATAAAAAGCAATAAAATAAACCACTATTAGATGTATCTAAATTTATGACACCATAAAATGAGATGAAACTATAAATATCTGTTCACAGGAGGATATACGCTATACTTATATAATACCTTTTTATGATAATCGTTTTTTCACTATCAAGATTTGAATAAATCTTGTCAATGCAACGGTCTATATACACTATACAAAAAAAATATTCAAACAAAGTGAACGATATAACAAAATTTTTCAATGAATCATATTGCGGGTAGTTCACCAAAAATTCGAAAATTCATTTGGTGGGTTTAAAATTATCAATCCACCAAAATAAGATGGAAAGATGAGGATTTTCAATCATAATGATATTGAAACACATATCTGAGAGTTGTTACATGAAATTATATAACTTTTGGATGATTTCTGAATTGAATATAATAGGCACCAATATCACAGTTTCCATTCCTTTATAATCAAAGCTATATGAAAATGAAAGTGTATTCGATATATGGATTAAGATCTCATCCAATGAAGTAGTTTCCTCTTCGATTGTTGAATGATTTAAGTTATTTTTATTTTTTCATCTCTTGGAGTGCACGAAAGGAAATTCCTATGATGTTCGTATACACAGAGGAGGTAGCTGTTGGAGATTTTTCTCAACTTCTTGAGGTTATGAGGAGGTTATAATATCTGTTGAGTGATGGCGACAGCTTCAGCTTGTCGGGTAGCTTCATCCGGTTTGTTGGGAGAGTAAGGGCCAAGCAGTTATGTGTACATTGAATATGCCCATGATGATGATTTCTGCTGAATTAGGTCGAGCTTCAGGAACAAGAACTCGGATAGATCTTGATAGGATGGATCCTTAGGTGATAAGAATAGTAACAACGAAGTAATTTGGTATGTTTCTGGCTATCGAGTTTGATCCACATGCATAAAATATTTAGTTACAGTATTGTGGTGATTGATTTTGTTCACTAAGAAATATTCAGTGATTGAAATACTTCAGTCAGCAGTTTTACAATTTTTATTGTTGACTATGTTCATTCTGAAAAGAGAGCAACATTCGTATTTGAACAGTTGAAATTATTTAATAATTTTCAAGCTATCAGGAGGAAATACTCGATAGCACGGAAGTCGTGTATGAGGCATGATAAATATTATGCTCAACAACTTTGGTGGCACAGTATATACCCTACTTAATATTCTTTTCGGTTCGTTTTCTAGGATGTTCGAGAGACATTAAAGGAAATTTATATTCTCATCTTAATTAATATTCACAAAGGTTAAATCACGATTTGGATGTATGTGTCTCTTTGATTGCTGTTTGAATTATGGGTTGCAGGTTATGTTCCATTGTTTGTTCGAGAACGTGCTTTTTTCTTCTCTTCAGAGACATAGATGTTGGTGATGATAGATCCATAAGGAATTTAAACTTTTGGCGGATGCACAACATATTGAGACAGCTCGGGAATGACGATATGTATGTTGCGTGTGGGCCTGTAAGAACATTTTAGATAACGCTTTAGAGACTGTTTGAAATTAGAATTGAATAGAATATATTTTGATTTACGGAGCATCGCCCTAGCTTCTTAGGTAAGGCGCTAGCCGTTCAAGGTGGTTCTTTGTTTTTTTTTTGGAGGTTTTTTGTTTGTTTCAATTAATTTTTTTTCCTCCACTATACCGGAAACACTCCCTGCACTGATCACGAATGAGCAACTCCCCCACCCTTAGCGGGATTACATATATAAAGGGCATATCCCTAGGAGATGGGAGATGGGTCTCTGTGACGAACACTTCGCATATCTACTCACATTCCCTGGCCAATACCAGCAACCTCTGTACTACACGGAGGGACATATAGGGGCATCACGCAGATGCATCAAAATTTCAATAAAAGCAATGTGATTGGTGATGTATTGAAATCATGTGAAGGAAATAGACGACTTGAATACTAGCCGTTCTATATCTGAGGTAAAGCAGTGTCGAGCGCAGTTAGTACTTGGATGGGTGACCACTGGAGAAAACGCCGCCTAAGCCCACACATCTGTAGCGAAATAGCATATCATAGCTACAGCTACCATATCAAATGAGCACAAGATATGGTAACGGATATGCCGTCCTTCGGAGGAGATGTTAAGCCGGCGGTTCCGAGGCTATGGATGTTGGAATCGTTAATCGTACACCAGAGGATTCGGCAAAATTTCCGGTTGGGGGTAGTGTGCTCACCGGCGTCGGTGATCAGCCTCAGTAGCAGAAAATGGCCGACGTTAAAGAAACAATAAGAAGAAGAAGAAGATGTTGATACACAGCCCAATATCATATACGTAATAATAATCAATACGGATAATCTCTATCTGTTTCCATAGCGAAACATGAAGCCGATTTTTGAAGACAAATGACTATCTAAGGAAAAGTTTTGAAACGATCAGACACATACTGCTTTGATTGAAAGGCTAGTAAACGTCATTGTCCACCGAAACGCATGTCTTTGATGACTACTATAATAGCGCATGGCTCATGCGTATCATGCCACCAAATCCTTATGGATATTCATTTGTTTCATATTTTTGGCTTCATCCTGACACCCGTTATGTTCCGTATTGTTTATCAATACGTATATGCCCAATATACGCACAGAATATTATTACCACGGTACCTTATATGATCTTGGTTCCTGGGCAATAACAATATCCTTTCCTACCTTGGTGTATAAATAACTAAATTCGTATCCTTATAACTGCTATTTCCGCTGAAGGAGATAATGAGATTGTATAGACTAATAATAATGAAAATGAAATTGACATAAACCTGAGCTCTCTCATGGAATGACATCACTCACTTTGATGATAGAATCTTTCATCAGTTCCGACATCAATTCTCTATGATGTTCATGTACCAAACATAAATAATGGAAATGTCAACACTCAACAATCAGATGGATATGAATTAAAGATTGCGCGTTTTCAACTGTCACCGATAAGTCTGTATTCATACCAACACCTATACAGAATGTTATTCCTTATTCAAATGCCTCCTTCTTTCTGAATTTCAGCTATTATTAGTTCATTGAAATATATTTGGATCGATTATTCGATTTTCTGCAAAATCATCTCGGGCATTTCGATAGATGGGCAGTTAAAATATTTGGCATTTGACAAAGCATATCAGTATTTTGCTTCTACCTTTGGACCGCAAATTTCATTCTACCAATCTCTGGATTAGGATTCGTTGCCTTGAAGAAAATAAATGTTGAAATTTCGCGAATTTCTCAGTGTTATTTGCATAATTATTCATTATTCATACCTAGCTGAGACACGCTGTATATCAGGTTAGGTTAGGTTAGCTTCCCTGTGAGTGGGGCCGCCCCTCCACTGCGATCCCAGATTGGTCTATTGTGGCTCACCCTTAGAGGTTACAATCCACATCTTTTAACAAGGTGTATGGTTAAGTGAAATCTGTCTGAAATCGGCAGGTTCTGACTTGGTGAAGCGAAATATGTCTCTCTAATCAAGAGCATGAACATAGTTTGTGTTCAGCTGTTTCGTCTTCCACGAAACAGAACCGACAGTCCGCTTGTTATTGCTTCAGACTCATCCTTCCTAGGTGGTATCTTACATGACAGTGTCTCGTAAACAGTCCTGTCAGAATTCGCATCATACCCCTGCTCTACTTGGCTGTATTTTCTGGAGATTCAGGCAGGAACGCCTTCGAATGGGTTAATCCTGGTAATTCAGACCAGTACGTGAGTCTCTATCCCTCCGCCCAACCAAAGTATGGTTCTGGTCCTATGAATACACATTCGGTTCCCTGTTTGGCGAGAATATCGGCTTCATTGTTGCTCTCCACCCAGTTCCATGCAAGCTGGGAGCTCAGTGGCTTAAGAGCTGCCTGACTGTTTGATACAATACTGATGTTTTAGTTTACTAGAGTTCTATTCGTCAACTCTCTAGCACACAATTCAATTGCGAAGACTTCCGCCTGAAAGATTGAAGCATACTTGTCAAGATTCTTTGGTTCTCTGCTGAACACACTGTGTACATCACGTGTTTGGTCTCTGAGAATTGGATTGATCCTCTTACTCACTCGTCTCCCTGCGAAAAGAGGCTTTTCACGTGTGTCTGAGTAGCCAACATGTCAGGAACCATTCCTAGATTTGATTTTTTAATTCACACAGTACCTATCCCGGAGTGGTCCAGCAGTCGCTTCCCTCTAATTTTATTTTCCAATGACAGGAATCTACAGGAAACCATCCTGGCTTCCTTCTCCAGGACAATGTGGAGGGGACTGAGGTTTAGGAGGTTGCCATTGCCGAATCATATGTGACCATTGATTTCACCATTCGTTTGGTAAATCTAGTAAATCTGTTTGGCGTTTATTCCTCATGATTTGCCGTATACCCTCCTGAGATTCTAGAGGAAAAATCTGACTTTGTTGTAAAGTAATATTTCTTACATGTATAATTACTAGGCAACAATCAATGGTTGAGGCAAAACGTATGTTGGGTGCACCTGGTTAATGAATTTTGCGAATTATCTGACCTTCAGGATTGAAGTTTTTCAATCAACGACACACATCTATATAATTGATATCTAGGTCAATAATTACAAAATATCAAAAGAGACTATACTAGACCATGAAATAGAATTAATATTTTTTTGTACAAGCCGGAAATTCTAGATTGTAGCTCATAATTTGTCTCCAAAATTACCAAATAACTTCATCGAATTATGGTAATGACTTCTTCATATCATCATTAACATATCGAATCAGGATGAATCTCTTTATCATTTACCAGAAATAGATGACCTCCCAAAGCTTCATGGCACAACATCCTACTGAAAATTCATCTCAATATACCGGGTGGCTACGGAAGTATTGCCTACGGAATTTCTCAATTATTGTATGAAGTAGGTTTGTGAAATTTGGAGCGTCGATATAATGACATAAGAGCTAGAATTTGAGCATATTGACATGTCGAAGTTGACTTCCGGTCTGACCGGAAGTAACATCAACTTTCTTATTTTAAATAGAAACCCTATTTTTTTTCTCTTCGCTTTATTCAGCATTCAATTCCCTTTCTAATGACATATCACAAGTTGGTATCTAACCAGAAACTAGATCAGAAAAAAATTATTATTGAAATTGAAAGCCAAAAATTGAAAAGTTGGCTATGGAAACCATACGTCACTTGATAACAGTTGCAACTACTGTGAAAAAGTTGTATGTTCCTATTTAAGTTATGGACCTACAGAGTATTGTTTTTTTCCCAATTTTTCCAATATTTTTTTGGCGGCTTTTTATAACGCCGACGAATGAAAATAAAATATCACAGTAGTAGCAACTGTTATCAAGTGACGTATGGTTTCCAACTTTTCAATTTTTGGCTTTCATTTTGCTTCCACGGCCTACTCGGTGATTTTCAATAATATTTTTTTTCCGATCTAGTTTCTGGTTAGGTACCAACTTGTGATATGTCATTAGAAAGGAAATTGAATGCTGAATAAAGCGAAAAGAAAAAAAAATAGGGCTTCCATTCAAATTAAGAAAGTTGATGTTACTTCCGGTCAGACCGGAAGTTAACTTCGACATGTCAATATGCTCAAATTCTAGCTCTTATGTCTTTATATCGACGCTCCAAATTTCACAAACCTACTTCATACAATAACTGAGATATTCCGTAGGCAATACTTCCGTAGCCACCCGGTATAGAATAAGATATTGAATATTGAATCTTTAGTAAAGAATCACCATAAATTGGAATAGGCTCACAAGAAACCTTGATAGATGATAATATAAATACCAGGAAAAAATAAATATTAGATATAAATACCAAGAATGGGAATTTCTCGGCAATAAATATCTAAATGTGATAAAGATTTTGGGAATATTACGTATTTCACATAATGTATCGTAATACATTATGTTTCAATTTACTCTACTCCATTTCTGTATTTCCGTTATTCGTGGATGTTTTTTTCATATGTATGAGTCGATCAGATACTATAGCAGGAAAGCTTTAATCGACCAAAATCTTCCGGCCATTATACTACGTTTCACATAATGTTCAAGACTGAATTTTACTGAACTATACCTTTTCAACTTCAATTTCGGAATCGGTGAGTTATATTTCGGAAAAAGTAATCTCGATTTCAGAATTGGTTAGTTCGATTTCAGAAATGGTAAACTCAATTTCAGAATCGGTGAGATGAATTTCAGAAAAAGTCCATTCAATTTCAGAAATGGTAAGTTCTATTTCAGAATTATTATTGGTAGGTTCAATTTCAGAAGATGAAATCCTTTCATATGTTTGAAATGTTTCTGATTGCAAAAGAGAAGACTGTTCACAGTGGATGGAACGGTGTTTGAGAGCCCTATGTTGAATCAGATTGAACATATATGGGGTGCCTTCAAGTCAGAAGTGAAGAGCTTCTTGCAAGAGCATCGCCAAAGGATCATAGCTGGGGATCTGAACAGCTTGCTCAACCAGATAGAATTCAGACTGCGATGTCTTGAGGAATGTGCAGATCATTCAATGAAAATGATAACACCTCAAATGTGTTTGCATTCTCATAATCATGTGCAACGCTATTATCTTCCAGCGATTCGGATGGAAGGCATCTGTGGAATGAATTGAGATTATAATTATGTTATTGAATTGTTGTTGACAAGTTGAATATTGTGAATATGGTTTGTTAATCTCACATACAATTGGAAACATTTCGAACAAATATAAGGATTTTTTTTCTGAAATTGAACCGACCAACTCTGAAATAAAACTTACCATTTCTGAAATTGAATGGACTTTTTCTGAAATTCATCTCACCGATTCTGAAATTGAGTTTACCATTTCTGGAAACGAACTAACCAATTCTGAAATCGAGATTACTTTTTCCGGAATTGAAGTTGAAAAGGTATAGTTCTACATATCCTTATAGAGGTTATTTCAAAATTGAATAGTCCATGTATAGATATAGTTTACCTGGGTTGAACAATGTTTATGAAGATGATGGAGTCATAATTCAAAAAAAAATATAAAGTGCTCAAATAATCAAAGTGGACCACTGAAATTTTTGTCAGTTTTCTGCGTGTTCGAAAAATGTGTTTTCAAAAGCATTTGATCAAATCAGCATCGAACTGAACAGGCGACATCATCAAAGTCTCTGAGCATTTTTCCAAAAAAAGGAAATTAATTGTTTTCCTATGTTGCACTTGTTCATCATTTCAAAGCAATATGAATTTCTCTCCTAGGATGTGATCAATCGAATCACGAGGCAGAATTGTTTGGGTATTGCCCAAGAAATCCGCACTGATGGGATAAAATTCAGGCAATTGAAAAAAAAAATCGAATTCCATCATTCTGTATAAGGAATATCATAAATTCCGGAACCATATCGAGATATCGTCCCAGGCGATCAGAAAACATGATAATGTCAATTCCCAATTTGAGAGGATTTTCATTTTTCATGCTCTCTTTCTGGATGTTCAACAGATATAATTCAATGTTCGACGTGGCAAATAGCCTGGAAATTAGTTTTTTTCTGTTGAATATACAGAATGATTATATATGTGCATGAAGGAGAATGCATAATTTTGTTTTCCAATTCTTATCGTGTGTGTTCAATAGAAGATATAATCTAATGTTTGTCGTGGCATATAGCCAGGAAAGTAGTTGTTTTCTGTTGAATATACCGAGAAAGAATTGATATTTTTATCACATGGAGAATGCGAATTTTCAATGTATTTCTTCATATATATATATCCATTTTTTATGTTCATAATTATATCTGAGGATATTTCTTTTCAATATTCATAGAGAAATTGAGAAAATCCTGTTGAATACGGGGTTACTCAAACCTAATCATTCCTGTAACACTTTTTTCAAACACTTGGTGTGCAATGACTGAAGAATGAAGAAGGCGGCTTGGTGGTCGAAAGCGTTAAGGCGCTGAGTTCGTATGGGGACTCCCACCGAGACCTAGGTTCGAATCCTAGTTAGGCCATGGATGTTTGTGTTTGTATGTATACCTAACCCCGCACAAGTTTCGACTTATGGGGCGTTTGGTCCCAGTGCTGGGACTAACGAGGTATGCAATTGGCGAAAAAAAATGTCGATGTGCTTGAACAAGGACAAACGCAGCACTGCTTTCCAATTGAAAATCAATTTATTTCTTGGAGGAAAGTTAATTTTTTTCACGAGAATATACTACATATGTATTGCTGTTAGTGTTGATGATTGATGCACAAAAAGTATCAACATGATGTTTCAACATCGCCAGAACCAATTTTTTCATCCCTTGAAACGCACGGAAGGCAGTTCGACGAACATCGAACGCTAGGGAGGATAGAGAGAGGAGGTAGGTGTTGAATTTTCTTTTTAACTCTTGGAGGTTATAAGTTCTTGATAAGAATACTTTCATCAGCAAAGAATTCCATTTCCGTTTTATATGGGCGAACTAGTTTTGGTAACGATTGCTTCAAAAGTCAATAGCATAGATGGATTTCGAATCAACTTCAAACCTCCAAATTTCATGAAAATTGGATAATCAGTTCTATAATACAATCAGTTGAATTGATTATAGTTTGGAGATTTCAACAGCAGGTAAGACGAGGAACCCCTGTTTTCAACAGGTTGGAATTTATATAAGGAAGTTTTCACTTTTTCTATCGTAGTAAGCTGGTTTGATAATAAAGGATTATTATGAATTATACAGGGTGGTGTCCTTTGGGGTTCACAACCCATCAGACGTGCATGATGTTCAGTAAACCATCAACGCTGTAAATTTTTGGTCGCTTCAGAATAAATTTTTGGAAACTTTGACTGATGCTCCAAATACATGAAATTCTGGTTTCTCCGGAGGTCAAGGTACTTCCCTCCATATTGCTCATCAGCCGCTCTCGGTCTGCTGACACAAGATGGCACAAGATGGCTACAACATGACTACAACTTCATGTTATACCCTGCGTCTTCGAAATGGGTGATATACCCGAAGCGTAGAGTTGTCCCAGTTGTCAGCAGACCGAGAGCGGCTGATGAGACCTGGTGGGTCGAAACAGTACTGTCTCGCTCCTGCTGACAATTGGGGCAACTCTGTTCATCCTAGATCTCTCAGTTATGATATTTAGCAGTTGAATAGGTGGTGGAAAAATCCCACTCAAGTATGTTAGGTAGTGCCATCTGTCAGCAGAGTGATTTACTTGTAGTACCACTCTGTAGCGTATAGACGTAGGGGTCTGTACGTGTGACTATAAATGGCAGCGCCATACAGTGTATGTCGCGATATCTCTTTGCCACAAGATGGCTACAACATGACTACAACTTCATGTTATACCCTGCGTCTGATGCAAGTCTTTGCAAAACAAGATTCATAAATATTTTTCTTGATTCATTGGGATTTCTTCTCCTCGTTTCTATAAAATGAAAATATTCGTATTATTTCAATATATTTGTAGTGGGACAAATCAGATGATTTGCCCCAAAATGTCACTGCGTTTGACAAATTTTTCTATCAGGGAATCTAAAAGAAAAATCCAGTAACTTGTCAGAGACAATTTGTTTGAAAAAATGTTTGAAGGAAAGAAATATAGAAATATTGAAAAAATATCGAATTTTTACTTATCTTTTGACGTTTCGAGGCCGAATCTGGTCCCGTTCTCAACATATAATTGCAAAATATTCTTCTTCGGATGTTTTTCTGCTTATAGTTTGTCACTTTTCAGTGTCATACTGATGTTGGCATATGAATGAGTGATCTTAGTCTATAAATGAGTTACAGGATGTTTTCATTAATTGATCTTGAATCTACCATTTTCATGTTCAGTTTTCAATAGTGAATACCATGTTCTATCTATATCAACTGAACAGGAAGCAATGCCACTGTCTCCGTTCAGAAGAATGCAAGAGGATTCCTTGGTTGTTATCTTCCTTTCCTTTGATTTTGATATTATTCCACTCTGCCATATGTTGCCCATCTTCAGTAAGGATATGTTCAGCTAGCTTCGATTTATCGATATGTCTTTTCTTGATATTGTACTTGTGTTCTCTAGTTCTTACTGAGAGAGGTCTTTTCGTTTCACCTGTATAATACTTTCCATAAATACAAGATATACTATAAATACAATTTTTTGATGATTGTTTTTCATTTTTTTGGCTTTGTTTGAGTTAGAATGGATCTCATTGTATTTTCAGTTTTGAACACAGTTTTCACTTGGAACTTGGTGAATCGTTTTATCAATGAAGTTCTTTCAAAGAATCAAGTTAAATATATATACCACCTCCTCGATTAGCCTACAGACAGTATTTAAGATTCATAAGATCGAAATTTTGACATTTAAAAAAAATATATTCACGTGTGGCTCTGGATTTTTGTCCATAGTAGGCCATCGTGTGGTGTGTCAGAGAGGTAAGTTGCTGTTGAATTTCAGGCGATAACATCAAGACGTTCCTGGAATGTCGTTCATCAAAGTCTCGCCCCGAATTCAAATAATGCCCTGTATTTATGTTAAAAATAGGCAAAATATATTTTTCCACATATCTATCAACTTACCTTGACTTCCTCCATCCGCCATCAGGATATGGCTTTGACTATAATTGTAGCTGCAATTTTTTTCGATATGAAATTACACTCAGAAGATACCACTTACACTGATCATAGAAATAATAATCGTGAGTTGGCGATATTGTGAAATTATATTCTCCATCAAATACAGCAATCCAAATCCCAACAATCTATACTGCATCCATTCGGAACATATAACAGTAAATTCTTTAGCAATGAAACGATAAACCATCACCTCATAATTCGTTCTAATTTTCGTTTGTATTATAAATTGCATTACAAACCTTGATGACAGTACTACCGATAAACTACTCACTCATTATTGTAAACACTGGTTAATTCTATCAAAATATCGCATCTCAAAAATCATATAATCTCACACTCAATGCGAAACTCAATTACATTTTTTTTATCTCCTCGGAACTAGATTACCAGGAAGAGAGCACAAAAGCAATCTATTTGAATTTTTTCGTCGCATATAAAGTAGTGTGAAGGTTTTCATTTCAACCTACTTATTACTATAATGGCGATGCAATTGATAAGTTAATTGTTATTCAGAAAACACCTTTCTTCGGACCCTGTTAGATAAATGTTTATATAGCGAATGGAAGCAAGAAGTTATTGATTCCATGACAAGAGATGATAGATAGTTCAGTTTCATCAAATTGATTTTTCATGATATGCCCATTTCAGTTCATCATCGTTATCTTCATGTCATGGCATGCGGAATACGTATACGGATCTGAATCGGCATTTTCTCAAAAAAAATTGAATTTGACTATTCCTAACATTTATCAGTCTTGCAGTCTGCTAGCTAATTTTAATCTGACTCTCTTATCATAAATACTGGTGTTCAGCAAGGATCAATTCTAGCACCAACACTATCTCTACTCCATATCAACGATTTTTTGGAAGCAACTTCATGTCCAGTACACAGCTTCGCGGATGATAGTACCCTCCATACCGCCTTCTCTTCCAGGGCTCCAATACCAGCCTTGCAAATCAGAAACGAACGAGGAAGAAATGTTGACAACATAAATATGGACTTGGCAGCAATTCTCGGGGATCCGATAACTTGGTAGATTTCAATGCAAACAAAACACAAGCATGCCTTTTTTCTAGAAAAGCTCATCTCACTGTGCCTAACATAAGCTTGTCAGGAGTAACCATACTTTTGAAGACGTCCATTTCGATGCCTGATGGTATAACTATCAGCAAAAACCTTCCTTGGGAAAATCACGTGAGGTCAATTGCTAAAAGTGCATCCCAAAAACTTGGTTTTCTGTTTCGGGCGAGAGGCTATTTCACTTCCAGTCAGCTGTTTATGATCTATAAGGCACAGATCCGACCTGTCCTGTCCCATATTTGGAGTGCAGCACCCAAACATACCCTGAAACTATTGGATTCTGCCCAAAAGAGGGCGATTCGTCTCGTGGGTGATGCCTCGCTCACAAACTAATTCAGTTCTCTGGAACACCGTGAAAAAGTTGGCGATCTGGCTTTATTTCATAGATATTTTCGTGGACGAGGCTCTTCTGAAATATCAACAATTGTTCCTTCCTTGGCAGTCCCCGCGAGATTAACCCGTCGAGTTGAGGCTTAGCACCCCTTCGTGGTCACTTTGGAGACCTGCAGAACATCTCTTTCCGAAGACTCTTTCATCCAACGAACATCGAGGCTCTGGAACGAATTGTCAAGGGAGGTGCTTCCTGAGGCATATAACCTCCAGAAATTCAAGAAGAACACCAATTCCTACCTCATTTCCCTTGGTTCTCCCGATGTTCTCTGAACATTACAGGATATCCCTTTTCGTGGGAATCAGAACATAAAAAAACGAAACTGAGAGCTGAGCTGGTGTAGATAGCAGTGAGTCACTTTCCTTAACACAGCAGAATAGTTATTTCGTTTTGAATGGCAGGATAGCACAAGATTAAATGCCGCAGCTTGCGTTTCATACCCAAGCGAAGCCGTTCCAATTTCACGCATAGTACAAAAATATTCCAGGATTTTGTGTGCACCCAAAGTTATTGTCGCAATTTTTATCACCAGTTCGATTCAAATTATCACTTGCCTAGGCAGAGAAAGTACACATTTTGTGCCTGTTGAGTTTCATAGACAATTCCACACCACACCAGTGATTTTTATACAGTTGAATTGGGTTTTTTGACAAATTACCATAGCAACGTATGTATTTCAGTGGAAATTTTCTTTTCGTGGGTACCCACCAGCGTATGAAATCGGAATTTTTTTATGACGTTTTAATGACAGAATACTATTTTGACGTCCTAAAATAGTGATTTTGTGCCACTTCAAGGTAGAAATCAACAATTAATAGGGAAGAATCCATTGATGCCCTAACTGCATCTATTTTAAAATGTCATACCACTATCTGGGCCAGTGTAAGGCGTTATGTAAGGCTAAAATTCGAAATCTCTGGTACTGATACGCTTCAACAGGAAGATCAAATTACTAAGGTGGACGGATATACTGACCTCCATCAGAAATCCACGGAGGTTCGAAAAGGAGAATTAGGAGAAGAAATAGTAGATATTATGTGCACATGACGTGTGCAGCAGGGGTCGACAAAAAATGCACACTGGAGCCTACTTGCTAGGCGACCGCCTCCCCTTCTTCTGATTATAATTTCTTATCACTTGTAGTATCCCGAAGTTAATATAAAATGGAAGAATATAATAATAATAATAATAATAATAGGACTTTATAATATGTTACATTCCATACTAGTATTTTCATGCAAATATAATAGGTATAAATCAGGAATCTATTATTGGTGACGATACTGCGACCCAAAATGAATTTATTCATGACTGAATGCAAATCAAATGAACAAATGAATATATTGAATGTCCATGAGCTCGAGAAAATTGCCGGAAATAATTTGACCTCTAGTGGTAATACAAGTGAAAATCCTCTTTTTATGTCATTAGGAGAAAATAGTTATTTCATCGACTATAGGCAGCAAAGTACTGGATTGAATTCAGCCAAGGCAGTCAATCTACTTTGCTGCCATGTGAAACAACTTTGTGGGATTTTTGTATTGAATTCTCCATCTTTTTGTGTTCACCCGATGTCAGTGTCAATGTTGATCACCAATTTCATTCAAATTACTCAGAACATTGCATATCAACATACTTTTGCTGTCTAGAAAAACAAGTAACTATTTTCTGCAGTTCACAGCAACAGAACACACCACAACGAAAGTCAAAAGAACTCAAATCATACAGATTCAAATCAATGATTGGAAATGTATTTTCTCTTGGAAGAAAACAAAATTGTAGACACATTTCCAAATGTATAAATTGCATTGAGAATATTTTTAAGGTACTTCTCCAAATTGAGAAGGAACTACAATGCTTCAGAGATTTACCAGTTTGTTTATGATGTCCATAGAATGTGATGTGCTTATTAACATAGATTTTGATATCTAGAAGAGAAGGGTTCTTCAATCAATATTTCTATGCACTAACCTGTGACTACTGCACTTTTAATATGTTATATAATATTATTTATTCATTTATATAATGGGTCTATGGAAAAATATAAATAAATCAAGAACTTTGCTTATCCACTTTTTTGTCTATGCCCCATTTTCCTAATGTGCCCAGGGCCACCAGTAGGTTAAAGACGGCCCTTATTCGAATTGACCGCCATAGCTGAAATAATTCTATTTGGTCATAGATTAACGACTCCCCATTTGGTCTAAAAATGCATCTATAGCGAAAGCCATGCCCAGTCAACCAGATGACGAATGATCACGTCGCTGTGACGTCCCTAATTGGTGATTTTTGGTCAGAGACGTCACACACCAATTTATGACGTCACTATGACGTACTTTCTATGACGTGATAATCACGTCATCGTTTCGACGTCGAGTGAACGTCACTTAGATGGGTAAAATGAGACGTCAGTTTCATGACGTTGCAGGGACGTCCTGTCGACGTCCATTTTTCCCAGACCTTCTGTAAACCATGGATACTTATATATTATCATGTGACAAAAGTATAACTCATGAAAGCGAATCAACATGCGAGTTTCATTCTAATCATTAATATACCCGAAAAGTAGTAGAAAAACTTTTTTCTAAAAAACTTTGACACACTTTATATCTCGAAAACCAACAAGCTATGTATATATAAAAATGATTGTTTAGGTATTCAAATATTGAAACCGTTACTCTTATGACGTTGCAGTGACGTATCTATGACGTCTAAAAATCACGTCGGTGTGACGTACCAATTTGGTGAGCTTCGTCATTTAGGAAATTTCTCAATAATTTACTATTCAGATTTTTGTTGGGTGACAAAGAATCAATATATATTATTCAACAAAGTGAAGCCAACATCTTTTCCATTGCTATCAAAATATTCTTCTATTTTTGATACAAATGCGAGTAACTGATTGCATTCTGATGGAGATGCGTACTGAAGGATGGCGCTGCTGAATAGGCGATTGAAAAAACATGAAACATGAGGGACCCACCAAGCAGACTCAACAATGCATAATAAATATATTATATAATGTCATCAGAGGCTAGTGGTTTTGATCACACCATGGTAAAGGAATCTTTTTTACGTATCATCGCCAAATTCAATCGTCATTATGACGTCAGTCGGACGTCACAGTTTGGTGAGTGAATGACGTCAATACGACGTGAGTAATATGACGTCATTGGGCTGTGACTTATTCACGTCATTATCACGTCAATCCGACGTCAACTACTGACGTCACCTTGGTCATTCAAGTGACGAAAAAAAGACGTCACTGGAACGTCATCTGGTTGCCTGGGTGGTTATTTGAATTCTTGCGGATTTTCAGGCTCTCGATGAATATCGGTTTGGGAATATCGGTCACGTATCAATCCTGCCCACAAAGTTACCACGTTGACTTTTGATGGGAGTCGAGTCAACTATTCACTATCCTGGTATCACCACTGTGGTCGAACGAATGACTTGACACAGCCATAGCCGGTAGCGGTCCATATAGTAGGTTGTTGGTAATTTCTTCTGGGTTATTTCTCCTATATGACCTTGCCTGAACGACCTTCATCGACAATCAAAATACCATAATAACAAATTAGGTGTTGATGAACTCATTTATTCAGGTCTAATAACATGGGAATTCGATACGTTCGCAATACGGGTGTGGTGTGATTCTGATATATCAAGGATAGCCTTCACGTCATTTGGATTCTGTTTATCACGATTGAGTCATTAAGACGATGTATACTGATAGGAAATTTCGTGAACGAACATTCAAAGTATCGTGCGCCACATTGATCATCACGAGATAAGATGTTGGGCACATTATTTCATGCATACCGAATGCTTCATTTCTAATGTTGTGATAATTCAAAGAAGTTTTTCTGAAATTATTAGAGTACCTAGATCCCATATTCCGAATAATGATGCATTTGTAATAGTTGCGCATATCAATGTTTCAGTCCAGTCTGGCACTTTCCCAGATTTTGTGAAAACTTCTCTTGTCGGATACATAGATAATCCATCTAATCTTCGCTAATTCCAACTATTGTCAAAATCATTGAAAAACTGCTTGGATTTCCCTACTATAGATCCTATAACAGTTTGCAGGAATATTATAGTGTTAAGTTTGAATTGTATACTAATGTGGTACCTGTGCCCCTACTCATAAAATCTTGACGTCCCTTTTTACTCGCGGTAAATTTCCGTTTGAAACTCACCAGTGGCGTACCTACGAGGGGGGGATTGGGGGGATATATCCCCCTCCATGGCCCATATGCCGATAGAAAAATATCAGTTATAAAGTTATAAAGCGAGAATAAGATGGGTTGAACTCTGGTGGGATCATTACATTCCACTTGGCCATAAATGATCAAAAATATTCTTATTCTTTCAGTTTCATTATTCAAATAATTAGATACTGATCTGTGTAGCCAAATTGGTCAATTATGAATATACCACAGAAATACGTCAACATTTCTGCGAATAGTGCAAGCATGTTTTTTGGTCTTGGTCTGTGCTTCCCCGATATTATTCAGTCAGTTCGTTCATTCTAGGTACGTTTGATAACAAAAGTGAGAGGTGCAGTTGTTTGAGTGTTCAATGTTAACTAGTTACCTATACCTTTAGTGTATAATTAGATAATGATGAAATATTTATTTAGATTATTCAAAAGAAAATTCAACGATGATGATGATGATGATGATGATAGGGTGGCTTCTACATCAGCAACTGGAACTGATTTGCCGTTACAGCATTTGGAGTTGAATGAAAATTCCGCTTCTATTTCTCCCAATAAACATTTTGAATCTCTGGAACAAATCCATCCAAGAAATATTGGAAATTGTTCACACGGGGGCACGGTGCAGTTCCAGATAAAATAAAAACAATCCAAACACTTTGGACTCCGCCACCATCATATAATTTTCCCCTATTGGATAAATTCAAGGATAAAAAGGTCAAACTTTAGATTTTTTCATCAACCAGCTGGAAGAGAGATTTACAAATCATAAAGACATTTTGAGCGGATTTATGAACTTATTATCTCCAACATCAGTAGGAACTGCAGGCCAAGCAACTGATTCAGGAAATCAGTATGATGAACTACTGGATATATATCTAACTGATATTCCTAAAATTATCATCAAAGCCGAGATCAAAATGTGGCAGGAACATTTGAATAAATGTTTGGGAATCAGAAACAAACGTCAGGCACTGGCCTGTTTGGAGATTTGTAGTCAATATGCCTACCCAAATGTGCATAAACTTATAAAAATATTCTGTACATTGCCAGTGTCCACTGCGACACCAGAAAGAACCTTCTCTACTATGCATCAAAACCTATTTGAGGGACACTACCGCCCAAGTGAGGCTTAACCCAGCGAGCACAAACATCCCTGGGATGTTTTGAAAATGTTGGCATGAAGATGTTATTTTGAGACGTAATATGCACTGACCAAAGAGGTCTTTGAAGGATATTGAAGTATTGTTTTTGTTCTTCTGTGGCATTTCTTTGTTTGCCTACTGAGAGGTATCCCTGGGACGTTTTGGGATGTTTTAAAAATGTAGGGATGAGGATGTTTTTTTGAGGCGTAATATGCACTTTCCAAAGAGATCTTAAAAGGATATTGAAAGTATTGTTTTCGTTCTTTTGTGATCTTTCTTTGTTTGCCCCACCACAACGTCTCATGCTTACATCATAATACGATGAATTCTGATTTCTTTTCGATTTTGTTCTTCTTGTTCGCAATTGGCATTCGCGTTCAGCGTGTCACGCTTACATCACGCTGCTAACGAACAGAATGGAATTTGGGGAAGTTTATTGTGTTAGAAGACTTATTTAGTTTGTAATAATGACCATCAGATGCAAGATGTGTTGTTCGGTGCCTCAGTGTAATCAATATATAAAATTACGAATGTATCAATACACAGCTTCTCCGCAGTTGCAAAATTATGCATTGTGGAGAACATTTCAAAAATTGGGAAACCTATTTCCAATTATATGTCTGTGTGTAGTAAGCACTACTCAGAAACCGATTAAGAAGGTAATATCATATCAAGAAAATATTTTCATGTTCGATCTATTTTTAATGCATTTTTTCATTCAAGAGGAATGGAATCCTAATGCAAAAGTTCATTTTGACAAAAGGCTTCAGAAAAGTACCTCGAAAATGTTTTTTTTACAGCGATTTAATGTGCGCAAGACGCGATGAAAATGTTCTGTTGTGTCCATGAAAAGGCTTTGAAAAGAACTAGGGAGAAGGTAGTTTTGTGACATATCAAGGACATCTCGATAATTGCCGCCTGCGGCGGACATTGGATGTTCTATAATAGTTCTATGCATGTGTGAACAAAACATCGCAGTGGAGGTTCAATGTCTCGAAATCTCGTACTTTCAACATCTCTGAGATGTTTTTGTGCTCTCTGGGAATGGACTTGCTATGCTATCAATTCATAGAGAGGTAGTCGTATCTGTTGAAGAAATTATTGAAGAAATTGCTCTCAAACCAAGGCGCTTAGATTTAATTTCGTAATGTTCTGAATTATTGTAGCTACCAATAATCTTGAATAAAAATATGTTTTGAAAAAAAATTGGGTACACTTCTGGATACGCCACTGAAACTCACCGTGGCATAATTGATGATAGCACCTAATCGACCAAAAAATTCTAATAGAATATGAAATTGAAAGGAATTCGAGTGATAATTCTATTGAAGAAATAAAAAAACTCCACTCGCCTATGGTCTTGACCACGTCTTAACTCAATAGCTAGGAAATACGTTGTCATGGATATAAACAAATTAAATATCCGATCGTCTGTCAAATGTTTCATGCAACAGGCCCTAAGTGCACTACTATAGCTTCAAGATATCGGAATGATTCCGATTTCCCGTTGCACAACATGTCCTCAACTCAACAAAGAAAAATCCGATCGAGGAAACAAGTGTTTGCATAAACTAGCTGGTTACACCACATTTCATTGTCGATACGCATAATATGTCATCAAGCCGGGTCGATACAAAATCAAAGCAAACTTGAGTACCTATATACTGGTATTATGTATGTTAAGTCTTGCGAGATACGTATCGCGACTCGTGATAAGTATGTCCGATAAGTATCTTAGTGGAAATTAATTAAATTTCAAAGATAAAATTAAGCGAAGCAATGAATGAAACTCACAAAGAAGGCATAACGACATGGCTAGACAGGTTTCTTTCTGCAGATTCTTTTATGGAGACTCAACATGAATGGAAAACCGATTATACGTTTGTCCGTATGAATTGAATCGACTGAACTAATGTATTGTGATCATTTTTGTATTCATCAAAGTAATAACAAGATTCTTTGCATTTTGATTACAGATATTTCGAGAATCAAAATTCGAGAGGGTGAAAAAAAGTATAGGAACAATAACTAGAGAAGCCTATTGTTTCACCAAACAGGGTGATTCACCTAAAGCATCGTGACATTTTCATAACCTGTCCTATATTCATGTCATATCGCAAAATAATATATTACATTTCCTTTGGAAGGAGTCCATGGTAACTCGAAGTGGGGTGTATATTTCATAGATGAAGAAACCCAAAGTCATCTCCACAACATTTTTTATTTGACAATCAGAGATAGATCACATAGAGGTACATGTTTCGGGCTCACATAAGCCCATCATCAGCCGAATACAAGAATTAGTTCTAAAAAAACCAATAATGACATAGGATATAGATACAATGAATACATACTTACATGGAAATGAAAAAGTTTATTTGATAATTTAGACAATAAACTGGCACACGACAAAGACGTATGCACCATGATCTGGAAAACAATGGTTTAGATGATGCAAGAGAGAATAAATTGAAAACTCACTAGGTATAATAAAATTATTAGTTTTTCATAAAAACATTAAAATTTTCATTTATTTATGAAAAGGGTCGGATTTTTAATTTTATATAAGGGCATTAAGGGCCCACTACCCTTATACTGCCAAAGGAGACAATCACACATTTGAAAAATTAAACAAATCCTATCAAACTGTGTTTGTATTTACTCTGAAATACCGAATAATTGGCTAGAATAAACGATAACGTCACATGTTGACATGTGAAAAAAATAATCTTCTATAATATCGCACTTTTCAATTTGACAACAGTTAATCCAATAATTCATCTGATCTGAGAGCTGACATACGAAGTATTCATACATATTTGAAATCACAAAAATATACTATATCTAATATAGTAACAAATTCCACAGGGTGCTCCATTCCCATAACTTTTTCTTGAGATGTTCAACTCCTTTTTCAGTCAACATGAATGAAATCTTACAAAAACTAATGAAGGACCGTTCCTTGGGAAAGAAATTGAACAATAGATGAAGAAGCAAAAGAGGGGTTCAATACATACGTGAAGATCCTCTGTAGTAGGTATCGGTTAACCTGTCAACTGCATCAAGCGACTTGGAATTCAATAATTTGTGATAAATAACGAAAATTAGTTAGGGAAGTGAAGACGAATCTTTTTGCTGCCAATACAGATATAAATATTTATATCAGACTATTTTATAGGAGATTGTAGTAACATCTGGCATTCACAGTATCACAGTATCACTGAGTAAGAACTTTTGTATAAGATTGGTTTCATTTTCTCATCAAATATTAACATAATGTAGAGTATGCTGATTTATTAATTCCGTTTCCTATTATTTCTTTCAATGCTTTCTGAGAACATAATATCTTAAATATATATTATTCAAGAGCTTAAGGTTACCTACTCGAAAGAGATATATGTATGTTCATTTTTTCAAACAAACAACACCTGCAGAGAAAATATTGTTTTCTCTTCTGAAAAAGTATTGAACAATCCTATACACGGGAATAAATAGGGTACATACGTATGGGCATCGAATGTGGGTTCTCTGTCAAAAAAATTGCACACATCCATTTCAAATTCACGTGATTGGAAACATATAATGTTCCTCCTCCTTCTTAATCCTGATAATAATTCCTATTAACTGGACTGTTTAGTTTTCAAGATCTTCAAACTCAGAATACAGCAATAAAAAAAACATAGGTATGTTCAGAAAGTTCCAACTGGAAAGGAAAGATTACTGAATAGGTGTATTCGATATGCATCGAAAACTCTGCTATTATATTACTCTCGTTCAAACTAATAATAATTGAATCACGAAATGAAATACAAATATAGATATGAATAAAAAAGTACTTTCCACAATGACTTGCAAGACAAAAGGGATCATTTTCGTATCATAATTAACCTAGATATTCAATTTCGCTATAACAACAAAAAAACAGATGTTATTTTAGGCCAACCGCCTCAGGATTTTATTATTCTCAGTGGCTATGGACCAAAATCAATAACAAATGAAGTTTTACGCAAGAACATTGATTATACATATTGATAAATCTATTGTTGAAGACTAACGCATATATTGACCCATTAATCAGTTCGTTATATGAAACAGTATATTTGATTAATAGGTTAAACCTGTTTGTTATTGAATAATAGGAAATTTTGTTTTTGGTTATTGAGTTCACCTACATAGATATATCAACTGATGAAATTATTATTATTCATTGACAATTTTCGGGGTTTTGTGATTGCCTCAAGACAACCTGTGATTGTTCACCTTAGGAGCGCAATAAAAGAAATTCCTATTGTTATCAAGGAACATCGTGCGTTCCCAAGTATGGATTAATTGTTTTTTGAACTCATGGAGGTTAAAAGTTCTTGGAAATACTTCCTTCAGCAAAACTACAAATCTTTGCCGCTCCAGAGACTAACGAGATTTTATAAAGGATTGTTCGACATATCTCGTGGTTTCCGATAAAAGGATGTATACCAGGTGATTTTCCAAGTTGGCTCATCCCTATAACATTTTTATTATTGAAGGCAGTGAAACGGAATTTGGGGGTAGTGACATATTTGACATATCAACTTGCTTTGCCGATCATCAGGTTTAACCAGAAATGACTCCAACTCTCGATTTTTAAATGGGACACCCTGTATTTTATTCCATAATCGGTTAGGGATTATCATCACGAATTCAACGACACCAGGTTTAATAGGGTTATTTGAAACATTACGAAGATATTTGCATTCAAAGTTTCCCATATAGCAGTCAACGTTTTGGAGACGTCCATTTTAGATCAGATTTAGGTCTGATCGTCCGGGACCTTCTCAAGACGTACTGAAAACGTCCATTTCTAGACGTACTATGCACGTACGATTCCGATGTACTGAGTACGTCCAACTCTGGACGTTATCGACTTTTAGTGGACGGGATTGAATAAATTGTATAATGATAAGTATCAATGTGAATAGTCAATCGACATCCGCACATAACAAATTGTTGTGTACTGATATATCAATAAGTGCTGTGTGCGCGGTAATCTAAAGGACCTAAGATCGATCCCCGATAGGAGCGCCTTTTTTAAAATTTCTCATCCAAAATAAGATCTCTTTCACTCTGTCTATATCTCTTTTCCAACTATCTGAGTAAAAAAAGGCGAATTTACGTTGATTCAGGTATTCATGGTCCTGAATACTGACTTTGCTTATCGAGATGGTCTGACTGATATCGACAGTGATGACATTTCTGAAAAACAGTTGCCATGATGGAGGTTACTATTCATAGAAAACAGAGAGGTCGCCAGTTTTCCTGTGGTGGTTGACTGATATCAAGGAATTAGTGAGTGTAGCATAACCAATCAGGAAATAAATGGCTCGTAACTGTAAACAACATTCTGAAACGGTCCATGCACATCTTATATGCTTTGTGTGGAATAGCTTTTTGCTCATCAGAAAAAAAAGTCGAGCATAAATTCAGTGGACTTTGTGGGAATGACGATACCAGAAATCGTTATAGTGATATCCCTTTCAAAACTTTTGGAACGTAGCTGTGCTGTGACAATGAGCAACGAAAATAATTGATTTCATATTCCTTTTCATCAGCATCCATGTTGATGAAAGCCACATGAAATTGGACATAGACAAGATGTTATATCGAAATGCATGAGTGAAGAAATGAAAGTTGAACTTTTCGACTTTTTAATACTATAGGTACAAAACCGATAACAAAAAAGCTGACACAAATTCCAACATCGCGAACATTGATTATACTCGCATGTTCTCTGTTTTTTCCTACTTGGCATTTCTATCGATATGTCACGCAGAACATGTAAACCATCTAGAGGAAAAAGTGAAATTAAGTCTGTTTATCTCCGCATTATTATCTCTACATCAGTATCGAGGAATAATTAACTTATGTAATACTTAGATCAGGTACCGATAAGACTAAGTAGGTTTTGAAAATTACCGCTTCCTACGTCTACATGTATAACTACTGCAACCACATTTTTATTGATTGTTTAATTATTATTATGATTGCGTTAATTCAGTTCATGCGTGTTTGTGTTGGATACACACTACACAGGGAGTCATTGAGATATACAGGGTGGGGCATTAGTGCGTCGGAGCTCGATTGCTCGACATCTATGATAGCTAGAAACCTGAATCAGAAACGAATGTGAATGAGACAACAAGGTCCATAACTAGAAATCATTGCCGCATATACGGGGCGCACCAAAAATAATATAGAGGGCCGGGATCATTTTTTTTTCATCGGAATGCCCTGTATATTTGCATATTTTTTGAAGCATCCCTGTGACCTTCATCCACTTCTATGTTAGTCTAAGTTATGAATTTTTTCGTCGAAATAATGTCATCTGCAGATGCCTACCGAAAATATCACTGTTGTCACAATTATAAAATTCAAGAAGAAATAATCTAAATATCATTTGATCAGATGAGTGACATTTCTGAGAATGTTTCAGGCCCTCAAATGATTCAGGGTGGCTGAAAATGATTTTTCAATTCGGAACTTTTCGAAGTGATTTTTCACGAGTTTTTCCAATGGAACACCCCATATATTTTTTGACCATTCGATGTAAAATCGAAACACTTACATATTTATCTGAACATCCATATCGATATTCATAACCATTTTTGAATTATTGAACTTTGAAAATGATAGGTTGGCGATTTTGATCGATTCAGATTCTTATCTGTCATTAAAACATCAAGAGTCCAATTATTAATTCAGTGAACCAATTTTTTCAAAGAAAGAATCGATACCAGGATCAAAGCCATCAGAAAAAGTTCATATGCTAGTTATTCACAAAGTAAAAAGAGACCAAATTTGCATTTCTCAAGTATCCCATAAATTCATGACACATTGAAAGCAAAACCAGAATAATTGAGAAATGAAATTTTTTCCGTCTCTACTTTGTAAATATTTAGCATAATTATGAACTATTCATGTCTGCTTTGGTTCTGACATCGATTCTTTTATTAAAAAATTGGTTGCGAATATCGATATGGATGTTCGAATAAATATGTTCGTGTTTCGATTTTACATCAAATGGTCAAATAATATATGGGGTGTTCCATTTGAAAAACTCGAGAAAAATCACTTCGAAAAGTTCCGAAATGAAAAATCATTTTCAGCCACCCTGTATCATCTTTCGTTGTCAACCTCGAAAGATGTCGAACAGCACTCCATCAAATTGTGTGTTCGGTGAACAATAAAAGTATTATTATTATCATTATTATCATAATCACTTTTATCATTAGGGCAAAATATTACTAAGAAAATGTCAAACCAAAGAGAACTATTGCGGACACCATGTCTGATTTTTTTTTATCTCTTGGAGCGAATGAAAGGAAATCAATATCAATCTGAAAATCTCAAATTATTCGTCGGTCTTTCAACCAAAAATTTTGTTTAGAATCATTCGACTTCCTATTCAGGTGAATGTTGGATGAAGATGAAAATTTGATCAAATTGGCAGTTCAAGTACAAGGAAAGCAATGTATATATTCACATGAAGAAACAATTACATCAATCTCGGCATCGCTCAACAGTATACACACGTGTGAGAAAAGTGCTTCCATAAATGGCTAATGAACTTAATGAATAACTGGAATTTTCTTGAGATTGTTGCCAGGACCAAACATTCATAAAAACGTTAATGGCTTCCGTTTCTTCTGGTAACATGAACATTTTGGGCAAAAACTCAGCTTGCTTGAGGAATAGTCTATGAGAGTAAGTCACCAAGAAGAAATAGAATCACTGACTAAAAACATAAAACTTCTTGAAAAAAAGATTTGGAATGCCCAGGAAATTCCTGTGCAAATAATGGCGGAGACTGAAGAAATAAGACACGATGTTTCCATCAAGTGGACGAAAACAATACCAACACTAATTAAATAACAAAACACAAAACTAAGGTTCCTAATAGCAACAAAAAAATAGTGATAAAAAGTGCATGATGTAGAATAAGCACCTGATTGAATCTTCATTAAAACAATTGGATTTCGAAATCATTCAGTATCACGGAAAAAAAGGAATTGTTGAATCGAGCAAAATTTAATTGAATGAAGCAAATAAAAGTGTCATATATGCACGACAAAATACAATCTTGAAGTGAGTAGATCTATATCTTATTTCAGAGCGAATTTGAAGTTTGAATCAAGTAAATATATCTTGCATGAACTCTGGATCTTCTTCAATCAAGCACATCCATGAATTGTTTATGAAGAGATATTGAATTGGCAACGAGATATTGTTTCAATTACATATTAAGTTGATTCAACGAAATATTTGGTTGATTCGATGAAATATTTGGTTGATCCGATGAAATATTTGGTTGATTCAAGAGAAACTATATATCCATTCGATCTGATTCGACAAATTGTTTCATTGAACCAAATTCAATATTCGGGAATTTTCTGAAATTTCACATCAATATAATGAACAAAACTAGTCGACCCTAGCATAGATATGTAGTCTTTACTTCTCTTTAGCTGATGGAAAACTATTTCGGATTGCTTATCATCCTAAGTTCGATTTATTTATGCTTCACGTATATAATGAATTCAAGGCAGGCATAGATGAGGCGAAATGATCACCATCTAGAGGCGAAAATTTAAGTTGATGTAGAATGAACAAAATATTCCATTGATATTACATATTTCGTTGCTCTATTTCAAGCCAATGATCCGTTCGAAACGAGTTCATTGCTACATCGGAATAAGACAACTTGTATGTTGTTTCAAAGATATATTCATTGTTTGATCAAATCAACGGAATGTTAATAGTTGCTAGACAATATTTTGGATCGACATAATTTGTTTTTGAGAAAACCATGTATTTTGTTGAAATGATATCAAAATGTTGATTCAATTAGAATACATTCTTGCTCTGAACAAGCTGCTTTCATGAAATAATCATGTATTTGGTTGATTCAACTAAAAATTGGTAAGTCCAACAAACATAATTCAAGCATAAATAATTTGTTGATGCAACAATAGCTATTTGTGTATTTAGAGCGCAAAGTGAAAGATTTCCGCTCGACAAAGAAAGTTACCGCGCGATGCGGAGCGGAGCGCGGTAATCTTTGGAGAGCGGCAATAACACTTTGTGCTCGAAATACACACAAGATTTTTTCTACTAACGCAGCTTTTGGAAATAACTACCCTGAAAGTATGAGCGATTGAAATAGTTGAAAAAGTTCTTATCCATATGTTCAAAGGAAACAAAAAAAGAAAAATTGAAATAACTGACAAGCCAGACAAAAAATGTCGGGCCTACCGAGAATTGAAACTGGACCACCAGCGTGAAACCTGAGCTTCAGACCTCTGAGCCATAGTACGATTAACTCAGCAATCAAATTGAACATTACTCATTGATGCAATAAAATAAAGATACACTGTTTTTCTGATGACAACAAAGAGTTTAAATATAAAGTATAATTCATCGTTTTCAACAGATATGCTTCATCGGGAGCGTCTTGTAGAAATTCGTTGGTATATATCTTCAGCGGTGAATGTTTTGGATTTTTCTCGCTTTATATCCAATAGATTGTTTCTTGAGAAATGCGATAAGTTTCAGATACTTATTGATTCCGATATTATTTTTAACATTGAAGCATGTATACGTACCATCGAATATATAGACCAATGAGTTGATGACTTCAAAGTCTTTGATTTTTTACCAAAATAAGCCAGTTAAACGTTTTCTGAATACTTATTCACCTTCTTGGAGTGGCACCAATAAATGAATGTATCATATTGTAATTCATATTTCTTCCTTGATTTCTCCGGTAAGAGATTCAAACTCTTGCGCTTTCTGCTATATCATCAGGAAGGAGGTGTGTTTGATGATTCACTGTCACTATTTCCCATCATGAAAGAATTGGAGGGTTTTCAAGAATAGATAAGTATAAGTTACAGAGATGTGCGAGCGTTTTTTCAATATTCCCGCTCACGAGCGCAAATGCTGTCAAAGAATGACATTTCTGGGAAAACGTCAACTTTGTGCTGGAATTTGAAAGCGTCAAAGGCTACTTTGTTAAGCGTTTGTAGAAAAATCCTTTTTTCCGTGCAGTATCATAGACAACGCATGAATACATTTGAAGTTGGTACTTTTCGTTCCAGAACTTGTAGTGATCACTCTATCTATTTTCAGTTTGTAATAATTATATTCATTACATCAGTCGTCCATCCTAAGAATAAAATTGACAAAAACAGCGAGTTGTCGAGGATACCACAGATTATACATTCATACTCTTGTTGCCAACATGGAACCCGGTGCCATAAAAACCCATCATCGTCAGCGTACAGAAGAATAGAAGACGAGAAACAGATCAATTGCCAGCTAACGGCAAAGTTGCGAGAATGTGGGCGTTTGATGTCAATTAAGTTTCACTCCTTATTTAGATGGATTCCGAAACATTCTGTGCATGTCCGAGAATGTGTAACAACTTCAGATACGTGCCGACACCTAATACGACACATGTTTTAATATAAATTGCAATCAAATTATCTGCGAGAGACATGAATATGGTTCGAAGCCATATTAAATCCCATGCACCGCAGTTAAATTTACATTCAAACGTTTCGTGATGTGATCCATCTTCAGAAAATAATCCAACATTAACAGCGTCATCATGTTTCACTATTCTGTTGTATCATTTTTCCCACTCTGCTCGTGAGCGAAAGTACTGGAATTTACCGAATAAATCAAAAGTCTTTGTGCAGTTCATTAGGATTATTCGTAAAGCAAATCAAATAGCTTTCATGCTTCTCCTGTGCATTTAATTGGATTTATTTCGGGTTATTATTTAGAACAATATAGAAAGCCAACATTTGATATTGAATAAACATGAATGAATGCTATATATACCTGAAGATAATTGTTTATTGTTTCCATGCCTGATTGTATTACCATGATAAGAAGAAACAACTATAGTTCATCAAAAAAAGAAATTACTTACCTATATAAAAATTAAATTTTACTCTGCATTGGTAACGAGGCGAAGTTAATAAAATTAATTAGTCTTGTTGGCCATTTCATGATAATCCAAGATAAAACTTTCCTATATGTTTATTTTTAAGGATTATCTATATTTTCATTGTGGTACCAAACTCCGCGTATACATCAGAACCTCGAATCCAATGGAATTTGGAATGGATTCTGAAAAACATTTTGATGAACATATAGATATTATAAATATACAATAATTCTTCGAACAAGGCCATCATTTGGCGGTTCTTTCAAGTAGTGCTATTAAATCAATCATACACTCAAAATACTCGACTGATTTTTTGTTTTTCAAATGAGAACACGAATTATTGAAATATTGCAAACGCATCGTTTCAAATGAGGTACCAACCGATAATAGTTTTTAACGGTTTATGGAAAAAATCCTGACAATTATTCTTGTTTCAGATTTCCGTCATCATCAAACCCGGAACCTACAGAAGATGAGAAGCAGAACGTACTAGATTATATATGGAGCTGAAAGAAACTGTGATAATGGATATAACAGATGCATTCCGTACCGAAGACATCAAGACCGATTTTTTCGACTTCGTCGTCCCCCCAGACTCGAATGACACCCAGTCCCTACAGCAGTTCACCAAACAGATGCGAAGCGTCAACGTATTCCTAGAAAGCAGCACCGAAGAGAACAAAGAACCCAACAACAATATGTTGCTCACCGAAATCCCCACCACTACCTCAGGAAACGTGGCCAACTTCGACGCCAACTTGTGGAGCGAAAAAGACACCGTCCGGATAGAAACGGCGCTGCTCGAAGACTTGAACAAGTATTGTTGGATGACGGACGATCCAGGAGTAGAGCAGCTCAGCCCCGATGGAAGGTCCAACAACAATAACAACACCGATGGACAGATCTACACCTTGACAGTATTAAACGGTATCGACCAAAGCGCCACGTGGTACCGGCTCCCGAAAGAAGACGAGTCCATCTCCAGTCCGAGCTCTATGGAACACCTACAGAGCGGTATCGACATCGATTCGATACTAAGCGTCATCCCAGGTGGCCAGTTGAACAACTTCACCCACTACAACGAAGGTACCATCAGCCCCAACACGGACGGTCTCATCAAGTCCGAGACCTACACCTACGAAGACAGCGGTTTCGCCGACAACAAAGAAGAGCTGCAAAACACCCTTATCATCGATACTCCTATGCTCGAAGCCCACGATAGCTTCAGCAATAACAACAACGACTGGAAGATGACGAACAACAACAACAACACGAGAAGTAGCTCCCCGGATTCCTTACTGAGGAGTGCCTTGCAGGGTAAAGCATTCGTCCGTTACAACGGTGGCGTCAAATCTCCCCAGAAGCCAGAAAATAACAACACCGAGCTGCGTAGAGTACTGTCAACACCGCCCAGCAAAACCGAGACCATCTTCTTGAAGGAAGAACAACCGGACAACATACCGACAATAGTAGCTGGTATCGATGCCAACGGCAAAGTCGTTTTCGGGGAGCACGTCAGTTCCAGGGTAGCAAGAGAACCGGACAATCCTACCAGCACCCACGACGTAGACGATCTCCTACTCAGCCAGCTGGACAACCCCTACCCTGACGACTTCGAGAAGCTGAAGAGAATAGCGAACGAGGTGGCGGAATCCGTGAATCAGTACTGCCAAATCGACACCTCCGCAGACAATACCGTCCATAGTATTAGCCCCCTAGGTAGTGATCAAATAGGAATACTCTACAACATCACGTCGCCCATACAGATAACCGGGCCGCTGGTGACGAGTACCAACAAACCCACGAAGAAGTACACCAAGCGACAGAACAGCAACACCAAGTCACAGACGACGGTGCAGAACGCGACTTCGACGAGCAATGGGGTGAGGAAGGAAAGGTCTTTGCACTACTGCAGCATCTGTTCGAAGGGGTTCAAGGACAAGTATTCGGTGAACGTCCATATTAGAACGCACACGGGAGAGAAGCCGTTCGCCTGCAGTCTGTGCGGGAAAAGTTTTAGGCAGAAAGCCCACTTGGCGAAGCACTATCAGACGCATATAGCGCAGAAGAATGCTGCGGCGGCTGGTAATGCTACGGCCAAGGCGAAGGCGAGGTAGCTTGGTGCAAGTCTGTGAGAGTTGATGAATTTCTGGATGTTTGGTGTTCGTTGGGAAAGTTCCGTTTTAGAGCGATTTCATGATAATATCTACCGAAACTACCAAAGTACTTGTAGAATGACCAAAACCAATAAGACTTCCTATACAGACGTAGAATATGACATGCCGGCATAAAGGTTTTCCAATACGTTTCGACGAAAGTTACTTTAGCTAGCCAACCAGCACAGAATATAACAGATATACCCACGCAATGGATAACAATAGTGATAATGATAATAATGACAATGAAACATCAGTAATCATAATATACAGGGTGTTATTTAAGTACGTGGCCAAACTTGAAGGGGTGATTCTTTGAGTGATTCTAAGACGAAAAGTTCATATAAACATAGGTCCGGTAATGCTTCGTTTTCAAGATACAGGGTGTCAAAATTTTTAAAAGAAATCGTTTTTTTCGTGAATATCTTAATAACCCTTCAACCGATTTCATTGAAATTTGGCAGTGTTATTCAAGGTCGTAAAGGGCTAATTTAACCCTAACTATATCAAGATTATCATGTCCAGTGGCGTCCCGGAAGGCACTGTAACCAATATTTTTGACAGAAAAAATGTGCGCCACTGATTTTTTTTGCCATTTTTGTATCTGTTTCACATTGAGAAACTAAAATTACAACTTTTTTATATCTAGAATTTTTTTCGTATCTTGCTTTGTTTTTGAGAAAAAACATAAAAATCACTTCATTGCACATCCCTGTGACGAGCCGAAGGCAAGTGCTGCAATTCATACATACATATTTTTTGTTTTTTCATTGCATTAATTTTGATAGAAAATTCCAAGACTAGAAAAGAGTATTAATATGAAAAAATATTAGTAAGACCCCAGTTTTTGATGGTTTAGTTGTTTGAATGTTTTATTGTGTTGTCACAGGGATGTGCAATGAAGTGATTTTTATGTTTTTTCTCGAAAACAAAGCAAGATACGAAAATAATTCTAGATATAAAAAGTTGTAATTTTAGTTGCTCAATGTGAAGCAAATACAAAAATTGCAAAAAAATCAGTGGCGCACATTTTTTCTGTTAAAAATATTGGTTACAGTGCCTTCCGGGACGCCACTGGACATGATAATTTTGATATAGTTAGGGTTAAATTAGCACTTTACGACCTTGAATAACACTGCCAAATTTCAATAAAATCGGTTGAAGGGTTATTAAGATATTTACGAAAAAAACGATTTCTTTTAAAAATTTTGACACCCTGTATCCTGAAAACGAAGCATTACCGGACCTATGTTTATATGAACTTTTCGTCTTAGAATCACTCAAAGAATCACCCCTTCAAGTTTGGCCACGTACTTAAATAACACCCTGTATATTTTTCATTTTTCATTGTTTTTTTTTTTTTTCGAATAATTTTGTCAAGATGTTGGAGCTCTTAATTCAATTCCATCGCGTATATCTGTATCTGTTACATTTCGTACTGGTCTACAGAATTGTAAAGCCTATATGCAAGTAATATTATTCCCAATCTGTATATCACACATCTTATATTGATCACACCGGCATTATTATCTGATCAACATATTCCCTATTCCTAATCCTATTAGTCGTAATTTCTTTTATATTTCTGAATTTTATCTTCTCCATCAAGTAGGTAAACCTATAACCACTAGGTATTCATTATGGTTGTGTCAATGAACATACATAGTTTTTTTTTCTACGGCTATAACACGAAATTGCTCTTGTTATACGACGCTATACATAGTGGAGTATACTACGGCCGTGCCAAAAATGCTATCTCGGAAACTAAGCGAGATAGAGGTATAGTTGCTTTGGAGAAAATGATCCCCATCGAATTTTGAGCAACTTTGGTTTTTGTGTGTGGTCTGTCTGTCTGTCTGTCTGTACTCTGTGTTAATCATAAATCGATATATCTCCGGAACCCTTTGACATATCGACTTGAAATTTTGCCATCTTATTGTACTCAAAACAATATTATGTCATTAAAATATGAAGGAAATCGGAAAACTCTAAGGTGGTTTTTCCGGGTTTTTTCGATTTTTCACCGGAAGTTCCTTGTAACCACTCTACAAATCGCAAAAGTGGTCCGATCGATTTCATTTTTTGTGAAAAAAACCTCTATCAGGAAGAGACGAAGCCTATTGAAATTGAGCAGGGTCGGAAAATTCCAAGTGGGTTTTTCAAGGAGATTTTCCGAAAAACACGGTTCGCTTTAAAACGACATATCTCGTGAACAAATAGACTAAATCCAAATTTGAGAAATGCACCGTATGCCTCTTTGATGACGCAACAAATTATCATTCAATCATTTTTTCGTGCATCCATCGGAAACTGGAAAAACAAATGAAAACCCAAACATCAAAATTTGAAATCCTTTTAATTCAATATATATCGAAAACAAATGGAAAAATCGAAAATTATCAAGAGTGCAATGTTATCCACTGGACCATTCCCTACAAATCATTTTCCATAATTTTTTCTGTAAATCCAATAGTACAGGAAATAAAGTGAAAAATATGAAAAAAAAAATTTTAACGACCCATAGGGTACTATGAAGATATATTGAAAAACATAGATTATCGATAGATGAAGCTCATCGACTTCTACTGAACCATGAAATATTTTTTCATTTTGTTGATTGGAAGATGGAACAAAAGTGTTGAAAATTTTATTCTCACATAATTCCAAATATCTCGAAAACAACTGGAAATATCTGAAAATGTTATAGAACCAAAATTATTCCTTTTGATAAAATCTACAAAAAATCCGTATGACATTTTTCTCTGAACTCAATAGTTCGGGAGATACGATGAAAAAACTAAAAAATTCACAAGTTCCTAAATAATCACTTGCCAATAGAAAACAAAACAAAAAACAAAAGAAAGTAAAAAAAAGCACACTCGAGTGTGTGGAAAAACCAAGACAGTCGAGTGGGCTAAGTACGTAGTTTGTGGGAAAAATCTCCAGTTCTCCGAACTTTCATAGCGTCGTATACACATCCTTGGTGCCCAATGATAGTTTCAATATAAAAATATACTCATGATATGGTGCCATGGCCTCTACTTCCATCTTACATGAGCAATGATAAAATATAATCTGCTTTTATAGCGTCGTATAAATTATCTGACCTCTAAATAAACTAATACCTTATGGAAACTACATCTATACTAATCTGATACCTCTTAAAAACTACGTACCCACTTGTTTTACTGCTTTCGATAAATCAATGAGGTATCTAGCTAGATACATATTGTTTGTCTACAATTTCATCCCTCATTTTCAACACAATGTGATCTATTCAGACATGAAATGAAATCGTTAATTAAAGCGCATTCAACAATATTAATTAAAAATTTTTTAATCCAAAATGTTATGTCATTTATGTGAATGTCTTCAAATTTGGTAGATATTTCTGTTACATTCCAGTTGAAACATTATTTTTATCGAGGTAAATCCCAATGAACACATTTTTCTAATTTTGGAAATTGCATGGTATCGACAATGTCGAAATATACGTATAAATGAAAAAATGAATATAGTGAACAAAATTCAATACTCATTCGCAGATAATTTTCATAGTCTTGTTCCTAAGCTTAATTTGTTTTGTTATCGTTTTTGTGTTTTTGTGCTGTGATTTTTGAATGTGAAATTATATATTCAAAAAAATAACGAAGTTGAAATAAGTGAAACCTGCCTAAAATTTTTCTTGCCATTTCTGTATTATCGAATACTTTTTAAATTTAGTTATTTATTTATCATTTTGATTTAAAATCATATTTTTATATCGAATTTTGTTATGTACAGGGTAGATTTAGTTTTTATACGTTAAGGTCATTTCCTAATATTTAAAGTATTATTCTGCCCTGATTGCACATACACAAGGTGTGTTGAAAATATATATTTTCATAAAAAGAGCTCATGAATGACAAAAAAAAATCTGCTTCAGATTACAAATACTCGCGACTTTGGAAGAGATTATAATTGAAATTAATCAATAAATCTTGAAGTTTTTGACACATCTTGTTTATTCCTCTTAGAGAGCTTCTAGTTTGTTTGTTAGCTGCCTTTAAATAATAGTTGAACTACAGATTACCACAAATCAAGGCATTAATTTGACCTTCTTACCTTCAAATACTCACTTTGTAAAAAGTATTACTACTTGGTTATGTTATCAATTTGTAAATTAAAGTATCTACATCTAGTATTAAATATTAGTCAACTTATCCCTTCTTCAGTTTTCTATTCATTTCAGCTATAGTTATTGTGTGTCATTATTCCACGTTTTGAATTTTCTCATAGGTATACCTATCCTACAGAATACGATTGATTATATACATATGAATTCTCATCAGAATTTGAAAGAGGAAGGGGTATTTTGTCTGAGTTTGAAGTTGTTAATAAATATATAGAAATTACAATGTGAGTACAAAGACGAGCAATTTTGCAAATTCGCTCGTTATACTTGTTGATCATCTTATTGTAATTTTACCATCATCAATAATTATTGTTGTTTATTTTATAAATATTTATGATACGTTTTCAATTTTGTAAAAATTGACTTTTTTACTCAGTGTAAGACATCGAATAAGGAAGCAAACTATGTTAATCTGACAAATTTTGTGATAAAAATCCTCCTCACTAAAAGACGCCCCCATCAAGTTTGTCTTCTTTACTTTTCACCAATTTTATAGAACTTGGTTGTAAGACACCGAAGTTTGTGAAACCTCAGTATTCTGAAGGTTTCATTGCAATGATCTTTCCTTCTTATTCATCACGATACATATTGCCATGGTATAGGGTTTTTTATATACTTTTTGGATCTCAACCGCTTGTTCTTGATATTGGTCGACTACTGCCAATATGTTTGTTTACTGTGTTCCCATAAAGACAAAATAATACTCTATAGTTCATATGAATAACTACGTACTAAAACAGACAATATTCATGATATAATGCATCATCTTTGCAAACATTTATTGTTTATATGAAGCCATAGAACCGTTTTTCCACAGTTTATACGTTATGTATAGTTACAGCAGATTTTATATTTCTCTTTATTTGTATTATTGATTTTATTAAAAGTATTTTTTCTTTACTCTAGATACATATATTTACGTTTTATAACTTTTTATAATATTTGTGAACCAATAAACATATTCAGATTAATATACTCTATTATTTGATTCATCACTTCATTTATAATAAGTACTGCCAAATCAACAAGTCATGGCCGAATCACACATAGACAGTTTCTATCTTGGTTCCTATCCCACAGTAAAATACACTACACAAAAGAAGAAAAGAAAATATACAATACATGCACTCAAGTTTTAGGGAAAACAGTTGAGTAAAGATATAAAATCACGATGTACATAACAGATTTTTTTCAGATATTAATATATGTACTAGCCTATAACTATGGATTTTTGAGAATATTAAAAGGTGATGGAGAACAGCCTTCAATTACGCTCTTTGGCAATTTCCAATTAAAGGGTGATCAAGATTTATTAACATCAATGTAGAAGATTCATTCCATCCATAGCTATAGGTTTCTAAAGTATGCCCATATTCCGGCACCACCAGATAGTTAGATAACCAGAGGTGTTCTCAGAAAACTTAAAGTGGTTATATATAACTTCCGTCATTTGAGAAATAAAGAATTCATATTCACTACAGCGTTAGAAAATGATGAGGGTGGGAGAGTGGGGACATATAAAATGAGTAGACCTCATCAGGGGTGTGTTCGATTATTAACCCTCTAGTGGAAGGTTTTATCAGTTTACTCTAAGTTAATTACTATCATCCATGGTATTCGAACGGATTTTTGAGTCATATACAAGGTGATTCTAAAATAGGTGGTCAAACTTTGGGAGCATATAGAGTGGGTGAAATAGTTACGAAAACCTCCGTAACATTTTTTTCTGAAGTGACTACTAAGAAAGATACAGCCCCTCAAAGGGAGAATGATTTTGTATTATTATCTCCAACACCTTGTATAATGAAAATCTGAAATTTTGTCCATCCACTTACTATTCAGTGCCGGTTCGAAAGGAGTTAAAATCACCTCAAAATTAAATACAGGGGTGTGTCAAAATGGAGAGGTAGGGGGTAAAAGTAACCCCAACTTTTTTGTTCATCGCAATTTCAGTTTTTTGACATGAAATTATGAAATCTCATGGCTATTTTCATAGAAAAGGTGCTCTTGTTGCATCTCGATAAAATGAACTATTAGCGAATAAAATTAATTTTTTCAAGATTTCATTTAAATTGCGATTTTGGTATGTACTTAAGTTTAATTATCTAGGTCAAATCTCGCAACTGAATTTTTACCTACTTCTAATCGTCTGATCAACTTAGAATCTGGCAGATGACAGTTGACAATGCGTTATGCGATTCAAAATTGGTATGTGAGGGTTTTTGGGGTTGGAAATTCAGAATTCGTTGTCGCAATTCATGAAATCAAAATAGCCGACGAGTTTTGTTATTATGAACTGATCCTATTCATTCTCTCATTTTCAGAGCATTTGAATAAAGGCTTGTGTTTTTTCACCTCATTTCATCTTATTTTTTATTTCAATAGTTAAAGTAATGAAAGCTTGTTTTTATCAATATTTTTTATTTTAGTATTTTCAATAGGATCATAATCACGAAACTCGTAGTCTATTTTTAATTCATGAATTCCGACAACGAATTCAAAATTTCCAACCCCAAAAACCCTTACAAACCAATTTTGAATCGAATCGGACCCATCACAAATCTGCGTCAGCCACATTGGAGCAGGCATTTTGTTTTCTATCATAACCCGTTGTCAACTGTCATCTGCCAGATTCCAAGTTGTAGGAGTAGCTGAAAATTCAGTTGCAAGATTTGAACTAGATAATTAAACTTAAGTGCATACCAAAATTGCAATTTAAATGAAATCTTGGAAAAATAAATTTTATTCGCTAATGGTTCATTTTTTTATCGAGATTCAACAAGAGCTCCTTTTCTATGTTAATAGCACTGAGATTTCATAATTTCATGTAAAAAAACTGAAATTGCGATGAACAAAAAAGTTGGGGTTATTTTTACCCCCTACCCCCCTATTTTGACACACCCCTGTATTTGATTTTGAGGTGATTTTAACTCCATTCGAACCGGCACTGATTAGTTAGTGGATAAACAAAATTTTAGATTTTCATCATACAAGGTGTTGGAGATAATAATACAAAATCATTCTCCGAGGCCCCCCTTTGAGGGGCTGTATCTTTCTTGGGGGGCACTTCAGAAAAAAAATTTGCCAAGGTTTTCGTAATTATTCCACTCACTCTATATACTCCCAAAGTTTGACCATCTATTTTGGAATCACCTTGTATATAAAAGTTATATTCCAGTTGCAATTATTGCCGCTTATCAATGTTGAATACACGTCTTGGGTACTGCTATATATATACTATAAAGCATACACAATGAACCTCAATATATAAGTTTTTATGATCGAATTGATGATTGAATATTTTGTAATCAGAACAAAACAGTTAGGTACATACAACAGAACCTTATAGTGTCTCACTTTCTGAAGTTTCCATGATGTTTTACAACATCGAAATATGATATGTTAAGTATTTCCGAATAAGTTTGAATGCTTTGAGGATATATAAACTATCACAATGAACTATAACTTGAAACAAACAAAAACCAAGTTCTTCATCCTTGTTCGCCCTATATTAAAACTTTGTCAAATCAGTATTTATTAGAGTCAAATTTACCCACCTATTTTGTGGAGTGACAATAGTAATTAACTAATTGACGTCATATATAAACTCCAGTATTTACTATAAAACGACAGTCACAGAGTGAACGAAATCATATTTTTGTCGATAATAATTAATGATTATTCTCCTTGGGCTGGATGTCCTTGGTCCAACTCTGGATTTTTATCCAGCCAAGAAACGTAGAAGAAGAAGAAGAATAAGAAGAAGAAGAGTAGAAGTAGATTCATGGTGAACAGAACAAAAAAAAAGAAGAAAGAATGAAATGTCAAAACATAACCTAAATTTTGATGTCGATAAGATGTTGATGTAAATATGGAAATAATTATTAATTAATACCTACTTGTTTATGATCTAGAAACAGTAAACTAATCTTCAATAATTTGATAATGGCAGCAGTTTTGAAAAAACGTGCATTGGCTGAGTACAGTCAAACTATTCAGGTAAAATGAAGTAGGATTTTCACAACTCCACACAATCATTGGAGGAATTTTTTTAGGAACCACCTGTTCTCCCAATCAAGAAACTTCGTCTCATCAAGAATCCACTTCCAACAAGTAGTACCTCATTTCTCACCCTTGTCAATCATCTAGAAGAATGCAAGACTAGTAGTGAAGCACTCAAAACACTACTTCAAATATCTGAAACAGAATTAGACCATTCAGATCTAGCAGAAGCTGTTAAAAAACTATGTGATCATTTCAAAGGGGAATGTGAATCCTCTGTGAGAGTGAAAATTTTGTCCCTGCTATGTGACATTGGACTGGAAAATTCCACAGAAGCAGTTACCATTGTAGATGAAACTATTCTGTTATTAAAAACTGATAAGTCTCATAAGGTTATAGCACAAGGCATGAATACAATATTGAAACTTGGAAAACTAATCACAGATAGCTGTACCTTATTTCATACCAAACTTGTAGAAGTAGCCAAAACCTACTTGAAAGATACAAGTCATGCTGTTAAGTGCAAATGTTTAGAAATAATTGGTGCACACTCACCTCTGTGTACTGATGAAGGGACTGAGAAATTGTTACATCTAATCAGTTCTTACTTCAATCATGATGATGCTAGAGTGAGAAGTGAAGCTTTTCAAACAGTTGTGGTACTCCATGATAGGGGCTTCAAAATAAATCCTAATATCTATGTTGATGTCTGTGAAGGCCTGAATGATGATTACGAAATAGTAAGAAGAGTTGTAGTCAGATTGATTTGTGTGTTGGGAAATTCTTACCCTGACAAGTAAGTGACAAGGTTTGTCTTATTTTGTTCATTTGAACTATGTTGGTAAGTAGGTAATTTGAAACATGAAACTATTGCATGATAGTAGTAGAGTCATATACTTATCTTAAAAATTGATGTGTATAATTTTTTTTTCTATCTCTGTCTCCTGAGTTAGAACATAATGATATGAAACAGCTTATTTTATGTGGTGTCCTGTAAAAACCATGTCAGACACCATTATCCTTTCCTACCTTCCAAGATATTCTACATCCAAAACTTATAATTGAAACATTTCTCACATTTTGAATGTCCAGAGTATTTTCTCATAATAGGTAGTATTTAGAATAAATAATCATTCACTGAAATTTTCCCCATTAAAGTGTTTAGTGGAAGTGAAGAAAAACTCTAGGAGGTGCAAAATGTTTATGATGAAAAATCTATATAAAACTGAAAGACTTCTATAATGGGCATTTTCTCATAACAAGTTAACCCATCAGTCATTACAGGACACCATCTGTATATTGAAGTCAAACTATACAGCATTTTCCATGGATTTTTCTTTATGTATGTCATGCTCATCTCTCATCTAAGTTGTCAGAGTAGTCATTATTTTTCTAAGTTTGGATTGGAACAATTCCTCTTATAGGAATATTGTGTTTCCTTCAGTAGGCATTCATATTTATTGAAAAGGGAGCCATTCATGAGAAAAATAGAAACATTTCTTACAGATAATGAATGAGAAAAATCATTCATGCACTCAAACTCCTATAATGCCAAATCTCACTTATTTCAGGACCTATATTTCATATCCTTTTATATTATTATCAAGAAGTCATAATTCAGACATTTTTCTGAGCGTTTTTCAACATTCAACTAAAATGCTGTTAGGTATATATGGGTTTCATGCTTGGTTTCATGACAACTTTCTATGAAAATAATTAAGAAAATATTCACAAAAAATGCATGTAGAATCACAAAAAGTCATTAATGTGACCTTTCCAATTCAATCAAAATGCACAGGACTATCCAGAAATGATAATATTATCATAAGAATTGATGAAATATTTTGATCCAGATTTGATTGAAATAACATGACTAATAAGAAAAGGGGCACCCAAAGTGGTTCAAGTTGGATTATATTGAATTGAAATTATTCAAAATCTTCTTTTCTGATTTCAAATACTTTTAGTGAGATCCTGTTACCTGGAAGTATTCATGAGATTCGATTGATTGATGATGCATTTGGAAAAATTTGTAATTCTGTTTCTGATCTTTCAATGAATGTGAGGACACTAGCTGCTGAACTTTTGGGTTCCATGAAACTAGTCAGTCCAAAATTTTTGAATCAAACTCTGGATAAGAAACTCATGTCCAACATGAGGAGGAAAGTATGGAATTCAATTTTATTGTAGTTATGTGCTTGGAAATATTCTCATTTGCTTGTTTTGTTTGTAATAATATCTGTTGATTTTTCAAGAGGACAGCTCATGAATTGGCATGGGAAAATGTTACCAGTGGGGAATGGGCCAGTGGTAAAAAATGGGCAGATGATGCACCCAAAGAACTACTAGATGCTGATAATATAAGTTTGATGAGTAGTGGAGCCTGTGGGGCATTTGTTCATGGACTTGAGGATGAATTTTTAGGTAAGAATTTGATCACTCATTCACTGAAATCATTTATATTTTATTTACATTTGATTTCAACTTAACAGCTGTATTTCCCATAAGAAATTGGCTAAATTTGACTAAATTAAATATAAGTTGAATGAGATTCTATGAATGGATCTGAGTGAAAGGAGTGCTTGAACTCTTAAGATAGGAAGGAGATGAGAAGAAATCAAATATAAGTTATTTCTATGAACAAACCATTTACCTTAGGATAACTTCTTCATGCTTGATGAAAGTATAATATGGTATCCCAAAACCAAAAATATGAAATGAACTGTACATCAGTCAGTTTTGCTTAGAAATGGTTTGTTTCTCAGACATATTGGAATTGTTATACTACTTTATATATACATATCTATTCAACATATACCTAATTTGCTAAAGAGGTCAGCAGAGAAAAACTATGAATAGATTTCAGCTTTATAAACCATCTAATGTCAATTCACTTCCCATTATCCATTTATTTATTTGTGATTTCACTAGTTTGTAAGGCTTATTTCTAATGTGCAGTGGTAAAACATTATACATTTTTGGTCCAATACAACATAAATGTGCCCTTGTGTTGCTGAGAACAAGACACTAGGGACTAGAACATTCTGTCTAGCCGTAGCTCTGGTATTTAGTTGGTGTTTTAAAGTATTTCTATAATATTTTTTCATAATCATAAATCTTATAGTTGATTTTATGTAAAGTTGTTCAATCTTTAATAATTTGCTATCTTTGAATGATAAAATTGTGGGAAAATTTTTGTTGTTATACAACATTATTTTCATTATATATTTTTATCTCCTCTTAAGTTGAACATTCTGAATATAACTCCATATCACATCTCAACTGTGATGTATGTTCAGTTGGAAGTATTTTTACAATTATGTACCTACAAATTGAGACCAATTTTCAAGCAAAAGCAGTCATTTTCCAATAAAGTATTGGGGATCATAAGTATTTTCATTGGGTAGGTAAATCTGCTCCATATTAAACTCAGAACAAAAATATCACAAAATATTGGGTTATGAATTAATTTGGGAAACAATACTCATACATAGCTGGCAAAACAAATCTTCTCATAGGGAAACCATTTACTGAATATTGATGTGAAGATGCATCCAGATTCAAGATCATCTAATAAGGCGACAAACAAAGCAACGTTGTCATCGTTTTTCATTTCTCTGAGGTTCACCCTCTTATCTTATATCATCCCCTACATGCAATTGTAACTATAATGGCAACGTCGCTCTATATCTTCCTCTATAAGATACCCATAAATGTATATTTCTATGCAGTGATAGATATTGGTTTCTCTAAGAGAAGATTTATTCACCCAGACGTGTATGTATGGATAATTTCAATTCAGAGGTTAGATCTGCGGCAGTCGAATCTCTCTGTCAGCTGTCAATATCCAATTCTCAGTTTGCTAACTTGGCACTGGACTTCTTGGTCGACATGTTCAACGATGAGATAGAAGATGTTAGACTGAAAGCCATAGATAGTCTGCGAATGATATCAGAGCATATTATTCTTAGAGATGATCAACTAGAGACGATATTAGGTGAGTGAACTCTCATGGAACTGCAAGGGGTTTTAATTGACTGATTTGTTTCGGTTTCTAAATTTCACATATGGACTATAGAGACGTAGTACAGGTACTCAATAATCCATTGCAATAAAAATACAGACGTAAAAAACTCCACAACGATAAAATTTCCACAAAATTCTTGATAACCTCACATGTTTTGCTTAACACAGTAGCTTCTTCAAGTGAAATACTCATACAATAGACCAAAGAAGGTACTGTGCTAGCAAAACCTGACATGTTATTAATAATTTTGTGGAAATCCTATCGTTTGTGAAGTTTTTCACATTGTCTATGGATTTCCATAAAGTAACGGCCGAGGCAATTCAAAAACAAGACAACTGGATTGTGAAGGATCTTCAAATCAAGGACAATTCCAAGACAATTCGAATAATTATCATTACTTCATCAACATTCACATGTCAAAAACATTCCGTTGTTTTAAAATTATGAAAAAGTCAATCTAGTAATAATGATAATTTTAAACATGAATGATGTGAGAAAAATATTCAGATATGCCCGTATTATGATTGATGTTGAATCGTGATTATTAAAATCAGATTGATTAAAGTGTAAGTACAATACAATAAAGGATTCTTGTGTCCCTGAGTAATATTTTTTCTTGTAGACTTCAAAGTATGCAATAATATTCTAATGAATGATTATCGAGCGGGTTAACGAAAATCGGGAATCCTGAGAGAGAAGAGGGAATTATCCCTATTAATTTGATTAGTAATGATCTGAATCATCTGGGATCATCAAACTTCTAGGAAATCCTTGATCAAAATTCAAACAGGAGTTGTGGAAATTATAAAAGATCTGGGTAAACAATACTTCATGAAAACTGGATTGGAGGATCCATAATTTTTCAATGTCGATAATATTGGTTCCAATACTGAATAATACTTCTTTATGAAATAATGGAGGAAATAATTCAAACAAGCCAATCAGCTAACTAACATTCTAAAATCAATTCCTAATTGTTGATTTCATTGAGATTATCAACTCACCAATAGACTAAATTGTACAGTAGCACAATCATTAACAATATTTTCCAATCTCCTCAAATATCCACGTATCAGAACAGACTTTACAAATTGCTATAACTCCATTTTTGTTATCTGCAGGAGCAATTGAAGATTTTTCTCAGGAAGTGAGAGAAGGACTGCACAGGATGTTAGCCTCCTGCAGCATGTCGACAACGGCTGGTCTCAAAATGTGCGTGGAAAAGCTGTTGGACAACTTGAAGAGGTATCCGCAGGATAAGAGATCTACTTACAGATGCCTGCAGAAAATCGGGGCCCAACATCCCGACTTGGTTCTTCCGTTGGTGCCACAATTCTTGAATATTCACCCTTTCTTCGATACTGCAGAGCCTGACGTTGAAAATCCCCAATGTATCCTTCTCATTTATTATTATTACTATTATAAAACAAATAACAATTAATACAATTATATACGTTTTGAATTCCAATGATACAGGGTGGCCCACTTATGCTCGCTCGGACCATAGCTGCTAGGCTGATAGAGATAGAAAAAAAAATTCATCGGAAGTTATTGGAGACTTCATAAGCTACTCTTCAAAATTATTTTCTAGTATACAGGGTGCACCATGAATCCGCGGGGTGAAAGAATCGAACGTTTTTTTAAATGGCACACCCTGTATATTATTTCATTTTCGGAATCTCTCTCATGTGGGCTTCACAAACCTATTTTGTTTTTAACGATCATATGCGACGTTGTCAAGTTATCAACATTTTAATCAAATTTGACGAGAAAACATGAATGTTGGAAAATATTCAGGGAACAAAACTGGGTAAACAGATACTAAAAGTATGTGTAGAAACTCAGACATGATTCGGGTTCACTCAAAATATACAGGGTGTTTTAAAATAAGGACCGAATTTTGCTATTTTCAAATCGCCGGAACTCAGTTTTTTCAAATGGATCATCATGTATATTATTTCATATATGGTATCACCAAAAAGCCCATTGGATGAGCTTCCAAATTATGAAATAATATACAGGGTGATCCATTTGAAAAAAATGAGATTCGACGATTTGAAGATAGCGATTTTCGATCCTTATTTTAAAGCACCCTGTATATTAAATGTGAATCAATTTTGAAACTCTCATTCATTTTGCAACAATTTGACTTCCTGACTTTTTCCGTCCGACACCGATTTCGCGTGAAAAAATGAAAACCATTTTGACTTATTCAATCAATTGACTTGGCTTGAATAAAAAATGGTCAAAAACACACACACTACAGAATACTACATGGTGCTTAGTAGGTGCATGTCAAATTTCATGAAAATATCTAGAACAGTATTGAAGATATGATAAGAAAACGAAAGTTTTTAATACAATTTCAACACCCTATAGCTCGAAAGTTAAGAGGTTTAGGGTATATGTTCATATGAACTTCTGTTCTTGAAATGAGCCAAGGAACCATATGCTATATTTTGACACCCTGCCACCCTGTATAATAACAGTTCATGTTGATGTGAATAGCATTTTTTCCAGCAGTGGAATTTAACAGGAGTTAATATACCACAAATTACAAAGTTGAGTTTTGTATTTTTCGTCAGCTTTGGAGGAGACCCTCTTTCAACCCACCCCTTGATTACGCCCCTGTTTCTAAGTGTCTCAGTTTCAGCTTATTTGGTATACACACTGGTTTTCGAAAACATGTGAGCTGTCTTTAAATATCGACTTCCCTCGTAATTTGACTTAACATATAAAAAGATATTTGTCTTCTTATTTTGATTCTCAATGCCGCCCAACATTCTTTGACGATAATGCAACTACTGGAACCCCACACGATCAGGCATTTTTTATATTTGCGGGACACGATGACACAGTATGTACCAGTTTTGAACTTGACAGACTTGAACTTCAATTCGGTGGCTAGGCCGATGTCTGTACCTGAAAGTTTGGCATTCTTGGACAATGTCATCAACAATCTGGATATGACTGAAAATACAGTGAGGTGAGAAGAATTGATTTGGTTAGATAGAGAGATTCTATCGAACCATTCTATACATGTTTCAATTTTATGTAGGTCCAACCTTCAGAACTAATTAAGTTTGGAGAAATCTTCAGTTAAAGCACCCAATGAACATTCATATAACCTAACACCTTGACCCTTGAAAAATGTTAAGTTTTGACCATGGGCTAAAGAGAAGCTCAGCTCATAGTAACATCATCAGTTTATACCATATATGTTTGAATTACCTACTGAGAATGATATAATTCTAGGGTTCACACAACTCTATTACAGACAGCCAAAGAACATCTAAACAGGCTCAGCAAAATGGATTCAACAGTTGCAGGCACTGCCCAATTCACTGCCCTGTATATCGCTGCCCAGCTCGAAATTCTCCAAATAATTGAGAAAGGTAATGGTACAGACAGTGGTCTGAATATTTTCATAAACAAACTCAGAATGATTCAGAAATCGTTGAGAATTCATCATGAAACCGATTTTTTTTTCAGGTTTTTGGGCGAATCCCGGTACATTAGCAACTCAGCAATCGAATAATTTGAAGACTAGCATAGACAACCTCCTTCAACTTTGTCTGAAGCTGCAGTTCTTTTTCGTTGGTCTCAGTCCTGTAGAGCAGTGTGCTATAAAGCAGTTCAGGCTGAGAGCTCTTGCACTGAATTTAGTCTACATCGTTAAAGGTATTTAATAATAATAGTAATCTTTGATATTCCCAAGAAACATACATGTTTATAACAGTAAACCCTATATTAATTGAGAAGAATGGATTTTTTTCAAGAACAATTTTCATATTGCATATTATTTTACTATTTAAAATCAATACAATGGTAGATATTTCACATATCTGCTCAAGAAATATGCACTTGAAGGAGTATATTATGTAATTATCAGGTTATTATTTAATACTAGAATATATTTGAAACTGTTTCTAATTTTTTTTGTACAGTTTTTGTAGTTTTTGTCCAGTGAAATATAGTGTAGATTGGGTCAGTGAAAATATATCAAAGAACATTATATCGAAAGACGAAATATCGAAAACAAAACATTGAAAAACCAAATATCGTATGGAAAAAATATTGAACGGAAAAAATGTCGAACGGAAAAAATATCGAATGGAAAATATATCGAGAATCAAATTATCGATGGAAGAAAATATCGAATAACAAAATATCGAAGAACAAGATATCGACTTCCACCTTTTTCAAATTCTCGAGTAGATTTTATAATGTAGGTACATACTTATGTGAAGATGAAATATCCTGAACGAAGAAACCTGTATGAAAAACGTTGAAAAATTGACGCTACCAATTCTGAACAAACTAACCTGTCTTTTTTGAGAATTGTTCGAGGAAGATTAATTCATTATGGATTATGGATAAAATACTTTTCAAAATATGCATTGATTCGATATAAAAAAAAGTAGATACAACTCATAGAACAAAATCACATGAATAATAACCAATTTTCACCTTTTTCCGTTTTTCTATATACCTCGGGAATGTTAAACTCTGTTCGACTAGTCGGAACTGTCAGGCCTCTATTTTCTTTCTGTCTGATATATCGGATAGTTTTTTTCATACTTCTTATAGATGGTAGCTGAGGAAGTGTAGGCTCACTGATGGGAGCCAGTTCCGACTAGTCGAACAGAGTTTCCGGCAACATTCGAAATCAGCATTTGCGGAGAATCTTTACTTCTTCTTGCATCTTGCTTCAATTTGTTCATTCCTGTGGTTGATTCGAATTTCGATGGCGTTCCTGTATGGTTGTGATCATTTTTCTCAGTTGCTATTCCATATCTGCACTCATAGCTCTTCCTTTACATCCATTGATTTTCCATTGCTCACATTTCCAATAACTGACGGTGTCTGATTGTTTCTCGCGGGTGTATAAATAACCATTGTGATATAGTTTATTATTTCCCTTCTGGCTAGAAACATATTGAAAATTCGAAGACATTTTGACACCAGCTTTCAAATCAACTCATCAAAGTCAGTTGTTTTATTAATTATAATATATTTCCTTTTCGATATCTTGTTATTCGATAATATACTGTGTCGATATTTTTTCCCTTCGACATTATGTAATTCGATAATATTTCCATTCGCTGTTATGTCAGTCGATATTTTTTCCGTTCGACATTTTTTCCGTTCGATATTTTTTCCATTCGATATTCGGTTTTTCGATATTTTGTTTTCGATATTTTGTCTTTCGATATAATGTTTTTCGATATATTTTCACTGACCCGTGTAGATTAATGCAAAAGCTATCAATAATAAGTACCTACCTTAGACAGATAATAAGGTACAAAGATAGTCCAAAAGAACCAAATATCTGAGAATATCAGAATCAGGGTGATCTGGATTCTGAATCTTGAACCACCTTGTATTTGTTCTAATCAAATGATTGTAAATAGTAAATCAAAAGTCAAGATAGGGACATGAATGCCGTTTTGACCAATAATGAATAATTTCTACACAAGAAAATCCTTGAGTTGAAAAATCTCGATTTTGAACACTATATCTCTGTAATCATTCCCAATAGACCCCAAGTGTGATACATCCATGAAATTGGCTCTCCAGGAACAATTAAAAAATGCAATGAAATACAGGGTATTCCTTTGGAAATAACAAAGTTGTTGCTACTTTGTTGTAGAGTCGGCAACACTTCATTATCGAAAATATTTCAGAGGAAGAGAGCGTAATCTCAAGTTTAAGCATGCAAATCCATATATTGTCACTGATTCTGGATATGAGAATTTGTGTATTATATCCAATTCACTGGTTACCATTTTCATTGCACGAAATCAAAACGCCACGAAATGAGGCAGGCTTCTAGACCAATCAGGTCGATTTTCGCCTTGGCGGTAAATTCGAATCGCGGATCTTGGTGATGAATTTGAATCACCGAGTCACATCGAATTGGTAATAATGATTAGCGATTGAAAAAGCATGACATGTGATGATAAATCGATTATAAATCAAAGAGATTAATAAATAAAAAAGAGGGTGTATATATCTTACAAAAAACTACCTGAAGAAAAGGTGTGAGGCACATGCAAATCCAGATACAGTTTTGATGCCTCTCAACTTCCCAACAAAAACTGTCAAGGCATTGGAAATTGTGAACGTTCGAAATATTGAGGAAATATTCCGTTCACTACATTTATACTTTCACAACCATTTGAAATACAGTGTTCCTCATTTAATATGCCTTCCGCTCTCATATCAATAGATGGTTATCATCAACGAATGACTCATCATTTTCGGAATATCTTTTTGTGGATAGTATTATTTCTTCATTGCCATCAGATTATGGTGGTGGTCCACTAGTGCTACTGTCATTTATGAGTAGTCTGAGACAGTGTGTGTGGGGCACATTGCGATACTATGTAATGAAATTGAAATTTTGAGAACGAAACTGAGGAAATCAAGTAAATTGCAACTTGATATATCATTGAATGGCGTTTTCAATGCCGCCCCAATTCAAAATTCATCACTCCGGTACAGTTCTACATACAATAAGGAACTAGCTATAAGTATATCCATATGTGTACTTCGTCATATCAAAATGTTGTACTATTTCTATTTTCTATCTACGGCTATGATTGATTTGACAGAAAATCTAATCTCTAAAATCGTATCTGACAATCAGGTGCTACTAGGGAAATTGAAAAAACAAATTGCAGAATATATGTCTCATCATTTTATTCACTCAAACCATTATTGTAATATAGAAAATAGAAAAGGACAGAAGTTCAGCTGTGTCCGAACTCTTATATAACTAATACCATCCAGTGACTCCAATATCAACCAGATATATCTCTAGGTTTGTTCTCGTTGGAAAAATAAACAGTCCGAAACTATCAGGAGCATGCGCAGTTTCAAAGAACTGTTGGCATTTTTCATGTCCCGTAAAACTGCGCATGCTTGCGATGGTTTCGGACTTTATATTTCGAAAAAGAACAAACCTAACCTGTATCAAGTGAAGCCGTATCACGCACGCGTGCAACATTCAACGTTGTAGTTAGTCTAAAAGCCTGCCTGTGCCTCATTTTGGGCCGTTTTGAATTCGTGCCATTTCCTTCCATGAATCAAGGTAGCAATGCGTCAGCCCTAGCTCCCTGTCACTATTTCCTCACGGCGGTGGAAGACATGCAGAAGGAGCTGTCACAAGCCGGTCTGCAGCCTGACAATTTCACCGCACTGGTTTTCGCCGAACTGGCCCAACTCGAGGAACCGAAACCGGGGGCCGTTTCCAGGGTGCTGATGCCCATCCTTTCCGAAGCCAAGATGGGTAGGATTCCAAGGCCAAATATCGATGTAGGTGAAATATTTTGTAAAGTAATAATTTCGGCTATAATTGCACAAGTGCATGAAAATTACCGATAATTTTGTAAGGAAGCCTGTTATCTAAAAATTTCATGAGTTCATTTTCATATTTTGCCGAAAGAATATTTATTGAATGAAATAATTATATATATATATTGGTAGGTACTTACAATTTGGATATCAGAGGATCCATAAGGGGTACAGGAAACCTTTCTTGCTCTACGCCCGACGTAGACTGACTTCGTATTTTTCATAATGAAACTACTCCAACCAATATTTCCCTCTCTGATTGTGTATTAATTTCTGTATCTCAGCAGTTTTAGAATCAATGTATTTTCCATTCAATCTGAGTTCATACAGGTTATGGAAATATTAGTTGTAATAGGAAACTTTAGTTCCTGTCTAGGTATGAGTGTCATGCAATACATTGGATTTGAAATGAATGTTTTTTTTATTAGGAATAATTATGTTCGAATTCAGATAGATGAAAATTTGATTAGGATTTACTACATGACAATATCTTTTTGTCTGGTTATGTGTTCGTGTTTATGACTATTGACGGAATGGATGAAATTTAATATTTTGAATTTGTAAATGGAGTTGATATCTAGCAATTGCCTAGGTTTATAAAGATTTCTTGTTGGTTCCAAGTCATCTAGTTTATATATGTCGGCGACAAACAGTAGAATCCGTCATTCTCTGGAATGCCTAGTCATTTCACGTATTGCCGGCAAACAGCGTAACTCTAAATTTCGTACACCGTATGCCTAATAGTTTCAGGCACTCCCTCTAAGCATGACGAAAGGAGGGTCCATTTAGGCCGAGTCAGCTTAGGTTGTTTAGATGCAGTAGTCTCTTCTGTTCTCTCAAGTAATTTTCTGAAAAAAATACTTTCTATGAAGAATGTTCATTTAGGCGGAAAAATAGTCTATACATTGGATAATTTCGTTTTGAAGGATTCTGATTCACTTTATAATTATCTTGTAAAACTCGAAACAACGTATTCGCGATAGAAAATAAGCGTACGCCACCTATCGGTGTTCTTGAAAGCTGTCAAAGCGGCATGTTTACTTTGTTTTCATTAGTTCACATTTGTTTTTTGTTTGTGCTTATTGGTCACATCATCAAAACAAACCACTCAGAAGTGTTCAAGTTGTTGCCGTCAGGTGGGGCAACGTGTTATTTTCTATCGCGAATATGTCTCCCCACACTGGTTGAAAAAAAAAAACAATGACTACGTTCCCGGATGACCTACTCATAGAGGTGTATGTTCCTTCCTCACAAAATATTAACAAAAAATCGATAAGTCAAGCTGGTTGAAGAAAAAAACAATGACTACGTTACCGGATGACCTACTCAAAGAGGTGTACTTGCAAAGTTCAATTCTTCTTCAAAAAATACAAAACATTCATAACCTCACAGTGTCAGGTCACGGACGAAGACGGGAGACATGCGCAGTAGAGGGAGCCATGTTGTATGTTTACGTGCTCCTCATGTTTTGCACCGCTTTCAGATTCGAATGAGCTCGGCGTCTATCCTGGAACCGACCGGCCATGCCGACACGTCCCTGAAATTCACGGCCGGCCTGATAATGTCGGTGCCCTTCGAGGCCGAGCTGCGCTACCTGTTGGATCCGAGCAGGATCCGACTGAAGATCAAGTATCCCGATCAGCGGACGCAAATTGTCTTGCCGCGGCCCCGGCATCTCAAGCCTTTGTACTATGATTCGACAGAGAAAGGTGAGAAAAACTAGAAATTATATCACAAACGAGGGGCAAACACCCTCAATTTTTAATATTCAAATGCTCTGAATTATTTTAAATATCTAATTATTACTTTTTCATTCACTTCAGTACATGTCCATTATCTTAATTACCGTTTGGATACTTGAAGTACTCTAAATACTTGTCAAATTCTATTCAAATATTGTAAATCCTTCATAGTTATTCTGAATATATCAAAAATGCACGTTGAAATGTTTTGCAATTGGTCAGATAGTTGATATTTCGATAGCTTGAGATCAGGAGAGTGAAAGAATGCGAATTTTGACGAAAGAATTTTAATCTCCGACCTCGAAATTTCTTAAGTTTGACCTTGATAGATAGATATATCTGGCCACACGGGAAGATATTCAGGTGTTCCAAAATACTTATATTTTTCATTTTCGAAGGACCGCTGAAGCTCTCCGCGAGGCTTCCCGGGACATATTTATATCCATTCACCTTAACAAGGACATCTATAAGCGTATAGAATAGATGAGAAGTATAAAACTATCAAAAAATCATAAAAGATTTTTTAATTTATTTTTGTTATTTTATCACAGATAATGCGCCAAAATCATGGGACAGCGAGCATAGATTCAATCAATGTTATGCCTTATGCATTTTTGACTGAAAGATCCATAGTAAAATATTTTTTTCATGAAACTGACAGATTTCCAATTTCTGGGGTAAAAATGATGCGACGAAACCAGGGGACAGCATGAATTCTATCTATGATATGCCTTGACAGAAAAATTCATAAAGACATTTTTTCTATGAAAATGACAGATCCCGATTTGCTCTTCGAACTTTGGGGTGAAGATTGGGTCAAATGAACAGGTGATATAATAACTCTATTTTCATTCTACTACTGCTAGGCGTCCTTATTGATGAAAATACCTGTTGTAGATATTTTATTTTTCTTAAATATATTAAATGTTTTTCAATACAAATATTAATTATTTTATGTACTCTCAAATAGCTTGTAAATACCTCATTATTATTTTTTTATTGGTTGGAACATATGTGTTGATCAGTGGCGGATTATAGGCGAGGCGACTGCAATTTGGTATAGGTAAATGGTATGTGAAGAGGAGAGTTTTCGCATAGTTTTCATTTGCGTGCAAAAAGTTCACTTTACCGCACGCTAGTAGAAAAAAAAATAATTCAAATACTTTTCTTCGCTTATATTTATACAGGCTGATTTTAAAATAAGTGCATATATTTTAAACACTAAGAAAGCTTGAGGTATACTTCCGAATAGCACTATTGAAAATATTATCAGGATCAAAATAGATTTGGGGCAAAATACCCTTTTTCCGCCCAGATTTCTACTTCTGTCACAACTATCGTTTGCGATCCGCAGTCGACCGTGATGAACGAAGCGACGTTGCCACTCTACATGAAAATTAGGAGATATTAAATAAAATGTATAATCGAGAAAATGTACATGGGGAAGAAGTTAACCCTGGTCTTGAATTTCAGAAAGATAATACAAAAACTTCAAAATGGACTCACCCAAGATTTCTACACATAAGCTCGAATAGCGTATAACTTCACACCTCACGATTGGAAGTTATTTTACTGAAAAATCCTTTAGACCCTTCCTTCCACCTCCTTGCATCGCTACAATTTCGTGGTTTTCGAGGAGTCTCATGGGCCCCGCACAATAACGACCCGACATAAGAACCATATCATTCAGCTCAATGTTTGAGAAATGCATCGTCACATTCCAAGCAAATTGTCAGAAACAAAACTTTACATTCAGTGTTGTTCCTGGGTCTGATTTTTTCGTAATAGATTTTCTTAGAAAATGGTAACAGATTTGTATCAAAAGGTAATAGATCCTAAAAATCTGACATTTGACATTCTGAATGTCATTCTTGTAAAACCATATCGCACAAATTAGACAGTTTTGGCAGGAATGAGGCAGGTCACACAGAACTTATGACATAAATATAGACCCATAGAGGCGAACATAATTATCCGCTGAACACAGAATTAGATTTTTTAGTAACAAAACATCATATTCTGGTGCTAACACCCAATAGTAATAGATTCATGACAAATCGTAATATTGTAACAATCTCCGTGGAATAGTAATAGATCTATTACTAAAGTAATGACAAGGACCACACTGTTTACATTTACTAGTATCACGTTTTGACGTTTTCCAAAATAACATACATTCTCAGAACAACAAACTGTCAAGAAAGGATATTTGTTTTGATTGTTCTTATGGTGTGCTACCAGCAAGAATTCAGATGACCATGAATTACTAATAGGCGACTTTTACGGACCAATCAGAAACAGCAAAGTAGTGCCTGCGTGGTTGCGATTCATCCTGATTAAGCACAGGTGATTGAGATTAATGTATTAGTGAGGAAGGATCATATCTTTAAATGAAACTACCATTTTCATAAAAAAACTAATTTTGAAAAAACATCTATTAGTTTAATTCAATGAAATGATACTTCCTCACTATACACTAATCTCACAAATCCAATGTGTCCAATCAGGATGAATCGCAACCACGCAGGCGCTACTTTGCTGTTTCTGATTGGTCCGTAGAAATCGCCTATTAGTAATTCATGGTCATCTGAATTCTTGCGCCCGAAACTGTCAGAAGCATGCGCAGTTTCACAGAACTGTATGATTTTTTTGGGTTCTGTGGACTTGTGCATGCTTCTGACGGTTTCGGATTGTTTATTTTCTGAACGCGAACAATCCTAGGCCCGTATTTATAGTCGTTTCCTCAAGAACCCCTCAAGTTTTCCTTATCTGAGGATTCCTCAGTACTTGACGCTTAACTTGTTTTATAGACCTCCCTTGAGTATTCCTTTTGAAAGGAGCCCTCACACTTGGCAACAATGTATAACTTTAGTGTTCTATGACCAAATTTGTTGTTCAATGTCACGTGTTTGTCACAAAATGTAAAATGTCGAATTTGAAAATGTTTACTGTTGAGTGTGGACATCGAAAGTCTAATAATCCAGTCATTGTCGTTCTAGATGACAACCTAGTTAGGTAGTTAGTAGGCAAGAGCTATAATATACCAGTAATAATCTTCAAAGGTTGATTCAAATTGGGCCTAACAATAATTGTTAATATGCTGAGTTTCCATTATTTGTAATATATATACCTATTATTCGAAATAAAAAAGATTTACTTTTCAACTATAAACTTGAATTAGCTTCTACTGCTGGAAATCGATATACTCCAATCAAATTCTCTGTATACTTTTACTACATTCAATTCCATCATTCTTTTCATGGAATTCATAATATAACCTAAAATAATACTAGAAATTGGATCAAGGAAAGGAATTCTCAAGGTATCTCTCTACCTCCCTTGGGATTGACATTTCCTTGAGGCATTCTTGGAGTTCATATTACGACTATAACTTGGTAACTAGTCCTTAAGGGCTGCCTTAAGGGACGAGGTCACCATAAGTTGCGACTATAAATACGGGCCCTAGTTAGTACTGTCAAAGGTCACAGCAAAGAGGAAATCTATGGTCACAGATACTACTGTTCTGAGAAATGATGTTGACAGATCATATGATAATAGTTTTGTTTATGGTCGTGATTTTCAATGTGAGATTGCCAGGAAGGATAATATGTCGTCGTCGAGTCGTTTTCGATGGTTTAAGTGCGAATATGAACCAACAAGAACACAGGACGATATTAGTCTGGAATGGACTCGATATAAGTATTTGTTTTCTCTCGGGAGTTTTGCTGTTCGAGCAGGTATGAGAAAATCTACTTGGTGAGTCGATTTTCAACTTTGTGTATGTTGTGTACCTATTTATTGTCTGCTAATTTTGTATCTACCCGCTGGGGCCTTATTTTCGGATTGAAGGAAGGGGGACGTTCTATCATTCCCCTCATGTTTCTCTCCGTCTCTCGTGATCCATGGAGATAATCACCCCACAGTTCTCTCAGTAAACTTCAAAAAATAAGGCTCCTGTACATATTACATTCACCTCTATTAGTTTCCATAACCTATTCCAATTCATATTCACTCTCAGACAAATTTTTATCAGGTTATTCGTCTCTGAAACAATCTGGCATCACTGTCTTGTTTTGACATTATTGAATGACGAATTGGGGATTCCGCAGATTTCACTTGCTTCCCAGTGGCGTACTCGAATTTCGAAGCATTTTATGTTCAATTTTCAAAATGAAATTTCTCGTTAATGTGAAGACTTAGGAAAAATCAAATATTTTAGTAATTTTTGTTAGACTCTCTCATATATATGTCTTGAATATATGCACTCATTTTAAAATCAGCCTGTATAGTAAAATAAATTTCAGTATTACATTTTCGTTGTATTTGTATTCAAGAGTTGATTTAGATAAATAACCATCAGCGAATAAACATCTGTAACGAAAGTATTATAAAACGGATTTTTTTTTTAGCACTCGATTCTTAAAACTATCCAGAAATTGGGGGTGCTCGAATTTATTGCCCCCTAGTCTGTGAAACGCCTTAATTCACCATTGTTGTTGAAATTACTGGGTACCTACATCCTGTGTTCTCGTTATTGTATTTTGCTCTCAGCAGGCTGTCATAAATGCCATATTTTAATTTTCAGATGTGAATAACACAGCACTATATGCATAATTTGCGTCGAAGAATGTTGGACCAAATTTTTATGATCGGTACTTTCAATATCAACCCCAACTCATGACATTACTAACCATCTAATAATATTATAATTTTCAATGACGAGCTGACAGACAGTTTTGTTGATGATATCGTTAGTTCTAGAACGCAACAACTGCAAAGAAAATACGACGTGAAATTATTGTTCCATTCATGAAATAACTAGTGAAATAATCATTGTAGATTGAACATTATCGAAAATTCCTTCATATTTTGATAATCATCAATACACTTGTATTACAAAGGGAAAAAAATGGATTGAACTGTCTTCCATATCTCACAAAAAACAATAACCTCCCTGACTAATTCCATTTCAATCTAGAACTGTCCCTATGAAGTATTTTTGCGCGTTAGTTACAGTGTAGCTACCGTAAATTGTATAATAAACAGGTACAACTGTATATTTGTCTGATAACTAGCTAACAATAACTGTAAATAGCTGTATCTGTAAATGAGGTTTCAATTTTCAGTTGCTTCTGTAAATTTGATCATAATTCCCAGTTGAAATGTGCTCGTTTCAAAGAAACATTTGTTTTTCATTAATTTGTACTAACCTCCACTTGTTCATTGTCACCAACCGTTTTTTCCTCAAAGCTATGTACGTTTTGAATATAATTTGAAATTCACTATATTTCATAACATGAACAAGGCGGAAAAACGCAATTATATACGAAATTACCTATGTATTGTGTATATTTCAGTATAGACTTCTACTGAGGAAGTGAATTTCCATTCATATGTAGAATGTGGAGATATTTTCATTGGTTGTCGAGCAATAGTGCTTATCGGTATGTCACGTCATCGACAGCTAGCATTTTTGAGAGGTGATTATTTTGATTTGATGAATAACTGTATCAAATACTATGAATACATGAAATGATCTAAATAAAATAGATATATGAGGCCAAAATTACATTGGGAATGGAAAAAATGTACATATGCATCTAGAATTAGTTGAGGCATTAGTAGGGGAAACGAAGTAACTGGAAAAATGTAAATATTGAGTTAGGAAGTTGCTTTGCATGAGGAGGGTCTTGTACATATTCTTTAATAAGAGTGTTATCCTCAAAAACCCTTTCAAATATATCAAATAGGAAGCCAGTTAGAACACATGTTTATATGAACTTTATTTTCTAAAATATCACTAGGCATCGCCTCCTGAAGTTTGTCGTACTTTCTCACCAACGCCCTGTAAAATGAAAATAATTCCTATTTTTTTCAGAATCTCAAATTGGCCATAATATTCGCCTGTTGACTTCCGTGTTGATTTCCCATCAAGTGTGGTCTGAAGCTTGTGATGTTGAGATCAACATCGCCCTGGCGATTCCTGAAGCTGACATCGGAAAAAGGAAAGTCGTGGTTGATTCCACGCCAACTTTGCTCGATCTGTGCAAACCTGTTAGAGTCAGTGTTGCTCCGAAACCGATCAAGAAAACATTGTAAGGTTGGTCTGTTTCTGTGATGATGATATGAAATGATATTTTTATGAAAAAAATAAAGATGATTTGTTTTATAGATAAACTTCCTCATTTAATTTATTTTTGATACCTATTCCTGGAAAAAAATGCACTCACGGCGTTCGATGGTTGACAAAATGTCAAAAATATCGTCATTTTTTAAATGGACCAATCAAAGGTTGAAGCATATTGATGCCATCCAATAACAATGAACCCAATATATTAAACAACTGAAAGGGAGACGGCCGTTCTCTCGTATAGCACAAAGTGTGTCAGGGACAGCTGCAACGAAGATTACCCTTTTTTCCTATATGAATATTGTTGAAAAGGTGGAAAGTAGCGTCACCTACATGTATTTTCAGGACTATGAAATGGTAGGCATCTCAGAAATGGTATGAAACTCGGGAATGAACACTACTATTTCTCTTCAACCACTCAATTATAGGTGACTGTTTTACAATGATGATGGCGACCAAGTGAACTAACAAGTTTCATCAGTTCGTTGGTAGATGGCACTTACTTATTCATTAGGAATGAAAATTCAACCGCTTCTCACCACTTGAATAAGTGCGTACTGTGTTCTCAAAAATATGAATATAAAAAATATGATTTATGTTGATTGATACAATTAGGTGATCCTGAGCTCAAAATATGAAGATTTGACCCAAATCACCTAGATAAAATGTATCTCTTTTCAGTCATTTCCCAGTTACAGGGTGTTTCGATCTGTTTCAAGATTTTTTTCTTTTGTTGATATGGATTGAAGTTGAATGCAGAATGCAATCCAATTACCTACCTAAAACAACAGTGAATACAAATTCAAATCAAAATAATTGTGCAGCTTCATGTTTAACTGATACAATATCTGGAAAAATAATGACTTCATTGGTATAAAGAAAGAGTATACGATATTAACGAATAAAGTATTGTGTTAATTTCATTTGCAAACTTTTCTGAACTTGTGGTTCACTGATGTGTGTGGAGGGGGTCATAGAGCTATTTTGACGGCTTACAGAGAAATTTGAAGTCGTTAGGACAAATTAGTTATTGGAATGCAATTATTCATGTCATCATCATTGACAGAACATTTGATGAAGTCGATTCAATTGAAGTTTTATTGAAGTTAGATACATAAACGGAAACATGACTAAATTCTTCTGAAGGAGTTTTTACTGTTGAAGTATATGACCAACACAAAATATACAATTACAATGAGCATGTTTTCACTTACCTCAATGTTCTCATCGATATAATTCTCGATAGGTTCCAATTTATGGTTGAAGGATAACTATAAATGAAAATAAAGAAATCACTACAGAAATCGAAATCGCCCATGTAAATATAAATTTAACTTAAACCTCAAATCTCAATGTCGCGAACAACGCCCACTACTGCCAGACTGCTACAGAACCACAACTCAAACACAGAACAGAATCGACAAAAAGGAAACAAGACACAAGGACACTGATTTTTAGACCAAGTGAATTTCGCTTTTGATTTTGTATAATCTTTTGCAGATATTTATAACTTTTTTATTCCTCTCATGGGCATGGCCAAGATAACTTCAAGATTGTAGTATGTAACATTTCAATTATATTAAGTAATTCCTTTATATTACTCTTGAAACCGCTCCTTAATGTTTCGAATTAAATATAACAGGTAGATTGCCTCCATAACGATACAGCCATATTATTTGGTCAAACATTACATTTGATAATTCAGGTAATGTTGTGGAAGCATTAGTTGAAATATCTTCGTGCAATGTTTCTCGGTAAACATTCAATCAATATTGACATTTTCAATCATTAGTATTTTAATGTTGTAGTAACTTATATTGACTAATTTCATCATTCTAAAGATTGCCGAAACATTAAAACAATTTTTAGAAGATAACTTTGTACAGGCAAGCTGAAAACTATGTAGCTGCAATAATATGTAATGTTTGATGTTTGGTGGGTGACGTCACACTTTTTTGGGACACCCTGTATAATCGAAATTATTTTCCTGGTATTTGCCCTATGAGACAATGATTATTGGAGTCTGCAAAATATCAAAATCCTGACTCATCTGATAACTGAGCTATAGAAGACGGGAGGTGAGATGCATCAGCACCCTGTATACAGGGTGTCCCATTGGGAAACGAAAAAACTTCAACGGTGGGTATTGCTCATCAAGGTGGTTCTGAATGAAATTTGTAGGGCCTCACAAGTTTTATATCCGAGATATATAGGCAATTCTGCTCTATGCTTTGCGAGGACACCTAGATATATTCTTTTGAAATTTTGTACACATTTTCTTCTTTTTCTACCCAGGCGACTTACCTATCAGTCACGAGAAAAATCCAGGTCCGGATTAACGGCAATTGATAATATTTCTGGACCCCAAATAGAAAACTTTGTAATAGCGAATTTCCAAAATCCGCTTACATATTTAGAAAGTGCACAAAGCGCTGAATTGAATGATGTGTAGTTTATATTTTTTTGCATGCTCTAACACTAGAGAATTTCTGATTTTCAATTTGAGATCTTGAATAAATTTCTCGATTTACAGGTGACACCGTACATGATGTTGCGTTGCGTTGCGTGCCAGATATACATCAGTATGATGCAAATGTATGGAATGAATTCATTATTTCAGAAATGGGCGACATTTGAAGAAATTCCAAAAACACGTGCGAGTTTTAATTTTTGAAGCCTCATCTCATGACATTCATATGAGAGATGTTACGTCACTGGTGTAGAAGTAATGACGTAATGGACAATTTTTTCAAATACAAGCAGGGGTCATGTGACACCTCGTTTGAAAGGTCTACTGATCGTCTATCCAACAGTCAAAATTTTGCATAAGAATATTGCAATTAAAATGGATTATCATTTGGTTAACTGAATCTTGCAGAGGTCTGCTACTGAGAATTGAACATCGAAGGGTCGTCTAGTTGAAAAAAGACACAATGAAAAAAGTTCTGAACTCTAGTTTTCGGATTTTTTTCGGAAGTCGTCTTGTTTTGAAATGAATTTATTCCATACATTTGCATCATACTGTATATACCTTGTCAGAAATTCAGTAGATTTCAGTAGATTTATTTGATGCTATACAAATCTCAGGATAATGAAATGAACCTATGACATCATAAAATTATGTATTTTTCTGTGACGGCAAAAAAAGTTTGACATTTTTTCTTGGATTTCCATCAAATAACGACGAGTCAATTCAACATATGTTGACAGGTAACAAAATGTCACTTTTCATAAAATTACTTCTTTCCCCCAAGAACAGTGAGTACTTTTTTACCAACATATCAAGCGCTTAGCGACGCATTCGAATTTATAATCAGTGGTGCCAGAAAATTTATTTACAGAGCGTGCCCAAATATAAGATATTATGAGTTTATGTGATTATATAAAGATCAATAATGAAAGGAGATTATAATGATGAATAAGTGTCATAATTCAGTAGACTATGAATGTTTCAGTAGATCAATTTGCTAATCAGTTAGGTCTCCTGAAAATTCAGTACAGCTGGCAACCCTGTCGCATGCTAACACGGCTATCTGGTGGTTTACCAAACGTCGCCGGGCACTTGCAATGATGCCAGTTTGAGAAGTGGTGGTAAAGAGTACGTTATATTGATATTATCTCTTATTTCATCATGAGTGATAAACGCACGTTTCAGCGTTTTCATTCTTAGTCAGAAATCTCAAGACTTCTTGTTTTCTAGACGAGAAATCTTGGTATTGACATAAAATTTCTTGTCTTGTCTTGAAATCTAAAATAACTTCTTATCTTGATCTTTTTTTGAGATCAAGACAAGATCTTGAAATTTTCAAAAAGTTGGCGACCCCTTTTCGAAAGTTAAGAGGTTTAGGGCATATGTTCAAATGATGAATTCTTCTTAGAATGAGCTAAGGAACCTTATCCTTTATTTTCAATTGAATTACACCCTGTACATATACCTATATCGCCCTGACGAACTTCGATGAACACCCACTTTCTTTTTCAATAAAAAAATTGAATCACCTTGTATATCGTAAGGATGGTAATGCAACTATATGGTAATGCACCATCAACAAGCACAAGATTGAATTCATTATAAAAGCAATATTATGGGGCGGAACTCCATAAACACCACTGTGGCATGCAATAACGCGAAACACACGTTCCTGAAATAATCTAGAGAGCTGTAGCTAGTAATTCAATTATCTTGTTATTTATTTTCACTATACCAGAATCAAAAGAGAAAACCGGCAGCAGAATTAAATCATATACCTTCGTTGAATATTATTGAATACCTCTTGCGAAGTTGTTTTTATTTTGAATCATTCATCTATTTCTTTATATTGGTCCCATGTTATTATGATGTCCATTCTGAGATTTCGGATCAAAAAAGGCAGAAATATATTTAGATACAAGTCAAATGTTGGCCCATACACGGTGATCTAGAATAAAATTATCTCCTTATATTTCTTTGGCTGATTATACACCAAGGCAGTGAAGAATATCATTATTACACAGGGACCTTATATCCCGAGGATGAAATATTATTCACTACCAAGGTGTAAATAATTTTTTTCCACCATAACTAATTGAAATCTAGTTGCCATGACCATGACAGCATATATGACAGGTCGTTAATAATGAATACGTATACTAGATTCGAGTATCATTCCTGCGAATCTCACATCAGAACAATAATTTGGAAGTACTGTTAAAAATTTCGAAAAATCTGGAATAACTCAAAAATGTCGAACTATATATATTATGATGTTCTGCTGGAAGTTACATTGGAATTCGGAAGAGCTAGTATATGACTGCTCAAAAACCCTAAATGAACGGGCAGTCAAAACAGACTGAATCTAGCATGGGTACCAGCACATACAGGGAACGAGGGCAATGAAGAGGCAGACTCACTTCTCCGAGCAGGAGTAAACAACGCTCTGAATGGCCTAGAACCCTTCCGTACAAAGGACAAGTATCAAATCATGGATGCAAACCAAATCTTAAGAATGGTGGAAGAACTCGCCAGGAATGAGACAGGCAAAAGAATTCATTAAAAACCATCGCCAATATTCACAGAATATCTACTGAGTCAGAAACGACGTACAAACTAGAATACTGGTGGTACTTCTCACAGGGCATTGTAGGCTCAACAAACACATGAATATACGATAGGTCTGACTGAAGAACTGCTGTGTATTTTCTGCCAGGAAAAGGAGGAAACAGAAGTACAACAAGTATACTAGTGGCACTTCTCACAGGGCATTGTAGGTTCAACAAATGCATGAGTATACGATAGGTCTGGTGGCCAAAGACACAACAGGCTGGAGTGATTCGAAGGCTCAGTGCTATTCAAAGGCAAGCTTGACTGAGTGCCACTGGTGCAATGAAAACCACTCCAACAGCCGCTTTAGAGGTCCTCTTGAACCTACCACCACTACAAATATATATTCAAGGCGAAGCCAGAGCAGTCGTGAGTAGATTGTCAAGGGGTCAAGCACCCATAAGCAACGCGCACGGTAAAGACTATAGGAAGCTATATGAAGAGTTGGAAAGCGACCCCATCAAGGGGATGCCAACGGATGGCATAATTCCAAAATATAGCTTTGAAAAACTTTTAAAATAAGTATAACGGACAGAGAGGCATGGAAGGAAGGACCTCCTATCAATGCAGACATTGCTGTCTATACGGACGGCTCCAAAACTGAGTTTGGATCAGGAGCTGGTATTTATGGGGCCAAGCCAAAGACAAGAATCTCACTGAGCTTAGGTAAATACGCGACGGTGTTTCAGGCTGAAATTATTGCAATACATCATTGCGTGAAAGAATTGATAAGGCAAGAGTTTAAAGGCAAAACCATTGCAATCTATTCAGATAGCCAGGCGGCAATCAAAGCAGTCAACTCTATGCAAGTTAACTCAAAACTAGTATGGGACTGCTTAGAAACCCTAAATGCACTGGGCAGTCAGAACAGACTGACTCTAGCATGGGTACCAGCACATACAGGGTACGAGGGCAATGAAGAGGCAGACTCACTTGCCCGAGCAGGAGCAAACAAAGCTCTGAATGGCCCAGAACCCTTCTGTGGTATTGCGAAAGCTATACAAAAGACTAGTATCAAATCATGGATGCAAACCAAATCTCAAGAATGGTGGAACAAATCGCCAGGAATGAGACAGGCAAAAGAGTTTATTAAAAAACCATCGCCAACATTCACAGAATATCTACTAAGCCAGAAACGAAGTTCAACTAGAATACTAGTGGGACTTCTCACAGGGCATTGTAGGCTCAACAAACACATGAGTACGATAGGTCTGACTGAAGAACTGCTGTGCAGGTTCTGTCAGGAAGAGGAGGAAACAGCAGTACACATACTTTGCCACTGTGAGGGCTTGTCAAGACTAAGGTTCCTTACGCTGGGTGAGGAAAAACCAGAAGCCCAGAGATACACAGGGGATCTGAAAGCTAGCCAATGGAGTCTCATAGAGAAGACGGGGCTAGCCGAAGAACTCTAATCGATTTTGAGGGCAGACACAATAGATCTGAAAAGGTCGCGGTGTGGAGGCAGATAGCCCGAAGGCCCCATTCTAAATCTAATCTAATCTAATACGATAGGTCTGACTGAAGAACTGCTGTGTAGGTTCTGTCAGGAAGAAGAGGAAACAGAAGTACACATACTTTGCCACTGATGTGAGGGCTTGTCAAGACTAATGTTCATTACGCTGGGTGAGGAAAAACCAAGAGCCCACCGAAGGCCCACTCAAAATCTAAATCTTCATCGGAATTCATCGTATACATTCCAAACATATAATGAAAACAATCAATATTATTCAAAATAACGAAGTTGAGGTGCATTTCCGGTATTATCGGAAGTTGCAGAAAACTGAAAAAAAGGTCAGAATACAAGTACCCTCGTTTCCAAATGTTCAGAAAACTAATTTCGCACATACATATAGATACTTATGGACTCAGCTCGAGTCGTTTAAATTGCACATTATAGAAGTATTTGGAGTTCACACTGATCTGGAAATTTGTAGCATGAATGGATTATCTATTGGGTTCAGTTCAACGAAAATATTCTAAAGATGGTGGAACTTCCCGTTATTCCGTAATTGGACCTCAATTTCGTTATTTCAAATAAACAGCAATATTTTTTGCTCATTGCTCTCTCTGATTTCTCATGTGATTACAGGATGATTTTCAATAACCTTCCGTATACCTACAAGTATGCCAACCTAATGCCGAATTCCGAAGCCGCTGCTTTATCAAATTAAGAAATAAAAATAACGGAACACCCTGTACCCTCGTTGAATTTTACCAACTCATAAACCATGTCCATAAAAAGAGCTAAAAACCACAACCATTCAGCGCTGATGAGACGCTGGAGAGCGTCTATAATGAAAGACATTCGCGAAGTAACATGTCTTCGAGGTTATGGATGACGGATAATTGGATCATCATGGTATCAATTTGGAGTTATCGGTGTAAAATCACGTACTATATGCAGGCAGCTATTCAGTACCGGTGCGTTATGAGGACATCGGCGTTTTCTGGAATATTTTTCAGGGAAAGTGATCCCCATTTTGAGTCGAATTATCACTCTTTCTGCATACTCCCTGTAATTAGCTTGACAACCAGCTACTCGTTTTTCTCTAAGTGGCGTAGAAAGTGGTTTCAAAGTAATTTCAATAATAATAATAATAAATATACTTTATTGTCATGAAAGAATTTCTTCTTGTCGACAAAGCATGAAGTCAGTAAAGAGTATATATAAAATAAATATAAATTTACAACTATAATATTAAAATCACAATACTAAAACATCAAAAATAAAACATTGAATAAATATTTTTTTGTCGAAATATGAAAATACTAACATACATAGGTATAAAAACAATCACAATCATGAGTATGTAAGCAAACCCAATTAGAATGAAGTAATCACAAGAATTCTAATCAGCTTCAGCAGTTCTTCGACAGTTTTCCTGATTATCTCAATATCTATTAATGCACGCCTAACATGGTTTGGCAAGTGGTTATACATTTTAACACCATTGTAATACAAGGAATCTCTCACTAAAGACGTGCTGGGTATCGGCAGTTTCAAACTATTAATGCTGTGGCGTGTGGAATAATTGGACTGAGCTCTGTCAAATTTGGTGAAGTGTTTCCTCACCAAGCATACGGTCTCTAATATAAACAAAGATATCACTGTCAACATTTTATTTTCTTTGAACAATGGCCTACATGAGTCGCGAGGTTTGGCTTTGTAAATATATCGAATTGTTCTTTTCTGAAGCACCTGCACAGTTTCAAGTAGGTCTAGGTTACACACTCCTCAGAAAGGTATCCCGTACCTTAAATGTGACTCAATTGAGGCATAATATGCTGTTTTAGCAGTCTGGGATCCAAGCTCGTCTGAAATTACCCTCACTGCGTAGCATCCAGAGGATATTTTACTTTTGAGCTGCTCGGCATGCCTATCAAATTTTAATTTTTTGTCTATGACGACGACGAACTTGGTAATCAGAATTTACACTAACATTGGGTGAATAAAAAAATGTCACAATAGTTATTTGTGTTACTAGGCTTAAAAGTACAAGATCTAATGCCGCGGCTGGCGTTTTATAGCCTAGGCGTAGCCGAGACTAGGAAACTAGCCAAGGCAAATTCCAAATAATCCATCATTTTTTGTTCACCAAAGTCATTATCAATTTTGATTACCAATTTGATTCAAATTACTTGGAATGTTGCATAGCAACAAACTTTTCCTACCTAGGCAGTAAAAGTACACCTATTCTGCCTGTTAAGTGTCATCGAAAATCCACTCTTAATGTCATTTGGAGAAAAAATTGGTTTTATAATAACATTTGGAGAGTAAATTATATATTTCACATGGCAGCATATGTATAGATTGACTGCTTTGGCTGAATTTATAGCCTCGCTACTTTGCTGTCTAGTAAAACAAATAACTATTTTCTATAATTCCGTTTTTTGTGAGACATTTCCACTTTGGAATTCTTCATCCAGCAATTTCCTTTAAGTAAAATACAACTTCTCAAATTTTCCGTTGAGGTACTGACTGTTGTACCGAATTCGGTGCCATTTATTGCACTCATCACCAAAGAACTACAATTCATAAAAAGATTTTCAAAGCATTGTGAGCACGAATTTTTTTTATTCCACATATCACAAAAAATTTTTATTTCATAATTCGATAGAACTCACCCAAACTAGGTCACCACCGCAAACCGTTTCTTGCTGTGAGCTCCCTACGTTTTATAAAAAATTATTGAAATCCCCGATTTTTCGGACCTCTGAAAACGAGGCGATGATGTGACGTCAAAACCCTAATACTGAAACAAGACTATTCCAGACAGATTTGAATGATACATGCATGATTTCTGACAGAGTGAATTAGCGCGAGATCACAGTTGAAAGAATTAATATATCAGTTGCCTCAGTCTCCATCGGGCGTTTGGTATTTTCTTTTAACTATGCATGGCGAGATGAGGTTTCTACGTCATAAGAGGGTCCGTTTTCAGAAGGTACTATTATTTATGTCGAAAAATAAAACATTCCAGTTAATTTTTCGATCGAATTATGTCGTCAATCATTATTTATGCATAAAAGGATCATTATAAACATGGTTTGAGTTAAAAGTTCTACTAAGGTGTACACGCCCATTCCACAACCTGTATGAAACTGTCATCTCCATGTCATACGAGGTGATAAATGTTCCGGTTCAAAAAGAAGGAGTAGTGTTGTATTGTATACCGCAGGAGATGACAGTTTCATATATGTTGTGGAATTGTCAGGAGTAATAGAAAGTTGAAGTTATCACTGTACTTACGTAGACGTTAACGTACTAAAAATAACGTTTCCGTATTGTCTTTAAATTGAGTTGAAGTCGCAACCTTGGTGGTCACTGTCATCGTAACATGATAATACATTTTGTTTTCGGTTTGTATTGATCATTTTTGGTTGTTTGTTCAGATCTGAAAATGCATTCCTATTAAAATGAGAGGACTCCTTGACACAGAGCTCCTTGGTAATCCTGAATTTGGACAATTTTGTCTCATTGGCATATTTCGAGTATAGTAGTTGTATAGTATATTGGTTGACGTACGTTGATAGTTAAGGTATTCGTGACAGAATGTGACATAACGTACAACCGAAAGCCCGTACACCAACGCGAACGTCAAGAATTGAAAAATGCGTATGCCTACCTGTCAATTTCTACGTTTACGTTAACGTCCATGGCAATACTCCACCTATCTAATACCACATTTGTAATACCATGACTGCTCGCAACAGTTTTGTTTTTGATTCAATCTGAAATCAACGTGTTCCATTTGCTTGATAACACCCACGATTCCGCAGGACAGGGGGGGGTGTTACGTTACCTCAAAGCAATTTCATCGGAGAATATGCATTTATAGAAATAATTTTGTGATGATGATTTCCTATTACATCCTCAGAATACATATTCTGCATAATTTTGGAAAGGAGGTAAGAACGAATGTATTCTTGGTGATTCTCAACCATTGTTGAAGACCCCCATGATGCGACAGCAGCTGTGATAATATTTTGTGCTGTCTGAGATCAGTTAGACCCTCTTCCTAGCTCCCATACGTACGCCTCTGGCAACGCGAACGATCGTGCTCCTCGTTACATCTCATCAAATTAATTACACCTATTTTCTTGAAATTTACACCGATATCGAACAACGTGCAGCTTCGACACTCTATTATTTCTACGAACTGACTGGTACGGAACTGCGAGCAAATTACTATGCGCGTCTCGGTATTGCTTGATTGAATTTGCGCCAGGAGGTGACACACGGAACCGCTTGGGGGCCACTCCGCGATTCGATCTGTATAAAACGACGACATCGTGGACGAGACAGGTGAACATTTCGATAGATCTTGGCTAGGTGGTAGAGGTTTGTTGCTCTAGTTTTTGATCCGAAAATTCTATATTGTGACACTTTTCATTCATAATATCCCAAGGTTATTGATCATTTGTCGCATACTTTCGAAAGCGAGTTGTTTGGTAAAATCAATTCGCTCGAGGAAAGTTGAAGCAAATTATGAGAATTTATCAATAGACAAGGGATATTCAGTTATAAATTATTTGTTTTCATTGAATTGGAATCGACTTCGTTGTTTCGATATTTCCATGTGTTGTGGTTTGAATACATTTTTTTCCATGAAACATATCACAACATTATCACTAAGACACAGAAACAATTCGAGATTTTCAGGTGCTACGGTAGTCTGCGAGGTTGTGAAGGGATATTCAGTTATAAATTTCTTTTCATTGAATTGAAATCAACTTCGTTGTTTCGATATTGCCATGTCTACTCGAAGTGACTAATATTTTGAAAATTTTATTGAGTTAACGTCAAACTATGTCATACCATGATGACTCGATTTTTCAACAGTGACAATACACCGGGGCACTTATCGGTAGTAATATCCCTAGGACATTGACATTAGATTGTTACCAAGAAACGAGCTTGAGAAATTGATCATAAAATTATGAGGCATTTGTTAATGTCCGAGGAATATTCGGCGGAAAATATAATTTTGAGGTTGTCAAAATGTATTTACAGTGGAATGTTTGTCTGATTGGCTAATACTGGTCACTTGGTCACAAATACGTAGATATAATAGGTTCAAATTACATGAAAAAAATGTTCATGATAATTTTTCGAATGCGAGTGAATAGTTACGTGTCCAGGAGATACAAAATGCTTGCATGATGCTTCCATTTGGATAAAAAGAGATCACATTTCGCATAAATTGAATACTTCAAATTGGTTGAATATGTACAGTGTGTCCTATTTTAGATGCTTTCAAGCGATATCTCAGTTATCTTTGGAGATAGAGTGATCCGGTTTTCACGTTACTGCCTTGCTTTTCGTGAAACGAATAATGCCGAAATAGTAGATTGTTTCATTAGGGTCAAAAGTGACACTTCGTTTGACAAGCGAATTTTGCATTTGCGAGGCGGAGAGTCTAGCGAAGCCAAGCGAAAGCAAAATTTGCGAGTCAAACAAAGTTACTTTTGATCTAAATGAAAAATGCTACATCGATTAAATTGGTATGACATGATTTTTATGCTCATTCATGATAGTAAATTCCTTCACGAATTCAAGAGCACAACCTTCCAGAAGAATTTTCAAATAAAATTATTCGTCATCGCCCACTCACGGTCGACTGTGCATTTTCGTATATAGGTAAGTTGACTCCAATCGACCTATTTTGGTGTCTAGTTCACCCTGTATAATTTATGGTAGATTGTTCTGGGACACCTCCTATAAGAGTGGCTCATTTGCAACAAAGTTTGATTCATTACCCTCATTTCACACTCGGAGCTGTTCCCAAGTCATCAATTACATCTAGAAACTACACTATAAATTCGCTGTACGCTGTACAAGACCGTAATTATTATACTAATAGTAGATTGTTTCAGGCCTGTTTGCAAAAGCCAATTTGCCATAAGACACGTACAAAGGCATTACCTCTCTGTTGAAGTCATACTGTATAATAAATTTGTACTAGCAATAACAACGTAGGTACGCTACACCGATCTTGATCCCTGCTGATAATCCTTTTGTGACATTATCATTTGATATTTTTTGCCTTCGTCTATTTCTTGGGATGTTTTCCCAGCAGTTACTTCTAGAATCCAGAACATTTTGATATCCATCCTTGTGACTGCCCTGTGTGTAGATCACGTTCTTACCCTCTCCTAAAGTGTTCGTCATCTTTTCCATTGCGTCCTATGATGGCCGCGAGTACCTAGGTCAATTTGACTCTGCTTTGTTCTGCCAGTGTTCTCAGTTCTTCTTTGTAGGTATCAAGGTGTATATCACTTGAATTATCACTCATTGCCGCACATTGGAGGATTGTATAATCCGCTGCCAGAAAGTTAGAGGTGTCAGACTGGTACATGATATGAAACAATTGAATTAAAAACAATGACGTTAAGTCCGCCTTCTCAAAGATATATATTGCAATCTTTAGCAAATATGTGAAATCATCATACGAAGATTCTATAAGAGATTATCATTATCAAACATGTAAAAAAATATCCTCCTGATCTGTTAGCAACAAAGACAAGTCATCTAGAATCACATAATCATGTATATTTATGACTCTATATTGTAGTCTGTAATTTTGATATGACACCAGACTTAACTTATCGAAATGTACCTGATGCCTACACCAGAGGTTAATTATGGTAGAGTGAGTAGATTACTTATATAGAATGATGACAATAGACCTCCAAATGGCTGCCGTTTCCGGAATGTCATTTTCTGTCAATATCTAAAAATCTGAAGGAAATCTCCCATGCAGTAATGAATTCGCGCCAACGAAGTGCCCATTTGATGTTATCTCTAGATATTCAATATTTTCATTTCATCATCTGAATAATTGAGACTCACGAGTCCCAAGAGAAGGATTCTAATAGTTTTATCCAAGGTACTGACGTATAGAGTTGTATGTCTGATTATTGGTTTTCTGTGTTCAAAGAGATATAATCAGAGACGAAGCATCGACAAAGTGAAATAGAATATGTGTAGAACTGAATGGAGGAAACAAGACAGGTGGATGCACCTCTATATTAGAGGTCTGACCCATGCATCAAAAAGTGTGCCACTATTGTCGTCTCTCTAACTTATTGTACCCAATGCGTATCTTGAAGCCAGTCTCTATAGGTATGTTCAATATACTCCTACTCTTGTTCATGCACCATTCGTACAGTCTAAGAATCTTCTTCTTCTCTTTCTTCAGTCCGATATGGATAACCTGATATAGTTATCAATTCTATATGTTCTCACATTTGAAACTTCTCTTATCAAAGTTCTCACGATGTTTCCATCGCCTTCTGGGAAGGTACCTATTTTTGAGTTCATTCGTATACTAATTTGATCTCTGATCTCATTCCAACATAATATGCCACATACGTAAGTGCGTCTTTCAAATCGTATACGAATTGAATTCCAATGATTCGGCAATATATCCCCAAAGATCTTGAGCATTCTCGATGTAAATGGAAACCTAGTAGGCGACCTAGTACGCGAGTAGGTACAATAGATCTCGCCTACTAATTACCTAACTAGGTTATCATTCAGAACGAAAATGTCTTGAATCACCAGGGCAATATCAGTAATTCAGCACCAAGTATTAACTTCCTCTATATTTCAGTAGGTAGGTACGCTGTGAATTTGACGTAAGTCTAATCGATGGACATTTTAACCTGTTTCAGTCTAGGGAGATCAATCTCCAGAATGGTGGCTCACATATGTGGCTCACCATTTTAGAGATTTGTTCTTTTTTTATTTTCCGAGAGATACTCTATTCAAGGCTAGCTCCATGTCACTCTGTTGTGCTTTCCTAGCTCTGTCAAATCTTCGAAGCAATCTTCAAATCTCCTGATGGTGTCTTAGATTTGGACTCAAAGGCCGTGTCAGCTTCTTCTTGAATATATGCAGAACAATTTTAGAACAATTTTAGAATTTTAGAACAATATGGACTCTGAAAGGCATCAGCCTCCATATATAGCTGCTAACACTGCTCTGTAGGTTGAAATGGTCTTATAATACTTCATATAGAGACCACGCTCCAGTTTCTTCACACACTTCTCTTTATAGGGATAAAGGTTATTATAGTTTCGTATTGATTTCATGTCTCAACATTGATCAGAACTGGTGGCTTCAGTCCTGATGGTAGTGTATGTTTCCTGATGAGTGGTATATGTATGTGCACGCAGTTCAGCATGTGTGGTTCTAGCCCCCATTTATTTATTGTTTCAGTTTGCCCAAGGTTGCCATGCAGTATTTTTCCAATGATATCACTGACAACACTACAACATTATATTGAGAACAATGTTGCTATGTTACGTTTTATTTGTATCACTTAATAATCAACGCTCAATATCTGTGTAACATCTGTTTCTGCTGATAATCTCTGTTCGATATACATAACAATATCTTCGACATTTTTCGATGATTGATAACGTCCTTATTACCCGCATTTAATCTTTCATATGGACCGATCGGCGATTGATGATTCGAGCACCTTTTGAGTCGGCTCCGGTCCCACAAAAAAATTAATCACACCATACTCAACTTACACACCAATTTCAGATCAAATATGAGACGCTTTAACGTTATAACGAGATAAAAATCGAAAACACCTCTGCAATTACGGCCGTATATGTGAGGCATTGATTATAAGTTTTCGCTGGATACTTCGATATCCAACACTCTTTTCCATTGATTTATGCCTCTTCTATGGTAATTTTGTATATTTTAGGTAACAGCTCTCCGGGATCATATTAATCAGGGAGTTGGGGCCGTGTGTGTGACCTGAGAATCGCCTACGATGCTAGCTGGAAAATTGGATTTTAACGATGTGATTTTCGAGCAGAGGTGGAATCAGAGGCAGGGGAAATGAGTGTCATATACCTTCCACTCAAATAAGGTTTCAAAATCATCAATAATGCCATGGTAATTTTTAAACGGCTAGAAATTTACCCTAAGTAAAAACTGACGTCACGATTTAGTAGGTAGGGGCAGACCATAGCACAGTTAATAATGTAATAATAATATATGCTTTCATTAACTGCAATGTATATACTCAATATTACAATTGTATAAATAGGCAGTTGCTCATAATATAGAAATAATGCAGTCAAAAGGCAGAGTTAACGCTTACTCGTATACATGGGTAGCCGAGTAAGCATTCTCTTCCACTCAACCTACAGTATCACAATGATATTATAATAATATTATAAAAACTAATGAGGTGTACTAGAAGAAGAAGAAAAAAAGGAGAAAGGATTTTGACATCCAAATGAACACTGGTATGATATAATATGATACAATATTTTTATTTTGAATTCAAAAATTAGTGGCATGTTGTTCAAAGTATATCTTTGAGTTTTCTTTTGAATGACGGCAGCTCATTTCGTTTTATTTCATCGGGTATCCTATTTCAAAGCCTGGTTATCATGTAACCATAGATTATGTAACTAAAAGATGACTAGTATAGAGATATAGAATGAAGAGGGGGTGACTTAAACCGCGCATTGAGGTGATGAACATCTGTTCGAAAGGTGATTTTATTATGAAGATATGCCGGTTTCCTGGTTAGTATAATTTTATGATACAAAGTACAGGAGTGTAAAATAATCATTTTTTGCATACTAAGCCAACCAATATCATTCAAATGTTCTGTGATGTGATCTCTTCTTCTTTCTTCTCAGTCCACAAATTAGACGGACACAGGAGTTCTGAACAAGTTGTAGGCGTCGCAGATTATACTTTGATATGGCATGACCGTAAATGACATCTCCATAGTTGAGATGATAGAGTACTAAAGCATAGCACAGAATTGTTTACACTTCTTATTCAAGATACTTCCATTGGAATAAATTAATTTTAAATTACAATATGCCCGCTTTATAATCATATTAATATGCTCGTTATACTTCAGTGAGGAATCCATAAGAAGACCTAATTTTTTTTTGCATTGTGTTGTTGGGATTAGTTCATCATTAATCCTCTCGCCTGTTTTTCACCGAAAATCATGACGAATGACTGAGAAGGATTGATACTTAGGCAAAACTTGTTGGAAATCGATAGGATTGAGTGCAAATCGGAGTCAATTTGGTCATTTGCAGTTAGAACTTTAGATTCAGGAAACGATTAATATAAATTGTGTGTCATCGGCGTAGAAATGACTGTTACAAAACTTCAACTCTTTATAAAATGCATGGGTATATAGTATGAATAAAGTTGGCCCCAAAATAGATCCCTGAGGCACCCCATTCTCCAGGCACCCCATTCTCCATAGTTGCCATATGTCGAAATACAATTGGGAACTTCAGAAATATTACTTATTCAATAATCCATGAATTCTCAAGAGTGTCAAATACCTTCCACTCAAATAAGGTTTCAAAATCATCAATAATGCCACGGTAATTTTCAAACGGCTAGAAATTTACCCCGAGTAAAAACTGACGTCACGATTTAGTAGGTAGGGGCAGACCATAGCACAGTTGCCATATGTTGAAATACAATTGGGGAAAATATTATTGATTCAATAATCCATAAATTCTCAATTAGGTATTGGTAATATTCCTGATTAGCAGTAGAAAATCAATTCTCTCAAAATGTGCCCTCATATGTTGTGGCTAATTGGTTATAAAACATTTGTGTATATAATAATCACACTAGGACATTTGAACCGGTAAACGCTCGGGTAAACGTGACAACAACGGCGCACGAATCATGGGCGTGGTCTTGTCAGTGCTCAGCATTCAGCACAATGTTGCCAAGTCTCCAAGTCACATGATATTTTGTTATGAAGTATAAGGAATATTTGGACATGCTGGTTGCTCGTCAAGAATGAACTATAATATCACGGGTTCCTCCCATTATATTTCATTCAACGACAGGACTCTAACAACTCTTTGATAACATTATTATAATTGGTGACTTGGCAACCTTGCTTCATGAGTGAAAATGAAAGAAACGAAACAACATAAAAACTGACGTCACAATTTATTCGACGTATCGCCAAATGGCGGCCATGACGGTACGTTTGAAATGATCTCTGAATTTCAACAATTTCGAACAACGGATAGACTCATTATTCACATAAAAAAATCGTGAGAAGTGTTGCAAAAATTAATTTAGGTTCCTAACTATACAGTGGATTAATTGAATGCCAATATTTCATTATTAGTCCACTCGCCCATTGGGTGCACAACATGAATAGGTTGCATAAGTCCTTTCTTCTTCTTCTTCTTCTCTTTAGGTTTATTGGATTTCTGTGCCGTTTCAGTAAAAATTTCTCCAGATAAGGTAATTAATATTTTCCAAGAATGAATACTTGGTTATGTAATAATATTATCACTCGTCTCGCCACATAAGGCACCAGTTGTCTATTACAATGGCATGAAGCCGAGTCATCAGTGTTCATAAGATTCGAACGTATGTACTCCTCTTATCCAGCAAATCCGTTGCTGAACCGGCCTGGTTACCGGCGTACAGATATTGGAGCACGTTTGACTTCAAGTATATGGCCCCTTTATCCAATGAATTCGTTATCATCTGGCCACTATACCGGCGTAAAATAAATGGACCCTGATATTTCTCACACACACTTTTTGAACTTCACATCAAATATTGGATTTCAATCCAAATCAGGTAATAAGAAAATATTGGACTTGCACACACATTAACCTGACTTTTACCGAGGCAAAAGTCGAAAAGTCCTTTCTTAAATATTCATAGGACATATTCTTATATATAATCAATCCAGTTTCATCAAAATACCTGAGAGTTCAAGAAACTAATCCAACAAGATTGTTTCACCCACGAAACCAATCCATCTCCAGAATTGTTACATGATTCTACATGCGATTTTTTCGATGTCTGACTCAAACTCCCTTTCCTGTCTCAGGATATCGTAACAAATATTCGTTTTTCGTGCTCGAAGGCACTTAGAAACAACGGTCTCTAACTTCGCAGACTATTAATAAGACCCAGACTGTTTTCTTATTAAAGTTTGACTTATAAGTTTCGCTGATAGGGATCTTTAATCTTGTCTTTACATTACATTAATTTTTTCTCGGTTGCAAGCGGGTAATTTGGGAATTCATTTGTGAAATTATTCTCGGTATTTGTCGGTGATGGTATAATGATCAATGGACACGACATTTTGAGGAAATCTAGTGAAAAGTAACACTTTGCGTGGTCTATGAAGTATTAAAATTTACAAATAACTCGTTAAATAGGTACCAACTGACAAATAAGAATTGATAGGTCATGGAAACCATCCATCCATCTCAAAGTGGTCCAGATTTTTTCAAAGGAAAAAAACACAAACACTAAGTCAGCTGTAGGCTCAAGCAGCCATCTTCAGACACAATATATAGTACCTGTAAAGATTTTGGTTTACAAGAATAATATGACATATTGAGGAAAAAACATAACTATAAAAGGACACGTGGAATCACATAATAAAATTAATTGAAATTTGAATAGCAGGGTCATTTGGCCAACAATTCCATCCGGTGAAAAAATTGAGTCTTTTTTGAACCGACTGAACAGCCAAAAGAACCTAATAATAATTAGATTCAACATTGGCAAAAATTGAGAAAAAACCAGCAATAAATTCACTCAAAGGAGTTTCATCTTGAAATGGCCGTTTTGTGATGGAAGAAAGCCAAGGAGAAGGTAACGAAATGTCAAGCATAGCAACAGACGTTGACAGAATTACAGGACAAATGACAGTGACATTTGATGAAAACCCAAATGACATGCACAATATAAGATTACAATTTTGAGTTATGATAATGTTGCAGTACAATTCTGAAAAATGAATTAATTACAAAATTCATTATGTCTACATAAAAAAACCTAAAGGAGAAATAAGTGGTAAGGCTGAATGATATATAATCCAAGAAAAGAGAAGAAGTGTCAAGGTGTAGTAATTGTGATCTAACCCAGAAGAAGAAGAAGAAGATTTCAGGAAGGTGAAAAAAATAGAACAGGGTCGGTTTAGTTAAAAAATGTAAGATAAAAATGGTCATGAGAATTTGAGTGTGACTTTTTCTGCCTAGGCAGTACTTTCAGGACACTTTTTTGCCTGTTAAGTGACATTAAAAAGCCACTTAAAATGTCATTAGGAGAAAATAGTTACCTATGTAAAACCAATTGTGTGTAATTCTTGTATTGAAGAGTCCATCATTTTTCGTTCTCGCAATGACAATGTCAATTTTGATCACCAATTTCATTCAAATTCTTGGAACGTTGCATAGCAACATACTTTTGCTGCCTAGGCAGAGAAAGTACACATTAGCTGTCTGTCTAGTGTCATAGAAAAGCCACTTTTTATGACGTTTGAAGAAAAACGATACTATTGTGCTTCGTAAGCTTCTTGAACAGAATAAAAAGCCGAACTTTTGTGAAGCAGATTTCGAGATAGATTTAACATGATTGAAAAATAGTAATTTTTTCTGATGGTAATACAAAACATGGATACTGTGAACTTTTCGGGAATGAATTCTTAGCTGATCCACATTGTTTCCACTTATCTCGAATTATCACATTTCAGATTCTGTGATCGACTTTATTCAATATTCAATCCAACATTATAATATACCTACGAAGGCGTAGAGGGGCCACCGCAATTATTTTTTATAATTCCGACATAGTATCTCGGAATTTCGACTTAGTATCTCGGAATTATGTAATTCCGACTTATTATGTCGGAATTTCGACTTAGTATCTCGGAATTATGTAATTCCGACTTTTTATGTCGGAATTCCGACTTAGTATCTCGGAATCATATAATTCCGACTTATTATGTTGGAATTTCGACTTATTATCTCGGAATTAGGACATTGCGGTGTTGTGACCATACCCAGACAGCACAGAATATTCTATGAATATTCTGATAACGTTCAGATATACCTATCTCAGAATATACTGATAGGATATTGTCGGAATGATCAAAGGAAATTCTCATCCTGCTACGAATATTTTATGAACGTTCAATTTGACATATTATTTTTGAATATTCTATGAACATTCAATTTGACATATTTTCAAGATTTTCTTCTTGAATATTCTGGAAATATACAGAAATGATCGTATCGAAATATGATATTGATGTAATTCTTGTATCGATATTAATAATGGTTCTCCTGACCCAAAACCTATTATTCTCTACCCTCAATACTAATTATCCTACTAATAAAGTGTTGACATCTTGCTATTCATATCATTCATCACTATGGTTCGTAGCGCACGTTTCAAGTTTGTAAATATTCGAAGATGAGAAAGTTGGTTCGTATCTCCACCGGAGCAAGTTTTTTTCACTTTCCTTTCTTCTCCTATGATATGCTAGGAATATTCTTAGAATATTTGAGAAAGTCCAGTCCGAATGTTCATAGAACGTCCCTGAAATATTTGTATCATATTGTGAGAATACTCTGAGAACATTCTAATATTCTGGCAGAATATTCGATAAATGACATTGTGCTATCTAGGATCCATCGGGCACGGTGGTTAATTTAGGGAAGTAATGAATTCGTGCTTATTCGGGCTATCCTTAACTCTAGTCTATCCTTATAATCTTGGAAAACGAAACAGCTCCCTATAGCTACGGTTTTCTATGGAGAATGGAGCTGTTACCAGCGGCCGTCATTCGATTATGAATTATCTTTGAAGAGTATATGCGATGATAGTTGTCACTAAAACGTTTTTCTATAGCGAAAATTGATCTACAGAAACAGTGGCGGATCCAGGGTATCGTTTAGGGGGGGAAGGCGATGAATATAAAAAGTATAATATATACGAATATATTTTCTATTATCCAGAGGAATGCCCAAAAATCAGCGAGTGCTGTTACCTCTGAATTATACGAGGTCGGATTTTGATATTTACCGGGTAGCAAGTATATCAAATTGCCGTTTATTGACAGAACATTCATTTATTATATCACTTCTGGTTCAACTGGAAGTTACCCCAACTATTAATTCTCCCCTATATATCTCGACATTTTGATGAAAAAGTCTCTTATGTGTGTAAAACGAATAAAACGATCCCCTGGATCCATATATCGAAAAATATGGGTACAGAGGATGACCTATTTTAAAATCAAGTTGGGGTTGCTTCCGGTTGAACCGGGAGTGATAGGAAGAAAATTAAGTTGTCAATGAATAAGCAATTTGATAAACTTGCTACCCACCAGATTTCAATATCCTATTTCGAATGATTCACAAGATATATAGGGCTGAATGTTTTTTGTGCACGTCTCTGTATATGAAATAACACAAGAGGTAACTATCGATATTTCGGCGAGGCTTGGAGGGTTTTTGCGGTGGCCTCTCTACGCCTTCGTACTATACTGTACGAATACTCGAATAGTATAGAATTCATTGCTCTGAATAAACTATACGGTTTTCTCGAAAAACGGTGCTGTTATATCTCTAGCGGCCCTGAAGTGGTTAGGCGACCGCGTCATCCTCTAGTTTCTAACCAGTGGTGATCCACAGTGTTCCAGAGAGTGGTGAAGGGGTGATAATCTACCCTCCAAGCCTCGCCGAAATATCGATAGTTACCTCTTGTGCGTCATTTCATATACAGAGACGTGCACAAAAAACATTCAGCCCTATATATCTTGTGAATCATTCGAGATAGGATATTGAAATCTGGTGGGTAGCAAGTTTTTCAAATTGATTATTCATTGACAATTCAATTTTCTTCCTATATCACTCCCGGTTCAACCGGAAGCAACCCCAACTTGATTTTTAAATGGGTCATCCTCTGTACCCATATTTTTCGATATATGGATCCAGGGGATCGTTTTATTCGTTTTACACACATTAGAGACTTTTTCATCAAAATGTCGAGATATATAGGGGAGAATTAATAGTTGGGGTAACTTCCGGTTGCACCAGAAGTGATATAATAAATGAATGTTCTGTCAATAAACGGCAAATTGATTTACTTGCTACCCGGTAAATATCAAAATCCGACCTCGTATAATTCAGAGGTAATAGCACTCGCTGATTTTTGGGCATTCTTCTGGATAATAGAAAATATATTCGTATATATTATACTTTTTATATTCATCGCCTTCCCCCCCTAAACGATAGCCTGGATCCGCCACTGTTTCTGAAGATCAATTTTCGCTATAGAAAAACGTTTTAGTGACAACTATAATCGCATATCCTCTTCAAAGATAATTCATAATCGAATGACGGCCGCTGGTAACAGCTCCATTTTCCATAGAAAACTGTTGCTATAGGGAGCTGTTTCTTTTTCCAAGATTATAAGGATAGACTAGAGTTAAGGATAGCCCGAATAAGCACGAATTCATTACGTCCCTAAATTAACCACCGTATCCTAAGGATCCTAGATAGCACAATGTCATCCATCAAATATTCTTCGAGAATATTTGAATATTCTCAGCATATTCTCACAATATGATACAAATATTTCAAGAACGTTCTATGAACATTCGGACTGGACTTTCTCAAATATTCTAAGAATATTCCTAGCATATCAAAGAAGAAGAAAGGAAAGTGAAAAAAACTTGCTCCGGTGGAGATACAAACCAACTTTCTTGTCATCGAATATTTACAAACTTGAAACGTTTTTCAGTGCGCTATACGAACCATAGTTGTGAATGATATAAATAGCAAGATGTCAACACTTCATTAGTAGGATAATTAGTATTGAGGGTAGAGAATAATAGGTTTTGGGTCAGGAGAAACATTATTAATATCGATACAAGAATAACATCAATATCATATATTTTGATACGATCATATCTGTATATTTCCAGAATATTCAAGAAGAAAATCTTGAGACTATGTCAAATTGGATGTTCATAGAATATTCAAAAAGAATATGTCAAATTGAACGTTCATAGAATATTCGTAGCAGGATGAGAATTTTCTTTGAACATTCCGACAATATTCTATCAGTATATTCTGAAATAAGTATATCTGAACGTTATCAGAATATTCATAGAATATTCTGTGCTGTCTGGGTATGGTCACAACACCGCAATGTCCTAATTCCGAGATAATAAGTCGGAATTCCAACATAATAAGTCGGAATTATATAATTCCGAGATACTAAGTCGGAATTACATAATTCCGAGATACTAAGTCGAAATTCCGACATAATAAGTCGGAATTATATAATTCCGAGATACTAAGTCGGAATTTCGACATAATAAGTCGGAATTACATAATTTCGAGATACTAAGTCGAAATTCCGAGATACTAAGTCGGAATCATAAAAAATAATTGCGGTGGCCCCTCTACGCCTTCGTATATACCTGCCCAATTCGGTATTATTTTGAATAGGCATATTTGGATTTTGTTTCTCGAGTAAAAAACCTATCACGTATGACAACATACACCTTACAGTAAACATTCCAATATGTTAGATTTAAAAATTATAAGTAATTATCTCTATTGTATCTACAGAAGCACCAGAAGCGACAACAGTTTGTCGATACAATTATAACAAATATTAATGTTCCAAATAGGCAGCAAACTAAAACAAATGATGTACCTATTCCGTGGATTATTTCCACTACAAAGCAACCTGAAATAATTGTGCTAATTTCTTGTGAAACAAATGACACCGTCAACAAATCTGTTCAATATGCAGGAATTTTTCGAAACGACTGATATATTATGTACTTTAGGCATTAGCCTCAATGTTATTAATTATGAAACATAAGAAACTTGTGATGGTCTAATTGGACGTACGTTGTGTTTTATTTCAAATTTGGTTTCACATATAGTGTATTACGTAATCAATAACATGGTCCCCATAAATGAATGGACGCTGATGACTCGTTGACATTGATTTTTAAATCCATATTGAACGTGAGGTTCCAATAGCTCCTCAGTACAACCACTCCTGGTCAATCTTATTCAGTCGAAAATCGTCTCTGTTTTTTCATTCTGCTGGAAAATAGCTAGAATTGAACTAATCTCCAGGTCCAGAAAAGAAAAGAATAACCTGTCCAACAACTATACAGGCCTTAACGTCTATCGCCCTGTTATCTCTTATTTCCAAAGTGTTGGAGAAAGCCATCAATAGTGAGTTCATGAAAAATCTGGAACACGAACTGGAAGATAGACAATATGACTCTCTTCAGGAAGATCAACTCGAGAATTACTTGCCTACGTTATCCATATTCATATCCAGCTTCGTCAGAAGAACATGATGAATCTTTAGCTGTGGTGTAAGATATCTCTAAAGCATTCGACCGTGTTTGGCAGCAAGGACTTTTCCACAAACCATCATCGTATGGCTTATCACCTCAGCTGTGCCTTTTTTTATAGAGTTTTCTCGAACAGAATCTTATACCATAACCATCAATTCAGCTGCTCCACATGTATCGATTTTGGCACCAACATTGTTCCTATATCAATGTTTTGTTGGGAGTAACCACTTGCCATATCAACAGCTTTGAAGATGATAGTACTCTCCATACTGTGTTCTCTTCCAGAATTCCCATTTGTTCCCAGGACACTGAGAACTCGAAGGCAGGTCAACGCTAGCAAGGAAGATTTTGGTAAAATTACCTAAGTAGTTGACTTTAAACTGTTGGTAATTAGTTGATGATTCAACAAGAATTAGTAGTTCCAGTAGGTATACAATTTTTAAGATTAATTCACAAAAGTATTTGTAGTCATTTCAATCATCATTGACATTGTTGATATGATCAATAGTGAATTGATAACTTCATTATATCTTTCTATATTCTCAACTACATTCTTTTGATATAGAGCTGATATCACTATATCATCAAATACATAGCTTAGCGTCGTTAGGCAATATCTGTATAGTGTATTAGCAATTATATCTTGTTGATTCGATATCATATCAGGTATGCGTCCCAACCCAAACAACCAACCATAAAAAGGTTGTTTATCCTTGATAACCTAATACATCGCCTTTTTAGTTCCTAGGAGCTAAGTTCTACTTCAGCTCCTAGGAACTAAAAGTGTTGTCGATTAAAGAGCTAATTTTGGTATTAAAATGGACGACTGTTTTGTCGGTTGCAGAAAAATAAACATCAATCGGTAATGCTTTCTCAAAAGAGTAGTAAGGATGACACTGAATGGAAGCGGCAGGGAAAAGGGTTTTTCTCTTACACCTAACAGGCAGGAAAGTTGTACTTCCTCTGCCTAGGCAGGAACAGTTTGTTGTTATGCATGACATTGGGTGAACATAATATGTTGGAGTTTTCTATAGAAAAATTTAACAAAAATGGTTCTATACCATTTGGACAAAAAATTATATGTTTCACACGGTAGGAATGCTGATTGACTGTCTCGGTTGAATTCCTAGCCATCCTATACGCTCGGCTATGAAATATCTGCCGCGCCAGTCAATCCACTACTTTCCTGCTTAGTAAAACAAATAACCATTTTATCGAACCCCTCAATTGATTTTCTGGAAAAATCATTTCCCAATGGTCTCATGAAAATCAATTATTCTAGCAGTAAGTATTCTGCAGCTCATATCTGACGAGTTGGAATCATGGTGACCCCATCTTATTCTCTGGTGCTATAGTAACTGTTGCGAAGCAAAGATGGCATTCGCGAGATAGCATTAATCATAATCAATTCTTCGTTGCGGCTTTTCATTAGGAGTTGTTATAGATTGTTGATAGCAGACGTCCACAACACCTTCTTTGCCGTTGTGCCAGTGGCGAGTCAGATCGACATAGGGGGCCGTATACACGGAGTCTATCCTACAAATTGTTTTAATGTTAAAATCGTAATCAATGTCCTGTATGAAAACACAAATCATGAAAAATAAATTGAATAGCTCAAAGTCACTTCCACAGAAATCATAGGTGACGGAAGAAAAACAACTATACTTCCCTGGCTAATGCCACGCAGATCATTGAAATACATCCTTCCGAAATCTATGTGTCGATTCTTATCAGCGAATACTAATACTACTGTTTCTTTCCTTGATGGTGATTGATTTCGATTTACCCAGGATAACGCAACGACACCTACAGACTGGTTTCGGACTTTTGGCCCTCATCAGTGTAGGGTAGTCTCCAGCTAGTAGTCCAAAGACCGCTGGCTAAACGTAACCTGGCCCAACGAAATAAAATCAGCATATTTGTAGTCTGAGAGGCATCTCTCATGGGCAACATGACTGTAACGCCATCTAGACTAGAAGGAAAGAAACACTCCACAAAACTGTAATACCCATTTTGTAACGTTCTGTCGGGCATTAGCCAGGAAAGTAGTTGTTTTTCTCCCGTCACCAACCGTTGTTGTTCATTTTATGAATATTCGTAGAAATGACTTTGAGCTTTTGTATTTATGTAACATTTCATTCCACTTTGAGCATTTTGGCAATTTCGTAGTAAAAAATAACATAAGTTCGAGTCAGTCAATATTTGTACCCTTTGAGATCTGAATAGATGCATGTGAAAATTCTTTTACTCAAAGACTTTGGTAACCAACGTTCACTGATTCATAAGTGTGTTAGAGCATAAAGACTCAGCTCTAATTTTCAGTGATGAAGTATTGAAAACCTTGACTATGATATTGTCTTCTATTCTTCAGCTTTCCTAAGGAATGCAAATTTTTTTAAGTAAGTTTTCGATTAACTTGAATAAAAACCTGATGTTACCATTCTGACTCAGAAAACCGAAAACGTTTGCGTTGACGAGCAATTGATTTGATACGTTCAAATTTTGAATAAAATCTTGATCGTGCCTATAAAATGATGATGAGAACCAACCAATGAATTCTATGAACGAGGAAGACAGGCAAGGAGAAGCTACTAGCTTCAGGAAAAATTGTAGCCATACAAATCAAGGATCAATAATGGTCAGTTTCAACAATGAGTTCATGTGAAAATCAATTTCAACACACACATAAAATGTAAAAATTTTGTTTTTCTCTGGGGTAGAGCACCACCGAGCAAAATTTGGTAGCTATAGGTATACAGCCAGCTCCCTCGAAGAATTCAAAATCAAAAGAGATGGCCAATAGAAAAGTTAGAACTCCTTTTCAGGACCCGAACCGCAGTAGACAGGATTGTTACAAACTTTCAAATTCTGACATTTCTGACATGTTAGCTGTGTTATTTGATTAATAATTTTCGTATTTTTTATAGGTACTATATTACTACATCTAAATTTTTGTGTCTGATGATGGCCTGGGGCCGTCACTAGTTACACACCTTTCCTTAAATAATTTTTTGGTCGACCAACTTGGTGTTTTTCATTGTGTTTCCTTCAAGATTATGATGTCGGTGTCGCGAAGGCACAAGAAATGAACGACGGGTGTGAGTGCAAATGCGAATGTGGGAAAATGATCTTAACTGATTGATAGCCGCAAATTGAATGTTTGATGTCGCGAAAATAACTGCAGGTATGTCGATAGACGAAAACAACCGAACTGTGTGTTTAGTGTAAGGGGCTGAACCAAGTATTACGAATGATCTCAATGATCGTGTAGGACTGACGACTAGGACTGTTTAACTGTAGTGTCTTCTGCGAGTTATCGTTATGATTGTAATTCAAAATAGGTCATTTGACGTACCTGAATATACGGTAGCTGATTTAGAAGGAATCGTGATATTTATGCCTACTTGTCGTGATTGTCCGCGAGCCCATTCATTGAGTTATAATAGGATTCTCCGAAGATCGATGTACCTCAGTGCTTCGATGCTTCAATATCGATTCACGTCGAGGTATCGATCGTGGGTTCGAGTCCCACGAACGCAGACTTTTTCTGATGGCCTAAGAAAGTGTTTGGGATCACACGTTAAAAGGTAAGGCCCCCGTCATTCCTTGCTCGCACAAGACTTTCGAAGACTTCTGAGGGTTGCTCGTAAGGGGGCAACCGAATGACGGATAGAACAATTTTAGAACAATTTTAACAACAACAAAATGATGGTATGAAGATTATTAGGGTGATCTGACATAGAGGTGCCATCGCAGAAATTATTGTATAGAGGATAAATATAAATTATTCAGATCCCAAGATAAATATATGAATAACGAGTTGATTGTATACAAATATGAAAATAGTAACTGAAATTAGGAGATTCACGTCCCTACACAAGAATGAATTAATTCAGCTATGAAAGAAGATCAGATCAATACAAAGTTCTCATAATGTGATCATACACTGATGCAAAAGATCTTGGAGAGAGGCCACATTTCACAAATCCACTTCAAAAATTCTTGTTTCTATCCCTTGGAAGCCACCACTGGTTCTTGTCCATGCACCGGACCATCTTCAGCTCTCTGGGTGCGATGCTCGACTGTTATTCACACCGCCACCTCTTTTACCGCCCACACCATCGAGTGAAAGATGGGGTTCGATTAAATATTTGATCACCGTTATTAATATGAATATAAACAAAATCGTGCGCGCTGCGGCCATATCGGAGATCAGTTTTAGATTGTTTGCGAGAAAATTACATTTACACAGTGAAATAGGATTTGTGGATGTGAAAAAATCGTTTCACCAGTGGTTTCATTGAAATTGTGTGATAGTAGCTGAATGCTGAATGATTTCTTCCTATATTATTGATTTGGATAATTATAATATAAATAGAATAATTTTGAATTTGGTGGAAATCTTTTCGTTTGTGAAGTTTTTACATTTGTCATGGATTTCAAGTAACGACCGAGTCAATTCAAAACTTTGTGGAAATCTTATCGTTTGTGAAGTTTTTACGAATAGAATAATGCTTAGGTAAATAAATAGACCGTGCCGTGCCGTGATAGGGAAGTTTTCTTCGGATGAATTTTCATCAAATTAGTTTTACACTGATTATGATTATACGAGTGCAATCTATAATTGCAATAATTGAAATGATTCAAATCATGAAGGCCAAAAAATGATGATTACGAGTATATCTTGAAAAATGAATGAAGTGGGCTTATCACCAGTGAATACCAAAAATACAACAATTCTGACGAGCTAATCTAGAGAGATAAAGTTCAACTTGATTCATAGCAACTAGGTCAGAATATACAAGTGCGAATACAACGAAAACAACGCATATAATACCAGACCGTGAATTCATAAGAAAGTTCTTAACAAACCAAAAACAACAATGAACAATGAAAACATAACTATAATCTCAATAAATTCTCAGCTATCAGTATGGTTTGGTGTAGAGCTGGTTTTGGGCGCGGTTACCAAGTATATTTCACTGATTTCTTGGAAACAATGAAAATCCACTCAGGATCCCTTCAAGTTAGGATTTTATTCTGATACTAATCAATTCAAGATTCATCTTTGAGTAATGAAGGTATTCTAGATATTATTGAAATATAAATCTATGTTTCGTCTTGATTAGTCTTGATCCCAGAGTCTGCACTGACAACCTTAGTTCAGTTAATTAACCATTCGTTCAATACTGGTACTTATCCGCAATTTCTTAACACTTCTGTCATTATACCCATTCACAAAGGAGGAAACAAAGACGAACCATCAAACTATCGCCCCATTGCGCTTATTCCGACACTCGCTAAGATTATAGAGAAAATAGTAAAAATAAGAATTATTAAATTTCTGGATTCCAATAATATATTGGCATCAGAACAATTCGGATTTCAACATGGGAAAAGCACAAATGATGCCCTTTTCTCCTTCATGTACAAGGCTTATGGAAACATCAATAGTGGTGAGGTTGCCGCTGCAGTGTTTCGTGACTTTTCAAAAGCCTTTGATTGTGTTAATCATGGAATACTGCTTCGGAAGCTTCATTACTATGGGTTTAGTGATTCAAGCTTGCAATGGATGAACTCATACTTGAATAATAGAAAACAACTGGTACGTATCAATAATGTCACCTCGGATACCTCAAATATTCATCATGGAGTACCTCAAGGTTCGGTACTTGGGCCGTTGCTGTTCTTGCTATATATCAATGATATGACTAAATTGAATATATTCGGGAAAATAACTCTCTTCGCTGATGACACTACCATATTATGGAGTGATAGATCTGTGGAGACCCTACAGATTAAAATAACCAAAGACGTCGAAATTATCCATCAATGGAGCAAATCGAACCTACTTTCTTTCAATATTCAGAAAATGAACCTGATAACATTCCGATGTGAGTTGCCTCTTTTATCTCTGGATCATCAAATTATAGAAAATAAATTGAACGCAAAGTTTCTTGGTCTTTTTGTGGACAAAAAACTGAAATTTGCTTTCTGAGCTTGCATCAGGATGCTATGCTATCAGATTGATATCAAACGAGTTGGGTTATTCTGCTGCTATGACGGCATATTACGCTCTAATAGAATCCCATTTGAGGTACGGAATTGCATTTTGGGGAACTTGTAACAACCATAATTTACAGTCTACATTCATCTTACAAAAAAGGGCATTAAGATATGTATGCAAAGTTAATTCAAGAACCTCTTGTAAAGAATTAATCAGAGAGCACAGAGTGTCAATATAGAGTCGGTGTGTTTGATTCACAAAACCAGAGATAATTACGAAGTCGTGAACTCATGTTACAACACACGCCAGTCAGAGATGGTGAAGCTTCCCCGGCCCTGCAGTTCACTAATAAAAGATTCCATATTATATAATGGCCTGAAAATGTACAATCACCTCCCAACTATTGTTAAATCTATCTCGGATATAAAAAAATTCAGGAAGGAATTGAAAAACTTGTTAGTCCCTTATGTGTTTTATAATGTTAATGATTTTTATGAACAAGTATTTTAGACGAAGCCTTATGTGTGCACATGTTTGTGAAAAATTGTATTTATGTTGATAATTGTTGTATACATTATTTTATTATTTTATTTTTATAACCTATTCAGCTTTGTCTACAAGGATTACATTCTTAAGTGACAATAAAGCATATTTTGATTTGATTTGATTTGATTTGATTTGATTTGATTTGATTTGATTTGATTTGATTTGATTTGATTTGATTTGATTTGATTTGATTTGATTTGATTTGATTTGATTAGTCATTTCATCAGGCATCCATGAATAATTTGTTTTTTTTTTCGACTAATCAGGAAATCAAGGTTACAAACATAATAATTCCATATGAAGTAGCCAATATTGAAATGAAGGCTCATTGCAGTCAATACATAAACATAATTTCTTGTAAACATGGCAGTTCACCAATGACGTCACAGAATGGTGAAGCAGCCAAAACTATTCTTTGATTTTATTCTCTGAAGTGATTTCTCAGCATATTGAGAAAATAAAGAATACATATACCTATAGAAAATGAGTTTTCATAAAATTCACGGAGGAATCAAAATCTCAATATATAGACAACTTTCCCATTTAATCAAAGGAGGTACACCATGTATATGCTTTCCTCCCAATTGGTTAACTTCATAGACTTTTATACAGGGCCTGGCCAAAAAGCAAGAGTTAGAGAACTCTTATGATTCGATATTTCATGTACTTTATTCATCCTATAAGAAATTAGTGTTCCATGAGCATCAGAGATTCATTCGATTGCACCCAAAAAGCTCAGGACTCAGTAATAACATGAACAATGTTTTTTATCTCTAGGAGCGCACGAAATGAATTCCCATAATTTTCGTGGACTGTTGTTCGACATATTTCAAGGTTAACGGCGAAAGAATGAGCTGACTGGGCCTGTCGAGTTCGTCTGACTGGTATTGCTACTGATGAAATTATAGCAGATATTTTCTAGGAACATGGCCAACTTTTCCACGGCGTTCTAATGATGTCGAAGAGTTAGTGAGTGTGGCATCACCCACTAGGCGAATGGTTCTTCTCTGGATGGAATCTAACAGCATCAGCGTATGTTTGGGTGCTGAACCCCGTACACGAGATCAGTATTCTGAAACTGGCTGTATCTGAGCTTTATCGATCATGAGAAGCAATTGAAATGTAAAGTAGATTTTCGCACGGAACAAGAATCCGGGTTTTTGTGAAGCAGCTTTCGCGATGGATCGGACATGATTTTCCCATGATAGAGTAGCTGATGGTGATACCGAGCTTGGTGGAAATGGTTGTACCAGACATCGATATATTAGGGAATCCGAGTTCCGCATTTCTAAAGAAAATACAGTTTTGAGTTTTGGTGTCGTTGAATTCAACTAGGTTGTTGGTTCCCCAGGCTGTAATTTCAGCCCTCGTCGTAACTTCACAGTTTCCTGGAAGGCAATTATAATCCTAAAAGAGAACGCAGTATAGAAAGTACTATCGTCTGCAGAGCTGTGGATAGGGCAACTATGGCTGCTCTCAATTGATCGTTGATGTGAAGCAGGAACTTGTTGGTTCCAAAAGGTTCTTATCCTGCAATGGGCTTATATCACAAAAAATTTTTATTCCATAATTCGATAAAACTCACCCAAACTAGCTCACCACAGCAAACCGTTTATCGCTGTGAGCTTCCTACGTTTTATAAAAAATTATTGAAATCTCCGATTTTTCGGACCTCTGAAAACGAGGCGATGATGTGACGTCAAAACCCTAATACTGAAACAGGACTATTCCAGACAGAGATGAATGATACATGATTTCTGGCAGAGTGAATTAGCGCGAGATCACAGTTGAAAGAATTAATATATCAGTTGTCTCAGTCTCCGTCCGGCGTTTGGTATTTTCTTTTAACTATGGCGAGATGAGGTTTCTACGTCATAAGAGGGTCCGTTTTCAGACGGTACTATTATTTACGTCCAAAAATTGAACATTCCAGTAAATTTTTCGATCGAATTATGTCGTCAATCATTATTTATGTATGAAAGGATCATTTTAAACATGGTTTGAGTTAAAAGTTCTACCAAGGTGTACACGCCCATTGGAAGCGCTTGTAGAAAAAATTGCAATAAAGTTTGTTTCTTGTGAGTCCAAATTATCATTGGAAATTGAATGGGGAGAAGGAAATGATTGAGATAATAAAGTAGGCATATAAACGAACTGTTGCTAAAACTATCTTTTATCGAAATACCTTCCTTATCTCAAATCATAATCGGTGATTGGCAATTGAAACCAATTACAGCATGTTTTCGTGCCGAATAACCCGAAGGTTATCTTAAATAAGCATCAGCGATTGTCAATTGAAAAAAATGCTTGCAACCAATTACGGCAGTATGTTTTTGTGCCAAATATCCTGAAGGCTGCTTCTCACACATAACGATCACTTGCCTTGCGCAAAATTCCGCCAATAAAGTACCTTTAATTACACAGTCTCGTTTCGTATTTAATATTTCAACAAACGCAATAACAATAAAACCCGCATTTCCAGACTGACATTACGATAATTACAAAGTTGTTATCGAACTGTATGACATATGTTAAGGTTGTGATTTAGATCGAATGTTAAATAAATAAGCCGCAATCGATAATAGGCCGGTCAAAAGCAAACAGAAAAGCCAATGCATTGGCTTTTGAAGAACGTAACAGCTGTATTTGAACTTTCACTAGGGTGAAAATGTAATAGAGGGCATCACGAACAACCAAGTCATTTTACATGACTGTCCATTCACTCAGTTCAGTGTATTCTCCACCAGAGGGGTTTACTTGCCGTCCTTTGCGGAGAAGTCATTTGTTTAGCTCTTATTCGGTTGTTTTCCAATAACATAGGTTATAATGAATTATTATTATTTTATCAAGTGTCAAAACTGTGTCACTGTCAGGTCCCTGATGTGTTCTGTTGAATATCGATAAATTCCTTTACTTTTTCGGATTTTCATTCAATCAAGCATTCTTCTTTGTGTTTAGTTCTCGTAGTTAATTTATTCAGGTTTGCTAGTTGTGTCTGTATTTACAGCCTTCTAGCGTATGAAATGAAGTGTAGTGCTCATACCCAGTGATAAACTCCACAGCAAGAATGGTCGAATTTTATTTTGGAAGGCATTGGTAAGAATATGATTTGTCATGTACACTTTTCTGATGATTTTCAATTTCAGCCTCGATTCCACCATTAGAACACTGGTGTTAATTCTGGTGTTGAAGTTTGTGTCAATGATTTTGGAAGACACTATAGAGTGATAATCAATAGCACTACATATGGCGACTTATCAGGATCGGGACATACATTCAGAAAGGATCGCTTACCATAATTTTCAAGGTATGTTTAGTCTGCATTGTTGTTGCCTAGCTAGGTTAGGGTAGGAGTATAGTATTGTTGAAAACTGTTTCATGTGAGCCTGATGGTTCAAGCCATCAATGCAACGTATTCAAACTTAAATTACCATATACCTACAGGATGGGCATCCCAAAAAGCAACACCAAGAATGAAAGAGGAATGGAATTTAAGGTATGCATGCTCTTTGAATCCCAGAGAATCATCAGTCTAGGCCAACATCTGGAGTTTTTTCTAGTGCCACAACTACAATTTGAGGTATTTTGTGTTCTTGTTTCCTGGCAAATATCACAGAATAATGATACTATCAGAGATTTTCAAATATGTTTTTCTTTGCTGTGATGATTTTGTCACAAAAAATTCAAATTAATTATTTGGCCTAACTTTATGTATTATGTATGCCCATCTATCAATGAAGAAATATCACTTGAGATCACAGATTTTGTGAAACAATATGAAATGTTGCAGTACATTTCACTTTGAGAATACAGCAGTATCTGATTATTAGGGCTATCATGGCTCTTATTAGGCAGTTAAAAATTCAATCAATGAAATAATTGAACATGTCCTTACCTATTCACGAATTGACGAATATGATTTCCACTTGAATGGCATTATTATTTATGCATATAATAGCGTTATTTGGCATGAACACTCCTAACCACTTCATTTTGTTGGCCTTTTCACAGTTTTACTTGGTATCTCGAACAAAGCTCTCCAATCTCGAGTGACAATGAGTGACACTAGTGACAGGCTGACAGTGAGAAAATTTGTCAACAAATAATGCAGGATCATGAATGCAGGTTATGTTGAATAGCTCATTTGACACAGGAAATAGATGACGCCACTTGCCGTCCCTTCAAAATTTCATTACAGGGCGATTTGGCGATTTTCGCTGAATGAACAGTCATGTATAACCCGTCAGACAGTCCATTTAGCCGTCATTGGTCTTAGTCACAGTTTTTGTTTCAATCATAAAATCAAGTTATGAGCATATATTTCAATAGGTGAATTCATGCAACATTTTTAGTCTCAGTCTTAATCATAATCATTGAATCATGACCTTGAAAGTTACAAACTTTCAATTTTTATGTTTATGATTGAGACCACATAAGAAATGCGCAAGTGTCGGCCTGTCAACATATTTGACAATCACATATGACTTTTAATTTTGTGTTTGTCACCAAAAAATCAGTGCCATTCCATGCTGTGTCAATAAATGATTACATCATTCTGATAATTTGATTTCATTTGATAACAAATATCAAAAATCCATGAGTCTGGAAGGTGGATCCCTAATAGATTTGGTGGAAAAATTTCCCCATCTTCAGAACAAGAAACAATCAAAATACAAAGATCAAATTGCAATAGAGAATTCATGGAAATCATCAAAATTAGCTCAAAAACTTGCTCCAAAACAAAATAATAGAATGGGCAGTTGACATTATTGACACCTCAGTTAACACTTTTGTGCGGATTGTCAATTGTCATATCATGATTCTTAAGCCTGAAGACTGTGATGCATAAAGGTCCAAATATGATGAGTTAATATTCTATCCACCTTGGTTAAGACTATGATTAAGACAATGACAAAGACAATGATGCATAAATAGGCCCTAAGTACACACAGGACACTGTAAGACGACCTATATGATGACTCGATACCTATTATGATGAATATAATCTTGGTTTCTGATGATTTTTCGTTCACCAATCAGACTGACTTATGCTATCAAAGTTATGCTGGGTGATCATGAAAAAATCAATTGACAGTCTGAGACTTCAATACCCACCCCCAGGAGCTCAAGACTTGTGAGTACATTAATTCGTGAAGTTGGCTTCCGCGCAACTACCACAAAAGATAGCTTACTATAATCAACAAACTAAAAATGAAATGAATCATTATTAAAACTAACTCAACTAACGTGACAAATTTATATTTCTTTCTTTTGCCGCATATCTATCCACTAGAGTATTAAGATCAATATAGATGTCTTTTTCTATCAATAATAGGCCAAGTGACGAGAATCTTTCTTGGCCCATTGAAATTCGTAATCAATTCAAAATGAACCTCATGGAGAATGACCTTTCACACGTTGCAGAAGATTCGCGAGAATCAATGTTACCAGGTGGCGCTCGGTTTTCATCGTTCCATGTCAAAGCCACGTCAAAACTAGGGGAAAACAAACTCAATCCTCACTCAATCCCATTAGTTTAGCTTGTGTACTGTGTACTGATAAGATAGGTAAGTTTTTAAATTTCGATCGAAAACGCCTGTTATAGATGTTCTTTTGGCAGATATTTTACTCTATTTAGATGTAAAAAGCAGTGGAAGGAGAAGCAGTTCTCCGTGCTAATCATGTGATTTTTTGTGAGGCAGAAGACTTCAACAAAATGCACATTTTTGCACTTTGTCTACAAACTTCGGCGATGAAATCTTCCCCACATGAAGTAATACTGAAGTTGGGGTCCAGAGGGACTCCTGTAGAACAATGGATTTGTATTTGTTCCTGCAAAGCAGTACAATCTGGGTATTGTAAATATGGTGTAGTGTTATTTTATATGTCAATTGATTTGCTCGTCATAATTGGTTTCAATTGTTTGAACTGTTATCTCCAATTCTTCACCCGTTCACTGTTCACTAAACTAATTAAAATGTAATAATGTAGAAAAATTGACCAACTCAACCATCATCACTACCTACAGTGCCAACACTTTATGTCATGTCATCGACAAGTTCGACTGCAGCTACAGCAATGTAGTCTATGCACTTTATCCATAGACAACTGTTTGTTTTTCCCCAGTTTGAAGTTCGTATTATGTAACCTAGATGTCGCCCACTTTGTGAATCTCGCGAATACTGGCAATGTTATTGCTACTTGAAAAAGCACATCTAACCTGAGTTCATTTTTGAGAGTTTCATATTGTGCTTCCTGACCTTTGTTTACTGAAGTAGTTTTCAGAACTGTCATTTCAGCCGAAACTTCACTCCACTACTTGACTCGTCAGGCTGATCAAATTCACAATAGCTGCGTTCGTTTTTTTTTCAGAAGCTTTGTCAGGTGACCAGTAAAACTTGAAATGAAATTAAGGAATAATATATGTACAAATATGTAGATATCGTTAGTTCAAGATTTATTGATTTATTTTGGCGGGGGGGAGGCTAATTGCGAGCTAAGGGGTGCTTAGCCCCCCCTAGCTCTCTCCTATTTGCGCCACTGATTCAACTTTTACGAGAAGAAAAACTGTTGGCCTTCTTCATGGACGAGATCAGGGCTCGGAAGGGTAGTTTTCAGGAACCTGAACGAAAACATTATGAGGAAGCAGCGTGAGGAAGTTACAATTGATTTGGTAGAAATTGAACAAAATATCAAGAAATAAAAGTTGTGATAGAACGTTCAAATTTGAGACAGATATCGGAATGGAAACAACTTTTTTGGTGAACTTTTTTTTTCAATTCGAACAGAGAAGCCTATTTTCAGGGACTGATTTGGAAAAATCTAACTTCCGTCATTTTTCATATTTTTTAAGCAACACTGATTGCCTGAGTCGAATTTTAAAATGTCATTAAAAGTTTTTTCCATATTATTTCCGGAAGTCAGTATAATGAGAAGTATTGATAAGAAGTTTCAAGTATCCCATTTTGTCTATCTTCCAATTTATGCGTCCGACACAGATGGACATTACTGACAGAACTGGACAACTGAACAATGTAATCAAAGAAAATTTCACTCATATGAAAGAAAGTATGTTTATTGATTCATTTCAGTTCTAGTGAAATATATCAGTTGGTTCAGACGAGCGGCAGTGCTTACAATTAAAGTATAATCGAAATCAATTGCAGAATATATAAATGTATCAGACAAGTAATTCAATTTTTAGCACACTGCTGTGCTGCTTGTTGTGATGAATAAGCCAACACACGCGATATCTCTTATTCCTTCATAGTTCCAACTTTCGAGTAGCTCGATGACTCAGTGGTCTGTGTATCTGATTTCCACGTTCAAATTCCTGCGAGACATCATATTTTTTCTTTTTTTTTTCACAAGAAATTTTTCGTAAAATATAATTTTCAGAAAAAAGTTAATTTCGGACGAGTACGGTTGAAAGATGTCGTCTTTTTCATGCAGGAACGATATTTTCCTTTCTCATTATACCTTATAACCTCCTGATAACCTTTAAGATTTTCCGCATCGCGGCAGCATGCTACTAATTGAATGACTGGCAAGAGACGTTTATCTGAAAATCCCGCACCGTGCAGGTGCGGCACGAGTCTCTGCAATTGTTTCAAGATAAACCATACTGTTACGATATTCAAGTGGCCTCACGGCCCTTTTAAGAAGAACCATGAGTCCTATATGGTAAAATCAATAATTAGGTATTCGAGGTTATACACTATGGGCCAACAGGTCTCATCGGAGACTTAGATCAGATGAGCCTTGGAAGGAGTTGGAGTGCTTGTTGACTAGGTCTACCTACATATTGGGACTTTCACACTACCATGAGGAGACTGGTATTTCGTGGTATCCATAGAGGAATTCGATCACCTCTGAAATAAACTTTAACACCATGTATATTTTCGATTACGAAGTATATTTCGATATCCTTTTTGTAGACTTTTAGTCCAGTATATACCAGAGGAAGATATTGAATTGAATTGAAAAGAGACAATGAAGTATGACCAAAATTGTACTGGACTATAAAGCTAGGCTGGCCTGGAGAGAACGCGCGGTGGGAGGTGTTTGAACATGTGTTCAAATAAAATCTTATTGTCTCTCGCGAAAGTCCACCTTCGAGCCAAGGGGGGCCCTTTCCTTCGAATTATGACTAGAGACATATCCGGTCGGTCTCATATAGAAAAATGTCAATGCCTTGCCTCTATATTATATAGGATGTCCCGTAATAATTTTGCGATACCTTGACTGTAGACTCCTGGACTGAAAGTAAGGAAAATGTTTGAGTCAGTTTGGATCGAATTATGGCTCCTAAGGGAGGAAGAATATCTTGAAGGGATTCTCTTGAAAATGTAATGAGAAATTTTGTTTGTGTACCTACCTCATGACAATGTGGAAATATTATATTGACGAAAAAAATAAATCGATTTGATATTTTGATGACTCAATCTTTTTTATTCTATTATTTGTCCTCTTTCATTCTCATCCTTCCACTTGAATGATTAGGAGTGTATCATTTTTTTGTTTATTTTATGAATGAATGATATTTGTCATGTAGACATTTCTATTTTCAAATTGACTTCACTCCAAGTCCAAGTCTGACAATTTTAAAATTTCTCCAGTATAATATTTCAGAAAGAGCTAACCCTGTTTATTTCACTTCTGAAAAAAAATTGACTTATCATTAACGTTAACATTTTCTAATTCAGCATGAAAAGTCATGAGATTATTGATTTCTCTAGATTATTGGAATTTTTCTCTATCGAAGATCGTTGACTCTATAAAACAGAATTTCTATTACTTCATGTCCAGTACACAACTTTGCGGATGATAGTACCCTCCATACCGCCTTCCCTTCCAAGGTTCCAATACCAGCCAGGCAAATCAGAAACGAACGAGGGAGAAATGTTGACAACATAAATATGGACTTGGCAACAATTCTCGAATGGGGATCCAATAACTTGGTAGATTTCAATGCAAACAAAACACAAGCGTGCATTTTCTCTAGAAAAGCCGATCTCACTGTGCCCAACATAAGCTTGTCAGGAGTAACCATACCTTTGAAGACATCCATTTCGATGCTTGGTATTACTATCAGCAATAACCTTTCTTGGGAAAATTACTAATGCTAAAAGTGCATCCCAACAACTTGGTTTTCTGTTTCGAGCCAGGAGCTATTTCACTTTCAGTCAGCTGCTTATGATCTATAAGGCACAGATCCGACCTGTTCCCATATTTGGAGTGCAGCACCCAAACATACCCTGAAACTGTTGGATTCTGTCCAAAAAAGGGCAATTCGTTTCGTGGGTGACGCCTCGCTCACAAACTCACTCACTTCTCTGGAAAACCGTAGAAAAGTTGGCGATCTGGCTCTATTTTATAGATATTTTCATGGATGATGCTCTTCTGAGATAGCAACAATTGTTCCTTACTTGGCAGTCCCCGCGAGATTTACTCTCGAGTTGAGGCTTCGCACCCCTTTGTGGTCAGTTTGGAGACCTGCAGAACATCTCTTCTCAAAAACTCGTTCATCCAACGAATAGCGAGGCTCTGGAACACATTGCCAAGGGAGGTGTTCCCCGAGGCATATAACCTCCAGAAATTCAAGAAGAACACCAATTCCTACTTCATTTGCCTTGGTTCTCACGATGTTTTCTGAACATTACAGGATATCCCTTTTCGTGGGAACCAGAACATAAAAAAAATACGTATATCTGTAGTGAGCATAAATCAGATGATTCGCGCCGGAATAATAATGATAAAAATAATAATAATATGGCTTTATTCTTCATTAACAACAGCCATGAACATATAATACATAAAGGAGACGGTATCCAACAGAGTTGCTGTTCCATACAACCCAAATAAAACGACTAGAAGAAATAGTTCTCTTCAAATAAATAGAAGGAATAGAATAATCGAGAAGTCAAGGAGAAATGACAGGAATAATGGAAATATGAGTATTGAGAGCAATAAAAATAATATAAGGAATGGGAGGAATTGAAAGGAATTGATGTATTCTGAAAGGTATAGGAAAAATTGAGGAAATGAAAGGATCTATATACTCCTTTCAAAATGGGGACCATAATGAGTTCAAGAACTAGAAGAAATACAGGAATTACAAGGAATACATGGAATTGACAGAATAACATTATCAGCAATACTATAATCGCAAATAGAATATCATTGAAATCATTATCAACATCCTAATGATATTGAATGAACCATTTTCCTTGAATCAGTGTTGTTCATAGTGTTCGATGAAGATATACTTTTTTACAAGCGTGCGTGATTCACAAACACGCAATTTAGTTTGGTAAGGGTCATTTTCCCGCAGTAGTGCGGGAAGAGTTTTCCCACACTAGTGCGGGAAAACATTTATAATATTCGCGCAAACAATTAAAATTTCAGTTTTTTTTTTCGTTATAGCCTTTGATTGATCTGATGTGGGAAACTATTGTTGTCATGTCAATCAAAACAAAAATTAGTTTGTGTAATTCTCCGAGTGGCAGACAAAGCGTTACTGTCATTCTCGATTCAGTGGAATTGCGATGAAAAACTTCCAGCTACAGATGCGATACAGATGAGTTATTGCCAACGAAGTCTTGAGGAAGGTATGAGAAGCACTACACGGGATTTATTGAATGGTGCAGTCGTAAAAAATTGAAAACACCAAATAAAGAAGAAGTATTTTTGGCTCATTTCCTAGAAATGTCTGAGACCTAGAGGCCAAACACCATGGGCATGCTGGTTTCCTCAATAAGCTTACCTACATAATATGTAAAGCCAAGATTGATACGTGGTTCCCTCGCGTGAAATTATTTAAATCTCTCGCACTGAGTACTTTATCGAACTGTTTGCCTGTTTTTGGATTGAGATACTCAGAGATCTTAGAAAGAGTTCAAGTGATTTTCTTCAAAAAAATACTGCTTGTTTATACTAATTCTCCAGATTATGTGATCTGATTGGAAACTGGCATAATGAAATATGCCTATAATATCTTTGAAATGTCATGGAACTGGTTATACAAAAAGTCCTCAGTATGGACATGTATGGATGATGACCGACTACCTAAAATTTCTTTGAGACAGCAAATTAATTCGCTTGGTACTATTGATGAAAAGTTCAGCTGGGCCAGTCAATTGCAGAAGTGTTTTATTTCTGCTGAAGCTGGGGACTTGTGAGATGAAGCTGTACTTCATGGCAGAATAAGAAAAAATATTGTTTTAGCAAAATAGTATGACAAACTTTTCGAAGCCGATATATCATTGCTTCAAACAAGCACCTTTTTGCCACTTTACAACCACACTAACCTTTCCAAGGAGCCCAAATATTACTAGCTTTATCAACTTCCGATACAGGTTACTCGTACTATAGCTCAGTTGCGTTATCAAGATAAAATTGACGTTAAATGGCATGTCTCACTAGATTGACCCCAATCAAATATGCTCAGTTTGCAATTACCATGATAATGAAACCATTCGTGAAATTTTGTTATAGAATGCCCAATGTATGCAAGTATGAAGCCTCACTGTGAACCTCTTACGTCTTGGGACTCCCTCCCTTCGTCCTTGGACAGTCTGTCAAGAGAGGATTTGAAGATCATAGCTAGATATGGAATATTCTTAAACTCAGGTCATTTATTTTGAATGAATAGGTAGGAATAGGAATGGTTCAACTCACTCTTATTTATTCCCTTTTTTCCCTATTTCAGTATTTGAATTTTTTTCTCTACCTTAGATTAATAGTCACAAATTCAGTCTTTATCTGACCCTTGCAGTGAAACTATATTTTTAGAAGCAATAAAGATATTGTTATATATTATTATTATATCACTAGTTATCAGAAGATAGATAATATATCACTATTGTTAGTTGTTCCATATAATTGATTGAACAAGCCAATCAATTTCCTACGCTTGCAGAAAAAATATTGTTCCTAACTCATGCAGAAAGTGTCTTTCGGCACTTGTTGGGAAAATATTCCCATTCACAACTGACTCCCCTTTCGAATAAGCCACGACCAACCATCAAGCCACGTATAACGAGGCTCAGGAATAATTACAGGTAGAAGGTAGAGCTTAGTTACCAACTCATCGGCCGCCACGTGATGCGGTAGTTAGAGCTTGCACGTGCAAAATAATAGGATATCGCCGTATGAGCGCCGTTCGTAGTTACCTATATTATGTTGTAAGCGAATTATTTGTGAAGTTAATGAATCGGGTGTGGGAATCAGAGAGGGACTTGGATATCATTGGACTTCTTCGAGGAAACCAGGTTGGCTCTGAGATAAACATTGGGAAGTTCTCAGCAAACAGGAGATACAGCTGGTGATTCGATGGGTCATTGATATGATCGTTGGCATATACTCAATTGGAGGGACCCAATCTCTTACATCGGGAAATAAATGTTCTTAAACAGAACACTCGAATGACTTGTCTGAAATCAAAAGACATTGAAACAAGATCGGTGATTTTCATTTCGAAACGTGCTACTAACTTGAGCTAAGTAAAAATCTTGTTCAAATGCAAGGCTATTATTTTACTTGAAAAATTTCAATTCGATCCTAACAAGACACTTGAAAATCTTATAAAGAGAGTGTATATCGCTCTAGATGAGAAATCATATTCTTCTACTGATTCAACAGTGATATATTGAAATTTACATATCATTTTTGTTTTTTATGTTCTGGTTCCCATGAAAAGAGATATCCTGTAATGTTCAAAGAACATCGTGAGAACCAAGGGAAATATGGAAGGAATTCTTCTCAAATTTCTGGAGGTTATATGCCTCGGGGAACAACTCCCTTGGTAATGTGTTCCAGAGCCCCGCTGTTCGTTGGATGAACGAGTCTTTGGAAAGAGATGTTCTGCAGGTCTCCAAAGTGACCACGAAGGGGTGCGAAGCCTCAACTCGACGGCTTAATCTCGCGGGGACTGCCAATGAAGGAATAATTGTTGATATTTCAGAAGAGTATCGTCCGAGAAAATATCTATAAAATAGAGGCAGATCGCCAATTTTTCTACGGTGTTCCAGAGTAGTGAATGAGTTTGTGAGCGAGGCATCACCCACGAGACGAATTGCCCTTTTTTGAACAGAATCCAACAGTTTCAGGGTATGTTTGGGTGCTGCACTCCAAATATGGGAACAGTATTCCAGGACCAATCGGAACTGTGCCTTATAGATCAAAAGCAGCTGACTGGGAGTGGAAAAGCTCCTGACTTGAAACAGAAAACCAAGTTCTTGCGATGCACTTTTATCAATTGATCTCACGTGAAGTAACAAGTAATGTATTTTCGAAAGGAATTCAATCTCTGCTTGAGAAAACTCATAACTTCAAGAGAATATCTCCACATGTTTGGAAATATCAAACAAGTAGGTACTCTGACCAAGAATATAATGAATCTTCATAGAATTCAGTGTATCGCTTATTTGGAGAGATCTGAATACTAATTTCAAGAAGAATAGTGATGCTCTTGTTCTGAAATTTACTCGTATTTCTGTATATATTTGTGATTTACTTTAATTGAGTTCATAAACTCCGAAAACTTCTGATAGAATTAATCAGTAGTAGATTTCGAATAACTTTACTTCTGATAAGACGAATCAGATTTCAGTTGATGAAGTGGAATAACTACTACAGAATATGTGCTCTTGTAACTCAACAAGAAAATATTTCCTTCTGATAATACATACTTATGAAAGTAAATTAAATCCTTGAATGAAAGATACAGGAATATTTCATTCGACTCCCCGAGGATTATAACCACCAGAAATTTGAGAAGAACACCAATTCATACCTTATTCCCCTTGATTCTCACGATGTTCTCTGAACATTACAGGGTATCCCTTTTCGTGGGAACTAGAACATGAAAAAAACTGAATATATCGAAACATATCTCTTTAACACATTCTTAAATTTTGTTGGGAGAATTCAAAACAGCAACGAACGAAGGTGATATTCAATCCTTTCAAGGAAAAAGTTGGGTTTCAAATTGAGATGAATTATTCCTCAGTTCGATGAGATATTTCATTATGAATATAGGAGAGTGACATTTCTTTTGTTGAAGTTTGTTTCCTTCATTTCCTTCAGATTGGTTATTTATTGTGATATGCCACGCATTTGAACATATATACCTATAGAGGGAGTTATATTTTCATTCATTCATTTGGTGACATAAAAATTAGTTATGTACAGTTTATTATCCAGAGATCTACAAGTGCAGCTACAAATCACTCCGTAGAAATATCACAAAGTGAATGGATAACTGCGCATTTTAGTTAAAAAGCTTCATCTCCTTCCGAATCGATCGATCCCAATCTAATCAACACGTTCAGTAACCAGAACCTATAATCATTCATCAGCAGATTTATCTCTCTTTGTCGATCTGCACCCGCACCTTAGTGATTAAAACTTGAATTATCTGCCCGTAATCAACCGTTAAATCATCTACCTCATTCGTGAGATCTGCAAAAAGAGGAGATATCGGCACTATCGGCAGCTTATGATGCATAAACTAGGACGTATCAACACACCGAAGCAAGACAAAATTTATGCTACCGAATTCCATGTAGGCTAAAAGGCAACTCAACTCCCTAGTCATATTTATAACACAGATATGCACGATACAGAGAAATTCCATATATTTCATATTGCGTTGTAGTCAATTGCTCGATTATTATATTCCATTGCAATTTATGATTCTTTCAAATTCATTCCAAAATACTAACCTTCTTATTTTCATAAAGTTTTGCTAGGCCCTTCTATTGTGAATTACCATATATGCATGAAAGCGAAAATGCTCCAACCTTCCTAGGTAATTTGATTTTCTAGGGACTAACTGAGAAACCGATACATAACAGCAATTGTTTTCACATGACTACCAATCAACACTTGATTTTTGCTGATGGGATCACCCTGACTGGTAGCGCTTCACTACTCTGATAATAATGATTATTAGCAGTCACCAATCAAAGCCTACAATTGCAACAGATCCAGCGAGTGAATGATGATTTGAAACAGGTTCAAGAATATCGTACAATAGCGAACGCATTGACACCGTTTAGTCAAGTGTTTTAGTGCATGGTGCATGGTGCATGGTGCATTCATTGCAGGTGCCATTTGTTATGAAAAAAAAAATTATATTATCACTGAGTATTTCCCATCATCAAATGTTCACTTTCAAATCTGAAAACTGTTATTGTCGGTAGTTGTATTTTATGTCGATTAAAGCCTATATTTTGTGAAGGTGTATTACTACAATTTGAACCAGACCCTGATCGAATGAAACCACTTCTCGAACTCCCAATCCCCAACAATGCTTGTTCTCTACGTCCCGCAATTGGAATGTTCTCCCATTTTTCCAGATGGATATCCAAATTCTCAGAGAAAATCCAACCATTAATTCAATGTAGAACATTTCCGATATCTGATGTATCTGCTGCTGCTTTTGAAAAACTCAAACTCGAAATTGCTGATTCTGCAATTACTACAATCGATGATAATGAAATGATGACGGTAGAAACAGATGCTTCAGATTTTGCAATTGCTGCCCAGCTATCTCAAGAGAGCAGACCGGTAGCATTCTTTTCAAGATCACTCTCAGATTCTGAACGGAGACATTCTGCGGTTGAAAAAGAAGCCTACGCCATAGTGGAAGCACTGAAAAAATGGAGGCATCTTCTCATTGGTCGTCATTTAAGATTAGTCACGGATCAGAAGTCCGTTGCTTTCATGTTCAATACAAAACTGCATGGAAAAATAAAGAATGAGAAAATTATGCGATGGCGTCTTGAATTGTCCTGCTACAAATATGACATCGTGTATAGGCCAGGCAAGGAAAATATTGTAGCTGAGACTTCTTCGAGAATATGTTCAACAACTGAAGCCGAAAATTCTCGAAACCTCTATAAATTGCATGATTCTTTATGTCATCCTGTTGTAACTCGCATGTTTCATTGAATTAGGTATAAGAATTTATCCTATTTCGTTGAAGAAATACGAAAAATCACATTATCATGTCCTGTTTGTTCTGAACTCAAGCCAAGGTTCTGTAAAAATCAAGGTACTTTGATCAAAGCCACATCAGCTTCCGAGAGATTGAACATCGATTGTAAAGGACCTTTATAACAGTGGTCGATGAATATTCAAGGTATCCTTTTGTTTTCGCTTGTGGAGATATGACTTCTCAAACAGTCATTAAATGCTTGAGACAACTATTTACACTTCTTTCTTGAGTGACTTCATTGACATTTTGTGTTGTGTACAAAAGCCATTTTTCAAATAATACACGTTTTTCTGCTAGAAAAAGCATATACTGCAAAAATGGTATTGTACATACTGCTTTATCTTTAGGTAGTGTTAACATACGGCATTTATGCCTAGTAACTCGTTGAATAAAATAATGTTCGAATTCAAGAAACTACGATGCAAAAATGTTGATAAAACATAGAAAATCTCTTTATTGCTTGAATAACACATTAATTTACACTATTAATGATTATGATTTCAAGTTCATTTGATTTCTTGACGATGAGTAGGTTTCCAGAGCCTCGTTCATCAATCAGCGTCCATACAAGCAGATGTTCACAAATTATCACTTATTCCATCTTAGCACACAGATGTCCATAAAACTGTCTCATCTGAGTGATTTGAACGAAGATTTGCACCAAATACTCCATTCAAAGTGGATGTTTGTTCAAATTCGAAAGAAACCATAAGATCACGACTCGATCAATATGGAATTAGTGCTCCTCTCGAAGACACCTCGTGATAGGTACACCTGATTTCATGGTGAATTCAATATCTCCACCTGTCAAATATCGCTGAACAAATAATATCCACCCATAATAACTCATCTCGCTCATTAAATCGTCCATTTGGAGCTGGCCCAATCAGCATAGATATTGGTCGTTGCACAATAAATACTTCTCTTGGTGATTTTCAATTGGAATGCTCGGCCGGCCTGCGTGTGGCTCCATAAATAAGTCGGAGAGGTGGGCAAAACGCACCTATTATAGAATAAATAAATAATTAAATAAATAACTGCTTGTTAGCGAAGTGTGTGGTTCGAGGACTGGCGAGTAAGAACACTGGAAGAGAACAACTGGCAAGGGCGTATCATCTCGAACTTGTTCGAGAAGGGTTCGAATAAATAGAGAGAGAGAGATCGATAGATTTATCAGGATGAACTGGAATTCACTCTACCAATGGAGACATTTGAATAGTATTTGATGGGTAAAATCGTTACCTCCGATACTAACAAGGCCTGAAGGCTCGTAGTGAACAGCTCGTGACGTCAGCTAACTGAGGCCATCCATCCTTCGCGTGTCGACTGTCGTCAGTTTGTTTAGGTATGTTTGAGAAACAGTCGCGTGCCCGAATGCTTTTGTTGTTTATTCATAAGAATAATTGGCGGAAAAATCACTGTTTTGTGAATTATTTTGTGTTGTTATAGACGAAATAACACTGCCTTTTGAGTGTTGTGTTCCATTTTGTCGGGGGAATTATGTGAGTGGTCGAAAAGTTCATGCTTTTAGTTTCCCGTTGGACAAGGAACTATCGAAAAAGTGGGTATATGCAATGGGGAAGACCATTGAGGGAAGAAATCCGTGCAAACCTCTTTCAATCGACGAATCATGATTTACATTTGATCTACAATCAATATTATGAGTTGAAGTTGAAGGGAATCGAATCTATATCGTTTTGAAATCAGCATATTTCATTCGTTATTTCGAAAAGCCAAATATGATGGTGGAGCTGTGACGTATTAGTCCCGCACTGTAGCTATCTCTCTCTGATACCTCGTCATTCTGCAGTGTTGCAGTGTGATTGGTGAGTTCAAGGACAATAGGCGTGTTGGGACTAATACGTCGCACCAGTCTCACCAATGAATTGACAAATTTTCAAATTCTAATTTATTTTTTTCATCGTCTTAGCATAAATGAAAAAATTCAAAATTATTTCACTGGTAGTTTTTCAGTATAGAGTTCACGATAATGTCGTTTCAAAAAAATCAGTGGTCTCCCCCATTCACCGCGAGGATTTTACTCCATCTAAGTACAGTAGAGTATGTGAATTACATTTAACTAAACATGCTATTATTACTCCATCTACTGCAGTACTGTTAGTATACGGGGGTAACGGTAAAATACTCATTTTCGACAAACTGTCTAAGCTTGAACAGGACTCTGCAGACAGTATTTCTACAAGACAGTTCATGTTTACTAGGCCATAATAAAGCAGAAGAAATATCAAATCATCTAGAGATTTAATATCTTTGAATAATCGAAAATACCTGGTGTACCAATAAAAACACGACATTCAGAAAGAAAGTGTTGCTGGTTGGGTTGGACCCTTGGTGTTGGACGACATACTGCATGTCCTCAGTTGATCAATGATCCTAGATATACATATACTATGAGGACGTGCTTTTTGAGGTTATTCTGAACATTCAGAGTGCAGAGGCTTTTATAAATGAGAGGAAATGAAGATTGGTTCAAACTTTGGAAGTTAATGCTTCAGCTTATGCTTCAAAACTTGCACAAGGGGAGTCATAGAGCTTTCGATTTTTTTGAGTTGAGTTTTTGACCAGAGTTAGGGTCGCACCAAAGATAAAACACTGAACCTATATGTCAGACTTGATGTCAGACCAACTTTTAAACATTGATCCTGATTCTCAGGACTAAATAAAATGAAATGAGCCTCACCATTTCTTTGACTATCCATCTGAGGAAGTCAAGCGTCACCTACAGAAACTAGAGTTACAGGCGAATGTCATTGAACTTTCTAGTTTCAACAGCTGATAATGTAAGTCTTCTGTTTAATGTAGCTTCTAATAATAGTTCCAAGACTTCTGATGAGACCTTTAGTACCAAAAGGAGCAATCAATTATCAGGAAGAACTATATTCTTTAGGAAAGCATGTAATTTGAGTGGAGTAACATTCAAGTTAAAAAATTAAATCTTCCACGTACCCATCCGATTAGTCCTAGGATACGTCCATGTGTCGCGATGAAGAAGCGAGAATGAAAAGTGATAAATAAGGTGCCTAACAAGATGTTGTTAGTCAGACTAGGTACCCCCTGAGGTGAAAAACACAGCGATGGGCTGCCATGAACCGAAGCTCGAGCTTTTACACTTCTTTATGTTTTTTAATTGAATTACCCCAGACATAAAATAATTAGTTTGAGGTTTGGTTGGACTGGACGCAGATATTATTCAGTCGTTAAAATTCGTTCATCCCAATTTTTATGTCTCAGATTTGTTTTTGATACATTGAAAAATGACATTTTTTCTGTGACGGGAAAAAAGTTTGGCATTTTATCTCTGTTGGCAGGTTATAAAATGTCACTTTTCATAAATTACTTTTTTCCCGTGGGAAAAAAGTGAGTACTTTTTTCCCGGATATATATCACATATACAGGGTGTTTCATTACTAATTGGAAATATTTCGATCATAGAATCCCGAACTCAAAATATGAAGATTCATCCCAAATCAACTAGATAATATATGTCTCCTGTCTGAGTTACAGGGTGTTTTATTCAAAAATTTTGAAATGTTTTTGCCCAGTTCTTCAAAACTATTTTACGTATCACTTTCATATTTGGAGGGAAGTGTAGGTATTATACACCTAACTGAATTATGTGAAATGAACTTTTCTAGCTATTACCAGAGGCGTACGACAAGGGCAATTAACTGGTTGATCCCTCCCAAATTCTACGCCACTGGCGGAATTGCAATTCTATCACAAATTTTCGTTTCTCCAACAATTTTGACGTAGATATTGTACTCTTTCTCACTTTCTTTTCGATTTCAATGTGCATTAATTTTGTCAATATTTTGGATCAATGGATTGTATTCATCAATACAATGAATCGACAATCCATATTAACAATGAAAACATAATTTCATAACAGACGAGAGGGGTTACAGTATGTTTAATTATGTAAAATATTAAAACAATTTAAAACGCCCTGTAACAGCTCCCGTCTGTTATGTTTTGATCCAAAATACCGACATTATTGATACACATTGAAATCAAAATAATTGTGCTGCTTCATGTTTAACTTGAAATATCTCGAAAAATAATGACTTTATCGCTTTGAAGAAGGAGTACAATATTCACGAAGAAGGTATTGAAGAATTGAAAAATTCTGATAAAATTGCAATTCCGCCAGTGGCGTAGAATTTGGGAAGGAACAACCAGTCAATTACCCCTGTCGGACGCCACTGGTGATAGCTAGGAAAGTTAATTTCACATAATTCAGTTGGATGTATAATACATACACTTCCCTCCAAATATGAAAGTGATACGCCAAATGGTTTTGAAGATCTTGTAACTCAGACAGGAGACATATTTTATCTAGGTGATTTGGGTTAAATCTCCATATTTTGAGTTCGAGATTCTATGGTTGAAATATTTCCAATTAGTAATGAAACACCCTGTATATACACTGTTGATGTCTATAGTACCGAAAAATGAGTCAATAATACCGTCTCCGAGAAAGAACTGCAAGTCCTTTTATCTTCCATTTGACTTCGCGGTTACGTATATTACTAAACAACCACTAAATTCGCAATTTTTTGAAATCAAGTCACAGAATTAGACTGACAGAAGTGACATCAGATATTTGATTACTTCAAAAGAATGATAAAGATGCCTACAACGCAGGTGTCCCAACTGTTAAAAACTTAAAATTTCACGTCGATAATTTTCAGATTTCAAAATAATGTAATATCTTCTCAATATTGATTCGTCCTTTCTTCTGTCACAGAAAAAAATAGTGTATTATACACGGGAAAAATATTAGATTTTAGCTCACGGTTTTTTGTCTCTGGAGCTAAAATCTACTACTTTTTTCCCTTGTATAATAAATAACTATATATTTGATATAGTGAAAAATAACAGTACCTATAGTACCTACTTTGATTCGGTGAAGGTAGTAGGTATAGTTCCTTACTGGAAACCAATCGACAAATAACTCTTGAACTCCAATTAACGTTTTATATTGTATATGGTACAAACTACAATTTCGAAAAGTATAGTGCAGCCCCGACGTCGCAGATCGTCAAAGATCCACTGTGTGGTAACTTTTTTAACAATATTATTGCTCGATGAAGCATTAAATTGGGGGTCTCTTATTTAACGACGCGTATGCAGTAAAATTAACATTCCAGGTAAAAGGATGAAAAAATTGGACAAGAACGGCTGTCAGCAAATGTGGGCGGTCTTGATCGTCTTTTTAATTTGATTATTGATGGCAGGGTGAGGACCATTCTTGCGTATCGTTCGATTTTGGTAAATAACGTCCAAGAAAACAGTTGATGCATGTAGAACGCAAATGTGGCATGAAACATCCAGCGGAATATAACAACAATAATTCTAGTTATAGTTATTTCACCAACTAGTGTATTAATGAGGGCGATTAATGATCGAGATATTTTAACGTGCGAGCGAAGCGACCGCGTTAATGTTCGTCGACAATATTTCTCATTTCTCCTGCAATGAAGAAAACTTGGTTCCCGAATTCATCATTCATCCAGAAACTGCTAAGAATCACCCAGTAGCCTTGTTACTGACATTATAGTGACATTTGAAATTTGTCGAAATAATCAATATAGAAAATAAATTCCTTGTGTAAGAAAACAGGGATTGAAATTGTGTCAGAAACTTGGAAAGGCGACCCCGTTAACAAAAAATCTTCGATGAAATCAATATTTTTCGATTTAAATGCAGATTCCGTAAGTTATAGCATAAACAATGAATGCACGCGGTGTATGTTTGGTTGCCTATAACACAATCGTGCATTAATAGATAAATCGTTCATTAATAGGGGTCATCAATGAACGATTTCATATACATCAAACTTAGTCGTTAATACGAGGTCGACGGAAAAACATATTATTAAATTGTACTATTGCCAAGTTTCATAGAAAAACTAGGCCTTCAGGATTGAATTCGTCAAAAATTTAAGAGAGGTCGAATATTTTGGACAGTTTTGGGTATTTGACAAGGTTGTGTTCGGAATCCCAGGTCAGAAAGTTGGATAATTTATTGGGTTAAATTCTTAAACGATCAAACCCAAGGTCTGATACTGTACTATACTGTAATACAGGGTTATGGTATTGGTAGAGGCGCTGTTACCCCATATTCTGAGCTAATTAACTGGATGTCTATAATAATAACATAAATATCATGTTATCAATAATGGCTTGATTGGTATAGTATCAATCATAGTGGCGTATGTTACATGAGGAAAATAGGCATTTAAGGAAGAAAAATTAGGAACTGTCTTCCACAAAATGACGCGAAATGTTATTGAAATGTTTTTTTCCATTTTTCAAATTGTTGTCTTTCTTAATATCTCGTTGAAATGTGCGATTCTCCTGAAGCTCAGTGTTCACATTTAGTAGGCAACAAAAGACATATTGTGATGGAAATACATGAGCTACTGCCTTTTTGAGATGAATTTTTCGAGTTCCATAATGAAAATAAATCATAATCTCCATTTCCTGAAGTATCATCGCATCTTACTGCGATTTCAAAAAATGAAGACTGGGAAATTAGAATAACGAACAGATTAATATTATCAACTAGTTTCTTACAAGTTGATCTGTCCATGAACAGTTCCTCCTACCGGATGAATTTTCTCAATGAATATGGTAAAGTCGGTGAATCATGTTGAAATTAAAAAAATATATATCAAAATGGCATCTATGCTCCCACTTCTACCTCCCTTCATGGTTTTTGTGACCATCTGGTGATGAGCGAGTAGGTATCATTCTCAATATATTTCAACACTTTCAACATACAGGGTTTCTGTAAATGGCTGTAATATCCTATCAAGGATCAATTCTAGCACCAACACTATTTTTACTCCATATCAACGATTTGTTGGAAGCAACTTCATGTCCAGTACACAGATTCACGGATGAAAGTACCCTTCATACCGCCTTCTCTTCCAAGGTTCCAATACCAGCCAGGCAAATCAGAAACGAACGATGGAGAAATGTTGACAACATAAATATGGACTTGGCAACAATTCTCGAATGGGGATACAATAACTTGGTAGATTTCAATGCAAACAAAACACAAGCATGTTTTTTCTCTAGGAAAGCTGATCCCACTGTGCCCAATATAAGCTTGTCAGGAGTAACCATACCTTTGAAGGCATCCATTTCGATACTTGGTATTACTATCAGCAATAACATTTCTTGAGTTAATCACGTGAGATCAATTGCTAAAAGTGCATCCCAAAAACTTGATTTTCTGTTTCCGGCCAGGAGCTATTTCACTTCCAGTCAGCTGCTTTTGCTCTATAAGGCACAGTTCCGACCTGTCCTGGAATATTGTTCTCATATTTGGAGTGCAGCACTCAAAAATACCCTGGAACTGTAAGATTTTGTCCCAAAAAGGGCACTTCGTCTTGTGGGGGATGCCTCGCTCACAAACTCACTCACTTCTCTTGGACACCGTAGAAAAGTTGACGATCTGGCTCTATTTTATAGATATTTTCATGGACGATGCTCTTCTGAAATATCAACAATTTTTCCTCCCTTGGCAGTACCAGATTAACCCGTCGAGTTGAGGTTTCTCACCCCTTCGTGGTCACTTTGGAGACCTGCAGAACATCTCCTTCCAAAGACTTGGTCATCCAACGAACAGCGAGGCTCTAGAACACATTGCCAGAGGAGGTGTTCCCCGAGGCATATTACCTCCAGAAATTCAAGACGAACACCAATTCCTACCTCTTTTCCTTTGGTTCTCGCGATATTCTCTGAAGATTACAGGATATCCCTTTTCGTGGAAACCAGAACATAAAAAAAATCCTGTATTCCAATTATATATGTCATCTTTCTAAACAGAATTCTGCATTTGGAGAAAATATATGTAAGTCATTCGCTACTTCGAATGGCACCCACACTGATTGGTGCATGCGTTGCCCTCTTCTGACACTCATATCTCCGGACCAAACCATTCAATTCCAACAACAACAACGAACATCCGATGTGAAATTATTTTGTAAATATGGTAAATACATATTCGCTGTCTTGCTGAATTCACCAACTGATGGATCTTCATCAAATGATGGATTGTTCAACGAAACATACACGAGTATTATTCAGATGTATCAAAGTATGTATTATGCTTCGAGAAGAGGACATCCAGAAATATCAGTTGAAGGAAGCTGCTATCTCCATGTGGTGTTTAGCGAATTTTGAATGTTTCAGGTGATGTATATTGTATAGTGATGTGAATCACCTTGACCTCATATCATATCTACTAACATCGTGAATAAAATTATGTTATACCTCTTATCATGTACTTTATTTTATTTTATTTTCATCCAAGTTGAATAACAATCTACAGAAAAACAATAAGCTGTTCACTGAACAAGATAATGAATTTTTCACATTTGTATACTTATGATAACTACGAAATAACATTCATTATTTTCATTTACTTCTGGATCTCCTGTAGCTTCTACAGTAATAATGGGCACTTTGATTATTATTCTTTGGTTTAAACTCCAAATGAGTCTTGTCAATACAATTTGGTGTTAAAATTGTTGATGTTTCAATATCCACAGACGAAAAATGAGGAGAAAAGTATGAACACTAGTAGCACCTGTCATTCTGTTCAGTACGTTGAATAGTGCACCCTGCACTTACACTGAACACTGTGTCAAAAGTGTAGACACTTTTTCATTTCCGAACTCAGCTAATCTCGTTATATTAATAGCTATAATTATTGACATTATTATCATATCGTTTAAATACATTTTTCTCAGGAATGAGTGATTAATATGGTCGTTCTGCATGTGACTGGTCGAAGGAGACAGAAACCAGACATAAGTACATACATATACAGAGTACAGATAGTCGTTCGAAGTTTCGTTGAAATGTTGAAACTCCCTCAGGACGGCCCAGGACAATATCGAACACATTAGAAGCGGGAATAGGTCCCTGCGGGATCCACGCCTATCTCTCGTCTCTGTTATGGTATTCCCTGATGTTGTTGTAATCCAGTTCATCATCGACGCATATTGTAGACGTTTGAAGTCATTGTCAGTGGCGGAACATCATAAAACTAGCAAATAAAAACAAAATTTATATACATAAGTTTTGAGATATTGAAGACCTTTGGCACTACACTACACTGTTTTACCACTAACCAAACCGATTTTGTAACGCCTCGATACGTGCTTCGCTAACTATGTTAGCATCTTCAGGAGAAGATTAAAACTGCCAGTTTCATTATTGGTAAAATAATATTCCATTACCACTCATGAAGCAACTCAGTTATTGATAATGTGTTACAGTCCGAATTAAATATTTTATTTGCACTAACAGGATAGGAAGCCATGGTATTATAGTTATTAATTTGTGACTTATCGTGTAACCAGACTGTTATTATTCTTTCTTTAACTCCATAACAAAACATCATGTGAATATTGGCTAGGCTAGAGACTTGGCAATGCTGTGCTAGATGCTGAGAACTGACAATACAACGCCCACAATCCTGTGTTGTCACGTTTACCGGACCTCATCTCCCCTAGTGTGGATTAATATAAATTTTATTGACACGAATTAATCATAACATGCGATAAAACACATTATTAGAGAGGGAAAATTGCAAGACAATGGATTATTATATATAGCTAATTGAGAATATTATCAATGCATGATTGAGAATTCATGAATCAATAAATGAATAATATTTCTGAAGTTTTCCATTCATATTTCAACATATGGCAACTATGTTATGATCTGCCCCCACTCACGAAATCGTGACGTTTATTTGCTGTAAGTTTATAGCCGTTTGAAAATTACCGTGGCAATATTGATGATTTTAGCACCTTGAAATCGACCAGAAAAAATTAAAATAGTTTGGAATTGAAAGGTAATCGAGTTTTGATTGATTCTATTTGAGAAATAAAAAAAATCCACTCGCCTATTATTTCTCACTTACTGATACCTAATCCTCCACATGCACTGTGGACAATGGGTATATATCTGGTAAAGATACCATATTCAGACTATACGATATCGTTCAATTGAACAAACCTCCAAAGTTCGACAATCTGCACTGTTAAAACAACGAAACCACTTGGGCTCATGTGCTTTTGAACCAATCAAATCGAACTAAATAGATCCTTTGTATCAATGAATTGAAAAAGAGGAAAGCAAATTGCATCTACGCCAATGGTGAAAAGTGGTAATTTGACACCATGTAATTCGGTTTGCATATTCTACAAACAAATACTCGGATCCAGTTTCAATTTGGAATGGAAGGAATTGTTATAACGTACACTGTTGTCTTATCAGGTTACAAATTTCTTCAATCGATTGAAAATGAATATGGTTTATTACGAAAACGGTTGTTGTTGAATCATGGATTTCCTGTACTGTACATATATAAACGATTCTGGATAATTACTGTAGATATGACAAAATCTACCATTCATTCTTTTAATGAAGATCGAATCATCAATTTAAGTTAGGTATTTGAACAAGAAATATTGATTGATCACCACTCATAGAACACAAAAAAAAATGTTTACGCATTCAATTATTTATTGGTCTCGAAGGATATTCTCACTCAAAAAATACCAGATCATTGAGACGCTATGAATTATCAATGGCAACTTGATTTCTTCGCTTGTTTCTACACAATAATCTAGCTTTACTTTAAGTATCTTCAAGATGATATGAATGTGATGAATATGATGAGTTGAAACAATTATGTTAGTAATAAGTAATTCAACAAATGTCATTTTGTTACATAACATGATCAAATAAAATGTATCTATCTAATGTTGTAAAGGTTTATTGAGGAAAAATCACAATCAACATTATACAATACATGAGTATAGGGCTCAATCAATTATGTTTGTTTACTGTGTTAAAAACTGGAATTGATTTGTTCCAGGAACGTCCAAAGGTAATTGATATTTTATATTATATCAACCCCTATTGAATTTTTCTCAGTGATAATCTGGGGCAAACCATCTGATTTGTCCTTACTACACAAAAACTGGCATGATACTGATACATTTATTTGAAGAGACGAAGATAGATAATTCCAAAACGAGAGAATCGCAAAACTTTGAGAATAAGATCTTGACATTTTCAGAATAGAAATAACAAACATATTTTCCAAAGAATAAATCGGTATCGTGCAGATATCCATTAGGTACAATCCTGTTTTTTGTTTAGGTTTATTTTAAAACACTTCATGTCACTCATTATGCTTCTTTGTTTTTGTGAACGCTATTGTTTGAGTCATTAATACGTGCCTAGATGGTGTTTGCTGATGATTATCGCTTCAGAACTTTTTCTGAAAGAAGTGGTGGAAGCAGCTATGATAATTATTTTTCAATGTTTTCCTTGGATCTGCGTATATATATTGTATAGGTCTGTTCGTTTGTACTGCAGTGTGAATACTCAATGGTATTGCTGAACTTGCTAAAGTTAATTTTTCCCATAGTTGTCTCTGATGTTCATGGCCTAATGTAAACAGATAAAGTCATAGAAAAAAATCAAGTTCAGCAGGTAGAGCAAACATAAGCGGCCTTGAAATGATTAATTTAACTATAAGACTTCGACATATACCTGTATATACAGTGTAAGAACTGAATAATCTGCTATTAGGATGGATATTTATACAATTTATGCAATAAGAAATTGCATTGAAATTGCGTATAGTCATCGAGATAGTGCATAACTCGATTTTTACTACTTCCAAAAGCTTCTATTCCATCGAGAATTGAAAGTATGAAGTTAAAGAATTTAGCATGGATTTATGTACTCACGATGGGGCGAATGCAAAATGAGAATTGATTTTTTTTATTTATGGGTTTCGGCATATATCTTCGTTCTGTTATAGGGTTGACGCCCATGTTATTTGACCTATATCCCAATTATTTCCAATTTTAAAATCAATGCATAAACAACAATATTATGTTCATTACGATGATCTTTAATTCTTCCTATGCGAAAGTTCAATGTCATGTGATAAACACTTTTCTCAGTCAAATGACATACTAGAATAAATATTAATTGTGTCTGTATTTGGTATAACTGTTTATCCACGAATGTAATTTCAGAGGTACGTTAACTTTATATATTTATTTGCAAAAGGGAAATATTCTCATCGCCAATGACATTTCAACAACTTAAGATACGAGTTAAAATAATTGGCCGGTTTCAGTGAAAAAATTTGATTCAATAATTACTAATACTATTGTAGTGTAAGATATTACATTACGTGAAAATGCGCAAAAGTTGATCGTGACGACATATACCGTGACCAATCAATCTAATGCAACTATTACGATACCATATAGGAATTTTGTATAATATATCACAGTACCACAAATTAACTTTGTTAATCTGTGACAGTACACAGTATACCTCAGTGGTTAAAAAATATGAAGGGTATATAAAGTAGGTTGGTGGCGTAAATTTGACCATTCCATTTCAACTCCAATTTCGGAATCGGTAAGTTTAATTTCGGAGAAGGAAAACTCGATTTCAGAATTGGTTAGTTCGATATCAGGAATGGTGAACTCAATTTCAGAGTCGGTGAGTCCATTCAATTTCAGAAATGGTAAGTTGTATTTCAGAAAATAAATTCTTATATTCGTTTGACATATTCTTAGTTGCATGTGAAAAGAACAAACCATGTTCAGTATATTTAAATTTTTAAAAACCATTAAATAACATATACTAAACTTAATCTTCAATTATTCTATACAGACATGTCTTCCATTCGAATCGCAGAAGGATAGTGGTGTTGCACATGATTTGAAAGAATTCAAACACTTTTGAGTGGATGACCTGAACATTCTTCGAGACATCACAGTCTGAATTCTATTTGGTTGAGCAATCTGTTTGGATTCTTGGCTATGACCCTTTGGTGATGCTATTGCAAGAAGCTCTTCACTTCTTACTTGAAGGTATTCCATAATATGTTCAATTATTGGGTTCAACATTGGGGGCTGTGATGTGCCAATCTGCAAATGAGAACATTTTGAAATCCTTCCCTCATGCGAATCTCCTCTATGTATTCTTGAATGTGCAGGTACATTATCCAGAACTACCACTATGTTATCTGTAGGATGCCCATTTTAAACGTACGCTCATCATCCTATGAACTAAGATTCATGCAGTGACTTATTCAATTCACATGGTGAATGTGTAATCAGGATTATTTATTTCAAGTTGAACTTCTCTTTCTGAAATTGAACTAACCAATTCTGATATATAACTAACCATTTCTGAAATTGAATAGATATTTTCTGAAATTTAACTCACCGATTCTGGAATTGAGTTAACCATTTCTGAAACCGAGTCTACCTTTTCCGAAATATAACTTACCAATTCTGAAATTGAAGTTGGAAAGGTATGGTGTATGAAACCCCAGTTGGTATTTGTGAAAAATATGAGATTCGTGAAATTTATATATTGCTACTTCGAAGTTGAGAACTTACTCCTCACAAGTCTGAACTTGTGCGGAGTTAGGAAGAGTGGGGTCTATTGCTTATTTGAACTACTTCTAGGACACCAAGCTGCTGCAAGGATTATAACCAAGAATCACACGCATATTCTTGAATAATGCTTAGCTGAGCCGCATTCAAACGAACCTTTCCATTCTGGAAATCAAACTCTAACTCAAATTCATCTTCCATATAATCCAGCTTCTTCTAGTAGTTCGAAGATGACAAAAATTGAGAAGTGGAATCTTAAACAAACATACCAATTATTATTACCGTCAATGAAATGAGGCTTTCACTCCTCCATTTTAATTCGAAATGATATCTTCTATGTTGATTTCATTATTCAATTGTTCATTAATGATCTCCACATCTTTATCTCCACAGATGACATCTAACTACACGTTTGCAGCGCTGAAAGTAACGTCATGGTTAGTACATCCATTCCTACTACTCTGCATAGTCCTACTTCTGCTCTATAAATACCTTACCAGAAACTTCAACTACTGGCAAAAGCGAGCTGTACCATTTCATAAGCCCATACCACTCTTTGGGAACTTTGCCGATGTCATGTTGTGGAAGACTTCCCCATACGAATGGCTGAAGAAACAATACGATTCCACTACTCATCCAGTTTTAGGAATATACATCTTAGATGATCCTTACTTGGTTATAAACGATCCTGATTTGATCCACTGTATTTTGGTGAAGAATTTCAGTAACTTCAGCGATAGACAGATCGCTGCACCTGTACATGATAAATGCGTTGCCAATCTCCTCTTTTTCCAAAAAGGACCAGAATGGAAAGAAAGAAGAAGAAAACTGTCGCCGATATTCAGCACTGGAAAAATCAAATCAATGTTGCCGACTCTCAATGAATGCGCCAGAGATTTGTTGGAATACTTGACCCGTCAAACTGGAGATGTAGAGGCTAAAGAGATGATAGCCAGATTCTCCACTGTTATAGTAGCTAAATACTTCTTTGGATCTGACGTAGATGCATTCAAAGGTGACCCAGATTTCAGAAAATACGGAAGAGAAATCTTCAAATATGATTGGAGAAATGCTGTGGTCCAGAGTATTTTTCTTTTCAAACCCAAATGGGTAGATATTTTCAAACTTCGATTTGTCAAGCCGCACGCTGAAAAATTCTTTCGCAAAGTTTTTTTAGACGCTATGGATTTGAGAAGACAAAATTTGGTCGAAGTAGGCGATCTGGTTGACCTGTTGAACGAAATGGTATCAAAAAGAGAATGCTTTGGAGATGAAGGAATTGGTGAGTATGGTTGAAGATCTTAACACTCCACTGCTACCAACAAAGAATATCTTCTTCAGGGCATGAGAAGATTTTAAGTCCTGCATTGCAGATGTATATGGCGGGATACGAAACTACCAGTTCAGCTGTATCTTTTACTTTACTTGAATTGGGTGTTGATATGGGTATACAAAATAGACTGAGAAAAGAGATTAAAGACACAATTGAAAAATATAATGGAGTAACCTTTGAAGCAGTTCGCGAGATGGAATACTTGGATATGTGCCTCAGAGGTGAGATGTAATTCTGTTGACCACCACATTAATCTCAATTCTGATTTCATTCCACAAGATGTGTGTAAGTGTAATTCAAACTCCAAGCAATAATAATTGAGACAGGCGAGTCATCTTTTTATTTGCTGAAGTTTCAATTTCCATTTTGTTTCACCACACATATACAAGGTGTGCCATTGTAATGGCAAAATGAAGGAGCTGCAGATAAGTTCAGTGAAATAGGGTCAATGAAAAATTACCTATTTTCAACGTTCATTGAAATTTTTTTTTATGTTTCTCGGGAAGAACTCATGCGATGTTGATTGATTTCAATAATGGATATATTGAAAATCTTCCTCATCGATCCGTGGTACATTCTACACTTATCACTGATGTGAATGATATATCTATTCATATAATTTCATAGTATTTTTTACTATCTCTTGTTACTGTACATTATTCAATTGAGGATCTGCTACTTCATGAAATGTATGTTATATGGATGTATTGAAAATCGTATGTAGGAGTGTTTCCCATTCCTGAATATCTTCCTAAATGATTTATTTTTCTCATGGAGTGCCCGAAAATGAATCCCTATCATGTTCGAGGAACATCGGGAAAATAGAGAGAGAAGGTAGGTATTGGATTTATTTCGAATTTATGGAGATTATGAGTTCTTGAGAATACCTCCTCTGAATTCTTTGGTAAAGAATTCTGAGGTTTTGCCTTTCGATAGAAAGAAGAGTTTTGGTAATGAGTTGTGCGACTCATCTCGAGGTTGACGACGAAAGGATGTGCTAACTGGGCTTGTCGAGTGTGTCGAGAATTCTGAAGAACATTCTCAGTGGGAGTATCTATACAGGGTGTGTCACGACGAGCTTACAATAACTCAATGAAAATATGCATGCTTATATTTTAGAATACGCTCTCTTTATTTAAAATATTTTCAGCAATGCAGTAGTATTGTCGCTTCTATCAAAAAGTAGCAACAACTTTGTTATTTCGAATGGAATACCCAGTATTTTATTGCATTTTTAGATTCTTCCTGAAGAGCTGATTTCTTCGATACATCACACTTGGGGTCTATCGAGAATAATTACAGATATATAGATTGTTCAAAATCAAGATTTTTCAATTATAGTAGTTGTTTGAGTCGAACCTACATATTCATTATCGGCCAAAATGGCTCACATGTCCCTATCTCAACTTTTGATTCTTTATTTACCGATATTTATTCGGAACAGATACAGGGTGATCAGAATTCTGAATCTTGAACCATGAATAGTTTCGACACAAAAAAATCCTAGAGTTGAAAAATCAAGATTTTGAACACCCTATATTTCTGAAATATTTTTGGACCCCTATGTGTGATATATCGATGAAATGAGCTCTTCAGGGAGAATCTAGAAATGCGATAAAATACAGGGTGTTCCGTTTGAAATATCAATGTTGCTACTACTTCCTAATAGAAACGGCAACACTGCATTGTGGAAAATATTCCATATGAGGGGAGCGTATTCGGAAATATAAATATGCATATTTTCATGGATTTCTCCGGATTGATTCTCGATATAAAAATAGTGTGAGCTCGTTGTGACATACCCTGTAGAGTATGGCATCACCAACCAGGCGAGTTTCACGTTTCAGCATAGAATCTAAGAGCATACTGAGTCCCCTTTTTCTAGAGACAATACAGGGTTGAGTTTTGGTTGCGTTTAATTCAACTAGGCTGTTGGTCACCAAGCTGTAATTTTAGCAAGAACTTCATTGACAGCATTGATCTGTCTTCGCCGTTAGTTCCTAAATTTCTGAGGAGAATTGGGAATTCTGAAAGAGGAGGCCGTGTGGAGACAATCATCTGCTCCCAACAGATCATTGATATTGAGTGGGAACGATGTTGGTGCCAAAACTGATCCTTGTAGAACTCTGGAATTGATGACTATGGTATTTCAGATCATACTCTGTCCACTACCACATGAAACGATCTGCCTGAAAGGAAACTCGATGAAAAGACATAGCTGAGGTGGTGAGCCTTGAAATTTCAGTTTGTGGAGAAGTCCTTGGTGCCAAACACGTTGGAATGATTTCAATATATCTGAGCCACAGCTAGAGATTCCCTTAGATTTTTCAATGGAGCTTGAAGGACGACATTTTAAATTTCCCCTGAGAATCTCAAATGGGGAGGGGGGTAGAGTGGCACATCATTTTGAAGGTCGTTCAATTCTCTTCCCAACGGTACCCTCATTTACCATTTTCTGTTGAGCAGTTACGAAAAAATGCCGTGTCACTAAGAAAACTTCCCACCTCTGATATCTTCCTTCCAGTGAATGATATGGAAGATCGAAAAGACACGTCAATTCAATTTCCAAGGCAGACACTTGAAATGCATATTTTTAGCCCTCTTAGTTCAAACCCCTAGGAGGGGTAGATGTTACCCTAAGAACTTAATAATGCTCTAGCTTTGGATTTTTTGATGAGCAGTTACCGAAAAAGGCCGTTTCAATCTGACAGAAGTAATTAGAACATACCTGCACTGAGATACATGGTTTTCAGGTTCGTATCATTGCATTGACCAGTGGCGTAACCACTATACCGCGAAACCCCGCGGTTGCGGGGGGCCATTTCCTCGGAGTGGGCCCTGGAGCCCTGGGTCCACCAACCAGAGCAAGGACTCAGCCAAATTGGTTGATACATGAATATTTTTTGATTATGAATATGCCACAGAAATAATTTTTCCATTTCTGCGAGAAGTGCAGGCTTGGTTTTTTCAATGTAGGTCCAGGGTGATGTGTGAAATCAACGATACATTTTTCTTCGTTGAGTATGGTTGAGTGATCTGTGCCGCAAGCTTCAGCTGGTCATCTTGCTAGTGGCTAATGGAATGGCTATGCCCTATTCCTGTGCCTCAGACGTGCGAGAGCGGCGATTGAAGATGAAATTTACATTAACTTTCATTTGGTGTTGTCAAATTGATTAGCCGAGATCTGAGAGATTCAACCTATGAATAATACCGGTGTGAATATTAATGTTCGAGGTCGACGAAAAAATTCAATATGCACCTCGGCGAAAAACTGTCGATTGTCTGTCCTGCTTGCTCGACTATATAGACAGTTTTTAATCCTTGGTACATAAATAACTATCTCGTACTCTTGCAGTCAAGCCAATTATTCTAAATGGGGAACTTGATTAAAACTAGTGGTGCCTCAAAAAGAAGAAGGAAACAAAAGTTAGAAGATGAGAAGTGTACAATTTCCAAGATTACCACGTTCTTTACGAATACGACTACTGTTTCGGATAATACAGTTGAATATTATGATGAATGTCCATCAAGTAGTAGCAGTATGATGATTGAAACAGGAATGAATGTTGACTCTGCAATTATTATGGAAGAAAACTATTATTCCAGATTTTTTGGGATTTTCTCTCGTTTCTAAAAAATGAAAATATGAATATTATTTCAATATACTTGTAGTGAGGACAAATCAGATGATTTGCCCCAAAATGTCACTGCGTTTATAGAATTTTGCTATCAAAGAACCTAAAAGAAAAATTTACTAGCTTATTGTGAAGCTTGTTGGTTATTCAATAGTTCATGAAAAAAAAGGGACTTCTGACTGAAAAGGTTTGTCTCGAGGGAGCCCTAAATGATTTTGGCGGGGGGGCCCAAATTATGAAGCCCCTGGCATTGACTCTCCTTTCAGTCCAAATGGTAGGAAGATTTTGAATGCATCCCAGTGCAGGCATGTTCTAATTACTTCTGTAAGTTTGGAACGGCATTTTTCGGAAACCGCTAATCAAAAAATGATAAACTAGGGTACTATTGGAAAGAGAGTTGAGCGAAATAAAGTGCATCTTGACCAGCTTTTCAACTGAGGTACTTAGGGTAACATTCACCCCTCATAGAAAGTTGAATCATGAAGGCTAAAAATATGCACTTGAAGTGTTCCGCTTCAGAATGAAATCGACCCATATTTTCGATTCTTCATATTATTTACTGGGAGGAAGATAAACCCTTAACTACTAATCATACGTCTCAGAGACGGCATATCAGCATCCGATTTGTTGGATTACCACTGCTTTTCAATATCGGCCATTGTCCTACTACGTAATTTATGCCCAACTAGCACTCATTCAGTACCCTGAAGTTGATCTATGTATATAGTTCAGTTTTAGAAATATCTTGAGTGAAAGATAGATTCTCGTCTCGTAGACGTATAGTTAGTTATTACGTAACAATAAAAGATCAATTTCGCTTATAATACGTATGATTGCGTCTATATCTAGATATACAGGCATTGTCATTTTTTTCAATTTGCATGTTTATGACTTAGTTCTGTGTCATATTTTATTACGACTCTGAACTGTATTCAGAATGACAATAATATCATCGATAAGTTTAGTATTTCAATTTTATTTTAGTATTTCTATAGATCAAGGTCGAAATTTTTAACATAAGGTACTCCTCTATTAAATTTTGATCGCCACTGAAATTTGTTTTTCTATTTCAATTTTGAACATCATTTTCTCTTCGAAAAATATGTAGAGGACGTGTTTGAATACCTCACAAAAATAAAATAAAAAATTTTGGATTTATATGGACATTTATATAGTCCCGTCTGTGAGACGTATAGTTAGTGACAACGTTATATATTTGAAACGTTAGTAGTTAAGGGTTGGATGGGAAGTTTTCTAATTGACACTGCATATTTAAGAAACTGCTCAACAGAAAATAATGAACTAGGTTACCGTTGGAAAGAAAATTGAGCGCCCTTCAAAATGATGTGCCACTTGACCCCCTCTCCATTTGAGATTTTAAGGGTAGAATCTACCCCTCCTAAGGGGTTGAACCAAGAGGGCTAAAAATATGTGTTTCCCTTGGAAATAAAATTGACCTCTCATCTCGATTTTTCATTCAATTTACTGAAAGGAAGATATTGAAGGTGGGTAACGTAGACAATTAAATCTCGATTCGATCTTCGATCTACTAATCAAAGTTTCCTGAGCTTTCCAGTTCAAAGTTGATGGCTCTCTCCATCACTTTGGAAATATCTGATAACTGAACGATAGGCTTATAGTTGCTGGGCAAGTTTTTCTCCCCTTTCAAGGGGATTGGTTGGACTCTAGCTGATTTCCAGCATAATGGAAGAACGCCCGACGAGATGGTTAATAACTTGCAGAGTTGAATTGAATCGACTTTTACTCGATGAAAATTCATTATAATAATGAGGAAAAAGCTCACCTGAGTAATAAACTTCACCAATTCCCTTCTGCGCACGACCGGTCAGTGTAATATACACCATGAAGAAGCTAATGTTTAGCGGAACAATTATTGTGGTGTGCAAAAGCGAATTCGTGATAATTGATACTCTGGTGAGTTTTTTCCTCATTAACTTGCAGAGAATTGATGTTGATTAATTCTGGTGCGCACTTTTTGATACTGTCAGCTTGATTAGATTCAGGACCAAGCAAAATGATCTCATTCAATCTGTTATAGAGTCTCTACGGAAATATCCCCCACTTGGATTTGTGGATCGTATCTGTAACCTCGACTTCAAAGTACCAGGAATGGACTTAGTTATAGAGAAAGGAATCTGCGTTATGGTGCCCATATTTGGTTTATGTCGTGATGAAAACTATTTCCCTGAGCCAGACAAGTTCATTCCAGAAAGATTCTCTAAAGAAGGTAGATCGGATAACAAAAATGTTTGGTTGCCATTCGGCAAGGGTCCAAGATATTGTATTGGTAAGAATTTCATAATTTTTTCTACGTATTCCAAAATATTGGTGAACAGACAGTAATGTTATTATCTCCATTCAAAAAAAGGAATCAGAATTTTAGTACCCTTATTGTTATCTTCTTCTCCTATAATTTCGAAATTACCTAAATCTGACATTTATATATGTTGTCCGATTCTAGTAACAGCATGCTCAGCTGATTTCGATTTGTCGAAATATCTATAAAAGAATTTCTGTACATAAGAATATTCCAATATCCACTTCCCATCTGAATGGAATTTTGAAAAGTCTCACTTCTTTTTATCACTTGAAAAAGTTGACATGCAACTTCGTAGGTTTATTTCTTCACATTCTACGTTTGTCATGACCTGATCACATTTATAAAAAAAAAATTTAATCTCAGAATTTTAGTGAAGTTATCGAATGAGTATACTGATTGACACTTTTCTTTTGTTTCAGGAGATAGATTTGGAATAATGATGTCCAAATTGGCATTGATCCATATCCTCAAAAATTTTGAAGTTCAGCTATCTATAAACACTGTATATCCTGTGGTGTTTGATCCAAAGAGTTGGCTTACTCACCCCAAGGGTGGTCTACCGTTGAGATTCAAGAAAATCTAGTCATATTATTATCGTAGTCATAAGATAATTATAATAACAATAATCAGACTTCATTTTCATGTTCGACAAATTTCATGCGTATATATAGGAATGGTCATGATGTGGTAAAAATAAACATAACATACATATGATATAAGTATACAAAATAAATGCATGGCAAAAATAGGTAACTATTTGTAGTTTTTGTAGTCCCTGAATCAGACGAGTTCATTCCAGAAAAAATCTCTATAGAAGGTAGTTCCAATAACAAAAATATTTGGTTGCCATTCGGCAAGGGTCCAAGATATTGTATTGGTAAGAATTCCATCATACTTTCTACGTGTTTTAAAATATTTCCTCCTGGTACCTATAAAGAACAATTTGAGTATTATTGCGATATGAGTCACTGTTTGACGAAGGAATATTATTGCTTTAGGAAATAATGACGGATAGCCCTTATTCCTTCTTGCACTCCATCAGGAAAAAAATAATCATGTTTGGCTATATCTTCTACACACATACCTATAACTTTACTTAGATAGTGAGACTGGTTATTCCATATTTCAGATCCAGTTATATTCAATTATGGCTTTACCAATTGCGTAAAAACTGCATTTTTCATGTACAGATCGCATTCAACACTTTCTTTTTCCTTTTCGCTCTCAATTCGTGAGCCATAAAACTTCCATCCAAATATTGACACGACACCCAATAAAGAAAAGCGGAGAGTTTGTCATCAACTTCAGAGAATCTGCTGGTTCGACAGACAACAAACAGACAACGAAACGAGTTTATGCAAATGAAGGGCCATAAACAAAGGGTAAGGCGTGTAGTGACAAGCAATTATTATGTTAGTCGGCGTCGACTTCATTTGGTATATTGGTATTGGTATATGCTTTTTTGGAATCGAATTATAGGCTTGAGTCCATCAGTCTCTCACTCCCAACGACTCCTCTCTTTTGAATACCTTCTGATCTTGTATGCGGTTGCACTACAGTCCCTTCAACAATGGGTAAAGAATCATGGAATCTATGTGGTGAATATCCATTGACCTATAAACAACGAATGGAAATACATGATTTTTCGCGTACTATATATGAAAATGAATAATAGTGTAATGATATTCCCCTTAGAGCGGCTGCTCTAGAAACATTAGCAGGAAGGCAGGAGTACAACGATCATCCTGTAACACGCATCCCAGATTGTTCTCCAACCTCCCAATGATTCCTACATGCACCAGCATATTTCCGAACACTCAATATATGACGCGGTGACAAATAACGTGACAGAAGATTCTGGAATGTTCAGGAAACAATCGATGGAACAATTAGAGAGAGAGGTATTGTTCTAAGCAATTTCTGAGAAACTTCTAGAACAAAAAGAAGGGGACAGAAGATCATTCGAGAACGTTCTCGAACCAAAGCCTACCAAGGGATCTCATATATAAACGGCCGGACAGGACAACTGCCGTCAGTCAGTCGAGCAGCGAGTGTCAGAGAGACAGTTATATACCGCGTGATATAAACCAGGAGCCCAAAGTTACACAGGGGGTTTGAAGGCTAGCCTATGCAGTCTCATAGAGAAGACGGAGCTAGCCAAAGAACTCTAAACGATTCTGAGGGCAGGCACGACAGATCCAAAGAGGTCGCGGTGTGGAGGCAGATAACCCGAAGGCCCCATTTTGAATTCACTATAACACCACGATTTAGACAATTCCACGGCCAATATGAAACTGTCATCTCCATGTCATACCAGCTGAGGTAATACAATGAGTGCTCGCAATAGTATCGATATTTATTCTATCAGAAATCAACGAGATCCAATTGCTTGGTAACAACACGAGGAAGAGAAGGAAACAGCAGTACACATATTTTGCCACTGTGAGGGCTTGTCAAGACTAAGGTTCCTTACGCTGGGTGAGGAAAAGAAGCCAAGAGCCCAAAGTTACAAAGGGGATCTGAAAGCTAGCCTATGGAGTCTCATAGAGAAGGCGGGGCTAGCCAAATAATTTCGAGGGCAGACACAATAGATCTGAAGAGGTCACGGTGTGGAGGTATATATCCCGAAATCCCTGTTTTGAATCTAATCTAACACCACGATTTGGACATTTCCACGACGAATATGGCATACCAGTTGACAATATATCATTCTATTAGATTCGTGGGTGCCGTGACGACGTAGTTTTACCGGCTCGAAAGCAATAGGAACAGCGTTCTATTCTATAATAATTCTGATTGGTTCTTATATCGCAGGAAATGACAGTTTCATAAACGTCGTGGAATTGTCGGAATTACCGATATTTCTGGTGAACCACGAGATCATCTCCAGTCCAGCCACGAAATTTTGAATTCAAGAATCACATTGTAAAAATCTCTAACAGTAACTGGAGATTAAACCTAATGCCAATCCCGTTCTATCGATTCAGGATCTTCGAAAGTTCAATGCAATCACGTTATGTTGATGATCGGTAATATTGGTATGAACTTCGCGAAGATGGATTTTTGGCACCTGCTGGAATTTAATGGATGAAAGGCCAAATTGAGGAAGATACACTTTACCGGATTGCCTCGTAATGAGTAATAAACTTCTTCTTGCGGTTAATTCACGATATATTAGCCTTTTTCCTTGATGAACAGTTCGAGTACGCTTCGCCAGTATCTTCAAGCACGGCACGTAATAAATTGCAGCGCATTCATTATTTCCATCATCAAAATTTAATAGGAAACAATTTGGTTCGGCACGGTTTCCGTAAGGTTTCCGCAATGCCGCAATGACTCTGGGGTTGATTCCGTTGATTACTACGATTACACAAATAATTCATGATCCACACCCTTCCGATTCTATCATGATAAATTTAACACCTGTACGGTAGGTAAAGAGAGCTAGTCCCCATCTACCAAACTATCAGTAGCGTTCTGAATAAGCTTTCTAGTGCGAGCTAATGAGCTGAATCAATGGTTGATGCCAATGTGCCAGAGGAGTTCAAAGCTTCTATATCCATATCTAAGCTGGGAATGAATCGTAGTTAATTCAATAATAAGGATTCTCCATATCATTCACGAATGGAGGATTCTGGCATTCCAGAAATAATGTACTAAGGTTTTGAATTTCTTGCAACATCCACTTACCAGAATCCAATTTACCAACGGGTGTCCTTAAGACTCTAGAATCTAGAGGAAGAAAATGAAAGCATCAGGTTCTGTGGAGAAAAAGAGGAAACCTCTATTCACAAAATCAAGGAATGTTACAGTGTACAGAACCACAGGCGACAAACCTAGAAATATTGAGGAGTTACCCTACCTTGTAACAGTTGTAACACATCATAAATCTTGAAATTACTAATGAAATAGACAGATTGCTATCGACGAATATCCTCATCATCATATACAGGGTGTTTCAATGATAGTGCACAAAACTTCGAGGTCGTATTTTTTTGTTTAAATTAGAAAAAAAAAACATTTCTATAAACATATGTCCGAGAACGATACGTTTTCGTACATGGTTCTCAAGTTTCTTAAAAAAATGTTTTTTTGAATATTTAAATTGCATATAAATTGGATTAACACAGAATCGGGTCGATTCTGTTCTCAAATAGCAATATGGTTGTAGAGAGGATATTGCTATCATAGCAAGATTCGAAAAAGTGGAATTCTAATCATCGATTTTTGGCAATATGATCTGTCAATTTCAATGACATCTGGTCAGCTTTCTTGCTATCTTGGCAACATCAATTTTGTGCTTATTGCTATCATATAACAAGGTAGTGGATTCTTTGTTTTTGCACTTCAAATTCTTCCAACTGTATGAAAATTCAGAAAATAGTGGATTAAAAACATATTTTATGAGAGTTCACTTGTGTCACTGACTACTCGAAAACCTTTCCTCAAAGTTTCAGTTCGTGGAAGAATTATTGAAAAACTTGGAATGGTGATTACAAACATATAGGATAGGTTCACTAATGTGACCAACTACTTGAAAACCTTTTCTTGAAGTTCCAATTTGTAGAAGAAATATGAGACTACAATTTCGGCATATCAGAGCAACCAGAAAAACCATTTCAGTTGCCTGATAGATAGTTGATCAAGCTATTCTGCTAGAATATTAAAAATATATCACGATTATTTTCATCCGGCTTTTATTTGTTTTCTCATTTCGGGGACATGATTGATTACTTGCACCAGTCGCACAACGACGACCAGATTCAGCAAATACAAAATCTCTCGATTTGAACAATATAATTTTGTTAAATGTCAGTGCAGGACTGACTTACTTGAGAGGTTAGATAATCATTAACTCTTCTTCTTCATGAAATAATGGCAAAATCGATACCTAACACTTAAACAATGAGTTGAAAACAGTGTTGTCAGCTCAAAAATTCTCAATTTTTCAACAATATTGCTATCACTACAACTTATAACCAGTCTTGCAGTTACTCTGCAAACAGAATACATAACTTCATAGCAATATTGTTATATGTTATGATCATAACAATATTATTATCTTAGCAATGTTATAACAAGATCCGAACAGAATCGACCCGAAAATCAACTTCTTGGATAAAATCTGTAAGTACCTCCAAATTACATACACAACAGTAACGAAAAACATTTGCCGATCAGTAATTTTACGAGAAAAACTGACATGATACCTATGGTCTCGCAATTTTGTCAAATGTCAGTTTTTGAGAAAAATAACTGATGGAGAATGTTCGAGTTAGTAAGGAAATTTATCCAATTGAAAAACAATTCGAGTGTTTTTTGGCAAGATAAATCAACGACAATATATAGTTCATCTCAATCAAACTTGACACGACAGAAATTTGAGTGACATCAGACACAAATACCTACTAGATCAAAGGAATAGGCAGTTTATCAGCGATAAAAAAGGTGCATCCTTTTGGTCGGTTTTAGGAATATGAAGACATCTAATTAGATTTTGGAATAGGCGTGTATCAATAGTAGTAACTTTTTTCCACGCCACTGTTGCAACGTTTCGAAAACATGCGTTTTACGTTCTTACACGCTTGCACGTTTCATTATACTTTGAGGCGATTAATTTCGAACACTCCATGGGGACTCGGCTTTCGACTTTCTTGGTGTTCTATCGACTGGTAAATTGGCCAGCTGACAAACGATGGGCGGTTATGGGTTATCGACGGAGATACAATTAGTGGAAAACTCATCAAGCATCAAGGAGCATATGCCCCAGAAAACGGTCGATGGGGAGATCGATTAGCGAGTGAAACATGATCGGTTTCGATAATAAACGAAAATTCGTTTTTCGTCGACTTCTACAAAAAATCATATTTCCTAAGGCAAGTACTTTTCGTCCACTGACACTAACTTTTCGTCCGTAAACACTTTTTGTCCACTCTAGGGTTGCCAGATCTATGGAATTTTCAGTAGGTCTCCTGATTTGCATATTGATCTACTGATCTACTGGAACATTTCATAACCTACTGATAAATAGGGAAATGTCTCGTTTGACCCAATTTTCGATTCGCCCAATATTCGATTCGGCCGAGTTAGGTAGATTAGGTAGGTTAGGTTAGGTAGTTTGGAAAAGGTAGTCTCCTTCCTTAGATAAGATTAGATTAGATTAGATTTAGAATGGGGCCTTCGGGATATCTGCCTCCTCACCGCGACCTTTTCAGATCTATTGTGTCTGCCCTCAAAATCGATTAGAGTTCTTCGGCTAGTCCCGCCTTCTCTATGAGACTCCATAGGCTAGCTTTCAGATCCCCTGTGTATCTTTGGGCTTCTGGTTTTCCTCACCTAGCGTAAGGAACCTTAGTCTTGACAAGCCCTCACAGTGGCAAAGTATGTGTACTGCTGTTTCCTCTTCTTCCTAACCCAACCTGCACAGCAGTTCTTCAGTCAGACCTATCGTACTCATATGTTTGTTGCCCTGTGAGAAGTCCTAGTAGTATTCTAGTTGAACTTCGTTTCTGGCTCAGTAGATATTCTGTGAATGTTGGCGATGGTTTTTTAATAAACTCTTTTGCCTGTCTCATACCTGGCGAGTTGTTCCACCATTCTTGAGATTTGGTTTGCATTCACGATTTGATACTAGTCTTCTGTTCAGCTTTCGCAATACCACAGAAGGGTTCTGGGCCATTCAGAGCTTTGTATGCTCCTGCTCGGGCAAGTGAGTCTGCCTCTTCATTGCCCTCGTACACTGTATGTGCTGGTACCCATGCTAGAGTCAGTCTGTTCTGACTGCCCAGTTCATTTAGGGTTTCTATGCAGTCCCATACTAGTTTTGAGTTAACTTGCATAGATTTGAGTGCTTTGATGGCCGCCTCCTTCCTTATGCATAAAAGAATATTCTCCTTCCTTATATTACGTCGAAATTCGGGTCGATTGAAATTTGGTCGAATCGAAAATTGGGCAAATCGAAAATTCGACGAATCGAAAATTGGGTGAATAGAAAATTGGGTGAATCGAAAATTGGACAAATGGAAAATTGGGCGGAACGAAAAATGGGTGAATAGAAAATTGGGCAAACGGAACTATGTACCATACATACATATTATGTGTATCAAAAAATTTAAATATTTTATGATGATTAGTCCAGAATGATTCTTCATTCAGATTTGGCAACAACGCATCGTTCGGGTATATTCGGAGTTGATGGACGAATCGAAAATTGGGGGACTTGAAAATTGGGCGAATCAAAAATTGGGCCAATCGAAAATAGGCGAAGCCGGGGCTAGGAAACCAGCCAAGGCATTACATCTTCTTTTCTGCCATGTGAAACATATAGTTTTTTCTCCAAATTCTTTTCAATTTCACGCAAAGTCCAAATGCAAAGTCCAAATAATCCATAATTTTTTGTTCACCCAAAGTCATTGTCAATTTTGATTACCAATTTGATTCAAATTACTTGGAACGTTGTATAGCAACAAACTTCTTCTGCTTAAGCAGTAAAAGTACACCTTTTATGCCTGTTAAGTGTCATTGAAAAGCCACTTTTAATGTCATTTGGAGAAAAATGATATTAAATACCTATAAAATATATTTCCTTCCATATAAAAAGTCACTCATTTGACACGTTTCAACAACTCTCCATGACATTATCACGTTAATAGTCCAATCAAATGGTATTTTCAGTTGGAAAAAATTCAAGTAGTCGGTTTCTCTGTGGTCTAATATGTTTTTGGAGGTGCTGACTTCGAATCTGAATTTCGCAAACAAAAATTTCCTAAAGCGTTCCGAAATATTCGCAAAAATCAGGAAAATTTTCGGACTGTTTTCGGTTTTTTGCCCGAAATTCCGAAATTATACGTTATATCGGAAAGACCGCCCTATAGAAAGTTGAAGTAGATACAATTTCCTAAATATAATTTCCATTGCTCATGAACCTTGGACTTATGAGTGCGGAGATAGAGCCAGTTGAAAATTGACCAAAAACTTCAAGAACGTGAAATTCTCAAGGAGTGAGCGTGTCAAAGAATACCCTATAGCATTTGGAATTATTATATCGCAATTATAACAACTACAGTTCCACCGTACAGAATTTGAATTTTTTCTTGTCCCCCACCCCACAGAAAACAAAAACGAAACAATGACCTATTTATACGTTTTAGAGCTTTTATGAAAATAGGTTCATATGATCCAAATCATATATGAGTGTGGCAACTAGGACTAAAAGAGGTCTCCAAGTCCGAGCGCTCTAACAGCCGTTCATCTTTTCTCATAATGACGAAATTTTTATGAGCTCGATAGGAAATTTGATGTTCTTTCAATATGTGCATGATGCTATGTCTCTGAGTAATACGTAAATTATGAATTATCTTCCAAAACCAACGAGATACGCTATTTGTTGAAAAGAACCCAAATTTGGTCAATTTTCAACTGGCTCTATCTCCGCACCCATCAGTCCTACATTCATGAGCAAGAACAATTTTATCTAGGAAATTTCATCTACTTCAACTTTTAATGGGATGGTCTTTTCGATATAATGTATGATTACCGAGTCAAGGGCAAAAAAACGATAAAAGTGGGGAATACTTCGCTGTTTCTTGCTAATATCTCGGAACGCTCCATAAAATTTTGTTTGCAAAATACAGATTCAAATTCAGCACCTCCAATAACATATAAAACCACAGAGAAACCGACTGCTTGAAGTTTCACCCGGATTGTGTCCTAATCGTTACCGTTTTACTGAGCTATAAGATTTTAGGTAAAAAAAACTATTGTATTAGAAGAATATGTCCTGGTAGTCGAAAAAAATAATTCTTCGCGATATTAGCAGAAACACCATGTATATTTCAATAAATTTCCTCTCATCATTAATTTGCCTAATTGATAAAGACAAAACCAGACGAAGAAAGTCTAAGGTAGTTTGGGATACCATCTAATTCATCAATGGGTGCCTCTGTTTCCTCACAAACTGACCAAACAGTCTAGTAAAATATTGACTCAAGCATAATACATGAAAAACTGTGCCTGACACCTAGAGAAATAATGAGAAATACCAACGGGTATGTTTCGGTTTATGGAAGAGATGCAAACAGTCTGTTAAATTTCGAGGAAGGCTTTCTTTTGTTACATTTCTAACACGATAGTGAAATATTCGAAGTAAACAAGAGGTCGAGTTTCATTGCGAGCTAATTTGTTTGGTAAATATTGTTTCTTGAAGTGCATCTGGCCAAGGGATGGTGAATATTCTTTTTCTTTCAGTTTCGTCATGATTTTGGTGACTGAAATTGAGATTTTGCCATTGTTTCAAAAATATGACATTTAAAGAGTTGAAATACCTTGTATGTAATATTTATCAACAGGTAGGTAACAATTGTCGCAGGAGATCAGACAGAAACGGATATAAAATAACGAAAGGGCAGATGCTCTGGCGAAGACATTACGATATCACGAAACATTTACTGTTCTGGGAGCTTGAAATTCATCTTGCTGGAGTTCAGTGCTTCAAGAGTAGCCTGACTGTATTCTTTTTCATGTTCTGGTTCCCACAAAAAGGGATATCCCGTAATGTTCAGAGAACATCGTGAGAACCAAGGGAAACAAGGTAGGAATTGGTGTTCTTCTTAAATTTCTGGATGTTATATGCCTCAGGGAACACCTCCCTTGGCAATGTGTTCGAGAGCCTCGCTGTTCGTTGGATGAACGAGTCTTTGGAAAGAGATGTTCTGCAGGTCTCTAAAGTGACCACGAAGGGGTGCGAAGCCTCATCTCGACGGGTTAATCTAGCGGGGACTGCCAAGGGAGGAACAATTGTTGATATTTCAGAAGAGCATCGTCCATGAAAATATCTATGAAATAGAGCCAGATCGCCAACTTCTCTACGGTGTTCCAAGTGAGTGAGTTTGTGAGCGAGGCATCACCCACGAGACGAATTGCCCTTTTTTGGACAGAATCCAACAGTTTCAGGGTATGTTTGGGAGGTGCACTCCAAATATGGGAACAGTATACCAGGACATGTCGGATCTGTGCCTTATAGATCATAAGCAGCTGACTGGAAGTGAAATATCTCCTGGCCCGAAACAGAAAACCAAGTTTTTTTGGGATGCACTTTCAGCAATTGATCTCACGTGATTTTCTCAAGAAAGGTTATTGCTGATAGTAAAACCAAGCATCGAAATGGATGTCTTCAAAGGTATGGTTACTCCTGACAAGCTTATGTTGGGCACAGTGAGATCGACTTTTCTAGAGAAAAGGCATGCTTGTGTTTTGTTTGCATTGAAATCTACCAAGTTATTATTGGATCCCCATTCAAGAATTGTTGCCAAGTCCATATTTATGTTGCCATACAAGACATGTGTCTGCCGGAGCAGTTGATGGAATGAAAAATAGGCAGGTTGTGGAAATGAGTGTGTGGTCAGAATTGCCAAGTGAAGCTAGTACATCTATGGTGTAGGGTGCTGAATGAATATTAGTGAGGAATAAGTCGAGTGTGTTAGCTGAATGGTTATTTACATCGGGAATTCGTGTGAGTTCCTTGATAAGCTGCTCTAAGCCTTCAGTGAAGGCAAAAGCTTCGGCTTGTCACACAACTTCATGGAAGAACCAACTTACAGAATATCCTTCTCATAATGACCTGAGATTTGTTGAAGCTGTGTTATGTGGGATAGACTTACACAAAAATAAATGAATAACAGAACGGAAGGTTGAAACTACAAAAATTAAGATTTTTTAAATATAATAAAATAATGAAGTCGCATTATTGAATTAAATATTATGTATCCTAACAATTCACACGAATAGATTATAAAACGTATTTAAATTTCATCCCAGGCGTTAAAACAAAACTATTATAACGCCAAGCATATGTATATTATTCCAACACCCTCCTGACTTTCAGTCGTTAATCATCATAATCTGATTTATATGGGCACTTTGAATCCGGCGTTAGGCGATTAGAAGACATTTTGGAAAATGAATAGGCAGGTTGTGGTGCGTTGGTTAACTAACAATTTGTTGATGAGTTACTGCATCCGTGTCCCGTGATATTCAATTAATTTGGTAATTTGAGGCCATATCTGAGCTCGATGAAATATCATAAATCACTGTTTGAACTGTTATTCAGTTTGGAATAATAGTAATTTATACTATATTGAGTAGTATAGTTGGTAGTGTTGATTTTCAACTCTGATACTCACTAATGGTAGATATTTTCAGAGGAGAAAAATTATGACTGTCATCAAATAACAATGGATACTCTGAAAAAAAACACACACACAAAATAGTTATTTGTTTAACTAGGCAGCAAAGTAGTAGATTGACTGCCGAGGCTGAATTCATAGCCGAGCGTAGCGAGGCTAGGAATCCAGCTAAGGAAAGCTAAGGAAATTTTAAACGATTTATGGATTATTAATTTTGCTGATACATATCAATCAGCAAAGTAACCACTTTGCTGCCTAGGCAGGAAAAGTAATACTCTGCTGATTGATATGTGTCAGCAAAATTAATATTTGCTGCCAATCGGAGAAAAAGTATATTTTCCGAAATTAGAGAAACAATTTCCGGACAAGTTATTTTAGTATATGGCCAAACTTCAAGGGGCGATTCTTTTAGTGATTCTAAGAAAAGTTCATATGACCAGAGCTCCGAAAACGCATAAATTCCAAGATACACAGTGTCAAACTTTTTCAAATGTAGGTTTATCGTAAATCTAGTGATGCATTCTTTAGTACCTCACTACTAAAAATCACACTGCAATATTTCAACAGAATTTGGTCAGAGATGTTTGCGATATTTACTGAAAACTACTGGAAAGAATTTTTCTTTAATTTTTGATACCCTTGAGAACGCTATATTTATTTTCAGCAATGCAGTGTTGCCGCTTCTATCGAAATGTAGCAGTAAATTTGTTATTTCAAATAGGATACCCTGTATTTGATTGCATTTTTAGATTATACCTGAAGAGCCTATGTCATCGAAATATCACACTTGGGGTCTATCGAGAATGATTACAGAGATATAGGGTGTTCAAAATCGAGATTTTTCAACTTCAGGATTTGTTTGTGTCGAAACTACTCATTATCTGCCAAAACGGCTTTTGATTTACTATTTACAGATATTTAATCGGAACAGATACAGGGTGATCAGAATTCTGAATCTTGAACCACTCTGTATCTGTTCCGAATAAATATCAGTAATTAGTGAACCAAAATTTGGGATAGGGACATCTGACCCGTTTTGACCGATAATGAATAGTTTCAACACATAAAAATCCTGAAGTTGAAAAATCACAATTCATGAAAACCCTATATCAATGTTGCTACTACTTTTTAATAGAAGCGGCAACACTGCATTGTTCGAAAATATTTCGAATGAGAATGAAAGAGAGCGTATTCTTAAATATAAGCATGCACATTTTCATGGATATACCCTGTATACAAAGAAGAAGTCATTTTGCGAATACAGTTAACACACCAATGTTCAGAAGTAGATAACCTATCATTCAAAACAAAAAATTTCCTTATCGGTTAAGTTGTTTGGACGTAAATGTATCTTGAACTTTTGGCTGCGGTTAGCTTGGGGAAGTGTATTTCTGAAAAGTTCATAATCCGTAATGACCTACCTAGTGTACGATATAGTAATAGTAGATTGTTTTATAAGGATCAAAAGTGACACTTTGTTTGACGAGTCGAACAAAGTCACTTTTGATCCGAATGAAACATGCTATTTTTTCTGCAACCGAAACAATTAACTCAAATAAACATGTGAAGTCCCCACCAATGCCGTGCCAAATATTGACAAATGTTAGGTTTTCTAGGATGTTCGAATTGTAGTTTCAATATAAATACAACCACAGAGTGATATATATTTGTGTATGGACCAGGTGCTCTAATGGCAAATACCGCGCCAGTCCGCCAGTGCCAGCTATAGGAACAAGACGTTGAAAATGTTAGGTTAGTGAGCATATCAACAATGATAATATAGTTATTATTTATTCCTCCCCATACTACACTGTGTTTGACTTGATAATCAAATGAAGCTAAACAATATCGTTGTTTGAGACAAAAAAACTATTGCTTGCCGTGATTATTCAAAAACTAGTTATCCATCCCGAGAATAACGAATGAAATACAGATCAAGCAAGTATTTGAATCTTGAAGGCTTCCCTGATCAAAACAAAAATACTTAACTGAGATGTTTATAATTCCAATACTAAACTATAATAAGGTGTATTTATATCTCCAGCATGGGTATGTAATGCCAAATCTGCTGAAATCGGAAACAAATCAGGTATGCGTCTCAACCCAAATAACCAACCATCACAATGTTGTTTATTCTTGATGACGTCTAGTAGATCTTTTTTAGTTCCTAGGAGCTAAAGTTCAACTTCAGCTCCTAGGAACTAAAATTCAACTTTAGCTCCTAGGAACTAAATATGTTGCCTAGCAACATACCTATTTTTGTGTCAGTAATAGAAACGTCAATTTAAGAGCTTATTTTGGTATCAAAATGGACGACTTTTGTGTCGGTTGCAGAAAAAACAATTTATATTCATCAGATGATGCCTATCAAAAAGTCCAAATTGATTCCCCCTTCACCGAAAAATTATGTAAATACCTCGCCATTTATCACCGGTCCGGCCTCTCATTTCGACAGAAGAACATTTATTAACGGGCCTAAAACAAAGTCCATCGCCGGGCATTTATGAAAAATGGCCTCTACACTTCTCAGGTGGTATTTAATGTGTGAATACATTGACACGGCTGTTGATTAATCGGCTTTGGGCCGTGTTTCAACACGCTCTTTCTAGCTCTATCTCGGGATTCCATCTGACCGGTGGCTGTTCTCAACGGTCAGACACCCGAAAATGAATCGACAAAGTAATTGGTTAGATAAGGAGTAATCGAAATAATTTGGCTAGGAAAGATCTTGGAATTGGATTTCCTTCCTCATTAGTTACGGAATCTTTTATGACTTCAGTATAATCATGCGTCAGCCTATAGATGAAGAAGTGGTTTGTAGTTAGCACGAAGCTGTTCCGTCAGGACAAGAAATCGGAAAAGTTAAGTTCTAGAAGCAAATCATCTATAGATAATTTGACCCTGCTGAATTCCAAAATGCTTGTTACCATCTCGAAATCCTGAGCGGAAATGAGATAGTCAAGATGGCGGCCTATTTTTTTCAGTATTTTGCATATATCTTGAAAACTATGAGGTTGAGCGCAAAAATTGTTCCATACAAAAATAATCTACATTGAATTTTGAAGGAAAAAGTCTCCAACACGGTTTTTCTCAAAATGAACAATGACGGAGATATGGGAGGAAAGAAAATTTAAATTTTGAACAATCTTGGAAAATTTTGTTTTTAATAATAATTATGGCAATGAAATTATATGTATATGTAAGTGAGTCAAAAATCCTACAATAAAATGTGTACACTAAGTATATGACGATGTATACAGTGTGTTCCACTTACCATGCTCACCATGGGTATCTTTTTAACGATGAGAGATACGAGGTCGGTTGAATGACACCATGACACCAAATGTGGAGTTTGTCAAGGCCAACTATAATGTAAAAAAGTATTTTGATAAAATCTATTAGTTTTTGTTTTATACGCAAAAAACAGATTTTGATCATTTTCATGTCTCCTCCGTATAACTTCTTTATTTATGAAAATATTCAAATAGGAATTTCAAAATCTCATGGCAGTTTTCCGAAGTGATTTCGAAAACAATATGAAATTTATACCAACTCTTCTAGAATTTGAGATATCAGCACCAATTTTAGTTTTTCGAATGTTGGTCAGGTTAGGTGACCCACTTCCCACTTCTGGTCGTCCGATTTACTTGAAATTTGGCAGGTGTTCATAATTTCGGTGACAATACATCATGAAATTTTTGTTGAAATTTGAAAAAATGGCTGCTCCAAGATGGCGGACAAGATTTGGTCCGATTCCATTCAAAATTGGTAAGTGAGGGTTTTCGAGGTCGGAGATCATGATTTTTTTGTTGAAATTTATAAATTCAAGATGGCGGCTTCCAAAAAATTTCTTGTTTTTGTATAAATGCATGACGATAACCCCGTTGTTATCAACACAAAACTATTACTGCGACATATTTGTAAACATTTGAAAACATTTGAAAAACTAAAGTTGGTGCAGATATCTCAAATTCTAGAAGAGTTGGTATGAATTTCATATTTTTTTTCGAAATCACTCTGAAAAACTGCCATGAGGATGTGAAATTCCTATTTGAATATTTTCATAAATAAAGAATTTACGGAGGAGACATGAAAATGATCGAAATCTGTTTTTTGCGTATAAAACAAAAACGAATAGATATTATCAAAATATTTTTTCGCATTATAGTTGGCCTTGAAGGAAATAATAAAGCAAGTGGAATGCCCATCTGAACTCGACATCGATGAATCCGAATAAATATTAATTATTGATGGCATGGCGTTTGTCAACAATTTTTCCAAGCTTGCACTAGATGCAAGATTCTTTGGAGATTTATCCAATGATTCCAACAACAGGATCCAGAAGATGGCCTCAAATTATAAAGAGGTTCACATAATCTTCGACCGATATAATCATTGACTGTGAAAGGAGGAACAAGGAAAAAGAGAGGAAAGGGATTCGCTCCTGTTCGAAGGGTCATCAGTAACTGTAACGTTTCTGTCTGAAGAAGCTTTGAAGCATGACTTTGGATCACTGGAAGTAATGCTCTCAGGTGGATTCGAAGATGAGTCTCGAGTAGAATCCACTGTCAAGCATCGTGACCTCAACCACCTTAGAGCGACACATGAGGAAGCTGACACAAGGATAGTTCTTCATACAGTTCTGGCAGGAGCCGGAAATGTTGTTGTTTCGGTCAGGGATACCGAATTTCTCGAAAATAAAATGATCGAAGGTGTGGATCATGAGTGGTAGAGCAAGGGATCGCATCCATGACGTCTGTGACAGATTGGCACCTGAGCAAGTCACTAATCTTATGGCGTGCTCATGGCATTCCATGCCACTACTGGATGTGACAGCACATCGAAGATTTCCTCCATCACAAAATCAGCATGGAAGGTATTCAAAGGAGACGCTTGTTCACTTCTAGAAGGTCTTGGGTCAACCCCTCTGAGAGATCAAGTGATTGCAAAAGTTGAGAAATTCGTCGTCCAACTGTACAAGGTACATACATGTCTGTGAAAAGAGAATTGCTCTTTCCATATATTTCAACGTTATGTTTTGTTTCCCTGCAGGTTAGTCCAGAAATCGAATGAGTCGATGATGCTCGGGTTTTTTCATTTGGAGCTGTAAAGAAACCCGAGAATTTGCCTCCAACTCCATATTCTTCATATTTTCAATATTCAGATTCATTCTCGGAATAATCAATGAAAAAAAGTGAAAACAATCATCACATCGGTAAAAGTGCACTTATCATGCGATGGGTTTTTTTTCGAAAATTTTTTTTGGTACTTACTTATTTTCGTCTGAAAAACACGAATTTCATAATGAAAATGTGAACAAACCATTATTTATTAAGATATTTCACTATAAAGTTAGAAATTTTCCGCCTGTCTTCTGGATCACATTTTTTAGATCAATTTGCCCTTCTTTTTCCATCATTGGACAATTTATATATATCACACAATGTTGGACACATTTTTTTTATTATATGAGTCAACTAGAAATATGATTTTTTTGTGATTTATCCATGTTTAGTGAAAAGAAGGAAGAATATCATTTGAAATAATGGCGTGTGTAATGTCATTTCAAAGCAATCTATTGACATTTGACATCTCGTATTTGGATTGCATATGGATTAAATGGCCGTCATCTGGTATGCTTGCTCACTAAATAGGAAAAACTCGTCATAAAAATCATATTTCCTGTTGAATTTTCTATCTTAAAATGTGTCAGTGAAGTACATCATGAGTATATAAAGTGTCCAATGACAAAATAATAAGAGCATCAAGTACCTGTAAATGCATCCAACACAAGGGGGAAAAGAAGGCAAAATTTCGAACTTTTTCTTGAAATATCTCGATAAATAGTGGTTTGTTCACATTTTCATTATGAAATTCGTGTTTTTCAGACGAAAATACGTAAGTACCAAAAAAAGTTTTCGAAAAAAACCCCATCGCATGATAAGTGCACTTTTACCATCACATCACTCAAAGTTTGGTTAATCGTTTCGTCAATGTTGATTATCCTCTTGCCCGGCCCTCCTCCGTGAAAATATTTTTAAAACTGAAGTGTTATATATGGTTGAATATGCAGAGATAAAAATCACTAAATAATTTATTAGGGGCTAAAGGGTGTAAATATTTCTCACAATAGCCCCCCCACTGGCTCGGGCCCACAGGAATAAAACATTCCGAAAACATCTCGACAAATTTCTGTCCAACAAATGCAACTGATTTTATCTTTCCTCTAGACATACCAAATTTCTCCACACGTTCGAAACACACCTTGTATTCAGATGCAGAAGACGAAGACAGGTACTTCTCGCTGAAGGTGAACCTCATGGTTAAATTCGGGGTATAACATGACACTATGATGGTTTTTTAAAGATATTAGGCGTTGGAAGTGAATGAGATACCTACATTACACTCTAAGTGATTTTTTATTGGTTTCAGGCAGGTTTGACGTGTCCGATGCTGGTTTTCTTGTCTTTTCGAAAATTTGTGGCTGCCAGTGACCAATTAATTACAGTGAGTTAAAAGCTGAAGTGTGTTTGTAGTGATTTACTTCTTCTGATTCATCAGGAACGTTCTTTCTAAAATGATTGATGTATTGGAATTTGAAATGAGCCCAGGATGTTAATCCAATATATCTATGCTCGGTATTTCCATCGGCAACACTCTTTCATGGGATAATCATGTCAGATCCATCGCAAAAGCTGCTTCACAAAAACTCGGATTCTTGTTTCGTGCGAAAAGCTACTTTACACCTCAACAGCTTCTCATGATCTACAAAGCGCAGATACGGCCTGTTCTAGAATACTGTTCCCACATATGGGGTTCAGCACCAAGACATACGCTGATGCGCTTAGATTCCATCCAGAGAAGAGCCATTCGCCTGGTGGGTGACGCCATCACACTCACTCACTCTTTGACATCATTGGAACACCGTAGAAAGGTCGGCGACCTTTCACTTTTCTATCGATACTTCCACGGGAAATGTTCTTCGGAAATCTCTGCTATCATCCCTTCACTAGCAATACCAATCAGACGAACTAGACAAGCCCAGTCAGCACATCCTTCCGTTGTCAACCTCGAAAGATGTCGAACAGCACTTTATCAAGACTCTTTCATCCATAGAACGGCTGGGCTCTGGAATTCATTGCCTGTGTAAGTATTCCCAACAACATATAATCTCCAAAAACTCAAAAAAAATTCTAATACCTACCTCCTATCCCTATCCTCCCCAGGAACGCACGATGTTCTTTGAACATTATAGGGATTCCCTTTCGTGCGCTCCAAGCGATTAAAAAAAAGAAAAAAAAAATACAACTTGCTGAAGCAACATTTGATTCTGCATTATTTTCTCATGAATCAAACAATATCTAGTGTCGTATATCTTCCTGGATATTCTCTCTAATCATAATTTTGATACAAAATAAAGTCATTGAACGTGGTTCAGTTCTCATGTTCTCAAGGAAAAATACGATTCATAACTTCGAGGAAATTAATTTTCTAGTTTGTTGATTCTTATTGATTGATCACCTTCAACATACATAATTATCCTGTGTCAATTGAGAGGTACGAACTGAGATGTTTTTAATTCCATACATCTATGTGTGAACTTTTTTTTAATGCTCTGGTTCCCACGAAAAGGGATATCCTGTAATGTTCAGAGAACATCGTGAGAACCAAGGGAAATAAGGTAGGAATTGGTGTTCTTCTTGAATTTCTGGAGGTTATATGCCTCGGGGAACACCTCCCTTGGCAATGTGTTCCAGAGCCTCGCTATTCGTTGGATAAACGAGTCTTTGGAAAGAGATGTTCTGCAGGTCTCCAAAGTGACCACGAAGGGGTGCGAAGCCTCAACTCGACGGGTTATTCTTGCGGGGACTGCCAAGAGAGGAACAATTGTTGATATTTCAGAAGAGCATCGTCCATGAAAATATCTATAAAATAGAGCCAGATCGGCAATTTTTCTACGATGTTCCAGAGAAGTGAGTGAGTTTGTGGGCGAGGCATCATCCACGATACGAATTGCCCTTCTTTGAACAGAATCCAACAGTTTCAGGGTATGTTTGGGTGCTGCACTCCAAATATGGGAACAGTTATTCCAAGACAGGTCGGATCTGTGCCTTATAGAGCATGAGCAGAAGAAGGATACTATACTTTCATGATGTGTATAAGATTTAGACGAATAGTTCTGTTGAACTTTTGATATGTTGTATCAACAAATCGTTCATCAAAGCTTCCTTCGTTTTTTTCTATTCTTCCAAATGACTGTCAGAATAGTTGATGAAACGAGCCCGCTCCTGTTATCTGATGAGAGAGCTATTGGGTAAAATATAATCAATCTCTGCACTTGAGCGTTCAGCTTCAAGTTTCAATAAAAAGGCCAGAAAAAAATACAGGCTGGAGTAAAGAAACACCGGTGGCTGAACGGAGGCAACTGTTATGTCCTCTAAAGGACTAATTGTAGAGCTTCATAATATGGTATTCCCTATAGGGTTGCGAATATGTGAGTTATAACTCACATTTGTGAGTTATTTCAGGGACTCTGAGTGATTTTGTGAGTTATGGCCAATTGTTATTTATTGTGAGTTTTCCGACGTCATTCAAAGTAAATGACATACATTGATGATCTGAAATCCACGCTTCATAGACAGTAATTCATTATTTCATCATTTCTCATTCATTCGAAAATGTACACGCCACTACAGAAGCTCCTACTTTGATAAAAAAAATAGAAGAAGAAGAAGACAGTGGCAGTGACAGGTGACACATCGTGTAGGTGACAGTAGTGCTGTGCTGTGCATTAGACCACAGATTTCCACAGATCACAGAAATATTTTCATCAGTGTCATGCAGGAGCCACTTTCTTTTTGATGTTTCATGTACCTGAGCTATTCCCAAATATAACGCATTTTAGTAAACTTTGTTGTTGTTGTTGTTGTTTACCTCTTGGAAATTTTGTCTGATTCTGAAGAGCATGTTATAATTGTGAGTTGAACTATTCTGATACATGGAAATAGGAAATAATCTTTGAACATAACCGAAAATAGCTTGTCATTTGACAGTGACAGATGGGTAGGGGAAGGTGCAGCACGGTGAAGCACCGGGGCTTCAAGCACTAACTAAAAGAACGCGTTCCTGCCTATTTTTCAAGCTCTGGAGTAGCTCCGGTGTTACCCACAAAGTCAAATTGAAAGTGGCTAATGTCCTCGTATAGATGTATAAAAAGTCATATGATGTTATCACTCCCTATTGAAAGGAGTTTCGGAATCTCTCGATATCGCCTACTTTGTAAAAATGGCGAGGCGTGGTAGAATCTTGCTAAATTTCCGAAGTTTCAAACCAAATTTACAGGCTTCATGACACATTCATTTGAGTTCACATTTTCATTTTCACAATTTCTTGTGTAAATGGAAACGGTGCGTTATATTTTCGACTTTCAATGGTGAATTCTTGAACGACACGAAGACCTAACTCATGGAAATACTGTGATAATAGACACTCACTTAACTAATAATATAATATATACCTGCTTAATGAACTACTAATGCTCTTATTTTATAATATTTCTATTTGAAATTAGAACAACATTTTGAATATGCTGAAAACATTACACTCGTTACAGATATGTCAAGATGAAGTTGTTTCCACACGGATTATTTGTTGCGCTCAGTCTCTTCTACGTCCTGTCTCTAGATGCTTCATATCAGCTATATCATAGAATAAGTGCATCATCAGCGGAACTCTCCAGGTCCCGAGAGAAGGAAAACACATCACTGAAAGTCTAGTTCAACTTCATAATAAGATTGGAAACGCATTTTGAAATTTTTCAAGAAATTGCCCATCGTTCGCGCCATCTTTCATCGAATATAAGAACCCCACGTTCCGAACTCGCATTCAATTGTTCATATCGAGAGCTAGTCTGACGAAACAATTGAAAAGTGGGCACACCAGAAGAATTATAAACATCTCAGTTCTCGTGATCTGTCATCTGTCAAAACCGGTCTTATTACTCATTTTATTGATGACAGACAGATGATGGCAGAAAAAGGCTCGGAAAAAGGCAAACGATATAAGTTTATTATCAGTTTTTCTCATTTTCTTTCATTTGGTATCATTTATTCATGAGAAATCTGTCTTGATGTTGATAATTTGATAGTTGTGAGTTATTGTGAGTGATCCCACATTTTTTTGTGAGTAAATCATTGTAGACCTGTTGGCAACAGTATTTCTGTATTCATTAGAAGTCATTATTTGAAGGAATGCAGAGGCAGGTACAAGCGGAGACTAAACTCAGTGAACTCTACCCTGCTGAGATATTTATACTAAACGAACTGTATCAATGCGAACATATTAAACTAATAAGTTTAAATAAAACAAGCAAAGTCATAACTTGTCGTCATTTTACGGTGTTCAAACACGATCACTCCTTGTAAATAATAATCGCTGGTAGCCGGGTTGTTTTATTTAATTCTCGTGACAACGGTCCATTTATTTCAAGACGGATTCTATTAAAAGTTAACTGCTGTATGTTGCTAAAACAGATTTTAGTATCGTAAAATATAATTAACTTGCCAGGAGTATACGACGAGTAATGAGCATTCGTTCGGGGTTTTTTTGATTTGCTGGTATGGGTTATTAATTTATGTGGGTTCTTCGCGGTTTCATTATTGGATGACTACGCGCCTCTTAGTATTGTTTATTAGTTTACTGTTTGAATTACGGCCAATAGCAAGAGAAAAAGTGGTATTTAGGTCTATTTGAACTCCCTTGCAGCTACTGATTGCTACTAATTAGCGCTCCAAGACCGCTTTTCAAAGTGGTTAAACGAACTGTATCTACTAAACCATTGTGGATTGCAACATTGTTAGAAGTGATATCAGCAAATAAGAGAATTTGTGAATTTGAATGGTATTTCCAAATTGGAAGTGCTGAACCAGAGATCATACACACTCAATCTTTGTCTGAACTGCGAAAAATATCAGGTACCCTAAAAATAGAATTAATAATTATGATTAGTTAGATATCTCGTCAGGTTAGGTTAGGTAAAATCAGATTAAACAAGTCAATGTGAAATAGAATCAATAGGTTCTAGTGATGAGTTAGGTATACAGGGTGTTTCATAATTGAATGTCAATATTTGGGCATATGGGAATTATGGCAGCATATTCAATTTGCAAACTTCTATAAACACCGCTGCTGAATAACTATCACTTGTTCTAGTTCCTATGATAACACAGAGTGTCGAATAGGAATTATTCCCATATAAATGTTGCAGTAACTAATCCACTCTACTGTGGTTATTAGAAGATCGTCATAAAACAGCCTGTTTTTATTACTGTCACAACCATCTTGAGGTAACGCAGTTATTCGTCTCATTTAATCGTTATAGTTATCTGATATCTGAATGGAACCTGACATTTTGATGGTACATATTCTAGTATTCGTCGAAGGTCTATCATCAACTTAATTTTTTCGGAAACGAGGGAACCATGTCCCTGTAATCTGTTTAATGAATCACAGTGCGAAAGTAACGTAATACTGAAAAAGAAATTTTTACATTGATACCTAACGGAATCTTCAGAACAAAATAACTCACAAATTTTCTTTAGGACTAGGTTGTTGAAGTAAATCAAACATCATTCATGGACTATGAACTTTCAATGTTCTCTGTAAACAGAATATAACTTCCTCAAATATTTCAATATTTCAAGTGAGAGTTTTTGATGGTTCAAGATTTCAACATGATTATTTAAAAATATACTAATAACTGAAAAGATGAGTACATAATATCTACTACTCAAGTAACAATGAGGCAGACATATTTTCAACTGAATTCATCATAAATATCTGAACAAATTAGAAAATATATACTTCTGGACCTCTTCCATGAATAGATAACCCTAGATAACCATCGTAGTTACAACTTACAGTCCATGTATAGATTCACCAGCTTCATCTTTGTATTATTAGGTATGTTCACAGCCAGCACTGTAACACATTTTTGCTACATCAGACACCTTCACCAACACGACACGGCCCTATCGATTCGGACGATCGAAACCATTGAACAATACTTGAATACGGGCAGCCGTGACCAAAAACAAGAGTGAAAATTAACGCGATCTGTAGCGATGTCAGCCCCAAAACTATTTGTTCTAAAAAAAAACTCAAACAGTTATGATTATTGGGGCAAACATTATCTGAATTCACCTAGAAGCCCAATTCACAAAACGAACCATGTCAATAAATATCTAAGTAGACTAGAATTTATAAAATACTCATATACTAATAACATACCTGCGTTATGATGCTAGCAAATGTCCATTCAAGGGTATTACAAATGTTTCATGAAAGCGATTTGGATAATAATAAAATGGAGAGAATACTGTTTTATTAACAAAATGATCATCAGGAATAGATGATTTCTTCATAATGGTTACTACAATCAGAGCTGGTAGATATTTTTAATATCCAGTTTCTCTCAGTGTACGAATGCTTCTGATAATTAAACTGTGAAATGGTTGTGGTGCTACTGGAACTTACATGTTTTTAACATCAACAAATTTCCGATAGGGTAAACTAGAAAAATCTACTGTAAAAAAGAGTTAATAGTAGATTGTTTTATTAGGATCAAAAGTGACACTTTGTTTGACAAGCGAATTTTGCATTTGCGAGGCGGAGCGTTTAGCGAAGCCGAGCGAATGAAATACAGATCAAGCAAGTATTTGAATCTTGAAGGCTTCCCTGATCAAAACAAAAATACTTAACTAAGATATTTATAATTCCAATACTAAACTATAATGAGGTGTATTTATATCTCCAGCATGGGTATAAAATGCCAAATCTGCTGAGATCGGAAACAAATCAGGTATGCGATTCAACCCAAATAACCAACCGTTACAATGTTGTTTATTCTTGATGACGTCCAGTACATCCTTTTTAGTTCCTAGGAGCTAAAGTTCAACTTTAGCTCCTAGGAACTGAAATTCAACTTTAGCTCCTAGGAACTAAATATGTTGCCTAGCAACATACCTATTTTTGTGTCAGTAATAGAAACGTCAATTCAAGAGCTAATTTTGGTATCGAAATGGACGACTTTTGTGTCGGTTGCAGAAAAATGTTATTTTTAGTAATCCTACTTGTGGTCTGTGTTCGGATACTAATCCAACCTTCTTCTAGTTTATGAAGCAAATCGGATCAGTCAGGCATACCACGTCTAGCGCCAGAGGTCAGTCAGCCCTTTCAGACTCTGACTGCGTTTCGCAATGCAATCGTTCCCAAAACAGATCTGTTACCTGCCTCTGTTTACAAATATTTTCCACCGGTCAATTACTGGCCATTGTCCCTCCTCACGGCTGATTGTTCGAAGCAAAGGAGCTTTGAGCTTTTAGGATCACGCCAGCGTTATCCCATCGATGGCTTATCTGGAAGTTGTCGACAACCTTTTTAAACGTAGTTAGAGTAATTTGGACGGTTACTTACGGTCTCCAGCTATTGGTACGCGAGATCAGAGTGGTACTACTGATATGCCGATGTGATAGTGCAAGACTATAAGTGAGATTGGACGAGATAGTGGAGACTGTCTATACAGGGGTGCTTTTCTGCAGGATGTAGAAAATCAAATAGACACATTTATTAAAAATTGACTACTTACAGCTCCGTCTGAGAGGTCTGTACAGATTGCTAACACAGAGTTCTATATACGGAATGAAATTCGATCATTCATTTCAATTAACCTCATTGAAAAGTTTACAAGTCAACACGAAGGTATCACTAATCACTGTGGAAATCTCGAAACCGTCAATCAGCTCAAAACCCAATAGATCATTTTCAATACCTAACATAAATGGTGCACTCCTTAAGCGTTCTTGTTCTGTGCTCTGATAATATCTTGCTCGTATCTTGGTGCCCAAGAAGTGGTTCAAAATCCACTAGGAGCTATGTAGTCGTCTAGCACTTCTCAACTACGAATGTATACATGCACATTCAGACTCATTTTCCAAGTCTCTATTTTTTTATTCTATTTGTTTCCTGAATTCCTCCCTGTCTTCCACTCCTATACCTTGGAGTTTTCAATATTCCTGCTCTGAAAATTCGGTTTTCATGCCTTTTTATTTCAAAATATGTTCGAAATGAATTTCATTATCTGCAAGTAGTTGGTTCTAAATTGGAATAAGGTTTGTTTCGATACTCGGTCAGTTTATAAATTGTGGGTTCGGCTCTTTATTTATACCTGATAAAAAAGCGTTGAAAAATGTTCTATAACCTCCCAAGAAATTTGAATACCTCCCAAATTTTGTGGCCTGAACCTATATTCCATGCCGGCCGCTTCATATTCTGTTTCCATTTTTGTAGAATTACGTTATCCGATGGAAATTCGTATAGAGTGATTTGATTTCCCGTGTTCTCACAGTTGGAAACTGCACAAACTCGCATTCTTCTCCTACTTCTCTCAATTTGTCAAACCTTCGATATTTATGTCATGTACATCCGTGTACTGTCAGTTCCCGCTTTTTCCATCAATTTATTTATGGTTATCTCTGATTGTTAGTGCTCTGATATACAAAAAACGTCAAAACTGCAGTGTCAAGTACATTTAGGAACTCTAGTAGGCCGTACTTCAAGAACTTTGACCGAAAAACAGTAGATGGGATTTGATAGGAGTTTCTACACCATTTTCTGTTCATCCTGGTACTAACTATACACGCACATTGTCTTTTTACTCTTTTCCCAAACACCCAGCATCAAAATCCTCCGCTCCACATAGCCTGAAAAACAGCTGTCTGTCGTAGAGCGGCGAGGTAACTTGATACTTTTAAGAGGCGTCCACCCTCCCTCTCTCTCTGCCCCTCTCTTCCCGCTATGCTCCGTCGACGTCGCTCTTATGGCAGAAAAACAAACACATTAAAATGAACATTGTGCCGAACATTGACAATGCCTATAAATAGACCGTATATTTCTATATGGTTCTCGACGAGGAGAGTTTATCAGCACAGCATCTCTTAGCTGCGTTTCGGGACCCTCCTAGGTTTGTTTGCTGGTTGAAATTAGGGGGAAATGGAGCAATATTGGCAGCATGAATCACGAACTTCTAAATAATTCTGAAAAATTATGCAAGTTTTAAACCTGAGGGAGCGACAAACATTCCTTCAAATACTGTCTATAGGTTAATCGAAGAGGTGGTACACTCATGTTGCTTGATTGTTTTGGTATTTTCTCTCCTCGTTCCTATAAAATTAAAATATGAATATCATTTCAATATACGTGTGTAGGACAAATGAGATGATTTGCCCGAAAATGCCACTGAGGAGTGTCACATCATAAGAAAATTTTCAAAGAAAACAATTTTACATTTTCTATGTTGAAAACGGAAGCAGATTCGTTTCCGAAACGAAGTGAAAATTCTATATTTTCTCAATAAATCTATATTTCTCTCGTTTTTGAATATATGACAAATTGATATTCATCGTACAGGACGTGGAAAGAAATTCTGAATTGAGAAAACCCAATCACGAATCTGATGCGATTAGAGGTCTATAAAAATAACGAGATTCCATTGCCCGATACATCATATTATTCATCCGATTTGAAAGAAAATGTCAATTTTCTATTTCAGAGGACAGAACAGAAAGTAGTTGTCTCCTGTTGAAAATTCAGAATGATGATATGAACATATATATTTTGATCTGAAGGAGAATGCAAATTTTCAACTTCAGAATATTCTATTTTCAAATTTTGATCGTGTGTGTTCGGTACATATAATTCGATGTTCGTCGTGGCATATAGCCAGGAAAACAGTTATTTTCTGTTGAATATACCGAAAAAGAATCGATATTTTGATCACATAGAAAATATATACCAATTCTCAACTTTTTTCTTCATATACCAACGTTTGTTGTGCTATAGCTCCGAAAAATGAGTCAATAATACCGTCTCCGAGAAATAACTGCAAATCCTTTTATCTCCATTCGACTTCGCGGTTACATATATTACTAAACAACCACTAAATTCGCAATTGTTGGAAATCAAATCACAGAATTAGACTGACAGAAGTGACATCAGATATTTGATAACTTCAAAAGAATGATAAAGATGCCTACAACGCAGGTGTCCCTACTGTTGAACACTTAAAATTTCACGTCGATAATTTTCAGATTTCAAAATAATGTAATATCTTCTCAATATTGATTCGTCCTTCTTTCTGTCACAAAAAAAATAGTGTATTATACACATGAAAAATATCAGATTTTAGCTCACGGTATTTTGTCTCTGGAGCTAAAATCTACTACTTTTTTCCCTTGTATGATAAATAACTATTTTTCATGTTCATAATATATCTGAGCATATTCCATTTTAATATATTTCTTCGAAACATTTTCAAAACAAGGTGTCACTGATGACCAATGAATGATAGAAACATTTTTTAAATGCAGTGATATTTTGGGGCGAATCATCTGATTTGTCCTACTACACGTATATTGAAATAATACTCATATTTTTATTTTATAGAAACGAGGAGAGAAAATCCCAAAGAATCAAGTAAAATGAATATTTCTTCCTTATATTTTGGCAAATTCCTGATATTGATGGACCTTGGCATTCATAAAATGGACTCGATTTGAAGGAACTCCGTTCACATGTAAGGAAGGTTTAAACAGAATGTTGAACTCAATTGTTATTTCGTTAAGTGTATAGATGTGGAACATTGAACAATAATTTCAATGTATTCTAATAAAAACACTAAGATTCAGTGGCGTAGTTAAGGGGGAGGGGTTGCATGGGGTCTGAACCCCCCCCCTGAGATTTCTGAAAACCTCGAAGCAATCTGGTAAGCAAAGCTGATAATGGAAAAATAGTCATGAGTACAGAAGGTTAAAACCCCATGTATATATGAAAATTCTTCCTGCCTGTTCCTGCGATGCGATGAGAATGTAAAATGTATTGTATTGATGTATTGCTGTCCATGTTCAATTTTATATATTTTTTTTTAATTGAAGTTATTTGATGGAAATCCATGGCAAATGTTATAATTTCACAAACGATAAGATTTCCACAAAATTCTCAAACACACGACATGTTTCGCTAACACAGTAGCTTCGTCAGGTGATATACTGGTACAATGAACCAACGTAAGTTACGTATTACTTTTTTTTTCTATATATTGGATGAACCTTTATCACGCCGCTGCTCACAATTATTATGTGGAATGCTCGCTTTATAAACAGACTTCTATGACTTCCAAATCTTCACTTCGTTTACCATCAGCCTATAGGATTGATCTTGAAGACAAAACTATGTACCCCAATAGGTTTCCAGATTAAATACTGTATTTATTTGTTGAAGTGAAATGGCTTATATTTTGATCCACTTCGACTTCGATCAATCTAAGATGATTAAATCCATTTTTCAATTGTGGCAATGCGATTGGACAAAAATAGTCGAACTCAGTATAATCTAGGTTGCTTGAACCTTCTTAGACATTAACGCCTTCAAGAATGTATAATAGATTTTCGAGATGCTCTTTTCCAATCAAACTCAAAGTTTCCACGCATCGAAGTTGCCTGATATTTTAATAATTTTAGATAAAGGATAGTATTGTACTCGCGTATAATGGCTGTTACCGGCTATTTATACCGACCGAATATACTATTATCTGGCTTCTGTTTCGTTACAACCTGATTATAATGGACGAATTACATTTTTCCTTTGCTCCTCTCACCCCCAAGCCCCGAAATGGACAAAAAGTGCACACTACCGCTCCGGTAATTATTTCATCAGAACAATACGGCTCGTTTTGATGAAACGATGCTCTTTTGAAAGAGGTCCTTCATTTTTGCGCACCCTGTTTCAGGTACGAGTGGAGATCGATCTTTTTGTGCTGCCGATAAAAAACTTTTATTTATTTGGTTCATTGAGCGTTATAATCGATTTTCATGAAGGGAATTTGAAGCGAGAGCTGAATGCTTTTTAGCAGGTTCCTGGAACCGTCGAATTTGGTGTGTAGTTAGTGAATCAGCTACTTGAGTGAATATACACACTGAGCACTGTGTACCTACCATCTATGTAGATGACCCGAAATTCTCGAATAACCTCTATAGGAGAGATTGACTTCCAAAATATTATAAGAGCATCAAAAGTATAACTAGGTAATTCGAGACCGTCTGGTTCAAGACAGAATGGCACTTTTTTTGCAGGTTAACATGATGTAAATTTTTTGGCTTGATTAAAAAAAACACTAAATAATTAAATCAAAAAGAAGAATGAATCAAAATTTGGTTCTTAGTTCTTTTTAAAAAAGTAAAATGAAGTTCACATTTAATAGAATAATAATAGATATGTCAAAAACTTGGTTTTCTGTTTCGGGCCAGGAGCTATTTCACTTCCAGTCAGCCGCTTATGATCTATAAGGCACAGATCCGACCTGTCCTGGAATACTATTCCCATATTTGGAGTGCAGCACCCAAATATACCCTGGAACTGTTGGATTCTGTCCAAAAAAGGGCAATTCGTCTCGTGGGTGATGCATCGCTCACAAACTCACTCACTTCTCTGGAACACCGTAGAAAAGTTGGCGATCTGGCTCTATTTTATAGATATTTTCATGGACGATGCCCGATGAAATATCAACAATTGTTCCTCCCTTGACAGTCCCCGCGAGATTAACCCTTCGAGTTGAGGCTTCGCACCCCTTCGTGGTCACTTTGGAGACCTGCAGAACATCTCTTTCCAAAGACTCGTTCATCCAACGAACAGGGAGGCTCTGGAATACATTGCCAAGGGAGGTGTTCCTCGAGGCATATATAACCTCCAGAAATTCAAGAAGAACACCAATTCCTACCTTATTTCCCTTTCAATTCATAAAACCACGCTTCACCAAAAAGAAGTGGTCAAAACAGAGTTTTTCTTCAAACGACACAAAAGTCCATTTTTTTACCAAAATCAGCTCTTGAATTGACGTTTCTGTTACTGACACAAATAAAGGTATGTTACTAGGCAGCACTTTTAGTTCCTAGGAGCTGAAGGATGTACTGGGTCATCAAGAATAAACAATATTGTAATGGTTGATTATTTGGGTAGGGACGCATACCTGATTTGTTCCCGATCTCGGCAGATTCGGCATTCTATACCCATACTGGAGATATAAATAAACTATATTATAGTTTAGTATTTTTGTTTTGATCAGATTCACATACTTGCTTGATCTTACGAAGGCGCTGAAGGGCCTCCTATACTTTTTTTTTTTGAATCCCGACTTTAAAGTCGGGGGTCCGACTTTAAAGTCGGGGGTCCGAGATTAAAGTCGGGGGTTCGACTTTAAAGTCGGGGGTCCGAGATTAAAGTCGGGGGTCTGAGATTAAACTTCATGAATAAGTCCGAAACGGGTGTTCTCAGACCCATTCTATCATATATCATTGAATTCGTCTTTCTTAGCTCTATCCAAGAATGAAATTAAATACATTCGAAAATTCCGAGAAAATGATCGGTTTGCAAAATACGTCATCACTTTTGTTTAATTCGAATATTCTTAATATTGAAAAAATATCAATATAACATATATAATTAGTTAATTCATAATGAAAACTGCGCATTGAAAACTTGATTCTCAACGTTTTCATAAGTATTTGAAATTTGGCTATTTATTGAAGAAGATTATGGAAATAGTCCGGAAGGGGTGATCTCATACCTACAAATGTAATCATATATCATTGAACTCATCTTTCTGAGCTCTACCCAAGGACGGAATGACATTCAGGGTAGTTCATTTGTGATAATATATGTTTTGTATTGTAATCTTTTTGCACCCTTTGAACAAACAAATGAGATTCTTAGCTATTAAGTGGAATACGAGGTGGAATATAAACAATCACCCTATACGTACGATAATGATCGTACAGGTGTGATCCATTATTTGACATTCAGTGTATAGGGTGGCCAACTAAGACTCCAGAGTTCGATTTCTCTGTTGTCTTGAGAAATACAAAAAAAAAATGTCATGTATCAAAATTGGAGTAATAACCGAGCTTCACATCTCAAAATTTCTTTGAAATACACAGGGTGTTCCGTAGGGTCACAGCATATCAAAGCTATGTTTTTTTCATTGGAATACCCTATATTTCATTTCATTTTTGAATCCTTCCTGAAGATCTGGTTTCAACGACCCATCATACATAGGATCTAGCAGTGAAAGTTACTGACATATAGGGTGTGCAAAATCGAGATTTTCCAAGTTCAGGATTTTTTTCTGTCGAATCTGTTCATTATTCGTCAAAACGGTTTACATGTCCATATCTCAACTTTTCACTCACTAGCAATTGTTGTTCATTTGAAATCGATACAAGGTTATCAAAAAATCTAAATTTATAATTTGTTCCAATTAAATGTCAATTGAACACCAATTGATAGTGAGTGAAAAGTTGAGATAGGGACATGTGAACCGTTTTGACGAATAATGAACAGTTTCGACAGAAAAATATCCTGAACTTGGAAAATCTCGATTTTGCACACCCTATATGTTAGTACCTTTCACTGCTAGTCCCTAAGTATGATACGTCGTTGAAACCAGATCTTCAGGGAGAATTCAAAAATGAAATACAATATAGGGCGTTCCAATGAAAAAACCATAACTTTGATGTGCTGTGACCTTACGGAACACCCTGTGTATTTCAAAGAAATTATGAAATGTGAAACTCGGTTATCACTCCAATTTTAATGCGAAACTTTTTTTTGTATCTCTCAAGACAACAGAGGTATATCGAACTCTGGATTCTTAGCTGGCCACCCTGTACATCCAAAAAGGAGGATTTTGACTGATCCTTATGTGATGATTATCCAATGGATATGGAATTATTGTTTGTACATAAATGTACAGGGTGTTTTTCAAGTACATGTAGAAAATTCAGGAGCATGTTGCTGACGTCAAACTGATGAGTAACAATGGAAATTATTTATATCTGTCCACATATTTAACGAATATAATCTCTAGCTCCTAACTTCAGTTTCGGACTCCCGACTTTAATCTCGGACCCCCGACTTTAATCTCGGACCCCCGACTTTAAAGTCGGACCTCCGTCTTTAATTTCGGACCCCCGACTTTAAAGTCGGACCCCCGACTTTAATCTCGGACTCCCGACTTTAAAGTCGGACCCCCGACTTTAATCTCGGACCCCCGACTTTAAAGTCGGACCCCCGACTTTAATCTCGGACCCCCCACTTTAATCTCGGACCCCCGACGGTCGGGATTCAAAAAAAAAAGTATAGGTGGCCCTTCAGCGCCTTCGTAAGATCTGATTGATTGGACAACTCGTTTTTGGATAATCATGGCCAGCAATACTTTTTTGTCTCACACAACGATATTGTTCACTTTCATTTGATTACAGTATAATATGGCGAGAAATAAATAATCGCGATTATTATTGATGATATGCTCACTAACCTAAGATTTTCCACTTCTGTTTCCTATACCTGGCACTGGCGCGGTATTTGCTATTAGGGCTGACACCTGGTCAAAATGTATTCATCGATTTATCGATTCAATAGAATATACGAATGGGTCACTCTGTGGTTGTATTTATATTGAAACTTCAATTCGAACATCCTCGAAAATTGAATAAACCTGATCTGTAATTGCAGGTAGAATGCATACATATGGCACGGCATCCACGTTTCGGGTATAGTATTGAATTCTTGCCTGTAGTATCTGATGACGCAATTCAACACAAATTGTGACAAAGTAAAGTCATCGTCCACCAATATTCTAATGTAAAGTAGTATGAGGTCATGCTTCTATCTACTTACCTATATTATTATAATAAAGGTATTATAATAATCTGTCATCATCACATTGGTGGTTACTTCACATGTTTATTTTAGTTGTTTCTTTCGAATCGAAAGTGACTTTGCCTGACTCGCAAATGTTGCTTCCGCTCGGCTTATTAAAACAATATACTATTACTAAGTCACCATGAAATCCAAGGTAGCAATAGTAAATATAAAGTAACCCCGAACGATAAAGCACTCGAAAGAAATTCAATAAATCTACGTATAGTTTTACTAATTACACACTCCACCACACACCTTAACATTTCAAAAATTCACGTTAGAGTCCAAGGGGCGTCTCGACCCATAAATCTATCAGAATTACGAGTGCTAGGGCCCACAGCCACATGTTGATCACCTCTCAGAAAGTCAGAATTCTCTTCCATGCCTCGGATGCAGTAGGTAGTTGGGACCGGTTTGTTAACAAATTGGAGATTGATTTCGTGGTAATGTTCTTGTGATTTATATTTCACACTCTTCTTCGTGCGAGTGGCCTGTTGGCAAGATTGAGGAATATTATGGCCATACCACCCAAAGACACTATATGAGATCAATCAAGTGATATATTGTATAACATTGAAGGTGTATTTTCTTGTTGAACTATGTTCAAAATGATTTGCAATGTAATATTTCCTTTTTTTTTAATTGACTCGGCCGTTACTTGATGGAAATCCATGGCAAATATAAAAACTTCACAAACGATAGGATTTCCACAAGATTCTTAAACAATCATCATGCTTCGCTAACACAGGTGCTTCGTCAGGTGATATACTAGTACAGTGAACTAAACCATCCTTTGCTTGCTTAACTTTTATATATCCTACTTTCCCAACTTGAAGGATTAGTTACCTGTGGACAGGTTCGATAAACCTCCATTTTCGGAAATTATGCACAATATCTACTTCAAAATACGGTGTACCAGATTAACTTGAAAGGGTTGATAGCAAATACATATTATTACCTACTAAGAAAACAAATTCAACAGTGGTGAACTATTGAGGTCTAATTGATCGTTAAGTAAAATGTCAGAATTTTTGAATTTGTTGATTTCTAATGATTCAAAATGATTGAGTTTCATTCCTTTATTTTCTACGTGTAGAATTTCGAAATTGTCATCAAAGCTATGGTTTCCTTCCAATATATGGTTGGTGCGTATGTTGAATTTGTTTTCTTTAAAAATAAATCATCTTATCTTCATTTTTATACCCATGATTTTTCGAATTCAGAGGTTTTGTCTTTATTATTTTTGATAAACATTCCAAACGTATTATTCGTTATATATATGCTACTCTTAAGTCCTGTTTATGTATGAATGAAGCTAATTTTCGTTATGTTGATGATCCGAAGTATATTAAAGTTCTATAATTTTGATTACTATTCTTTCGGAAGTAAATTTAGATAAAGAACTCAATATCATTAGACAGTTTGCAGTCAACAACAGATACAACATTGATTTGAGATAGATAGTATTCTTTCTGAAAAACTTCATAATAAAGCTATTGAAGAAGTTTATCCCATTTCGGATCGTCAACTGCAATAGAACAAATAAGACGTTGGGAAGGTTTATCAAGATAATATAGACAAAACTTCTGAATTCGAAAAATCAGGGGTATACAAACTCAACCGTGGATCTTGTTCTAAGGTAGGGTGAAGTCGTCTATATTGGACCACTTTTCAGTTTTGAATTTTTTTCTTCAAAGATTATTGAGGTATTTGTTTGAGCGATAGATATAAGTTATGATCAAAATTCATGTGATATCCTGACTTGTTTTCAATTGTCCTACTAAATTGTTTCTACTCCAGATAGGTATTTTTCAAAACCCCTGCAAATGGTACGATTAATGCAACCAGTTGCCTAAATTGTACTAGAGGGTCTTCCAAATTGTACCGAGTTTCCTTATTTGTACCGACATGATTTAAAGCAGATATTAACATGAATTCGATCGAAATGGAACACGAAAATTGGAAGGGACACTTTTATCAAATTAAAATAACAATTGAGTCATAACAAGAACTAAAGAGAACATCCTTTGGAAAAACTAGAATTATCAAATCTGGTGAACAAATTCATGGCAGAATTTATGAGCAAATGTCACAAATGTAATGCTCCTTGGTTATTACATTAGCACAAGATTCATGTACCCAATGTCGACACTTTTCACACTGAATCATGTCTTCGACGATACATTCATCACAAATTCGGCAATACCATTCTCGACTATTCACTTTTTTTGGTACAGCCTTCGAAGTGCCAGGAATCTGAATGTCAGGAACTATCTAGCGGTTCTGTATTTCCTTATAGCTTCTTTCATGTTATCCGCAGACCACTTCCATATCTTCGTTTATTTTGAAGGCTCATTCTGAAAAAAAAGGTTTCTTAATTGTACCGGTACAATTTAGGCGAGCAATAGATGGTATGATTTGAGACACTGGTAGTGTATTCACGCTCAAGACATTTCATGGAATTGCATCAAAAACGAATCTCTCCAAAACACAAAATCAGTTTCCATAATTTGAAGTGATTGTAGTTTGCTATCATTATGTGCACTCTTGCTATACTTATTGGTTGGTATAGTCTATCCAAAGTCAGGTGAAGACGAACAAAATTTGGATTGGAAAAAACCCCTTCTGTGACGTACACGGACTCCAAACGAACCTATATATGTTTTTTCTTGAGGTGCTCCAATTCACTTTGGATCGACTATACCTGAATATACTATGCCTGCAACATTTCAAGGAAGCATATTTGTTTGATAAATATTATTGCAGAAAATTCAACATGTCGCGCTTGTAACATTTGTATTTGTCTTGAATGGACATTGCTATAATTTCTATCTAAACAGTGTCTAGAGAATTCTTGAGCGTCTGGAGTAAATCGGCTGTCAAGCTGTCACTCAAGACACAGGAAATGCGTGTTACTTCGCTCACAAACTCGATGTTATTTCGTCTTCTGAAACGAATGTTTTCGCTTTGCACAATAAAGGTTTGTTCCAAATCAAAGAAAGGGAACTGAAAATACTGAAATAGCAAACATCAAAGTAATCAGCCATTCGGTCTTCCCACTTAACAAAAGAATATTGTATACAAAAATGTTTTCAGAATTCAAAAATTAGGTCAGCAAATACTCGATTCTTTCATCTCGAAGAATGTTTCTGGAAGCTGGAAGTCGATGTCTGCATCAAAAACAATATTACACTTACCAATTTCAGTTTCAACCCTTTCAGCCCACTTTTTCCCTATGAATAAACTGTGATGAAATTGTGATGACTGACTCATTTTGTATATATAGACTCAGTTCCAAAAAAAGTGACGCACTTGATATTTGACCTATCTTCTTAAACAAACAAAAAATAGTAGGCCGATTTTTTTTTATTCGTTGGTAGGTAGTGCATTTGTCTTCGAAAAAAAAAGAGGTGAAAATTCTTCCAAAGCCTCCTTGATGGTGGTGGAATAACTCGAACCATGATTTATTCTTAATTTTTTACTCACCCTGTGTGTTAATTGAGTAATGGCATAGAAAGTGCTTACACCCTATACGAAAGAGGCTTCTTTTGCGAGCATTTTGTTTTTTATTCATTGATTTATCTCTAAAATTTTCCGAATTACAGCTTTTTTTGCTGAATCCTTGCAGATTACCAACTTTCTGAATTTATCGAGAAACAATTTTCTAATGAAATGAACTGATACCAATAATTTTAAATACTTTTTTATTAAACACAAAATTATAAATTGGGATGACTGCTTAAAACCGTGTATAGCCTCCTCTAGCAACTCTAAGAAATCCTAATCAACGAGGCATACTGGAAATAAAGTTGCTTATCGTTTCTATTGGTATACGATCCCATTCTTCCACTAATGCATCTGCCATTTCTGCGAGACTTTCCGGAGACATACCCTTCTCCCTAATTCATCCCACAAATGTTCTATAGGATTCATATCGGGGATTCTCGCAGGCCATTGTAATGTGGTAATAACAGTAGATTCTAAGATGTTTCGCTATTGCTGCTGTGTGTGGTCGGGCATTATCCTGCATCGATATAAAATTATTGCCCACTAACTCTGCATGAGGTAAGACATACTGCTCTAAAATGTCTATGTAAATTTGAGCATTCATCGACTGCCTCACCGGAAAAACATGAAGGGGTGTCTTTCCATTCATTGAAATCCCTCCCCACACCATAACGGACCCACCATTAAAACTTTCGCATTCTGTTATTAAATTTTGATTAAACCGTTCACCAGTTCTTCTCCACACTCTTTTTCTTCCATCCACCATTTTAAATTAACTTCTTTTAGACGTCTACATACCGTCTGCTTACTTACCCAGACAGCACTGGATATTCATAGAATATTCTCTAAATATGCTAAAAAGGAGGAGTATATTCCGAATATTCATCGATTATTCCTAGAATATATACATGCCACTGGAACATCTAAAAGGAATATTCCAAAGTGAATAGTCGGACATGTTCAGGGAATATTCAGTTATGAATCTTCCAGGAATATTTCCAACTGAATATTCTCTGTTGTATATTCATGAAATATACCCAACTGAATATTCTGTGCGGTATATTCATGAAATATACCCAACTGAATATTCTGTGCGGTATATTCATGAAATATACCCAACTGAATATTCTGTGCGGTATATTCATGAAATATTCTCAACTGAATATTCGGTGGTGAATATTCATGAAATATTCCATGAATATTCCTTTGTTTCTCAACACATAAATACCATTTATTATTTCAGAGATATGAGTATCGAACATCAATTAGATGTAAGGGGATTTTGAAACAAAAAGTGTTTATGATCCGATTTCGAACAATGCTCTCACAAGAACTTGATATGTATAACATTACTCAATTCGATTACTGGCCTAGTGGTCAAGGCGTTGCTCTGATAGTCTTGAGGTCACGAGTTCGATCCCTACTTGGGTCACTTTTTTTAATTTTAGAATATGTTTATTGGAATATTCCAGGAACATTCATCATAGAATATTCTCTTGGGTATATTCTATGATTATCTGAGGAATTCCCATTCGCATATTTAGAGAATATTCCACAGATATTCCGGAATATTCCAGATTATTTCTAGAATATTCCAATATTCCAAAAGGAATATGATAGGGAGATTCATGGAATATCTGGTGCTGTCTGTACTGCAACATCACGAATTTGGCGAAGATCTTGCTGAACATTTACCGCAGTATTCTATCGATTCCGTAAAATCCGCGATCTCAAAAAGCGATCATCACTTGGAGTAGTGTTTCGGGGGCGACCAGAACCGACCCTCCGAGCGGTGCTTCCTGTTTGTTCGTACTTGCGGATTGCTCTACGAGCAGTTGCTTCATGAACTCCCACTGCACGAGCGGCGTAACGTTTACTACGCCCATCGTTTAGCAACTAATCTTGCTACTTGTTTAGGATTTATTTGAGGCATTTTATGTAATATCAGTCAATAAAACAAGACACTCAATTAATGACACAACGACAAATGGTCAAATATGGAGGCATACAACAAATTAGTTGCTATGGCAACGGCATTTGTTTTTTAAAGACAATGTGATCCTACCAGAATACAACGTAATCAATTTTGAGTACTATGATCCTTCAATAAATTTAATTTGTGTGATAAGCGTAAGGTATCAGCAAAGAAGCTGAAATTTGGAAAATTTTAGAGATAAGTCAATGAATAAAAATCAAAATTCTCGCAAAAGAAGCCTCTTTCGTATAGGGTGTTAGCACTTTGTATACCATTACTCAATTAACACACAGGGTGAGTCAAAAATTAAGAATAAATCATGGTTTGAGCTATTCCACCACCATCAAGGAGGCTTTGAAAAAATTTTCACCTCTTTATTTTTTTTTTAAGACAAATGCATTACCTACCAACAAATAAAAAAAGGAAAAATCGGCCTGCTACTTTTTTTTTAAGAAGATAGGTCAAATATCAAGTACGTCACTTTTTTTGGAACTGAGTGTAGTTAGGTTACTACTACTAGAGGTTTGCATCATTTAGAATTTGTTGTTCGACATTGACGGATGGGACTAATATGCCCCATTGGTATTGTTGAATGGATCATAATTATATGTCCCACTGGTAACCTATGGAATAAAAGTCCTAGTCTTGTCAAATCATCATTCAATATAATTTTACAGTTTTATGTATGATATGGCGTGAGGCAGTTTCTGCAAAATAGTTACTCGACACATTTTGCACAGAAAATTGATTACGAGATTGATTATGACCGCTGTCGATTGATTGATTGATTGATCATCTGAATCAGAGGATGATGTCTTTGTATCGTAGTCTTTGTCGAGGTTGTCATCGGTTTCAAAGGGATCCAACTCATATTCAGTACCAAACCACCATAAATGCCTATGAATTATCACCTACTTTCCCGAAAACTCTATGAAAATGAAGAAAAACAGATATAAAACAATCAATACAATGCAACACGTGTGAAAATAAATGGAAAAATGACCTCGCAAGGCGACGTCATCTTGCAATTATATTTTATTTCGATGCTTCTGCACGAAGAATACCACTAAAGCAAAAATACGCTGAAATTGGGACACATTTATACCAGTTAATATTAAAAAACTTTGAGTGGGACATATACCGAGTGACACAGGAGACATGTATCAGCCTAGTGTTCTTTTATTTGAGAAGATACTAATTTGAAATTTACAAGGGTTATATTATCGATGATGGCGCTTTTGTTGAACCCAATGACAATTTTCTTCAACCAACTGTTCGGTAGCAGACCCAACTTTTTTGTTTCAGATGGCACCCTAGATATTTCTGTAGCCTATCTTATTTGCTTTAAAAGTTTCTATCCAACTACGTACCACAATTTGATATTGTTTCATTATTTGGCTGTTAAATTGCATTTCATTAAAATACCTGAAGGTAGCTGTGGCCCGAAAGCAATGACATTTCGATGCTTGATAGGCTTAGAAATTCAGAGATCATTACTCAGACGATATTATCAGAATATTTTCCATACCCTAATCGGCCTCAGAAGATTGCCAATAATTTCAATGAGTTTGAAAAAATCATCCGCAAATAACTCACAAAATGTTCTGGTTCCGACGCAGAGGAATATCCTGTAATGTTCAGAGAACATGACAAATATTGAAAGAAAACTCCTGCCTTGAGTAACTATGAGCAGTAACGATATTTTGCCTCAGAAATATCATTCATTAATCTCATTTCATCATATCTTCGAAATATATTCATCATCTTCTTATTTCTTGTCTCCACAGGACTTCTGCCAAGTCTGGTTCGAGTCTGTCCCAGTAATTAGCCTGTCGATGGTCGTTAATTCTGGGTCCTTTGTTGGTCCTTCCAGGTCGATGATTCCTTTCACTGCCCATTGTTGCTAGAGCGATCCAATCCATTTGATGCGCTTTTCAGCTTACACGAAATGGCCCCCGAGGTACTGCCATTGTGCGGACGAATTGATTTGCTGCCGTTTTCGGGATTTTGAATAAATTTGAAACTCGATACTGACGTATTATGTAATGAGGGGTTGCTATTGCATCAGGTGTTCCCCTAAACCCTGAATGAATTCGGGTGGATTGTAGGATTCCGGAGAATTATTTCAGTGAAATGGGCCTGATACAGAGAACAAATGTATTTCACCATTTCCAAGTCAAGGGTGAACAACTAAGAACGGCTGTATCTCAGCAACGAATGAAGGTAAAACCTTGAAAAAAAAGTGTTCCTAAACAATAGCTGGAAAATATTTTTTTCTGGGATTGGCAGCAAATATTCATTCTGCTGACACATATCAATTAGCAAAGTATTACTTTTCCTGCCTAGGCAGCAAAGTGATTATACTCAATGGAAATAAAACATTTAACGAAAACATTTATTAGCAATTATTACATAAATCGTTTATAATTTCCTTCATATTTCATCCGAGACTTCTCCGGCCACAAATTCAACTCTATATTTTTTGTCACCTCCCCTATTTTTGGAGGAGTAAGTACTTCCAGGTCGCTATCACTGTCCATTATATAATAATTTAAATATACCGATATTTTTTCGCACAACTGTCAGAAATTTCATGAATTGTCATACTATAATTATTATAGACATTTCCATAGCAACCAACCATTCCAACAACTGCGATTTCTATCATATTTTATTCTAATTAAACACTACAGGAAAAATAAAGAGATTGTGGGAATTGTAATATTTTGCAAATACAATATCCTCCTTTATCATTATGAACAATCGGAGAAAAAATTATATGTTCAACTCGGCAGTAAAGTACATTGACTGCCTGGTTAAATAAATAACTATTGGGTTCCTAAAATAACTGCTAGGTGCCGTAAGGGCTATGGGTAGAGAGAAAATTGAAATTTTCTCCTTTTTTTGTAGTAACAAGGTGTACTGAAAATACAGGGTGTTCCTTAATGACATTCAAGGGGGCGATTCTAGGACCCATTTCAAGAATAAAACTTCATATGAACGTATGTCGCAAACATCCTAACTTTCGAGATACAGGGTTTCAAAGTTGAACATATACATAAATTACTTTTTTTGTCCACCCTGTATAGCTTTTCTTGATGACATAATTTATTCTGCTTTGTGACTGAAACAGTGTAAAAGTTTCAAAATGTTACATACTGTGGTTATCCAGTAATAGTTGTCCTGAATGGAGTACTTAAGCTTAGCATTTACATCAAAATTTGAAGTTTGATCTCGTTTTGTCGTTTTTTCTCGAAAACGGCGCGCTCTGTCAACAAGTGGATCTTTTTTGTACAAAATAGATTGATTCTTCATAGAATTTTAATAAATTTGGAAATATTCCTTCGTTGCTCATCACTTTCAAGTATAATATAATCAATCATATCCCCCCGTTCTTAGTTGTTCACCCTGTATAAGGTGCGCCTCTTAAAATACCATCCTCCATTTACTCTTTTGTTTCCAGAGATACAAAGAAATGTTAAATGAAAAAGTTTTTTGGAACGACCCAAACTTTTATTTCGTGAAATTGTTTGATATACGAAAGAGTTAAGGGGGGTTCCATTTCAAGAGGCGCACCCTGTACTAAAACCCACTATTTTCACTGCCGCGGAACTTTTTTTCCTCAGAGCTCTGTACATTTCTATAAATACTTATTGAAATGTATTTGCGGTGATTCTAAAAAACGAATGTTTGCATCAAATAATATTTATACACGTAATGAACAATATAAAATAGGTATATTATGTAACGTAAATTCGACTATAGTGTGTAGAACCCCATTATAGTCAAGGTGTCAAGAAGTCTGATTACTCATGGTTTATAAAGTTCTCATTGTGACAAGTAGAGAGTGCATCTGGTATAATGTATCAAAATTAAGCAAACAGGAAAACCCACAATGAGCTGAGCATACCTACTATTTTATTTGAGATATAGTAGGTAGTGGGATTCTCAGAAATAAACAGTTAAGTTGAAATGAGTAATGAGTATAACCTATCATTTGTTGGTTTTACATTGTCTAAGTGTAAGGAAACAGTTTCATAATAATAAATATATAATGTGGACTTTTCAGAAATATTTGTTATATTATGTGTTATGAGTTAAATGTTCTGATGAGAAGGGTTAAATGTCATTTGTAAAAAGTTTTCACAAATATTTTGAACAAAGAAATAATCAATGTTGAAAGAATGTTGCTTTTGCTATTGATATGAAAATAGTAGATTAACTGATTCATAGACATAAATTCAAGTTGGCACATTGAAATTCTACGACTTGTCAAGGGGATAGAAACAATACCTAAAGAATCACAATCCTGTTCAATTCCAAGTATAAGAAGTACTACAAAAGGACTCATTTGATGATGTTTTCAGATAGTTATAGGTTTCGAAAGGGTTTATATTAAAACAGTGTCATGTGTTCTTATTACATACATGAATGAAATCATTGTCAACTTACTATTGTTATCTTTATCATTATTATTATCGATATGATTATTTTTATTCATATTATTATTATCAAAGATCTTGTTGAAATGAATGAGGCAATCAGATTTCAAAGCAGAATCGTAATATCCCCGATGAAACCGAATTACTTCCGTCAAATTTAATCCTTTAATGGTCCTTCAATTGCCACACACTAATACCCCGGCAGCAGTCAAGCCCCCTCATAACACGCGTGAGAATGCTCTTCGCATTCCTCCAAACATAATGAAGAGATGTACTTTCCCTAATCTCGTAAACCTCTTGTTATGCACCCGGTTGACAACTGAAAAGCGCTCTCCATTCTTCATCCTGCGCCACACAATCCCATTATATATCCGAAGAATATCGACCACTTCATTGAATGAAAGGAATCGTTGACGTATGCTGTTGAATGTGCCCAGAAGGATCAGTGGTGGTGCTAGTATAAAGGTATGATTAATACTAGAGAGTTAAAGTAATCACTGTGGGTGGACCTCTACGTTTCTACGTTGACGTTAGCGTACGAAAAATAACGTTTACGTATTGTCTTCAAATTGAGTTGAAGTCGTCACTGTCATCGTAAAGTTATAACAAATTATGTTATCGGTTTGTATTGGTCAGTTTTGGTTGTTTGTTTAGATCAAAACATTTATTCGTGTTAAAATGGAAGATTGCCCCGATGCAGAACTCCTTAAGGATCCCGAATTTGATGATTTTGACTCATCGGCATATTTCGAGTTTGGTTCGGTTAACGAACGTTGATATTTAAGGTATACGTGAAAGTACGTGAGATAACGTACACCCGTAAGCCCACTACCAACGCGAACGTGAAGAATTGAAAAATGCGCATGCGTAGCTGTCAATTTCTACGTTAACGTTAACGTTCGTGGCAACACTTCAACTCTCTAATATCTTTCAATTGAGTTGAAGTCTTCACTTCGGTCGTCACTGTCGTCGTAACGAAATAATGATAATTTTTGGTTGTTTGTTGAGATCTGAAAATTTTTTCCTGTTCAAATGAGACGACTCCTTGAAATCCTTGATGCAGAACTCCTTGGGGATCCCGAATTTAATAATTGTGACTTGATATTTAAGTTATACGTGAAAGAACGTGAGATAACGTACCACTACCAACGTAAACGTGAAAAATTGAAAAATGCGCATACGTAGCTGTCAATTTCTACGTTTATGTTAACGTTCACGGCAACACTTCATCTCTCTACTATATCCTTCATATTGACATTACTTCTCAACTTCTCGTTGAGCAATTATCTGTTGATGTATTGAGACAGTCTAAGAGCATGTTCTGATATTCCCGAACAGTACTGCCCAGTACATTCCAATTTTACTGGCATCGTCTTCGCGGGTCATTGCAAGGACCCCTGTTAAAGGCTAATAGTTTACTGTTGGCCACTGGTGCAGAAATGATGATGTAGTGCCAGTATTGATGAAATGCTAGGTTAAGCGTTTGAATGGATCGGTATGAGTCGATAAAAGTTATATATTATTATTTGAAAATACTTTGGGAGAATGTATGTGGTGGAACTGGAAGATCTCACAGAGGCAGTAGACGCTGAAACTGCCACCAATCTACAAGATGTTTCACAGCTATGCTTCATTTCTTTATCACTGGAACCAGAGGTACTAGAATTTGGTGTATCTGATTAATCAGAATCACTATCGGAAAATAAAAACCAACAAAACATATGTTTCGCTTCAAGCATAGATCTGAATACACACTAGATCTATGCTGCGAGTGTACCATTACTGCCAAATCGTACCGAAATAAAATGGAGATTCAAAGATACTGCTATACTATTTAGTGAAAACTATCGGCCTACAATAATTGTTAGTAACTTTGCTAAATCTTTTGAAATCCCGCTAAATTAACCAATACTCAATCATGCTGAAAAAATTACAGAGTATCAGCATGACTTCTACAAAGAGAGATAACACAGTATATATAACTAACACATTCGATGATAATACTCAACTGGATGTTATCTTTACATATTTCTCCAAAGTCTTCGATAACGTGGATCTATTACACAATCTATTCATCAATGACATTATAGAGTATCTTGGAGTCAATTGTTTGATATATGCGGATGATCTGAAATTCAAATCATCCTAGATAGAGTATATATCTGCTGATGAACATCAATAAATGTTCAATTGTAACATTTTCACATAAGCAAAATAACTTAATTTATAAAAACCCCATTGGCAAGAACTTCGATCCAGGTTTGCTATATCCTGAGGAAGTAAGAAAGTTTTTCCCAAGAAGCACCTTATTATTTTGCTTGAAGAGCAAGATCATCTTGTTCAAGAAGCAACTCAGGAGTATATTGGTACGAAACGGAAGTCGGTACTATACTGAAGCGTTCAACAAAGTCGGGATGAATCTTGCTTTCTAAGCAATATGATTTGGCTTCTTAAACTGATCCTCCAGCGCTTCTGTGCAAAGGAGTGATCCAGTTGACTGGCTTCTAAATCCTATATGAAAGTATTTTTTATCCAGATCTGTATGATTGTTGCGTATTATAACCATCATCTACATACATTGAGTGGTTGGGTGGCTTCTGCTTTGGAAAAATACAGCGTATTCAGAAAGAATATATCAGTTGTACTCTTTCAAGGAAGTACAAACGATATACAATTGGTGGAAACCAAAAGTACATACATTAAAGTATGGATTTCCAAACCATTTACTTAGAGGTACCTACTAACAAAAAAACTTCGATTCAACCTTTCAACTATGGCATCGAATTCGGAATGAGGTACAATTATTTCATCTTCGTTATTTTTGGAGGGTATAATGCCTCACTCAGTGCCTGGAAGTCCGACACTGGCAATAGCGACAGGGGTCTCGTTTCATTGTTATCAATACTGGTATTTGTATTTGTATGTATAGTATACAGGTTGAGTTCATAGAGCATCTGTAGAGAGTTTACAGAACAGGGTCTATAACGAATGAATGAATTATTGTAGGGTATTGTAATAGTGACATGTGACATCCGAGAGATGGTCGTCAATGATTTCGATATCTTCAAAATCGATCCTGATTGGGGGAATACATGAATATAAAGGGTTAGACATATTGATGTCCGTTTGAACTAGAATGGTATCTGAATTCTACCAGATTATGAAAAAACTAAAATATAATGAAGATCAAAAAATCATATGAAATAGTCTTCCATGCCTAATAGTTTTGATTCATCATGGAGGATGAATTTGGAGAACGGAAATAGAACATTTTCATATATTCAAGATTTGGAATTAAACTTCAAGGCCGTACAGGAAACAATAAAAATTCGATTTGACTCCAAATTTTAATATAGGTGTTGTCAAGACTTTCATTGAGATTACTCAATAACCCCAAATGGAATCATTTCGAAATTTTTGGGCATTCTCAGATGAGGGGGGTTATAAACGAAAACCATTAATACTTCCAAATTCAACATCCTGTATCTAAAAAACGAAGCAAGTAAGGACACATGTTTATATGAACTTTGTTTGCTAGAATGTCACGAGGAAACACCCCCTGAATTTGTTCGGTGTTATTTATATACACCCTGTATATTATGAATATTAAAAATAGCTTTTTGGTGTATATCTAAAACTACCTCAATTAATTATGAAGAAACCACTCGAAGTATCCAATTTTGGAAAAAATATTCATATTTCAGTCACTCTTTGCAGAACTGATGATACTTTTAAAAAAATTATCGAAAACGTTCTTCAAACTTATTTTCTCTAATCTAACTCCGTGGGAGATAGACCAAATCTAATTCTCAGGTGAGGAGTTCTGCAATTATCTAGTTTGATGATTATATGAAAAATATTGTATTGGCCTATAGGAATACGAATTTAACTAATTTTCCTACCTAATTAATAAACTTCACATTTACTTCCCAGCAGACAATAGCTGGTGAGAAAGAAATGAATGAAGCATCCATTCGAAATATTCGTGGTCTACTTCATCCGATATCAATATCAGATATCCGATCCTAAGTCCCCAGTTATACGTTGAAAAGTTTGCTAGAGCGCACCAATTTTCCTCTACTCCACCCATCCTTAGTCTTTCACTATAATAGGGGAAGCTGGAACCCTATTGGAATCAGCTCATAATTAACATTTCAGAGAATTTGACATTATTTATATCCTGTAGCACTGCAGCCTGTGGAATTGTATTGACGCTATTCCAGTATTCTGCACCAAAAAAAAACTTGTGAGTATTATTTTCGAACGCTGTTGAAGCTCTACACATTTACCATGCACGTATATGGAAAAACGCCGAAGACCAGGTAGTCAATGTATCACATACAACGTTCAAGGGATGTTATTTGATGTGATTCAGCTATGACCTTTTGTAAAACCTCTCCTAATCAAATTGAAGCTGGTTCTTGCTGAATATTTCCGCATGTCTTCTGCCCTTCTGATGTTATGAGATATGTCCGTTTTATAAAAATTTATTAGAAACCATGTATTCAATTGTGAATAGTGAACATGGTCCCGTGGCCATATTTTATTCCTAAATAATTGATGAATATCATACAAAAAAAATATCCAACAGTACCAATATGATTGCGAATGTACTGACCCCTTTCTTTCAACAATTCTTCACCCTTGTACGATCGAGAGAATAAAACACTATTTATAATTGAGAAAAACCTATTAGATTAGGTTTAGAATGAGGCCTTCGGGATATCTGCCTCCACACCGCGACCTTTTCAGATCTATTGTGTCTGTCCTCGAAATCCTTCAGAGTTGTTTCGCTAGCCCCGCTTTCTCTATGAGACTCCATAGAAAAACATATAGTTGGTAAGGTATTATCTTCGAAACAGTATTCCTGACCCATGACTCAAATAGACCACTATTTATTTTAAGTTTCACATGAATTATCGTTGAATACCGATCGAAATCTTGGCTGCTGCAGCACCAATCTAAATGTGACTATTTGCATTCTTTTGAATCATTTGTCTATAATTGAGAAAAACATAGTTGTAGTTCATACGTCGTATAGGCACTGAGAAATTGAAGGATGAATTGTCATTTTCATCAAGATCGAAGATAAATGCTTCATCTAATTTCAGTTGGCTAATGAAAAACTTCTCATGAAGCCTGGGATTTTCTTGAATTTTCCACCTCATTAGCAGGTATCAGATAGACCTCTGTTTCTATAAGTGATTCAGCCAGTCTGTGGTATATTTCAAATCTGGTTTGTTGAGGCTGAGTAACTTCTTGGTCCTGTTTCACGAATGGTTGAAGAACCTTCTCGCTTGTCGTTGACATGAAGTTGCTCTCCAGTAGGAGGACTTCAGTTTCTTCCCATTTCTTGAGATCTACCATTAAGTGACATTTGCTTGTCTCACAGGAAGGCTCAGGACCAAATAATGTAGAACTTGCGATCAGCTGCTTCGTTCTTTCTGATTTCTTCACGATCTGAAACCAACAAAAGTTCATTGTCTCTTCATAGTTGCATCAGTGTTTCAAAGCAATCGAATGTGATCTGAAAAAACATGATTTGAGAGCTCCAAATGTGACTTGACTCTGAACAAATATATCTATGAGAAAAACATAGAATAGTTTTCTGAAGTAGTTCATCGAAGTGAAGTAGGACAATAATTGACTGATGATGGCTAGTTGATTGGTCGAAACAAGGCTCTAACCTCGTTGACCAAGAACGAGAGAGTGGACTGATAATGACATATTGGCATTCAATTATTCCACTGTGTCGTTAGGAACCAAAATTAATTTTTGCAAAACTTCTCAAGCTTTTTTTATGTAAAAATGGATCTATGCATTCTTCGAAATTGTTGAATTTCATATCTCATTTCAAACGAACCTTCATGGCCATCATTTGACGATACGTTGAGAAAATTGGGACTTCAGTTTTTATGCTGTTTTGTTATTGGTCAGATAATCTTCTATTTTCACTAATGAAGCAAGGTTGTCAAGCCACCAACTATAATCAAGTTATCAAAGAGATGTTAGAGTCCTGTCCCTATCCATGTCCAGCATGTCCAGATATTTCTCATTCTACAAAACAAAATATTATGCAAATGTTGGAGACTTGGCAACATTGTGCTGAATGCTGATCACTGGAAAGACCACGCCCACAAGTCGTGCACCGTGTTGTCACGTTCACCGATTCAAATGTCCTCTAGTGTGAATTAATATAATTATTATTCACACGAATTTATCATAACCAATTAGCCACAAATCATGAGGGAATATTTCGAGACGATTGAATGTATATGAATTATTGAATAAGTAATATTTCTGAAGTTTCCAATCTTATTTTAATACATGGCAACTGTGCTATGGTCTACTTAGGAAATCGTGCATGGCATCCGTTTTTACTGGCGATGAATTTCTAAACGTTTTGGAAGTAACCGTGGCATTCTGGCATTATTGATGATGTTAGCACCTTCAAATCGACCGAAAAATTATAAAAAAATATGAAATTAAAAGTTATTTGAATGATCATTCTATTAATGAAAAATTGCTCCACTCGCCTATAGAATAGGGTATACGCGTGTGAAAATTTTACACTGGAATATATTTTTGTTCCATTACTCATATGTATAGATGTCGAATTATACACCCGAAAAACATTATTAAGCACCGAACATTCAATAATTTCTGATTGAAAATCATAATATTTGCAACTTTCCGACCAACAGCCGAACTGCAGCGATGATTTCCGACTGGATGTGGCTGTTTTTATTTGTCATGTCAAACATTCATGGGAAAATATAGAAGAAGAATACCATGGCTGCATGTTCATGTCCGAAAGATAGAAAATATGTAATATAAGAAGAGAAAGTGAGGTCACAGTAGAGGTGGTGAGGTTATGATTATCTGAGCTTGTAGTTTCTATAATCTATCTCAATTATATGATCTCAATATTATGAATAATAATAACTGAATAATGAGCAAATATCTACAATAAGAATGATCAAACAGGACTTCTTTTTGCATGTTGTTTCAAATATATATTACCACCTATCAATTTATATCTCATATAGTTTTCTATATCTTCTTCAAGCTGAAAACGAAATCACATATTATATTATTCTCCTAATAACATGAGGAACATAATCACTGATATATAATGGGTTTCACTAGGACATACTTGAACATATACTCACTTCGAAATGGTCTTCACAAACAAATCCTCTGGTTTTCTCAGATAAATCATTTCTATTTATGGCTTGCAACCATAATTTTCTTTTCTATTTATTTTTATCACTCGATCCCACTGGCAATGAAAAGAATATTTTTCCTGGTGATACTTTTGTTGATGAAAGGCATTGCGGCACTAAAGAGTATTTGGTATAAACATTATCATTTTCCATTTTCAAATTTCAAATTTCTGGCGTTTAAAACTGTTTTCTTCTCCTACCTCTTCTTCTTCTTCTTTTTTTTTCAATCTGAATCTTGTCATTTTGTCGCGCTAGTCTATTCGCGAAAATCACGAAGTGGGTGGCCTCTGGTGTTTGATTTTGGAAATAAAATAGAGGTGAACACTTAGATCATCTGTAGGATCTAAGCGTTGATCTAAGGGTGAACAACAATCCATTTTAGCATTGTCACCACTTGTCACTATTGTCAGCATTATGATTCGATACTTTTAAAGTTAAAAGTAGACTATTTTCAATGATTTTCGTGATTATTTTGTATAGGTATATGGGATAGGTAGATATTTTCAACCTTTCAACATGCATCAAATACATAAAACCAAAAATACGAAATCGAGAAAGTGTTGTTCAGTTCCGCAGTGCTCTTCATATTGTACAGACAGTGTTTCTTTACACAAATTTCCACTTTGGAACCCCAAATTGTGTAAAAGATGGAGGAATTTGTTGAAGATTGGTAAACCAATAACCAATAATATGTACGTTTGTAGTGAGCACTTCTTACCTGGAGATTTTACATCCTTCAATAAATCTTTAACTGAAGGTAAAGTTTAAGGAATTGAACTTCTTTAAATCACATCTATGCTTGCGAATTTCATTTAAGGCTCATCAACTGGTAAACCACGACAGCGGATCAAAAAGATAGACAACCTTCCAAAGTCATCACATGAAAATACAAAGTGTGAGCAAAGAATGTGAGTGATGATACATAGGTTCTCAACTGCTTCTCCTTCTTTCAAGGGTCTCACCCTATCGCCAATATATTCTAATATATCCGCGATGGACACTTCAACTTTAGGCATTTTTCTGAAATATTATGTGACAACTAAGTGACAACAGTTTGTTGTTCACCTCTATTTTGAAATTTGACGCAAATTTGACGTTGGACAGGCGCCATCTTTTGGTTCGTGATTTTCGCGAATGGCTGTGTGGCCTAATACTATGACGTCATAATATTAGTGATGGCCACTAACCCGTTTTCCTGTGACTTCATATTTAGCCTCATTTAAATGAAATTTTTTAGAGTCACAAGCAAATTTGAGATCAATGAATGATATCCAAAGTTATTATAAGGAAGAAGGAATATAATTTCGATTAAACAAAAAATCATGCGTATTCCTTATTGGTGGCGGCGGGGGGCAAAATATTATGTTTTGTTCTTATGAAACTAGATTATCTGTAGGGGAAGGTGACTGTCTCCCGACAGGAAGTGCATGTGGGCGTGTGCGAAGGACGTTCTTCAGTATCGGGTTCCCTGTAACCTGTAACATCATGTAACTGAATTCCATGATACAATAGAAACCACAAAGGACAATGGACGTGACATCAGTATTGGCCGCTTTTAAGTTTTCCCTGAAAATAGTTTGAAGGCCCTCTCGCATAATTAATGAGACATGTTGAATACAAAAGATGTCTGTTGATAGCGAGAGGACGAAAGAGACGGCAGAGACGACAGTCTAGGAATCAAAAAAAAATTGTTTGATTGAATTGTGGTGGTCAATCCATTCATGATGTCAGTGGCGCGCTGTCAAAATGATAATGCCGATTAGGCATCGAAAATAAAGAAATAATTCCGTTGTGTAGAGAGTAGTATCTACGTAACAAGCTCGGAATATACTTACTGTTATTTTGGACGAGTAGAGTTGAGTAGACAAAATTCTAGGCCGAGCTGTAGGCGAGTCCGGGAAGGACGTACTTCCCGGACTAGGCCGGAAAAATGCTACTTACTCAAATAAAAAGCAAAGAAATTCGGTAAATTTCGCTGAATTTTATACCTACCTACATACATACTTTACCTGTACCTACCAACCTATAGCTGTGAAGCTATAGTCTATAGTATGTGTTGAATGTTCGTTCGTATAAAAAAATGAACCTCATCCTGATTACTACGACTAACGACTCAAATTTCATTATTTTCATGTATACTCACACATAGTTCGTCCTTCGTCTTGAAGCCATCTGATTTCCTGTCAAGTAATGCTCATCTACAGAGCTGTCATTGCTTGAAATTTGACATTCCCTGGGGGATGAGATTTTTCTGAAATAATAACACAATGGATTCATTGTGATATCAGATACGGAAATAAATTTGATGACAAACAAAGTACCTCATTGATGTATCGAACACAGTAGAACAAGAGCAATTTTGTGTTATAGCCGTAGAAAAATATATTTATATCCGCTAATGAGGTTAACTGAACATAACCATGGGTTATCTATCAAATAATCTTCAATATCATTCGTATATTGCCAGCATAACCCACAAAGCACTGAAAGGTAATTTGCCATAGGAATATTTTATGCCCTTACTCCCAACCATCTCAATATATTATTATGGACATCATTGCATTTTTCAATTCATACATTGATACGAAGTGGATAATTTCCACATCCCAGAGCAATGGTAATTATGTAGTGCAATTCCCATTGAAATTTACTGAGAGTGTGATATTTTTATCATCCCAACACTTCTGAATGCAGTATACATTACACCATCTATGTCAGTTGATAGTACTAGTAATGCAGTGATAAACTCAACAACCGTTTCACCTAGAGAAAATGGTGAATTAAAGAGAACTCGGCAGTGATATTCAACGGAATAGTTAGTTGAAATTACCATAATAGGGAACACTGAAATGCCAAACTTTACTCAGTAGTTCAGTTAAATATAACGTTTATTTCAGTTATTTTCATTCCTAGATGTCCAAAATTGTCAACCACATTTTGAAGTTTACGGTCACTATTGGAGAGGTAAAGTTAACTCATTATCGAGGTGCATTATACAATGATCGCATTCCAAAGTACCACGATTTTCAAACTTCAAAAGTGTGGTGGATTCCTCTGCTGGATTTTTCTGTGAAGGTGGTTGTGACGTGGTGACTAATAAGTATGGTAACAATGAATGCGAGATGAATGGACTTTCTTTTTTGCCTAAATCGCCACTATAAAGGTGGATTCATGCAAGCAAAATTTAAAATTCAAATGAATTTTAAACTCAAACCGATAATATAAAACTATGAAATGTAATGTAGGTGCTCATGCGAGGAAAACTAACAAATTAAAACTAAAATTGAAACTAAGAAGGATAGCAACAACCAACTAAGAAATTAATTTCTTCCATAATTCACGACAGTGCGCATGCACCAAATAATAACTAGTCGCGCTGGAAAAAGATTGAACAGCTGATGGAAGGTTATTGCATGAACACCCATATATTTTCAATTTAAAATTCCTTTCATTTTTAAATTTATTATAATTTAGTTGATGTTGCATTAATCCACCTTAAGTCATTTTCATTTGCAAGTATTGAAGACAAAATCTTGTTGAGTGTTGAACCTTCTCCAGTTAAAGATGTTCGACGTCCCTGTTCAGATCACTGAATATTCATGACTTTTCTCAGTGGGTGGTACGGTATTATCTAATATCTAATATTCGAAAAGTGTATCGATGAATATGCTGATAACGTGTTGAACGGTGTGAGGTACACTATAATATAAACTTCCTCTGGAAGAAGCGGCAGGTCAAGGCGCCTAATATAGGACCATCAGGCTAGTCTCGAACTAGAACTGACAAAAATACCATCCCTGACATGAATATTGAACTATTCAAAGTCTATTAAAACGAAGCAGAAAAAATAATAACAAAAATATAAAGTATATATATTTTATTATCAGCACGTCTAACAGTACGTCTGCTCTAATCATTGGCTCTAACAAAGATAATATGTGAAAACAATTAGATTGAAAACGGATACAACATATTATGTGGTCCAGAAATACTAGTCTAAGTCAAACAATTTAGTTACCATTTCTTTTAATTAGTTAAGATGACCTCTTCTGGTCTCGAGTATATACAGGGTGTTTCAAAAAAACCTGACCCCCTTGCTAGGGTAGGTAGAACACTGCAAAATAAGTTGGGTTTGCTCAGTGAAAAAATGTCGTAACGGCATCTGTTTTCAAGATACAAGGTGTTGAAAAAATTATTTTTTTACACATTTTTCACGATTATGTCGAAACTACTGGCAACATTGTGATGAAATTTTGTATGAGTGTTCCTTGAAATCTGACACATCACATGAATTTGTTTTTATATCTGACGTTCATAGAGGGCGCGAGTTACACGTTTCGTACCGAGTAGTTTAGATCATAACTTTTTTGAGGTTAGATTTTTCAATCCAAATATGATATGAACTTGAACATCATCCAATTTTACATCAAAAAGGTACACTTGGTGAAACTCGATACAATGTTCCGTTTTCGGAATATTTCGATTTGAAAATAATGGAGCAATAGCTATGCTGGTATAAAATGAATATTATTGAGTTCAATTACCTATTTATTCAGATTCAAAAACAATAAAATCATTCTTGCACTGGAGTTATTGATGGAACAAAGAGTCATAAGTAGTAAAATAAGAGATATTTGACTAGAAACATGAAATATTGAATCAGTTAGTGTAAGTGTTCAAAATGTCCTACGTTTCGACGAATACACAATTCTAATTTCTTTTCTTGAGAATGTATTATTCTTTTAAACAGTTGAGAATCAGCTGTTAGGTCATTTGAGTGATGTACAATTATGTCTCACAACTCTTGACGTGAATTTACCTATGTAGCATAAACTTTCTGCTCAAGATACAACAAAACAGTGTAATCCATGTTCTTAGTCAAATCTGTTTCCATGTTATTCTTGTGATTCATTGTTAAATCAATAAGTTTAGCATCAGAAATGTATTCTTGTTTTCGGTTTTCGATAAATAGGTGACAATTTTTCATAATACTCACTATAATACATAGCTTTATACCAACAACAGTTATCACTTCATCATTTTCAAATCGAAATATTCTGAAAACGGTACACAGTATCGAGTTTCACCAAGAGTACTTTTTTGGTTTCAAATTGAATGATGTCTAAGTTCACATCAAATTTGGATCGAAAAATCTAACCTCAAAAAAGTTATGTTCAAAACTACTCGGTACGAACCGTGTAACTAGCGCCCTCTATGAAAGTCAGATATAAAAACGAATGCATGCGATGTGTCAGATTCCAAGAAATATCCATACAAAATTTCATCACAATGTTGCCAGTAGTTTCGACATAATCTTGAAAAATGTGTAAAAACAATATTTTTTTCAACACCTTGTATCTTGATAACAGATGCCGTTACGAAATTTTCTTACTAAGTAAACCCAACTTATTTTGCAGTGTTTTACCTACCCTAGTTAGGGGGTCAGGATTTTTTGAAACACACTGTATAAAAATATGAGTAATATATAGATTCTGAATCTATTCTTGTAGTGAAGACGATCTAATTCGAAGTTTTGTGGATTTTGTGGATTTTTTTCACATTTACTCTCAAATTTGACCATTAAATGGTGTCACGGTTCGTATGGCCATTCTATGGTATGGCAATGAAATAAAGTGGAATATTTGCCTCCTCACTTCAGAACTCACAACAAATCGCAAATCAAATGAATGTATAATCTCTTCACCAAACTATTGGAATCTCTGATATCTATGCCATATTTCAAAAATGTTATTGCCTTCAATAATGTTCGGGTCAGCAGCAATCAAGACGAAAACGACTGTGGCCTCCCAAAAACAGAAATATATCAATGACCAACGACTAATAAAACGCTAGGGGGCCATATTGTTCTCCGTTTTACCTTGGAACATCAGACTATTTATCTTCTTGAAGATGACGAGGCAGATTATCGTGAGAGTAAAAATCAGATGGGGATGTCATCTTCCGAAATATACTACAAAATAATGAAACATTGAAATAGGTCTGATATTGATGGAGCAATATACTAGATACACTACACGGAAAAAAAGGATTTGTTGAATCAACAAATTATTTATGCTTGAGTTATTTTTGTTGGACTGAGCAATTTTTTGTTGAATCAAACAGATACATGATTATTCCATGGAAGCAACTTGTTCAAATCAAGAATGTAGTCTTATTGAATCAACAGTATAATATCAATTCGATTAACAATATATATGGTTTCTTCAAAAACAAATTATGTCGATCCAAAATAATGTCGATGTTGATTTAACTATAAACATTTCGTTGATTTGATCTAACAATGATCATTTTGATGTGAATATATCTTTGAAACAACATAATACAAGTTGTCTTATTCCGATGTATCAATGAACTCGTTTCGAACGGATCATTTGCTTGAATAGAGCAACGAAATATGTAATATCAATGAAATATTTTGTTCATTCTACATCAACTTAAATTTTCGCCTCTAGATGGCGATCATTTCGCCTCGTCTATGTTTGCCTCGAGTTCATTATATACATGAAGCCTGATTCTTCGTGAGTTCGTGTTTGAAATATCAGCTGGATAAGTCGAACTTAGGATGATTAGCAATCCGAAATAGTTTTCCATCAGCCAAAGAGAAGTGAGGACTGAAGATCTATGCTAGGAGTCGACTAGTTTCCTAGTTTTGTTTATTCTATTGATGTGAAATTTCAGAAAATTCCCGAATATTGAATTTGGTTCAACAAAACAATTTGTCGAATGGATATATAGTTTCTCTTGAATCAACAAAATATTTCATTGAATTAACCAAATATTTGATTGAATCAACCAAATATTTCGTTGAATCAACTAAATATTTGATTGAATCAATATCTTGTTATTTTGAACCAAACAAAATGTTTGTTTGAGTCAATTCAATATCTCTTCATAAACAATTCATGGATGTGCTTGGTTGAAGAAGATCCAGAGTTCATGCTAGACATATTTACTTGATTCAAACTTCAAATTCGCTCTGAAACAAGATATAGATTTACTCATTTCAAGATTATATTTTGTCGTACATATATGACACTTTTATTTGCTCCATTCAAATTAATTTTGCTTGATTCAAAAATTCCTTTTTTTTTCGTGTACACACTGTTTTACCACTACCGAAACCGATTTTTTACACCTCGACACGTGTTTCTCCAACTATGTTAGCATCTTCAGGAAAAGATTAAAACTAAATGCTCTATCCTAGTGATACTTATAGGTATACTAAGTATATGTCCACCCAGTCGTGAATAGACAGTAACCGCCAAGTTAATGTTATTCATGGTTGAGTTCACATATTATATTACTAAACTACACAGAGGGCTCAATAGAATAGGTCCATTATCATTATTCATCACTCTATAACTATTCTTAAATATATCTCTTAGCTTTCATATGCATCTAATTTCACACACATATGTGTGTTATGATTGTGATTGAACATGTGTTCGTCTACACACGATTTATCTGACCTACCATATTTCAAACGTGCTAAGTGTTCTTTGAACCTTGTTTTCATGGGACGCCTGGTTTGGCCTATATATGTTTTATCACAATCATTACAACTAATTTCATATGTTCCTAACTTTTCAAGTGTGTCCACCTTATCTTTTGGATTACCTGATAAATTTCCTAACTTTGACCCAGACTGTTAAACGCTTTGGTAAAAGCTAGTGGTGAAAGAGTGCGTAATGTATTATGGTGCCAAAGGTTCTAGTCTTCCATATATATACTAGATTTATGAAGATGTCAAAAAATCACTATTTGGGAAGCTTCTGATCCAAAGTTCTACGAAAAAACTCTTTTATGTGTGAGATTACCCAGTAATATTGGGAAATATAGAAGATGATTCCAATATTATAAATGGATGATTATGAATAATCCTTGCTATACTAATGTTTGTATAGCCCTTTCAACTAAAGAGTAATGGAGAAGGCTTATATAGTGGAAATGAATTTCCCGTACATAAAAAGGGTGTTGCATCAAAATATCACACGTTTGATTTTGGCAAGAATATTTTTTTAATTTTCTCCATATAATGGTTGAACCGCCAATATTAATTACATATTTTGCACACATATTTCACTGACTATTTCACTCAATCACAAGTAATATCACGATGTTGTGAATATTCTAGATAATTCTGTCGTGTCATTGTTCACTAAATTGTGTCGCCGAGCAACACAACGAGTCCATCTTCAATTATTACGAAACACCATGTATATTCTAGAGGTATAGATATCAAAGAATTTTCTTTCCTTAATATACCTCAACCTCATTTATTATTTCGTTATCTAATTAACCTACAACCAAATTACTGATGAATGGACTTTCAAATTTCAATGCACAATAAAACCAAAACCTCACCATTCATTAATAATATCGTCTGGCCAACTGATACGTCTGTTATTTCATAATATTTAAATACCTAAAAAAAAACCTCTCACTTTACCGGTGGTCTAGAGTTACATATTGAGGTATATATTAAGGCTAATCTGTTGGTAGAGATATCATGTTCACAAGAGGAAACAAATTATAGTTATTTCTGGTAATGTTACACCCGAACGTAAATGAGAGGCTGTCTGGATTGTTAAACACGATTGTTGAATTCTGAATCATTTTTTATTAAGGGATAGATAGAACATTTAGATAACCGAATGAAAAACGAATGAAATTTTAGTACCTATATGTGTTGCCTTTTGTATATAACAAATTAATTCAATAGATAAAATTGCGGTTGGTACACCGATTTGGATTTTTCCATGCCACATAACAAGAAAACAGAAATATGAATTGCTGTTGAGAGGGGATTGTAGAATTTGAACTGATTAATCATACGCCTCTGGTAATAGCTAGAAAAGTTCATTTCACATAATTCAGTTGGATGTATAATACCTACACTTCTCTCCAAATATGAAAGTGATACGTCAAATAGTTTTGAAGAACTGGGCAAAAAACATTTCAAAATTTTTGAATAAAACACCCTGTAACTCAGGCAGGAGACATATTTTATCTAGGTGATTTGGGGGTAATCTTCATATTTTGAGTTCGGGATTCTATGGTTGAAATATATCCAATCAGTAATGAAACACCTTGTATAGAATATGTATAATTGTCCAAGGAAATCTTCTACTCTCATAACTAACATATTAAACGGGTGCAGAATCACTAGTGAGGAGGTAGGTATATGTTATCATCTGAAAATCGCTGCTCACATGAAGTCAATGAAGTGAGGAATTATAAGTGACCTTTTCAGAATGGGCAAGAAGTTTGCGCTCTGGAGCATTTGAACGGTCCTTGAAAGTATGTTTCAAAATCGTCAGAGATTTTTCCAGCTTCATTTATTGTCATTCGGCTTATGATCTTGACCGCTTCACGGTGATTTTTCACGAGATCAAGTGTTTTTCTGGCTATATGTGGAGGAAATGACTGGCAATGCACACAAAATTTGAAATAAATAGGCATAATTAAATCAAAAAGATTTCGATCACGAATCGATTGAGTACCTATATATAAATATCACCTATCATACAGAAAACTTTCATTGATATTTTTCCGGGCTGGACCAGAGGGGAGCAAGCGCCCACCCTTGCCCCTCTCTGGGTACGCCCATGTTCTAGAATTTTTCTAAAATCATTCTTATCCATCATTCGGTTGTCCCCTTACGAGCAACCCTCAGAAGTCTTCAAGAGGCTTGTGCGAGCAAGGAATGACCTTTCAAAGTGTGATCCCAAACACTTTCTTAGGCCACCAGAAAAATGTCTGCGGTCGTGGTGAAAATCGAACCCACCTAACGGTAATCCAACGTGGATAGCACATTGACGCTTTAACCACGAGGCTACGCTGGCCACATGCACAAGTAAAGAACTATTAGAAATCGAACAAACTATTTTCCGTTTCTTTGTTTCAAAAATTTTTGTTCGCTAGTTTCTAACTCTTCAGACAAAGTATGACAGTGATTAAAATGAATAGGTTTCAATATTGCAATAATTAATTATATTTATCGCAAATTCTCGAATATAAAAATAGAAACCACATCCATTGCAACTGATATTTTCCCACGAACAGCTGATGCATTGATTCCTGACTTGATTAATAAAGTATTGATAAAACTATTGGCTTTCAGATTCAGTTACAAATGAGTAACAATGAAATCGATATACTTAGAGAAAATTTATCGACATTCATTGGCATTCATCTCTAGTATATACAAGGTATCCCTGAAAGGTCTGTACAAAATCTTAGCACATAGTTCTGAGTTTAAAATTAGTCGATTTAAAGCATCTTACGTCAGTCCGAAATTGCTGCGTTTCCGGGATACAGGGTGGTGAATTTAAAGAATAAAAATCGGCAAGCACACTTCAAAAAGGTATTTTGAAATATCCATTTTCGCACTGTTCATCTACTGACCAAATTACACCCACGAAGATAATAGCAAACATTTTTTTATTCAAAATAATTTAAATATTCCGGTGAGGCACTGTAAACCTAAATATCTGGAGAACGGATCAATACAGTGAATTTTCGAGAGAACACCTTCTCTGCTCGAAAATATCGAGGCTTTTTATAATGGTTGTTGGGTTTTATGAATGAAAATTGGTTTTGGTGGCAAACAGTTTTCAATAGAATGGTGCAGGAGCATTCCAAAATTACCTTTCACCAAAATATCTATTAATACTTTGGAATGCAATAATTGATCCAATCCCATAATACTAAGATGTCTCGAGTATGGATCATATCATTTGAGATCTTTATAAATTTAGTTGTATGTTGAATAGTACCTACATCAACTGTAGGTACAATAGATTCATTGCTGACTCAGCCACACATGCTGCAATTTCACATGTCTACAAATTCTTTATTTTTTTCTCAATATTATTGCATCCTGGAAGAAGATTCGATAGCTTATCTTAGCAATAAAGTAGTATATCTTTCTGAAACCCGAGTGACTGAATCACAGATATTTCCTTGTTTGCACAACCAAACTGAAATCACCTTCAATTTTTGGGGGAAAATAATATGAGAAATGAAGATGCCTGTGGATAGATACAATACTAAAAACAGAATCACAAAGAGGTTGATACCGCGTTGTTAATTTCGGTGCAAAACATCTTTGGAACTTCATTCGCACCATTTTTGAAAATCTAGTGTCTCATGCACCATAAGCAAATCGGCATTAATGATGTTTCCGTTCACGACTGGTGAACTTATATGACGTTTCGATCTTCACGTTCTGCATTATTATTGGTGATGGTACAAATTTGATCCAAACCATCCAGAGACTGAATACTAAATGATACACATTCAATGTGATTAACACATCAAAAATTGGAACATGTATAGGACATATTATATGTCTATCATCAGCCTTACATCAGAAATCACATCATTGTCCTGAAATCAAAGTAGTCATTAGTACAATCAACAAGAGTAATGAGAATAAGGGTACTTACATGGGGATAAAAAAGGTTATGTCACAAACTTTTCCATTATAAAAATTATAGTGAAGAGTTTCAAAATGTGGAAATTAATTATGGGGAAACCCAACAAACCCCCGGAAAACTATTTCATTTAAATTCATGGTGGAAACCAACAAATGGCATCCAAAAGGAAAGACATGGATGCAACATTGGAACTAGCAAAAACGTGTCCATCTAGCCTTGTAACAGCACAAGACAGAAGTCACCTGACCTACAGGCAGAAAGAGCCACGGCATGTGTCACACGTCACAAGTCAATAAGAAAGTCAAGTGGCACGAGACAACATGGTACTGACTGTCCACCCAGCGGAGATGAACCATTAGTATACTGGAAAAAGGGGAGAAGAAGATATTTGTAGGTTATAATAATGAGGTTATGTTGATGATAACTCAAAAATTCAATGGAAAAATCGACCAAAGATCGATCAAAGACTGTTTGTTACTGATAAAATTGTGCATGCATATACTCAACAAAAATAAACAACTTGGTTGTGTACGGCATTCTACACGTTGAAGAGATTCAAGTAGGGTGGATATGAGCACTTCGTCGGTTAATGATTTGTAGAAGAATAGGGCCAGAAGGGCTGTAAAAATGAGAGGTGCATTCGCACTGTTGCGGTGCTACCCTGTGTCAAGCTCCATGGCTGCAAGTTGTTATAATAGCATAGCCTCCTTATTGTTATTAAGGCACTTGAGCAGGGGTCGAGAGCCATAATACAAATTCACTGGAATAACAGGGGTAGTAATTGAGACCACGTATCGTATGTAAGATATTACAACGTATTGGTACAGTGTTTTGAAATCTTGCATGATCATTGAATTATTTCAAGATTCATTTATCCTCAACATTTACGACTAATTGTTTTCTTCATACCCGACTGTTTGAATATATGCGACACTTCAAACAGTTCAAACAAAATAGATGTGACAAGCCTATTTATCACCACATATACTAAGTAGATATAGTTTTGAGGATATATTGAATGCTTCTTGAGCAGTTACGGAACCTCAATCACTGTTATACAAATAATCTGCGTGTTACGGAACTGGAAACATAACAAAACCAGAAGATTCCAACCAATTTGAAATTATTTCATTCAATGATTCCAAAGTAATCAACCCACGAAACAGTTCAGGACGCTATAATCATAGCTGAAAAATGTGGTCACGTACAGAAAAAAAAACAAAAAACAAAGTTTATCTGATGGATCTGATAAAGTGCGAGTACTCATAATCGTTAATTCCATGAAAATAATTTTCATTTCATACCAACGAACTATTAGTAGTAGTTTAATCGTGGATGTTGAATGTAATATTTCGAAATGTTATCTCCTCCTTTCTATCAATGGAAATAGTATTATTTCATGTATATGAGAGTGAGGCAAATGAGCTGATTTCGATATTGGAACGTCTCTGTTCTCTTCTTCAACATAATAGTGGAAAACTATTCTCAGCAATTGGTCTCTCATTCATTTTATTTATTGACACTTCTCAGTAACAGAAATTGATATTGAAATGTGAGTTAGTATTGTTTTCAATTGATCTTGATTTCTCCATTTTGAAACTCAAATTTGAGAAGACTATATACGATAGTATATTGCCTCCGTTCCGAAGAATGCAAACGTATTCTGGATATTTCTTCTTTGGTTGTTATCTTCGTTTCCTATGAATTCAAATTAATACACTCTATACCATTTGTTGTTCATTTTCAGTTGTCTCTTTTTCTATATTGTTTTTATGTTGTCTATTCTTATACTGAGATATATCTCTTTATTCCAACTATAATGTCGTACAATTCTCTGATTTCGTCATTGAGTTTTTAGTTAATAATGCGGTTGGAGTAATTCATGTATTTCACCAAAACCAGATGAACCTTGTTTAAATGAAAGAAATAAACATTTCCATGGTTTCGAAACACAATTATCTACTGAATCATCTACTACTAAGAAATGAACAGCAAAATGCGTTTACAAATTTTGACAAATGAAAAATATGAGGAATGACAACTCCGAAATATGTCTCGTATGTCTATAAAACGGCAATGCTTTGGAATTGTTTGCCAGGAAGGGTTCTCAAGAATTTACAATCTTTAATAGTTCTTCATTACCTGGTACTTTATCTCCCAATGCAAAGGTGAAAAATTTTATAGTTTATCAAATCTTCAATCAAATGCTCGTAAAACATTGTCTTCCAGATCGAAAACTATATGCCGAACTACCTTACACACTGCTGCTTGACTTCAGAATCCTGCACGAAATCCATCAAGAATCTCGTTACAAGAGACAAGCAAAAAAACTCTCACCATCACATATCTCATGATTCCAATACACAAAAAGCCGCAATAACAACCAAACAAAAGTGACATCAAGACAGCCTCCGAATTGAAAGAATACAATACCCCCGATTCTTTCGCATCATCATTTGTCAACCGTGCAAGCCCCAAATCTCCACGGCATCCCACCCTGGCCCATCTAGATGATGATACAAGAATTAGCGGTAACACGACAGGGGTGCAAACCACCCCATTCAGCAGCACGATGCGGAAGTCAATCGTTTCCAACTTATCATTTCGATGGGCACATGGTTTATCAAACACAATGCTCTAGTTAGTCGGTCGTTTATCTCCCAGAATTGGTGGAAGAGCCCGGGAACCGTGACAATTCTTCATGAATTATGTTGTCATTGTTCACGGGAGCATCGCGATTATATTTTATTATTATATCGGGAAACGAGGGAAAAGAATGATGATTTCGGAAAGGAGATGATTCCGGATTCTTTATGTCTTTTGGATAATTGTTAGTGCTATAGTTACGGACTAGGGGATGGATATTTCAACGGCCATGAGAAAATTAGATTTTGACGGTTTTTATTTCTCTATGGAGTTTGCTTCACCAATATGTACTCTTCAATAAAATCCGTATCTCTATTCTTTTCCCATATTCGATGGCCTCCCTTATATCTCAGACTTTGTTTAACTATTCTTGTCTGATTCTGATTCTGGTGAAATTTCAACCATATCGTAGATTCATGTTTGGGATTGTTAGCCTCAAATTTAGTTCCTAATAGAAAATCTGATAGCTTGATAATTGTTCTGAAATTGTTTTAAAATTGTTCTAAAATTGTTCTTATTCATCATTCGTTTGACCACTTACGATCAACCCTCAAAAGTCTTCAAGATACTTGTGCGAGCAAGGAATGACGGGGAGGGTCTTATATACCTTTTAACGTGTGATCCCAAACACTTTCTCAAGCCATCAGAAAATTTTCTGCGGTCGTGGTGGGAACGAACCCACCTACCGGTAATCCAACGTGGATATAGAATACTGACGCTTCAACCACGAGGCTACGCTGGATACACATAAATTATAAATACATAAAAAAACTGAAATTTGTCTTCCACCATCAACTTTTTAACGGCCAGTGGCAAAAGTGAGTATTGAAACTAATCAGTTTCCTCATATTTCGAATTGAAGTGAGTCAATATCTTCTGTGAAAGAGAAAAATTATTTTTTTTCCAATTTTCATCAGCAATACTGAAACAATATGCACATGAACTTTCCGATCAACAACTTGAAAAAACATTTGGAATATCGCATATATTCCACCCTGGTTTTTAGCACTCATCGGCAAAAAGAACCTTATAATTACAAAAAACAAACAAAAAGCAGACCTAGATATTGTCAATAACAAGCTTGCTCTGCCCCTCGAGCTTGAATAACAGCATTCAAGCGCCGTGGCTAAAATTTGTCAAGAAGTCTTGATCTTGATGGATTGCCCCAAATTCTTCCGAAGGCCGGAGGCAGACGAATGCGCCTCTAGAGTTCATCTCAATGGGAGTTTCCTTGCACTACTTATCCACTGAGCTAATAAGGTTCTTTTACCAGATGGTATTATTCGCATCATAAAAACAATACTTTTGATGTCGCTTCATTTAAAATCTCCAACACCAAAAAACCTAGTTGAGAAATTGATAGTATCTGACTCGAAGACCATTATAATTTCGAAATTCAGTGGATATAGATTATTTTTCTTCCAGGTATAGGTAGGTATTTGATAACGCAGATCTCTTTTTGGCAATCCTTTTTTTATTCCATCTCCACGTCGTAACTTCATTTCGACTTTTTCGACAATATCACATGAAGTCAGTGCCGCCAGGGGCTAACTTTTACGATGCCGCCGCGCCGCCGCCAAATATTGAATTTCAATTGTCAGTTTCAAAATTCAAATAATCCTTTCAATGTTTTTTTACAGCATATAACAATAACATGAAATCATTAAATACAACGAATCAAATTATATTTATTTCACTTGTAATACCTAAATTTGATAAGATATTCAATGTATCCTCTACCATGGAATACCTAAGGTAGTTTTTTACTCATTTTAGATGAGAATGACCTTTCACCACTGGCATTATACTAATCAGCAGGGATAGTAAACAAATTCTCAGTAATTGCCAATATTCAATGAATTAGGAATTTGTTGTGAGTATCCCTAAAACAACGCTTATAGTCGTGTTCATATATTTCTCATCTATTTTTGAGATTCTAACTCTTCTCTTTCGCGTATTGAATTTAAAAGAATATAATACTTACCATTCCCATCTTGAGATCGTGAAGTTCCCGGCGACGGTTCTGTCGGTTCTGATTCTGTATCATTTTAATTCAGAAAAAAATGGATGTATTTTAGTGCATTTCATGACAACTTCGTCTAACTGCTTTTGTTTATTGATCTTCTGCCGTTTCCAGAATGCACCACCTTCTGTTTTACTCAATGTTTCAAATTTCAGTTTCAATATTTATTTTTTATTAGTACCATTACCAACAATACCAACGACAACCTATTGAATACTGAACTCTGATTTTGTTTTTTGTTATTGGGTTAGACGAATCACGAAATTGCCCCTACTCTACTGAGTAGAATGCGGTTTTTTTCTCATCATCAAATGGAGTTAAGTTGAGTAGGAATTGACTGCGGATTCGTCTGGTCATGACTATAGACTTCGCCCATTTGCCCTCGGTATTATTGTTTTTTTTTGTGAGGATAAATAAAGACAAATTATTATTATCATTATTATTATTATTATTATTATTATTATTATTATTATTATTATTATTATTATTATTATTATTATTATTATTATTATTATTATTATTATTATTATTATTATTATTATTATTATTATTATTATTATTATTATTATTATTATTATTATTATTATTAAATAAAAGTATGTACCGCCGCCGCTTTTGTATTGTAGCGTCCAAGACGCAGCTGACACTAGATTATTGCATTAGTCAACGATTGTATGCTGCTTGCTTTTCCTCTTTTCATTTTTTCTCTACCGCCGGAGGCTGATAGTCCCATAGCCTCCCCTCTAAATCCGGCACTGCATGAAGTTCTTGTCTTCCACACTTCCTGGAACTCATGAAGTCCACAGAGATGAAGCAACTGTCTGTCACACCTTAATGAAGTTTTCTTTTTTTATGTTGAATTTTCATCAATTTCATTATTCTGATTGACGACATTATTTGACACTGGAATATTTCTCTAATATCTTCATCGCCGACTGTTTATTTCGGTTATCATGGCATAGGAATTAGGTATACATCCCTCGAAACCTCACTGGATGTTTCAACTTTGTTATTTGGAATGCTATATACCCTCAATATACATAACACAGTCTTGTGTAACTAATGAATAATATAAACTGCACCATTTAATAGTGAATTTAAAAAAGGGTTGGATTTATGAGCAAGTATAAAGTTGTCTATATTTAGTTTTATTTATGTGCACAGGTTGTCAGGGAAGTAGTATACGGGGTGATAAAATTTTATGACTTTTCCGAATGTCATCACAGTATATCTTAGTTTAAATATATTCGAAATAGATAAAGCAGCGGGAATGGAAAGAGACGTATAGTTTTATATCGCCCCCCAACAAAAATGTTACATAGGTATACGTGTAAAATAGGTAATTATTTAACTACAAACCTACATGATACTGATACTGATAATCCTATTTGCTGATGATACCACCAGTGGCGTAGCTATGGACGGGCAGTTCGGTGCCGTGCACCGGGGCCCCGAGGCATTGGGGCCCCGGAGGGGCCCCTATATCCCAATCTGCATTATCAGGTATAATGCAAGAAAGTATTGGTGTGCAAATTAATTCATGAACCCTTTTTTAATCCTTGTCAGATTTTTGTGAAATTTCGATCAAATCGTAGATTCATGTTCCGGAATGTTAGTCTAAATATTAGTTTCTGAGAAAAACTGATGACTTGATCATTATATAGGGAAATACCAAAGTTACTATATTTCACCCTTTACTTCTTAACGCCATGTGGCAAAATTGAATTATTGAACTCGGCTTCATTAAGCTCTGGATTGAAGTTTGATCCCTTCCTAACACAATGGTTGCTGATTCACGTCAAAAACTACGAGTGTTTTAAGAAATTATGGCATTTTTCAATTATTTTTACATCAACTTATTGATTAACAACTTGAGGAATCAATATTACTAATTTCTATCTCATTTTTATAGCACTTACCTAAAAAAACCTCAAATACAAAAAACAAACAAAAAGCAGACCTGTAGTCAATAACCAGTATGCTCTCCTCGAGTTTGAATTACAGCATTTAACCGCCCTGTCATCCAGTTGATCAAATTTCTCAAGTGGACTTGGAGAATAACTAGAATTCTTCAATTGTAGCTCTTGAAGAGTCTCTGACAATGCCGGACGAATGCGAATGAGCCTCTGAAGTTCATTCCTAAGATACTCTAGAGGTTTTGAATTACTGTTGACAAAAATTAAAAAATTCCATACTTTATTCGAACACTTGTATATTCTCTTTAAAAGGAGATATTGACGTGAATCTTGCACCAATATGCTGAGAAAGGACGAAAAAGGATCAAATTTCAATCCTAAATATAATGAAGCCAAGTTTAATCACTCACTTTTTCCACAGGGCAATAGGAAGTTAAGGGTAAAAGAGTAACTTTTGTTTGTCCATATATAATGATCAAACCATCAGCTTTCCTGGGAACCTAATATTCAAGAAAATATTCCGAAACATGAATACACGGTTTGGTCGAAATTTCACCAAAATCGGAAAAGAATTAAAAAAGTTACAGGGCGAAATTTTATGGTGGCCGGTTTTATTTTGCTGGTGAATATATATTCCCTACTTAATCATTATTGCTGGGCGCCTATGAATGTTGAACTCAACTGTGATTTTACAATATGAAATATTGCTGCCAGCAGCGAGACCAGATCATAATCGTCAGTTGAAAGCTCGGTTGGAAGCTAATCAAAACGGTCACAGGCTGAATATACTTACCTATGAAAATTTGCGTCCTTATACACGTGTCCTAAATTTTTGATTGTTTTAATTTGGTTGCCCTGTTGGAGTCATTTTCATGCTACCAAAATCTTGAATTATAAAATGGTACTTATTGATAATAACTGTCAGATTCAAAATACATTAGTTGTTTCAACTGAATACCGCGTTAGATTGAAATTTCTGCAAAAGTCACAGCATGATACAAACGGAGGTGAGGCGATGAACAAATAGCTCCACTCAGATTGCAGAGAACAAGAGGAGGTATCAGGTGGCTGCCATGGCTCGTCAACATTTGCAAATACAATTCTTAAACTTTGTCATTTCGTGACTTTTCATTCGAGAGAACAGAAAAATACTTAGGTACATTCTAAACCAGGCAGCTTGACCTTGAAATTTCTAAAAGAATTGCCTGAAGCGCAATTTTGCTTATATCAGCTTTCTCAAATTTCAAACTCATAACGACTCGCCACTACAAGAGGTACATTTTTAACAATTCTGTTCTTTTTTTCGATCTTCAACTACCTTCAACTCTATAGGGTTGGAAAATTTTCTCAGTGAATTAAGGCCCCATCAATCCTCGTTGCACCGGGGCCCCGACACCTCTCGCTACGCCACTGGATACCACATCATTGTTACGTTACCATCCCTGTGATCCAATTCTGCAGTGGACTCAAAGCAGTCAGGTCCGAATTGAGAACTGGTTTCTAGCCAATAGGCTTAGCCTCAGTAACAGTAAAACTCAATTCATTAATTTCACATTACAAACTTCTCCACCCAACCTAGAAAGTGATGCATCTGTGAAGTTTCTAGGGGTTCACCTAGATCCTGGACTGTCCTGGGAAACACATATAACTCAGCTCAGCTCCAAACTGTCTAGAATCATCTTCTTGATAAGGAGTATGTCAAGAAGTGTCTCTATGAGCACATTATGGACGACATATCATGCTTACTTTAGCTCCACCATGACTTATGCAATTTTGAACTGGGGTCACTCCCCAAACTCTGCTCAATAAATTTTCAAGTTACAACGACGTTGTGTTGGAATTATTGCAGGTATCAAATACCTTTCCGTGCGTTTTCATTTTCCACTGTCTAGTATATGCGTGAAACAAAATCGGGAAAACTTCAGAACACACAGTGATTTTCATTCATATTCGACTAGGGGGGGAGGGGATCTGGTGCCCGGCTACCACAGGCTGCAACGTACTGGAAGGGGAACCGATTATTATATGGCATCAAATTTTTCAATGCTCTACCGACAGATGTTAAGCAGCTAAATCTATATAGCTTCAAATCTAGAGTCAATAATTATCTCCTAAGAAACGCCTTGACATTTTAGTTTTATATGTAAGACCTATTTTAATATGTAAAACCTATTTCAATATGTAAAATGTGTGTCGTTCAATTCAATACTATATTATTATCATTGAAACAAGTTCTATACTTTATATACCCTATTGACCTGTAAAAGCACTATGTGTTATACTTCACCAATAAATAAACTAAACTAAACTAAACAACATGAGTACTGGACATTTTTTCATGGATAGCCCTATATCTATCCATAGAGAACATGCATATTTCCGGATAAATCTACAAGTAGGCTCACTAGAAACGAAACTATGCTCTTTTTCGTTTCAAGCCGAAATAGGTTTCTATACACCAATAGGGTAGTAATGAATACCATTATTACCCAGAGACCAAGATTTTATCCTGAGGCTTCAGCCGAGGCAGGGGTAATAATATTTTTTACTATCACGTTTTATAGAATAGAATAGTTCAGAATAGTTTATTCATCCAAGAGACCATTATAAAATGATATACTTATAGAAACTTAGGAAGAGTCAGTTCACAAAATAATTACATGTATAGTGGTAAATATATAGACATTCATGAATATTAACGAACATCAGAACAAAGTATGTATAACAGATGAGTACATACTAAACTGAAATGAAAATATAGACATTCATGAATATTACAGAACATCAGAACAAAGTATGTATAACAGATGAGTACATACTAAACTGAAATGAAAATATACATACAAATATATCAAACTGGGAAGACATTGAATCAAATTATATATCTGCATGAGGATTGTGTATGTATGTACATGGTTTGAAGTTGATGAAGTCGTCACACGAGTAGAAAACTCGACTGCTGAGAAATTCTTTCGTTTTCTGTTTCACTTTATTCGCATTGGGCAGCGACTTGATTTCAATCAGCAGACAATTGAAGAACTTTTACCCTATATGTAAATGGGTGACTTTTCGTTTTGTGCTTGATCATTTTCAGTAGGTTTCCATTTCTCATAGTATATTTGTGTTGTTCACCATTAGTTGTACCTAATTATTTTCAATACTTTGCCATGACCGTGATAGCATCTGACAAATCGTTATTGATAAATACCTACTAGATTCGAGTGCCATTCCTGCGAATCTCTGATCAGAATAAGAATAGTGCATTCGGGTTATAAAATGACGAAAAATACCTTGGTATTAAAATCACACTTCACGCCTCAAAAATGGTAGGTTTTATAGCAAGTGGTGGAAAAATGGAATTTCATCGTATTAGGTCTGAATGTATTATTTTTCTTTCAAATTATGTCGACACGTAAATTCAATTATTTCTTCCACAATGAGTTGTGACTGGATCTGATATCATGCAGAATTGATGGCGATATAGAGATAAACTACCTATATATTCCACTCAATATTTTTGCCGAAACCTGACAAGAATAATGAAAAGGAGGAGTCTTATATTACTCAGAATGAATTGCCATCATCAATATCAACTAATTAAAACTATCAATATCGATCCTTATCACAAAAATCAACAATACCCAATACCCAACGTGATGTAAGCCACTATCAGCCTATCTCAATCAATATTTTCAATTTAATTTTTATAACCTGCCATATCTACTGAAATGAACCAATATGGTGCTTAGTAACATACTCCCAATTATTCCTTGAGTTATCCTTCGGTTGACATAGATAAAAAATAAACTCCAGCTTTTGCTCCTAAGCATGCATATTGGGCTTAAAAATAAAATATTTTTATGAAACATTATTCTCATTATATTTTTATATTTTTATGCAAATTTAATATATAATGCTTGTTTACAAAACTATAGGAGAGAATGATTTTGACATTCTTATTGAAGCACTTTTTTCTGTTTATTCCAATAGCGTTGAAGAAATTTGAAAATGGGGTTGTAAATGGCCCGAAGTAGCATTTTATCAAAAAGTAATCATAGTTCACTATGGATTAGTTGAAACGGATTCTTCTCTTTTAATAACAATTTATCATAATATACTATCGGAACGATTCTGTAAACCTTCAGAAGTATGAAATTATTTTTTCGCTGGATCATTTTATGCAACTTATTATAAAAATCGGAATCTGAGATACTTCGTCAAGTGATTTATATTCTTGTACTTCATGATCTCACAAAGTGGCGTAACTCAATATTCAATGGTTTTGGTGCAATTGAAAATCTAATACCCAGCCTATCTCAAATTATTGGACTACCGAATCTCACGAAGTGACCTAACTATAGGAGTTACGTCAGTACGTGAGATATATTTTCATTATGTGTTGAAAATGTCGAACGTGACGTATCTCACATAGGGTTTGTCGCGGAAATCAAAATATCTTGGGTGACGTATATCAAGGTAGGTACTGAAAGGAGGATTGTACAAGTGGAATGAATTTCTGTGTTTTTATCAATAAAAATGAATATTCAGATCTGTTATTCATCTGAATTCACTCGATATCCATTGGTGTATCTGAGGCTCCATTAACAAACATGATCTCACGTAGTGACGTATCTCATAACTTTTTTTTTTTCGTTTTTGGGGATGCTTTTTCGAAATCTCACCATATCATGACTACTAGTTCCAGTTCATCCACTGATAAATGAACAAATAATGATCTTTCATGAACAATCCTCTGAAATATGAGCTAATTAAGATGTTGAAAATCTTTGAACTGCTCTGTTGTGAAATTAGGAAAACTGAGATACGTCACTACGTGAGATGACCGTCGATATGATAGTGGTAATCCGTTTTTCAGTAATTGCATAAGGTTTTATTTCCGTCATGATAGCACTTAACTTCTTTATTCGTAAAAGTGAAATGTCTTAAACCATTACGCGGAATAAGATATTTCGGAAGTTTATCGACGATTTTGTTGATATTATAGAAAGAGATAAAAGTATAAGGTGCATACACTGTAGAAAATTCCTCTGAGTGAATGCGCATATGTGGTTGTGAGTGAATTTACTGATTGACATTTTTGAGTGAATTCTCAACTCAAACTAGATATTTCATCAAGTTCTCATATCAATGAGAATGTTTATAAAAAATTTTGATTGAATCGGTTCATGAATTACCATTCTACACAGTCGAGTAGGATGCAATTTCAACTCAATCGGGCGTGGACCGAAATTGACTCATTATTGCGTGGACCTTTAGTGAAATTTCACTCAATTTTTTTTCCAGTGTAACTTTCACATATTGTGTGTTCCATAATAATATTCAAACAGCTCATAGTATTTGTAACTCTTTCAAATCATTGTTTCATTAACCATTTCCTTTTCCCTTAGAATCTGGTATAAAGAAATAACGTATATTATAATATGTATCTACTAAGGAAGAGTAAATACAATTAAAATGCCATCCTTCATTCACACAATCAAGCTGATATTTTGATACGTAACCGATATCCCATTGAAAAACATATCACTTGGACAAGTTCCCAGGAAATAACCTTCCCGAAATAATAAGATATCGAATTGCAAAAAGGAAAAGGGTTAGCCTAGCAACAATTGTGACTCTTCAGAGAACCGCCCTTCCCAAAAGAAAAACGTCACCTAATTCATACATATCTACCGGACAAACAGGAAGTTTGAGGAAATCTGGGCCTTCCTAAAACACTAACCAGAGAGGAGCACAATGAACTGACCCTTTGCAGCTTTAATCGCACCCTATCGAAATTTCGATCTGAGTATTTTATAATGGAAAGGGTTCACACCTTCCGAGGATTATCATGTGCTCCTGGGGCATATCTTCGGCAGAAGAAGCGATTATCTGATGAAAAATAAATCTTGTCATTTTGCGAAAGGTGCAGTACCATAACTGAATTCGTTATAAAGACGATCTGAGATCTGGAATTGCGATAGTTCCGTCTGCTGAGCCTTGGGAATAACTACTGATGTTCCTTTTGTGGTTCATGAAATACGATTCCAGTTTACGATTGAGTGTGTTATATTTTTTCAGCACTTGCTAAAGGATTATGTAGTATGGATGGAGTATGGTTATAAATTGAAATGAATACGTTAGATATACCTATGCATAAATCGTTGATACAGTTCCAACTGAAAGATCTAATGTGTGCCTTATTCTATATGCTTGATCAGTGGAGTCGAGATTATTGATGGAGGTGACTTTTATGACTTAACAGCATGAGAATAAATGTTTGTGAAATTTATTGTAGTGAGTTAATCAGGTGCCAAGTCGAATCGAGATTAGCCATATATCATTGATATAGGTAGGTAGAGCAAAAAAATAAATCCGACCTATAACTGACCCCTGGGGAACTTCCTGTATGATTCTTTCCTTCTCCGACGTATATTTTCATTGGATTCATTTCATTACTCACACATTCAAACGTCTTGAAAGGGTGAATAACACCACTCCAGCCGACTATTTCTCATACTTCTTCAAGGAAATTTGAAAAGGCATCGCAGCTATTTCATTATATGATTCTCTGAAAAGCCTACCATACTAAGTTTTTCTATAGTTTTTCGATAGTTTCAAACAGTGTTGACAGCATTGTGCAAGCTATATGGAATGTATTATATGAGAAGTTGACATAGTCATATTTCTGCTTGTGAATTCAATAAACAAACCTCAAGCTTGATGTATTTTTCCAGCGCCTAACCTTCACCATATATGGAACTGAAGTGAAAACCAACATCTATAATATATTGTATATACATAGGTAGAAGAATAGGAGTGCGAATGATATGATGGCTTACTGGAAATGTCTATACCATTCTATCTGGGAGTAAACATAACTCAAAATCTTAAGAAACCTGGACCATAACTGTTACACCCAAACCATTCTACCTTACCTGCAACATCTTGACTATAGGGATTCAATATATATATATATTATGGCTGTCTGGCATTCAGTGCCACTTATAAAAATGCATGTGAAAATCCTACGTATAGTTGTGTATCTTTTACGCAACATTTTCATGTGAATAGATTTTTCACATTATATTCATCAGGTTAATTCACATTCGATGCGATTTCCCATATCGAATAATGTATAAATTAATGATTTACAATGTAAAGTTCACTTGTGAAAAATAATAATAAACATAACTTGCTCTGTATTGTCCACCAATTGCTGTGTAGAATGTGATTACATAACATCTGGATTACATAACATGGGGACAGTGGACCTTCAACACCACACCGTCGGCATCTATGATTATCCTTTCTGACCTAACTTCTCTCCACATCTTTCTGGAGAGAGGCTAGATGGGCAACATATAAAATTGTGGATATCGCAAAATGCACGAATCTGGCTTATACACAGCGTAGCAGACTACTGTTAGACACAGAAAGTCACATGCCTCCGACAGTTACCTACAAGAACCGCCTCATATCGTCCTGGTTCCTCTTGGAGAAGGCATTACTGAGAGCAGATAATTGTTGGTTCAAATAGGTGGTTCGAAAACACCATCAGGCGCTGGTGTGTTGTATCAACCTGTCTATAGGGTCCTATGCAACCGTATTTCGAGCGAAAATACACGCCATTCTCGAGGAGATTGGAGGAAATCAGCCTCGCACATAAAACAATCAGAATATTCACGGAAATAGCCAAGCCAGCTCTGAAAGCAGTTGCCTCTTACCGATTAACGTCGCAATTGGTATTAAACTGTCAAAAAAGACTCAACAAATTGTCTCTGGTCTGGATTCCTGCGGTCACTGAGGTATGGAACGAAATGACATGGCAGATCTCATCATGTTTTATCACACGAATACTGGACTGCAAGAAGAATTTTGAAAATCTGGCAGCATCTACCAGGATATAGGCTCACTTCAATAAATTCATACGTACATCGAAGAATGTCACCAAATTGATTCAAAACTACACCCATCAGAGGGATGACCTACGCTGTCTAACCTAGGCTCAGGGCCCACTTCACGTACAGTTTTTTGTAGGGCTTCACGAGACCAATGCCAAAACTGATCAGTCAGAAATAAATGTAATCTTGGTATTGGTATTGATGTTTCAAGACCAAGACGAGACTTGCTCAGTCTTGGCCTTGGTCTTGATAGTCTTGGTCTTGGATCAAAATGCGTCTAGAAATTCGAATTATCCAATTCAAATATCCAACAGTTTATATGCATATAATATAGGAATTTTTCTTATCCACCAACCAAGTGACCACGAAGGGGTGCGAAGCCTCAAGTGACCACGAAGGGGTGCCAAGCCTCAACTCGACGGGTTAATCTCACGGGAACTGCCAAGGGAGGAACAATTGTTGATATTTCAGAAGAGCATCCTCTATGAAAATATCTATACATAAAATAGAGCCAGATCGCCACCTTTACTGCGGTATTCCAGAGAAGTGAGTGAGGCATCACCCACGAGACGAATTGCCCCCTTTTTGGACAGAATCCAACAGTTTCAGGGTGTTTGGGTGCTGCACTCCAAATATGGGAACAGTATTCCAGGACATGTCGAATCTGTGCCTTATAGATCATAAGCAGTTGACTGGAAGTGAGATAGGTCCTGTCCCGAAACAGATAACCAAGTTTTTGGGATGACTTTTCGCAATTGATCTCACGTGATTTTCCCGAGAAATAAGGTTATTGCTGATAGTAATACCAAGCATCGAAATGGATGTCTTCAAAGGTATGGTTACTCCTGACAATTTTATGTTGGGCACAGTGAGATCAGCTTTTCTAGAGAAGAGGCATGCTTGTGTTTTGTTTGCATTGAAATCTACCAAGTTATTGGATCCCCATGCGAGAATTGTTGCCAAGTCCATATTTATGTTGTCAACATGTCTTCCTCGTTCTTAGGGTTTCTGATTTGCCTGATGGCTGGTATTTGGATCCCTGGAAGAGAAGGCGTTATGAATGGTACTATCATCCGCGAAGCTGTGTACTGGACATGAAGTTGCTTCCAACAAATCGTTGATATGGAGTAGAAATAGTGTTGGTGCTGGAATTGATCCATGCGGAACACCAGCATTTATGATACTAATATGATAGAGGAAAGATTTGTTTGTTTGTATTGACTCCGAAACGACTGGATTTGAAAAATACCTACTTATACCATCAGAAGCCGACATTATCCCTGATGAATATAGGATACTTTTTGCCGCGGGAAAATTCTTTATTCCTACGGGGAAACGGGTAATAGCACAATGGGTAGTATAAGAGTGACCCTCCCGTACTTATCTTTTTTACATAACTTCTAAACAGGTGGACCCATTGGGTTGAAATTTTATATGGGTATTTCGATGGTTCGAGAAAATGAAACTAGTTGTTACCATATCATAACAGCTGGAGGTGAGCAAACAAAATTTTGAAAAATATGTCCTGTAGATACGTGCATAGCTTAGCACGATTGCAAAAAATGTCTTAGTTTTTCTCAAAGGGTACACCAACCGTGCGAAGTCGGGCCGGGCAGCTAGGTATAGTGTATCATAAAATATAGGACATCTGATGTTTCCCACTGAATTGAGGGTCTTTTCCATAATAAGTAAAAAGTGAAATATGGGAACGGCTAACTGCGTACAGCATACAGTCTCGAGCAACACCCCAAGAGACACATGAAAACAATTCCCACATTCTCATGCTCACACTTACAAAGTAGCATACCCAGAAGATATAACACCTACAGAAATTGCATTAACCAGATAACAGCAAATTATCACTTCACGCCAGCAAACACGCCAAGCCTGTCGCTATTGGCTCGGCCGCCATTAGACACGCCCCCAACTCCCAGGCAACGTACCTGTAGGCCCCGCCCAACTGACAGCAATACAGCAAAACGTTGAAACTCGTTTCAGTTTGGCTAGTTAACTGCGGCGTGGTAGGCGCGAGTTTGTCCGATAGTTAGTCGAGAGTTGAGACATAGTTTCCGCGAATAACTACATCCTGGTCTGGATCTCTTGTTTTGCGGATAACCTGGTCGTTGCATAATAACTGTCTGCTAAGTTTAGATTTGCTGTTGTGGTTAATTTGGGACCGTTTGTGATTTGTATTGTGATTTCGATATCTGTAGTTACTGGTTTAGTTCCGACGTTGTTGTGTCTGTGAGGTATCGAGGAGTTGTGATAGAGTAAGTATAACTACTCATTATTGGCTATAGAACTGGCGGACCTGGTAGTCCTGGTACCTACCACAAGTACGCTTTTTGTCTGCAATTAGCAAAAACTTGTAACTTGATCCAGGCATACCGCATATCCCAACTGATGGTGGGCGGAAGCTGAGTTTTTGGTTGCCATTCTCAGGTTTAGGTACAAGAACTAATATAGAATTATGTTTTGTTATACGGCAGCCGAGACGGCAGCTATATGAATAAGTCGTTTCGAGTGAGCTTAAGTACCTACCCATCCATAGTCATTGGCTAGGACTCTCGCTTTGGTACCTATCGAAAAGACGCTTTTTGGATGCATTTCGGAAGAATTATTGCATCTTGATCCAGGCATAAGATATTATCTCAAATAGTGAGCGAAAACTGGGTTTTAACTTGTAATTTTTTCAGAAATAATAGAAGAGAAATATATAAATATGTTTTCTTTATGGCAGTTATACTTATACATATGAAGTCGTTTTGGGAAAGCGTAAGTACCGCTACTCATTGGCTAGAACTCGCGGTCTTTGGTTGGTACCTATACCAAAAGGACGCTTTATAGATGCAGTTCAAAAGCATTATTGCCATATGATAATCATATATTCAATGCTTATATGCTCCAGGCAACTATAGCAACGATTGTTTTCCCTTTCTCTATCCATACACAGGTTTATAGTTATCACAATTATTTCAGTATCATTGGTTATCATTTGAAGCCTATTATATTTTTCAAATACTAATTGAATGAAGTCATGGTTGATATTGCTTTTGTAGAGATGGATTGGCCAAGAGTAGGGGAAGTTGCTTATGTGCCTTACACCCTGGCATAACGGAAATAATATAAAAAATTCAAGTGTATATGTTAGATTAGATTAGATTTAGAATCGGGCCTTCGGGCTATCTGCCTCCACACCGCGACCTTTTCAGATTTACTTATTGTGTCTGCCCTCAAAGTCGATTAGAGTTCTTCGGCTAGCCCCGCCTTCTCTATGAGACTCCATAGGCTAGCTTTCAGATCCCCTGTGTATCTTTGGCCTCCTGGTTTTTCCTCATCCAGCGTATAAGGAACCATAGTCTTGACAAGCCCTCACAGTGGCAACGTATGTATACTGCTGTTTCCTCCTCTTTCTGACAGAACCTGCACAGCAGTTCTTCAGTCAGACCTATCGTACTCATGTGTTTGTTGAGCCTACAATGCCCTGTTAGAAGTCTTACTATAGTATATTCCAGCTGAACTTCGTTTCTGGCTCAGTAGATATTCTGTGAATGTTTGGTTTTTTGATAAACTCTTTTGCCTGTCTCATTCCTGGAGAGTTGTTCCACCATTCTTGATATTTGGTTTGCATCCATGAGCCATGAGTTGATACTAGTTTTTTGTATCGCTTCCGCAATACCACAGAAGGGTTCTGGGCCATTCAGAGCTTTGTTTGCTCCTGCTCGGGCAAGTGAGTCTGCCTCTTCATTGTCCTCGTATACCCTGTATGTGCTGGTACCCATGCTAGAGTCAGTCAGTTCTGACTGACCAGTTCATTTAGGGTTTCTAAGCAGTCCCATACTAGTTTTGAGTTAAGTTGCATAGAGTTGACTCAGTTGACTGCTTTAACTGCCGCCTAGCTATCTGAATATATTGCAATGGTTTCGCCTTAGAACACACCTCAAAAGTGTATAATTATGTTGATATGATTTATAGGTTAAATGCAAGTCGGCTCATTGAAAATTTACTTATATGCGCTTTCGGATGCATCTATGTTCAACTGGTGAGCGGAAGCCGAAGCGAAAGCTGACTTGTTGGCGGCAATCTGATGTGATATAATGAAATCATGTTTTGTTACGGCACCTACAACAATTCGATACAGGAAAGCTGGATAATGTTACCCAAAATTTCCTTACAGGGCAGCACCGGAAAAGAGTTTCGAATATATAGAACTCTTATTGTGGATGTGATAGTGTCTTCAAAACTGTATCCCTTATATAATTATGCATCAATAGCTAATAGTTATTATTCAATAAAAGTTTTCATAACTCTGATCTCGGCTATTATCGAGGCTTCATTAGAGATGTCTGGCAACCGCCGTACGGCCTAATAACGAAGAAGGAGATTCTCAATTATATATGAGCCCTGATCTGAAGCAAATTGAATAATCAGATAGTTGTGATTCGAGAAAATAACAATGATCTTGTTTCAACTGCATCACCTCGTGCATCACTATCTATTTGCACCATTTTCATCTCCAGGAATTGGTACTTGTCAGTTGACACAAATTCGAATTGAGCTACCTATATATAGTTCTATAGTGTTGTCTCCTCTCAAAGAGCTATCTTCTCTTAATTCATTCGTCAATTGAATGATATTATAGAGGATATTATAGAGGTTTGTACTGGTAATTTCTGTATCTGTACTGCAAAGCAATACGATTGTTCCAAAATATATTTAGTTATACCTACCATTTCAGGTTCTTGTACTTCTAACTTCATGATGCCTTCTGCATGACTAAATTCATTTTCGATTTCTCGGTATTCAAAAATATCTTCGTAAGAATATGTCTCGGAATATGTCATATTGAAAAATGCTGTCGTTGATTGCAGAACATATCTCCAATTGTAATTATAATAATGATTTTAATTATTGAGAATTAGTTTCAGTTCCCATCAGAACATCTATCTCACCAACCATATCTTTCCACATTCCACATTACATATCTAAATTTAACTAAGTCATCACGGTCACATGTTGTTTTTTCATCATTGATCATTGTCTCGACTTTTTTTGAGGATCACACATGTTCGGCATTAAGAGGGATATAAGTGGGAATGTCACCCTCTCATCTTGAGCATTCTTGAGGATGTTTTGGAAACGCATAATGTGAGTTAACTAGTCGGCGCAGGTCCGTAATAAACGCCAGTTAGCGCTCTCTTCAGAACTCGATGATTAATTGCTTTTCTTGGAGTCGTTCACCTGTTTTGAAACTCGATCGTTAAGTCTTTAGTGCTGATGTTTGAGTGGGTGGGAATTTTTGTTCCTCATCATGCGTGGAGGAAAATGAGAAATTCTGCATTTTCACTTGTTTCCTCTTTGTCATAAAACCAAATCAAGTGGCCTCCTTATTAAATTGAAGATGACAAAATTATGTATACAAAATAATTCCTCGTCATGATTATATTTGGGATATAGTTTCGAAGCAGTGTACCCTAATAAAAGGAGGTAGGTATTGGAATTTTTTTGCACTTTTGGCGATTATATTATTATATTCTTGGGGATATGTCCTTCGGCAAAGAAGCCCTTGTTTCTTATGTGCTGACTGAGCCTGTCGAGCCTGACTGCTATTGCTAGTGATATAGTCATTCATAGCGGAGATTTCTGAAGAACTCTTTTCGTGGAAGTACCTGTCTATGTAGAAAAGTGGAAAATCGCCGACCCCTCTAAGTATACGCTATTCCAATGATGTCAAAGAATTAATTAGTTAGTGTAGCATCGCGCGAACTTATAATCCGAGTGTTCATGACGTGTTCATGACATGATTTTCCCATGGAAGTGTATTACCGATGGAAATACCGAGCATTTATAACAGATATAGTGGACTTTGGGCAAATGATGGTCATGGTACCACAATCAACCAACTGAAACAATCAAATATGTGCCAATGTTCCTTATATATATTTCTGAATTATTTTACTGATCTGGTTTGAGTCACGACTCAAGCAAACCACTAGTTGATTCACTCCAGAAACTGTGATTTCTTATTGCCCAGTATCTCCTCCATAGAAATTCGTCCTGGGGGGTATATTGAGGGGTATATTTACCAGTTATGTCTTCAATATTTCTCGAAGATCTTCAACCGACTCCGTTCTTCTGGAAAACACTTGATTCACCTTAAACTTGACCTTATACATAACCCGAAAATGGAAGATGTTCACCTTTGATGCAGCCTCACTTAGACCGGCGCAGACTTTACGAGTATAAGGAAAGTCTAGACTCTTGCCAGTCGTAATCAACCAACTGAAAAAATGAAATCTTTGCGAATTTTCTTTACATTCCTGAATCATTTTACAGCTCTGGCTTATTGAGTCATGGCACAAGCAAACCAATTGTTGAATCACACCAGAAACTGTGATTTCTCATGGCCCTGTAGCTCCTCTAGAAATTCTACTTTGGATATATTTTCTATATATAGTAGATATATTATGTCTTCTATGTATATTTCTCTCGAAGATCTTCAACCAAGCACAGTATATCGAAATAAGTATGAGTATTATTTTATTCTTATAATTTTAACATTTTATATTGAAATGCTAATCATTCAACTATATGTGTATAATCTCTGACTATAGGTATTAAGATGGAAACAAATGACATTGATATGACTATAGCCTCGACTATAGCTTTGCATTTTCATATATCATTGAAATGCTTGTCATTCAGCTACCATATTCTCACGTGACGGGGGTTTCACAGTTATACTTATATGATTTTTTTGAGATAATGAACTCGATCATATAACTACAGGGAAAGTCAAAAATGTGTACCGAGCTTTTTGAGGGTGATGATTTTTAAACGGTGGAAGTCATCAGATTGAACTTTCCTACATACATGTATGTTGATAAAATGAACTTTTCTGATACCCTTCTACATTTTGTAATATTGTTATAAAGGGTGTTTTTAGAGTGATTTCTTGAAGAGAGCTTCTTATCTTTTTTGGTGAAAAAATAGAAGCATTCGATAAAGTGAAAACAATTACACAGAAATAAAGGTACTTTTATCAGAATAAAGAAATTGTAACCGTTTTCGAGATATGTAGATTTCATAGCACATCAATTCATCGGTAACAATATTCTATATAGGAGGCCATTTTGTGGATCGTGCAGAGATTTCTTGAAAAACGATGTTTTAAAACGAAACATATACACAGTAAAAAACGCTTCGAATTGAATTCGCAGAGTATGTTTTTAGTGTTGAAATACTCTGTCACTCTGATATAATACACTAATGTAGGTATACAGTCAAAGAATGTATCATTCAAGAGCAACATGGCTTCATCCCCAAGAGGTCTATTGAAACTAATCTTGTTTCGTATAGCGAGTATATTTTATTTGCAATGGATTGGCAAATTCAGGTCGAATCTATATACACCGATTTTAGCAAAGCATTCGATAAAATCAACTACAATATACTAATGTTAAATCTGTCTAAAATTGGTGTACATCGAAACCTTCTTCGTTGGTTTGCTTAATATATCGCCAACAGATCACAAACTATCGTAGCTAACGGTTATGAATCCGATTCCTATTTAGTAACCTCAGGAGAACCCAAGGATCCCATCTGGGAACTTTACTTTTTGTAATATATTTGAACGACGTTAGTTCATGCTTTGAATATTGCGAATTTCTGCTTTATGCAGACGACTTAACAATATTTTCTTGTGTCAAAAGTCCAGGTGATAGAGTCTTTATCAACGCGATCTTGATTGTTTCTATAAATACTGTGAATCAAATAAAATTTTCTTAAATTCAGATAAATGCTTCTTTATCTCATTCACTAAAAACATCAATACATTTTTTTATGATTATAATCTCAACAACACCATATTGAAACAGGTGAATCAAATCAAAGATCTGGGGATCATTTTCGACAGAAAAATGACTTTTTCGGCTCATATCGACTATGTTGTTTCATAAAGCAATAAAACATTAGGATTCATTATGAGACAATGTTATCATTTCAATTCGATTCATACAATGAAAGTATTATTTTATTCTTATGTGTACAGCAAAATCAATTTTGCTGGTGTCCCCAAGTATACCGTTCAGAAACAAAGACTTGAGCTGATTCAAAACAAATTTTTGCGATTTTTGGATTACAAGATCAGTGGCACATATATTATAGACTCAGGCAACAATTCCAATTTCATTCACTAGAGGCCCGCCGAGAACAATCAGATATATATTTTTTATTTAAAATTCTGAACAATGTAGTAGATGCTCCTAATTCATTATAAAATTCAAAATAAATAATTTCATACATAAAACAACTGAAAGAATAACCCACAACTTTCTTCTCGTTTCCAGCCACCCCCGCCACCGGACCATGCCCGCCTCCTGACCGCCACCGGCGTCCGCGCAGCCCTGGAGCCGCTCCGGCTCGACTTCCTCCACCCCGCCGGCGGCGCCATGCTGTCCGCCGGCCTGGGCTACGCGACAGGGGGCGGCCAGAGCGCCGCCGCCGCCACGCCCCCCTACAGCCCGCCGCCTGCCCGCCACAGCCCGCTGCCGAGCTTCGGATTCACGCAGGAGCAGGTCGCCTGCGTGTGCGAGGTGAGAGGGGAGGGGGAGTGGGTGTAACAGGATCATGGTGCAAGTACCCGATGTCTATGGTAAAGCTAATATAGCCTCCTTTCTGTGGGGAAGGCGATGCCAATGTAAAGTTGGCAGCGAAATCCCTGCAGAGAAGGAGCTAGAAGCAGGAGTACCGCAAGGTGCGGTCCTTTCACCACTACTTTTCTCCATTGTTACCGCAGATATCCCTAAACCCGCGAACAACTTTAACAAACTCGCACTAAACGCCGACGACACAGCCGTAATTGCCCGATCCAGCAACGCAGACATGACAGTACGATACCTACAAGAACAAATAGACACACTAGAAACCTGATTCAACAACTGGAAAACAGAAATCAACGCAGAGAAAAGCCAAGCTGTTCTCTTCACTAGGAGACGTACCAAACCCACAGGACACACAGATACCATGGACAGATGAGGCAAAATATCTAGGGGTAACCCTAGACAACAAACTTACTTTCAGACAACACTTCACAATACGACTAAACTTTGGTAAAGCCGCAAGGCAAAACCTACAGCCTCTAATAGGTCGCAGAAGCAACATGGCTCTAAGGTCGAAGCTGCGCCTAACAAGATCCATTCTACTTCCAATAATTTTGTATGCATCAAGCGCATGGGGCCAATGCCCAGAGACATACAAAAAGCGAATACATCAGGCATTTCTCAATGTCTCAATAAGAATGTCAGTAAATGCCCCATGGTATATCCCAAATAGATTTATCTACATAGACAACTACATAAGACAACACGCTGAGACTACATTCGGAAGAACAGAAATCCATGAAAACCCGCTACTGCACGACCTGACTAATAGGATGCTAATAGACAACTGAATCAAGACCCGCGCTTCGGAAGAATAAGGTACAGGAGCCCAATTCACCAAACATAAGATAAACAAACGAGAGTAAATCAATATGAATGAAAGTTGCATAATAATCATCAGATAATTAAACAGAAGAGTTTCTTCTTTGATACCCTATAAAAATGTAAACCAATAATAATACATATTAGGGTAGGGAACCACCACGCAAAGCCAGGCTAGGAAACACACATGAGACAAAAAAATTTAAGAGTCGGAAGACTAAAACCAAGTTAGGGGTTTTATAAAACATATGCAGATTGCCAAATGCATAAGGTTGAAGTCCACTTTCCTGAATAAGGACAGAATTCGAAACTGAAAATAAACTCATAGATTCAAAATCCTTTCTCATCGAGAGTGCAGAGTCCTAAAAATGTGTCAAATCAGATCATTTAATCATTTTCAGAAATGATGTCGTACACAACCATGGTATCATTGTTAAAAATAATGTAATTGAATGATTTTTGGTGCTGGGTTTGTGCGAGAAATATACACAACTTGCCAAAGAGGCTCTTCCGCCGTTCCCAACAACATACTTTTGTGAAACGGGATTTTCTGCATATATTATTCATTATACTACTACAAAAACAAAATACTTCCTTCAATCAATCCTGATATTACCCAGTTGATGAAGAATAAATTCAAATGGACTCAGTTTTATCATTCGCTTCCTAACTGACTACTTACTGTATCTACCTTTCCTTGTATGTTACACATGTAACTGGTTTTGTTTTTAGTTCTGGATCCAGGGTTCCGTTGAAAATTCAGTTTCTTTAAAGGGTTTCGTCACCAAAAAAGTTTGAGAACCGCTGATATACCCTCACCTACCAAGATACTGTCTACACAACCGCCGCGGCGGTTGGATACTGATAAAAAAATAACCGCCGCGGCGTTATTTATTCCGTCTTCATAGAGAGTACTTTTTTTCAATTTTTTTTTCACAAGTAATTTTTCGAATAGGTTATTTTGCTTGTAGAAAGTAGTCTACTTTTTCATGCAGAAACTATAATTTCCTCGTATTTTCCTTCCTCATACCCTATTTTTTTTTTCAGAGGAAATTTCTCGAAAAATCAACTTTTCAGAAAAAATTCATTAAGGCAGAGGTTTTGGTTAGTCTGCTTCAGGAGAAAACTTCATTTAGGCAGAGCTAGGTTAGTTTGCTTGAATAAATATAGTCTCCTTTTCATGCAGAAATGATATGTTTCTTCCTCATGACCTTTTTTTCACAATAATTAATTATACTCTTCAGGAAAAAGATTGATTTCTGTGGAATTTTCCAGCAAAATAGTCGCTGAATCAAATAGTTTTATATTTTCTTGATAACTGTCCTGACGTTTATTGATGGAGAATGCATATACCCATTATTATCTCCATCCTACTACTGTCTTCAAAATAATGACCAGGAATAATTTCAAACATTCCTGGAAATTATTGTATTATAGTTATACAACAGAAAACAATTTCTATCACACTCCATAGATCCACAAGGACTAATTGCATTATGAACTGCGAGATATAATCAGACAGAGGAATATAAAATTTGGCAACTTCAGGTTGTAGAACGATCTCATATGACCTTGAGATGGATTCGTAAATTACAAATCACATAGTGTGATTGAAGAGATGACTAGTGCTGTCAACTTTGAAAAAACTTTATTCAAAATGACAATCCTTTTAGAGATCAAAATGCATTAAATTCAGTTTTTTTTCATTTTATGACCCAAACTTCACTTCACGAACAGCTTTTTTGTCTCCATTGGTATCTTTTGACGATTATACAGGTCGTTTATCGAATCGTTACATGTAGGGTATTTGGATAGCAACATTGCACCTCTTCGCGATTAGTCTCCGTCTTCTTCTCCGCCACCTACAGTACCTAACAACCGCCATACTCTGTAGATGGCAATGTTGCCAAATTACATAATTTCCTGATACTTCTATATGTAACGATTTGACGAGCGATTTGATAAACAACCTGTGTACGATCATTTCACCTACGATATGGACAACTATCATAGCAAATTCCATACTCACGATACTCATAATATGCACTGTATAAATTAAATTAAATGGACCGTTCCAAGGTCCAACAGACGGCAATAAATATTCGCAGCACATGCCACTGACAATAAAGCCATAGCAAGCATTCTAGATAAGAAACAGCATTTTTACACGAAGACAAACCACGAACGCTGATAAGACCGAAAAGGAAGAAAAAACTTGGGACGTCAGGCAAATCTTAATGGTCAGCTCGTACACCCACTTGGGTACCGAAGTACCGACGAGGTACCGATGCAAACAGTAATGGTAACCTGAGATGTTGGTGCGAGTGATGAATGGACGCCTAGAATGTGCACGTGTGTGGGTGAGGGCAATTAACGATTTTCGACGCTTTTGCTGAATTCGCTACAGCAAACGGAGACTGAGCTGGAAATTATTCATTTTACGGATACCACAACGCACTGGATGCAATACTCCAATATTTTGCACCTTGAATACCTTCAAAAATACACAGGGAAAACATACTTTCCGTTAGTTTCTGTAGCGCTAAATTAACGTTGGAATTCAACTTTCATGAAGAACTTTTTTCTGCAACCGACACAAAAGTCGTCCATTTTGATACCAAAATCAGCTCTTAAATTGACGTTTCTATTACTGACACAAAAATAGGTATGTTGCTAGGCAACATATTTAGTTCCTAGGAGCTAAATTGAATTTTAGTTCCTAGGAGCTAAAGTTGAACTTCAGCTCCTAGGAACTAAAAAGGTTCTACTGGACGTCATCAAGAATAAACAACATTGTGACGGTTGGTTATTTGGGTTGAGACGCACACCTGATTTGTTTCAGCAGATTTGGCATTTCATACCGATGCTGGAGATATAAATACACCTTATTATAAATTAGTATTGGAATTATAAACATCTCAGTTAAGTATTTTTGTTTTGATCAGGGAAGCATTCAAGATTCAAATACTTGTTTGATCTGTATTTCATTCGTTATTCTCGGGATGGATAACTTGTTTTTGAATAATCACGGCAAGCAATAGTTTTTTGTCTCGAACAACGATATTGTTTATCTTCATTTGATTATCAAGCGAAAAACATTGTATTATGGAGAGGAATAAATAATAAATAATCGCTATTATTATTATTGTTGATATGCTCACTAACCTAACATTTTCCACGTCTTGTTCCTTATAGCTGGCACTGGCGCGGTATTTGCCATTAGAGCACCTGGTCCATTCACAAATATGTCACTCTGTGGTTGTATTTATATTGAAACTACAATTCGAACATCCTAGAAAACCTAACCTGCTGTTAATGCAGGTAGAATATTCTCATCACATGGATTATTTGTCAATATTTGTTGCATTGCATACATATGGCACGGCATTGGTGGTTACTTCACATATTCATTTGACTTAATTGTTTCGGTTGCAGAAAAAATAGCATGTTTCATTCGGATCAAAAGTGACTTTGTTCGACTCGCAAATTTTGCTTTCGCTCGGCTTCGCTAAACGCTCCGCCTCGCAAATGCAAAATTCGCTTGTCAAACAAAGTGTCACCTTTGATCCTAATAAAACAATCTACTATTACTGCTTACCATTTCTGTTGCCACATATCACCCATAAAATCAACTTCTGTTTATTGAACTCTGTATTTCCTCAAAATTGGAAAAAAATCATAATCCACAAACGTTAGACGAATTACGACCGATCAGTGTATAGCCAACTCTATCGGAGATCTTAGAGAAAGCTATCGATATACAACTACAGAATCACTTGACTAAAAATTTGTCAATACCCTCAGTACAGTCTGGATTTTAAACTGGCCACAGTTGTACAACAGCATTATTGAAAATCTCTGATGACATTATGACAGCTTTTGATAAAAATAAATTGTTCTTATTTGACTACTCCAAAGCATTTGACACTCTTAATCATAATTTACTTTTTTAGGTCTTATCTTATAGTGGTTTGGATTTCAGAGCTGTGGATTTATTTAGATCTTATCTATCTGAGAGGAGTCAAGCTGTAAAGAATCAAACAAGTGTATCAAGTTTTTCATCTGTGGATACCGGAGTACCTCAAGGTTCAATATTAGGCCTCTTCTCTGTTTATGTATCTGACTTTCCAGATATTTACTACGCTGACGATACGCAGTTGTATATGTCTTTTTCCTTGGATGAAGCGAATCAAGCGGTAACTGCTATCAATTATGACCTCGATTATGACTTATACATAATCTTTATACATTTTCAATCAACCACTGTCTACAACTAAATGCATCTGAGACTAATGCAATAATTTCTGGAAGTAAAGCTGAGTCGCAAGAGTTTAAGCAAGAATACTCATCAAATATTATAATTGATGGTAATTCTATGCAATTTAGTGAGAAAGTAAAAAATTTGGGGGTTTGGTTTGATGGGAACTTGAGATTCTCGCACCATATTAGTATAGTCACTGCTTACAAAAAGGCTATGGAGCTCTAAAACTCATATTTCAATCTCGTCATGTTTTGGATAGATCAGTTAAAATCCTACTGTGTGAGTCACTTGCATTATCTAAATTACATTTCTGTGACATTATTTATGATTCCTGTTCAAATTCATTAGATGTAAATAGAATACAAAAATTAGAAAACTCATGCCTAAGACTAATTTTTGGTATTCGCAAATTTGAACATATCATCAGTCATACATTCAGAATTACTAAATTACTGGGTTTTTCGCAAGTCAAATCAACTCAATATTACTAAAAATCGATTTATCTCGTGGAAGTACACGATGAAAAGTTTTTGAAATTTTCTCCCTGGCCCCCCTGAGAAGCACTTCACTCGTGTGTTTTTTCATAAAATCTTGCGGACTGGGTACTTTTACCAGTAATATAGACTCAATTTTACTAACAATCGATATATCTCATGAAAGTACACGCGATGTGAAGCTTTTGAAATTTTTCCCCAGCCCCCCTGGGGAGCACTTCACTCGTGTGTTTTTTTCATAAAATCTTGCGGACTGAGTATTTTCGCAAGTCAATTCAACTCAATTTTATCAAAAATCAATTCGTCTCATGAAAATACAGGTTGAAATTTTTTCAAAATTATTCCATAGCCCTTCTAGGGATCAATTTACTCCTGTGTTTTTCATAAAATCTTACGTACTGGGTATTTTTACCAGTCAAATCTTCTCAATTTTCTCAAAAATCGATTCATCTTATGAAAATAAAGGTTGAAGAGTTTTTGAAATTTTTCCGAAGTCACCATGGGGAGCACTTAACTCGTATTTTTTCATAAAATCTTGCGGACTGCAGGGTATTTTTGTGAGTCAGATGCGTGTGAATTAGTCTTACAATTATTTGTGAAAATCTCTTCACTTGAAGAAAGTAATCTGTTTTTTAGGAATTCTGCGGAAATCTTATATGTATATATACTCATAATTCGTATTGTCCATAAATGGGAAGTATCATTCACCAACGTTTTCGAAAGATACGTGGATTCGGAACTCACTTTGAGCCGCCTATATTTCCAGAAGCACATAAATCTATATAAGAACCTTTTTTCTTACTTGAAATTTTTTCGCTGATCAATAACTGTTCTTTTAGTTTTCAATATACGTCTCATTATTGTTCCAGGGCCACCCTCTATTTCCTCAAATGAAATTATTTGGTGATGAAAAAATGATCCTGAAACGATTCCCGAAGTGTATGTAGAACCCCAACCTTCCTGAAAAATGACACTAATTTATGTTTTCCTTATTCCCCCCGCATATTCGCAATCCACCCAATGAAAATGACAACAATGCGCGTTGACATCCCGAGTGGCGTTATCTGCTGATCTTTATTGGTTAATGCCTAGTTCCACCCTAGGTGGCAGTAATTGTTTGTGATATTACGAATTCGTCCCCTGTGGATATCCCGTAGAGGGTAGCTAAACCCAAAACCCAATCGCCTTCCATATTTTCTCTCATGGGACTGAGTAATGAATTCCTGAACATTTTATAACGGGATAATGAATGCAGAGAGCATTGGCATAAGAGGAATCATACTCAATGATTTTGATATAAGTACAAAAACAAAGCCCATGTATAAAACTAGCTCTGATTCGATCGACTATTCTTGAGAAAATAAGTTAATTACTATTATTATTATTACTGAAGTGAAATTATCCAAACTTTATAAATGGTACAATTATAATTTCAATGAAAGAAAACGAAAACAATCACCTTCAGCAAATCTACCTTTTTCAATTGGAAAAGGTGTGGGAATAAGATTTCTTCATCACCGTATCATGTACCGGAAGTTTACTGTCAAAAAACACATGTTTATATGAAGGAAAATTCTCATATTTATTGAAGAGTCCGGATTTTCCGAAAGCATAGCACGGTTTGAAAAAATAAAATGTAAGCAGTGCTCAGTGTGTTGGTCTATTGTCCGTAGTATCTACTCTCTACTTTCAACACACATTTTATAGCAAAATTCATGTCATGTAAAATAATTGAAAAAAATGAGTAAGGGGCATATTTTAGAGACGCTTAAGTATGTTTGGTTTTCTATTTTTTTCTACTACTAATAAGTGGTCGACGGAGTTTCATCTGACTCTCTTATCATAAATGCTGGTATTCCACAAGGATCAATTCTAACATCAACTCTATTTCTACTCCATATCAACTATTTGTTGGAAGCAACTTCATGTCCAGTACACATATTCGCGGATGATAGTACCCTCCATACTGCCTTCTCTTCCAGGGCTCCAATACCAGCCAGGCAAATCAGAAACGAACGAGGGAGAAATGTTGACAACATAAAAATGGACTTGACAACAATTCTCGAATGGGGATCCAATAACTTGGTAGAATTCAATGCAAACAAAACACAAGCATGCCTTTTCTCTAGAAAATCCGATTTCACTGTTCCCAACATAAGCTTTTCAGGAGTAACCATACCTTTGAAGACATCCATTTCGATGCTTGGTATTACTATCAGCAATAACCTTTCTTGAGAAAATCACGTGAGATCAATTGCTAAAAGTACATACCAGAAACTTGGTTTTCTGTTTCGGGCCTGGAGCTATTTCTCTTCCAGTCAGCTGCTTATGATCTATAAGGCACAGATCCGACCTGTCCTGGAATACTGTTCCCATATTTGGAGTGCAGCACCTGAACATACCGTGATACTGTTGGATTATATCCAAAAAAAGGAAATTATTCATTTCGTGGGTGATGCCTCGCTCACAAACTCACTCACTTCTCTGGAACACCGTAGAAAAGTTGGCGATCTGAAATAATAGCAATTGTTCCTCCCTTGGCAGTCCCCGCGAGATTATCCCGTCGAGTTGAGGCTTCGCACCCCTTCGTGGTCACTTTGGAGACCTGCAGAACATCTCTTTCCGAAGACTCGTTCATCCAACGAACAGCGAGGCTCTGGAACACATTGCCAAGGGAGGTGTTCCTCGAGGCATATAACCTCCAGAAATTTAAGAAGAACACCAAATCCTACCTTATTTTCCTTGGTTCTCACGATGTTCTCTGAGCATTACAGGATATCCCTTCTCGTGAGAACCAGAACATAAAAAAGACACTATGGGAGAAATTCCCAAAACATCTGGAGAACATCCACTTGCTTGATTAAACTATAGACAGTATTTGGAATACTTACTTTTCACTTGCTCTTTGGATCTGTTGTCACTCTGGAAGAAATCTAATTTTGTATATAAAGGCATTTGACCTTGAATCTCAACAAAAAATACTTCTGCGGCGCATTTTTCACCATACAAAAATATTGTCTGAGTTTCTTGGCCACCTGTGGTATACACTGAAATGGATTCGATATCACTCTGGAACAAATTTTATTTTCAATCTGAAAGTACCTATTTAACCTTGAACCCGAAAAAGTTCGTCTGTGGGCATTTTTACCGTGCGGGAATTTTTTCTGAGTTTCTGGTTGGTGCTTTTATATCAGATTATATTTTCTTAGTGAATAAATGTTGTTTGGCATTCCTTATCATCATTAAGTCATCAAATGGCTATATTTCTATTCCAGAAGTGAAATTTTTGTTTGTCTCATATTTTCTGAAAGTGTTTTGTCGCTGCTAGTTAGCCAAAAATTAAGTTTTGTATTTGAAATTTCATTTTTCATTCAGTGCTCGACTCCTCATCCTTATACAAGTTAACGAAAGGAAGGAAACCTCGAAGTTACAAACATATGAAATATTCTCTATACAGGGACGGCACAGTAGGTTTTTGCGCGCGGGCGGCCGACACCCCAGGAACGACCCTGATTATTACACAAATTATGGGATAATAAAAGTGATTTGGAAAACATATCATCTTGGATTCGAATTCATCAGTTGACTATGAATTATAACAAATCCTCATACATGTATATCTCCAAGAGATTATTTAATATTTCGAATAATGCTTTCAACAATAGTTTCATCAAATATACAGACGTGAAAAAATTTGTAGTTCTCTATATTGATTGATCAACATTATTATGGACTAAAATATAGACCATTCGAGGAATAAAATGAATCCAATCATAGGCATTTTATTCAAAATCCGAAATATTATTCCCATAAAATACTTGAAATGTTTTCATTCAAATTTGCAATATTCAATTCCTATTTGGGGGAGTACAAATATTTTACGACTAAAACCACTAATGAAACTACAAAACAAATCAATTAAATGCATTTTTCATCTACATTTTCTAGAACCAACGGTAAATTTATACAAAAATAGGCATTTTCTGAACCTGATTTCGTTATATAAACTCAAAATATGTTGTTTTATTCATTTGCCAGGAATGAATTGAAAATATCAAATTTAGCTTTTAATGAAGTCAATACAGTCCATAGTTATGGCACTAGACAACTGAATCACCAGCAAATACATTCGAGTCGATAATCGGCAAACAATCTGTATTCCACAATGGAATAATTTGATACAATTTATTATCAAATGAGTTAAAAAATATACATAATACAAGAAGGCTCAGAATCAATCTTAAAAAATACTTGCTCAGGACAATTTGAATGAAAAATATGTGGCGTGATTTGATTACTCATAAATGAAATGTTATAACTTTCATGTTAAGAAACAATATCAATTTGTTTCCTCTGAGTGGAACTCATTAATTATAACCCTTTATTATATTCTTCATGTATTCATGTTTGCCTATTATAAACAAAATTGTTTCTTGGGGTAATAAAGGCAATCAATCAATTAAATCAATCAAAATGTATGGACATGCCAAAGTGTTTTCCGCCGGATGTGACAAAGTGAAAGGTATTTCATATTTATCAAAACAATTTGCTAGTTCTCTATTTCTTATCGTTCCATTTTTTACTAGATACCTAAATTTCCTGCATCAGTTATCAAAAGGAATCTGAATTTAGTGACAAAACGATAAGTTAATGGTGTTTATAATAATAATAATAATAATAATAATACTTTTATTACCCCATCAGAATTATGTTACATAGCAATACATACAAATACAATAATTATAAAGGTAACAGGTTTTCGGTTCAGCTTTCAGCAACAGCCAAATCTGTTCTTCCACCGACACCTTTATTCAATAATTCAAATTACCTATTTGATGGCAAGAATTATATAAATAATATATACATATATATGCAATTTACAAAACAAAAAACAAGAGACACACAGAGAGAGAGAGAGAGAGAGAGAGAGAGAGAGAGAGAGAGAGAGAGAGAGAGAGAGAGAGAGAGAGAAGATAGAGAGGGTCACTGAACGCTCAGTAAGTGTTTCTTAAACATAATTTTGAATTTTTCACATGTAATTTCTAGAAACGAGTTATTCATTTTGAAGAATTTGAAGATATCATTGATACAGACCGCTGAAGCATATGTAAAGCTGCATTTGAACAGTGCCTTTGAATGTTTGGGTATACTTATAAGAGTTTGTCGTCGAATATTCAAGTTATGTACATCTGTTCTGAATGAAAGTTTCTCATGAAGATAAGGAGGAGTTTTTGTTTTCAGTAAATTGAAGCATAGACAGGCCAAGTGCAGCTGTCTTCGGTTATACATGTTCAACCACTTTAGTTCAGTCAATTTATGTGAAGTGTGTTGACCTTTTCTAATTCCATAAATAAGGCGAATACATGAATTCTGCACTTTTTGAATGCGACGAGACTCAATACTACCTAGACAGGGACCATAAACTGCATCACAATGATTAAAATGGGAAAGAACTAGACTATCACAAAGCATTTTTTTAACATCAGTAGTTAAAAATTGACGTTGTGGATATATTAGTTTTAGGGAGGCATACGCAGCTTTAAGTTTATTATTGATATGTGAAGTGAAACTTAGTCTAGTATCTAAAGTTAATCCAAGATTTTTACACTGAGTTTTGAAAGGTATTAGTGTGTCGCCGATTTTGAGTGAAATATTCTCATTACAATGCTGCTTTTGAGTTTCTTTACAAAAAATCAGTGCAGAACATTTATTTGGATTAAGTACGAGAGCATGGTCAAGTGATAACGTATGAAGTGCAGATAGATCATTATTAATAGAAGTTTCAGCATCTTTTATTTCTGAGATGTCAAAATAATAATACAATTGCGTATCGTCCGCATAAAAATGATAATTGCAGTTATGTAAACAGTTGATAAAGTTAGAGGTATATAACGTAAATAATAATGGACCTAAAATACTTCCTTGAGGAACTCCAGACAGTACCTCCAAAGTTGAGGATTTTTCATCACCAATTTGTACAAACTGTACCCTATCTTTGAGATATGAGCCTAATAAAGAGCAAGCTGATACACTGAAACCGAAATAATTTAGCATTGAAATGAGTATATTGTGATTTATTAGATCAAAAGCTTTGGAATAATCCAGTAAAATCAATATGAATACTTTGTTTTTATCCAGTGAATGGATGATTTCGTCAGTTACGTCAGCAAGAGCACTATTGCAGCTATAACCTCTTCTGAACCCAGATTGTTTCAAGGGAAGAATATTTTGGGTTTCGATGTATTCCTTCATTTGAGATTCCATTATCCGTTCAATTATTTTAGAGAAAGTGGGTAAAACACTTATAGAACGCAAGTCATTGAAACATGTTGGTAGTTGAATTTTAGGTAGAGGTATTACCTTAGCAATCTTCCATGTGATGGGAAAGTAATTATTTTCAAGGCATTGGTTAATTATGTGTGTGATGAAAGGAATTATAAAAGGGCAGCATAAATCAATAATTGTAATATTAATATCATCAACACCAACGGCCTTAGATTTAATGTTTTTAATAACCTTATAAATAGTTTCCTCAGAAACAGGCTGGAAGCTAAATGTTGAATTAATACCTTGCTTCAAGTTATTACTATAATAGTGGATTAGTTGTTCATCAATAGGTCTAATACTTTTTGATGATGAGATAAAGAATGCATTGATGTCTTCAGCATTTCGTAAAGATTCCGGTATCTCGTTATTTTTATTCTTTGATACATTGAGTTTTTTCAGTTCTTTCCACTGTTCTTTATATTCAGAATTACGAAATTTAAAATTCAAAAAAGCTTTTTTTTCTGCGTTTATGGCATTGGTAGTGAAATTTCTAAGTTGTTTATAATAAGACCAATGTTCTGGAACATGAGTGTTCTTAAATCTTCTCAGTGCCTTATCTCTCAATTTCTGCATGAGTCTTATATTCTCTGTAATCCATGGTGAATACTTTTTCATATTTACAAAACAAGATTTTTTGGGTGCATGAATATTCAATAAATTAATAATATTGTCTGTAAGAAGTTGAATTTTTGATTCAATGTCAGTTGCTGTTAATATGACATGCCAAGGCATTGAAATAAGATCAAGTTGGAATTTATCAATGTCAATCTTATCGATAGAACGATATGTAATTTGTTTCTTGAAATTCGAGCTGGCAATGTTCAGTTTAACTTGACATGCAATAAGGCAATGATCAGCTATCAAGTTATCATCAACTCTTGGAATACAGTCAGAAATATCAAAGTTAGTGATGATAAGGTCTAAAATAGTGGTATATCTTGTAGGCTCATTTATCAACTGGATAAAATTGAACGATTCCAGAATGGAATGGTATCATCTATTGCTTCCTTCCAACATGCACACATTAACACCTTATCGAGTATAACGATTCAATAATAATTATAACCCACCAGAAGTTATCAACACCATTTCGAATACTTCACTACCCATATCAAAACAATGATTCACAAACTTCGATACCGAACAGAGATTTTTCATTCCACTAATGAAATTTCTGCCATTTCCGTTACCCATATAGATATCGTCGTTACTCATTCAGAAACTTGTCATAACAAGCATGATAATGCAGATAATACTGGTATTCAAATATTGACATTATCATCAATACATTTCACATTTTATCCTTAATGAGTGGACATATTCGAATCATTCCATGGTCAATGATGTTTTTTATTGATGAACTCAAATTCCGCAAGATCTATACCAGATTCTTATTGATAGAGATGTATTCAAATTACATTGTCATCAAACGAGCGCTGTTGGCCAGAAAATGTAAATGACCGGTTGGATCGCATGACAAGCTAATTTGATAGGAAGCGTTCCTATATAATTGAGAAAAGAAAAAGCAATCCGAGGCCGATCTTTATACTCTGACTTCCGGTTAGTACCTAACTACTCGACTCATCTCTTTCGTTCTTCCTCCCTGGCCCCGTTCTGTACAAGTGCGTTCTTTTCAATCCTAATATATTATATAAGTGGTCTCCGACACGACCATCGCTCATCGCATAAACAGTTTACGTTAACTCAAAATAGTGAGAAAAGCAGTTTCTTTTCAGCTATATGTTCTCTGCTAAATAAGTTTTCTCTCAAACCATATAGTGGTCGGCGGAGTTTCATCTGACTCTCTTAATCGCTCTCTTATCATAAATGCTGGTGTTCCGCAGGGATCAATTCTAGCACCAACACAATTTCTACTCCATATCAACGATTTCTTGGAAGCGACTTCATGTCCAGTACACAGCTTTGCGGATGATAGTACCCTCCATACCGCCTTCTCTTCCAGGGCTCCAATACCAGCCATCAGGCAAATCAGAAACGAACGAGGGAGAAATGTTGACAACATAAATATGGACTTGGCAACAATTCTCGAATAGGGAACCAATAACTTGGTAGAATTCAATGCAAACAAAACACAAGCATGCGAGAAGCATGCCTTTTCTCTAGAAAAGCAGATCTCACTGTGCCCAACATAAGCTTGTCAGGAGAAGCCATACATCTGGAGACATCCATTTCGATGCTTGGTATTACTATCAGCAATAACCTTTCTTGGGAAAATCATGTGAGATCAATTGCTAAAAGTGCATCCCAAAAACTTCCAGTCAGCTGCTTATGATCTATTAGGAACAGATCCTACCTGTCCTGGAATACTAAAACTAAACCCAAACATACCCTGATACTGTTGGATTCTGCCCAAAAAAGGGCAATTCGTATCGTGGGTGATGCCTCGCTCACAAACTCACTCACTTCGCAGGAACACCGTAGAAAAGTTGGCGATTTGGCTCTATTTCATAGATATTTTCATGGACGATGCTCTTCTGAAATATCAACAATTGTTCCTCCCTTGGCAGTCCCCGCAAGATTAACCCGTCGGGTTGAGGCTTCGCACCCCTTCGTCACTTTGGAGACCTGCAGAACATCTATTTCCAAAGACTTGTTCATCCAACGAACAGCGAGGCTCTGGAACATATTGCCAAAAAAATAATAATAATCTAACGGCGCCTGCATGTATGTATCTATATACGCACAAAATCCGCGAGCTTCTGATGTTATGAACTGATATGCAATTTCAGGAACCTTTCGAAAACATTATGTATGTTTTGGAACTGAATATAAACATGTAAATATAACTCGGACACTTATATTGTCGAATTTCAATGTTCTAGGAAGCTGCTTAAATAATTCGTGAACAGATTATATACTATATATTGGGTTGTTTTAAAATTTCGAACTAGTCATCATTTTCTTCAACCCTCACTTTCACTATAGCTATCGATTGATTCAACTTTCATACTATATATTTTTTCTATTTATCTATAATGTATGGATAATGAAATCAGAAAGAAAAAGTCTCCACCAATTAATCATACCTTTCCTCTATAAACCTATACATAACATATATAATAATCGATATAATGGTTCTGACTGATTCTGATATCTAATTGAGGCAACTGAATACACATTTATTTTCCGTTTTTGCATCAGTTAACTCATAAATCTAGTTAATCTATGGTAAACTGCTGAAAATCAAACATTCCTAATTGATTTGTCGAAAGTTTCTTTTCGGCAGACTCAGCATACCCACACATTGTTCTCGTTTCCCAGAGAAGCAGGGATCGAAAACACAACGAAGAACGTGATAATATCTCCTATAAACTCGAATGTTTGTTTTATGTTTCCTACATAAACTACGGCGTTATACGGCTGTCGCGGTTTGATTCATTGGTTATGACTGTTAAGAAGTTAGAACCGAAGACAAAACAGTAGGAACCCAGCGAAAATATCTCATCCAACTCATTAGATGTATTGTTGAAACAATATTCAATGAACGTTGAAATTGAATGTTTTCATTCATTTTCTTTTAGGAATTTTTATGTTCCCACTTTTCGTTTCATATAAAAACCAATCTGATCTATAGAGGTAACAGCACCGAACATAAACAGAGACGTTTATGTTTGGTGGTAACAGTAACTATCATTCTAACAAGATATAAAGTCACTTTTACAACATAATAACATTATGATGTCATAGACAAGCGTCTTTGCTATCAATCAATCAAGATATGCTTTATTGTCGAAAGAACACAGGTTTCATAAACAAAGTTTAACATTGATATAACTAATACTAATTATGAAATATATAAAAACAAGATATAGTAGATACACAATCTCTTCCTTACAAGTTCATTAAGGCCGAGTAAGGTTAGATTGTTTAGGAATAGTAGACTCCTTTCGAAAAATATTCTTTTATATGAAGATGGTTCATTTAGGCCAAATGACGTTGGGTTGTTTAGTAGAAGTAGTCTCATTTCTAAGATATGAATCTTCCTCAAGATTTTGCGGCTGTCGCGGTTTGATTCATTGGTTATGACTGTTAAGAAGTTAGAACCGAAGACAAAACAGTAGGAACCCAGCGAAAATATCTCATCCGGCTCGGCTGAGACAAACCAACGAACCATTAGTGAATCATTAGAAGTATTGTTGAAACAATATTCAATGAACGTTGAAATTGAATGTTTTCATTCGTTTACTTCTAGGAATTTTTATGTTCCCACTTTTCGTTTCATATAAAAACCAATCTGATCTATAGAGGTAACAGCACCGAACATAAATGTTCGGTGGTAACAGATAACTATCATTCTAACAAGATATGAAGTCACTTTTACAACATACCTAATAACATTATGATGTCATAGAAAAAATTATTTTTAATATTGACAAAGACTCTGAATTGTTGGAAATTTCAAAGATACCAATGGCAGAAGTCTCCTTCCAAAAAATAGAGTTTCTATGAAAAAGGTTCATTCAGGCCAAGTGAGGTTAGATTGTTTAAAAAAAGTAGCGTCTTTGCTATCAATCAATCAAGATATGCTTTATTGTCGAAAGAACACAGGTTTCATAAACAAAGTTTAACATTGATATAACTAATACTAATTATGAAATATATATAAACAAGATATAGTAGATCTCTTCCTTACAATTTTGTTAAGAGATGGATCGGTTTAAAAAAATATAAACTTCATTGGAAGAAAGTTTATTAAGGCCGAGTAAGGTTAGATTGTTTAGGAATAGTAGTCTCCTTTCGAAAAATATTCTTTTATATGAAGATGGTTCATTTAGGCCAAATGACGTTGGATTGTTTAGTAGAAGTAGTCTCATTTCTAAGATATGAATCTTCCTCAAGATTTTGCGGCTGTCGCGGTTTGATTCATTGGTTATGACTGTTAAGAAGTAAGAACCGAAGACAAAACAGTAGGAACCCAGCGAAAATATCTCATCCAACTCGGCTGAGACCAACAATACATCTAATGATTTAATTAGTAAATCATTAGATGTATTGTTGAAACAATATTCAATGTACGTTGAAATTGAATGTTTTCATTCGTTTTCTTTCAGGAATTTTTATGTTCCCACTTTTCGTTTCATATAAAAACCAATCTGATCTATAGAGGTAACAGCACCGAACATAAATAGAGACGTTTATGTTCGGTGGTAACAGTAACTATCATTCTAACAAGATATAAAGTCACTTTTACAACATAATAACATTATGATGTCATAGATAAAATTATTTTTAATATTGACAAAGACTCTGAATTGCTGGAGATTTCAAAGAAACCAATGGCAATAGTTGCCGTCCAAAAAATAGACTTTCTATGAAAAAGGTTCATTTAGGCCAAGTGAGGTTAGATTGTTCCAAAAAAGTAGCGTCTTTGCTATCAATCAATCAAGATATGCTTTATTGTCGAAAGAACACAGGTTTCATAAACAAAGTTTAACATTGATATAACTAATACTAATTATGAAATATATAAAAACAAGATATAGTAGATACACAATCTCTTCCTTACAAGTTCATTAAGGCCGAGTAAGGTTAGATTGTTTATGAATAGTAGACTCCTTTCGAAAAATATTCTTTTATATGAAGAAGGTTCATTTGGGCCAAGTGAGGTTGGATTGTTTAGTAAAAGTAGTCTCATTTCTAAGATATGAATCTTCCTCAAGATTTTACGGCTGTCGCGGTTTGATTTATTGGTTATGACTGTTAAGAAGTTAGAACCGAAGACAAAACAGTAGGAACCCAGCGAAAATATCTCATCCAACTCGGCTAAGACAAACCAACGAACCATTAGCGAATCATTAGAAGTATTGTTGAAACAATATTCAATGAACGTTGAAATTGAATGTTTTCATTCATTTACCTTTGGGAATTTTTATGTTCCCACATTTCGTTCCATATAAAAATCAATCTGATCTATAGAGGTAACAGTAGCTATCATTCTAACAGGATATGATGTCACTTTTACTACATAATAACATTATGATGTCATAGACAAAATTATTTTCAATATCGACAAATACTCTAAATTATTGGAGATGTCAAAGATACCGATGGCACTTCCGGAGAATACAAGTAGAGTCCTGTTTATTACCTAAGAGTCTTGGCATGGGTACGAATAGATTCACATGGAAGAAACAGTAGTCTTCTTCCGAAAAATATACTTTCTATGAAAAAGGTTCATTTAGGCCGAGTGAGGTTAGATTGTTTAGAAAAAGTAGTCTCCTTTCTATCAATCAATCAAGATATACTTCATTGTCGAAAGAACACAGGTGTCATAAACAAAGTTTAACATTGATATAACTAATGCTAATTATGAACTATATGAAAACAAGATATAGTAGATACACAATCTCTAAGATATGGTCCTTCTCCACGATTTCGTTGAGAGATGGATCGGTTTTAAAGAATATAAACTACAAAGGAAGAAAGTTTATTGAGGCCGAGTAAGGTTAGATTGTTTAGAAACAGTAGTCTCCTTCCGAAAAATATACTTTTCATGAAGAAGGTTCATTAAGGCTAAGTCAGGTTAGATTGTTCAGAAAAAGTTGTCTCCTTGCAAGGATATGATCCTTCCTCACGATTTTGTTGAGAGCGTTTCGTATCAACAAGTTTAATACGCTCGCAATTTACCCATAATACCGAAGGTAACTCGCGCTCAATTGTCCTATTCACTACTCTACTACCTCCTACGTCTCGGGAATCCACTCACATATATACTTTTTGAGAAGGGGATTAAATCAGGGGAACTCTACTCGTAGGTATCTGCCCGCGGCTGCCATTATGCTGTTGGAGAAGACGTGTATATGTCGGCGTCAAACAGTGAAATCCGTCATTCCCTGTAATGACTGATGAAGGAAGTTTCATTTAGGGCGAGTCAGCTTAGATTGTTTAGAAACAGGAGTCTCTGTTTCTGTTCTCTCAAATAATTTACTGAAAAATATACTTCCTTGGAAGAACGTTCATTCAGGCGGAAAAATACTCTCCCTTCCTATGCATATGCAGAAAGGATATTTTCCTTCCTCAACGCTCCGGCAATCAGAGTAACGGCTACGTGAAATGAAAAGGCATTTCAGGGAATGACAGATTTCACTAATTGACGCCGTAATATACAGGCTGATTTTAAAATGAGTGCATATATTCAAGACATATATATGAGAGAGTCTAACAAAAATTACTAAAATATTTGATTTTTCCTAAGTCTTCACATTAACGAGAAATTTCATTTTGAAAATTGAACATAAAATGCTTCGAAATTCGAGTAAGCCACTGGGAAGCAAGTGAAATCTGCGGAATCCTAGGGAATCCACAATTCGTCATTCACTAAAGTCAAAACAAGACAGTGATGCCAGATTGTTTCAGAGACGAATATCCTGATAAAAATTTGTCACAGAATGAACATGAATTGAAATAGGTTATGGAAACTAATAGAGGTGAATGTAATATGTACAGGAGCCTTATTTTTTAAAGTTTACTGAGAGAACTGTGGGGTGATTATCTCCATGGATCACGAGAGACGGAGAGAAACATAAGGCCCCAGCGGGTAGATACAAAATTAGCAGACAATAAATAGGTACACAACATACACAAAGTTGAAAATCGACTCACCTAGTAGATTTTCTCATACCTGCTCGAACAGCAAAACTCCCGAGAGCAAACAAATACTAATATCGAGTCCATTCCATCCAATTATTTTATTTTTTATTTTACGTTTACAATTATTTTACAAACCAGCCGACACAAACAAAACTATTATCATATGATCTGTCAACATCATTTCTCAAAACAGCAGTATCTGACTATCTGTGCATAGATTTCCTCTTTGCTGTGACCTTTGACAGTACTAACTAGGATTGTTAGCGTTCTATTACTATTTCACGAAGATTGTTACGATATTACGATTTGTCATGAATCTATTACTATTTGCTATTAGCACCAAAATATGTTCCAATACTAAAAAATCTATTTCTGTGCTCAGCGGATAATTATGTTCCGTTCTATGTTCTATATTTATGTCAAAACTGTGATTAGTGCGGTAGGGTTTGACAAGAATGACATTCCGAATGTCAAATGTCAGATTTTTCGAGTCTATTACTTTTTGATACAAATCTGATACCTTTTTCCAAGGAAATCTATTACGAAAAAATCAGACCCAGGAACAACACTGACTAGTAAATGTAAAGTTTTGTTTCTGACAATTTGCTTGGAAAGTGACGATGCATTTCTCAAACATTGAGCTGGATGATATGGTTCTTATGTCGGGTCGTTATTGTGCGGGGCCCATGAGACTCCTCGAATGACACGAAATTGTAGCGATGCAAGGAGGTGGAAGGAAGGGTCTAAAGGATTTTTCAGTAAAAGAATTTCCAAGGGGAGGTGTTAAGATATACGCTTTTCTAGCTTATGTGTACAAATCTTGGGTGAGTCCATTTTAAAGTTTTTGTATTATCTTTCTGAAATTCAAGACCAGGGTTAACTTCTTCCCCATGTACATTTTCTCGATTATACATTTTATTTAATATCTCCTAATTGTCATGTAGAGTGGCAACGTCGCTTCGTTCATCACGGTCGACTGCGGATCGCAAACGATAGTTGTGACAGAAGTAGAAATCTGGGCGGAAAAAGGGTATTTTGCCCCAAATCTATTTTGATCCTAATAATATTTTTAATAGTGCTATTCGGTAGTATACCTCAAGCTTTCTTAGTGTTTAAAATATATGCACTTATTTTAAAATCAGCCTGTATATCAAATTCACTAATGGCTTTGTAAGGAACTGCCCATAGCAGAATAGGTAGTGGTAGATTCGCATGAGAATCACAAGGTGCAAGGTCTAGTTGAAGTACATCTGGCACGTAGCTGTGATTATACTAGGCTAACCTATGAACCTATAACCTGGCAACAGGTTATATTCTACAGCTGCATGGAAGAGAGCAAGATTTTCGTAGTGATGCTTATGAGAGACACTATGCACTGAAAGTGAGGGTGCAAAAATCAGTTGGGATGCAGTCAATAGTAACTTCTCAACCCATCAGCCAAAGATCTGTTCAGAAAACTAACATGCAGTCACTTGAAGAATTCCTGTTAGATGGCACTTCATTAATTAGTGTGGAGATTTGAGGGTGCAAAAGAGGAAACATAGCAATATAGTCTTATTTGAGGTCTCCTGAATAACGAGGAGTCTTCTCATCAAACTCCCACTGATTCAATGATCAGCTGTTGTGAGACATACAGGGTGTCCGGAGATAAAACCGACAAGACTTATGGGGTTATAGGGACTGTCAATTTGATTGCAAAATGCCATAAACCAATGTCCAAAACCGCTTCGTTATTGACATACAGAGTGATTTGTGGATTTCGACAAAAAATTCAATCCGCCATATCAAATACAGGGATCAACCGATTAGATTCAAATTCGATACACGAATTACACTGAAAAGCATCAACAAGTAGCCCTTTCGAAACCAATATCAGGACCGGAATGATATTTTTTCCCTATGTTGAGTTATTGTAAGAATAACTCACCCTGTATAATAATAACTAAAAATTTCAACTCAGATTCGAAATCTACGGTGAAAATTGTATAGGAATTTGTTGAAAAATCTCCTGGCACTATCTTAGTTATTTCGTAATTAATTATCATTTTAATTTTTTTCATTCAAAAATCAATTATTGTCGGATAAAGTACCATCAAAATTGGTGATATAACAAATATTAACGAAACCATGACATGAATATAGTTATTTTCTTCAATCAGTTCATGAATCGTAGTAAAATGAATTACTCTCATGACGCGAAAAAACTGAAAAATAAATTCGTATCAGGACTGGAATGAGGTTTTCTATGATTATATTCCTGTAAGAATAGATGATCTAGTATAATCGCAGATTCGAAATGCACTAAGAAAAGTTAAAAACTTGTTAAGAAATGATCGGACTGAACTTTCAAATAATAAATCCGTATCAGTACCTTATAATGTTTGTGTATAAAGAATATACTAGGCTTATTGTGTCAAATTCAGAATTTCATTATGGAAAACCATTGTTTACCTGTCATCAGCGTTCGTTTTATTGGTGTTCATTCATTATTCCAGTGTTTTTAGGATCAAACTATAGTTCTGAGAGTGTGTTTATGATGCCTAATGGGGAATACGCAGATATTCTATTTTTGTATGGGCTTTAACTGGTGATGTTTACCTAAATTTCTATTGCAAGGTGTAAATACCTGGGGTATGTGGTTTCAGCATGATGGTGCTAGACCTCACTTTTCAGTTCCAGTTAGAAACCATCTCGATGCCAATTACCCCAATAGATGGATTGGCCGTGGAGGTTCAGTAAATTGGCCACCGCTATCCCCTGATCTAGCTAGATTATTTTTTATGAGGTCAGTTGAAGTAAGAAGTTCATAATGAAGAAATTTGAATGAGAGAAAATTCATTATGGAAAATTACTGCTGCCTGCTTCTTGTGTTAGTGTTAGGAATAAGCCTAAAATAATTCGCAAGTCAGTGTATCATCTAATAGCATGCTCTCAAAAATGTATTGATGCTGGGGGGCTCCACTTCGAAAATGTTTTGTAATACTGGGTAGTGAAAGTTTTTTACGAATTCATTGGTTTTATTATGTTCATTACAAACAGTTATTGTTCTTTGTGTAGTATTTTCATAAATTCAAATTCATTAGTGAGCGAATATAATTCACGAAAACATCACTCTTATCCTTTTTCAACAGGTTCTCATACGATTTTTTTTAGATTCCGAATCTACGATCAGATTATTGGTAACTATTAATGTACTAGGTGAGCTAACATAAACAAACAAAAAACTCATTCCCGTCCTGATACGAATTTATACTTCAATCTTTTCGGGTTATGAGAATATTTCATTTTACTCCGATTTATGAACTGATTGAAGAAAATAACGACATTCATGTCATGGTTTCGTAAATATTTATTATATTACCAATATTGGTGGTATTTTACCCGAAAATAATTGATTTTTTAATGGAAAAAATTAAAATAATAATTAATTACGGAATAACTAAGATAGTGCCAGGAGATTTTTCAACAAATTCCTATACAATTTCCACCGTAGATTTCGAATCTGAGTTGAAATTTCTGGTTATTATTATACAGGGTGAGTTATTCTAACAATAACTCAACATAGGGGGAAAATATTATTCCGGTCCTGATATTGGTTTCGATCAGAGGGCTACTCGTTGATGCTTTTAAGTGTAATTCATGTACCAAATTTGAATCTAATCGGTTAATCCCTGTATTTGATATGGCGGATTGAATTTTTTGTCAAAATCCACAAATCACTCTGTATCTCAGTAACGAAGTGGTTGTGGCCATTCGTTTATGGCATTTTACAATCATATCGACAGTCCCTATAACCCCATGAGTTTTGTCGGTTTTATCTCCGGACACCCTATAGAGTATAACACCATCTTTATGTAGATTGATTTGGAAAAAATTTTTACATGACAGAACAGCTGAATCATCATGGTTTTATTAAACCATGGATGAACATAGGCACTGTGGTATCTGGTCATTCATAAGATTCTGAAACAACTACTAATGTAAATTCGTTCTGTCTAACAATAACATTCGAAGTACAGTAGCTCAGTGAGCTAGTATTTTCATCTATCTACTGTTTGAATCGTCCAATCCCTCACAGATTACTTTCTTATAATTTTTTTTTTATTTTTGTTTGCCGAAAACTCATACATTTTGCGGACTTTCCATCATCCTCAGTATAGATACAATTGAAATATGATAAAAACTCTCCAAGTCGTCTTCACAACATTTAATTCTAAATTCAAGAAGGAAGGGGGACATGTTTCGGTTCCAAAAGGTGTCCATCATCAGCCAGAAAGAAATTATTGTGGAGAAGCCAAAGGCGAAAACATCGTTATAATTAGCAGGGTAAAACGATCATTGGAACAATAAAATTTGAAATGAAGTAAACAGGTATCATTATTTAAATTGGGGCCCTGTACCCCAGATATTTGCTCAACGACCCCGTATACATTCGGTAGCAGCAAGCGATACCAGCAACTTGTCTACAGTAGATTATAGATACAATTCTTATAAGCTGTTTTGTTACATATTATTTTTGTAATCTGGTCATTCATTATCTATTCAAGTAATCCTACACATTAAGGAAATCATGTTCAAAATGATAGATGATGATATTTACGCTGGATAATTTGGCAAAATTTTGATAAACATATCTCCTAAATTCCTGTATTTTTCAAGCTCAATTATCATTTTGGCACTCCAAAATGTCTGCTTCGAATCTGAAATATTCATATATACCTACATACTTGACGTTTGATGTTCATTAGTGAAACAATTTGTTCCTTTCCACGACTGCTACTGTACGCTGTTAATATAGCACTTGTTGTGTGTGAGAAACATATATTTTCGGGAATTGCTTCTGCTATGAAACAAACCAGAATTAATATTTACCATACTTCTCTATGGAATGTAGTCGTGGAAAAAGTACAGTAGGAAATTAGGGTTTCAGTTAAATTACATACTAATCTTCTATTTGGTTCCTAATATGCGTCTTATAATAAATTCTTATATCGATGAGAAACTCTTGTTCAAAAATAAGGAAATGAATGAAATAATAGGATGCATAAATAGAGAAAAGAAACTTGAAAAGAAAGAAAAAAAATGTTCCCCTACTCATAGTAGATGAATAACTATATTCCCTGAAACTTAATCATCGACGCTTTTGTATATGGTTTCTATAATTATAATTTAAAAACAAATGAATCTCTGATGTATCGGTGTTGTTGTGTTGTTAATCTATGTTCGTTTATTGCCAGATCTCCTCCCATAGTATTTTTATTATGATATCGATAATTGGAATGTCCGTTCGGTTGAAGGCACTGATAAATTCTTTCAGAAATGACTCTTGCCAGTGATCAGATCTGCAATTCTTCAAAACCGTTTGTTTATACCTCGGTTTATACATGTTGTTGAGCATCGAATAAATATACTTTTCAGTCGTGGCTTCGAATGCTTATCATCAATACAAGCATTGAAAAAGTAGATAAAACACGTTGGACCAACAGGCCATTGGAATTAACAAACGCAATTGATTGATGAATTTGACATTCTCGGTTTGCACCTTACCAGTAACATGATAGCATTGATGATGATATATAAAGTGTCCTACTTATATTTCCTCATTCTTTAACATAAGTATTTCAATTGTTGCTCGAAATTTGTTTTTCCCGACATGTAACTATAGTAGGTATAGTAAGAAGTGAATTTCTCTGAGATATTGGCTATGCAAAGTGTGTTTTTTCTATACCAAATCTATTGGACACGTCTGTAATGCAATTTTTTATTCCCTAAAAGGAACTTAGCTAGGATTGAATATTTGGTGGATGATGTTTTTCACAGCAAGGATCAATTCTAGCACCAACACTATTTCTACTCCATATCAACGATTTGCTGGAAGCAACTTCATGTCCAGTACACAGCTTTGCGGATGATAGTACCCTCCATACCGCCTTCTCTTCCAGGGTTCCAATACCAGCCAGGCAAATCAGAATCGAACGAGGGAGAAATGTTGAAGATGAATATGGACTTGGCAACAATTCTCGAATGGGGATCCAATAACTTGGTAGATGGCAATGCAAACAAAACACAAGCATGCCTTTTCCCTAGGATCTCACTGTGCCCAACATAAGCTTGTCAGGAGTAACCATACCTTTGAAGACATCCTTTTCGATATTTGGTATTACTAGCAGCAATAACCTTTCTTGGAAAATCACGTGAGATCAATTGCTAAATGTGCATCCCAAAAATTTGGTTTTCTGTTTCGAGACAGGAGCTATTTCACTTCCAGTCAGCTGCTTATGATCTATAAGGCACAGATCCGACCTGTCATGGAATACTGTTCTCATATTTGAAGTGCAGCACCCAAACATACCTTGAAACTGTTGGATTCTGTCCAAAAAAGAACGATTCGTCTCGTGGGTGATGCCTCGCTCACAAACTCACTCAGTTCTCTGGAACACCGTAGAAAAGTTGTCGATCTGGCTCTATTTCATAGATATTTTCATGGACAATGCTCTTCTGAAATATCAACAATTGTTCCTCCCTTGGTAGTCCCCGCGAGATTAACCCGTCGTGTTGAGGCTTCGCACCCCTTCGTGGTCACTTTGGAGACCTGCAGAACATCTCTTTTCATAGACTCGTTCATCCAACGAACAGCAAGGCTCTGTAACACATTGCCAAGGGAGGTGTTCCCCGAGGCATATAACCTCCAGAAATTTAAGGAGAACACCGATTCCTACCTTATTTCCGTTGGTTCTCACGATGTTCTCTGAACATTACAGGATCTACCTTTTCGTGGGAACCAGAACATAAAAAAAATTTATTCTCCATCACCACTCGTGGAGAATCTAAGAATTCAGAAATCAACTTCAATCGAATAAGATATATATCCATAACCCAGCGGATTTTTCATTATTAAGTTTCATGAACACTATATCCGATAATCCGATTCCAATGGAATTCACAAGGTTCATTCAAAAATTATTAGACCAACCCAATTCAGAATTTTCAGTGGTGTTCCAAGAGATCAAGTCGGTCGATTTTTAGAGAGAAAGACAACATTTTTGTTCCTAATCTTTTTTGTGACTCTCTTCTGAAACATTTCACGCTGATCCCAGGACGCCCTGTATATACCAAATTCAAAAAAATTCTGATGGGGTGTTAAAATGGTAATTTAGGTACCACACCATTAGGACTTAGGCTCGGACTTAGGTACTCTATTCCTAATGGCAAATATTACAGGTTTTCGAGAATTCCATTTATCGAATCATGAAACTCAGTCATGTACAGGGTGTCCCACTTAAATGAGTCACCCCCCTGTATCCGCGTTATCCTCAACATATTTTGGAATAATTTTTACGAATTTTTTGAATAAGTGCTTACCTACTTTTTCTTTATTTCAAGAAATTACAAAGATTTTGGTTTTTCTTCAGATAAAATCCATATTTTTTGCCATAATTCGATGAAGCCCGTCAATCTGAATCCAAAAATTTATATCATTGATATATTATGATCGGAAAAAATGTAGACCATTTCATATATAAAAACTTTTTTTTCATTGAGCCACCCTGTATTTTGTTGATATGAAGAAAAAGTGAGCACAAATTCAAGAAATTCATGAAACGTTCTTGAATGGCCAAAATATGTTGAGAAATTACGAATATAAAGGGGGGCTAACACATTTAGGTGGGACACCCTGTACTCATCTGTATATTTTGAAAAAATAGTAATTTGTTTAACTAGGCAGCAAAGTAGTAGATTGACTGCCGAGGCTGAATTCATAGCCGAGCGTAGCGAGGCTAGGATTTCAGCTAAGGCAGTCAGTCTACTTTGCTGCCGAGTTGAACATATAATTTTTTCTCCGATTGTTCATAATGATGTAGGAGGATATTGTATTTACAAATTATTACAATTCTCACAATCTCTTTATTTTTCCTGTAGTGTTCAATTAAAATAAAATTTGATAGAAATCGCAGTTGTTGGAATGGTTGGTTGCTATGGAAATGTCCATAATAATTATTGTTTGACAATTCATGAAATTTCTGACAGTTGTGCGGAAAAACATCGGTATATTCAAATTATTATATAATGGACAGTGATAGCGACCTGGAAGTACTTACTCCTCCAGAAATGAGGAAGGTGGCAAAATTTGTTGCCGGAGAAGTCCCGGATGAAATATAAAGGAAATTATAAACGATTTATGGATTATTAATTTTGCTGACACATATCAATGAGCAAAGTAACCATTTTGCTGCCTAGGCAGCAAAGTACCCACTTTGCTGCCTAGGCAGGAAAAGTAATACTTTGCTGATTGATATGTGTCAGCAAAATTAATATTTGCTGCCAATCGGAGAAAAACAATATTATCTGATTTTGTTTTTGTTTCCAGGTGTTACAACAGGCAGGCAACGTCGAACGACTAGGTAGATTTCTGTGGTCTTTACCGGCATGTGATAAATTACACAATAACGAATCCGTTCTCAAAGCCAAGGCGATAGTAGCATTTCATAGGGGAAATTTCAAGGAACTATATAGGATATTAGAAAGTCACACTTTTAGCCCACACAATCATGCGAAACTGCAAGCGTTGTGGTTGAAAGCACACTATATCGAAGCAGAAAGACTTAGAGGTGAGTTGCAAGAGAAAATGATTTGCATGATTGTTATGTATAGAGAGAGTAATTTAGCTTATTGAATATCAAACACTATCATCAATTATTTTTCCCTCAGTACTATACACGCCACCAGGCACCAGAGATGTCAAATCTCAATCTCATTAATGTTTCACATTTTTATGGCACCTTCATTTTACTTCATCATGGTGTCTTCAAAAGCGCTTCCTTTTAAGTATCCCCTTTAGTATCCCATAAGGATTGATGAAAAAATAAACCTCTGGTGTACACACTTCAATATTTTCCTGTTTTACAATCCCTTGATTTTCGCCTACTTCGATAAACATAAAATGGCGTGGGTGAATCTCGCTAAGATTAGTCTGGTGCCGTACCAAAATTACAGGCATCAATGTCACAATTGTGACCAAATTGTGACCAATGGAGCTAGGATATACATTTCGCGATTTAGCCGCATCAAGTATTGTAGAACTGATGTTGATCATGAGTTGTAGGAATCACGCCATCTTACATTCAATATGTGAACCCCACGTCATCGTCTGAAAGTCAATTGTTTACATCAAGAACAAGAACCAGTCTGACGAAACAAATGAAAAGTGAGCGCACCAGAGGTTTATTTCGGCTGTGTCAAGTCATTCGTTTGACCACAGTGGTGATACCAGAATGGTCAATGCATGATGAAAATAGACTGGTGTAACCACTTGTCAATTGTTTCTTTCTAAAACGTGTAGACCGCGAAACACCGTAGCAAGGCCGCACCGGATTGACTGTAGATGGCGTAGGGAACATCGTGCCACATATACTTCACAGATATAATGAAAATTTCACGTCTTTTTCATTAAATCAATCACTTCTTCTCAATGTTTTCAAATTACGAATTAATATACGTAAATGTAAACAACAAATCAAAACAACCATTGTGTAGCAAGATCACTTCGGGAACAGCGCCATCTAGCGTTAGTTTTGCGCGGCCTTACTACGGTGATAGAATTCGACATAATCAAGTAGGCCAGAGGTCTACAAAAATTTCTAGGGTTTTGTAAGAGGGAGCTATTTCACCATACATATATCCACCTTTGGTCAATGGTTGACTCAACTCTACTCAAAAGTTAGCGTGGTAGCTTTGTGGGCAGGTTTGAAACGTGACCGATATTCCCAAACAGCTGCTTGGTCAGACTGATGGTCAGACTTCATACTGAACGTATATTAGCCCGGTCAAACCATAGACATAACACAGCCTTCATCAGGTTTCATACGAAGCGGTTGGTATAATCTGTACAAGCGAGTGTTCAACAACAGATCTCGAATTGTGGGTTAGGGCTTGATAGTAATGGCAGAGTTTGTAGAAGATGAATCAAAAAGTTGTATTTTACATTCTGCCTCATAAAATCTAAGTAAACTCCATACGGGTATTCTATATTTCTTGACAATATGACATATTACTGAGTCGCTTCTGAGCTATTGTAAAGTCAGGTGAGGAGGGGCCCGGAAGGCCATGCTTATCAAAATACCTACTAGTTCTCCAATAGTACATTATATACCTAGGGAATGAAGTTGTATTCTAAATCCCTAGACAAAACGTTCATAGTCCGACCAACGGGAGGGGTATAATTTGTCGAGAGATTTAAAAACACTTTAGTCCTGAGTTGTATATACTATATATATAAGGATAGGTAAAACGTTTAAAATAACGAAAATGAATCGAATGCCACTAAACGGTAGGTACTCTATTTCTGAAACGTCATCAAAGGGGCTGATTGTTACCATACCAACTACCTCAGTAACTATAGTGATCCAGATTTGGGGGAAAAAAGTGGCACTTTACTTGGGCTGCTGGATCATCCAAAGTCTGTCTTGAAGATGATGAAACAGCAGAGCATGTATTTTGTGCCTGCGCCGCCGCGACTCGAATCAGGTTCTTGCTGTTTGCCAGGGCTCCACTCTCGCCCTCGGAACTGAAATATCACTCACTAAGTAAACTAAGTAAACTAATAGGCTTTATTAAGAAGCTGGATCAACTTGATGAAGTATGAATTGGTATGAGCCACAATAGTTCCTTACGGGTCTCAGTGGAGAGCTGAATAGACCCACTCACTTGTAACCTAACCTAACCTAACGTAGCATTTCGAAACATAAGTAATAATACGATTTGGTCGAAATTAAATGAAATAAATAAAATTATAAAAATAATAAATGAAGTTACACGGTTCCAAAACTGAGGAAGGGTCAGGAGCTAGTATTTATGGGGCCGAGCTAGAGACAAGATTTTCCCACAACTTAGGTGAATACGCGACGGTGCTTCAGGCAAAAATTATTGCATAAAAAATTATAAGGGAATAGTTTAAAGGGAAAACCTACTGGGATAGCCAGGTGGCAATCAAAAGAGTCAACTCAATGCAAGTTAGCTAAAAACTAGTCTAAGACTGCTTAGAAATCCTGAATAAACTGGGCAGTCAGAATAGACTGACGCTAGCATGAGTACCAGCACATACAGGGTACGAGGGCAATGAAGAGGCAGATTCACTTGCCCAAGTAGAAGCAAACAAAGCTCTGAGTGGCCCAGAACCCTCTTGTGGTATTGCGAAAGCTATATGAAAGACAAGTACCAAATCATGGATGCAAACCAAATCTCAAGAATGGGGAAACAACCCCCTCAGGAACGAGACAGGCTGAGGAGTTTAATGAAAGACCATCGCCAACATTCACAGAATATCTGAGCCAGAAACGAAGTACAACTAGAATACAAGTGGGACTTCTCACAGGGCATTATAGGCTCAACAAACACATGAGTACGATGGGTCTGGCTGAAGAACTGCTGTGCAACTTCTGTTAGGAATAAGTAAAGGAAACAGCAGTACACATACTTTGCCACTGTGAGGGTTTGTCAAGACTAAGGTTCCTTACGCTGGGCGAGGAAGATCCCAGAGTTATATAGGGGATCTGAAAGCTAGCCAATGAGGTCTCATAGGGTAGGCAGGGCTAGCCAAAGAACTCTAAACGATTTTGAGGCAGACACACCATATCTGAATAGGTCGTGGTGTGGAGGCAGATAGCCCGAAGGCTCCATTCTTAAACTAATCTAATCTAATTTACATGGTGATCATTGTGTCTACATTTCTCCCTGCCCGTTTTTTGTGCCAGTGAGTGTATTAACAACCATTTTCTTTTTCCTAGGTAGGCCTCTGGGGGCGGTTGGCAAATACCGCGTCCGCCGGAAATTCCCGCTGCCGCGCACCATCTGGGACGGCGAGGAGACCAGCTACTGCTTCAAGGAGAAGTCGCGCAGCGTGCTGCGCGACTGGTATGCGCACAACCCTTACCCCAGTCCGAGGGAGAAGCGCGAGTTGGCCGAGGCGACGGGGCTGACCACCACCCAGGTGTCCAACTGGTTCAAGAACAGGAGGCAGCGGGACAGGGCGGCCGAACACAAAGACAGGTATGTTTTTCATTGGGCTGTGTTTTTGGTGTAAACACTATACTGTTTTGGCGAATCGCAGTATTTTTTTGTGAAGATTTTTGATTGTTGTGGCAGAGCAGAACACATAGGTGTTGAATCGTATAAAGTAGAAAAAATTTAAAGCAAATTAAGTGCTATCATTACGGAAATATGCGAACTGTTATACCGCGGGATGACAAGATCAAGATGGAGACCCACTGTTCACTGAGGAAGCTCGAGAATAACTGCTTATGAGAAATGAGCTAGAAGAGTAGGCTTCCACAGAGAATAACTTTAATTAAGGTATTACCCTCCTAGCCAGATGTTCATCAAAGATCAATGTTGGGAATATATAAGTATAGTTCGCAATTCGTATCGATCTCTGGTAGAAGTCCATGTTTGCTCAGTGGAGTGGAATTTTTAAAAGAAGGAAGGAAAGCTCGGAGTCATCTCTACAACTTTAATAATGATGTAGTCAATCAACTTGTTGTGGAGAAGACTTTGAGCTTTCCTTCCTCCTTTCAATTCGTATCGAGGTAGAAATTTCCCACACTGTTTACCATTAACCAAACTTATTTTTTCAATACGTCTCTCGCTAACTATGTCAACATCTTCATGACAAAATTGAATATATAATGATATAGGTATTACGTTGTTCGTTGAGGAAGATAGGGAAAGTTTGGGAAAATTCAAGGAGGTTTGGGGAATTCTGAGGTTCAAGAAGTTTGGGCAGTCTTGCTTCATGAGAAAATTAGTGCACGAGTTTTTATCCGTGGTAATGTGAAGACAGTTTGAAACACCCCTTGAATCAACCGAGTTATTATTGATGATTTCGGGCATCTACCCTCGGTTTCTCCCTCTCTTTTTAAATAATTGCGATGCAGTAATAATAAAGGAGATTGAAAATTCAAATCACGAAATGAAGTATAATTTCCCCATTTGGAACCAATTTAACGAATGTTGTAAATAACAAACCGAACAATCAGTAAAGAATGTGGCTGGAATATTGATGAACTTGGGTTTCAATATGAAGGAGCATAATGGGAAAAGATATGTGGTGAAAACAATGTACGCTCTCGTGATTTTTCAGAACAGCTGTCGTTGAATGGCCAATGAAAGTAAGTATTCGAAAACTACTACAATAAATATCCGGCTGGATATGTGCTTCTCGTGGTATTACCCCCGATGAAGTCGTGCGGGAAATAAGGAAAAACCGTGAAATGATCTTTTTTCGCACGCTTGAAGGAAAGAAGAAACTGCTGACAGAGGTATGCTTCAAATAAGGCTTCGAGGAAGTTCGAAGAAGTCCGAGGAAGAACAAGAAAGTTTGGAAAGTTCGAGGAAGTCGGAGATATTTTAGGGAAAAAGGAAAGCTTCAGGAGGTTTTTAGGCAGTCCAAGGTAATTTGCGGAAGTTTGGAGAAGTTCTGGGTAGTTTGGGTAGTTTTTCTCCCATAGGAAATTTGGTGTAGGTACACGATGACCTCCTCATCTTTTCAACAACAAACGTCTTAGAGGGCACCATCGTCATATGGGCTTCTTCTTAGATGTACCATTATAGGTACACATTAATAATACTGGAGCCTGATGCCCGACTGGTAACCAGAAGGCAACCTTGCTTACCATGCTAAGTTTTAAGACGAAGTTTGATAAAAACGGTGTTAGTTAACCCCCTATTGCATTTTGTTCCCAACAGGAAACACAAACTCGAAAAATTCTAATGATGCTGCAATGCTAAACTTTGGAAGTATGTATGATTTTGAACAAATAGTGTTTTATGAAACGTCCTCCTCTTTTTATATGTCTATGCTGACAGCTAACATAGACTGATATTCAAAGTCATTGTGAACATATTGAATTTGAGATGCTAAAGAATATTTAAACATTGTTATTATTTATTCTGTTGTAATGAAGCCTTGTTGCCAGAAATGCCAGATCTTTGTTATGTGATGTGTGATGCGAGGTCAGTAATCAATTCTTCGTAAAAGAAATACTACAGCTTTGAACTTGATTAAATTAACGTTTCACATGCAATATGTTGAGAGCCACTGGCATAGACGGATTAGCCGAAAACGACGTTATGCCAGTCTGAAGCAAAACATCATCATTTCCATCCAGATCCCCTCGTTTCGAGCTCATCACGCCGGGATATCGAATAATAATAATTGTACGGCTTCCGCGCCGTAATTCAATACGACGCTGTCGACGCATCGGTCGTTCGGTGGCTCGGTTGATCCGATGGGTTGGTACGCCTGCCTGCACCGCATTCTTGATTAACTCAATTAATATCGATTACGTCATGGGAAAGTACCTCGTTTTTTTTTAAAGGGGGGTGGGGGTTCGCTAGAATATCCACAGAGTAGCGGTGCTGCCAACTCAGCCATTATATGGATAGTTCTAGCCATATTTTCAGCTATCTTCTCTCAGACTTTCTATAAAAATATTTTCATATTTATTTATTTACTAAGTACACTACAGAATTCGATAGACATTCCAAATGCTACAGTATAGAAAACTATGACTAACTAACGAGCAAACAAACATCGAAAACAAATAAAAAATAATATATATGTAAGTACAAGTATATTTACAGGGTTGATGGGATGAAGTATGGAACCAAGCGAATATCTCGGTAACCGTTTGTTAGATTTTTCTGAATTTATGTACAGGGATTCTGGTATCAAGATTGATAAGTGACAATTGGAACGGATGATTCCGTGAAAATAATGCAATAAATGAATTTTAACTTGATTCACTCAATTGCATATGATGATTTCGAGATTGCGAAGCTATAGAGTACTTATATCGAACCAGATTGAAACATGAAATTGAATATGAAAGTATAAATTTTGTTCGCAGAAAAATATTGAGTAAATATCTCGATAGATGGCGACACTAGCGCTCCTTCGACGCTAGTCTCTCGACAGCCTTCAAATAGCTCAGAGATGTTTTGTAAATTTAGTGGATCATTTCATGCACTGAATACTAATGTTAGTATATCAGAGTCGTGTCATTCAACACCCTGATGTAGATAAGAAAACACCTGCTTCTCAGCTTGAAAATACCGTTGATTGATATATTACGCTTACGTAATATATCAATCAACGAAAATACTCAATAAGTGTGTTCTCACAACAGGAAACTTATCCGAAAAGTAATTGCATATCATATATTAGCAGTAAAAGCAAAAACGCAACAGTAACAGTGTCAAAATAATCACCAAATGATTGAATAGTACACCACTTTAGTGTTGAATAACAAATGAGCTACGTAGTTTTCGAAAGGTATCAGATTAGTATAGATGTAGTTTTCATTAGTATTAGTATAGAGGTCAGATAATTTATACGACGCTATAAAAGCAGATGATATTTTATCATTGCTCATGTAAGATGGAAGTAGAGGCCATGGCACCATATCATGAGCATATTTTTATATTGAAACTATCATTGGGCACCAAAGATGATTGTGTGACTGTCTTGGTTTTTCCCCACAAACTACGAACCTAGCTCACTCGACTGCGAATAGTGACTAAAAAAACAAAAACAGAAGAAAGTTCAAACAATGCCAACATATTTCTTCTTTGTGGGAAATCAAGACAGTCGAGTGTGCTTTTTTACTTTCTTTTGTTTTTCGTTTTGTTTTCTATTGGCAAGTGATTATCTAGGAACTTGTAAATTTTTTAGTTTTTTCATCGTATCTCCCGAACTATCGAATTCAGAGAAAAATGTTACACGGATTTTTTGTAGATTCTATCAAAAGGAATAATTTTGGTTCTATAACATTTCCAGATATTTTCTGAGAATGAAATTTTCGGTACTTTTGTTCCATCTTCCAATCAACAAAAGGAAGAAGTATTTCATGGTTCAGTGGGAGTCGATGAGCTTCATCTATCGATAATCTTTGTTTTTCAATATATCTTCATGGTACCCTATGAGTCGTTCAAATTTTTTTTTCATATTTTTTACTTTATTTCCTGTACTATTGGGTTTACAGAAAAAATTATGAGTAATAATTTGTAGGAAATGTTCCAGTAGATAACTTTGCACTTCTGATAATTTTCGATTTTTCCATTTGTTTTCGATATATATTGAATTGAAAGGATTTCAAATTTTGATGTTTTGATTTTCATTTGTTTTTCCATTTTCCGATGGATGCACGAAAAAATGGTAATATAATAATTTGTTGCGTCATCAAAGAGGCATACGGTGCATTTTTCAAATTTGGATTTAGTCTATTGGTTCAGGAGATATGTCGTTTTAAAGCGAACCGTGTGTTCCGGAAAATCTTGAAAAACCCACTTGGAATTTTCCGACCCTGCTCAATTTCAATAGGCTTCGTCTCTCCCTGATAGAGTTTTTTTTCACTAAAAATAAAATCGATCGGACCACTTTTGTGATTTGTAGAATATGGTCACAAGAATCTTCCGGTGAAAAATCGAAAAAACCCGGAAAAACCACCTTAGAGTTTTCCGATTTCCTTCATATTTTAATGACATAATATTGTTTTGAGTACAATAAGATGGCAAAATTTCAAGTCGATATGTCAAAGGGTTCCGGAGATATGGCGATTTATGATTACCACAGAGTACAGACAGACAGACAAACAGACCACACTCAAAAACCAAAGTTGCTCAAAATTCGATGGGGATCATTTTCTCCAAAGTAACTATACCTCTATCTCGCTTAGTTTCCGAGATAGCATTTTTGGCAAGGCCGTAGTATACTCCACTATGTATAGCGTCGTATAACAATGCATCTGAAGAATGGGTCCCGTGTGAACCAAATTGATAATTTTGAAATGAGAATAAACGACCTCGTGCAGGAAAAATCTATACTTGCTTGACACATTTTATAGGCTGTTGAACGAATATTAGTGAATAGACCTGGAATAGAACCTCAATTTTTCGAAATGTCTTGGAACTTTGAAACCACATTATATACAATTTTCTAAATTGATTCGCTGTATCATTTATAATGATAGAAAGAGAAGATACAGTATCGTATGAAAATTGTCGATTTCTTTTATGTTTTTTTAGTCAAACTCAAATGTTTTGACTGAGAGCACAACTAGGATATTGTATTGGCGCAGGAAAACAAAATACATATTCTGTTGCTTTTAGAGGTATCGGGTATCGTGTTCTCACTGAGTCACGTGCTAATTTTAGAGCATTCGGCTTGTAATCGTATAGCTCTAGATGTTTTTAATAACACAAGTAACTGCACTGTGTTCTATCGAATTCTAACCCAGTTTCAGTCGTCTAAACATGAAACGTAATTCGAGATATCGCTAGCGAAATACTTGACAATTGACGATCATAGTTTGTATGTATTTGACGATAAGAAAATTAAATTGAAGATTTCAATAGAGAATGTTCCAAAATTTTGTCAATGATTGTTTTAATTCACATATACTCGCAAATTTTGCTTTTCGCAAATGCAAAATTCGCTTGTCAAACAAAGTGTCACTTTTGGTCCTAATAAAACAATCTACTATTTTTCAGACATCTCTTGAATGTACTAAGGTTTTGCGAGAAAATATCTACTTACTATTTTTATTATCACTCAGAGCTGAGTTATAAGATTTAACACATCTGTGTACAGGAGAATTCAGAACGTAATTTGCTCTACTTTCAGGAGTCAAAAGGAGACTTCTATTTCTTATGATATAAGGAGAACAATTTATGGATACATAGTGAAGACAGTATCTGGAATCGATGAGGTTATTGTATAGTTTGTATATCAGACAAACATCGGAAAACTCTTCTCTGACGTAAATGTTGAGATTTATAAAATGTTAAATTGCTTTCATACGAAAAGTTGTGCCGATTTCTATTGAACTTGTAGTTCAGTTTGTTGATCAATTTCCGTTGAATATTTTCGATCCTGTCTACATAAGTACCATAAATTGGGTTCCAAATTGTCGAGGCATATTCCAAAATTGATTCAACTATCGAGTTGTATGAAGTTATTATCGATTCTGATTCTTCAAAAGATTGTGTGGCCCTCAGAATGAAACCCAAGTTTCGTTGTGCTCTTTGTAAAGCATTTTCAATATGCACATCGAAGTGAAGCTTATAGTCTAAAATGATTCCAAGGTCTTTGATTTTGTTTACGACATTGAGATTTTGCCTTGATAACGAGAGATTTCTGAGGATAGGGTCGCGTGCTCTCGTGAATAATATTTGTTGACATTTTGCGAGGTTCAAGAAGAGTTTGTTTTTTCTGCAGTAGTCCGTGAAATTATCAAGATCGATTTGAAAATCATTGTAGCCACTGGCATTTTTTATGTTCTTAAAGATTTTCATATCATAGGCGTACAATAGAATATTAGTGTGTTGAAAACATGCATCAATATCGTTGAGGAATATATTAAAAAGTAGAGGTCCCAAGTGTGACCCTTGAGGTACCCCAGAAGAGACTAGTTCAATGGATGATTGAACTCCATTGACGACCACAAACTGACAACGATCTTTCAGGTATGAGGTCAGGAGTCCCAACAAGCTTCCATGCACCCCAAAGTTTTCGAGCTTTATGACAAGAGTTGGATGATGAACTTTGTCAAAAGCCTTAGAAAAATCAGTGTACACTGAACAGGTTGAAACTCCTCCGCTCATTCCATTGTAGATCTCTTGTATGTACATAAGGCAAAAGGTTAGTTAGCACTGATCAATTGCCATAAAATCCATGCTGATGTGCATTGAGACTACATTTTACTAGGAAAAATAATTCCTTAGTCAATACAGAGATATCACACAAGTGATAAAAACTTTCGATCTAATAGAGGCTAGTGACACATACCTAATAAATGAAGATCTCGACAGAATAGTTGACAGGTCAAATGATCATGGACTGAGACTGAACCCAACAAAAAGCTGTTTCCTAATTATTGGCTCAAGTACAATCAGGCATAAATTCTTTCAGCACAACTTCACTACTTTACATATCAAAAACAATGAAATACCCTATAAGGAAAGTGCTAGAAATCTAGGACTGATATTTGATTCCAATTTTAATTTTGAACCCCATGTGAACAAAAAAATATCACTAACGTATATGAAGCTGAAGTCAATTCACAAATTTAAATTCATATTGGATAAACGAATCAAATCGAAATTAATCGAAAGTCTATTATTTCCACAAATAGATTATTGTATCACAATTTATTATAAGTTTTTAACCCCTGTATATAACAGCAACAACATCCTGAAAATTAAATATCGTTATCAACTACTATTTGGAGTATTTTTAAAAAAAATCATAGATGATAATAAACCAGCATATTTAGCAGATTTTCTAACTCCACGTCATGAACTACATAACCAGCATAACCTTAGGAACATTATAAGAGATAACATCCCACAGCACAATACCACCAAATTTGAATACTGTTTTGCCTATGTATCAATAGAATTTTTAAATAATCCAGAATACTATCTTAGAACTCAGAACAGATCTGTAGCTAGCTTTAGAAGAATATGGAGAGACTACCTTTTAAGTATTCAGACATAGAATGTGATAAAAACTTAGTCAAAAGTATATATTAATTAATTAATTAACTCTATTTTATTTATTTATTTATTTTTATATTCAAGACATTGTTGTTTTTGTTAGTGTTTTTATGAATGTTAACTATCTAGATTTTATTATTTTGAGCTTTTTACTCATAACGAGTGGTGGTATGGTAGAACGTGTAAACGAATGCCACCTTTTGTGTAGTATATTTATATGATGTAAGATATTTACACAATAAATGTTTTTCTATTCTATTCTATTCTATATCAGGCAAAAGCACCGAAAACTGGACACACTGTACACTTGAGAGAGAGTATATCCTGTACCAATTCTGACAAACCCATCGACCCCATCGTATGAAAAATCATCTGTATCTACATAATTATCTTTTTTACTTTTCTAAATTTTGGTGAAGGCACACCACTGTCGAAACCTGTCGGTATTCTGAATAACGAGCTGTTGCCGTTGAAATTTCTTGGCGGAATTCTCAGTAAACACATGTGCACCACTTGTCACCCGCTCTACAGGGTGCACCAGGCGGCAGAGCAAAAAGAAAAAAGGCATTAATAAGTGTTTATTTAGCCATCAATTTGCCTAACTGGCTTTTTTCTAGGAGCGTAAAGCTGCTTCCCATGATGCTGCCGATTTCACGTTCAGGGCTATATTTAGCTTTGTTTAGTGGCGGTTTTGAACAAACACAGCTTCGCAAAGAGCAAAGAGAAACTGTTTGAACACTTTTGTGTCGAAGTACTCGAAGTTGACTTGTACGATGTACGATTTTTCTTGGGCGTGCGGAAGAACATTCGAAAATGAACAAATAATGTTGTTTTACAACACCTAATGCTAGTCAAGTGTCTATAAGGCGCTACTCGGGTACACTGGAAACAAATATGAGTGAAATATCACTCAAACTGCACTCAATAATGTCTCAATTTCGGTCCTCGCCCGATTGAGTTGAAAATTTCACACCAAATATTTTCGATCAATTTAAAAAGCCTGTATTTCGTATCGTTACCATAGCAACTTAACAAATTTCTTGGAAATTCTATCCTCCTCCTTGGGGAACAGAGCATGGAATTACACTGGAAATTTGTTGACATTTATAGGTTAAATGACATTTACGTTCAACTTCAGATCATTTCGAGGTCAATCTATAAGTCAATAAATAAAAATCATTTACCAACAGTTTACCATATAATATTATGTAGGTATATACTTGCGAATTCGAAATTTACAAAAACACATGTTTTATTACTATATATACGTTAGTTCTTACATTTCATCAAAAACAACCACACTGTAGAAAATTCCTCTGAGTGAATGCATATGGGCTTGTGAGTGAATTTACTGATTGAAATATTTGAGTGAATTCTCAACTCAAACTAGTTATTTAATCAAGATTTCATATCAATGAGAATGTTTATAACAAATTTGATTGAATCGGTTCATGAATTACCATTTTACACAGTCGAGTAGGGTGAAATTTCAACTCAATCGGGCGTGGACCGATATTGACTCATCATTGCGTGGACCTTGAGTGAAATTTCACTCAATTTTTTCTTCAGTGCATCATTTCCATGTAAACACTATGCTATTTTACCTACTCTTTAATTTTGACATGAAGAATGACATACGTAAATAAAAATAGTAGATTATACCACGAGTCAATAATGATAGCTATTATTCTCGAGGAATTTTTACGAACCGAGCCGCGTTAGCGGCGAGGGAGTAACATTCCGAGAGAATAATAGCCATTATTGCGAGTAGTATACTCTACTTTATTTACGACAAATTTATTTATTTTAGATTTTCAATGAACAACTTTATTTGTCAATAACATTTATTTTAGATTTTCAATGAACAACTTTATTTGTCAATAACATTTAAATTAGTGACAGTACAATTAATAAACTGAATTGGTCGTAAATTATGATTAACTTTGGAAGAGTTTTCAACACGAATATTTGGAATTTCGGTTGCTGTAAAAGAAGAAGTTGCTTCATTACTATTTATCTGTTTGGCAATAGTATCTGCTGTAGTTGTTTTGTTTCTCATAGACTGATCAATGTATCCTTCAGCTACTTGGGTAGATTTCCAGCCCCCATGACGCTTCAATCCAGTTATATCGCCTCCTCCATCAATGTACAGAGTGGCAGATGATCTGCGATAACAATGGCCGGTATAACTTTGAGGATTGGGCAAGTTTAAATATTTGGCAATTTGTCTACCAATGTCTGCAAATTTGTTTTTTCCTATACGTTGTATTGTACATTTCGATTTTTGATAATTTAGAAAGAATGAATTGGTTTCTACATGTGACGGACGGAGATCGATGTACTTCTTTACAATATTGTAAAACGTACTGTTTATGGTGAATTTTCGTACAATTTTAGTTTTAGTCTTGGGTATTGTTATCAATAACTCTGTTTGGAAATCCTTCACGTCTTCTATCTTCATTTCATAAAGCTCGTTTGAGCGGCATGCGCCCATAATTCCAATAACTAATATAACCTGAATCAAATAAGAACATGAGTTTTTGAATAGATCAGATTAAATATGAACATTTACCTTATGCAAAAGAAAAATTTCATCAGGAGCTCTGTCAATAAATTTCCTAATTTCTTCCGGGGTCAGAGTGGAAGATTTCTTTGCTTGAAATCCTTCAGATTTTCTTTTTAAAAACGCTCGTAGTTTCTTATATTTTTCCAGATCAACGTCATGGTTTATCTTCAACACACATTTAATCATTGAATAGAATGACCATAATGAAGATGGCTTGTATTTTGCACCCAATTCAGCGAAATAGGCCAGCAGAACATTTTCGGAATAAGAGTTTGCCTTGTTTCGAAGACGCCATTCGTTGAACGATGCGTACGTTTTATTATAAATGGATTTCGATGTTTCTGGTATTAAGGTAGATGTTGTTGCTGCAGCTAATTGTACAATTTCTGGTGGTGTACAAGTGAAAGATTCTTCATTTTCATTCATTTTAATACAAATACACAAACACTACGCGTTTGACACTGACACTTTTGAGTTTGGTTATATTGTTTCCATGGTATTATTTAATTCGAGAACTTTTGTGATAGGAGTACAAGAGGGAATAAAGACTATTAATCCCTCGCCATTATTCCCTAAGGGATTAATATATGGCATTATACTTCAAAAACCACAAATATAATATTTATATTATATATTAGTCGTAAATAAAAATATATTATTCTTTTGAGTTAACCTATAAAGTCTATTAATCAATTGTCAAAACCATCAAAAATCGTCATTATCCTAGTAATTATTTAATAATATTTCAGTGTGAAATTTTCTTACCGAATATTCTTCGACTCGGGAGAATTATCAAAATATTCGTGTTCTCGAAAAAATTTCCGGAAATAATTGAAGCTCTCGTGATATAATAAGTGAAAATTCACTCTGCTTGACTGAGTATGAAATGGTAATTCAATGAGTAAGGAATCAGAATTAATTCGATGTTCGCAGTTCAGATTTGAATAGGTATATTGCAGTTTCTCGATTTCTTGAGTGAGTTTCAACTCATTTTTGAGTGTCAATAACATTTATATCAAGTGTTTATTTATACGCCCTTCTTTGAATCATTTTATATCCAAAAGAGAATTTTTTAACTTTTTTTGACAGGTTTTATGTAATATTTAGTAAATAATATGATATATAGGACAAAAGTTTATTAACAATTGGAGTAGATTTTAATACAATTAATTAATCACAATCACAATGTACTCGTCTTTCGATATCAAGTTAGTATAATCTCGTGGACAGTCACATAAATCTGCAGACAATAATACCTATTATCAGCTGATATAAAAATGTATCTAGCTGAGCAGATTTGTTGTGGTTATGTTACCTAAATAGGGACAAATTCATGAATGATCACAACTGAATTATTAAATCAGTTTTGATAATACTGTCTCATTTGAGATACAATATACCTAAATTTAATCAAAGGAAATTATCTAATTAATGATGATTTCATTTACTAATTACTGATTTGAAATAATCTGATTTGATTAATTTTCAATCACTATTGAGTGAAAAGCAAACACACGAACATGACCGTGCATGACTGTGAAAGGAATCAATGGCGATTTGGATTTATGTTGATTTATCCATAGATCAACTCGATAATCTATGACTTACCTGAACGTCAAGGTAATCGGATCTGAATCATTATTGATGAATATAATTATACAATCCAATGAATATGAATCACACCATCGAAATGAATATTTGATAGGTATACAATTCACAAATTCAGCATGTATATTGCTTTATTTCCATACTTATCTCTATCTCTTATGAAAGTTATCATTTCAAAGATTTCTTGATATATTGTACAGTGTGTTCGATTAATATCGGCCGCCCGACAAGAGTATTTATGATAAAAATGCCCGACTCATAAACAAGTTCTAACAGCACCGTCATCGTCTGTCATAAAAAATATGTTTGTCTCAAAGTTGTAGGATAATCAACTTGGTCGAACTTGATCAAACGCCCTGTATATGTTTTGTACATGTACCTGATTTTGAAAATGCTATTAATTGAAGTGAAGGCATGCACTTAGTATTCGGAAAATAGTATTCCCAAACAAATTGATGAAACCTGATGCTCCCACAGATTTATTTAAATAGGTGTTTTTCTAGATTTCAATTTACTTATGGCCTGTTCTCAATAATTGTATACTATTTTGAGAATAAAAAAATAGATGAAATCGAGTGTGGTAATCTTTAAACAAATTTGATTTGAAATGAAAACAAACGGAACATGTTTTTGCACTCAAGATGCACCAGTTTATATAGTCTAAATTTATTGATAGTATGTACAACATTATGAGTTTAGAAACGCTGACTGGCATACAACAGTGTTTTATAAAATATTATGACTAAACCATGAAATTTGATGTCCTACAAGATCACCGAGATCACCGAGAAGAGCAAAATGTTTTACATATTCAAGGTTTTGGTGGATAATATGAATGCATCCGCATCGCACATATTGTCACCTCATACAGGGTGTTCAGAATTCGGCCCATGTTTCAGATTTAAAGCGTATTGAAAATGAGGAGAAAAAATCGGTTTTTATAGAAATTAGTCCAACATTTTTTCATAATTGATTTTGATATATGATTATCTCTCCAAAATCTACTATTTATGACGATATACATCAGTCAGTCAAGTTATTTCATCTAGTGACGCGTCACCAGAAGTTGTTTTTGTCCCATGAGTCCAATATTTTTCAAGCCACTGATGAAGTTTTGATCATGTCCAATTTTCCGAATTCCCTATTTCATTTCGTTGAGGAAACGCTTATCATTCACTAACCTGAAATGGTTAGTTTCCGAGATATTAATTTGAATCATACAGATATAGTTTCAATGAAGTATTTGATTTTTATTGTCACAATATCAATTTGTTTCATTTCGTATGATTTTCTGGCAGTCCAGGACAAATCCTATATCAGCACCTTTACATTATATTCAATGGAAAATCCTAGGAATCATTCCATTTGACAAGTGATGAAATAGTGTGCAAAAATATTCGCACTATCGTGAAACTCAATTCATGTATGTTGTACAAAAATATTTGCCTTTTGGAGACCTTCGTTCCTCTACTTCAGACTCCAGCGGTTTGCGTCGTCTCCACATACTTATAGCATAGATTGGCCACCTGGCCTTCGAGACGTCTATCCACTAGACCTCCACTGTAAATCTATCTCAAATCAGTGAAATCAACACAGATCAGCCTTGACTCCGAACAAAACCTATACTCGTTTATACGACACCAAAAAGTATTCGAAAGTTTGAGATTTTTCGTCTAAACTAGGTACCTACTTGTCCGAATTGAACGATTTTTGTTTTGAATGATAGGTTATCTTCTTCTGAATACTGTTATGTAGACCTTATTCGCAATTATAGCGCTTTCGTTTCATGAAATTGGTAATACCCTGTGGAGTGTAACAATTAGGTTATCAAGTTAAAATTCAGTCTCATCTCTTTTCAATATTCCTTTCTTGGATTCACTCCATTATATTTCCTATTTATCCAGGAAACACATAGCATAACATGATTTTATTGGATTCAATTGGCATTATAAGCACGAGAGTAACAGGCTATGGTCTGGGAAGGCATTGCTTTGACTGGACACATGTAACTAAATGAAAGCCTTGTTCAACTGAAAGGTACATATTGGTGATTTTAGAACCACAATATACAGTCTGTCCAAGATAAGGTTGCACAGCATGGGGATCTCGGAAACGGTAGGAGATACGAAGTCGGTTAAATGGGGAAAAAGTTTCCAGTTATATCGAAAAAAGTGAAATTTTGGAATATCTATTTTATTTTTTTCCTCCGTTATAATTAGAGATACAGGAAAACTGAAAATACTTTTTCATAGAAACTTTTGATGATCATTTAACGTTGTGATACCGACTTTTTCTATGCGACGTTTCGTATTCGTAGAACCATCACCAACTTTTGTTTTTCAAATACGGTCCTGATAATTCTTTCACAGATTCTGAAAGCTTTTTTTATTATGAATTCAACCATGCATTGTACAAGCTGGTTTGAATGTGTTTCGACCTATTTTTAGCCATCATCAATGTTTTTTTCGAAATTCCAAAGGAAAAATGCCATCAGTGTCAAACATTGATGGACTAGTTATTCAATACTGAAAAGTGAAAAAAAAATCCACCAAATTATTCAATGCAGCGCTTCGAATTGTTTATGAATTGTATTCATATTTTAATCCGAAGGAGCTTGTCATAATTAAATTTTTCGAACTATTTATTCCTATGAGTCTATCAATCGGAACTAGCTGATGAGGTATTAGTTTGTTGGCTAATTTTCCTTCAAAATAAGTGGAACTGATGGCATTTTTCCTTTGGAATTTCGAAAAAAACATTGATGATGGCTAAAAATAGTTCGAAACACATTCAAACCACCTTGTATAATTCATGGTTGAATTCAGAAAAAAAAACCTTTCAGAATCTGTGGAAAAATTATCAGGACCGTATTTAAAAAAACAAAATTTGATGATGGTTCCACGAATACGAAACGTCGCATAAAAAAATCGGTATCACCACGTTAAACATCATCAAAAGTTGCTATAAAAAAGTATTTTCAGTTTTTCTGTATCTCTAATAATAACGGAGAAAAAAAATAAAATAAAGATTCCAAAAATTCCCTTTTTTTCGATATAACTCAAAAACTAAAAATAATTTTCAAAATTTTCGAAGGCTCTTGATATGAGCCTCCGAATGCGCAACTTTTTCCCTATTTAACCGACTTCGTATCTCCTACCGTTTCCGAGATCCCCATGCTGTGCAACTTTATCTTGGACAGACTGTATAGTGTGAGGAATTTTGTTGATGCAAGATAATGCTAGTCGTCACGTTGTCCGAGTTGTGATAAATTATCTATAGGAAGTATGTGTCGCTATGTACCATGGCATGACCTACTCGGAGCCCGGATTCAAATCCCATTGAGAATCTCTGAAATTATCTTGGAACAACATTACATGGGGAACGTAACTTGAATACTTCGGAAAACGCACGGCAGAGACTGATGATTCAAATTTGGAAAGACCTGGAGGGAGCAACATGACATTGGGACTCTTATTTTGAGAATAGACCGTCTTTGTCAAGAAATTTTTCGTTCCCGCGAGGGAAATACATCGCATTCAGTTTTGTTTTTCCTTTATTCAATGTGGATTTCAATTTTCCATAAAATCCTTTTACGCTATAAAATTTAGTTTCTCGTGTTACAGGAAGAATTCAAAAAAGAAATGTGGGAGAAAGATGAGGCTTAAGTGTGATTTCAATTCTACGAAAGCACTGAACGAACATGACAATTTGTTTTTCTACCACTAGCTATAAAACCTACCATTATTTACATTTTTTTCGAGCCGAAAAGTGTGTTTTTACTACCAAGGTAGTTTTGGTCATTTCATGAACCATGTCAATAAAGACATATCCACCCCTCTGTTATAACTAATCCGAATTCACTGTCCCTATGCGACATTCTCAGGAATGACACCCGAATCTACTAGGTATTTATCAATAACGACCTGTCATAATATATGCTGTCATGGCTACTAGATTTCAATTATAATTGAAAAGAAGTACTTTCATAGTGACAATAGGTTCATTTTTCAGTTTCACAAAGCTGAAATGATTGAAATGTATTGCTAGTGGTGAAAAAAGTTCAATAAACACCAGTTTGGACTGGCAATTATAGCGGTTTATTCAGCAGACTCCAACTGGCAATTAAAGCTAACAGTACTACACTACACTGTTTTACCACTAACCAAACTCAGTTTTAATCTTCTCCTGAAGATGCTAACATAGTTAGCGAAACACGTGTCGAGGCGTTAAAAAATCGGTTTGGTTAGTGGTAAAACAGTGTAGTGTATTATCGTGCCAAAGGTTCCAGTCTTCGATATACTAACAGTACTAGTTCAAACTGGCAATTATACCTAGATGCCTGATCGAACTGGCAATTATGACTAATTTCCAGTTCAAACTGGCAATTATGGCTAATTTCCAGTTCAAACTGGCAATAATAAAAAAAAATCGTCCGTTCAGCGCTTTCATACAATGGTAACTTGATAGTGTAACTATCATATACACTCTACAGGCTACAAGGTATAACAATTTCCATGATGAAAACACGTTGTGATTGCTACACCCGGTATGTACAAAAAAAGAGGTTTATACAGCGAATACAGTTAAAACACCAATGTTCAGAAGGAGATAAACTGTCAAACAAAACAAAAAACGACCAAATCGAACAAGTTGTCTTGACGAAATTGTTTCCTAAACTTTTGGCTACTTTTTTGTTATGCGTTAATTTCTTGGAGAAGTAAAGATACCTATTTTTTTTTCGTGAATTCTTATCAATCACGCTGAGAATCCGGAAAATAGAGTTAAATCTAGTCTAGCCCAGTGTAGTTTTCTATTTCTGGTATTGAGTATCGCGTGTCGGTGTTTCGTGGACCTGGAAACTGAGAATAGCCCACTGGCCTGAGTGCTATTTTAGACGAGTCAGACCATACCATACGATACATGCCAAGTCAACTCGACACCGTTTTGGATATCAGACGCGCATAGATGGAATGTCTCGAACGTCTATGTTTCCTCCAAGGGCGTAGGTAAGGGGGTAAGTTCTCTGCAAGCTAGTTTTCTCTCAAACAGGCCTCTCCATGTAGTTGTCGACGGAGTTTCATCTGACCCCCTTATCATAAATGCTGGTGTTCCGCAAGGATCAATTCTAGCACCAACACTATTTCTACTCCTTATCAACGATTTGTTGGAAGCAACTTCATGTCCAGTACACAGCTTCGCGGATGATAGTACCCTCCATACCGCCTTCTCTTCCAGGCCTCCGATACCTGCCAGGCAAATGAGAAACGAACGAGGAAGAAATGTTGACAACATAAATATGGACTCGGCAACAATTCTCGAATGGGGATCCAATAACTTGGTAGATTTCAATGCAAACAAAACAGAAGCATGCATTTTCTCTAGAAAAGCCGATCTCACTGTGCCCAACATAAGCTTATCAGGAGTAACCATACCTTTGAAGACATCCATTTCGATGCTTGGTATTACTATCAGCAATAATCTTTCTTGGAAAAATCACGTGAGATCAATTGCTAAAAGTGCATCTGAAAAACTTGGTTTTCTGTTCCGGGCCAGGAGCTATTTCACTTCCAGTCAGCTGCTTACGATCTATGAGGCACAGATCCGGCTTGTCCTGGAATACTGTTCCCATATTTGGAGTGCAGCACCCAAACATACCCTGAAACTGTTGGATTCTGTCCAAAAAAGGGCAATTCGTCTCGTGGTTGATGTCTCGATCACGAACTCACTCACTTTCCTGGAACACCGTAGGAAAGTCGGCGATCTGGCTCTATTTCATAGATATTTTCATGGACGATGCTCTTCTGTAATATCAACAATTGTTCCTCCCTTGGCAGTCCCAGCGAGTTAACCCGTCGAGTTGAGGTTTCGCACCCCTTCGTGGTCACAACTGCACCAAAACACCTCGAAGTCTGTAGTCCGTCGTATCCATGCTTGGTACCATCAGTATTACTCTTTCATGGGAAAATCATGTCAGATCCATCGCAATAGCTATGCTTCACAAAAACTCGGATTTTTATTCCGAGCGAAACCTGAAACAACAATTCTTCAAGAAATTTGTCAATGACTATCGGTTGAATTTCTTTTTTAAGGTTTCTGATAGGTCGCGTGCAAGATGACCCCGGAGGTAAAATACTGAAACATAATCTCACTCTTCTGTGAAACATTGAAACACAACCTCACTTTTTTTAATTGTTCACAGGGAAATCAAAGAATTGAAATAGTTTTTCTGAATATTTTGATTATTTTGGCATACGAATCGTGTTTTTTTCCGCAATTCATTAATTCAAGCATGCCTTCTCATTTGCTGTTGTGCAATTCATAAAAAATGCAGCGAGAGATGAAGGAATATGATTTTTCAGGTAAATAGTAATGTCTTATAGTTTTCATTATGAAATTTTGCCATTTCTTATTTAAATTCCATCTGCCACTTCTGCAATAGAAGCTAATACGGCAAAAGATTGAAAATGTCTACAACACACACGATCATATTTCGTCAGCATGTCAAACCAGTCCTCCCGTTTGATTGCATGAATCCAATCTTCTTGCATTATTTTAGAAATTCCACGAGTATTTCGATTAGTTCCTATTGCAGAAAGAATTCTGATGAGAAATCAGTGAAATTACCAAATTTCAAATATGAAAACTATATGTGAGTGACTATATTAGGTACTTACTTTTAAATCATAATGTACCAACCGGTTTCCTTCGTCTCCCGCTGCGTTTTTTGTGTTGTGACCTCAATTATGTGATCATTTAAGAAATCTTTATTTTATAAAAATAAAAATTATAGAGGCACTTGCAAACGGCAGCTCTTCGTCGATAGGCACTGTGGGAACGTTAAAGCAAAAATATATTTAGACACAATATTCAATTAGATAAACTTGATAAAAGAGGGGGCGCCACAGCAACTTTTGAATATGAGATGAATCTATGTTATTTGGGTAGTTGTGCAACCAAATAGCACTCTATATGTTGTTATTCCAGCTAAATAAATCAATAATGTAAGATGTTATAAAGAGGAGAGTAGCTGACCCTATCCAACAAACAAATAAAAATCAGTTACCAAACAAATACAATTTATTTCACCATGGTGGCGCAGGGGATGAATGATACATAATACATATATTATTGATAGTTGTGGATTGTAAAATAATGCAGTTAAAGAAATAATCATATATCATATATCATATCATATAAGTAATTGGATATAAACTTCAATAAATCCTTACCTTTCAGAGATATTAATTCAAAAATTGTTATTCATGTTGAAAATAGAATTAAACCCATTCATTAGGAATTCCGCATTTCCTAAGACTAATTTACCACCACATAGTATACTATGCGCTGGGTCAAAGTTGATGAGTGTACACCTTTATACCTATATAAATATAGAGATTATTGAGAATGTGTCAAATTTCTATGGAAATATTGAAGATCATGTTATAAAAAATAAAAATAAAAAATAAATTTCTGGCCTGCATATTTTCCTACTCCAGAACTCCAAATTCCAACTGCAGCACCATGGGGAGATGAGGACAGGTTGTGTAGGCTGGCTTCTGACAACCCACTTGGATTAGTAGCCTCCAAAGGCTGCTATGGCACCAGGATGGCTCGATGCCGAATGATGAAGACTCCCAGGAATCACCTGGGCGTGATGCATAGTGTTGGAGGAAAATAGTGAGGACATGAAACCGCTGGTAGCCTCTGCGAGGGACCAAGTGAACGAAAAGATGGCCATGAGGGGGCCCGCCAAATGAAACCTTGCCGACATGGACAAGGGCAATTCAATCAGAAAAATACCAGTCCTGGCATAAAACCCTACAAGAAATATCATGATTGAAATTCTGGTCCTGGTTCGTCATCAAGGGGCTACTTATTTGTGAAAATGGACTCACCTTTTGTACAAGGGTTAGGTGTGCCGAACAGCTCGGCTGGTTGATCAAATCCAAACAACGCCATCAAAATCCTTTTTCCAGGAGAACTGCAGCCTTTCTCTGGCAGTTGGGAGGTAGGATGGGTGAAAATCCCGAAGGATTCTTCAATAAATCCTGGATAAACCCAGAGGAGCACCAAAACCTATTTCCTCACTTTTCAGACCCTACCAGAAAAAGTGACTTCTCTTCTCCTCAGAAAGTCAGAAAATCACGGAATTTCGACAGCCTTCACATCTCTCAAGATTTGACAGTCCTGGTGTACTAGATCAAGTACTAGATCAGGTACTAGATCAAATACCAAATCAAGCACCATAACCAGATCATGTCGTTAACCCTGACTTGTGCCAGACAACCAATCAGAGTAAACCATTTCTCACCCAGTAACCCACTTTGACCGTTCAGAAAACCAGAGAGCAACACTCAAGTACTTGTGCTCTATGCCTATGACAGATGACGTGACTAGACATTGACAACATGTCACCTGACAAATGTGAAGTTGAACTGACGTGACAATATAATGTCGATAACGTCAGATTACATAACCGAGAAAACATAATAATGTTATTTCTAATTATTTACAAAAAAAAAACACCTGTATTTGATATCCAGATGATAAGCATTTAGATTCCATCTCAAAGGGACACCCGAAGGTAATGTATTTCCTAACCAAAATTCAGAGTGTAAACAACAGGTATTTATTTTCTTTCAGACCAATACCATATGATTATATTTTTCTCTACTGGAAAGTTACTTGTTAGAATCGAATGGAAACATCATGTGCTGCCTGCCTATTAGTTAGTAGGAAGAAAAAGGAATCTTTGGTGTGTAATCCTAATGATAGTTATAAGCAATCCTAATGAACCATTAATTTTTTTAGGTACTAAAGAGAGGCAGCTATTGATCAAATTCAACCATCCAAGGTGACTAGTTGTATGAGATACTTATTAACGTGTACCACAAGTTTGTGACTTATTGATATTTGAACAAATTAAATGCCGAAACTTACTTGGAATTCTGTTATTTACGAACCAAGGTATGAACAACTAGAGGTATGCTTATACTGTGAGATCTGGTAGTCTCATTGAAAGATTAATCTGGTAATTTGGATATCATACAGGGTGTATCAATAATATCAATTTCAAAAAAAACAAAAAAAGTATTGTACTGAAATTTTAAATGCTACAGTGTATTGTGCACAATGTGATGGCATGAGCGATTTAATGAATAGCCGAAAAACACGCTTCGTATGCCAGATTATTGTGGAAAACTATTCCAATCATTTGTAAACAAATATGAAAATTGAGGTTGTTTCAATGTTTCCCCTCCAAGGTCGGCCATCTGACAGTTCTTGCACGCAACCCATAGGTGATATTGAACCAAAATATGTGTAATTCACGCTTATTTCACCGTACCACGATATGCGGTCTGCCAGGACCACCCAAACCCTAACCCTAGCCCGAACCCAATCCACTCCAACTGGAGGGTGAGGTTCAACCAGTGTGTGATGGAGTACGATGCACGATAAGAACACGTCAAAATCATCATCACCCCGTATCGGAACTAGCCTGCGGGTCGCCTATTTCTTCTTCATCATTGTATTCTCTTTGTTTTTTGTCCTTCGCCAAGCGTAATATGACACCAACCATCAAGACCTAACAGCGACACAAGGTGGAATTGTGAATGTGAAGTCAAGGCTGATATTAATTGTTAAAAATAACGAGAAGCTGATGTGGTTTTGCTTTACACCTTTTCCTCAGATTCCTGCCACTGAAATAAGTACTTTGTGCATTGTTTTTTTTTAAATCTATCATCGTTGTGTCTGTATAATACAGGGTGTCTCAACTCCGGTCGTTCGGTGTTCTCGAAAATGGATAAAAATATCATCAACTTTCTAAACGCCTGGCTCAAATCATCAAAACAACCCTTCGGCCTGCTAGTAAGCACTCCATATAACACTGAAATGATTCAAGGGGTGATTCCTCGTGATATTCTAGCAAAAAAAGTAACTAAGATAGAGGATGTTGAATTTGGAAGTAATAAATGCTTTTATTTATATCTCCTCTATATAAGCTTCCATGGTGCCAAAATTCAGTATGGTTGGAGACTAAGAAAGCCCAAAAATTTCAAAATGATTCTAATTGATATTATTGAGTAATCTCAATGGAAGTCTTAAAACATTAAAATTTGGAGTCAAATCGAATTTTCATTGTTTCCTCTAAAACTAAGCGAGATACAGAAACCACACAAGGAACAATAAAGTTATTATTTCAATAGGTCAATCTAATAAAAATATGAAACTGAGGAAAACTAGTGGCGTACAATGACATCCACCATAAATATCGATAAATTAATCGACTGTGACGCCACTGGAAATATAATTTCGAATCTAATTGCACCAAACGAAGCTCCATATTACTATCGACAAAACCACAACGTTTCATTGAGGTTGATGGAAAGAGAATTGAGTAATGAATAAAAAACGATTTTTCATGCAAATATCAATACCCTGTATCTTGAAAACGAAGCAAGTTAGAACACATGTTTATATGAACTTTACTTACCATCGTTCTTTATGTAATCGTGCTCATCTTGAAATTCTATACTTACCGGTAAATGTTCATTGCAAATCGAATGTAAAAATATGTTTATGATTGGGTTCATTCTTAAGGTTGTAGATGATTTTGGAATAAATGCAGTCTCCTTCTCAAAGTCTAAAAATCAGTTCGACCCACACAACCAAAGCCCTGGTATGAGTTTCATTACAAGGTTTACAACAAAAGGACTTCGTCTGGCTGATATTGCTAGTTTTTATTATAAAATTCTCTCAATGAATCTATTTCGGATCCTTCACCATAGTTGAACGTTCACCGATTCATTCTCGCCTTCACCATAGTTGAACGTTCACCGATTCATTCTCGCCTTCACCATAGTTGATCCTCCACCATTTTTGTAAATTCTACTATTTGGTGGTCGTTTAAAAAACAATTCACTCAAAATTCGCTAAACGCTCCGCCTTGCAAATGCAAAATTTTATTGTCAAACAAAGTGTCACTTTTGATCCTAATAAAACAATCTACTATTTTTACTATAGGTATTTTTGTTCCTAGAATCTGTGGCTGAAATCTCTATGTAATTTAGAGACACCCTACACTGAGAGAAACTGGATATTAAAAATATCTACCAGCTCTGATTGTAATAACCATTATAAGGAAATCTCCTATTCCTGATCATTTTATTATTACAACAGTATTCTCTCCATTCTGTAATTATTAAAATCGATTTCTTAAATCATTTGTAATACCCTTGAATGGACATTTGCTACCATCATAACGCAGGTGTGTTATGACATTATGAGAATTTTATAAATTCCAGTCTATTTAGATTTTTTATTGACTTAGCTCGTTTTGTGAATTATGCTCATTGGTGAATTCAGATAATGTTTGTCCCAATAATCATAGCTGTTTGGGTTTCTAGCATTGTACGTTGACGAATAACTCTAGCAATTCACACGTATGACGGTTATTAGGCAATCATTCGACAATCGTAATTCGGCTCATTTCGCTCTAGTGTTTCATTAGTATTGGAGCTGACAAAGATACAGATCGCGTTCATTTCACTGCTGCTCTCGGTCATAGGTGCCCGTGTTCAATTATTGTTCAATGGTTTCGATCGTCCGAATCGATAGAGCCGTGTCTTGTGTATGTGATGTAGCAAAGTTTTGTTTTAGTGCTGGCTGTGAACCGATCTGTGGAATACACCGTGCATTGCATTATTGCAATGAAAAAAGTATTCTCCATACTCACTTTTCACGGCCTAAAATTGGTTTATTTCAAAAACAAAATGATCGATCAGATTCTGAATAAAAATATCTGGGTTTCTGTTAGGAAAGTTTTATTGACAATTCTCATCATAACTCCGAAGGAAGGGTAAATAATATATACTTGTTCATATTTTACTAGATACTAGATCTTATAGTTTAAATATTCGTTACAGCTCATTACATGGTTTGTCATCGAATACTTTTGGTTTCTAGTACAATAAAGACTTCCTGCTTCTTCTTCTTCTTCTTCTTCTTCTTCTTCTTCTTCTTCTCCCAGCGCCCACTACCCCGATCCGATCCGATCCAGTTCGATTTCCCAAACAAAGGGCGACAAAGAAGAAGCCCCGCATTGTTTTACCAACAAACGAACAACGCTGCGGCAGAGGTCGTAGGGCTTGGCATCGCGGTAGGCCGTGAGAGGGTGGCGAGAGGCGGCGGAAAGAGCGGTGTCGGGTTTCGCGAAAACAACGAGAACGAAGTCTGTTCAAACATAACGTCCTCCCCCATCTCTGCGAGCCGCTACCGATTACAGGGTGGATGATGGACGAAAGAAGGAATGCGACTCATTGTTTATTCAATTTTGTATTGTATTTTTACCTTCTCAAGACTGAAGGAAAGAGACAAGCGAGTTTTGATGCATCTACAGTTCTCAACACACTAAATGGACCACTCATAATTTGACTCTATTTCGAAGACCTGTATTTTTTTAAAGAATTGACCGATCTTCATGCGGTTTTCGATATCAGATGAAGATGTGATGTTTCATCGGCTTCAAAGAGAGCTAGATCACTCTGGAAAAGTCCGCAGAACAAAACTTACACAGGGTGTAAAGTGAAACAATACACTATGGTCTACATTTCCAATGCTGGCAGAACTCGAGAAATTTTTTTCTGATCAAAAGTCAGTCATATTATGATACAATGGGACCTCATCTCGGGAAGTTTTCGTGATTCCTCCTTAATTGACCATTGGAACAAAAATTCGATTTGCTTTTCCTGAATTCTTTCGCTAGAACTTGAGCCGCCTATTGGGAAGAACTGTTCTCGTGTTTTGTGGAGGACAATGAGAGACAAAAAAGCACTATTGTGGGATATACAGGATGATAAGAAAATAGGACAAAATCTCATTTCAGTGAAAAAAATCAAAAATGGTTACTAAAACCATGGACCATTCGATTCAGTATATTCAGAAACGTCCTTCTCGATATCCATTATTTATATCAGACTATTAACTCGAGACGTATCCGAAAATTCGCCTTTACAGGATGAAAATCTTTAGTTCAAACTTGTTTCCTGATATCGAAGATTCTTATCAACTGATTTCCAATATTTATTGCCCAAGTATGAGACACAAAGTATTGTTGTTCAATATACTGAGTGTTTCACAACTTATCTGACAAATTACGAACTTTAGAAAACAATAATGTAAGAATGTGGTGACCAGCATTATCTCCAGATCTGAATTTGATTGAAAATGTGTGGAGCCGAATGAAACTTTTAGGATATAGAACTTTTTTGTTTTATCTTCATAATCCTGAAGAATTCACTAATGTCATATTTCGCCAATAGTGTTATAAATGTTATCTTCCATCTCGTTTTACTTCTATAAAATTATTATGTGATCGACTTCCTATGTAATATTGTAGTTGTGGTTGAAATTAGTCGAATATCAGAAGAAACTTTTATTGAAGCTGATACAGAATATCTTTTTGTTTATTTCTTGGATCGCACGAAAGGGAAACTGTATGATGGTATAGTTCGGCTCGCCAAAGAAGTCCTAGGAAATGAAGGCGATTTTTTTTAGGTTCTGTTTCGAAAAGGGATATCCTGTTATGCTCAGGGAAATAAGGTAGGAATTGGTGTTATTAAATTTCTGGAGGTTATATGCCTCGGGGAAAACCTCTCTTGGCAATGTGTTCCAGAGCCTCGCTATTCGTTGGATGAACGAGTGTTTGGAAAGAGATGTTCTGCAGGTCTCCAAAGTGACCACGAAGGGGTGCGAAGCCTTATCTCGACGGGTTAATCTCGCGGGGACTGCCAAGGGGGGAACAATTGTTGATATTTCAGAAGAGCATCGTCCATGAAAATATCTATAAAATAGATCCAGATCGCCAACTTCTCTACGGTGTTCCAGAGAAGTGAGTGAGGTAAGCGAGGCATCACCCACGAGACGAATTGCCTTTTTTTGGACAGAATCCAAAAGTTTCAGGGTATGTTTGGGTGCTGCACTCCAAATATGGGAACAGTATTCCAGGACAGGTCGGATCTGTGCCTTATAGATCTTAAGCAGCTGACTGGAAGTGAAATAGCTCCAGGCCCGAAACAGAAAACCAAGTTTTACTATGCAGTCAATCAACATTTGCTGCCGTGTGAATCATATAATTCTTTCTCCAAATGTTATAAAACCAATTTTGTGTACTTCTGCATTGATACTCCATTATTTTGTGTTTTTCCAATGTCAGTGTTAATTTTGATTAGGTACCTATTACCAATTTCATTCTAAATTCTTGGCACCTTGCATAGCAACAAACTTCGTCGTCTAATATTGCGAACCAAGCTGTTTCAATAGGATCCACGTGAGATGATAGAAAACAGAGATACAGTGTGCACACAGATAGAGTTGATGTTACACCCGCTTCAAAGTCGTCTCATATGGGCAGTGGCCTTGGCAGAGAAAGTACAATTTTCCTGTCTGTTAAGGCTCAAAGAAAAGCCACTTTCCCTGCCGCTTGGAGAAAATAGATATATATGTGCAGTGCTTTCTTTAAGAATCGAATTATTTGATTGATAGCCACCTCTGAGGAATCTCCTGAAACAAGTCGATTTTTATTCTCAATTCGCCACATTCTAGAGGTTAATTCAAATATTTAGGGTAATCCAAGTTTGAGTTATGATTACAATTTCCACAACCTAATATATATTATTAAATTTATGGAATCTCCATGGAAAGTTAGTAACGCACTGTATTAATACAACTGTATACAAACTCCAAGTGTGATATATTTTTGTTTATTGATGTCTAAATCAAGAAAGATGAGAAAAACAACTCGTCATAATATGATCATATAATATCGTCACATATAGGTATCACGAAGATATCCCCTCCTAGAACGAGAATTCTAGGAAACGCTCCTTTTGGATAGGCTCAGAAGGCAGGCCTCGACTCTGACCAGAATCAAAATGATAGGTAGTATATAGATAGTAGACATATTATTGTAGGGAGGCCAGGCAACTACGCTCTCATGGAAGTCATGGGCCATTTTTGGCAACCGCTGCTCTCCACATATTCCACATATCCTTCTAGTTCTCTTTTTTGAACCATCACATGGAATGATCACAAGCTAAAACACTCATCAGAATGTTAGACTGGTTCTGGTTACATCATGTCTGTCGTAATTAAACGTCAGGAAAGCTGCATCTATCAAATCGCACAAGAAACAATATTCGTTGTAAAAATGTATCCTATCTACCAACACAGTTTTCCTGACATCCCGTTTCTCCTTTGCAGCAGCCAAACGAGCTCGGAGAAGCCCCATCTGGACTCGAGCGGCAGCGACAGCGAGCCGGAGACGGGCCCCAAGATGGCGGCGTATGCCCCCGTCGTCCAGACGCAGATCCACCCCTACCAAATGGCCGCCCCCGCGGTTCCCTACGCCTGCCCGCCTGTCTACCAGCCGCCGCCCGACATGCTGCACGACTATCAGACGTTGTGACAGTGGCTGGGGGGGCAGCATCAGGACCATGCCCCAATCGGCAATGGTCACTTGTGAAGAAACTTGTCGGTTTATCGATGAACAATGGTACGAGAGTGCTGGATGGTCAGATTCCTAGATAAACTACGGATCCATCTTCTGAAGAAAGATCATCTTGCTGTAGAAGACAGATCATCTTAATAGATGAGCGAAATCCATCATCTTGTCTAATTGGCGAAACTCATCTTGAAAAGAAGCGAGATCATCTTGCTTGAGAAACAAGATCATCTTGCTCAAAAAGCATGATCCATTATCTTGCTTGAGAAGCAAGATGGTCTTGCTTAAGAAGCAAGATAGTCTTGCTCAAGGAGCAATATGATCTTGCTTCTTGCTTCTCAAGCAAAATAAAAAAGATACATACTAGCCCTCTAGCTCTTGCCCGAGAAATGAAACTTGCTGTTCAAGTAAGATGTCTTGCTTCTTCAGGAAAGATGATCATCTCGCTTCTTATTGAGCTAGATAATCTTGCTGCAGGACTACTAGACGTTGTGACAGTGGCCAGTGACCATTGTCAGTTTATCGATGTTCAATGGTACGAAAATGCTGGATGGTCAGAATTCATCTCCTGAAGAAAGATCATCCTGCTAGAGAAGACAGATCATCTTAATTAATAAGCAAAATCCATCATCTTGCTTGATAGAGAGATTAATCTTGAACAGAAGCGAGATCATTTTGCTTGAGAAGCCAGATGGTCTTGCTCAAGAAACAATATGATCTTGCTTCTCAAGCAAAATAAAAAAGATACATATACTAGCCCTCTAGCGCTTGCCCAAGAAATGAAACTTGCTGTTCAAGTAAGATGTCTTGTTTATTCAGGAAAGATGATCCTGTTTCTTAGGCATGACGGTATTTTATTCTTGGATGAGATGTTCTTCCTTCTTAAGCGAGACGATCCTGCTTATTAGGTCAAGATCCATCATTGTGCCGAAGAAACAAGATAATCATCTTGCTTATTTGACCAGATGATCTCGCTTCTTGAGCATGATGATCTTGCTTCTTGAACAAGAAGATCAAAATGGTTCATCTCACTTTTTGAGTAAGATGGTCTATTTTCTCAAACGAGATGATATTGCTTCTTGAGCAAAATAAAAAAGTTACACACTAGCCCTCTAGTACTTGCTCAAGAAATGAAGCTTGCTGTTTAAGCAAGATGTCTTGCTTCTTCAGAAAAGATGATCCTGTTTCTTAGGCATGAAGTCGTTATAATTCTTATAGATGTTCTTCCTTCTTAAGCAAGAGCATCTTGCTTCTTAAGCTGAAAGATCATCTGGCTTAAGTAGCGAGATGATGATGGATCTCGCTAGTTAAGTAGGATGATCTGGATTCTCAAGAAAGATGATACTGCTTCTTAAGCATAATAAAAAAGATACATATATTGGTACTCAAGCGCTTATCAAAGAAATGACATCCACCATCACTGAATGGGTATATTTCGCCCTTGAAACTGAGATGAACACTCCAAACGTGTTACCAGAGTACTTTGAAAAATGTCGACTTACAAAATTAATAAGTACCTATTATTTTTCAAAAAATTTTAGATTTTTCATACCATGTTTCTCTAAATTAAAATATCAATTTCAGTACACATCCAAAGTACCAATCAGATCATTCGCCCCAAAATGCCCCTATTAGAAGTCTAAAAGAGAAAACATTTGGAATAGGAAGTATTAGAAAGAGAGTATAGTATGTTGTTTTGTTTCCAATGATTTTCTTATTTTCATAAAAAATCAAGATCAAATGATGGAATCGTCCTGTAAGTAATGTTTTTTGTCAACTTCTGTCCATTTTCTGCTTAATATGGAGAGACAAAATCTAGTGAGCTGTAGTATCTGGTCTGATCAAAAAAGGAAAATCGCCTACAGGTTTCTGTGGCCGATACAGTACTTATTTCAATTGTTTTCCTGTCAGGCCTACATAACCTTGAAAATCGTAAACGAGTTGAGCAGCTCCCTCAGCGGTGCTCTCGGCAGTCTCGGCAGCGGCGGCGCAGTTTGTTCAGTGAGTTTGAGTTCAGTATCACGACATAGTCACTCAGTAACTCGAAAATTGAATAAATCATCCTTTCTCAAAATGGTTGCTACAGACACTACAATAGTCCCCAATTTCGTAATGTTCAACACCTAAATCAAATGAGAGGTAGAATCAGTTTTGTATCGATTATCAGCTTTTGATCAGGGCTCTGATTATCTTACTTGTAATGAGCCGTAACACTCAATATCGAATGTAACAACTTAAAGAAATATCACTTGGAAATACATTAATAGAGACGGTTTCACACTTTCTGGTAGGAACAATTGAGAGATAGAGTATGTAACAAATTATCAATCAGAATAAACTACTTTAATACTGGGAGCACAATACAAAACTATATCTATTAACGAAAAGAATATAAGAATAATGAGAATTGAAGACGAAAGATTTTTTTTAGGAAAAAAGTCACTGGCACGACAGCTCTTGACACTGACAACTTACATAACCACAAATTTCGAAAATTTTCTAGAAAAAAGTAAAGATCATTTCGTCCGGTACGGTAACATCCTCTGGTGGTCATACACTCAACTGAGCTATAGAGCAGACCAGTAGTTGAAGCTCACTAATTTTTCTCTCCATATGTAGCAGACAATATGCTTCTGTCAATTGAGATTTGTCAATGTAAATGAAACCGAAAATACCAATTGCTATATAAGAATATCCCATGCAAATTTTCTTGCTACTCAAATTTTTTTATAAATAGTTAAATGTTGAAATCAGTTGCATTTTGGAGAACATATTTTAATTTGTACAAATTTCTACAAATATTTGTACTATCAGAAACAAAGGGAGAAAATTACAAAAATTGAGGAATAGTTATTTATACACCAAGGTAGTAAAGAATATCATCATTATTCACTACTACGAAGGTGTATATAAAATTTTTTTCACCACTAGCAATATATTTCAGTCATTATAGTTCTGTGAAACTGAAATGTGGAACTATTTCACTATGAAAGCACCCTTATTATGGTAGGTGCTATAGCTATAGTGGTGGAAAAAATCGAATATTGAATACCTATGTGTAATAAAAAATCTGTATACCCATGTGGGCACTTTGAAATCCATGAAGCCAATGTTATATTCAATTTCATGGCGTTTGAACAATCTTCAGTTTCATGTTTGAAGTGTTTAGTATCATTTTCGCGGTGAAACGTTTTGCAACAATGTTTTGCCATCAAATTAGCGTTAAAAAGTTCACCTCGCGAATATTGAATAATCTGGGCGTTACTTGAAGTAAGCTTTCCAAATTATCTTCAAAAACTGTGTTTATAATTGCTTCCTTTTAATATTAAAAATTCATTGTAAATATTCAGCGTGTATATCGGTTTATAAGGAAGCATACAGTATGATGAAAAGTGTGGAATAAATTCTTTATTTCCGTAAAATGTTAGATAATATTGTGAATTTACTCTAGCGGGTGAGTGTGCAAAAATTATTGGATACTTCGAAATTGGTTATTTTTTATGTCTGAGGTTTCTTGCAAATCCTCGAATTCATTCCACACTCCATCACCATACCTATATTGTATATAGAAAACTACATGATTTGTAAAATATTTGTTAGTTCTTATGTATAGGTATTTATTTCTTATTGTCTTCAAAAGATATTATTGTTATGATTTTATATAATCTGGCCACTAGTTCCATTTATCATACTACTCAAATAAGAGTAGGGTACCTACTCAATTATTATTATTGCATTGTTGGACATTTGGAAAATACATAATTATTACAGCCAATTAGATTTCATCAGCTGAACATTTCAGGGATTCAGACTTTTATTTGATATTTCTTTTATACTGAGGATGTGAAAAAAAATATCGAACACTACTCCTAACTATTCCCGGTGGTTTCGTAATGAAAATCCCAATCTTAAGTATGGATTAAACATAAATAACAGGGTGTCCGATTTCTAGAAGTCGCGCCTTTCCAATTTTTAATCAGTTATGGCATTACCCTATATGTAGATATATTATTACTGACATATGAGTCGGCAGTTGGGTTTGAAAACAATTGACCTGTCCGAGATTTTTCGCAAACCTTCAGGTCTTCTTGGCCGACCCTGCTTTAAAAAAAATCAATTTCGATGAATTTACATAAAATTCACATTTACATAAAGAGTTAAAAGAGAATTACAATGTCAAAATTTTTAATTTCAAACCGTTTTGAAAATAATAATAAAAACCTTGATGCGAGTAAGTTTTTTTCGAAATCATTAAAAATGGACTAACTCCCTGAAATGTTGCTTGAAACATCATTAATTCGTATTTATTTATGAAGATAAATATTGTTTTACTTTGTAAATAATTGCACAAATCGCTGAGGCCATATTATATCAGTGATCCGGATACTATAAGTAAATATATATCTTTATCCACAATATATAGCTATTTTCAGGAGAACAATATTTCACATTACGTACTCAAATTAGCACATCCTGTAAGAAAAAATGTTTTTGTTGTAATAAAACTTCGAAAATGCAAACTTGTGTTATTACAATTGGATCTTGAAAATAATATTCATTAATATTTATTCTTTTATGATATCTACAAGGTACAGGTACAGATATCTTCGAAGAACATGACGCAATTGGACTGTGACAGAGTGCTATCATTGCAAGGCAATTTTTGATGGTGACATGATAAAAATATCCATATACAGGTGATCAAAATTCAGGAAAAAAATGATTAATAAATATTATGAAAAAATATTAAAAGTAATTTTCCGTCGAAAACAAAATTTTTGAAATCTTAAAAAAATGTATCTCAATATACTTATATGGACCATGGCTCGTATAGCATATATATATCTGCTCAGGCATCCAAGCTGCACTAAAAACTAAAAGCAAAAGCCCTAAAATCATTTGTTCACATGGGACTGCTTTGAAACGCAGTCTGCTACAGTGTTGCCAGCTGCTGAACATGAAATATGTCGCAAGAAGTCAGGAAAAAACCGCTAGAAGTTGCTAAAGCGAGCTTTTGAAAATTAAGCGACATTTTTTCTTGATTTAGCGACATTTTTGATCATATTTCCTCATTTTCAGTTAGCTTATAACATCAGATAAAAAATCGAAAAAATCTTAATTCATTCAGAAATCTGTTCAGAACGAAAAAAAAAACAAAATGAATATAGGGTACATTTTCCTTAACAATTTTATTCGGTACTATTAGGTAGGTACATACATTAGTAAATCACAACATACATTTCTCGATCGTATTCAAGGTTTGTCATTGATGTTATCACACATTGATAAACCTGTCAAACTATAACCATTTATCAACTCATATTTCTAGTTCAACAGCATACAGATCTGCGACATTGCTATAAGTCACATTGGTTCCTATAAGTTTCAATACTAATTCAGGCAAAATAAAATATTCACAAGCATCACAAGTCTTCAAACCGAATCGAATATACAAAATATCATTGAAGAGTGGAGGAAGTGGCGCAAATGATGAAAACCATAACCCTGTTTCAATGAGAATTATTCATATATCCGTCGTCTTCAATTCATATGATCAAAATATCTCCATATAAACCCAAGGGCGTCGCCAGCGGAAAAAATAGGGGGGGGCACCATAAAAAAAACTGAAGAGAAAAATCAAATAGAAAGAGTTCAATGAGAAAATCAAAAAACAGAAAAAAATCTATACCGTAAATCAGTTGAAAAATAATCTTCTAGGGTTCTTTGGGAATTCGTTGGTCACTTTTTGACGAAATCGTTCAAGTTTTTGAAAATATTTTGCCTGTGTATACTCATCATTGCGAGGCCATTGAGTCGAGCATCATACATGGTGCTCCTCAACCAGGTTTTGATTCTCCTAAGGCTACTAAATGACCTTTCAACTGTACAAATCTTACAAGGTGAAGGCAACAAGGATCTTCAGAGCCTTCTCAACTGCAGGAGCAAAATATACTTTCGGAAGTTCTTTGCTCAAAGTGAGCGTTATCATAAGTAATATCACGATATTCTTAATATTCGAGATAATTCTGTCGCCTCATTGTTCACGAAATTGTGTTGCTGAGCAACACCACGAGTCAGGACGAAAGGTAGGGCTGTACGGCAACACAATAAATTTGACAAGGAAATGAAGAATTATGAGAATATATTCAGAACAGAGTGGAGACTATTTCGCGTTCACGAAGCAAACAAGCATTTATTTTGAATGAATGATTCATTCTGACAAGTACAGTCATTATTTTTTGCCAAATTGACAGACTTCGCTTCGCTACCCATGGTTACATAGTTGAAAACATCTAGTTTTCGCGATAAGCACACGTTTTCTCTGGCTTGTGATTGGTCAGATTATGTAATTAATGAAATAGTCGTTTCAATGATAGCAGGGTGACTGGTGAGCGTTAATCGTAGGGGGGGCAGCTGCCCCACCCTGCCCCTCTCTGGCGACGCCCTTGTATAAACCGCTTTGACTATGTTGAAAACGCTTGAATTCCGACACGTCGCAAATCAGGTTGAAATGCTCCATTCACCCAATCAAAACTACTATTCTTCGCTAAAATCTCATCAATCACAGGCTTTCTCACCACAGGAGTCACAGGACACTGCCCTGTGAGAAACAAGCGTCTAGCTAGACCAGCGAATCTTCAAACATCGAGGTCAAGTGACGTCACCCACAGACTTCCAATGTAGTGACTGGGGTTTAATCCCTGCGAGGCGTGAATTTTTTTTTCACTCAATTAATTCTTCAAAATAACACTTTTCAGGAAAAACGTATGTTCAGGACAAGTTAGGTTGGAAGTACTTCCCTAGTTCATGTGGAAGAGATATTTTCTTTCGTCATATCACCTTAAAAGTCTTATAAACACGAATAACCTTCTGATAACCTTGAGGTTTGAAAGATTCGCTGGTCTAGCTAGGCTTGTATGATTTGCAGCATTCGCCAACTGCTGAAGCTGCTAAACAATATATTATTACGGGCGATCTGTGGTCGCGAAGTGGTAGGAGGTGGGTTTTTGAGAGAGAAAAAACGGTTTATCTCAATTTCCGGTAGAACTACAAGCCAAGCCCACAACAGCCGGCAGCAAACGACTTGTTGCACTAGCACTACCACTACTGTTCTTCGTTTCTTGTCCTACCAAATCTAGTTTTTAAATGATCTAAGGTCTGTAAAAACTTTGAAGTGACGTCACTCACAAAACATGATAAAACTAGGACTACTATTAGTAAAGCCAATCCTACTTTCCTTTTTCATGTAGAAGAGATATTTTCCTTCCTCATATCATGTAGAGAGATATCATATCATGTAGAAGAGATATTTTCCTTCCTCATATCACCTCATGAGTCTTATAAACACGAATAACCTTCTGATAACCTTGAGGTTTGAAAGATTCGCTGGTCTAGCTAGGCTTGTATGATTTGCAGCATTCGCCAACTACTCAAGCTGCTAAACAATATACTATTACGGGCGATCTTTCATCTCGATTTCCGGTAAAACTGCTACTGCTGTTCGTGTTTTGTCATAATGAATCTAGTTGTTAAATGATCTAAGGTACATTGAATGTCATGAGTCAAAACTGTCTTTACAGATGTCATGTAGTGGTCATGTCATAATTGTCACAGCAAGTTTCAATGTTGTTGCCAAATAATCCAAATAAAAATAAAGAAAAAAGAAATAGACAATGAGCTTTTCAGAAAAACACGACATAACAACAAAGGAAGATTGGGTTAAATTACTCGAGGATAACGACCTCGGCCGAACAAACATGAATAAATTGATCATGAATTATCTAGTTACAGGTAAAATGAACAAATCTATTCATATTAAAGAAAATAGTAAAGTACTGTTATTATAGAGGGTTTCAAAGAGGCTGCAGAGAAATTTCAACAAGAATCTGGAGTTATTCCTTCAGTAGACTTACATTCTCTGGATGATAGAATTAGTATTAGAGATGCTATTATGACTGGACGAATCCAGGAAGCTACAGCCCTAATTAACCAATTACATCCAGAATTATTGGATAATGACAGACATTTGTATTTTCATCTACAGGTAAGAACAGTTCTGTATCAATATTGATAATCAATTATGTCTTTCTAGCAACTTCATCTCATTGAACTAATTAGAAATAACAGGATAGAAGAAGCTCTTGCCTTTGCACAGAGTCATCTAAGTGAAGCTGGTGAGGAAGACCCTTCTGTATTGGCTGAATTAGAAAGAACTGTAGCCCTATTGGCTTTTGAAGAACCATTGACTTGTCCTTTTGGGGATTTACTTGCACCTTCTCACAGACAAAAGGTATGAATGTGTTGATAACAGTGGTTTTCTGAAACATGTTCTGACTAATAGCAAAAATTAATGAACTATTTAAGGATTTAGTGCAATGATGAGGGCAATTAATAATTCATCACTGTTTTAATACCTATATGAAATGGGTTTTTTTTCACTTTTTTCTAGAACTCTTTGATATGGTCAAATTGATTTTGTATTTGAAAAAAATATACAGGCTGAAATTTGTTTTTTTCTCTACAGGTTGCCAGTGAAGTAAATGCTGCTATTCTCAAAATGGAACACCAAGAAGCAACTGCACCAAAAATTTCTACCCTACTCAAACTCATCCTCTGGGCACAAGACAAGTTGAACAAGAAGAACATCAAATATCCAAAATTGACTGACTTAGCAGCTGCAACAATTGAGGAACCTAAATAATGTGTTATTAATATTAGAATAGATGTGGGTTATCTATTTGTTTAACTTATTTAAAAACTCTAGTTCAAAATTTCAACTAAACCATGTCTCTCTTGGAAAAAAGTTGATACAGACTGTGAATGTTTTATACTTTTAATTAGTACACCACTGGTATTGTAAGTTGAAACATTTAATTTTAATATAGAATGTTTTTCTTAACTTTTTTGACTCATTTCTAATTAAATATTTATTCTTTGAAGCTTTGAAACTTATAGTCTGATAAATCTTCAAAAAATATGAATAGTATTTATTTTTCTTCCATAAAACAGAAAATAAATCACTATGGTAGTTTGTATTAGTCCAAAATGAAACTAACAAGCTAATTGCTATCAAATTAACGTTTTCCTCAGATTCTGCAAGTGGTCCACTTGGTGTGCATGAAAGGAAATCCCTGTATCTGTATACTGTTTATTTTGATTTTTGATGTGATAATTTGTAATTCAATAATGTTAGGTTGGGTAGAAATAGAAGTTCATCAAAAACTATGAATCATCCAAATATACTATAAAATATATTCAAGGGCCACTCCATATTTCACAAATAAATACATTTGAGTATTCACACCATATAGTGTATACAGGGTGTTTCAAAATAACCTTGCAAGAATTCGCAAAATAAGTTGGGTATGCTCAGTAAAAAAATGTCGTAACGCCATCCGTTTTCAAGATTCAAGGTGTTGAAAAAATATTTTTTTTACACATTTTTCACGATTATGTTGAAACTACTGGCAACATTGTAATGAAATTTTATATGGATGTGTTTTGGAAGCTGACACATCTCATGAATTTGTTTTCATATCTGACACTCATAGAGGGCGCTAGTTAAAGGGTTCGTACAAGGGTTCGTACCGAGTAGTTTAGAACATAACTTTTTCGAGGTTAGCTTTTTCAATCCAAATATGATATATGAACTTGAACATCATTCAATTTTACACCAAAAAGATACTGCTAGTGAAACTCGATACTATGTTCCGTTTTCGGAATATTTCGATTTGAAAATAATGGAGTAATAGCTGATGCTGGTATAAAATGAATTTTATTGAGTTCAATTACCTATTTATTCAGATTCAAAAACAATAAAATTATTGTTGTGCTGAAGTTATTGATGCAACAAAGAATACAAAACAAAGAATAATAAGTGAAAAATTAAGAGAAATTTGACTAGAAACATGAAATATTGAATCACTCAGAGCAAGTGTTCAAAACCTCCTACGTTTCGACGAACACACGATCCTATATTCTTTTCTTGAGAATGTATTATTCTTCTGAGCAGTTGAGGATCAACTGATAGTTTATTTAAGTGATGTACAATTATGTTTCCCAACTCTTGACATGAATTTACCTATGTAGCATAGACTTTCTGCTCAAGATACAACAAAACTGTGTAATCCATGTTCTTCGTCAAATCTATTTCGATGTTATTCTTGCGATTCATTGTTGAATAAGTTTAGTATCAGAAATGTATTGTTGGTTTCGGTTCTCAATAAATAGGTGATAATTTTTCATAATACTCACTCTAGTACATAGCTTTATACCTGCAACAGTTATCACTTCATCATTTTCAATTTGAAATATTTCGAAAACGGAACACAGTATCGAGTTTCACCAAGAGTACCTACCTTTTTGGTGTGAAATTGAATGATGTTCACGTTGACATCAAATTTGGATTGAAAAATCCAATCTCAAAAAAGTAATGTTCAAAACTACTCAGTACGTCATACTCGGTACGAACCGTGTAACTAGCGCCCTCTATAAGAGTCAGATATGAAAACAAATGCATGCGATGTATCAGATTCCAAGAGACATGTATACAAAATTTCATCACAATGTTGCCAGTAGTTTCGACACAATCTTGAAAAATGTTTAAAAAAATCATTTTTTTTCAACACCTTGTATCTTGATAACGGATGCCGTTACGAAATTTCTTTACTGGGTAAACCCAACTTATTTTGCAGTGTTCTACCTACCCTAGCAAGGAAGTCAGGTTTTTTGAAACAACCTGTATAATCAAGGTAAATACTCAATTTTTTTGGATTATGGAAGTTTATGAAAAATATTCGTACCAGACAAGACTTAGGGTCAAAAGTATATAAAGGTGAACAAGGACATGGGTATAATGAAAAACTAGTATGGAAAACCTTAAAGCATAATGTATGATAAATATTTTATTACCTGTCATGGCAGGGGGTAATGGATGATACAATAGTAATATGTGCAGCAATCAATGAAGATCAGATAACTGAATTCAGTAGTGAAAATATATGTTATATTATAGGTCTAGAAATTAACATGAAATTAAAGTTTTACCATTACCATAGAGAATAATAAAAATATATAATATACCTAGGTATCTCACTGTGGAACAAGATACCCTCTTTTTCTGAGGGGAACAATAATAATTAATAAGCACCAACCACTCATCTTTGAGATTTACTAAATAGTATAGTTTCATGTGGAATTGAAGATAGACTTATATTATTTCTTCAAATATCCATGTTCAAATACAACATTTTGAATAATTTAATGATTTTTTTCTGCAACCCTTTATATAAATACGTCATTTTGTCATAGAATACCTTCAGCAAAAACATGATTTCCTTTGCATCTGAAAGAAATTCTCATAAGGTAACTTTCGTTAGTGGTGAAATTTAAATAAGTGATAATATTATCAAGATTAAACGACGTAAAAAGTGCTTCACTCGCTTCAAATTCTGCCTTTTCTTCCTTCTTAAAACAGTTCAAAGCTATTACTGAAACCGCCTCTGTAGTACCTATACCTAATCATTTCTAATCCCAGAATCCCTCATTATAAACATTATCTCAAAAGTCCCAAGACAAAAAACAAGTTCCCCAACAATGTGCAATGCTGCAGGTTTCTTAGTAACATTGCTATTGCTTTTTACCGCCGGTGAAAATGGTACATTTTGCAATAGTGACACAAAATGACACTTCTTGATTATCTGAATATAGTCGTATAACAACTAATATAGTGTTTTCGGTTGCAGGAAAAAATCATCTTTTATTCAAAAATCTTCATCTGATTTGCAGAATACTGTCACACTCACTTTCCAGGGAGACAAAAGTTGGACGGGAAATGTCAAATTATTTGGATGCTTGATGAAGAGCGATAATTAATATAATTTCATTTGACTAGCTACTTTGAATTTTCTTCACATAACTTATTTTATAATTCAGGGATCTTGCTGTCATGAGGAATGTTCAGTGGTACATAAAATATCAGGAAGCATTACTCTTTGGAAAGTGATCCCTGACACTGAATAACCACATATTTACAAAATTTGAGGCAATGTCATGATATGAAATATGTTATTTCCAATAAGATTGAGAATGTGAGAAGAACCACACCAAATTAATTGTATTGATAACCCATTATAGTCATAATAAAATGAATCTGTCCCAGCACACCCAATTTTGGTGCTAATTAATTGCTGGGGGTGGAGTTGGGGGGTCTCCACTGGAATCCTAAACAAAAAAAAAACAGAAATGTAAGCATAACCACCCACCTAATATATTATGTAACTGATGTGATATCACATTGGATCATTTTATGAACTGAAATTCGACTTATTGCTGGGTTCAAACTATCCAACATATTCGATTATCTACAGAGTACTGATCAAAAACATGAATACAGGAATTACAGGATCATATACAGGGTTGGTATAAAGTATGGAACCAAGTAAATATCTCGGTGATTTTTTGAATTTATGTACAGGGTGATATCAAAACGTGTCGGATTTGAAAATGTTGTCGCCAATGTTGCCACGTTTTCAGTTATTCCAGAAATATTATCAACTTCCTTATTTTAAATAAAACACCCTGTATTTTAATGAATTTCCATATTCTGCCTGAAAAGCTTATTTCATCGATCTATCACACTTTGGGTCTAGCGGAAATGATTACAGAGATACAGGTTGTTCAAAATCCAGATTTTTCAACTTTAGAATTTTTTTGTGTTGAAACTATTTATTATTGGTCAAAATGGCTCACATATCCCTATCCTAACTTTTGATTTACTATCTACTGACATTTGAGTGCAAAACGAATACGGGGTGGTTCAAGAATCAGAATTCTGATCACCCTGTTTATGGAATTTTTGGCAGTGTGCCCAGGAAATATGGAAATCTCAACATATTAACTTATAAATGTTACTCCTGTTTTGATAGCATTCACCATTTTCAAGATAGATTGATTTCAAAATCCTGCTGCATAGTAAATTTTGGAATTTTTCAAATTAGGACAGTGTCCTTATAGATTCGGGAATAAAGAATATAGAGGCATAATTTCACGCAAAATTTCATGCTCTTCAACTTTGAATACTGTGATATTTACCGTCTGGTGAGTCGTTTGCAAGATATGACCAAAAAACCAGAAAAACTCCAAAAGTTATCAGTATTTTTGCATTTTTTCATCATCATCATCATGATAGTGTATTCAATCATGTATACACATATACTCACATTATTGGTGTTGACTGGTTTAATGAGACTCTCAGTCAATTCTCTTCTTGGTCTAGAGTAGTAAAAGAACAACATAGTCAAGAATAGTATGCTCATGAGCAACAATTGTCCAGGATTATCTTGAGCTGTTGGTGGAGTAGCATCTGTAATATTTTATGGAATTTAGTGGGTAGGTATTCATTTGATAATCATTTAGTATCATGATTATTAATATTAAAAAATTTCTGAAGCACAAGGTCTGAAATGAGCACAATCAAATTAAAAATAAGGTATATTTTTCAGTTTTGCATTGTTAGTATCAAGCTGGGTATAAAGTTATGAATCTTCCAAGCAAAAATATGAAACAGGTTCATGGATGTGTTCTATAATTATGTTTTTCTAGATTTATAACTATCACACCAACACCCCTTTTCACAGATCAAGAATCAAGTACCTAGTTAGTTCACAATCTATAATAAGGTGTTAAGATAGAAAAAAGTTCAACCAACTCACCATCTGCAAAACATTCATTATCAGTACAGTATGCTTGAGAGTTTCTCAACTGTAAAAAATAATGCAATGATGACAATCCATCACCTGCTGAATATTGAAAAATCTAAGGAATAATCAATGTGCCTACCATATTCAAAAGTCGTCTCATTGCCATTTCGTGGCCCCAAACGCATTCGCAAGGATCAAAACCGCCTTCATCACTCATTATTTGTTTTTATATTTAAATAGGTAGGAAGGTATAGATACTTTCTAAAGAAAGGATAGCTGAAAATCAACAGTTTTGCTATATCATAAAACTAGAAAAACTTGCTTACCAAAATATCACGTCGATTATTCTGAAATATCGAACATATGGAATGGGTATTCCAATTTTCCAACACTTTTTGACTATAATTATCACAATTTATGAGTTTTGCACATAGATAAATATAACCCAATCAGGGTAGGACAACTGTAAACACTGCTCAGCAGTCAGCAGTCAGCTGTGATCTCATACGTCATATACAGTGCTGCCACCACCCAGTGAAGAATATATGTTGCAGTGTTGCCAAAACTATCGAATTTCTTAGAAAATGATGTTATAACTTTTTTGATAAAAAACAAGTTAGTCCCATTTTATTTCATTTTCAATCGCATAAAGACAAAAATAAAACAGGAACTCAAATCTATAGACTAAAATTATCCTGCATCAGAAAGAATATCAATACACGGGGACGGGATGGTGGGGTATCCGGGGTATCCCACGATTCCCACGTAGTCGAGGGTCAAGTCACAGTTGAGAGAATATTATATATACATATATTCTCTCAACTGTGGTCAAGTCCAAGAGGTCAAGTCGAGGGTATTCTCTGCTGCTGGTCAGTGAACGTGAAGCAAATGACGTTTCAGTGGTCCATGGTCTATCGTAGAGTGTATTTATATAGTCACTCTAGTCTATCGTTCTTGGTTTCAGTGTAGGTTTCAGTACGGTAATATTTGCATAGATGGTTCTTTGTGCTTCAGTTGACTTTTATTGTAGCTTTGTTTTTAATTGCCAAGACGGGTCAGCAATGATTGAATGAAATAAAATAATTTAATTCGTATGTTGAGTTGCTTTTGAGTGTATGATAAATTGACATTCATCATACAGGGCGTGGAAAGAAATTCTGAATTGAGACTCTATCACGAATCTGCGATTAGAGGTCTATAAAAATCACAAGTTTCCATCGTTCAAATTTGAACCGGGTATGAAAGTGTTTAAAAGGAATATTCTCAGATAATGGATATATATTTATATAAAGCAATACATTGTGAATTCGCATTATCTATGTGATGAGAATATCAACTCTTTTTTAGCTTATTCAAGATTGAAAAAATAGTACAATTCCATAATTATGTTACAAGTGGCAACACTGATCATACATCATACTCTTGGGACTGTCAAACTGTCATTGTTGCCAACCCTGTTAGATGACAAATACGTCAGTTTGCATCAAGGAACCCAGCAGTGGGACTCTGTAACTTGTGTCGCATAGCGAAAGCGTAGCGAAAGCGAAACGAAGCGGAGTATACGACTTCGCTTTCCGGTACTCTATATGTAGTTCGTTATGCTTTCGCTATCGTCATACGATTTCATACGAAATAGAACGAAGTTGGTGGAGTTAAATTTGGCAACAGTGTTGCGGATCCCATTTATTCAAAGGAAACATCCCATTGGATCAAACAAGCGGCATTTACGAATTATGGTAATGTTAATTTTTGGTTTCAATCAGAAATAAAGCACTTGGAGAAGTTTCCGAGAGAAAAGAAATTCAATAAAACATCAAAAACACATAATTATATGAAGATGATTTATTTCTATGAATTGGAATGAATGTATTGACTACAAACAGATATTGACATCAAGGCCAACAAAAATAGTAATCAGCCAAACAAGAACTTATTCTGCACAGAGCAGCTCATTGGAAAATATGTACCTACTTTGTTCATATAAAAAATTGGTATTTATATTCTCACTAGGTATATCTCAGGTATAGCTTTCTATTTATATGCAACTAGTAAAGGCAAATGGTCTGAGAATAACAATAATATTGTAAGATATGTAACTGCTTATATTTATAATGGACATATCATTCTATAATCTAAAACTCAGTATATTATTATTTACATACTATAATGTAATACCTATCAGAACTTGCTTCTCTATGTCGCAAATTAAGCAAGATGATAAGCACATATAATTCCGTGAATCGCCTGCTGCAAGGCAGCTATATGTTGACAGTGCATTTATACAGATGCACTTTTTCTCACAGTTCACTTTAGAATCTTGGATGGAATTATTAATGTAGTGAAAGTAGAATCCGTTCTTGTTCAACATAGTAAATAATGTTCAGTTAATCCTGTTTCATGGAATTTACTCTTGATTCTTCCTTATTGGTACACAGTTCTTCTTGGTTGTCTCCAAGGTTTTTGCTATCCAAATTATTTTCCCTTCCAATGCACTTATTATGAAAATTTTTCAAATTTGAACGTTCCAGGTTTTCTGGTATGTTTCACTGTTGTAGGTATCGACATATTATATTAGTAGGATTCTTTAATTACCTATTATCTTCTTCAATGGACTCACACCAAAGACATATTTTTCTTAACAAGGATTCAGTGAGACAACATTCAGTAATGGCACATTTCATTTTTTGGGGGAGCTACTTATATATCTGCCTGTTTTGATGTATCAGGAAAAAGGAGAAGGATAATTCGAATGAATATAAATTATTCCAGATCCTATTCAACAGCACTAATGACAGTTTTCAGTTTATTTTTCAACTACCAAATGAGCTGTATGTTTTCATCACACTGTCTATCATCTCGTCTCACGTTCTTTCATCCCCTACCTTAATCCTACCAAAGAGAACTTCCATCTCTCTGGAATATCTTTAGGATTTTGTTCGTAAAACTGAGGAATCTGTCCCACTGACTGAGTTGTGTTTTTGCTCGCTTTGTTATCCATGTTTGGGTTCATTCCTCATTTATTAATCTATTATTTTTCTCAAATCAACACAAAGTTCGAACTAGGAACAACAACAAAAACCAATACCTATAACCTCAATCATTGAGAATCGCAGAAAGCGACAACCAATAATAGCGGATACACAGAAACCATCTGCGAATCGTCCCGAATGCGCGCGCTATATCAATACAGATCTGCAGGTCCCAGGTTCGATTCGCTATGAACCTAATCTTTTTTTTAACAACTTTTTTTCACCAATGTATCTTTACTTCATTCTGGTTTAGCTTCCACAAAAAATATCGAATGTCGAATAGGTTAGTGCGTTTAGGATAAACAGTCTCATAGCGTTTTCCACTCGCCGATTTACAGAGCGCACTAGCACAGAGCAAGTACAAGTGGCACTGGCTCGGTTCTTCCATAAAGTGCGGTTCCAGCACAGAGCAGTGGAATAGAAATAGAAAGTTAGTGCGACCTCTTTGTCATCAGAAATGTCAGATTAATTGTTTTGTCAATCAATAAGTTGAATTATTGAAAGTACATTTGGTTCCGTTGGAGCACAGGAAGGATTAATCTACCTTTTATTGTGGTTTCCCTATGAACACTGCCAGAAACCAGCCAGAAACAGTCTAATATATGAATGTTCATTGTCAATGATGTTCAATTGAATCATTCGACAATAGGGATGTAGCATTGAAGTGTCCTTCACGAAGTTGATATTTTTCATCATTACTGAATCAACAATCAAATATGTTTAATACCTTCACATCTGAATAGCTTTCTTCAACTTTTAGGTAATTTTGAATCTTCTGTAAACGCTGTTTCGTAACTAAGTACTTCTGTATCTCAATCATCATTTCTTCATCATCACTTGTATATATGGTTCCAGAAATCATTGTAATAATAGTGATAAACTTCAATGCGACATTCATAATTATTCAAATTCCAAACATTTTCCCACTCGTAACTCAAATATTTGAGGTTATGTGTATCGCACCGTCGTACAAGCACAGTTCTGAAAACTCGAACTCTGAGCGGGCATCGAGCAAGTTTGAAAGCCAGTGGAAATCGTTTCTCGACAAAAGTTCGCTCTTGAAATCCTCAGTGGACCACGCAAAACGCACTCAGTGCCGAAAAAGTTCGAGCTAGTGCGACGAGTGGAAAACGCTATCATTTTATTCAATTTTGTTGAAGAACTCGACTTATCATTGATCAATGTGTATTTACTTCATTCTGGTTTTCCTTCCTCAAAAAAATATTGCAATTAGGAATAGGTTAGTTTGTTAAGGATAAATAGACTCAATCCATTTAATTTTGTTGAATACTATATTTTTATATGACTGAAATTTTCCACTTCATCCTATTTTCTTTTCTCGAAAAGATTCGGATTCAATCACGATTCATTTTGAATGCACCGCCATAGCTAGAATCGTTCTGATTGGTTCATACACTCGGGACGATTTGCAGATAGTTTCTGTGTATCCGCTAGTACAACCAAAATCCTTCGCTTCTGCTTCGCTTACGAACTCACGTTCGGCGTCTCCGACCTCATCCGAATATTGATACAGAGTACCGAAACGGCAAAAGCAGTCGATTACGCATGCTTTCGCTTTCGCTTTGAGTTACAGAGTCCCACTGCTGGTGTGGTACACTAGCGATTGGCGGTAAATTCAAATAACTATTGGCGGTAAATTCGAGTAACGAATGTTTTCACATCAAAGTAAATAATAGCCAATAAAGTCCACAGGAGTCTACTGAAAATTTCAGTTCAAGAGACGCAAAATTGAAAAACCAATTTCTCAGTTAAAATAATAACCTGTGAACATGTTTCACATGTGATGTTTTGATAAGAACCTTGAGTATTGTTATTGTATTCCTGCATACATTTTCTTGCCCAAGAGGTGGATTCATTCATATCATTCTCATTTCTCGAAGATATAGAGGCTGATTCAAAATGGAAAGTAGTTTGAAAATAAAATATATTCTGTAAAGATTCAATACAAAATATAAAACTAAATTGAGATATTAGATCAGTTCAATAAATTATAAAAAGAAAGCCACCCACATACTTCATTTACATAGAACTACATGAAGAATACTAGCAGCTGTGATATTATGATACTGTTTGAATTCTGGATAGAAAAGTGTACACCACCTATCAGAGTTTATGAAATCTGTCGGAGAGGTTTATTTACTTTCTTTTCATTGGTTCACATTTGTTTTTGTTTGTGCTTATTGGTCACAACCTCACATCCATCAAAATAAATGACTCAGATTTCAAGTCAGAGGTGTTTAAATTGCTAATTATTGTCCTCAGGTAGAGAAATGTATTAATATTATTTACTATCTGCAGGAATATAAATAATTTTGATGCAGTAACAAGATGTTAAGGTGGTTTTCCATTCAATCATAAAAAATACATACATGATACAAAATAAAAATCAAATATTATAAAATAGCTCTACCATCCAAAAACATATTCCATTGCTTTGGTTACAATACCTGTTGACTTTTGAGGTAAGGTCTGTGGTGACAAAACAGAATTCTGATTACTTGGTGATATGAAAGAATGGCGAAGGGACCTGGCCCTCATAGGAGAACTGTACATTGCATTGTCATTTTCCTTATTTTCCTTGTGATAATAAAGTGTTACACCAACCATAATATTATTATTGATGAGTTTGCAGTTCAATGACAGAGCTCTTGAAACCTCACTCAGATTGTTGAACTTGATGTGTACCCAGTTTCCTTGTGGAGGAACCTTCTTATCAGCAATGGGACCACAATTTGCCAACTGAGAGAGCACTAGAGTTAGAGCACTGGGTGGAAAACCAAACACAGTCACCCAATGTGTGTCAATTTTGTTGCCTAGGCTATTGTTCATATTACTGGGCCTTGAAAATGTATCACTCAAATTCACCATCAAACTATGATTAACACTATCATCATTGATCCTAGAAATGCTTTCATTGAATCCCACTGACTCATTCATGTGTGCTACTGTGCTACTCATAATGGGACTAGACTTTTTCTTCTGCTCGAAAGTATCAAAGAGGCCAGTCTTAGGTGGACCAGCTTTTTCAGGCATCATGGAGAAGGGCGACAAAGCTGTAGGAGTGTCGACTAATGACTGGTTGAAGAGCTTTTGACGTAAACTTCTTGGCTCTGTTGCACTTAACCCTACTTTAGGAAAGTTTCCAGAATTTCTGTTTCTTCCAGGTGATGTGCTAGGGTTAGGGGTCTGCGGTTGAGAGTCTCCTCCCATCAGAAAACCAGGAAGAAAATTCGGATTGATTCCAGGTGACGCCGGGCTCGATGGGGCACTTCCTAACGTCATGGGTTCCATCTAAAATAATTCATGAATTTATTATTTTTTACTATTCAAAATATATTTTATTAATTCTCACTATCCTCACTTCAGTGATATGACGAGAAGTTTTGTTTTCTGTTGAAAATTTTTTAAAATTAAAATGATATGATAACAGCAGACCACTACTAGTGTTGCCAACAGAGTTCTTCACTCTTCAGTTCATGCAAAAATCTCGCCAGTTCAAAAACCCCCAGAAAAACGCTAAATTCAAATCGAATTCGAATCCCGTACTCCGCTTCAGCATGGATTATTTATTGCGCCCTACCTCTTTTGCGTCTTGTCTCTAGATGGCCCAATTCAGGTAGTATTGAATTCGTGAACAAAAACCCACAGATTAATGCTCGCAACCAGCAATACGCCGAAGAAGTATTAGTTGCAGAACAAATTCACCTGTTCGAGATCCAAAACCGATCCGATCAGCGATCATGATCAAAAGTATCAAAAAATAGAATTTCTTTTTTCAATTTTGTCGCTATTTGAAAGATCATAGGAAAGAAATTGATGATAACTGATCTGTAATATGTAATCCCTTAACTGCAATTTTTGAAAATGAAATCGATTTGCGCAGTTGGTGATACGTGGTTGCAGTATGGAATATGGAATAAAATAAAAATAAAGCAGCCGAGTGCCAGCCAGACTAATCGCGTTTTCCATCAACTTTAGTTCCTAAGTTCCACTCAAAATGGCGCTGCCAAGGGTGCTGTGTCGTGCTCGTCTTCTATTAAACAACGACTTTTCGGTGATTTCAAAATATTCTTGTATGGTGAATAGTGTCCCAATTAATAAAGTAAGTATTTGTCTACTGAAATTCACTTGACTTTGAGCACTTCACAGAGTACATTTGACGTTTTACTGGAAATACCGCATTCTTTTTTCTGGATTATACCTAGGCACCTGTTCCCAAAGATTATAAACCCCTCTCCTACTTGATAGCTCTTCTGGTTAGTTTTTTTGAATTCTTCCGTTTTCGGAAATTGATAAATAGGTACCTATTTCCGATTATAAGGTATTGAAAAATGACTCGCTGTGAGGTTATGTGTCCCATTTGCGGCAGCTGTGTTCGTAAGCCTTATAAATAATAATTATAATTATAAATAAAGTGATAACGCGCTTATTAATCTATTAATTATGTCTTATTATTTCGTTTTAATATTAGGATATTCATTAATTATGATAATTCGAACGAGAATTCAATGGTAGAAATGGTAGAATAGCTAATATAAGGCCTATAAGGGTAATATTCACTTTGAGAATTTAAGATTCATTCATTCCTGATTAGGTATTACCTACCATGACCTACCTAGCGTTTATTTATACCGTCTTACAGTACAGTACCATGACCAACATACCAAAAATAAGGATTTCCAATTGGAATTTAACTTTTAATAATTTTTCAATACCTACCCATCACTATTATACCTACATTATGATATGGGTAGGTAGGTACCTATACCTAACTACCTTTATACTTACAAACTTGGGAAGAAGGGAAATGAGGATGATAATATCATTATCAACATGACTGATATAATATAATAGAAATACATTGGGTATGCTAAGCCTAGAGGTACCTGAAGTTCCAAGGGCGGCGAGTTTCGTTTTGTTCAATGGGTGCCAGAACCAGAACTCCAGAAGAGGGGCAACCAAAAATGGTCCGCAGGAGAATTCTTTCCTGGTTCAAGGTTGAATTCCTTCAAATTTGTGCCAACTAGCTAAGATCGATAATAATACATTTTTTTCTGTGACGGGAAAAAAATTTGGCATTAAATTACTTTTTTCCCGTGGGAATAGAGTGTGTACTTTTTTCCCGGATATACATATAACACATATACACATATACAGTGTGACCCACTTCTAATGGAACCACCCCTGTATCTTACGTAATCGTTGGGTAAGGATCCTGAAATTTGCTGGAGCGAGAGATATACCAAAAATGCACTCTATGACCAAGTGGGGTCATCTTCAGTGATAAACACTGCTCGCCAACAGCCATGAAACTACCCAAATTTCCGGAAAATGATATTAGGAGTCAAAATAGGTCGAAAATCACTTCAGATTTGGAATCAGGACGCCCAATTTACTAACTATTCAAATTCTTCCTGGAAAATTTTCAGTTCGGAAAAATAAAAATATTTCGCATTTTTTATGAAAGCACAACCGTATCTCACGTAATTATTGAGGTAGGGTTCTGAAATTTGCCGGAGGAAGAGAAAGTCCAAAGATGAAGTCAATTACATAGCATACTTTGATAGTGTTGTCCCATAATCCTGTTGAGGATCTTCTGGATGGACGATTTTTGTTTCTCGAATAAAATGGTGAATCGTTCCACCACCAAAATTCCAAATGTTCATTCACCAAAATTTTAAATGTACATTATTATAATAACTTCTTACAGTACTTCTTATATCCAGAGACACGGCAGTGTCTTGCACCAAGTACTCGAATGAATAGTTTCATTCAGAGAGAGGTGATTTTGACCCACTTGAAAACGTCGAACTAAATTGATACTTCGCACACTTATCATGGACCGATGACAATCATGGACCGATGACAATAGTATAACTCAATATTTTTGTTCCATTTTCTTATCCTGTTCAGGATCTTCAGGATGGAATTTGTCACAATTTCATGTAATACCGTGCAGATTTTGTTATAATTAAAATGAAAGAATTCAACATTATATTTATTGGTATCTTTTCGGTTTCGGTATAGGGTATAGATCAGTGGTCTCCCTCCCCCATTGACACCATTGTAGCCAACTTCACAATACGAAATGTCTAATCTTTGAAATTATGGTCAATTGTAATATTGTATTTGGAAAAGCTTCATTTGTATAGTGATTGAGATGTGATATCTGTATTATATGTACAGGGTATCCCAATTTGGGCACTTTTGCGGGGTATCTCCCTTATCAGTAAAGATAGAGGCATTGCGGTTTTCGCGACAGTGTGCTACTTCTTTATGAAATTAATAATGGCGCAAGCAGAATTGTGATAGCTCTTCCGGTTGTCGAGATACAGGGTGGAATTGAAAAATATCACTTTTCAGGCACCCTCCGTGTCTCAGTTATCTTTGAACTTATCGAAGAAGTTAAAACTCGTTTTTATAGAGTTTTTCTCGTAGAATCCAGTGGCGTAGTTATTTTTTTGCTAGCACCTTTTGTTTTTCAGTTATGGAGCAAACATATGTTTTTTTAAATGGAACACCCTGTATATTATTTCATATATACATTGAGCATGAAGTGGGCTTTCCAAAAATATATAATTTGCTCCATAACTAAAAAACAAAAGGTGCTAGCAAAAAAATAACTACGCCACTGGATTCTACGAGAAAAACTAAAAACAAGTTTTAACTTCTTCGATAAGTTCAAAGATAACTGTGACACGGGGGATGCCTGATAAGTGATATTTTTCAATTCCACCCTGTATCTCGACAACCGGAAGAGCTATCGCAATTCTGCTTGCGCCATTATTAATTTCATAAAAAAGTAGCACACTGTCGCGAAAACCGCAATGCTCTATCTTTACTGATAAGGGAGATACCCCGCAAAAGTGCCCAAATTGGGATACCCTGTACATACATACATAAGTGTCAATTTTTTTTTTCGTTTCAGTCAGTGCGAATAAGAACGGTGCGGTACTTTAGGACACATCTTTCCGCCGGTGTAGTGTTATCAAACAAGAATGAAATAGATACAGACCTTCCTAGTTCTTCTTCTTCTTCCTCTTCCTCTTCTTCTGATAGTGAAAGTACGGATAGTGATTCGGATTCTGAAGATGGTAAGTACCATTAAGTATACAGCTCGATATACAGGGTGTATCTAAATAACACCGAAAGGGGTGATTCCTTGTGATATTTTAAGAAATAAAGTTCATATGAACATGTGTCCTAACTTGCTTCGTTTTCTAGATACAGGGTATTAATATCTCCATGAGAAATCGTTGGTGCTTTCCGAGGTGCTTTCTCAGTTTCCAACCATACTGAGTTTTGGCACCATAGAAGCTTATACAGGGGGGTTATAAATAAAAATAATTAATACTTCCAGCTCCAACATCCTGTATCTCAAAAACGGAGCAAGTTAGGACACATGTGTATACTCGTGTGTATATGAACTTTGATTGCTACAATATCACAGGGATCACCCCTTGAATTTTTTCGGCGTTAATTAGATACACCCTGTATACATCAGTGCTTTGACGGGTGCTTTCGTGAACTATCTACTGAATAAACTCATTTTTAGTTAAACTATCAATTTTTGAGAAGTCCGCTGAAACAGGTGGATTGTTAATTTCAATTTGCCACATCTATAAGGGAAAATTAAATATACAGGGTGATCTAAGTTATGACGAAACATCCTATATATTGTTGAATTTTAGCCAAAGGCGAATGAAATATTGAAAAAATTTACTTTCTCGTGCTGGGGATCGAACCAACGACCTCGCACTGCGCCAATCCCAATCAAATCAATTTTAATTCCATAGACAAGTCATGAGTTACATCTAATTTAAGGTCTACTGAATCACCCTCTATTTATATGCCTGTAAAAAATAGTCACTGGAGATTTGGGAATACTTACACTGATCTACATTGTGAGTTGTGACGGAGTGAACATATTTTTATATCTTACCTACTCGTGGAAACAGTGGGAGTCGCTAGATAAAAATACCACGCGAATCTCATGCTCGAAATTATTGAGAATGTTTCTACAAAATGCAAAATAGATTACCTCGGATATGTATACTCACTGATATAATATGTTAGTAGTTTATTCTCGAGATAATTCATAGTAGAGGTTCATGGTATCACAAAGTGCAGTAAATGGATGAAAACATACATAAAAAATTTGAATATAAACACTGTTCATAGTGTAATTGAAAATAACTGATAATGTAATACAGTGGTAATAATTTTTATTCAAGTATGATTAACAAAAACACTGTCATTTTATTCTCGACACAAACCCTATCAACTGTTGTATTAAGTCATTTTATAGTTATTAGTTATAATCATTAATCTTAGAATAGCTTTTCTTTCTCTTGCCGTGTAACTATCATTATGTAGAACACAATTTAATTTGAAAATAAAAATGTAGAGGCATGCCCATTGCCCATGCTCCACCATTAGGTTTTGATGGGCTTTCTCCATATGTTTTTCTTTATGAATGATAATTTCACATAATGATATTACTATCGCCATATTTATTAGGATATCCGAGATGTAACATAATTATGTAATTTCATGATGTATGAAGCAATGAAAGGAAGAATGAACATATATCCTCGAATATATGTATCTATGTTAATCTATGTAAGTTGCTACTAGATGGCTTGGAAGGCTCGATCCTCCTTCTTTCCATTGAAGCTAGTCGTGAAGTGATTATCAGCTGGCCTAGTGCAACTGATGAGGCATTGCAAGCCGAAACAGTATGTCTTGCATCAGCTGGCACTCGATGCACAACACAAAAATTTTAAAAATCTCATAGAATTTCTTGATCTAGAGGTGCTGGGTTCGATAATAATCGATATGATAATTCTATATTGAGAATACAAGTTTATGCATTGTTTTTATTTTATATGTAACAATAAAATATTATTCATCTATTACATGAGATGATGTGTTTATGATATATTTTAATTGGTGATTAATTTTGTAATTCATTATCATTATTATTAATTTACTATGAATACATAACTGGACATATTACACTTTATTTTGACTAATGGGCTCTTATCTTCTTACTCTGATCGACTTATGAATTGTCAAAGGTCAGATCCTTGGTCAGATCTATAAAATGTTTCAGAAGAGAAGGTGTTTTTTCAAAATTTTTATAGTGAGTATATTGATTTCAAGAAATGTCAAATGAAGTAAACAACATTTTATGTAAGTGGAAAAAGGTTATAGGAATATTCTGTGGGACAGGTATTATCACGGGTATGATAAACTTGGTTAAGTCACAGAATACTCAACGGTATTCTGTGGTTAAGTTTAACCACAGAATAATTCTGTGGTTTAACTCGAGGCACAGAATACTCAACAATGGGTATTCTGTGACTCGAGGTATAAGTTATCCAAGAATGAACTCTACTATCCATGATTTTTTCCATGTTTTTTTATCACTTGGAGCGCACGAAGGAGAATCCCTATAATTTTGAGAGATGTGTGCGTATTTATCGGGGGTAAATACATAAGAGGAGTGTATAATACAGATGTTGATTCCAATATGCCTGCTCGTTTCTAGAATGGTTTATCCAGAATGAACTTCGATGATACTTCGAATATCGAATGAAGTCAAAACTGAGGATGGAACACCCTTTATATTATTCATCAGGAATGCATTCCTATGTTCATTTTCTTTCTCTCTCAATATAGGTATGTATAGGGTGATATAGTAGTACGTCGTATACAAGCTGAATCACGGTGGATGGCACATTGGACGTTTCAGGAGAACGCAACTCAGGATTATTCTGAGAAGTTGGTGCCTTGGATAATTAATTGTGTTCTATCGACCTAAAATATTATCAGTGTTGCCACGTTGGCGCTCCTATTGAAAAGTAGCAACAATTTTGATTTTTTATATAGGACACCCTGTATATTAATCCATTTTTAGATTATCCCTGTAGAGCTGATTTCATCGATCTACCACACTTGGGGTCTAGCGGAAATGACATCAAAGATATAGGGTGTGAAAAACAAAAATTTTTCAACTTTAAGAATTTTTTGTGTCGAAACTATTTATCATTGGTCCTCGCATTGGTCCCTATCTTGACTTTTTCCGAGACTTTTTCTAACTATCAATTGATATTTAATTGAAATCGATACAGGGTATCGATATAATATTGTTGGAGTTTCTCTCAAACAGGTCTCTCCATGTAGTGGTCGACGGAGTTTCATCTGACTCTCTTATCATAAATGCTGGTGTTCCGCAAGGATCAATTATCAGGCAAATCAGAAACGAACAATAAATGTCGAGAACATATAATAAATAAGGATTTGGCAACAATTCTCGAATAGGGATCCAATAACTTGGTAGATTTCAATGCAGACAGAACACAAGCATGCCATTTCTCTAGAATAGCCGATCTCACTGTGCCCAACATAAGCTTGTCAGGAGTAACCATACCTTTGGAGACATCCATTTCGATGCTTGGAATTACTATCAGCAATAACCTTTCTTGGGAAAATCACGTGAGATCAATTGCTAAAAGTGCATCCCAAAAACTTGGTTTTCTGTTTCGGACCAGGAGCTATTTCACTTCCAGTCAGCTGCTTATGATCTATAAGGCATAGATCCTACCTGTCCTGGAATACTGTTCCCATATTTGGAGTGCAGCACACAAACATACCCTGAAACTGTTGGATTTTGTCCAAAAAAGGGCAATTCATCTCGTGGGGTATGCCTCGCTCACAAACTCACTCACTTCTCTGGAACATCGTAGAAAAGTTGGCGATCTGGCTCTATTTTATCGATATTTCCATGGACGATGCTTTTCTGAAATATCAACAATTGTTCCTCCCTTGGCAGTCCCCACGAGATTAACCCGTCGAGTTGAGGCTTCGCACCCCTTCGTGGTCACTTTGGAGACCTGCAGAACATCTCTTTCCATAGACTCGTTCATCCAACGAGCAGCGAGGCTCAACACATTGCCAAGAGAGGTGTTCCCCGAGGCATATAACCTCCAGAAATTTAAGAAGAAAACCAATTCCTACCTTATTTCACTTAGTTCTCACGATGTTCTCTGAACATTACAGGATATCCCTTTTTCGTGGGAACCAAAATTTAAAAAAAACTTGAGCATGTCATATGTAATTGAAATAAATACAGGGTGATTCAGAATTAGGATTGTTGGTCACCCTGTATCGATTTCAATTAAATATCAATTGATAGTGAATAAAATATCAGGATAGGGACATGAAAACCGTTTGGACACATTATGAATAGCGACACAAAGAATTCTTAAAGTTGAAAAATCTCGATTTTTCACATCCTATAACTCTGTATTTATCACTGTTAGACCCCAAGTGTTATGGGTCAATAGAATCAGCTCTTCAGGGAGAATCTGAAAATGGAATAATATACAGGGTGTCCCATTCAAAAAATCAAAGTTGTTGCTACTTTTTAATATAAGCGTCAACGTCGCAACACTGAGAATATATTAGGTCGATAGAACACAATTAATTATTATCCAAGGCACCAACTTTTCAGAATAATCCTGAATTGCGTTCTCCAGAAACGTCTAATGCGTGCCATCCATTGTGAATCTCGATCTCGACCTCGACTGATCGAATTCTGTATTAGCCAGAAATGGTTATAAAAATGTTTCGAAGAAGTAGGTAAACTATAATTTATTGACGAGCTTATTGATGAAATTGTGTTAAAAACTGTTAACTCACAAAATAAATCATCTGCCTGTCTCATCGATAGTATCCATGATATAGGGTACCTGTTTCATGGTGCCATTAATAGACAAAATGTCGAATAATGATCAGTGCTTATCAGCCATTTGTCAACTGAAACACCCTCGGAAACACCGCATCATGATAATGTACGATACACCATTATATGATTGTGTATATGAGGCAGGACCGTACTTGCCACTGTGTGTATCGGTGTGGTTACCTAATTGGAACAGTCAGAGTTTCAAAAAATCACGATGTTCTTCACGGAAAAAAATGATTTGTTGCATCAACAAATTATTAATGCTTGAGTTATTTTTGTTGGACTGAGCATTTTTTTGTTGAATCAACCAGATACATGATTATTCCATGGAAGCGGCTTGTTCTAATCAAGAATGTAGGCTAATTGAATCAACAGTATAATATCAATTCCATCAACAAAATATATGGTTTCTTCAAAAACAAATTATGTCGATCCAAAATAATGTCGATGTTGATTCAACTACATATAAACATCTCGTTGATTTGATCAAACAATGATCATTCTGATGAGATTATATCTTTGAAACAACATACTAGTTTTCTCATTCCGATGTAGCAATAAACTCGTTTCGAACGGATCATTTGCTTGAATAGAGCAACGAAATATGTAAAATCAATGAAATATTTTGTTCATTCTACATCAACTTAAATTTTCGCCTCAAGATGGCGATCATTTCGCCTCGTCTATGCCTGCCTCGAATTCATTATATACGTGAAGCCTGATTCTTCGTGTTTGAAATATCAGCTGGGTAATTCGAACTTAGAATGATTACCAATCCGAAATAGTTTTCCATCCGCTAAGGAGAAGTAAAGACTTGATGAGATCTATGCTGGGAGTCGACTAGTTTCATAGTTTTGTTTATTCTATTGATGTGAAATTTCAGAAAATTTCCGAATATTGAATTTGGTTCAACAAAACAACTTGTCGAATGGATTTATAGTTTCTCTTGAATCAAAAAAATATTTCATTGAATTAACCAAATATTTAATTGAATCAACCAAATATTTTATTGATTCAACCAAATATTTCTTTAAATCAACCAAATATTTCTTTGAATCCACCAAATATTTCGGTGAATCAACTAAATATTTGATTGAATCAAAATCTTGTTATTATGAATCAAACAAAATGATTGTTTGAGCCAATTCAATATCTCTTCATAAAAAATTCATGGATGTTCTTGATCGAAGAAGATCCAGAGTTCATGCAAGACATATTTACTTGATTCAAACTTCAAATTCGCTCGGAAACAAGATATAGATTTACTCATTTCAAGATTATATTTTGTCGTGCATATATGACACTTTTATTTGCTCCATTCAATTGCATTTTGCTTGATTCAACAATTCCTTTTTTCCGTGTTGAAAAAACAAAAAAATCTGATTTCTCCTCATTGAATAGTGATTTTTTGGATTTACCTATACTGATTCATTTGATTTGTATTGATATTATCCTTGGATATGTAAATAATGAACTCAAAAATCAATTATTTTCATCAATTTTCTCTCGAGTATTGACAGCTAGATTATACACTCCCCGTAGTAGGTAGAAACGAGGAAAGTAATAATTGATTTTGAACTGCGTCGAGCTGAATTACTTTATATTGAGAGATTCGATTTCCTAGTGAAGTTATCACAAATCACAACATCTCCACGATTTATAACCATGGAACAACAACTTTTTATTACTTATATGAACAGAGACAACATTGAGAATCCAAGGAAAATATTTTCGTTATTGCAACGCGGTTTATTAGATATTTTTAAAAGGAATCCGTATATATTGAGACAATGTTTATAGAGAACAAAAAGAAGGTATAGCCTGATTCTGAAAAAAAAAAGTTACTGTAGAGGATGTTGAAGTTTAACTCAGCAGATTGTTAAGTTAAAGTTATTATAGGTATCTACAGACTCAGATCAGTATAATTATATACCTTTGAAGTTGGCAGTAGGTAAGAGGGTAGAAATAATTAATTTTGAACTGCGTCGAGCTGAATTACTTTATATCAAGAGATCTAAGTGAAGTTATCACAACATCTCCACTATTTATAACCATCGAACAACAACTTTTTATAACTAATATGAACAAAGAAAACATTGAGAATCCAAGGAAAATATTTTCGTTATTGCAACGCTGTTTATTATATATTTTTAATAGGAATCCTGTGGGGATTCATCGAATGATTCTGATTCATATTATGTGTCATATCCTTCCCAAAATGAACTAAATTGATGAATGCAGCTACGGTTTTAGTTATATGGTAGCGAATGATTGAAAATCTCAGTTTTTTCGTTTGGAAACACCATATTTTCATCTCATAATTAATTCCGAGATCAATGATTATATCATGGAAATGATTTCTATATAGGGTGTATCTCAATAACACCGAAGAAATTGGCACAATAAAATGCTAGGAACTAAAAACGTGTCGGGTGACAGCTGATATAATAGCTGCTTTGACACTGACATGCTCAAGTTTTTCTTTTAAATTTTGGTTCCCACGAAAAGGGATATCCTGTAATGTTCAGAGAACATCGTGAGAACTAAGAGAAATAAGGTAGGAATTGGTGTTCTTCTTAAATTTCTGGAGGTTATATGCCTCGGGGAACACCTCCCTTGGCAATGTGTTGAGCCTCGCTGCTCGTTGGATGAACGAGTCTATGGAAAGAGATGTTCTGCAGGTCTCCAAAGTGACCACGAAGGGGTGCGAAGCCTCAACTCGACGGGTTGATCTCGCGGGGACTGCCAAGGGAGGAACAATTGTTGATATTTCAGAAAAGCATCATCCATGGAAATATCGATGAAATAGAGCCAGATCGCCAACTTTTCTACGATGTTCCAGAGAAGTGAGTGAGTTTGTGAGCGAGGCATCACCCACGAGATGAATTGCCCTTTTGTGACAAAATCCAACAGTTTCAGGATATGTTTGTGTGCTGCACTCCAAATATGGGAACAGTATTCCAGGACAGGTAGGATCTGTGCCTTATAGATCATAAGCAGCTGACTGGAAGTAAAATAGCTCCTGGCCCGAAACAGAAAACCAAGTTTCTGGTATGCACTTTTAGCAATTGATCTCACGTGATTTTCCCAAGAAAGGTTATTGCTGATAGTAATACCAAGCATCGAAATGGATGTCTCCAAAGGTATGGTTACTCCTGACAAGCTTATGTTGGGCACAGTGAGATCGGCTATTCTAGAGAAATGGCAGGCTTGTGTTCTGTTCGCATTGAAATCTACCAAGTTATTGGATCCCCATTCAAGAATTGTTGCCAAATCCATATTTATGTTCTCGACATTTATTGTTCGTTTCTGATTTGCCTGGCTGGTATTGGAGCCCTGAAAGAGATGGCGGTATGGAGGGTACTATCATCCGCGAAGCTGTGTACTGGACATGAAATTGCTTCTAACAAATCGTTGATATGGAGTAAAAATAGTGTTGGTGCTAGAATTGATCCTTGCGGAACACCAGCATTTATGATAAGAGAGTCAGATGAAACTCCGTCGACCACTACATGGAGAGACCTGTTCGAGAGAAAACTAGCTGGCAGAGAGCGACTCAAAATAATTGAAACTCCACCAATATTATATCAATTGAATATCAATTATTCCGATTGCAGAAAAAATTGCATGTTTCATTTGTATCAAAAGTTACTCTGTTTGACTCGCATAGGATTTTCGTGTTCGGATTCGCGGTCGCTCCGCCTCGCAAGCGCAAAAGCGTCACATTTGATCCTAATAAAACAATGTCGAGAACAATGTACAGTCGTATTCAATAAAATAGCGTATACAAGTATTAAAAAGAGAGGATTTCCGCATCCTACTTCTAGTTGTGCTAAACTGGCTCAACCAACGCTTTGTGTTTCTGAGAACCTATGACAACTTCACTGTCAACATTTGGTAAACAATCATTCCCGATAGCCCGTTTTATGCAGAATAGGGCGACGTTAATTTCTCTCTGTAATATACTTGTACGCTTTTTTTTAAATGCGACTGTACATACTATATTAGTATCAATATTGGAATGTTGAATCTGAACAAAATTACAGGTTTGAGCCGCCCATTATCAACGACGTTGCCAAACGTTGATGCGAGATTTGCGGTTATCAGCTTCCGTTTCCGATTATTGTATTATCGCTTTCAAGTATACGTGGGTTTCACTAAAAATTGTGGATAAGCCATCATTATTGGCAAAGTAGGTCAATACCATATAGGTAGGCAGGTAGGCACAGACTTTCAAAAATTTGCTGTTGAAGGACACTTTTATGATCCTCGATATCTATTATCCTATTTAACTTTTTGTTGATCAAACTGCCTGTAGTGAGTGCCTATACCTCACTTTAACTCAGTTTTGCGATAGACAAAATCACTATGGATACACTCAAGGATACCAGGTGTGCCAATTTGAATAATAGCTACTCTTGAAGGGAACATTCTTTTTTCAAACTAGATAGACGAAAACTGATTTCAGTCTGAAAGATTTATCCTTATGACAAACTCGTTGCTTTGGCAATGTGTTCACAAATATATTTTTATAAAAAAGAACTTCAAAAATGAACAATTATTATCGATATGCTGTTTTCACAACTGAGTTCGAATTGACCTTCAAGCACTGTTATAGCATTCGTTTCCTTTTTAGCAAGATTTGTTTTTCTTTCCACTCCTAATAGAATGCTGTGTGTTCAAAATAAGCGAGGAAATAAGTGATTAGTCAACAAAGGGGACACAAAAAACAAAATAGAGCAATTAGGGACACAAATATTGACTTTTCATTCATTTAACTTCTGATAGCGTTTTGCAGGAATGTCCATGTATTTTTGGATGATATAGAAATGGCACAGAAGCATAAGGATAATCTATAATAGATAGTCAAAGTTATTTACTGTATTCCGAGCTGTATTCTATGAGTTGGTTCACTTGATGGATATAATGTGAAGGGCGATTTCGAATATTGAAATTGGCAATGATATACTTACTGCATGTAAGTATTATCATTGGGGTATGTCAAGGTCAAATAATAGTGTATTCGAGGAATTTTTATCGATTTTCATTATTTCCAACCATCTATTTTTCCTCCACAAAATTTGTATACTAGGTATCTTAATACTGCGTGTCACCTATACGAGTATAATGCAATAAACATCACAAAACAGATCCAAAGCCAAACATTTTTTACGATAATTCCAATAAATTTTAAAATTTTCAATGGCTGTGGTTCGATGGAATAAAATATATATACTGACGTATAGAGATTTGAAATACCTCTTCAAAAAAGTGCAGAACTTGGCATATTCTACGATTACGGCTGGTCTGCAGGGTAGGAGATTGAAAATGTTCATATCAAAAAATTATTCTCAAGATCATAATAGTCGTCATATATATCCGAGAATTTTTCAATTCTGTTTCAAAAATACAGCTCTCATTTCATTACGGGTTTCAAACTATATATAAACACTAGCTGAATCTGCTGAAAAGGAATATTCTCAGATAAATATTATGGACATACAAAAATGGATATATATTTATGAGAAGCAATACATTGAGAATTCGCATTCTCTATGTGATGAGAATATCTACTCTTTTTCTGTTTATTCAATAGAAAACAACTACTTTTCTGGCTATATGCCACGACGAACATTGAATTATATCTATTAAACACACACGATGAGAGTTTGAAAATAAAATATAAAAACTTCTGAAATTGAGAATTTGCATTCTCCTTCAGACAAAAATAATATGTATATGCACACATCATTCTGAATATTCAACATATAGCCAGGAAAGTAGTTGTTTTCGATTGAATAAACAGAAAAAGAGTAGATATTCTCATATCATATTCATATATATCCATTTTCGTATGTCCATAATTTATCTGAGAATATTCCTTTTCAACACTTTTATACCCAATCAGGGGGTTCAAACTTGAACGATGGAAACTTGTGATTTTTATAGACCTCTAATCGCATATTCGTGATAGAGTCTCAATTCAGAATTTCTTTCCACGCCCTGTATGATGAATGTCAATTTATCATACACCCAAAAGCACTAGCTGAATCAATTCAATTTATTTCAAGCTAATCTCCTGGAGTACCTCATTTATCTTCTTAGCCGAGAATAATGTTAAAAGATTTATACAGTTTCTTGAATTCGACTCAATAGTATAGTGAACCCCGATTGGCAATCAAGTAGGAATTCATTGTTACCCACTGAAACTGGTTGAAATTACTGTTGTCAGTTACTTTTCCGAAGACGAAATATATTCTAATCTGCAAGTTGCAAGTAAACCGTTTAGCTTTAGATACTTTTCAAAAGAAAGAGAAAGAAAAACAAATTCTCAATTTATAGAGCGTAGTGCACTGCGGATATTTATTTTCAGTAAAGTATTCATTAACAAATAAGTATTACCCGAGGTTTGAACCAATATTACAAGAATCAATGAAAAGAATCTGGCTTTCTCATTCATCCAGCTCTGGCACGTAGAGTTCGCCAATTTTATTGCATATTAACTAAGTTACGATTGATTACTGAACCCTGTTATTAGGTATACGTGTATACGGTATATACGTGTTATGTGCCAAAAGGCGTTCATTTATCGGAATTGGAGAATCGATTTCGATTCTAATGCGCAAAATTCCTATGAATACAATCATTTTTATCAACATGGGTCTGATGTCTCATATAAATGCATCCCATCTACCTACAGTCCTACAGCCTTGAAAATCTTTTCATTAATCGTGTTTATAAACATGTTTATTGATTCTATCATGGAGAAAATTACATTCAATCATTACGTATAATCAATGAATGAGTACATAGATGTTTCGTCGTGACAATGAAGGCATTCTCATGGAATGACGCTACACAGTTAAAAACAATAACACCAGTTCATACCAGCTAACACCCTTGGGTGTCCATTGATTTCCTGATTATTTTAGTGAGAATTGACACTGATATCTTTAATAATATCATAGGGTATCATTCGTTCTTACTTACAGGGTCATTTCGTATATTTAAACAGCTTCTACAGGGTTTATCATTGGAGATAAAGAAAAACTTCGAATGCAGAAGTTGTAGGGTTTGTTCTGAACCTCCAGAAAATTATACCAGATGAAACGAATGAATATCGGTGATATAAGAAATGGGTACCAACGTTATTTTCAATAGAACACCCTATATATTTTTCGAAAACATGTAAGATCTTTTTTCCTGATTCCAAAAATTCGCCTATGGTCCATGCTGCAAACGTCATTTTCGTAGGAAATCTTTATCATTCCGTGCTCGTTAAACAATATACTATTTCAGGGTAGGAAAGAACCTTCTCGGACACTATTACATTGTCGCCTGGCTAGGAAGGTAATCAATCCTGATGGCCTGAGAAGGCTCCTTCATGTGACTCCTGATCTAAGATTAATTGTGATTAATGTAGGATTGTAATCGGACTCATCGTATAAGGCTTGACAATTCTGGAACCGAGAACTATATTGTCCCATTTTGAGGCGATAGTGATAAGGATTGATGATATGGAACACGTGACCTGAGGACCAAGCAACGAGAAGAGCAAGATTGACAAAAAGTAACTGGAGCTTAATATACCGGATGGTCACTACAACACTTCCATACCTATGACGATTCTGTTTGGTTGAATATACAATTTTGAAATTTTGGCAGATTTCAGTGCGTTAAATTTCGTATTTGCTGATGTCATTTCGCTCTTTTGTCACCCGGAATTTCGTCCAAAGTGATCCGGACTATATTGATATGCCATGTGCATAACATGTCATATTTTAGTTACTCATTATTATTTCTCCTGAGAAGGAGAAATTTATGCATGACCAGTCACAGCAGCCTATTGAAACTACTTAAAAAATCATTTTAAAATCTGCCACTTGAAATTTTGACACAAAAATATCACCTGAATCAAATAATGAAGAATAATAGGGTTTTCAATTTCAATATTCCATTTCCGGTGAAATGACTCCTGATTGGGATGTTGACATATTATGTAGTAGCAATACATTTGTTTTTGTATGTATGATAAATTGATATTCATCATACAGTAGTTGTTTTCTGTTGAATATTCAGAATGATATTATGTCCATATCTTTATATGAAGGAGAATGCAAATTCTCTACTTCAGAATATTTTGTTTTCAAATTCTTATCGTGTTTGTTCAATAGATACAATTCAATGTTCGTCGTGGCATATAGCCAGGAAAGAAGTGGTTTTTTGTTGAATGAACCGAGAAAGGATTGATATTTTCATCACATAGAGAATGCGAATTCTCAATGTATTTCTTTATATAAAAGATGTTATTCGAGTATGTGGCCAAACTTCAAGGGGTGATTATTTGAGTGATTCTAAGAGGAAAACTTCAAATAAACATAGGTCCAGAAATGCTTTGTTTTCAAGATACAGAGTGTCAAATTTTCAATGAAAAATCATTTTTTTAATTAATTTCTCAAAATGTTGTTGTCCAGTGTCCAATGAGTATATTATTCTGGAATTTCGAGCTCATACAGGGTAATCATGAAAAAGAACAATCAATACTTCCAACTTTAACGCCCTGTATCTTAAAAACGAAGCATTTAAGGACCTATATGTTCATAATTATATCTGAGAATATTGCTTTTCAATAGTGGTACATTTGTTTGAAAAAACATCGAAAGGAAGCAATATTAATTAAATGTTATATGTAATAATATAACCCAAAGTCATTATCGGATTAACGGCACCTATGATGCCAATGGCTCTATCCTGAGCAAAATGATCGAAAAATGGCACATTCCTGTGCTGTAATTTGCACTCAATTTCGCGATTTGATATGTTATGCTATCCGATACCAATTGAATGGTAGATCTCAAAAACCTAATTAAGCCACCCCTTAATCTGGGTCAAATCCGCACGGAACACCGTTTTATTTCCTGTCAGTATTCCGGACATACTTTCGTCAGGTGATAACGACTTGAAAAATTCAAATTAAAATGTATAATTTCCCCCTTACGAATATACAAACGTGCCGCGATTCAAGCAAGAAACAAACAAGAGAATATTTTGTCCTTCTGAAAAGATAATATCCGATGGACCAGTGTAAATCTCAACATGTGGATTTGATTACGTAGTGCGAGCACCACATGAGTTTAACACTGGTCCATCGGATATAATCTTTCAAAAGGGGCGAAATATTCTCGGAAATATTGGTGCTCTGCCACTTACTTAGATCAGTTTGAATCGCCGCACCTTTGGATTGATTTTATCTCCTCTCATTCGCTTTTTGTTTCAATTCGTTATCACAATATGCGCCGGAAGTATGTCCGTAATATGGGCAGCATATAAATCGCTGTGCAGTGGATTTGACTCAGATTAAGGATGGCATAATTATTCTTATCTCGTTATCAAATCGCGAAATTGCCTAAAAATTATCGCACAGGAAAGTGCCATTTTTCAATCATTACGTTATCAGCGGAAAAGTTTCGCGCTGAAGTGTTGTGAAGAGTGACGCAATTCCAGACACAAATTACAATCATTGTTACTAAGTGATTGTAATTCGATTCACGAATTTATATTGAAACATTATACGTTGAATTCTCGAATAATGTATTTTTCTACTCACATAACTAAAATGGCATTTAGCGTACGGATATGTACCTACCACGCTAAATGATCGGTTAATCACGGATTAACGATCTGTGATTTTTCGAAATATTAAACACGTTACCATGGCAACACAGTTCATTAAACACAGCTTCAGTAATTTGAGACATGTCTAGCCTGTCAATTGTATTAACTGTCAACTGCTATTTTCGAATTTTGTACAAGAATTATTCAAACAATTTTCGTTTGTATCAGAATTGTTCGTCAAAAATATATGCGAAATGTAGACGAAAGTGAAATCGAAGAGAATGTCCTGGTACTTGCATATCTCCAAGAAGTGTAAAAATGAAGCATCCATCTTTGAGAACAATTTATTTATTCTGCGCTAAGCATGACAATAAACGTGAAACAAAGGTTAGTCATGGACTGGACACATCTACAACCAATATCACTTATACGTGTCTCGCTGGTTGCATGCAGTTGCATTTATTATGTTCTCAATTCCCATTCCTTTGGAATAATTTTGTAGGTAAGCAGGAATAGCAGGTATGTTAATGTAATTTTCGGAGTTCGTAGGAAAAGCATAGTATGTAACGCGTTTATAAACTCTTCTAGACACTCGTTTATTGAACACTCGCTCCGCTCTGCTCCGCTCGTGCTTAAAATACTCGTTACTAAAAGGACGTTTATAACACTTGTTATTGGATTTGAATCAAATCAATGGAAAGACACTGCATTTAACAATTTTATTATTGTTAAATCCAGCCAGTGTAAACTGTGGCATTTGAAAAAACACAAGGTTCACTCATCTTTATTCAATATTTAGAGATGTTCTATCAAGTTCATGGAAGAATAGTACAAATATTTACCAGAGTACTTACCGCGTACTACATTTCAAACAGTGCAATGAATAATTTTGTTTGTTTTGCTAATATTGTTATCGTTATTCAAACAAACTTTCCTTATTGTATTAGGTTTTGCTCACTAATATTTCACCAGTTCATTCATTTGTCATTTATATTTATGATGATATACTCACCTTCTTTGAAAATTTTATAGGAGTGGTTGGTATTGACTCAACGTGTTTTACGACTATGTATCATGTTTTCTTATCAGAAGTATGTAAACGCGCGTGGATATCCCAAAAAGAAAGTTTATCGGGTTTTGACTCAGCCTTATCTACAGTATGTGACATGAGATGTGACAGTATGGTATTTTTTTCATTGCCGAGCATTGTTGGAATTATGATATTCGTAATATGCTTATGATACTATACTTGGTAAAATTGCACTTATCATGCGATGTATTTTTTTTAGAAATTTCATTTTGTACTTAGTTAGGTATTTTTCTCTGAAAAACACGAATTTGATAATGAAAATGTGAACAATAGTACATTATACATCTAGGGACTCTTCTGAAGGTAGACTGTTTTTGGTTATCAGCCGTTTTTGAGAGTACCACTAGGCCTGATACCAGTCTAGTCTCAAATGAAAGCTAATAAAATTTACTACGACTTCATTCCACATATTTGACGTGGGAAGCGTATTTTAGAAGATAATTAACAGAATAGGTGATCATTTTGAAGAAATTCCACTTTTTCGAAAAAGTTGACGATTTTCGAAGAACTGTATCTTGGGAACCAAAAGCTGTATGGAGGTCGTTTTGGCCTCGAATTGTAGCAAATTTAGTTATCTTTGAAAGTTTATAGGATGACTATAGCGGTCCAACCCTTTCTTCTCTGAGATATTGAGCGAAAACTGAAATGAGTCAAAAAATTTCATAGTTTTTTGAGTATACCGTCGCTCGCACAGCACTTTGGAAATTGCAAATCTGGTTTTTCAATACTGGTTTAGGTCCTAAGAACATATAAAAAATTCAGAATGACCGGACCTTTTGCAAGCACGGATGTACATCTTGATTGGACTATAATGTGATAAATGTACTTCTACACAAAGATTCTTATCCAGAATAAAATAGTTAATTTAATTAAAAAATGAAACTACCAGTTCCAGCCAATGTTGCGTATACGCAACATGTCATAAATATGCCATTTTTGATAATAATAATGAATTTTTGATAATGAAAGATTCTTTCGGGTGTTGCATAAAGAATAAATATTCAGAATATACTTGTCAAATTGCTGTTTTCTATATAATCCGGTCGTAAATGGGTTAATCAAGAACATGTATTCATTAGAGTAGATATTGTATAGGAGCAAAATATTCTTTGTTCATTCAACTGATTATATCTGTTGAGACTGGTTTTGAGATGCATAAACAATGAGTTATATTGAATACATTTTGTTTTGTTGAAATCATGAGATGTTTGTGGATTCAAACAATCATTTTTGAAGATGAACAACTTGAACTATGTGATATATTCAGTTGAATCTTCTACCTAACCTAACATATATTATTCACGCAGATGTCTAGCTGTGAATTAATGATGCTGTATAGGGAATCAGACAGATTGTAGCTGGCAAACTATATACACAGGAAAACTTTAGATATATTACCTATGTCTATGAACTGTGATACGTTATCTTATGCGTTTATTCTCGCATCTCGCCAAAGTATTGATCTCCATTTTCTCGAATCATTGCAACTTTTTTTCTCGAAACTCTGAACTTCACTTCGAGCATGTTAACTTTCTGTTGGTCTTCAAATGAATAGCTTCCAAGAAAGAGTTTGGACGATTAGTAAACCCCTTATACTAATTATATTATTGGTGAAGTTTGAGTTATATATTGAGGAGAAATATCGGAAAACTTTCTTATGAATGAAACCTGGTAGGTACCTACCTACATCAAATCAAAATTCATGAGTGCCATAGTTCGCAACGACATTACATTCGAAACTTTTTCCAGGAACTTTCAGTGGATGAATTATTTCGTTTTTCAATTCCAATTTTCAAAGTTGAAATGTGCCAATTCCAACACATCTTTTGTTTATTTTTTTACGGTCAAGTTTATTCTGTTAGTGCATGATCTCTGCCAAGATTATTTCTAAAATGTTTTCCTGTCAGAGGAAAGAAATAAATTATTTTTTCGTGATCCCCTTAGATCATTAGCCAAGTTGATAGATAAATAAATTCTTGCTTATTATTCTACTGGCAATGCAGACTATTTATTTTCATATCACATAGACATTCCATTGTAGTAATCGACGTTCGAACATTTTTAACTAAAAAAATGTGAAGTTACTAATTAACATATACAGATTTATTGAACTGAACACCACGTAAATTAAATAAATTAACCTTTCGAATTGAATCACCTAACCCTCAACCAGTTTTTACATTATCATACAATTTTCTAAATCATAAAATAATCACATGTTCCATCAATTTCACTAAATATTGCTAAGCTACTTCGTATGGTTCAAATTCCATATCATCCATCTTTTTTGTAATATGTTTGACTTTGTCATATTGATAAAAATCATGAATTGTTTGAGTAGGACTCTTCTCGGTGATTGTTCTATCAGATTTTTCATTCTTCGCGTCATTCCACTGTGTCTTGTTATCTGCTATTTTCATTTCCTCCCCAATAATTTTAGGAGAATTATTGTTCATTGATTGCTTCTTTATGTTCTCATTGATAGCGTTTTTCTCGTTGAACCTGTCGTTTTGGTCCATCTTCTTTCCACACTCTTCAATCACATTATCTTTCTTCCTCAGATTGTTCTGTGCAATGATTCTCCTTTGCTGGGTCAGCAGTTTTTTCTTTGTTTCTTGCGACGAATCGGTGCCAACTAGCTCCAGACGGCTGCTACAACTGTTCGATTTCAAGAGCCTAAATTTCATGCCCTTCAAATTATTTTTATTATCTTTCTCTTCTATGTCTACACTACCATTACTCATCTTTCTGCAATTGCTACAGTCCATGCACCTCTTTTCGTTGTCTCTGATCTCTTCCATTATAGCTTTGGTCAGTACTGGCTGACCTGATTTTTGATCCACCACTCTTCCTCCATAGTACGTGACAGTGGTACCATATTCCCTGATTTTCTCCATTATCGCCTCACTCACATACTCACAATATATTTCGTTGTCTAAGGAATCATACAAGTTCTCTTGGCTGCCCAAATCCGATATGTTTGATAGATGTGAGTTAGAATCCGATGCTGCTGAGCATCTATCTTTATCGGGATCTATATTGGTTGTGGTGGTTTCTTTATAGTTTTCCTTTGGAGCATCCGATTCCTGGTTGGTTTGCTTGTTCTTAGAACCCCCTTCGAAAAACTGCCGTACTTGTCTCACTGTATCTGGATTAGGAAGCTCGTCTTCATTCACTTCTTTGTTCACCCTGATGGGGTGGTAAAAGAACGGCCGATTCAGTGTGGATTTGTTGTCTGCACTATCGCTGTCCTGTTTGTGCACCAATGGTGTGACATTCTTCATTGACTTGACGCAAGGGGAAGCTTTGTAGGGCACCTTGGATCGTATGGGTTCGATAATAACAATGTTGTTATCGATCAGAAGCTCTTGGAAACTATAGTCTTGGAGGTACTGGATTAGGTCTTCGAACTGAGATTCTTTTTCACAATTCGCGAATATCTTCTTCTGGAAAAGGTCAGATTTCACTAGTTTGTATCGTACGTGGTCGAATTCTGGTTGGACAGATACGCTGTTGGATTTCGACACAGGTTTGTGAGCTTTGCGTTTTTTGTTGTCTTTTTTCGGTTCATTTTCGTTGTTTTTCGCGTCTATGATTTCTACAGATGTTGGACATAGGCTCTCGAATGATCTATCGGTTTCGTAACACGTGTTGTTCTCGAAGTAGCTGCAAGTTTCTCTGATGGTTGGGGAAATCTTTCCCGTCTTCTCAATCACAAGTTTTGGTTCGAATAACTGTTTGGTGAGTTGCACTTTGCTTTGTGGTTTTTCTTCCACTTTATCCGCTTGATGTTCAAATTTTTTCTTGACATCCTCGACTTTCGTTGTCACTTCTACTATTTTACAGCTGCCGTTTTCTTCTCGGTTTTCTTGGTGCCTGCACTGTTCATTTTCATCACCTATCATTTTCTTCCAATACTTTTTCATGGTACCGAGCTTGTCGTTCAGTTCTTTTGTGCATTCGTCTTGACAATAGAGTAAAGCCATTTCGCCTCTTTTGTCTTCGGAATTTATTGGTTTTTGGTCCAAACTTATTTGACTACCGTGTATGGTTTCTTTGAGGTTTTTAACTGCTTCTATGAAATGTTCGTCAGTGTTAGTTCTATTGGCGTTTTTCTTTTGTTTAGGAACTTTTGCTATCTTGACTTCGAAGTCTATAGGCACCATACCATCACCAGTGACATCAAAATGTCTTCCGATATTCACGATAAATCTATTTTCGTTCTTTGACGAGTTACTTTTTCCGCATTTACGCAGTTTCCTGTCAATTTTCTCGCATTTCCTCAAGTTTTTACTGGCAGTTATATCCGGCAGGGAATGGAATTTGTTATCCTGTAAATTCGTGTTATCTCGCGTTGTTTTGCGAGACAAGTTCGTGAATTTCTTAGCGATAAAGTTTTGCAGGGGTTTCTTTGACCCTTTTTGTGTTTCCAAGAACTCTTTCAGGTAATTGTGGCTGTGTGTTTTGAATACTTTATTTGTATGGTTACAATGTATATTTTCAGTGTTTTCTTGACTATCTCTGGTTGTGTCTACAGATACAACTGTTTTGTACTGTTCGAATACTTGAGTCTCTCCTGCTACTTCAATGAGAGTTTTTATCTGATCCTGAGATTTCTTCACGTCTTCTTTGATTGTTTCAACCACATCTAATGAATCTTTTTCGATAACAGTCTCATCACAAGAGGTTAGATCTTCTTCTTCAGTATTTTCGACTTTCAAATCAATTTCTTCTGAATGTTTGTTGGTTTCTTCTGGTTGTTCTGTTGGCTCGGAGTTCGGATTGATTTGTCCGTACTTTTCCCGATAGGGTGTCGGGTTTCTTATTGTTCTAGGCTTGTGTCCACTACTTTCGTAGAGGTTTTTGTTGGTACTCAGGACGATATTTTCGTCATAGGAAATACTTTCGTACTGTTCGTTCTTCTCCCACTTGACGTCTAGGGGGTATTTGTTATCCAAAGAGTTCGATGAAATGTTATCGGTTAATGAGATGTTATCAGTGTTATCAGTATCGTATCTGGCCTCGGGGTAGTAATTGGGCAAACTTAGCTCTGGAATATCTTCGTAGGACACATCGAAGAAGCTGTTCACTGACGTTTTGTTGTTGCAGTTCGAGTCTAGGCTATCGGTTCGTTTGCTTGTATCTGGAAAACTTTGCAGGGATGTATACAAAGATTCCTTTTCTATTCTGCAAGTCGAACGATGATTGTCGATGTAGTAGGGTTCGGGTGGTACCAAGGTTGAATGTCTTCTTGTTTGAGGACGTTCTTGGTAGTGGAGGTTATCAACGCTGGATCCTTTCAACCTGCGAACAAAAAACATGTTCGAGTCACAGGAAAAACGTTTGCGCCTAAAATATGTCACCAATACGTTGCACCATGCAGAATGATATACATAGGCGTATACTGTTGTTCACGTATATAAAAATGTAAAACAGTTATACCCTTATATATGGCAAGACTGAGTTTTTTCCTTGGTTTACGATGGATTTATCGTTGCATAATAATTTCGACTCGGGTTATTTTTTATTGAGTTTCGTGACTGCTTTAAATATACACCGAAATTACCTTAGATTACATCTTGTCGCCCTTCCTTACCCTTACCCTCTCTCTTTTCAAAAGAAAATATATATATCGCGTGACATGCCCAGGGAAAATATTTATCTCCCAAGCACGTGATATCAGCGTAGGTTCGCAATTTCTTTTTATTTTAAATTTTCAGGAATTGCTCGAAATACAGTATTCAACACACAAAATGGACCACTCATAATTTGACTATTTTGAAGACCTGTAGTTTTTGAAAAAATTGAGCGATCTTCATGCGGTTCTCAATATCAGATGTGATCTTTCATCGGCTTCGAAGAGAGCTAGAACACTCTGAAGAAGTCCGCAGAACAAAACTTACACAGGGTGTAAAGTGGAACCATTACACTATGGTCTACATTTCCAATGCTGACAGAACTCGAGAAATTTTTTTCTGATCAAAAGTCAGTCATATTATGTTATACTGGGACCTCATCTCGGGATGTTTTCGTAATTTCTCCTCAATTGGCCTTTGGAACAAAAATTAGATTTTTTTTCGAAAGTCTTGCATTTCTTGAATTTTTTCTCTAGAACTCCACTTGACTGCTATTGGGAAGAACTGTTCTCATGTTTTGTGGAGGACAATGAAAGACGAAAAAAGCACTATTGTGAGATATACAGGATGATAATAAAAAAAGGACAAAATATCATTTCTGTAAAAAAAATCAAAAATGGTGACTAAAACCATGGCCCATTCGATTCAGTATATTCAGAAACGGCCTTCTCGATACCCATTATTTATATTGGACTATTAACTCGAGACGTTTTTGAAAATTCGCCTCTAATTAAAATACAGGATGAAAATTTCAATTCAAACTTGTTTTCTGATATCGCTGATTCTTATCAACTGATTTCCAATATATATTGCCCAAATATGAGACACCTATGAGACCTCTAGAAAACAATAATGTTAAAAGAATGTGGTGACCAGCATTATATCCAGATCTGAATTTGATTGAACATGTGTGGAGCCGAATGAAACTCAACCTATCGAGAAGGCGAGAGGCACCCCAAAATAATGACAACCTTATCCAAGCTGTATCAGAAGAATGGGAGATGGGAGGCAATGTCAATAGGCTTCATCAACAACCTCATAGAATCTATGTCAAACCGGTTTCATGAGGTTTTGTTAAATCGGGGAGGCCTTACCAAGTACTGAAATTCAGGATATAGGACTTTCTAGTTGGATCTTCATAATGCTGAAGAATTCACTTATGTCATATTTCGCCAATAGAGCCCATTTCGAATGTTTTTAATGGATATAAAGAATTATAAATTTTATCTTCCATCTCGTTTTACTCCTATAAAATTTTTATGTGATACACTTCTTATGTAATATCGTAGTTGTGGTTGAAAATTGTCAGATAAGTTGTGAAACACTCAGTATATTGAACAAATATACTCTGTGTCTCATACTTGGGCAATAAATATTGGAAAGCCGTTGATAAAAATCAACGATATCAGGAAATAAGTTTGAATTGAGAATTTTCAACCTGTATTTCAATGAGAGGTGAATTTTCGAAAACGTCTTGAGTTAATAGTCTAATATACATAATGGATATTGAGAAGGCTATTTCTGAATATACTGAATCGAATGGGTCATGGTTTTCGTCACCGTTTTCGATTTTTTTCACTGAAACGAGATTTTGTCGTATTTTCTTATCATCCTGTATATTCTATAATGGTGCTCCTTTCGTCTTTCATTGTCCTCCACAAAACATAAGAACAGTTCTTCCCAATATTCAGCTCGAGTGGAGTTCTAGAGAAAAAATTAAAAAAAAATCGAATTTTTGTTCCAATGGCCAATTAAGGGGAAATCATGAAATCGTCCCGAGATGAGGTCCCAGTGTATCATAATATGACTGACTTTTGATCAGAAAAAATTTTCTCGAGTTCTGGCAGCATTGGAAGTGTAGACCATAGTGTAATGGTTCCACTTTACACCCTGTGTAAGTTTTGTTCTGCTGACCTTTTCAGACTGTTATAGCTCTCTTTGAAGCCGATGAAATATCACATCTGATATATACCAAATACATCAGGTTATGAACGCAGTGTATTGTTATAATGAAGTTTCATCAACCAATGATACTGTAGCATTGTCTCAATGCTCTAAGGTCTAAGGCATTAACACAATAAACTGAATACATTAGGTGATGGACGCAATTATGATTGATTATAATGAACTATATATTTTCATCTATTGGTCAATGTTTTCAAGCATTGAGAATGAAACTTCAATGGATCAACCAAATATGAATGAGTCGTTGATGTTATGCTTGTTGAGCATACCTCAATTAAAATATGCATCACAATGCGTCATGATGATCAAGGGTACATAATATTGATCACTAGGTAATCATTCATTTGATATATTTCTTACATTGTTCTGATGTATATTTCATAATATAGATGACTTTTCTCATTACTTCAATGATATAGCAACATTATGATAATGGTCTAGACTTCGTTATACAGTGCAGACTCGATAATCCGAACTAATAAAAACCAAGGCGATTCGGATTACCAAAAAATTCGGATTACCGAAGCAGTTTTTTTTTTTTAATTTTTATTACGAAATGCAAAAAAAAAATACGAAAAAGTAACACTAAAATATGCATAAAAGTAAGAATATAATACTAGTTTCTAAAGTAATTTGTAATTTTTGTTTGCTTAGCACATCTTTGATTATTTATAAAGGCCATTTCTTTTAATCTTTGAAGTACAAGAATATCATTTAACGGACTATTATTTTCTTCCTTGCGTAATGTGAATCCCAGATACTAACAAAAGAACAATTAATTAGGGGAATCCCTGAACATTTCACTCACAATTTCTATAGGAAATAAATAGGCCTAAAGGTATAGGTTCGGATTATCGAGTACTATGAAATTCGGATTATAGAGTACTCAATGTATTAAAAATGCTTGTTCGGACTACTGAAGAATTCGGATTATTGAACGTTCGGATTATCGAGTCTGCACTGTACCAACTAAATGATTGATTGACCAGTCACTGAAATTCAATATTTTCAATCGGTTTTTGGCATTGTACTGATGAAAAAATCTTCATAGTAATGGACATGTAGTCAAACATTAGAAGTGATTGATATCAGGTTAATTTTTTGTTCTGTGTATATTACCTGTTATCTCTCGCCGAAGCCCTGTCGATCAGCCTCGCCCGCGGTATCAGCTGCGACCTCCTCCCTTCTCCCGCCCTCCGCCGCTCCTCGTACCTCCAGCAAGCCGCCCACGCCTCCCCCGATGACGCCAAGCTCCTGCTGCGCCTCAGGCTGCCCCGCTCCGAGTCCGCCGCCGCCGGGTGGGTGGACACGTCCTCTAAGCTGGCCGCCCCCGGGGAGTATCGGTGGCTGGGGTGGGCGGAGGGGCTGCGGTGGTCCTTGGCGCAGTTGAGGGTTAGTTTGACGTTGTTGATGCACGAGTCGGACCTGCAATTAGAAGGTCGTTAGTCAGTGTTGCCTAATCAGATTTTCAAAAGTCGCAAAATGGCAACCTGCTGAAAAACACCAAAAAAAACACCAAACATGACGGAACCGAAAAGAAATGCGCCGCATTCGAAAATTTCTGCGAATCAAGTGATTTTCTGGTGGTTTCAACTTCAGTTTAGATCACTAGATCACACCAGATAATGGAAGTCTAGCTGGTCAAAACGGATCTTGGCTTAATGATATATAAATGAATGTGAAAAAAGTTTTTTTCCAACAGGAAACTAAACAAATGCTTCATAACTTGTATATCGTCGACGAAACCACAAAACCAAGTAACTGCAAAAACCAAAATTTTCAGGAGACACTAAAAACATAATTTCGGGTTAACTGATCAGATTCAGTAAAAAATAGTAACAAACCACCTGATTATTATTATCCTTACGTTTGTACATTGATCATTGAGAAAAGTCATTGTTTACGTTTGTCAGCGTAAGATACTATAGGCTTTGACATCTGCTTCTGTGCGAAAGCACGCAACAACAAATATTCGGAAAAGTAATTCACAAAAACACGTAACTTCATTTTTCTGGACCTTCCGCTTAACAAATACTTGAGATAAATTCTCACATCCTGTGTTGAGATACCAATTGAAGTTGCGAATTAACTGTTTTACATATCAGTTCCATGAAAAGTCACTCACCAATTAGCAGAGATTGATCTCTATGAAAAGAAATTGAACACAAAATGTCAGAGGCGTGAATCACGTTGCCAACTGTTAGATACTTGTTTTTGACGACCCCTTTTATTTTGTTTTGTATTTATGGATTTTAAAATATTTACAATTTTTTACCAGTTGTGACGTTTTGCATATCAAGACCGATTGCTGCCAGAATCCCATTTTCGAATTTTTCTCAGTTACTTGGTTTTGCAGAACAGGGGGAATTTTGGATGCCTCCCCATTCACCAGATTTCACCATTTATTTTAAAGAAATCACCAAAATAAACACCATCCACTAGATGTCATATTTTGTCACAAAACGAAAACTCAAACCCCCAGTTCAGCACGGAAGCCATTAGGTGAATGACTACTAGGCTGCCTATGAAAATACATGGTACACAGGGCTGTTCAGGATGGAAAACAAACCTTTCTGAAATGTTGAAAATTTCTCCATATTACCAATTAGATGGAGAATCTTTGTGATTTTTATCAATCTTATTTTTATAATGCTGAAGCATATTATATTACTCGAAATGGTTTTGCAATGTTCCTATCATCTCTTCAAGCATTCAAAAACACGTTTTTTCGCATATCTAACAAGAATTATTTTATATTGCAGCGCTACTTTCAGAAATTCATAAAATCCTCGATAAAATCTAATGTTTCTTATATACATTTTGTTTTGCAAAAATAATGAATAGATATTATTACAGGAAGACCGAGAACAACACATGATCAACTTGTATATATATTGTTCATGATTTAATGACAAAAATGTTTCTCGAGATTCCACAAAAAAAAGAGAGAATGAATGTACAGGGTGATACACCAAGATCGATGGATTTGTTTCCAAAGAAGCTTCCGGAGTTTATACATTTAACTTCTTACCCGAATAAAAGGCGAGATACAATAAGCTGTTCATGCATCTCTCTGAATAAAAATTATATTGAATTTCAATTTGTCAACTCAAGATGTCATTAGTTAATATTGTCATCAACTTAGTCAATTTTTAATAAGTTCCTTTATTAGTTTTTTTATCAACTGAAATATATACACTACACTGTTTTACCACTAACCAAACCGATTTTTTAACGCCTCGACACGTGTTTCGCTAACTATGTTAGCATCTTCAGGAGAAGATTAAAACTAAATATCCTATTCTAGTGTGTTGCTTATATACTAGGTATATGTTCACCCAACTGTGAAAAATACTAACCGTCAAGTTAATGTTTGTCATGGTTGAGTTCACATGTTAATCTTAATTTTTATTTTACTAAACTATATAGAGGGCTATATGGAATAGGTCCATTATCCTTATTCATTACTCTATTACTATTCTTAAATATCTCTAAGCTTTCATATGCGTCTAGTTTTCTAATGTTATTAACTTGCTTAACTAATTTGAGGTTAGTAATATGTGTGTTATGATTGTGATTGAACATATGTTCGGCTACACAAGATTTATCTAACCTGCCATATTTTAAATGGGTTATGTGTTCTTTGAACCTTGTTTTTATGGGTCGCCTGGTTTGGCCTATATATGTTTTATCACAATCATTACAACTTATTTCGTATATTCCCGACTTTTCAAGTGTGTCCACTTTATCTTTCGGATTGCCTAATAAATTGCCTAATTTTGACCCAGACTGATAAACGCTTTCAAAACCTAAGTCTTTGAAAACTTTATCAAGTCCCTTCGTATACTTGGGATTGTACGGGATTGGGATTCTTCTTGAGCTATTTTTATCCGCTTGAAAAGTCGTAGAATATCGAAGTGTTAACTTAAATTTATGTCTACGTATTAATTTATCTACTATTTTGATATCATACCCATTGACGCCAGCCACTTTATAAACAACATTTCTTTCAGCATTGAATCTTTCTTTGCTGAGAGGAAATGAAATCAATCTGTGTACTAGAAAATTTAAACTTGCCATTTTGTGCTGAAAACAGTGATTGGAGTCATTAGGTATGTATCTAAATGTGTTAGTTTCTTTTCTAAAGACATCAAATTCTAAGTTGTTTTCGCTATTTTTGATCACCAGTACATCTAAGAAAGGTAATTTGCCTTGATTTTCGCATTCATAAGTGAATTTGATAGAGGGGAAGCAGTTATTCAATTTTGAAATAAAGTTTTCTATATCTGTGGTTTTTGTATCAAAAATAGCAAAAATATCATCGACATATCTAATCCAAACCCTAGGGAAATACTCGAATTTTTCTTTTGCATTTGCTTCAAATCGATTCATGAACAGTTCAGCCAGGAAAGGCGATAAACAATTTCCCATAGCTGTACCTTCATGTTGTTCAAAAAATTCTTGTTTATATTGAAAAATATTTTGGCTCATGCAGAGATTAGTGAGATCAACCAATTCTTTAATATTATCTGGATCTAGATTGTTATATTCGAGTAATTCCTTTAAATATTCCAAAGTTTTTGGTATGGGTACGCTTGGGAAAAGTGATGAAACATCAAATGATATAAGGATTTCACTTTCGGTCAGATTCAACCCTTTGACCTTTTCGATAAATTCAAGCGAATTTGAAACAGAATGATTGTTATAAGGATTATTCAAAGTTTTGAAAACTTCAACCAACCACTTTGAAATATTGTAAGTAGGAGACCCAATTGCGGATACAATTGGCCTCATTTTCTTACCGGGTTTGTGTATTTTTGGTAAACAATATAGTCTTGGTACACTTGGGTTAGATATTTGTAATTTATATTTATTATGTGCAGTAATATATGATGATTCGCTAAGTGGTTGGGAGGCGTTTTATTTATTCTATTGACTATATACGTATCTAATGATAAGTAGATTCCTTGAGTTTTGATATACTCAATATTTTACAGATTGCAATCGACAGATCTACCTCTTGATTAAACCGAGGATTAAACTCCTGTGTTCATTTCGGTTTCGTGTTTGTTATAGCATGTATCATACAATCCTATTATAGAAACGGTGTTATTTCGTTCATTAAATTTAGCGCTCTATTAACAAACAATTAAAAGTTTATAGACGGCAATTAAAATAATTAATTTGTATTTACTGCAATAACAATAATTAGAAGGGATTCAACAAGAAGAAATGGTTGTTGCAACCTAATATTTCTCACAAACTATCACATTCCTAAAAAGAAACTCACCTGTATTTTATTAGATTTCAAGAGATTTGTTTTCACAATTTCGTAATGATACACTTCTTCGAGAATATCTCGCAGAACTATACATGAAAAAAACCTGACTAGTTATTAACGTATTGCTAATGATATGTTATTTGTTCTAACAATAATAAAAGTGTGAAATTCACGTAAGTTCGCTAATATCATTTGTAGATTCCTCAAGGTATTGAATTTTCATCAGATGGATTTGAAAAAAAAACCAGTTGATGTAATGTATTCAACCCATTGATATGATACAGTCTAACGAATGTTTTCAAAATATCAGATTTCTCCAAATATTTCAAATTAACGAGAAAGGTATTCTTGTGAAGCTTGAAAAGGGTCTAATCCCAAATTTTATTTTGATTCCTAAATTTCATTCCTTGGTCACAGAATTTCTAATCGACAGTTTTCATTTCAATCGAGATAATAACTCAAAATTCTCAATATAAGCAAACTTATAAGTACACTTCGTATATAGATAACCAGTTTCTTCTCGACATAATGATACACTTCGACTTACATTTTTAAAAATATAATGATATTTTTGCGGTATAATGAAAAAACTTATGATGGTGATGATGGTGCTTGACCTTTACTGAACGTAAAATTATGGTTTTCTTCAATTAACGTGTCAGTAAAATAATAATTTGAACGAAAATAATTTAATCATTCCGTCACTGTTGAATAATTACTATAGTATGAATTATTTTGAGAATATATACAGGGTTTCCAGAAAGGTCCTGTCGTAAATGATAGAGTGAGCCAAAATAATGTTAGTATTTTATATAAAAAATATTACGGAGCTACCAAAGTATTGAATACTGTCAAAATAATTTGATGTCAATTATGATAATGACTGCAAATACCATGATGTTATTGAATAAATAGAGTTTTTCTTATACTTTAGGAACGGTTGGGATGTATTTTTTTAATGCGAACAGCACAAGAAATTGATTAAAATATATAAATAAATAAATACTATTTTTGTAGAAAAAGGATGAAGGAATCAAACGGTGGAGGCAAAATGTCAAAGTTGTCACCTCTGTCAAAAATGCCTCCATTAAACAGCCGTTTACATAATATCGAAAGGAATTTTACTATGAGTTGATTTAGTTAGCCCGAATATCATTGATACCATTGCAACCGTTTATAAGTTATACATGAATTATATTTTTTCATTCAAACTTTCAAGGTCAATAACTCCGTAACGAAGGGCGTTAGACATCTTTTAAAATGAAATACTGTATTCTGGCTCAATTTATCAGCCATATTATTTACGACATGGCCTTTCCGGCCACCCTGTATAACCTTGTTAATGACTGTAATGATTCACAAAATAAATGATGAATCGATTCGATAATGACTTACTCAAATATTGATGATGAAATTAGGTTCTTATAGTATACTTATTATATTCGATGAATTATTTGTCAGTTTTAATCGAGGTTTTAATAATTCAATTTGATATATTCAAAACTCGCTTGCGGCGCGTCAAATATTCCATTCTTCATCAGTTAGTTGATTTGTTACCCTATCATAGTATTCTTTGTGTCTATGACTGAAGAATTACTGATTCTATATTTTTTTCTTGAGAATGTATTATTTTTTTAAACAGTTGAGAATCATCTGTTAGATCATTTAAGTCATGTTCATTTATGTCTCACAACTCTTGAAGTGTATTTACCTATGTAGCATAAACTTTCTGCTCAAGATACAACAAAACTGTGTAATCCGCATGTTCTTAGTCAAATTTGTTTCGATGTTATTCTTGTGATTCATTGTTGAATCAATAAGTTAAGCATCAGAAATGTATTGTTGTTTTCGGTTTTCAATAAATATATGATAATTTTTCATAATACTCACTCTAATACATAGCTTTATACCAGCCACAGTTATCACTTCATCATTTTCAAATCGAAATATTCCGAAAACGGAACACAGTATCGAGTTTTACCAAGAGTAACTCTTTGGTGTGAAATTGGATGATGTTCAAGTTCACATCAAATTTGATGTGTCAGATTTCAAGAAACATCCATACAAAATTTCATCACAATGTTGCCAGTATAGTTTCGACAAAATCTTGAAAAATGTGAAATAAAATTATTTTTTCAACACTTTGTATCTTGATAACGGATGCCGTTACGAATTTTTTTTACTGAGTAAACTCAACTTATTTTGCAGTGTTCTACCTACCCTAGTTAGGGGGTCAGGTTTTTTTGAAACACCCTGTATAATCTTTGGAAGAAGTCCATGGTAACTCAAAGTGGGGTCGTGTAGTTCATAGATGAAAACCCAAAGTCATCTCCACAACATGATGATGATATAATATATGATTTTAGATTCTTTGGTACGTGGATTGTGTATATTTTAAGGCATATGACCTTGAACAAGAAACAATGTTTGTCACTCCTCTACAAAAAATCGTCTGTTTGCAATTATCCACTAATATGATATATTCATGTATACTCATATTAGACAAAAATTTCGTTCGAATTTATTATTTGGTCTTGTGTCCTTCGATCCACGTAACTCTATTCTGGTTTCTTCTACCCAGTTCGTCATGCTATATAACCCTCGAATTTTCTTAGAGATTACTGCATGTCACAAATGACCTGAATAAACACTGGATTCAGTCCAATCATCTTCAGGATCAAATTTCTACATTCCAATCTTGCGTCTCTTGGTGCTGACCTCATATCGTACATTTATCTCAATGTTGCCCCGTTAGGCCCTTTCTTTACTTTTCAGCAGAATTTATGGCTTCATAGTTTGCGATGTCTAAATCCTCAGAATCGGGAAACATTCATCAAATTCACATTACTCTCGGATTACTCTTTCATAGATATTATATTGAAACCTCAATTGAAATAGACAGGTACTTCGTAAAACTAATTTTGTTCACTATGATTTTTCATCACAATCATTCATCAAACCCCGCGCAAATAATTAGGGATTAATAGTCATTAAAACTCTTACACGACATCATAAGATTCCTCAGAAATAATACTGTCAAGAAGTACAAATGCCTATGAATTAACATACCTCAAACTCTCGTTCATTTCAAGAGCTTCCATCATAAATCAACTCTTCCAAATTGAAACATCCAGTACATTGTAGTTTCGATCAGGTCAGCGGAGTTCATCATAGACGTGAGTTCCTTTAAAATTTGCAAAAAAACGCTTACCGTGCGATAATACCTAGATAAGCAATATCGAAAGGTGACGGCCATTCCCATTGCGGAAAATTACGAACCTAGCATCGACTCCGAATATAAATAGTACCCTAGTCGATAAGGCATTATTATTATCGATACAAGTCATCAGTGATTATCAATTGAAAATGTTCGTCGTCTCCCCGACTTCAATTCTGCTGATCAACCCCATGGTAGACGTAAGTACTGTTATTTTTCGAGTGTTATTCTGCGTTGTGTTTCATTTGGCAAGCCATTATGTTCTTTTTTCTTTGCTAGCCTGCCATGTGGCAAGCATTTATCCACGATTTTTCCATTTAATCAATAAATGTCAAATTTCATATAAGGTCTTGACTCTTTATTTGAGGATGAATGTGGTTGGGTGGTGAAATGATCAGAACCTCTCGTCAAAAGCCAAGCGAGTAGCTTGTTACAACCTATAGGAGGGTCAACATCTGAGTTGCGACAATACTATGGAAACAAAACAAACTTGAAAGTGTCAATGTCAAACTCGTAGTGTGTATAATGGGCTTATATCACAAAAAAAAGTTATTTCCTAATTCGATAGAATTCGCCCAAACTAGCTCACCACCGCAAACCGTTTCTTGCTGTGAGCTCCCTACGTTTTATAAAAAATTGAAATCCCCGATTCTTCGGACCTCTGAAAACGAGGCGATGATGTGACGTCAAAACCCTAATACTGAAACAAGACTATTCCAGACAGAGATGAATGATACATGATTTCTGACAGAGTGAATTAGCGCGAGATAACAGTTGAAATATCAGTTGCCTCAGTCTCCGTCGGGCGTTTGGTATTTTCTTTTAACTATGGCGAGATGAGGTTTCTACGTCATAAGAGGGTCCGTTTTCAGAAGGTACTATTATTTATGTCCAAAAATAAAACATTCCAGGTAATTTTTCGATCGAATTATGCCGTCAATCATTATTTATGTATAAAAGGATCATTATAAACATGATTTGAGTTAAAAGTTCTACTAAGGTGTACATGCCCATTTCCCTGCAATAATAATCTGAAATGAATGAATTAGCCGTTGATAAATAAATAGTGGTCAAATAAAAATATGAAACTTGGGAAAAACAATGAAGCACAATGATCTTCAATATAAATATAAATCGGGTAACCCTGTGTAACCCTCTGAGGCACCATACTGAAACATTACGGTGAATCTTGTTACACCAAAAGATACAGTTTCATATAACTAACAAACCTGCTTAGTTCAATGAAAACCAGCTAAGGAGTTCTGGATTTGCGAATGAAAAACTTCATTTTTCAAAAACCTCGAAACACCTTGTTAGCTCAGAAACAAAGCTCGCCAACTGAGAAAGAGCGATATTCATCTTTTATTTCTTCGGCAAACTGAGTTGATTAAGTATACGTATACAAATCTATTATGATACCAGAAAAAACAATTAATCTAGCCCAAGGTCTCAATTATCATGGTTTAAAAGATAAATCGATTGCCTGAAGGTTTCCATCTTTTTGCAGAATCACACTGCATGAAGTGATGACGTAACAAGTGAGTATATATTATCTTCTTAGTCGGATGGAATCATTGAGCTGTCAGATTTCGACTTTGAAAAAAAGAGACCTTTATCAATTGTGCGTTCAATAATAATCATGATTTCATCAAGTGTATAGTCGTGTAAACAAACGGCTTCTATATATAATTAATGTAGATATACAAGATGCATGAGGTTGCGAATAATTTTTCAATCCTTTGGATGGAATTTCTCGTTATTTAGAAGAATAAGAAAAAATCTGATATTTTGGAAATAGACTCTTATATCGATGTGCATATTATACAGGGTGTTCGGAAATTATGCGCAAATAATCAAGGGGGTGATTCTACATGATAAAATAAGAAATTCATTTTATATTATGTACGTGGGCCCGAAAATGCATAGTTTTGAACATACAATGTGTTGAAACTTTTAACAAAGATCGGTTTTTTATGAATATCTCAAAGGTCCGTCCACCAATTTTCTTGAAATTTGGCAATATAGAAAAAAAACTGGAAGTCTCCAGTCCGACCTCTGAAAAGTTATCACCGGATTTGTAATGCAACATGATTGTTTGAAACACGTACAGGCCACTGATGATGATCGAAAACATCTCAAAAAAGGACTTACAGTCACAGAACATGCCATGCCAAAAATTATGAAAGACGATCTCAGCCTACTCTTTTTATAAGCTGACTAATTTTCTTCCAAAAAAACTTCAACGCCTTGTACCAACTCAAAGAGATGATCTTGGATATAGGTAAGTTGGCCTAAATCAACTTGTTTTTATCCCAGAAGTCCACAGCCGAGCCATGTCCCAACCTTTTACAGACACCCTGTATTGTGAAAAAATCCTTATTCCCATCCTTCATTTTCCATGCACGCAAATTGAAAATGACATGATTTCATAGGGAAGGAAGCATCCCAAAATCACATTTCGTATATAAACATGATGTGAACCTTTACAGATATTGACAAAATTGAGAACAGAATGATGCTGAATCCTTCTGTCGTTTGCTTCGAAAGGACCCTGGAAAACTTTGAATTCAAATCGATATTCATATGTTCTCGAGTATGTTCTCCCAGATGCCAACTCTTTATTGAACAGGAGATTCAGGCGAAGAATATTTTGTGGTAATAATGTCAGACTCGCAGTATTGGAATGTTGGAATATGGAAAAATGTCTAATACAAAATATGTCTCACCCTTCTATATTCACGCAATTTTCAACATATTGGAATTCAAAAACTTAATAATAATAATATTAATAATTTATTTACCAATTTTCAGGAATGTTACATCTCGGTATAATTCATTGTTTAAATAAATAAATTAGATACTCACTATAAGGATTCCATTGAGCGTGGGTGTACAAAAATTTACATGTGAATTTTAAGTGGATGTGATATGTGATGAGGTTCATCTGATTTCTGGGATGATTTTTTACGAATTTTTTCAATCTGTGCTCACTTTGCTTCTATATCAACGAAATACTGGATGTCTCAGAAAAAAATTCAAATGAAATGATCTAGACATGTTCTTTCCATAATTCGATGAAACCCGTCAATCTGAATTAAAAAATACTATCGAATAAAATTAAGATCATTTTATTTGGAAAACGTTTTTCCCTTAACCTGTATTTTGTAGATATAAATAAAAAATGAGCACATATTCGAAAACATCGTAAAAATTATTCCAGAAAAGTTTTTGAATGTCCAAAATATGTTGAGAGCTACGAGAATAAAGGGGGTGACACATTTGAGTGGGACACCCTGTATATCTCATGACTTGTCTTCTGATCTGCGGTGATTACAATTTCCAGGAAAAATTGGTCGATTCAGATATCGAGGGGAAATAAAATACTAGTATCGGTTGAATGGTATCTTCATTCACTTCACCCTCAGACACCCCTAATTTGAAATCCCAGATGGCATCCCCCACCTCAAGATACATAAATTTCAAAGTCTCTATAGCAATTACCCAATCAAACTGGTAAAAATAACTATTTTGTCTATGCATATCAGATATTCGTCGATTATAATAACGAGAGCGAAGTTGGAAAAGTTCAGTTGGCAATTTTCATTAAAACTATATCGTCAGGAGATGATTTTTTGTGGGGTCACATGAAAACATTGATTAAAACTCCGCCAGAAAATATTGATAGCTCGAACTGAGAACTCAAAATGTAGATACAAGCGTTATTGAGAAAACTTTTCAAAAAGTTTGTACAGAATATTGGAGCATATTTTGAGTAATTGCTTCAAATACCTCTGTGAAAAATTGAATTTCTTGACCTCTTTAACTTTTGTTGATCTCCAACATGAATCGTTAATATAGTTATTATACACCAAGGTTGAAAAGAATATCATTACTACCCAGGGACCAAGATTATATCCCGAGGCTTCAGCCGAGAGTTATGAGGTCTCGTGGTAAGAATATCCTTTACCACCAAGGTGTATATTAAATTTATTTCACCACTAGCAATACATTTCAATCATTGTAGTTCTTTGAAACTGTAATATGAACCTATTGTCACTATGAAAGTACTTCTTTTCAATTCTAATTAAAATCTAGTAGCCAGCATATGACAAGACGTTATTGATAAAAATGAAATTGGTTGGTTTTATTTTATGTATCTCAAGATTCTCAAGGTAGGTGGAGCCATTTGAAATTATAAAGTAATGGTGGCTGGGAGTATATAGAACGAACATTGCATTTAATCTATACTGTATTCTACTTCCTTCTCCATATCTAAATCGATTTATTTTTTCCGCAGATCATCAGAAGATATGCTGGGTAGTAAGTTTTGAAATGAAAGCCCTGTGGCCCAGTATTGCCTTTATAAATTCCGAGGTAAATTCGGTATTGATCTGTTCGGTCTTGATTTTCAGTATTCAGATTTCAGGAACATTTGCATGTTATGACCATGTTAGTCGTTTGAAGTTGGATAAAGGGAACGAAATAAGGATAATATGTTTGTGAACGTGATGCGAACATGGAAGATGAGAAAATTATGGATAAATAGAGAGGACGAATGACGAAAGTGTGAATTTTTCGAAAATCTCGCAAACATTTATGTATATATTATAAGTATACATACTGTGTTTTCTCTAGGTATACTTCGATGCATTGGTATTTCCATGACTATATTTTTTTCACGTCCTAATACTTATTCTAATGGTCTTGGTATTAATGCAATTGAATTAATAAATTAGATAGATAATTGATAATTTATCAGGATATCGTAATAGTTGTTCACCTAACAAGTGCGTGAAGTAGTACTTTTTCGCACGTCAAGGGTGGAAAAGACAATTTCCGCAAGAGTTAGGTACAATGTTTTTCCTATGAGTGTTTTGTTCGTATTATTTATGAAAAGTAAAAGATTTTATAATAATGCTACACAATGACACATAAGATAGAATAGTTACATAGATCATTCAGTTAGTCCTAGTCATTTTCAACAATACAAAAATCGTTCGGAAAAGTAACTTTCCTGCACTATTGCGTCAAAGTAACCTTTCCGCACAACTTCATCGACGATTCCATTCAAATAAAAAGAAACAGAAATGCTAGTGGGTAAAAAAATCGTATAAATTACGTTAGCATAGCAACGCTAGTATTTACTGTTCTTTTATCAAAGGTTTTTGACAATGTGGAAATATTTGCGATTCAGAAATAGTAAAAGAGTTTGAAAAATCAACTCCAGGAAATACAAAAAGAAGACATTCCTCCATTGGAACATGGAAACCGAACAATCAGTGAAAAATGTGGCAGGAATATTGGGGCTTCAGTATGAAGAAACAGAAAGAGGAAGATTATAAAGAATACGTGGTGAAATAGTATATTATTCAACGAGCGCATAATGCTGGCTTATACCCACGAAGATGAAAGTTGCAGTACGAGCCGAAGGCGTGCTGTAATCATCTGAGTGGGTAATAGTCATTATGTGCGAGTAGAATACTATACTTTATCTACAACTATTCGAATATCAAAGCAACTCTGAGTTCAGAAATATATATATCTTTGGAAATATTGAAGGTTATTTTATTGCGAAATCATTAAATCTGATTTGATACTTATTTATCTAATCGAAAACTTATTGACAGAAATTTCAATCAACGAACAGCTTATAACTAATTTCATTAATTTTGATTGTGAAAAATGTTGGATCTAACTTTTATTAACAGGAAAAAAGTCGTGCAATCACATATCAGTCAATCTTACCAGGTATTATATGCCATTCCACTTTTCAGTTGTAAAATGAATCATATACTATATTGCAGATTATTCATTAACTTGCTTCCGCTGTAGCGTTCCTCCACCGCGATGATTAATTGTAGTACCCTATCTCTATACTCTAGTTATCAACAATGAAGTTCCATGGTTCATAAGTGTCAAAGTGTGAGCCAATCTGCAACTACTGTCAAGAATCAATTCCTATTTTATGGTTATGGTTACTCATGATGGTAGTCACTGTTGAGAATGAAAAACAGTGAATTCTCATTTTTCCGTGTATTTGTAGAATTGAGGTGATTAAAACTATGATAACCATGTAAGGTGCGTCTTTTGAATTTGCGTGTATTTCGCAAACGTTTTGGTAGAACTAGTAGAACGAATACCTACCTAGTTGAATTTGACAAGAGGATGGGATGTCAGATTATTACGCCATCCTACTGTCATTATCACTCTTATTACTCAATTCATCACAATAATGTCTGTCATTAAATGAACAGCTCTCGTTAAATTGCCTATGAAAGGTAAGTATTCGAGAACAACCACAAACAATATCGGACTATAGACCGGAGCTCTCGTGGTATTTATTACCCCCCGATAAAATCTAGCGGAAAAGTAATATCGTACGGAAAAGTACCACTTTCAACACGAATATCGTGCGGAAAAGTAAGTTTTCTGGAAAAAATTGGTTGTTCTTTGAAATTTTGATTGCTTCAACAAACAATTGGGCCTTAATAATTCGATTTGATTCCAAAATATCGTTGAGTCGAATATTCCATTATACAGTATGATGCAAATGTATGGAATAAATTCATTTCGAAACAAGACGACTTCCGAAAAAAATCCAAAAACTAGAGTTCAGAACTTTTTTTATTGTGTATTTTTTCAACTAGACGACCCTTCGATGTTCAATTCTCAGTAGCAGACCTCTGCAAGATTCAGTTAACCAAATGATAATCCATTTTAATTGCAATATTCTTATGCAAAATGTTGACTGTTGGATAGACGATCAGTAGACCTTTCAAACGAGGTGTCACATGACCCCTGCTTGTATTTGAAAAAATCGTCCATTACGTCATTACTTCTACACCAGTGACGTAACATCTCTCATATGAATGTCATGAGATGAGGCTTCAAAAATTAAAACTCACGTGTTTTTGGAATTTCTTCAAATATCGCCCATTTCTGAAATAATGAATTTATTCCATACATTTGCATCATACTGTATGTCATTGGTATATAAATCAAAATAAGCTGTAATTGCCTCCCGTATAATTTTTGCTGCCTCCAATCAAATTTTAATGAAATAATTGGCCATTCACGCTTTTCATTTAGCCTATATTTAATTGCATTAATTAATGCCCATGATTGGAGTATGTATATTTAAAAATGTGTCTTGAAGTTTTCATCAATATAGTCAAAGCGGATGGGAATCGAACTTGAAATGTTCAAATATTTGATGTCAATTTGCGTATATTTGATAATGGATTCACTGGTGGAATCACTGATAAATGCCGAGACTACAGTATACTGGCCTGATTTATTCAGCATAGTCACTAATAAAAATATAATTTCTCGAAAATTAGGATCAAGACAAAAAACCGAATTATTCAAATCAAGTGATTAGGTCATGCGGTCTTAGAAATCGTGTATTTCATATTTGTTTGAGTACTCAATATACAGGGTGTATCTAAATAACACCGAAGAAATTCAAGTGGTATGTTTGCTTGTGATATTCTCTCAAATAAAGTTCACATAAACATGTGTCCCAACTTGCTCCGTTTTTGATATACAGGATGTTGAAGTTGGAAGTATTTATTGTTTTTATTTAAAACCCCCCTGTATAAGCTCTTATGGTGCCAAAATTCTAATTGGGGTTATTGAGTAATCTCAATGGAAGTCTTGAAAACACCTATATACATTAAAATTTGGAGTAAACTCGAATTTTTATTGTTTCCTCAAAAACTAAGCTATTAGACACAAAAATCACACAGAGGATGAAAAATTAATACCCTGTATCTCGAAAACGAAGCAAGGTGTCCTCTGTTTATATGAACTTAATTTCCTAAAATATCACAAGGAATCACTCCTTGAATTTCTCCGGTGTTATATAGATGCACCCTGTATATACAATTGTGATAAAAAGTTCTCAAGATCTCCTTCTGGCGATTCCGTGTCATTTTCATGCAAATACCTAATTGGCCAAATTAGATATGACGCATCTCAGCATTAATTTTCCTTTGAACTTTAAACTGCACCTTATCATGAAAAAGCGCATAATAATGCAACATTCAATCGGGATGAATACTCCTAAAAACTCATTAGCATTATACGAGGCATTATACGACTATTATATCCGAGATTATATCATCAAAATCAGTGTCGGATCCAATGAGGGACACACTTTAGCGGATTCATATCAGATCTTTTGAAGACAGGCACAGAAATCAAGCATAACAAATGTTTATGTAAATATACAGGGTATGTCACGACGAGCTTACACTATCTCTATATCGAGAATCAGCCGAGACAAATCCATGAAAATATGCATGCTTATATTTTAGAATACGCTTTCTTCATTTTCATGTGTGTGATCAGAATTCTGAATCTTCAACCACCCTGTATCTGTTCCGATTAAATATCAGTAAATAGTGAATCAAAAGTTGAGATAGGGAAATGTGAGCCGTTCTGACAGATATCGAATAGTTTCGATACAAAAAATCCTGTAGTTGAAAAATCTCGATTTTGAACACCCTATGTCTCCGTAATCATTTTCGACAGACCCCAAGTCTGATATATCGATGAAATCAGCTCTTCAGAGAGAATCTAATAATGCGATGAAATACACCAGGATGTTCTATTTGAAATATCGGTGTTGCTACTACTTATAGTAGAAGAGGCAACACTGCATTGTCGAAAATATTCTGAATGAAGAGAACGTATTCTGAAATATAAACATACACATTTCCATGGAATCCACCCGACTGATTCTCGATATAAACATGTAGTCATCAGATAAGCCAGATATTTCCAGAGTTCTTAGGGCAAAGTTGACCCCACTATACAGATGCGAAAGCTAGGCCACTCCTTTGGTATACAAATGATCTAAAATATTTTTTTCTGCAACCGACACAAAAGTCATCCATTTTGACACCAAAATTAGCTCTTAAATTGACGTTTCTATTACTGACACAAAAATAGGTATGTTGCTAGGCAACATATTTAGTTCCTAGGAGCTAAAGTTGAATTCTAGTTCCTAGGAGCTAAAGTTGAACTTTAGCTCCTAGGAACTAAAAAGGATGTACTGGACTTCATCAAGAATGAACAACATTGTGACGGTTGGTTATTTGGGTTGAGACGCATACCTGATTTGTTTCCGATTTCATCAGATTTGGCATTTCATACCCATGCTGGAGATATAAATACACCTTATTATAGTTTAGTATTGGAATTATGAAAATCTCAGTTGAGTATTTTTGTTTTGATCAGGGAAGCCTTCAAGATTCAAATACTTGCTTGATCTGTATTCTGTATTTCATTCGTTATTCTCGGGATGGATAACTTGGTTTTGAATAATCACGGCAAGCAATAGTTTTTTTGCCTCGAACAACGATATCGTTTAGCTTCATTTGATTATCAAGTCAAACACAGTGTACTATGGAGAGGAATAAATAATCACTATTATCATTGTTGATATGCTCACTAGCCTAACATTTTCCACGTCTTGTTCCTATAGCTGGCACTGGCGCGGTATTTGCCATTAGAGCACCTGGTCCATACACAAATATGTCACTCTGTGGTTGTATTCATATTGAAACTACAATTCGAACATCCTAGAAAACCTAACCTGCTGTTAATGCAGGTAGAATATTCTCACCACATGCATTATTTGTCAATATTTGTTGCATTGCATACTACATATGGCACGGCATTGGTATGGTTACTTCACATGTTTATTTGAGTTAATTGTTTCGGTTGCAGAAAAAATATCATGTTTCATTCGTATCAAAAGTGACTTGTTCGACTCGCAAATTTTGCTTTCGCTCGGCTTCGCTATACGCTTCGCCTCGCAAATGCAAAATTCGCTTGTCAAACAAAGTGTCACTTTTGATCCTAATAAAACAATCTACTATTATTTCTTCAGTACCATTATTGAACTTCATTAGATACTTATCTATGTAGTCAAATTGATCAATACCATGAGTTTCTTTCTCATTTTAAATATGCCAAAGGAATACTATAGTGTAATCATATTTTCAAGTTTAGGTCAAAATGAGGTGTGTCATAACACGATACATTTTTCACCGTGTATAGACGGTGTTCCTATTCAAGGCATAAGGCGTATAAACATGTTATCCCGTTAATTTGAGTTATACAGGGTGATTCACATAACAACCGACATAGGGCAGGGGCATGTAGGGGGTCCCAAAATATGGCAATTTAACGCAACTTTTCTCTATACCAAGTTGCTTCCCTAAGGAGTTATATAGGCATAGCACTAACAGCATGTCAACTTGCTCGTTAAAAGAAAACTTCCCGTTCATTTTAAAAACACTCAAACAACAATTACTTAATTGAACAACTCACTTGCCTCATTGTCAAGTTTGACGTTTATTTTCATAGCCAACTTTTGAATTTTCGATGATTTTAAATAACACACCTAGAGCGCGCGTTTTCAGTTATTCGAGTGTTTGATGAAAATGATGAGGTTTTTCGAAAAATTACTAGAGTAAGAAAAGTTTTAGAATTGAATTGCCCACAAAACAAAGCGAAGATTTTTGAAATCCATCAAGTGTTAACAAAATTATGTTGAATATTAATGGTGCGCCACCCGGTATACCCCCTTTACAAATTTCAATTAAACTCTAGTTACTGTCAAGTAACGCCCTAAATACATCCACAAAGTGTACCAAATTTGGTTGCTTTAAGTTCAAGAATAACGGAGATATTGATTTTTTTCAAAATTTATAACTTCACTTCCAAAGCCTATATCTCCTTAGGGAAGCAACTTGGCGTAGAGGTAAGTTGCGTTAAATTGCCATATTTTGGGACCCCCTACATGCCCCTGCTCTATGTCGGTTCTTATGTGAATCACCCTGTATAATGAACATTCGGAAAAATAGGGTAAGCTTGTATGTTGTTTTCAAAATTTCATAATAGCAATCAATAGTTTATATGGAAAAAGTAATCCATTTGCTCTTATTTTCCTATAACGATCAACAAAATATGAAAACAAAATAAACATTTTCCTTCTCGAATAAAAATATGAAAATAATTATTTGTTTGTTAATTTCATGCGTAAAACGACGAATGATTCTGGTAAATTTATAAATAATAATTCGCCATTTCTGGGGATTTACATAGCAATGGATGTTTGTTATTCTGCTGACTTGTTATTGTATAACCACGTCAAAAATTACATGTTTTTGTTTCGACAATGAATTAGCGGTTCTTCTTGACCGATTCTTCTTGACCGATTCCAAATGAGGGGGAATCTCGGGGAGAATACAGCAGACTGTTGAATTGAATAGCCTTGAATACCCATAATAAATTGAAATAATGGACTTTGTCCTGAATTACACCTTTTTTTTTTGAATATAATACCTCAAATTTGTTGTCCAACATCAGTTTATTACGACTCGCGGAAAAATATTAATCTATCTAGTCTACCAGCGCTGAATACGTTTTCAGAACAGGAATAATGTTTTGAATTATTTCGACATCCTGAAGAAGTTAGTTTAAATCAGCATTCACTTCGATAAGCCAATAATCCTACTGCTGGAAAAACTAATCCGAACATGAAAAACTGGATTTAAGGGTGTTAGATCGGTATAGATAATATACGACTATACAGAGTGTTTCGTAATATGTGGGACGCACTTCGAGATGTGATAGGGCGTCTCAAGAAAATTAAAACGGTCCTATGTACAAAAGGCTTCGATTGCGAGATACAGGGTGTTGAATTTGAATTTATGAATAAAATTTCTTGATATTCTGGTGCATAACTGAATGCCTGAGAGTGATTGAATGGGTGGCATTATTTAGTCATTCTGACTCCCAGTGCGAGTCCCAGTGACACCTCTAAGGGGTATTGATGTGGTGATTTTTCAGAAAAAACATGAGTGGCGATGAACCTTTTCGAAATTGTATTCGAAAATATGGAAGAGGATGCAATTTTACAGAAAAAAGCATCAAGTGTTGAAACTTGTAAAGGTACACTGTTTTCGAGAAAAACTAAATAACCAAATTAAACTCAAAAATTTGATGTAGATGTCCGTAGTCCGAGGATTTACCTACTCTATAACGATGATAGATGGCATTCTGTAATTGTGGCACTATGCTATCAGTCATCACATAACATACTGAATTTTGTCACCACGATAAGCCATACAGGGTGGACATAAAAAACTATGAATATTTTCAATTTCAACACCCTGTATTTCGCAAACAAAGCCTTCTGAGTTTATGGGAAATTTTCTATTTTCTTGAGACGCCCTTTCACCTCTGGAAGTGCGTCCCACATATTACGAAATACCCTGTATATACGAACCTTATTTATGAGAGAAAAAACGAGAAATTATCAGCCTCAAACTTTTTTCATAACGACACTAAAACAGGAGAAAACAACAGATACCAATATAACCTACAACATAAAACTGATGGAAGTTTGGAATTTGCCAAAGTCACACAAACTCCTCGACAAACTCATCCAATAAGCAAAGACTGAAGGTTCTTGATTTATATGTTTTTCCCAACTAGAGGATTCATGTATAGTATGAAATTGAAAGAAAATCTAATTTCAATTCAGTGTGTGAATATCAATGAAACATTAGAAGTTTTCAAATTTATTAGCATTACTTTTTAAATGTTGTTGTACGCCATGACTATTTTGGACAAAGTGGTGATCACTGGTTGACAAGCCAAACTGAAAGTAATAGATTTCCACGATATAAGGATATGTGATGGAAAATTATAGTCAAACGAGGCCGAAAGGACGATTTTGATAAACCATCGATTATCGTAATATGAATTTACAATATAAAAATAGTACACTATTTTACCTAAAACTCTTCTATAACTTACTATAATGATGCTTCGAAAATAGATACTGACTTTTTCGTAATGAGATACTTTACCGCACTAGTGCGCCCCGCTTGTCCCTCAAAATCCCATCGTCACACAAAATGATTTTTCTACCTGGTTACGTAAATATCCTCGTAAATATCTATTTCATATTTGATTTTCCTAGTCTCTATAAACTCATATTAAACTGTTTCCTTCATTTTCTCGACTGAAATTACGAGACTTAGATTTCGATGGCTGACAGCTCGCAACTCTATCTGTCACATCGTGGTTAAAGGATGTTGATTCTCATAGCAAAATCAAAAAATTCATGAAATATAGAAAACACTAACTTACAGATAATAATAGTTAGCGTGTGGTGTATTTTTGTAACGGCCCTATTGAAAATTCATATTCGATGATACCTCAGAGAGGAACTTCAACGCCTTGTATTGCGTCCTGTATATCATGAAACACTCCGTATGTTTGGAGAATATGTATTGACACTTCTCAGCGACATAAATTGACAGAAAAATGTGAATTATAGCGTATTTTCATCATTTGATATCGAAAATCATTTTCCCATTTTCCATAATGATATTTTAGATTTTATAGTAGTTAAAATACCATGTTGATAAATTTTGAAACTAAAAATATTGCAGGTGGATTGGAAATGATCAATTCTTACCTCCAAATATTCAAGCTTTTAATTCAACTGCATGCAAGTTGGAAAACTTCCATTGTGTGGCCTACGTAAATCACCCTATATTATACCTACTAAACTCAGTATGTAGGAATTGTTAATATCAAGCTCTATATAAATTAAAAAAGTTGAGTGAATTAATTCTATTAAATCGGTAAAGTACATTATTAACAAAAACGTCTGATCAATGCATCTTGTTTCACTATTATTCAAATTCAAAGATATTTCCATATTTCCATATTTAATCCCAACCCTGTGTATCAACTAAACGGGAAGTAATCATATATTATCTCCGTTTATATGTTTTAATTCTTGGAAACAATGAGAGAAAATCTCAAAAAATAAAAAGAAATGAATATTCCACCTCCTCGATTAGTCTAGACGTTATTCAATAAATTATATTCCTGGAGGATTCGTTAACCTACAACATTTTCCAATAATAACCTACCAACTCCTCCTGAAACTGTGTACTTGCTCTCCACAATTTTCAGCGACAAATAGGTATCCAACTAGCTATCAAAATGTATCGACACTCTTTGAACACAAGAACGAAAGCTGACCTTCCAAGAATTTTCAAACTTCAGAGAAAACTTCTATTTGCGCGCGCTCGTTTGTCTTTCGCAGACGCGGAAAGCACTTGTTCGGTTGTTGTTTTGTTTGCCGCTGGTGTTGTCGTGGCCTACTGGCTGGCCGGTATTGCTGCCAACAGAATCAACTCGGATGGCCTTGCTGGAAGGAAACACCGATTGACGGCCGAGTAATTATGTACTCTTTTTGCTTTTTACGGGGCGATGGCAGCAGAAATGACGATATGGATATTAGTCATTATCGATGCGCAGTACCACTTATTACTCGATTATGCGAACATTTTGAGAAAGTGCATTCGGATTTTGCATGGAAATTCACCTGTTTTGGAATGGCGTAGGTTTTCAAGGTATCTATGTATTCATGAATGGTTGAGAGTCAGCTATTCTGATTTTCTCATGTCATTTCCTCCTACATTCAATATCATTCCATCTCAGAAAAGTGCCAGGTATCTTTGTATTTCCGTCTAATATCTAACCTCATTTCGATTGTTAAAACAGAGTTTGTTGAAAGTCATCTGCAACGTTTTCGTTTTTTTTTTTAAATATTTACGGATGGTTGATAGTCAACTATTTTGATTTTCTCATAGCATATCCCCATTCATTTCCAATATGATTTCATCTCACAAAAGTGCCACGTATTTTCTCATTTCCGCTCAATATCTTACTGCATTTTGAATGTCAAAACTTTTTTGTTTCTTGAAATATTCGTGGATGGTTGAGAGTCAGCTATTTATTCTGATATTCTCCTATATTTCCAATATTATTCCATCTCAGAAAAGTGTCTGGTATTTTCTCAATTCCGTTTAATATCTTTACCTTATTTTGAATGTCAAAACAGACTTTGATGAAGCTCGTATGTAACGTTTTTGTTTTTTTTGAAATTTTCGTGAATGGTTGAGAGTCAGCTATTCTGATTTGTTCAGCATTTCCTACTTCATTTCCAATATTCTTCCATCTCAGTAAAATGCCAGTTATTTTCTCATTTCCGTCAATACCTTACTTCATTATGAAAGTCAAAACAGATTTTGATGAAGCTCGTATGCAACGTTTTTGTTTTTTTGATATATTCGTGAATGGTTGAGAGTCTGCTATTCTGATTTTCTCATAGCATTTCCTCCTTCATTTCCAATATTATTCCATCTCAGAAGAGTGCCAGATATTTTCTCATTTCCATCTAATATCTTACTTTATTTAGAATGTCAAAATAGATTTTGATGAAGCTCGTATGCAACGTTTTCATTTTTTTGAAATATTCGTGAATGGTTGACATCTATTCTGATTTTCTCATAGGATTTCCTCCTTCATTTCCAATATTATTCCATCTCAGAAAAGTGCCAGGTATTCATCTTATTTCCGTCTAATATCTCACCTTGTCAAAACAGAGTTTGATGAAGGTCGTATGCAACGTTTTTGTTTTTATGAAACATTCATGAATGGTTGAGAGTCAGAGCTATTCTGATTTTCTCATATATATCATTTCTTCTTTCATTTCCAATAACATTCAATCTCAGAGAAGTGCCAGGTATTCTCTTATTTCCGTCTGATATCACACCATATTTCGAATGTCCGCTCAGATTTGTAAGATTCAAACTAAAAAAAAAACTTACCTTTATCAAATTGGTTTCAGAAGCTCATTTAATTGGTTTCAGAATCATAATTTGGTTTCCTCATAATCCTCATATTGTTTCATGGAGTTGATTTTATATCTCGAGATGGTTCTTCACTTTCATGGATTGGTCACATTGTTTTGTTAATAAGTATGATTTGTTTATGAAAAATGTCACAAAAATAGTTTGAGTTTGTTTCATTTCTTAAACTTCAAAAGAACATTTTCACGGTTATATGATCCATAGAAAATCAAAACCGAGATCCAAACCAGTTGAGTCTAATACAGGTTGATTTCCAGGATTCAATACAGGCTCCAATTTGCATTTGTGAATCAACATGTCAATGTGTGCCAAGTTAAAGGTCTTTGATCGTATCCCAATTGTTTGGATGATCACACAGATGATTTCTTCCTTTATAATACGGAAGTGTGGAAAATATAAATGTCGATGGATATATTTTGTTATCCCTTGGAGCGCACGAAAGGAAATTCCTAAATGCTGCAATCTCTAACTTCACCATTTTCAATTCGATTTCTGAATATATATGCAAAACAATTTCAGTGGTATCGAGTAGTGTATTTTTCACACTGAAGATTGAAATAATAGATCAATTCAGCGATGTTTCGAAAGTTGATAAATTTTTTCTAGATTCTTGGAGTCTTTTCTCCTATAGCTGCTAAAAATATAAGATAATATCAGTATCATTTCGATATATATATACGTATAGTTTGACCCCAAATTGTCTCTGCGCCTATTTTTTTTCTCAGTGATCCAATACTGGAATCTGAGTAGGAAAATGGTAAATTCAAGATCAATTAGAAATACTCCCTGTTACTCACATATTTTCTTCAAACATTTTACAAATACGTTTTTTTTTATCTGACACATTATCTAATTATCGTCTTTTTCCAAATATGAAAAAATCTGGAGGTTTCTAATTCTATATATCTCATGAATTGAGTTTATTGAGTTGTTCCCACACGAGTAATATAGACCTACAATGAGGAAATAAGTTTTCACAACTTTAATATGATGGACCTAATTAATATTAAACTACTTTTACTTCCCAAATCCTTACTTGATTGCCACAATACCACAATTTCACGATCCATGTTGTCATGTTAATTTACAGCAATTTCTCTTGCTTCAAATATGAAGATTAATATATGCTGATTATAATAACGTCCTTTTGTTATGTTCATAAGCAAACTAGGAACTCAGACTTGGGCAAATACATTAATTCCTTATCCTGAATGAGATGACTAGACACACAAACTGATGAGTCGCAATCCTCTTCTCAAACTTGGACAATTAGACTGTAAAATTTAGTTAGCATAGTTGTTACATCCCTGTATTCTGACAGTTATATATATATATACTCTATGAAATAGTCGGATTATATCTTCAGATATCATCAGAGATTCCCTTCGATGAAACTGATAATTTAGAAAATCTAGTTATACAGGGTGTTTCATAATATATGCGCAGGACTTCATGATCTGATAGCACGTCCAGAAATATGAAAAAGGGTTTCTATTAACTTACTCTCTAAAATGTACTAATTTCGAGATACAGGGTGTTGAAATTGAAAAAAAAAATGATTTTTAAGAATATCTCTGGAACCGTTTATTGCACATAGAACAGCTTTTGTACACAATAATAAGGTATGTTTTTTATGGAATTTATTTATTTTTGTCATAATTGGTGAAGATTTTGAAGGATTAGTGGATGTTTTTCTCCCCAACTTGTACGCCACTGGAAAAAGTACAGTTTTGAGCCGCCCATTCGAACGGCAATGTTTTCTACACAAAAAAGATTTTCGTGGTCATGAGCTCTAAAGTTGATCGTTTTTGAGAAAAATCAACTTTCATGTTGAAAATCGTGGTAGATTTTTGGAAACATTTTTTTACTGAACAAAATCTATTTAAACTTACGTAAAAATTACCATAAGTTTCAACATTAGAGTTGATTTTTTCTCGAGAACGGTCAAATTTGAAGCCTTTGACCAAAAAATAACTTTTTTGTGTATGAAATATTCGCAGTTCAAATAGGTTGCTCATAACTGTACTTTTTCTAGTGGCGTAGAAGTTGGGGAGGAAAACACTCACTACCCCTTCAAAAACTCCACCAATTATGATTTAAAAAAAAAATTCCGCATAAAACATAGCTTATTACGAGTAGAAAATGCTTACGAAAGTTGTTCTTTGTGCGATGAATGGTTCCAGAAATATCTCGAAAATAGTGCATTTTAGAGGGTATATAAGTTAACAAAAACTTTTTTCCATATTTTTGAACGAACGATGACATCCTGAATTCCTTCGCATATATTATGAAACAACCTGTATAAATTCGTATGACTTATCTTAATAATATCCAATATTTATTCAATCATAATTCAGATGCAGAGTCTATGAGATTATTTCGCTGTAATTCGAAAAGCTAAAAACAAATTGATTCAAAAAGGATGGATACGTTGTCATGGACAAAGCCACGAAATGGTCAAATCCGAACTTTCTTAATAAAAATTCGAAACTGTAAAATATATAATGCCACTTATTTATCAATACTGTTTAATGAAGCAATTATTTAAAAAAACTGTATAATCGACTTGGAATCATATTAACTTCATCAAAAGTCAATGTAACAGAGGTGTAACCTTCAGTTGTGGGCATGAAATTGGTTCACCGTAACCTACAAACCTAGAAGAATAACAAGGTATAAGTACGTAAAATCTACATTAAAGTTTTCTTTGAAATCAAATTTGATGACCTCTCCACGGTGAAACTAGTTTGACCAAAATTACAACTTATATCAATTATATTCATTAGTCAGATTATTTACTCATCATTTTTACTCACTTTCTTACATATATATACACTAGAAAAAATCATATTCAGAACATACATATTTATATATGGCAGCAATCTATTGAAATATATGGTGAAACCTTAGACGTGGGGCTTGATATCTCCAAGGCATTCGATCGAGTCTGGCACCAAGGACTCCTCGCCAAGCTTCCATCTTATGGCTTGCCTCCCCAGCTATGTTCTCTGCTAGCTAGTTTTCTCTCAAACAGGTCTCTCCATGTAGTGGTCGACGGAGTTTCTGACTCTCTTATCATGAATGCTGGTGTTCCGCAAGGATCTAGCACTAACACTATTTCTACTCCATATCAACGATTTCTGGAAGCAACTTCATGTCCAGTACACAGCTTCGCCGATAATAGTCCCCTTCAAACCGCCTTCTCTTCCAGGGCCCCAATACCAGCCAGGCAAATCAGAAACGAACAAGGGAGAAATGTTGACAACATTAATATGGACTTGGCAACAATGCTCGAATGGGAATCCAATAACTTGGTAGATTTCAATGCGAACAAAACACAAGCATGCCTTTTCTCTAAAAAAGCCGATCTCACTGTGCTGGTAATATCTAATCAGTGAGTTAAAAGAAGTCCATGTACATTTTAATACTCATACAGTATCCTTCCAAAATATATATTTTTAAATTTCTTTTATATCGTTTTTTGTTCATCGCTCCAATTTCGGAAACACCCTGTACATGTAAGTATGTAATTCTATGATGAGCGGATGAGTTATATAAGACTTACTTATCGCCAATGTCATCGAAAAATCTTATTAAAATCCATAGAGCTGAACAAAGTGTGGGAATTTCAAACGGCCACTGCCGTTTCATGTTGCTCATCAATTAAGTAAGTACCTAAGATTTCAATATCATTCTGTTTACATCCGACATGAATATTACTTATGTTTACAATTGCCAAAGTTTCCACTTTTGTATCACCAAAGGTGAAGGAACTTCATTTTGTGTATACTCGTTTCACTGAGTTCGGAAAATGTTGAGGTTGTTTTTATAATGTTGGAACGCTTTCAAGAATATGTTATTTTTTATATCTAAAAATATGTTCAACACACGACGGTATCAGCACCGAACAGAAACGTTTCTGTTTGGTGGTATCAGGTATCGGGTATCAGGTAGCCAACGTAGACTTACATAATCTGGCATATAGGGTGGTATATTATTGTAGAGAATCTCGTGCAAAAGCACTTTGCATTTGAAGACAACAGGGGAATAAGGGGGAATGTCACAATATAGTGAAAATTGACTTGACACCGCCATCTAATAGCCTAACCACTATATTTTAGTATAAACAGAAGTCCATGGCAATAACGCAGCATAATAGTCAGCTAATATGCTCGTTCGAAAATACGTTCACATGGAATGAATAAAAGCGGAATGTCCACTTCGAAAATGTGAAGAAAGGGGAATGTCCAAGCTTAGTGCTTGCCTCATGTATACAGATTCCATTGTGAGTTCAATAGGTTGTTTTCACACTGTCAAAAAGTCAGGCAAACAAAAAATGAGAAAAAAAAAAAAGAGATGCGGCCACCTTTTTTTCATCTCTTTGAACGTACGATAAGGAATCCCTAAAGAGATAGGGATATGTATTCGATGTGTTCCTCTATCGAATAACTACTTCACTGGTTATATCAACTCCTTAGATTGTGATACAGGGCGAATCGAAAAATCAAAAATATCAAAATTCGCCATTGAATAACTAACACCCTATCAGCATCGCTAAAGCCAAAATCGCTCAGCAATAAACAAAGCTTTATGTGAGGTGTGCATCAATGTGAAAGGTAATCTAGATCACATATTTTTCAACTGTAGAATTACAAGACAAGAAAGCCAAGAGTTCTACGACTCTGATCTTCTGAATATGAAAACCCCCACCCCCATCATCTTGATTTAAAATAACCCAAAGTATCATAAAATTCATACAGAAAAAGTGCTTGAAGATTTGAATAAAAGTAGTTTAGCTTTGTTCCTCTGTGTTCTACCCTATTTGTTATATACCCTCTTCCAGCGGTCTAGTGTTGTGTGTCTTATAAATGAAATGCCATGATGGACCCCTTGACGAGAGAAGAAACCTTGTGATCCTATGTTTTTCCTGGTGTTCTCTTCTATTCAAGTTTCCAATTCTGCTGGTAGGATTCAGTATCAATGAAAAATAGAGATGGGTGACTGGCTGTATGGACCATGTCCGAATGCGAAAAGAACGAAAAGAAAAAAAACTTCGTTAGATGAATAAATTCGTGATTTGACAACACACGTCATGAAAATTACACGGTTCCATCTAAACTAGAATTCCTCCAACATTGGTTTAAAAATAACCTGTTGGAATTCACGAGAGACGTATGTATAATGTAAAGTATATACGTGCCGTGTATATTTTTCATTTATCATCATCGTGAGATAACATGGCCGCAAATGACACTCTAGTTTTGCTCTTCGCCAACAAGCCACAAACAGTAGAATCCTCGTTTGTTCGTTATAGTGTCATGCACAACATCACAAATATAGAGAAACAGACAACTTTTTAATTGAATTGTCGCAGTTCGTCCCGAAATCTCAACATATATTTAATTCGTGAATACCTCTTTAAATTTTTCCGAGAATTTTTCCATGGAGTCTCGCATTATCTGAGAATATTATGTTGTATATATACAAAATTAATTGAATATCAATTATTTGTTCCAGTCAGTCCATCGTGAGGTTTTTATCTCACCGTGAAGTTTGTAAAAAATTAATATATTATTATACTCTTTTTTCTTTTTTTCGTAAGATCAAATTCAACTTCATAAAAAAATGAATAAAAGAGGAACTTGGCTCCTCCACCATTCCTATCTGAAAATGCACATTCACACAGAGTTGAAATACGATTCCCTGTTCCAGTACGATGTTGCCGACATCATCAATATGTCTAGATTTCCGGAAATTGTTATTTGAATGCAAGTAATGGGATATAGTAGGTTCTTTAATCCTACTTTGTCAAGTATCATGAATGATTTCCATAAATCTCTCATTGGTTGAATGAAGTTGATTAATAAAAAAGATAAATTATGATACTTTTCGATAGTATCTATAATTTAATGTTATTCATAACATGTCAGTCATTTTTTTGCTAACGAATTCGTTCCTTAATAAACGGATCTATTTTCTAGGAAAGTTGCAGATTATATCTTGCAACAGCGCCTAATACTTCGAGTCCATCCACACCACTCAAAATACTGACAGGCACAACAAGAGGAAGGAGCCATGTGTACCGGCTTCATTCTGTTCTGACCGATGGCAGTAAATTAGGAAGGATAGTATCATTGAATGTAGCCGATAGTGAATCATTGATTCAATGATATTTTCGTTTAGGGTCGAGCTCTATTCGAGGTATTTAAATGCATAAATAACGAAACCATAACCTGTCAGAATGAAGCCAACTACCTTATGCATTCCTGCTCCGAGTGCATTTGTGGTTATTTATGTTTCTGTTTACCAGTTTTACTTCTTCTTCAATTTTTTTCATTCGTTAGCTAGTCGTTAGCTATATTCTTCACCATCAGCTATTTTCAGAATAGATTCAGAATGTACGTCATATATAGTTTGCCGCCCCGAAAATTAGAAATTGCTTTAATTTGAAAATGAAAACGCCTTGGACCGCTTGGACTTCATCGGTCGCCATTCTCTACAGCGTGGACATAAAACTGGAGAGTTCCGAACTTATTTTAAGGAAACTTCCTTATTCCACTGACATAAATAACTAAATACTATCTAGACCGATAATGCCATATGAATGATGCTTTACCATTCAGGAGATCCAACATTCCTTATATTATTATGTTATATCGCGTACCCTCTCTAGGCCAGTGAATTTCACTGCTATTATTCGAATGTGAAAATGGCTACCGTTTTGCTTGGGGAAGTACATGTATTATGAATATTTTATAGAACAGTCTAGATAAATTGTTTTCGTTTCTGTCCTTTTCAAGGAAAAACTTCAAATCATATCATTCCACAACTATCTAGCTTATCATCGGCTCACCGAGTGATCATAAATGATTTTTCCAGAGTTACTTTGCTTTTTCAAATAATTAATTAATAAACCATTTTTTGTCAATATCCGATGATAATCGAAGCACGAAATGGATAGAATCGAAATATAAATTCTAAGAGTGATTATGATGAGTCTAGTTGGTAATACAACTATATGTTGAATGATCTAAATAAAAAAATGTACAAATATACAGGGTGTGTCATTTGAAAATCGGAAGTTGAGGTCATTTCTGTTGAAACCGGAAGGAATTCGAAATGTGTAATTATATCAGTGAATGCCTTCAAGTTTCATAATTCTATCTTGAGTGATTCAGACGTTACAGGGGCAGCCCGATTCTCGCCACCCGGTATAGTTTTGACGAAAATGTATCTTAAACTTTCGGATACTTTATGGTGGTGTGTTAATTGTATATACAGATAAACCGGTCAGGTAGATATCTTCTAACTTTGTAAGTAAAAGTATTTTTTATGGATTCTTTCATCATTTGAAATATTTTAGTTTGAACAGATCACTAGACAGATTTCGCCGGTGTGAAGTTTGAAAACACCCTGTATCTTCTATGGATTTCCCGGAATCGACAGTTTCCGGCGATTCTGCAGAATATCTCATCAGAACCATGTTTCAATGCTCTATGGGGCGGAAGTGCATCAAATAATGGTCTTTGGTCACCCCAGCCGTCCCCAGCACGATATCCTCAACACTTCGAACAAATGAATAAATTATTGTACCTATGGGCAGCTGATCGTTTTAATTTAGTTAAAAAGTTATATGCGTGACGTGATCATATAGGACAGTTCATGAATAATAAATGAATAACAAGAGAGAACCCGCCACCGTTACATCGTAATGATATCATTGCCACGTTCATTTCTATTGTTTTGTTCCAGATCGGATGGTGTCGAACAAATTAATTATGGAATCAGAATACCATAATACACTACATTCATAACGTTGTAGAAATCTCTGAATCAATGTATTCTGTGTATGAAAAAAAATGCTATATGATATATAGAGTGTCCCATAGCTACAAATGATGAAAATAATAACATGACTTCATTCATATTTAGCTGTCCGACCCGGCTTAAAAAAAATAAGACATTTGTTGCGCGTATCTACAGTACATTTTTTTTATCCAATTTTTTGTGCTTACCTATAACTACTATTATATACTTACACCTATTTTCATTCGGTATTTTTTGTTGTTGTTTTACATATTAAAAATTTCAATCCAATCGTTCAAGCTGTTCAGTACTTATTGACTAACCGACAGCAGCACCACCTTCCGTGTCCAATTGTATTTAAAATCATCCAGGAAACCATAGATTAACGACTCCCCGAAACCCTCGAAAGGTCCATATAAAATTTCAACACAATCGGTTCAGCCTTTTGGAAGTTATGTGAACAAGAGTATGGAAGGATATTACCTATACTACTCATAGTACTATTTCTTATAGCGACATTTATTTATTATTTCATTTTTGGAATCGTATCTAGGTGGCTATTACTGCCATAAATTGTTTTTGTTTCAGTTCGTTTTCAAGGGAAAAATTCAAATCATACTCATTCCACAACTGTTGGGATCTTCTGTGACCTCAGCAGGGCATTCGACTGCGTCAACCACAACATCCTTATAAACAAATTGATTAGAATTGGTATTGAGGGACTTGCTCTGGAATGGATATAATCTTATTTGCACGCACGTCGCCAGTACGTTAGTCTTCCAGGTGCGACCGAGCAATCAGTGACTACCTGTAACTCGGATTATCTTGATATCAGTGTAGGTGTTCCTCAAGGGTCAGTGGTGGGCCCAATATAGTTCCTAATATATGTAAATGACATCATTAGAGCGTGCCCATCTGTACATTTTACTCTGTATGCGATACAGGCATACTCATTTCGGAAAAATCTAATTATTCCTTTGAGGAAAAATGTAATGAAGTTCTTTATAGACTATATGATTGGTTCTGCATGAATTCACTTCATCTAAATGTAAAAAAAAACGCAGTCAATACATTTTCATCAAAAACAAGTACCAAACATACATTTAAATATCAATAATAAAGTGTTGGAAAATGTGTCATGCGTGAGGTTTCTAGGTCTATACATTGATGAGTGTTCTGACTGGAGGTGACACTGTGATTCAGTAATTTCAAAACTCAACTCCGTCATCTATCTTTTCAGAAACATGAGATCAGTTTTAACGGAAAAACAATTGATAATGTTATATTATACACCGGTCGAATCCCGACTAAGATACGGAATATGCTTTTGGGGATCATCCACTTGTTTCATCTCGCAGAAAGAATTAATTCGTTGTATCGCAGGTGTCTCTCGTACCACTAGTTGTCGAAGTTTTTTCAAATATTATGAAATTTTAACTTGTGTTTTTATATTTCCTAACATAACCTCTTTTACAACTAACAAAAAAATTCATTCTATCAACACAAGACAGCAAAATGACCTACATGCGCCATTTTCAAGAACTAATCTTTTATATAGATCACCTGTAGTGACTAGGCAAAGGCTGTTCGATAAACTTCCGGCCGACATTAAATCATGTGCTACATTGAAAGCATTCAAGCAATGTCTTAGGAAATACCTAATAAAGGGTAGATTTCACTACTTAGATGAACTTTGAATTTTGAAGTCTTAGTTTTAGTTTATTTTAGTTAGCTAGTTTTAGCTTTAGTAATCGTCTTTGATAAATTCTATACATGTTTCTGCATGTCACATCAAAGAAAATGAAGTATAATTATTATTATTATATTTCCCGTATGAAGTATTTTCCCGCGGTAAAAAGTAGCCTATATGTTCATCAGGGATAAAGTTGGATCCTAATGGTGAAATATTTCTTCAAATCGGTCCAGTAGTATCGGAGCCCATCCAATACTAACAAAATTTTCCTTTTTATAATAATATTAGTATTGATGCCAAAAATATGACATAAGTACTTCATTTCTGATATAATAAAATCGCTCCATATTGGGTGGGACGCAGATATTTCTTCGTCACACTGCGAGTTGAGTTTCAAAATGATCATCAATAAAAATTCTCTAGTTGAAAAAGAACAGGAGAATTACTTTGGAATAATCATTTTAGCTTCATGGATAATTTACTAAGAAAATTACACAATAACATTATTTTTCTCGACCAACTATTATGAAATGACTATGAGCAATCATCTGTTACTTAGTGGACATGTCATGTAATAATCAAGTCATAACAAAAAGATAAACAAACAAGAATAGTACCTGTTATTGTTTCCAAACACGTCGAATCGTAAAAAAAATTGAACGGCTGCGTTACGTAATGTCAAATGTATAGTAATGAATATAAGTAGATAATAAATAGTGCTGTGCAATGAACATTTGCGGTGATATTGTTTCTTGTAACCTCGTGAACATCGAATTGAAACTGGTCAGGTACCCAAAAATGAATATACAAAATTCACAAAATATTATAAATCGAAATGAAAACATTCTTCCTATAAAATCTGCACTTCGCTTTTTTACTCACAGAATTACCATAGACCTACTAGGTTATATTTGTTTTATCCCTTGGAGCGCAAGAAAGGGAATCCCCATAATGTTCGTGGAACATCGTGCATCATGCGTACACAGAATAGGGAGAGGAGGTTGGAGTTGCTAATTCTTTCTAACTTTCGCTACTATTTAGTGTCAATAATATTTGCTCTCGTAATATTATGAGGTTGAATGAAATATGATTAAGCTTAAGTTGGATGAAATAATAAGAAATGAATCGATCACTGAGTTTTTTTTTAAATTAATTTAGCTAGAGTTGGTAGAAATATGTATATTTACAAGAAACTTATCAACTTATGAAATGAATTCGACGTAATCTGAAGTTGTATGTAAACGTCATTTTTCCTCTAAACGTCAAAACATCTACAGTATATCTTCATGCACTTTCCCCCAAGGAGGAGAAAAAAATTCCAGGAATTTGTTCAGTTGCTATGATAACGATACAAAACACAGGCTTTTAATTGGTCGAAACTGTTGGGTGTGAAATTTTCACGATCATTTTGCAGTAAATACATCACCCTGGTATTCGAAAAACTTCCCGTTTCCGACATGGAAGCAATTAATTCCACTTTTGTGTGCGTATGCAATACAATAATTTCTCATTCGACTGGTTCTGAAAAACACAATGTGAAACTCCGGCCGAATAGAATCTTGATGAAACCCATCTACCAGGATGTCCGGAATTATTGACATATATCAGGAACCGTTTTGTTAGCTCTATAGGCAAACGCTGTACATTTTCAGAACATCATTTATCAAGGGTCATTCTCTTTTTTATGTTGAATATGGGAGCAGATTATTCCCTGTGAAATTCCATATTTTTTCAATACACTTATTATTCTTCCTTTTCGATCATTTTCAAATGAGGAGTCACTGACTATCCATTGCATTCTTCTCTTAGAAAAATTTCAAGTGCATCAGTGGCATTCTGAGGTCAAATCATTTTGATTTGATAATCATCAGCTCTGGCAACCTTGCGACAAACTTTGTTCTATGATCCCTCACTTTATTTCCTGACAATGATAGATTGCAAACTTGCAATTTTGTCTTTACCACTTTTTAGTGATGATTTGTTTAGTTTGACTACCATAATATTATCAATCTCCAGGCTATAACATAGCATCATAGTCATTCAGTTTCATACTAATCCAGGATATTTCCATTGAGATATTCCTAATTCCTCTGGTGTGCCCACTCTTCAATTCGTTCGTCAGACTATAACTCTCGATATGAACAATAATTATTATTGAATGCGAGTTCGGAACGTTGGGTTCCCATATTCGATTCGATTTCTTGGAAATTTCAAAATGCGTTACGAATATTATCATGAAGTTGAATTAGATTTACAAGGATGTGTTTTTAGACTTCCAGGGCCTGAAGGATCCCGTTGAGGATGCACAAATTCAATAATAGCTGAATAGAAGCATCTAGAAACAGGGCGCAAACGATACAGGGCGCAACAAATAATCCGTGATGAAACGTCTTTTTTTATCGCTTGGAGCGCACGAAAGAAAATCCATATAATGTTCAAAGAACATCGCGTGCTTTCCTACGGAGGATAGGGACAGGAGGTAGGTATTGAAATTTTTTCGAACTTCTGGAGATTGTATGTTGTTGGGAATATTTACTCAGGCAATGAATTCCATATCTGAGAGTCATGTTTCATGTTGTCGGCATATTCATGATTTTGTTCAAATTTCGAAAAGAAATGTTATAAATTATTATGAATGTTGATTTATAAGAGCATTAGTAGTTTATTAGGCAGGTATTGATATTATTTATTTATTCTGCAGAAAAAAACAGGCAGGGCCTAATAACATGTTTCTAGAGAAATCTAAATATAAGAGGCAATTAAAATTAAAATTAAATATGGCAATAATAATAATACTTACAACAACAATAATAATACCAATAATAATAATAATGACAATGAATACCTAACTGAAGAAGAGGAAATTCACACCAGACATCATGAATTCTGACCAAGCATTTATAACATTCTTCAAATTGGCTTTGAATTTAGGAATTGAAGTATCAAAAACACCATACGTTATGGTTGCCGAATATGTATTATATAATCTGCATAGTCTATTGACTGGGGTATCGTATTTATTTATTTATTTATTATTATATTAGTTGAGTGAGTGTATTGTGCTCTCATCATGGACTGGCTTTGCTGCAATATGTGAGGTTTATTTGAAAATCCGAACATTCTTTTTATTTTATGTACCAAAAGTGAGAAAATGAACTATTATCACAACATTTTCTCTATTCAGGACTTGGAAGTCGAAAATATAACGCACCGTTTCCATTCACACGAACAAATGTGAAAATGAAAATGTGAACTCAGATGAATGTGTCATGATGCCTGTAATTTTGGTTTGAAACTTCGGAAATTCAGCAAGATTCTTCCACGCCTCGCTATTATTACAAAGTAGGCGATATCGACAGATTTCGAAAAGCCTTTCAATACAGGAAGTGATAACACTATTATTTCCATTATATTAAGCATGCGCTTTTATTAATCACCCTCTATTAGGGGTTCACTACTGAACAAAGAGAACTTGGCCTCAAGCCGAATAATCTTCCACATTAATTGTTTCTACTTCTACTTCGTTCACGTGTTATTCAAATGCTGATTCAATGCTAATTAGAACGACACGGGTATGTATACTGGGTGGCCATCTTAAACAGATCACTTTGAATGTTTTAATCATTATACTATTCTTGCTTGTGAGAAAATTTCAAATCAACGATGAATATTTTCGAAATGACTTCAATTAAATAATGGGCGTGTACACCTTAGTAGAACTTTCAACTCAAACCATGTTTATAATGATCCTTTCATACATAAATAATGATTGACGACATAATTCGATCGAAAAATAAACTGGAATGTTTTATTTTTGGACATAAATAATAGTACCTTCTGAAAACGGACCCTCTTATGATGTAGAAACCTCATCTCGCCATAGTTAAAAGAAAATACCAAACGCCCGACGGAGACTGAGGCAACTGATATATTAATTCTTTCAACTGTGATCTCGCGCTAATTCACTCTGTCAGAAATCATGTATCATTCATCTCTGTCTGGAATAGTCTTGTTTCAGTATTAGGGTTTTGACGTCACATCATCGCCTCGTTTTCAGAGGTCCGAAAAATCGGGGATTTCAATAATTTTTTATAAAACGTAGGGAGCTCACAGCAAGAAACGGTTTGCGGTGGTGAGCTATTTTGGGTGAGTTCTATCGAATTATGAAATAAATTTTTTTTGTGATATAAGCCCATTGTGCATGCATAGTAAAAATAAAAATATTGAAAGGAAGAAAATAAACCCCAACCAAAGAAATTCCACTCTCCTATTTCATAAAGGAATATTTCATCGAACTGAGAAATAATTCATCTCAATTTGAAACTCAACTATCTTCCTTGAAAAGATACAATATTACCTTCGTTTGATGCTGCTTCGAAATCTCCCAACAAAATTTTCGAATGTGTTGAAGAGAGATTTTTCAAGATATTCAGTGAAGAAAACATGATTATTCGGAATGAATTCAATTTCAACTTTTTTTTCATGTTCTGATTCCCACGAAAAGGGATATCCATAAGTTCAAGAAAATATTCCCACCTGTTTGGAAAAGTCAAACAAGTAATCTAAACAAGAATATAATGAATCTTTATCGAATTCAGTGTATCGCTTATTTGGAGAGAACTGAATACTAATTTCAATATTAGCGATGCTCTTGTTTCGAAATTTGTTCGTATTTCTGTATAAAAATTTGTGATTTACTTCAATTGAGGAATTTTACTGCCTCTATTAGAAGCTTCGGAAACTTCTGATAGAATCAATCGGTACTAGATGTCGAATAACTCTACTTTTCATTAGACAAATGAATCAGTTTTCAGTTGAAGAAGTGAAATAACTACTCAAGAATATGTGTTCTTGTAGCTCAACAAGAAAATATTCCCTTCTGATAATACATACATATAAAAGTGAATGAAATTCTTGAATGACTGATATAGAAATACTTCATTGAAATATCTATATTACAAGAATCTATAATGATTTCATAGGGAGAATGAATTGAATGTTATTCTTCTTCTAAACCTTATTTGATTATTTCTTTGTTGGTTTATTTATTGATCATATAAATCATGAAAGTATTCTACTTAATTAAACCTATGAAACCATCAAGCAAACCACCAAGTACTTAACCAATATTAAATTTGACCTTGACATGTCGACACAGACTTCACTATACGCGTATTTTGTAGTCAAGGCAAAGAAGTACCTATAATAAGCATGATGCAGATAGTTTTCGCAACGCATTATAGCGTTCTTTCTATTCATATGTTATAGGTAGGTATGTACCTCGGTAGGTACCTATTATCACTCACGTGGAATTTTTCTAATAAATTTCCATAAGTTCCTGAAATGTTCACTCTCGGATAAGTTCACTCATAAGTATTTATTTTGCCACCGCTTAGATATTGTTCACCACCAAAACACAGAACTCCACCAAACACACGACACAAACGACAACGAATGCATCTCTTGTTTACAAGTGGAAATGTCGTCTCCCACTCTAACATTTTGTGATATCAAAAAACGAATTCCATTCAAACAAGAAATCTCCACACTCTTAGGTAGGGTTAATCTTGACTTCTTGAAATAATGAAATTGAGATCTTTCAAACATAACTCAGGCGATATATTAAAATGAGACATATTTCCTCAAATCAATACAAATAATATGAAAACTTCAAGATATCATTGTTGAATCTTGAGAAGAATATGATTTCTCATTCTCTCTCCAAGATTTTTGAGTGTCCTGTTAGGAACCAATTGAGATCTTCCAAGTAAAATGAAAACATCGCATTGGAACAAGATATTTTCACTTAGATCAAGTGTTTCATATTATCAGTAGAAAATATTCCATTTTTCACTTCGGAGTGGTAGCACGTTTCGAAATGAAAATCACCGATCTTGTTCCAAAGTGTTTTGATTGCAGACAAGTTATTCGAGTGTTCGAGTGAATGATCAAGAAAATATATTTCGATGTAAGAGATTGGATCCCCTCAATTGACTATAGAAGAAGTAAACTCTCCACCAAAGATAATAGTTTCAAAAATTTACTGTTTACTGTGTAGGTCACGATATCTGAAGTTTCTAATCTAGAAAAGAGGTTGTGAACTGAACATCTTAGGCCATACTATAAAAATAAAGTGCGATGTTACTAAGAAAAATCTGATATAAGTCAATTGTTGAATCAGTCGTCGTATAACATTGAAGAGATCTTGGTTGAGATCCCGATTATAAATTATATCTTCTCTCCATTCAATTACCTATATTTGAACACTACGATGCGCAGAAATCTTCATGGTGGACATCCTGTATGGAAGGAAGGAAAAGGAGATTTTGCTTTTAACTGCCTCGCGGTTTATTCACCACAGAAGTATAGTTGGATGTTGCCAGATGATGGTCCAGGAATACAATCTGTTGTGGTTGAAAGGACCCCGCACTTTTAGTACGTAAAATGGTTCTCGGTGAAATTTTCTGAATTTTCAGTATGTTGTAGAATTCGATGAACTGATTGAAACTGCAGAATCGTAAAGTTCTTTGATGAACAGATTCTGAGATACAGGGCGTTGAAGTTACAAATCGGTATTTTTCATTTAATTATTTTCTCGAAATTCAAAGATGCCAAGTACAATTTTTTTTGCTCATATCATCAACGAACCTCCATTTTACTCAACATAATTCAGATGGTTCAGATAATGTAATTGTTTACAGAGTGAAACATATAAACATTTCAGTGATGTCTGAAAATTCGATGTAGTAATGAAATATCGAAAAAATAATTTAGGCAAGCAATATACTATCCTCATTCCATCATGAATCACAATTCATACATTTCATACAGGGTGATTTGAAAAATTGGTGACACCTAAGACCGATTTATTCATACACATCCTGTATATTCGAGTGAATTGTTAACCTCCCAAGATAGCTGATACCGTATGAACATGATTTCGTTGAGATATATAGGGTGATCATGAAGATTTTCGATGATGAAAATGACAAATAATCGTGTTTTTTGAAATCACCCTGTTATTCATGATTAACTCGGTGAAATTCCCTAATTATTTTTTAATATATTCATCATTTGCTCCTCAACGCTGTCTTGAAAATTCAGTTTTCTATCATGACGGGTGTCATAGTTATTAATTCAGGAACTTACCATTTTGCATGAAGAGTTGAAGAGACTTGTTCACTTACCTACATTCGCATAGTGGCCGATATTTTTCACAAATATTGAAACGTGAGAATGTGGAGACGAAAATAAGTTTAGTATTCATATACAGGGTGAACATTAGAAATTCAATAACAATAGCAGATATATGAATTGAATAATATTAATATAATGTACAGATAGTTAGGCGAATTTCGTTGGTATAAAAGCTCTGCCAAAATGAAAAACGAACAATACCTAGGAGATGGGAGAATGATTCGGTAGCAACTGTTATCAAGTGACGTATGGTTTCCATAGCCAACTTTTCAATTTTTGGCTTTCATTTTGCTTCCACGGCCTTCTCGGTGAATTTCAATAATAATTTTTTTCTGATCTAGTTTCTCGTTAGATACCAACTTGTGATATGTCATTAGAGAGGGAATTGAATGCTGAATAATTCCAAATCAAAAAATATAGGGTTTCCATTTAAAATAAGAAAGTTGAAGTTACTTTCGGTCAGACCGGAAGTTAACTTCGACATGTCAATATGCTCAAATTCTAGCTCTTATGTCATTATATCGACGCTTCAAATTTCACAAGCCTACTTTATACAATAACTGAGATATTCCGTAGGCAATACTTCCGTAGCCACCTGGTATACGTATTGAATTATATCATTGGAATGTGATATGAATATGAATCTAATGATATTATAATAATTACTGATAGCGAGCAAATATGAAAATGATGGAAACGCCTGATTCTGAGTGGAAAACAAATGTGAAAAAATCTGTCGTTTACAGGATTCAACTCTCCCTATTAGAAATGGAAGCGTGAAAGACCGAATCATTCTCCCATCTCCTAATAGGTATTGTTCGTTTTTCATTTTGGCAGAGCTTGTATACCAACGAAATTCGCCTAACTATCTATACATTATAATTAATATTATCAAATTCATATATCTTTTATTGTTATTGAATTTCTAATGTTCACCCTGTATATGAATACTCAACTTATTTTCGTCTCCACATTCTCACGTTTCACTGTTTGTAACAAATATCGGCCACTATGTGAATGTAAGTGAACAAGTCTCTTCAACTCTTCATGCAAATGGTAAGTTCCTGAATTAATAACTATGACACCCGTCATGATAGGAAACTGAATTTTCAAGACAGCGTTGAGGAGCAAATGATGAATATATTAAAAAATAATTAGGGAATTTCACCGAGTTAATCATGAATATCAGGGTGATTTCAAAAAACACGATTATTTGTCATTTTCATCATCGAAAATCTTCATGATCACCCTATATATCTCAACGAAATCATGTTCATACGGTATCAGCTATCTTGGGAGGTTAACAATTCACTCGAATATACAGGATGTGTATGAATAAATCGGTTTTAGGTGTCACCAATTTATCAAATCACCCTGTATGAAATGTATGAATTGTGATTCATGATGGAATGAGGATAGTATATTGCTTGAATAAATTATTTTTTCGATATTTCATTACTACATCGAATTTTCAGACATCACTGAAATGTTTATATGTTTCACTCTGTAAACAATTACATTATCTGAACCATCTGAATTATGTTGAGTAATATGGAGGTTCGTTGATGATATGAGCGAAAAAAATTGTACTTGGCATCTTTGAATTTCGAGAAAATAATTAAATGAAAAATACCGATTTGTAACTTCAACGCCCTGTATCTCAGAATCTGTTCATCAAAGAACTTTAAGATTCTGCAGGTTCAATCAGTTCATCGAATTCTACAACATACTGAAAATTCTGAAAATTTCACCGAGAACCATTTTACGTACTAAAAGTGCGGGGTCCTTTCCAGTCTATTGTCAGAAAAGGATTATTTTCAATGTTCAAAGCTAAACATAAATAGAGGTAAGTAACAAATGAATAAATGAAAATAGTTTCCATGCGCTGGGATTCCATGTTCTTACACCGAAGACTGTGGTTTGGAAAATTCCTGTTGAGCCATTGAATTCATTATCTTGAGATACACATCAGGGTGCGTCCCTTTGCTGTTTATCTACAGATATCTGGGTATAATGGTTTCTAGTATTTGACAGAACGTTGATTTGCTGTTCTCACATTTTTTTTATAAGATAACACATGGCCTTAAAGCTCTCTGACACGCCATATGATGAATATTATGCTCGGCGCCTCCACCATGTCACGATAAAATAGACGTCTCCACCATGTCACGATATGAAATTGATTGTTAGTCCATCCATATCGATTTATAAGGGGTAATGCTTGGCTTGATAGTTTGCGAGAGGTAATATTCGAAAAGGCACTAATATTTTAGGGGTAACTGAAAGTACGAGACTATATTCAAACATAAAAATGTGTATTATAACATGTAACATTATGTGTAGTGATGACAAATATGAATGAACAACAATGAACATAAAGACCTAATAACAACTTACATTATAATGACCATTACGACGAGCTCTTATGTCAAGACAAGAGTAGCCTCAGAAAAGACTATCTTCGGAACCCTCACATCCAATATTTATAGGTACAGTCGTCTTCAGAGATCATGTCGCACATGGACGGTGTCAGCTCCCTTGATCACTGCTGCAATAAAAGCGCTCGTACCATCCAACCGCGACATGTTCGCTGAAGACGACTGTACATATACATCAATTTATTAGATTCGCACGTTTTTCATGAGAGTTCCTTGGTCAGTTTTAATAATTCAATGTCAACGGATGATTTGATCGACTTTATGTTCATGAAACCCTCATGGTTTGAAATTACTGATATACCGTATGTTCTACTCGTGACAATATCTCAATATCTATACAAGATAAAAAGATTCGATACATTCATAATTTCCGTTTCCCTAAATCAATTCAAAATTCACTACTTCTCGTTTTCTCAGCGTATATATTTTTATTTGGCAATTCCTATAGGTATTTTTTCTACAACAATAACACAAAATTGCTCTTGTTTCACTGTGTTCGATGAATCAATGAGATACTTTGTACGTCATCAATTTCATGTCCGTATCTATCGTGTTGATATTTCACAAAATCTCATCTCCCATGAAATGTCAAATTCCAAGCAAAGACAGCTCTGTCTAATATATGAGAGAAAATCAGATGGCTACAAGCCGAAGAAATAAAAAAAATCGCTATTATTTGTTATTGCAGCCGTAAAAAAAGTATTATAAAGTGTATAACTCGTACGGAATGCTAATTCATCATTTTGTGCTCGTTAAACAATACTTATACTAATATTAACGGTGCGTATTCGTATATGATCATTTTAATACCTCATTTCGATCATGAAATAGTCATACCTATAAAACTCGTGATATGAGTATGTTTTATTTTTCCTGGGCTGAAAATATTCGTGGATTGGCATCTACTGACCTGGCTATTCGCTCGCTGGCCATTCACTTGCATATATGCTGATGATCTGGTCCTAGTAATAAAGGCCTATTTCCATACATGTACAATTGAAATTTCCATCTGAGAAGGACAGTTTGCAAGGAGAGCCTTTATCACCACAGTCTATCAATATGAACATGCCGAAACAAATTATGTTGCAACAATTTTTTTCGAAAAAGTGTAGGGATTTTCGAATATCATCAATAAAACGAGTTGTATTGTTTTTATTTATAACCCCCCTTTATGAGCTTTCATGGTGCCAAAATTCAGTATGGATGGAGACTCAGAAAGCCCCAAAATTTTAAAATGATTCTGATTAGAGTTATTGAGTAATCTCAATGGAAGTCCTGGAAACACCTACATTTGGAGTCAAATCGAATTTTTATTGTTTCCTCAAAAACTAAGCTAGATATATACAAAAATCACACGGAGGATAAAAAAGTTGTTATTTCAATAGTTCAATCTGATAAAGATATGAACCTCAGGAAAACCGGTGGTGTACAATGACATCCATCATGAATATCGATAAATTTACCTACTGTAACGCCACTGGGAACCACAACTTTTTATTGAAATTGATAAAAAGACAATTGAGAAATGAATATAAAAAAGATTTTTCATGTAAATATTAATACCCTGTATCTCGAAAACGAAGCAAGTATGCAATACAACTTCTCACCATGATTTTGTCAATGATCTAAGAATTTGTGATATGTGGTTCAATTTTGTTATATCGTTGGTAGTTGTGGCATTACAAAGACAGAAATACACGATTTTTATCATTCATGGCGAATATCGACGACTCGGGCTCGTTAACTAGCATCCCAGTGTCTACTATAATTCAGTGCAATCACCGAATACCTCCGGCAACATATGAAAAATTCCTCTCATTTAATCTCTCAATATACAACAACCAAGAATATGAAAGAGTTTTCCTCGGAGTTTTCAGAACTTCTTGTTTCGTCTTATTTTCCAACTCTTGGTATCAGTATGAAATTATTATCTATGTTCTCAATAAGCAAGATGGTCTATTGGTGTAGCTGTAGCCTAATAAGCAAGATAAAAAAAGCATACTAGCCATAGTGGAAGGAGAAGATGGTGTGCTCAACAGAAAGCTCAAACTCGTCTTGTTCTGCGCATGACGTCAGCTGGGATATAACTGTCATTGATATTATTTGTTTTCCTGATTGATGTCTCGAACTTCAGATATTATATAAGTACTAAAATTGAATGGATTAATTTCGAAATGCCTACTTGTTTCGTTTCTGGTTATGGAAATTCCAACTAACATACAAAAGGCACAGATATTGAATTTTTCTGCTTTTCCAAGAATGGATACCTAATGCAACGATGGGAGCTTGCTGCCGACAGAATATAAACTCAAATAATGGTACCTACCTTATATTCCTTATATCCTCATTCCAAAGTATTTCTTCAAATCATTTCCATGCAAAATGTTTTCAAACAAGTGCGAAAGTACGGCGGTTCTTGAATTACACACCTCCAAAAAATCACAAATATTTGAAACAAGATGCCATTCCTACAGAACATCTTCCGAATATCAAGTCAGAAATAATTGAAAAAGAATTCAAAACTCTCACAAAATATAAATTGCAGCAAAGATTTGAATAACAAAACAGCAAAAATTGATACCCCTGTTGTCGATGTCGGAGCAGAAGCAACGTCAACGTCGTTAACTGCTAAATTTTAATCTGTCAGAATCGACACAGTGGATCATTCAGATGGGATTGGCAATGCATGATAATTCTTATGTATTTGCTATTTGCGATTGCGAATTACCTCAAGATCACAATTTGCAGAATCAATGAAATAGTGGAATTGAAGGAATAGGAACCTGTTTATATAAATTGGATTATTTTAAACAGATCGAGAAACTTATTAATCATTCCAGAATTACGTCATTTGACAGGTTGCTGAGGGGCAAACATTGTGTTTTGTCAAGATTTGTCATATGAAACCAGAATTAGTGGGATCGTTTTCCTTGGAATCCGAGTTGGAACCAGAAAGAATTTCATGATTTCGTTTGGTGAAACTGTTATTATATTGTGGATATGGCGGGGATGGCCTGGGCTATGCTCATCGAAGGTAACCTTACAGATAGTTCGTGTGCCCCTCAAGAAACCATGTCAAAATCACGTGTTCTGGAATGGTCAATAGAAATTTCAAAAAACATGATTGGATTCATTGCGCACGCCCATGGCAACGGTATCTGTCTGTGATTAGCAGCACTATTGGTATCCCAGATGACGTCACATAATATGCGCGAAGGCACACCATCTTCTCATCACTATGATTCTAGCCCTCCAGCGCTTCCTCAAGGTGGATTCATGCAAACAAAATGTAAAACTGAAATGAATTTTAAACTTAAACCAATAATATAAAACTATGAAATGTAAGGTAGGTGCTCATGCAAGAAACTTAAAAATCAAAACTAAAATTGAAACTAAGAAATTAATTTCTTCCATAATTCACAACATCGATACGCCAAATAAGAATTTGCCGCACTGGGAAAAGATTAAACAGCTGATGAAAGGTTATTGCATGAACACCCATATATTTTTGATTCAAAATTCGTTCAAATCTTCAATTCATTATAATTTAGTCTGTCACATGAATCCATCTTCACAGTTGCAACGAGCAAAGAGAAAATAGAAAGATCTTAAACACACAACAGGTAACATACAGTTCGGCTTCTATTGAATTTTCGAATGAAAACGCGTCTCCTATGAAGAAAATTATATGCAATGAATGGACAAAAATAATCCTTGAATAATTGAATAATTGAATCCTCATTGAGTCATAACGAAGGTCGACTATATTTAAGTCTATACAGGGTGGCTCATCGACAACTTTCCGCAAGACATTAAAGGCTTTGAAAGGACTTTTCGACAAAAACTGCAGCCTCTAAGTGGTGGTGTCACCTCCCATTTTTCCTTCATTACCTATAAATTGCAGCTGAGTTTTTGAAAATCGGTCCACTCGATTGAAAAACATGGAGATTATAGGAAAACCAATTACAATATGTTTTTGGAAAAATTCAGAAAGTGATTCAAATAATAACTTGGGAACTCACCATGTCATTCAAATAGAGTCCTTTGTTGTTTTTGGTGCTTTGCATAACGTATTGTTGGTTTTTCTAATAAATAGTTCAGTCAATGAATATGTTGCAGATATAAAAATTCCAAAAGTCCCTTAACCTACGAGGGGAGTCAAGTGACAACATAAAAATTCCTTTTTTTTTAAAAAAACGGTACGTCTCAGCAGAAAGTCAATTCTCAAAATTATAACTGATGAAATTGTGTACAAAATTGTATACGTAGTTTTTTTCCGTATTTTTCATTGTTTTCGAGATATTCGAGCGAATCCTATATCGGGTGGTCACAAAAAAACCGGAAGTTTTTATTTTCCTCGTGGTTTCATCATTTCTCAACCAAATTCGAATTTCTTGGCTTCGTTCCATAGCTGAAGGGCTATAGTATACAGTGGAATATTTGAAAATTCCATAATGAACAAAAACAAAATGGCGGATTCTACCAAAGTATTGTCATTTACAAAAATCGCTGAAGAAAAATAAAATCAGATTTTTTTCAACCTGTAGCGATTTCATCTTAGGCTATTCATTTCAAAAGAGAATAAGTACTCGAACATCGAAATCGAACAAATAGTCCAGTAGATACACCCATTTCTTTGAAATTTCTTATGGAGTGAATGTGCGAATGTCGTATAAACGATTATTATTATTTTGCTCCAGGCTACAAGAAAATTCAATCAAATTTGGATTTCTTAGAGTTATTTCGAAGATAAAGAACTGTAGTACACAATGGACCATTTGAAAATCTAATAATTGAAAGAAACAAAATGTTGGAAAATCCAGAATTTTTGTGATTTTCAAAAATCTCTGGCGAATAAAGAAATGTTTATTGTTCCAATCAGGACCGATATAATTTAAGATCATTGATTTCTGAAAAGAATCAGCACTCGAACATCTGAATCGAACAATTAGTCCAGGAGAAACACGTTCTTTTTGGCCCCAGTGAATGTGTCAATCTCGTGATAAGAATTACTTTTAGTTTGCTTCTGGCTTTATCAGAATTCGATCGAATTTGGATTTCACTCCATAACACGTTGCCAAAAAAAAACGTGTTTCTCCTGGATTAATTGTTCGATTCAGATGTTCGAGTGCTCATTCTTTTCAGAAATCAATGATCTAAAATTGTATCGGTCCTGATGGGAAGAATGAACATTTCTTTATTTGCCAGAGATTTTTGAAAATCACAAAAATTCTGGATTCTCCACCATTTTGTTTCTTTCAATTATTGGATTTTCAAATGTTCCATCATGTACTACAGTTCTTTATCTTTGAAATAACTCCATGAAATCCAAATTCGATTGAATTCTCATGAAGCCTGGAGCAAAATAATAATAATCGTTTATACGAGATTAGCGGTGTGTATCTACTGGACTATTCGTTCGATTTCGATGTTCCAGTACTCATTCTCTTCAGAAATGAATAGCCTAAGATGACATCGGTACAGGTTGGAAAAAATCTGATTTTCTTTTTCTCCAGCGGTTTATGTAAATGACAATACTTTGGTAGAATCCGCCATTTTGTTTTTGTTCATTATGGATTTTTCAAATATTCCACTGTATACTATAGCCCTTTAGCTATGAAACGATGCCAAGAAATTCGAATTCGGTTGAGAAATGATGAAACCACAAGGAAAATAAAAACTTCCGGTTTTTTTGTGACCACCCGATACATTTTTGAAAATCGCTTTTTCATCTAGCGTATTTTGACGGCTCAACCGTCAGTTTTTCATCAAAGTCTTCGGCGAAGAAATAACAAAGGATTCAGTTACCTTCAAAATATTATGCCACATAGGGGAGGAGGGGTCTAGTTGTCTCAAGTACTTGTTGTCACAAACCCTCAAACGCCATCTACCACTTACTTTTTCAATCAACCGCGTGCACAACATCGAAGCTCTGGATTTCATATGCTGTTATAGGAAACGCTAGTGTATTTGTGATTATTGTGGAGAAGTTAAAGGAATTCACGTGAAAAAAGTATATGTAAGTAAATATAAACATTGATTTGAATCTCAATTCATCATGTCGAAGGATCTTATACTGGATCATTCTGCCATTCAATTATGTAGATAGCAATGTGATATATTGAAATCTTTTCGTATTTTTAGGTTATGTACATTATTTTTCGTGATATAAAAATATTAGTGGCGGTATGACCAGAGGTATATGTTGTCACATTATTTTTGGGGCTAATTGTCTCATGTGACAACTAACCCCATTCGATTTCAATATATATTTTTTTATTTCCAGGTCATGCCTCGTAATAGGAAACGACTGACTGAACGTGGCAGAACAAGTAAAGACATCATAGTTCGAGCTATTGAACATGTTCGAACTGGCCAGTCAATCAGGAGCGTGGCAAAAGATTTCGACATTAATTATCGGACCTTAACTCGATATTACAAGAAACTACAGAATGAATGTTTGAATCCAGTTCCAGTGTTTTCTGTAGGATACTTGAAGATAAGACAGGTGTTTACAAATGAACAAGAAGAGCAATTGTCCAATTATTTAACGAAGATGGCAGATATATATTTTGGTCTGAGTCCCTTCGAAGTTAGAAAATTCGCATTAGAATACGCAACTGCTCTCAATCGAAAATTCCCTACTTCTTGGAATACTAACAAAATGGCAGGCATCGATTGGTTCAAGGGCTTTATGAAGCGACATGCAACACTAAGCGTCAGGAAGCCAGAGGCCACCAGCTTGGCTAGAGCTTCAAGCTTTAATAGAGTTAATGTGGCAGCTTTCTTCAATAATTTAACGACCGTTCAGGATCGGCACAACTTTGGTCCCAACGATATATGGAATATAGACGAAACAGGTATCACGACTGTACAAAGACCTGAACGTGTTGTTGCCAGAAGAGGTGTCAAGCAAATTGGCTCAATTACTTCTGCAGAACGTGGAAGCTTAGTTACCATGGCTATTGGAATATCTGCAACTGGTAATTTCATACCACCATTTTTTGTCTTTCCGAGGGTCCATTATCGTGACCATTTCGTAACAAGTGGGCCTCCTGGATGTCATGGATCTGCCAACTCTTCTGGGTGGATGAATGAGAATACTTTTTATGAGTTTATGATTCACTTCGTCAAGTTCACGAAGTGCAGTAAAGAACATCCGCTTCTACTTTTACTGGACAATCATGATTCGCATTTGTCTATCAAGACTTTAGATTTTTGTAAAGACCAAGGAATAGTTGTCCTATCTTTCCCGCCCCACTGTTCCCATAAATTGCAACCCCTAGATCGAAGTGTTTATGGGCCTTTCAAACATTATGTGAATGTAGCATGTGACGACTGGATTAGGACTCATCCAGGCAAAACCATGACCATCTACGACATTCCTGCAATCGTTCGAGAAGCCCTTCCAGCTGCAGTCACTGCTAAAAATATAATGGCTGGTTTTTCCTGCACTGGTATTTATCCATTTAATCGGAATATTTTCACCGAAATCGATTTTGCCCCAGGATATGCGACGGATAGACTTGATTCGACTCAACCTGAAGAACCTACTGAGACAGAAAATCAATCTCATTTGGAAAGAATTGATGTAGACGTTCCTATAAGAAATGAAAGGACACCATCTCCTCAGCCTAGCACATCTTCTCATGGAATTGAAAATAAAGAAAATGTATCTCCTTCGACTGAAACAAATAGTGCTATTGGAACAATAACTGAAATATTGGAATCAAGAATTCAGAATGATAATTTGGTGACTCATATCACACCTGAAAGTATAAGGCCTCTGCCTAAAGCGGGTGCTAGGAAGACTAAGCCTACGAATAGAAGGAAGCGCAGCACTTCTATTTGGACGGATACGCCTGTGAAAATGGCATTGGCAGAATCTAAAAAACCAAAACCAATTCCTCGTAAACGATCAGAGCTTTCGAGCAATAAAAAAAACAAGAATGAAGCACACAAAAATCTGTCATCTAGTGAAAGTGAGGGAGAGGAAACCCTTTGTTTAGTATGTGGAGAGTCATGGACTGAGAGTAAAGCTAATGAGAGATGGATACAATGCACGAGTTGCAAATTATGGGCACATAAACAATGTGCTGGAGTGAATACTGCATTTTACTGTTGTATCAACTGTGACTCAGAAGACGATTTGTAAACGGAATTCATCACCACATTTTTAGCTTAACTTCCAATCAGTTTGTTATTTTTCATTTTATGAGACAACTCACCCCATGTACTGTGACAAATAGCCCAATTGACGGGGCCAGTAGTCACAGTTACATCAATATGAAGAAAAAATCATGACATTTTTGTTTGAAGTGATATTTGAGTTTTCTTTGGAGAAAATTGTAGTATTATGTTGCCTTGCTTCATTAAATGTATCATATCAACCAAGAACTCAGTAATCCCACTAATTCTGAGGTTTAACTGAAAATTGTGACAACTAGACCCCCTCTCCCCTATGTATTTTTTGTATCAATCGTTGTCGAGTTAGGTTTCTGAAATTTGTAGGAGCGAGAAATATACCGAAAATACACACTATGACCAAGTGGAGTTATCTTCAACCTACATTTCCGGAGAATGATATTAATAGGAAAAATAGGTTGAAAATCACTCCGGATTAGGAATAAGGAAGTCCAATTCCCTAACTATTTATATCTTTCCTAAAAATGTTTCAGTTCTGAAAAATCAAATTCACATCTCGAAAACACTGAATGATATGGAAGAAACCTACTGATTCAATTTTGTAGATTATTTTTTTCACATGTCAAAATGTGACGTTTTCGTTGTTTCAACCAATGTCATGCCTATTTCTAGCCAATCATTTGGTATCATAGTGATGGTTTGTCAGTAGCAAATCACGGCGATAATTTTTTCACGTTTGGATCTTCGCTCAAGAAGGGGCCCATAGACTGCGATGTTGGTAGGCTGTTTTATTCGATCAATAAGTCTGTTCTGTAATATATTATGTTCGTTTTCGTTGGGCATTTTGCGAAATAGCTAAAAAAATTATCACGCCGAATTACATTCGTGGTGGTTATATTTTTAAATAATTTCAACTAGATTAGCCCTCGTACCACCACTTATAATTTCATCAGCTACGATTTTGAAAGGATTGACTTTTTTGCTGTGACGAACCGTTTTCAAGATATGAACGATAATTCAAAAAAGGGACCATTCATGTCGTCCCATGCATTTGGCACCCCTTGTAGTTCAATAAGAAAAAAGTCCTCTTCATCCCCTTTTTGGTCTTTCATTGACTAAAGTATATTTTTTCTGAACGAGTGGATCGATTTACGAAAACTAAAGCATTATTGTATATGGAATTGGAAGTTATTGTCGAATATTCAAGGGATGTCACCTCCACTCAGGGGTTCGGATTTTGTCGAAAAGTTTCCCAACCTGTAATACCTTGCGGTGCGTTTCCGATGGGCCACCCTCTATAATTATTATTGCTGACAGATTCTTTTACAATCAACTTTCATCACGATTTATCATGATGAGTGGCGGATGCAACTAATTCTATTGTTTTTTTTTTCAGGTGAGTTTAAAGATCATTACCATATGGTCAAGTAAACAACGTGAGTACCTATTCAAGAAATATTTTGATCAACAATATAATAATAATAATAAATACGTTTATTATATACCCAAAATTAAATATACAAATATAGTTGTTATTCTGCGAATGGTAACTAGCATACACAGTTGCGTCATTGAGGTGGGGTGGGCATGGGATTTGGACTCCCCCCAGAAAAACTGAAACAATCTGGTGAACAATTCAGAAAAATATGCTCAGAGAATATTCTGTATTATGCATTATGTTTTAACTTTCACGAGATGTGTAGACGAAGAGAAATATATTTCAATCTATTGTATGTATTATTTATGTTTATACCTGATTTGAACATGTATAGTTATTTATACTATAATCGTAACTTTTTTTTCAAAATGTTGACACATGATATTGGGAAATATAGGCAGTTGTTTCAGTTGAAGGAGGAAATCTAATTTTCAATTTGAGAACATTGTATCTTGAATAATGAAGAAAAATCACCTGCGGCACTTTTCTCATTTGTGTTATAATACTTTTTTATTTTCAGAATCTTTTATTGATAGTGATGAAAATCTACTGATAATTGGGAATATCGCCTATAATCCCCTCCAATAATATACGTCATCTGTTCGTTCCTGATGGGGTTGTGCTTCTCCCTGATAGGGGTTGAAGTTATGGGGATGAAAAAAGCAGACAAGTCGTTGCTCCTCGAATCAAAAATCGACGGTTCCGTGCCTTTCATTATTCTAAATGCCGTAAAATCAGGGTGTTAAGTTTTCGTTGCACCACCCTGTATGAACTGATATCTACATGATTGATATTTCTCGCAGAATCTTCATCGATCACTAATGCATTCACCGTGTTAGTAGGATACCATTTTTTGGCCATTAATTATGAATATCATCAGTATAGGGTATCAAGGGAGGTTTTTTGTATTGCAATCAACTAAAATGTACCACTTCATCATCCACGTAATTCTATATTGAGGCTGTTCGTGATACGTTATGAGGGTTATAATGAACAAAACATGACCAAGCCAAGTGCTCAAGGGAAAAAAGTAGAATTTGTGTGTTATTCACGATTACAATATTTGAAATGATCACCCTGCGAGTCGACTTGGAACATTGGCAGTACAACTTTCCAGATTTATCAAGCATTCTAAAATGTATATCATTCTTTACTACATACGAATGACTTGGCTGCAATATTTACTGAAATAAAATGCATACATTTCTGGGTCATATATTTTGAAGTTGTTCCGAACTTACTGCTTTTATGTATCGGATGGCCTCACACTTCATTTATTCAAATATTTAAGCATTTAGGTATTGCGTCAATAAAGGCTAAATTCGAAATTATGTTGATCGAAACAATAATCGATTTCTACGTTTTAATCGATAACTAAACTCACATGGAACCAGTAGTTAACTCGAAGTTAACTAAAATCAAGTAACAGCCCTCAGAAGAATCAAGTATAGAAGAAGAATCAGAAGTCTAGTACTTGAATAATATTATCATTCAATTCCGGATAACATAAGATTGGAGTGTTCGCCAGTAATATACAGAGGCTCTATCCCATCTGAAATGTTCATTATAGATGAATATTCGATACTAGTCGAGATACTAGTCCAGTCATGAGACTTATGTAGTCATAATATTGTTCAGTGAAATTGTCATTATCAATTGGATGTACCAGCGATATACTGTCTAACACAATTCTTGTAAAAATCTTGACACATAACTAGGCGGCTCTGTGGTCGAGAGCGTGAATGCGCTGAGTTCGTATGGGGACTCCCACCGAGACATAGGTTCGAATCCTAGTTAGCCCATGGGTGTTTGTATGCTTACCTAACCCCGCACAAGTTTCGACTTATGGGGCGTTTGGTCCCAGTGCTGGGACCAACGAGGTAATGCAATTGCAAAAAAAACTCGACACATAATTTATGTAAATCAACATGCATTAGCCTTTAACACTCAATCCCGAGGAACTGTTTATATATAAGTAATTTTCAAAATACCGCGGCATATGGCCACTTGCTATATCTATAAGCTCAATAATTTGATTGGTATAACTGTCCTCATATAATTACTATGTGGGTTATGCGACTGGTAATTCAGTCTTTCAGTCTCTACTTTAGGCGACAAGCGTCTGAATCGATTCCCCTGACATCCATCTGCTTTATAATTAATGATATAATTAATGATAAATGAACATATTATTATAATGATACATTATACGGGGTGTATCTAAATAATATCGAAAAAATTCGAGGGGGAGTCCTTGTGATATTTTTGGAAATAAAGTTCATTTGAAAATGTGTCCTAACTTGCTTCGTTTCGAGGTACAGGGTATTAATATATCCATGAAAAATCTTTTTTCCATTCATTTCTCAATTATCTTTTCATCAATTTCAATTAAACGATGTAGTTTTGTTAATAGTAATATGGAGCTTCTTCTAGTGCAATTATATTCGAAATTATATTTCCAGTGGCGTCACAGTGGGTATATTTTATCGATATTCATGGTGAATGTAATTGTACAACACTGGTTTTTCTGAGTTTCATATTTTTATTAGATTAAACTATTGAAATAAAAACAAACAATTGATACTTCCAACTTCAACATCCTGTATCTCAAAAACGGAGCAAGTTATTATATTATTATATTAACTTTATTTGCTAGAATGTCACAAGAAAACACCCCTTGTTTTTTTTCGGTGTTATTTAGATACACCCTGTATATGTATATTTTCACTTCTCTTTTGTTTTTCAAACCAATCGAGCATTATTATTTTGAATTTTTGTCATACCAACTGGAAAAAATGTACTAACCTTTTCTCCTTGGCATGGGAGCTCTATAGGTGTAGTTCACTGGCATTTCATTGTACACAGAGAAAAACAGTTCTTTGAATTTTACAAATCTTATCGAAGTCAAAGAAATCAGAAGTTTTGATAGGTCCAACAAACATGCTTGGTTGTTTCAAAGTTACCATTTATTTGAATTTCCAAACAAATGATTCCTTCAAGTTCCTAGTTCAATAATATTTATTCAACAGGTGAATATACAGGAAATCAATTAACATGAACCCAGTTGAAAGTTCAGAGTTATCAGCCAGGTCAAAATTGAAAATTGATTCGAGCGATTTTGTTTCATATTTTTTTATTGAACCGGTCAAAGTGTGCTGTGCAAATTGAAGAGCAGTTCTTCTGGCATTCTGTTTGATCTTCCTGAACCTGATGAATCATTTCGAGAAGTCATCACAAAGTGAACTTTTTCGACATAACAATAAAACATGAATTTTTTCCCAGTACGGGATCTGGAGTTTTTTTTTCATAATATGCCATCTTGAATATTTTCAGTAAAGAAACGTTGCTGCCAAATTTCAGCAAACTACGATGAATCATTTCTGAAATATCGGCCGTGATGTAACCTCTAAGCTTCTGATGGTGTCGCACATTTCAATGGGTTATACCGACTCCTGTAAACCATTCTTTACCTTTACCATTTTCATGATATTAACTTTAACTAGAAGTATACCTAATTGATAATAAATTCATCAAGTCAAATATTTAGATTGCAAAAATTTTGCAAAAATTCTTTAAATATTAACATTTATAATGTATTATCACCATACATTAAAAATATGAACACCCACGAGTTTGAAAGCTATCTGAGAGATTGTTTGATGTTATGTCTGTTTAGGTCTGTCAAAACAATACATGAACAATTTCCTCAGATTTACTGTTGAAGTGTTTTCTCATTATGTTATAATAACTATTATGCCTGATCTCACATCTTCTCATCTTCTTTATCTATGAGTACATACTTTGTTTTTGTCTACACATATCTTGACTTGTCTTATTTGTTATCACACTATAAATCTAAGATCAATAATCTATCTATTTATTTATATCCAAGTTGATATTTTTCTATTATGAGGCTGGCTACGGAGGTGTATAATTTCAAATGTAAATAAAATCGCTGTCACTTTGTCAATTATTTATAAGGAATTTCGTTACTGAAGTTTTCTTTTCATAATATGAATATATACCATCTATTTTACCGGAAATATTCGGCGATTGTTACGACAGTTTCTTGCCTAATAATTTTGCGAATGACATTGTTTATCAAAACTTTCGAGCCATAGGTGAGAAGTTTTGCATCCATCATCCTGGCTTCCAACATGATTGACGTTTTAAAATGTCGAAAAATGTATCGCAGAAAAACCATATACGTATTAATAATCAATACGGATAATCTCTATCTGTTTCCATAGCGAAACATGAAGCCGATTTTTGAAGACAAATGACTATCCATAAGGAAAAGTGAGATACTGCGCATGATCAAATACGCAAGTTCAAATGACAATCATTCTCATTCATTCTAACCTAACTCATTATTTTGAATATTTTGACATGAGTGACATGACATTTATGGACTATGTTTATGTTTTATTATTAGGATTTTCGGGATATAATTCATTATTTCAGGATGATTTTATGATTATGAATGATACAGGACATGCTAGTGAAAATATAAATTCTGAAAGAATGGAATCATTTATTAATTTTTGTCCACAGGTCTTCATTATCCGGGTAGGTAAGTTTTTCAAATGATGAAGTGTTACAAAATTACCCTTGAGAATATCAAATGCTAATACTTACATTTGGTTTCCCTATGATATGTTCATCCCATTTTCATTATCCCATTGCCTCAGTAGAACTGGAAATCTAACAATAAACACTGATAATAAATGAACAATTATATCTTTTTAAACACCCTGAAATCACTGAATTTATCGATCTATGGATACCACTGATGAAAAATCGCTAATAAACATGTCCGCGAAACGTAAACAAAAACAACAGAATGTCATGACCTTTTGAAACGATCAGACACATACTGCTTTGATTGAAAGGCTAGTAAACGTCATTGTCCACCGAAACGCATGTCTTTGATGACTACTATAATAGCGCATGCGTATCATGCCACCAAATCCTTATGGATATTCATTTGTTTCATATTTTTGGCTTCATCCTGGCACCCGTTATGATCCGTATTGTTTATTAATACGTATATGAGAAAAACAAGGTTTGTTGGTCACGTGTGCGTCTATTCCATATCGCTGTAATACAGAAGAAACTGTGAAAATGGTCGATTCTGATTGGTTCTCTGGAACAAGAGTGGAACTTTGGAGATTCCTATAGTGTCATTGTGAAGGGAATCCCGTCGCCTTCATGATGAGGCTAGAAATGATGAATGCTATTGGGAGGAACGCGGAGTAACGTTTCCCCTCATCTATAACAGCCCCCAAGTCGAAAACTCCATTCAACTAGCTGCAGATTGTCCCGAACTCCAGAACAAACTTTTTATAACGCAAGAATTAATCTTCCTACCTTCCCTTTTGATTGCTCCGACTAATCTCAGGGGATATTGAGAGTTGATTCATTTTAAAACCAATTTTGAAAGCTGCTGAATAAGGCAGTAGGCACCTTTAGAGGACGCAATAAAAAAATATACCGGCCGTCACAGTATATACCTTTTCTAATGTAATAAGTATATCTCATTATTTGTTGCAGGAGGTTGAAAATTTAAAATTTTCAAAATTCGATATAGACACAATGACATTTAATTTGAAACGAAATTCGAAATTAACTCCCGATTCAACGGAATTATTCAGAAATCTTTGAAGATCTCTAGAGAGTAGAGTTATTGATGTATGTCCCAATTTTGATATTATTTGACTTTTTCATAGATCAATAAGAGTGATTGATGATTGATTGTCACCCTTTGAAGTTTGAGGAGTTCAATCAACGTCTATGTGATTACTTTTAAGTCAATTTGAATCATCATGTAGGGTTATTGTTATTTTTTGGAAATTTTTGAAAATTGATGAAAGTCATTTGAATAATGTTGTATAGAGACGCATTCACATGCCAGCTCATATAGCAGAAAGCTTGAATCAAACGGACATACTCTCCAAATAGAAAAGTTGAAAACGTGACAATATCGAATATTATCAATTGATAATAAATACCCTAAAATCCTAATTTGTGATAGTGAACCACTAACCTGCAACATTAATTCTTGTCTGAAACGAAAAATCAATTTTTCAAACATTAAATTGCAGCATATAATAGTATGAATGTCCCTCTTTCGGAAGTAAATTTCAATAAAAAACTCAATATCATAAAACAGATTGCAGTCAACAACGGATACAACGTTAATTTGATAGACAGTATTTTTTCTAAAAAACTTCATCATAAAGCTATTCAAGAAGTTTATCCTACCATCAGGAATAATAATCAAAATTATAGAACTTTAACCTATTTCGGATCATCAACTGAGAAATTAGCTTCATTTCTACATAAACAGGACTTAAAAGTGGCATATAGAACAAATAACACGTTGGGACGGTTTATCAAGAATTATAAAGACAAAACTTCCAAATTCGAAAAATCAGGGATATACAAACTCAAATGTGGATCTTGTCCTTGTCCTAATATTGTTGCATCCTTCTCTTGATAACATTGGCATTTTTGATGAGTGTTATTAAAGGAATTCTAAAAAGGAAAACAATCAAAAACAGTCCAAGAACCTCCAATTTCCAAAGAGCTATAGTCACAATGTGCTGCGAAAGGCGTTTGGAATAATTATTGTATGCAAACAGTTTTAATAGAGAATTTCCTTCCGGCAATTTCCACTCGATGTATAGCCACTAGAGTTGCCGTATTCTGAAGTGTACTACAAACTCCTCTATACAGAGCGAGAGATAGTATAAGTGAGAGAGAGGGGGAAAGATTTCGGTTTTGCACCAATACGAAGTTTCATCACCTTTGACTTGATCCTATGTTAAACTTACTTTGAAGGATTGCCTCCAAGTTGGAAAATGTTAGTAGGGCCATTCATCAAGTTAAAATATTCTATATTTTGATGGAAGAAAATCTGGAATAATTTCCTCCATATTTCAGCATTTTCGCTGATGTGAAATGAATAAATCAGCTTCCTTTTGATTTTATCAGCATCACGTTTCTTCATCTACAAATTACAAATAATTGTTCTATCAACATATTTTTTCAGGCTCTTTTCACATTCTCAAAACCGGTGACTATTTGAGCACCAGAAATAACGAAATTGTCAAAAAGATCAATGTTACTATCATTTCGAAATTGGAAATATTGTTGACTAGTTTATAGACTATATAGTTAAGCCAAATAGGAATTCCTAGGGTGTTGGGTTATTCCGGGTTATTCTATTATTATAAATTTTTCTGTGACTTCGCTAGTATTCTAAGGTACATTATAAATCCTCCAGAAAATCCTCCTAATTTTCAAGAGAAAGCGTTCGGACCAACTGTTAAAAGATATTACTTTGTATAGTAGACTATATACAAAGAACATTTTGTTCTATACCACAGAAAAAGTCCTCATGACGGGTGTAGTATCGAGGAAAGGAGTTTCATTAAAATACGAAATAAAATAAATCTGAAGACTTGGATTAGGTATAGTATCGGTGAAACGGCTATTCAGTTAACAACTTTCGACAAACAGGATAGCCGGAAAATGAATATCCTCGTAAATATCACAGTAATTTTTCACGAGTTACGTATTCAGAAATGTATTTGTTTTGAGATAATTGCAAAATGAACTCGAAAATAATGTGGCATTTGAAAAAATATTTTATATTCTATGGCCGACATCTGAACGGTATACTGTACTTTGACAGCAGTTCAACATAATTCATAACCTCTCAACTTCAAATAGAACCATTTATATGTAAACCCTGTATCAGCGCCTATGGATTCCAATAAATAATTTTGACTAGCATCGTTGACTTTAAGAAAAACTAGTCATGGAAATATAAGTTATTTTTATCTCCCAACACCTCGCCCAACACATGTTTGGAGATGTGTTCATATTCATTAGGAAAAATTCCCTGACTTTGCCGGTCTCAATCACCTCTCAAAATCAATGTAAAACAAATGTAAACCACCCTGTGTACGAAGAACGAATACAAATCCACTTTGGAACGATTCCGAAGTAATTTCGACAATCTCATTTTCAAATTAAAATTCAGATCATCTCCTCGCACGTTCGTTTTCCAAATAAAACTTTCTCTATGATAAATTTACTCGTCGTCTATTCCGAAACAGCGTACTCTGAGACGTACTCTCAGAATAACGAATATGTTAATTCGAAGATAAACGCTTATATTAGCTATTCAGCTTCCATTTCACTGCTTTCATTTACCAAAGACAGTGAAAACTTCAATAAGGATATTTCCTTATATACACGGTGTCCGCTAATTGATGGTACACAGCAAAACTTCAGATTCCTTGAATGAAAATATTGAGATTTAACTAACCTTTCCTCAGTCTAATGGTTGGTGATGACAAAGATACAGGGTGTCAAAATTTGCATTCCGTTTTTTCTCAATAATTCATCAACATGGTTACAAAACGGTACGAAATTTGTGTTTTCTGAGGCGAGAAATTTGAATCCGGAATTTGGATGTCACTTGTAGAGGGTGCAACGTACAGGGTGCGCCTCTTAAAATGGAACCCCCCCTCAACTCTTTTGTTTTGGGAGATATGAAAAAATGTTGAATAAAAAAGTTGTTTGAAACGACCCAAACTTTTATTTCGTGAAGTTGTTTAATATACAGAGTCATTCGTTTTTCCAGAAACGACATCAACTTCGATTTTTTCAATAGAACACCCTATATATTTTCCAACAAGTCGATAGAGCCTTTTTTTCTGATTCTAAAAATATATATGAGTTGCATATTTGGATGAAAAGTAATTGAGTTATTGATGATCATAGTTGACCAGAATACCGCTTTATGAATCTTCACTTCATAGGTAATATCATCTAATGTAAGTTGAACATAGTGGGCTTTGAAATAATGTTTATAAATTGTTTGAGCTCCATGTTTATCATGAATTTGAACACGTTCGATTTCTATAGAAAATAAAAATGGGTTACAGTTTGAATGAAAGATGCGAAATTTTGGAAATATACATTTCTTGCGGGAAAAATGCAACTGCTGCTCGTAGAGAATATGTGCACCGGTTTGGTGATCGTCCACTTCCATCATTGAATACCTTCAAGAGGATCTTCGAAAAGTTCAGACGAGATAGTGGTGATTTGGGTGTTATGAAAAGGAATCGGCAAAAAACGGTACTCATAGGAGAGACAGAGGAAAATATATTACTTTATTTCATTGAAGACCCTAGTTGTTCGACAAGAATGGCTGCAAATTACTTCAATATATCCACGACAAGTGTGGGACGAGTTTTGAAGAAGTATCATATGAATCCATACGTAGTGATGCCAGTGAATTATTTGTTTCCTTAAGATCATCCAAATCGTTTACGATTTTGTCATGAAATAATTGAAAGACATAATCGCGATGCAAATTTTACTAAGAATATTTTATTCACGAATGAGTGTTCATTTTCAACTTCAGGAGTGTTTAATAGGAAAAATGAGCATAACTGGGCTACGTTTAATCCGAGAGTAATGAAACCGATTAAAAAACAAGGCCGGAGAAGTGTGAATGTCTGGTGCAGTGTTTATAACACTAAAGTAATTGGTCCAATCTTCATTGATGGCAGTCTTACGGGGCAAAAATATTTGGATATGTTGCAAGGTGATATTGAGAACTTGCTTGATGAAACAATCCCTTCGAATAGACGAAACCAATTGGTATGGCAGCAGGATGGTGCACCTCCTCACAATGGAATTGAAGTCACGAACTACCTCAATGAGAGTTATGACACTTGGATTGGAATGCGAGGACCAATATTTTACCCGCCCCGTAGCCCAGATCTGACGTCTTGTGATTTTTTTCTGTGGGGAGCGCTGAAAGACAAGATCTATAAACATGATATTCCAGATACTGACTTCTTGAAAAATAAAAAAACAGAAGAAATTCAATTATTGAATAATGAGCCAATATTATTCGAAAGGGTTCGCCAAAATTTTATAGCAAGGTGCCAACTCTGCATTGACCAGAATGGCGGAATTTTCGAAAATTTGTTGTAGAAAGCTCTAATGTGTTTTCACAATCTCATAGAGTTCATTCAATAAATATTGTTTATAAAGATTAATTCAAGTTTTGTTGTCAAGAACTCTTGATGCTATTTCGACATCTACGCATACGTCACTGTTATAGTGTGATACCAAATCTATCCACAAAATGATTTGTAGTTTATTGACTTTTCCATGGAATATTTTTTCAAAGCCCACGTTGTTCAACTATGATATAAAGTGAGAATTCATGAAGCGGTATTTTGGTCAACTTTGATCATCAATAACTCAATTATTCTTCATCAGAATATGCAACTCATATATATTTTTGGAATCAGAAATACAAGCTCTATCGACATGTCGGGAAATATATAGGGTGTTCCATTGAGAAAATCAAAGTTGATGTTCTTTCTGGAAAAACGAATGACCCTGTATATGAAACAACTTCACGAAATAAAAATTTGGGTCGTTTCAAACAACTTTTTTATTTAACATTTTTCCATATCTCCGAAAACAAAAGAGTTAAGGGGGGGTTCCATTTTAAGAGGCGCACCCTGTACGATACATTGAATCTTTTAAAAGAATGTAACATTTCTGTGCCATGGTATATCAGTCTAAATGTTGAAGTTTATCTATTTAACATATTCTTTACGCAACGTTTGTAATTGCATCTGATTTGATAACATCCTATATATACTTATATAAATGAAAATAAATGAAACTGGGAATTTGTGAAGTTGTTATGTATATCGAAAAGGAATATTCTATATTATGAACATGAAAAAAATGGATACATACTGTAAAGAAATATATTGAGAATTCGCATTCTCTATCAGTCTTTGTGATGGAAATAGTAATTCTTTCTCGGTATATTCGACAGAAAACAACTACGTTGTACATATTGAATAATTGATACGCAGATATCTCGAAAACGGCAACTCGGGTCGAGATACATTTTCGATCTTCAACATTTGGACTCATACACTGTGATACAAGAAAATTAAATCATCTTATAGATATTTAATGTACCTTAAGTGGTGCCCTCTACAAGGGAAATCCAAAATAAAAAAGGAGTTGAATTTCTCGCCTGAGGAAACTCCTTAAAGCCGGATTTCGTTCCTTTTTATCGCCCTGTTGATGAATTATTGATAAAAAACCTAATGCAAATTGAAATTTTGACACTCTGTATCATTGTTATTATCAACTTTTTGACTGAGGTAAGTATGGCTAAATCTCAATATTTTTAGTCAATGAATGAGAAGTTTTGCTGTGTACCATTAATGAATTAAAATCTAGTCATCATCATGGCATTAGCATATGACTGGTTGTTATTGATAAATACCACCGAATAAATACCTACCAGATTTGAGTGCCATTCCTGTGAATATCGCATCAGAATAGTAAATTCGGGTTCATTTTAACAAATGTGGCTATATGTCCTTGACTAGTGGTTCATAAAATGACGAAAACTACCTTGGTAGTAAAAACACCTCGAAAAACACACTTCACGCCTTCAAAAGGAGTATGAATAATGGTAGGTTCTATAGCTAGTAGATCCTAAACGATCCCTTTACAAGATTAACATGCGAACGGTGTGCAGAAAAATATTGTTTTCTGCAACCGACAAAAAAGTCGTCCATTTTGATACCAAAATTAGCTCTTGAATTGACGTTTCCATTACACTCTAAGAAAACTGTTGGTGTCTTTTTCAATTCCAGACTGTTGGAATTAACACTAACCCTATTCAACACCAAAATTGTACTATCCTATCATAAGTATTGGGAATTTGATATCGTGGGGTTCGACGGTGTAAATCGTGATACATTATGGCAAATCTGAATTCGGAATCACACTTTTCATACTCATTATTTGAATTCAAACTGTAAACATCAAATTATTCTATTCATGAATCACAAAGTTGATATATTCTGAAAAATTATCATTAGTAGGTGTAATTTTTCAAAATTCATATCATGAAAGTGATCAACTATCATATTTTTCATGTGACTATCAATTTTATGAAGTGTCCATATTCACACAAATAAGTCCTTTTCAAGATATTCACCTAGTAATGAGATTGATAACCAAACCAGTGTATTTTCTGATATCACTGGAATAAATGACACTGGAATAGTTGTAAATCAACACCACTAATATCAGAAAAACATCGGAACAAATTTGTCGCCATACACTGTTGCCACCTCGTCTATTTTATATTACTTAAACCTATTTCATATATAACACTTCGTGAACATCGTGGTGTAAGATAATGATTAGAAGTTGATGAATTCAATATCAATATGATGCTCTCTAATTAACGACTGCAACATTCTGTATCATTACTGCAGAGCTTACATGCATTTTGGTCCACCATTCGTCAAACGTACTCGACAGGCTGAGTCAGCACATCATCGTTTTGTCGTCAATCTAGAATTATGTCAAACAACTCCTTTCCAAAACACGTTTGTCAATGGAACGACGAAGCTTCGGTATTCTTTGCCAACGGAAGTATTTCCAAGAACTTATGAGGACAATTTCATTTAAGTACCTACTGCCTTTGTTCATTAAATTATCATGAAACTAGGTACATATACTTAGTTATTTCATATCGTGATGCTTGGCAACCTTGCGCATCTTCTTTGTGTACGTGCTCCTATCACTTCCACACTCCAGACTCCAGAGTTCCACAGCCATTCGTATAGTAAACGTTGAGCAATATTCAGCACTCTCTCTTCACTGTGCTTTCAATAAGCACGGATCATGTTGCTCTTCCAGTGTAAGGTGCATGATTGTTTCTATCATGAAGTGTATAAAAATAAAATTCAAATGCTCAGAAAAGTTTATTGAGGAGTCAAAATCAGAAACAATTGTCTCGATGTTTCGACACAACACCAAAATCGATGGGACACAGAGCTACCACAGGTAATACAGGTCAAAATGAGTTGATTGGACCTAACTTGTTTATATAAAAGAATGTACCGTTTGTCCGTGAGGTGAGTTTAAAGTTTTCATAAATAAACACATTTTCGTTCGCTGATCGCTGTTCAAAAATGAGTGAAACAAATTGGATGATATTCGACGCAAGTGCATTTTAGAGTATAACTCTTCTTTCAGTATATAATCGAAGAATCCCGAAAGAAATTGTAGATCTTTTGAAAATATGTTTATTTATGAAAACTCTGAACTCGTCTCACGGACAAACGGTATATTTTTCAATAAAAAGAAGTTGGGTCCAATCAACTTATTTTGACCCGTATTACCTGTGGTATAGCTCTGTGTCCCAGCAATTTTGAGATACCCTGTACCTATATCTCAACAAAAATATTTCACACTATAATGAATTACAAATTGATTGAAGCAATTTTGTTTCATACCTAAATGTGTCAGAATTCTGAAGATTCGTGTCAGATGAAGAACTGTCCTCAATTAGAATTGACACAATTCCGGTTAAGAATTCAATGATCTGGTGTAAATAAACACCGTATTCATTGTAGATTTGATCATTTGATGATGATTTTGTAAACTCATTCCGATGTGACTTTAAATATACTGATGTTTTTCATGATCAATAGTATTGTGATTCACACCAGACCAGTGCGAACTTTATCAGAAAATATCGCACATAACACACCAGACTGGTATTACTTTACATCCATTTCGAAATCACAAATCTCATCTGGAAATGTGCAGAGATAGCACCAAACACCGGTGCTCTACAAATATGTGTGAATTAACACTGAAATATGCAGGACCTCTAAGGAAATCATTCGGTGTTAGCTGGTGTCAACTGGTGTTCCAGTTTTTCTTAGAGTGTACTGACACAAAAATAAGTATGTGGCTAGGCAACATATTCAGTTCCTTGGAGCTAAAGTTGAACTTTAGTTCCTTGGAGCTAATGTTGAACTGTAGCTCCTAGGAACTTAAAAGGATAAACTAGACGTCATCAAGAATAATCAACATTGTGACGGTTGGTTATTTGGGTAGGAACGCATACCTGATTTGTTTCCGATTTCGACAGATTTGGCATTTCATGTACCCCATGCTGGAAATTTAAATACACCTTTTTATAGTTAAGAATATGAATTATAAATATCTCAGTTGAGTATTTTTGTTTTGATCAGGGAAGCCTTCAAAATTCAAATACTTGCTTGATCTGTATTTCATTCGTTATTCTCGGGATGGATAACTTGTTTTTGACTCGCAAATTTTGCTTTGCTTTGCTTGCCAAACAAAGTGTCACTTTTGATCCTAATAGAACAATCTACTATTAATTGTGGAAATTTTTCAATTGATTGACAAAAATCAACAGTGGTGGTATTACCTTCTTTTTCTTTGACCCTGGCCTCTGATCGCTGCGTCCTCTCCCCACCACAGCGCTTGCTGGGCTTCTCGCAGGAAATTCGCAGGATCATCGCAACTGCTGTGTCCCGCACCTATTGTTTCCCTGTTCTCCTAGAACGACCCCCGTACACGATAAGGTCCTTGTGAAAAAACTCACTTCAACGCGAACACATCACCACCGACGCGTCGGAAGTCCTTGGAAATAAATGAACATCGAGGACACTGAGCGAGTGAAGAACAGAAGAAGATCGAGTGGGTACTCGCTGGCGTAGCGTACTGCGATGGCATTCTGCAGCGATTTTGTTCGGAGCTTTTTGAAGCGATAGTACGGTACAATTTCAGCTTTTTTAATCAAATAAAGACATTTTTACGGTTGAGGTCGAGACATCTCACGAAGTGACCTAAGTACAGGAGTTACGTCAGTACGTGAGATATATTTTTATTATTTATAAAAAATTTCAACAGTGACGTATCACATAATCCGATTTGCTGCGGAAATTAAAATATCTCGGGTGACGTCTCAAGCTTGGTAGATTTCAATGCAAACAAAACACAAGCATGCCTTTTCTCTAGAAAAGCCGATCTCACTGTGCCCAACATAAGCTTGTCAGGAGTAACCATATCTTTGAAGACATCCATTTCAATGCTTGGTATTACTATTAGCAATAACCTTTCATGGGAAAATCACGTGAGATCAATTGCTGAAAGTGCATCCCAAAAACTTGGTTTTCTGTTTCGGGCCAGGAGCTATTTTATTTCCAGTCAGCTGCTTATGATCTATAAGGCACAGATCCCACCTGTCCTGGAATACTGTTCCCATATTTGGAGTGCAGCAGCCAAACATACCCTGGAACTGTTGGATTCTGTCCAAAAAAGGGCAATTCGTCTCTTCGGTGATGCTTCGCTCACAAACTCACTCACTTCTCTGGAACACCGTAGAAAAGTTGGCGATCTGGCTCTATTTTATAGATATTTTGATGGACGATGATCTTCTGAAATATAAACAATTATTCCTCCCTTGGCAGTCCCCACGAGATTAACCCGTCGAGTTGAGGCTTCGCACCCCTTCGTGGTCACTTTGGAGACCTGCAGAACATCTCTATCCAAAGACTCGTTCATCCAACGAACAGCGAGGCTCTGGAACACAGGGAGGGGTTCTCCGAGATATGATACCTCCAGAAATTTGAGAAGAACACCAATGCCTACCTTTTCACCCTTGGTTCTCACGATGTTCTCTGAACATTACAGGATATAACTTTTCGTGGGAACCAGAACATCAAAAAAGCTACTGAAAGGGGTATTGCAAGGTAGGTATTGTACAAGTCGAATGAATTTCTGTGTTTTTTATCAATGAAAATGAGTTGTCTGATCTGATATTCATTTGAAATCACTTTAAATTCATGGACGTATCCAAGCCCACATTGACAAACACGTCACGTAGTGGACGTATCTCACAAACATTTTTTTTTACCCGTTTTTGACGATGTTTTTCAGAATCTCACCGTATCATAACAACTAGTTCTAACTCTTCCACTAATGAATCAAAAACAATGACCTTTCTTCATTAAACCTCTGAGTTATAAGCGAATTGAGATGTTCAACATCTTTGAATTGCTCTCCTGTAAAATTAGGAAATCAGAGATACGTGACTAGGTGAGATGACCGTCGATATGGCTGACCTAGGTCGATTATCCCTGGATCATCGGCTCGAGTCCGAATTGGAAGTGGTCAAAACAGTTCACTTCAGATCGTCAATGATGATCCGCCTTGCATTTAGGACTTGAGTTCGATCTTCGCTTTAAGTTGAAAACGAGAAAGAGAGAGTAAAGGATATTTTTCATTACGAAAAAATCCGATCCTGAGAAGAAACATAATTGAAATAGCGAATCACTATCGGCCTAACCAATAAATGCCTCCACAGTATTTTTTCAATTCATTACTTAAAAAAAAATAATTAAAAAAAAATGATTAGCTGGAGTAGGGATCGAACGCCGGTCTTTTCGTTCGGAGGAAGGTATTAGTTCATTTCTTTCGGTTTGTTCACAATACAACACCGAATTTGCAGTCACATTTCATAATTTGAGATGTACAGTGGTACATAGAGTCCTCCGTGCAAGACAGAGGTGGCTGGTGTTGGCCAAGGAATGTGAGCATAATATATGTGAAGTGTTCGTCGCAGAAGCCTATCTCCTAGGGCTGAGCCCTTTATATAGGTGATCTCGCCGAGGATACCCAAGAGGGTGAGGGAGTTGATCAGTCGCTATCAGTGGTAGAGTTTGCGTGTTGTTGGAAGGAACACTACTCCAATGACCACCACGCCCTTGGCGAAACAAACTACAAAACAATTTTATACGCTTTTGACTTGCCACCGTGGCATTATTTCCCGTATAGTGGTTCTATGGCTAGGTTCTAATAGGAATGCCGTTAGGATAGATTGAAAAAGGAAGAGAGAAGAGGATATCACCCAAAACAAGTTGAAGATTGGTGGATATCCGGCTATAGGGTACCTCGGGTTCACCATTCCCCTACTCACAAGTTGTGAACCCCTGAGAGCCTTCTAGTTCGAAGTGGTCTTTACGGTAAGAGAAAAAATCTTCTAATTTGACTGCACTACATAAAATTGCGTTCAAAGCTTTCTGCTCTGTAGAGCAAATGGACTAACGGATAAGCTCCTGTTGCTATAAGTTAGCTGGTGCACCATGCTATAGTATTGTTAATTTTAATTGATGTTTGGGCTAATAATAATGAGAGTGTATTGTCTAATTGGATATGTCTCCTTTAACGGAATTGTGCTGTCTGACAGAAAAACAAACATGAAACCAGTAATAGCAGCATACGTTTAGAAGCTCTTCTGAAAACCAGTGTTTTAAGGAAATATACAAAATATAACATATAGATAGATAGATATCCTTTATTCGTTCATGTGTACAATACATAATACCCAAACGGGTGTGGAACAAGTCAATGATATAAATAAATCATAGAGATTACAGATAATAAATGCAAAAAATATATATATAAGAAGATTAAAGAAGAGAAAAACCCAAAAGGGGAAATATAATAGCTTATATAATAAGATTAATATTACATATTAAATGGTGTTTTTTACATACACTGTGTCTTTCGATTCTCTATACAACCTCAGAATCTCAAACGAAAATATTCATCCAAAACAAAATGGTGGATGTGCTCGCATGTGATCTTCAAATCTCTATTGGCGTATAGAAGAGTTCTCTATCTACGAAGATATCAATAGGAAGCCATTTTGAAGAGAATAACATGGTAGTCAATTATTACCTCTGCTCGATTGCCTTTCCAAATTCTGCAAAATTTTAGAAATATTTATTCAAAATAAAGAACAATGTTTATTCCACGTGACTACCATGTTATTCTCTTCAAAATGGCTTTCTATTGATATCTTCATAGATAAAGAACTTTTCTATACGCCAATAGAGATTTGAAGATCACATGCGAGCACTTTAATAGCCATCTAGTCGAAAGAATTCTGGTGTGAGAATTCAAAAGTTATCATCCGCCATTTTGTTTTGGATGAATATTTTCGTCTGAGATTCTGAGGTTGTATAGAGAATCGAAAGACCTTTCAATCGAGGTATCTTTCGACCCCCCACTCCATTTAAAAAAATCTTCCAAAATGGCGCCCAGGCGCCATTTTGGAGGATACATGTTTTCTTTTTGGAACAATATGTAGCAATGAAACTACCATTGAAGCAGGAAAAAATTGAAAAAAAAAATCCCATCCGTTCTAAATTTAACCAGGGGGGGGGGGTGACTTTATGGACACAGTGTATATGGTACATCATAGTACATCTTACAGAATTATCACATATATATTGAAAATATTAAAATTATGTAGGGCTATTTCCAAAATATTCCTCCAGTTTATAGTAATCCTTTTGTATTAAGAACTGTTTAAAATGATGCTTCATTTTATTTATTGGCATTTTTTAAAGTTTTTCAGACAAATGATTGAAAATTTTTATAACTGATGGTGTTTGAATCTAGTATAGTAATCATGCTCTAGTGTTTTGAAAAGTTCATTATTCTCCTTAACACATATTACTGCTTCATACATATACAATCTCACCAGGGTAAGTACATTTACTTTCGGAAATATATTTTTGCAGCTCTCTGTTTGTTTCATACTCAGTATATTCCTCAAACATCTTTTTGGATGACCAAAATTCTATGAGCATCTGTAGAATTAGCCCAAAATATGATTCCATATCTAACACGCGATTGGACGTATGCATGATATGCAGTTAATGCATCCTCAATGTTTACTGACTGAGCCAATACCTTGAGTGCATAGCAATAACTTGCCATATTTTGTGCTAGGTGGTCAACGTGCTTTTACCAATCCAGTCTAAAATCTATTGTGATTCCTAATAATTTTAAAGAGGAAGCAGCTGAGATTTCTGAGATACTGGCTGACTGACAAAATAGGCCCCAAGCCTCCGCTATCAACTATCCGATTTTGCAAAACGGAAGAGGAATAATATAGTACATTGTTTTATTGGGATCAAAAGTGACACTTTGTATGACAAGCGAATTTTGCATTTGCGAGGCGGAGCGTCTAGCGAAAATGAGACAGCCTGTACAATTGAAAGAAAAATCGATGGGTATCGTCCCTTAACGAGCTATTGTGTATTATTCATTAACGCTGCCCTCATTTCTTCTGCATAAGTCCACTTTTATCGTATGAGTATATTAAATGAAAAAACTCCCGCGAAAACCTTGCCCATTCCGGCTCCTAATGACTTTTACATCCAACTAACACGCACACGGTGCTTTTCTGAACTTTTGCATGCAATAGTAGAGATCATCGGAGCCCAGTTCTCTCCATCCATTCCGTTTTGTGTTTCTGATCCAGTAACGTATCCAGGAAAATCCAAGCAGGGCGCAGGGCATGTATCAGGCAAGGTTAAGAATTGAACATCCTTGGGTCCAGAGGACATAGCGATGTCTGATGTTCTTGTTGAAAAATTTTCTTTATCTATTTTGCGTCATTATGACACCCAAATGCGTATCGAAACAGCTTCTTTGTTGTTTCAAAGTTGGTAATGGTATCGTCATCGAACATCAACTACAAATAATAATTTCATTTAATTGGATTTCGATATTCAACGTTACATTATCAGTTTTGACATTGAACAACTTATTGGCATTTTCCAGTCATTAATGTAATCATTTTCGCTATATGTCAAGTGAGAACAAGTTTTCGGAAATCTCTGCAATCATCCCTTCACTAGCAATACCAATCAGACGAACAAGACAAGCCCAGTCAGCACATCCTTTCATTGTCAACCTCGAAAGATGTCGAACAGCTCTTTATCAAGACTCCTTCATTCATAGAACGGCTAGGCTCTGGAATTCATTGCCTGTGGAAGTATTCCCAACAACATATAATCTCCAAAAATTCAAAAAAAATTCCAATACCTACCTCCTGTCCCTATCCTCCCTAGGAACGCACGATGTTCTTTGAACATTATAGGGATTCCCTTTCGTGCGCTCCAATCGATAAAAAAAAAAAAAAAATCAACTTTATTAGTACTATGACTAATGATGACCATTTGAATGGTCGAAACATGTCTCAATCTGCAGTAATGAAGCATATTTAAGTGTACATTTCACCATCAGTAAACTTTTGGAGACGACTTTGACTCGAGTATGGACTACTTCAGAAGATTTTGATATCACGATGTTCTGAATATATTCGAGATAATTCTGTCGTATCATTGTTCACGAAACTGTGTTGTCGAGCCACACCATGAACCCGTCAGGACGAGTGGTTACTGTACGTCAACACAATTGAGTTAACAATGAAAGACAGAATCATGAGAATATATTCAGAACAGAGTGGTATTTTGCTAGACTATTCGACGTTCACGAAGCATAAAAAGCATTTATTATAAATGAGTGATTCATGCTGACAAGTACAGCCATAATTATTTTATGCCAATCTAACAGGCGTTGCTTCGCTATCCAAGGTTACATCCAGACTTTGATTTGCTATCCATGGTTACATCGTTGAAAACATAATTACTGACAGACCAATCAGAATTGAAAGACAACTCATGTTTTCGCGATGAGCACACGTTGTCTGGCTTGTGATTGGTCAGATTAAACATGTTTGACCTGATTAATCAATCCAATAAATGTTACAATGGAAAACAATCTGAAAACTAGGCTAAATGTTCAGATCTTATTGTGCAAAATCATATCAAGATATCCCATTTTGCTAAAAATAAACTTGGTGTTTTGATGTTCAAACCTTAGGGGATTATGAAGACAATTGCAAGATGCAGTTGTTTTTTTTTTATGTTCTGGTTCCCACGAAAAGGGATATCCTGTAATGTTCAGAGAACATCGTGAGAACCAAGGGAAATTTGATAGGAATTGGCGTTCTTCTTAAATTTCTGTAGGTTATATATGCCTCGGGGAACACCTCCCTTGGCAATATGTTCCAGAGCCTCGCTGTTTGTTGGATGAAAGAGTCTTTGAAAAGAAATGTTCTGCAGGTCCCCACGAAGAATTGCGAAGTCTCAACTCGACGGGTTAATCTCGCGGGTACTGCCAAGGGAGGAACAATTGTTGATATTTCAGAAGAGCATCGTCCATGAAAATATCTATGAAATAGAGCCAGATCGACAACTTTTCTACGATATTCCAGAGAAGTGAGTGAGTTTGTGAGCGAGGCATAACCCACGAGACGAATTGCCCTTTTTTTTGGACAGAATCAAACAGTTTCAGGGTATGTTTGGGTGCTACACTCCAAAAATATGGGAACAGTATTCCAGGACAGGTCGGATATGTGCCTTATAGATCATAAGCAGCTGATTGGAAGTGAAATAGTTCCTGTCCCGTTTTTATATGATATTGTCTTCTCCTGTAGATGCTAGTATTGCGAATCACTCTTCAATGCGTTGAAAAATCCTTTTATAATTCATTTATTTGTACTATCATCATGTTTATGATCATTCATACCAAGAAAATATCGTTTGTTTTTTCATCGAAACATTGTTGTTCTTCCACATTCCTCCATCGTTTGGGCAATTAGTGAAATTAGAATCAAAAGCACGCCACTTTTTAACACACATTTCATGGTCTACTTGTGATTTTAACAAGAAGTACCAACCGGTATATTTTCCTCATAAACCACGATCAAACTTGAGTAGGTAGTTATTAATTATTGAAATAAGCACATAGGCAAGTGTTCCACAGTAAACTTTGACTATCATTCACCAAGAATGTCATCAGGAACGTCATAAATAATGACTGATGAAGTGGGATTGAATAGGTCTGCCTTCCTTTCACCCTAGTTCTAGTTCATACCATAATCTGATAATCTTCTTCAGAATGTTGCATCATTTTCACTCGCTGTACTGGCTCGAATTTTTTCATATTGAATGTTTGTTGTCTTTATATGTATCATATTTGATCAAATGCATCAAATATATGTTGTTCTTTTTAAACCATAATTTTTCACCTGCCTGAACCATCCAACCACCCATATTTTGCAGTTTATATATTTTTGGTGGATGATTGTATGATGATTCATAAGGTTTTCGCCAATTAAAAAATCTTCATAATTTATCAACAGCAAGCCTGAGTTAAATTGAAGCTGTTTACGCGAGTAGAAGACGATATTTTCTTCATGACTATTCAATAGAGTTTCTTTTTACAATTTGGAATATAAATCGCTCACAGTCTAGAATTGAATGATAGGACAAACCTCAAAACAGACTCAATGTGGCATTCCGGAGATGAACATCAAATAACCAACTATATACTTCTTTTGAAACGCCTCGTCGAACACGTTGTTTTTTTATGTATGTTGTATTTCTATGTTTGGACTGCTTCATAAGAAAACCTCGAAGAAAATTCCATATCTTTATTTTCTATATCTGACCTCCGTTACTCATTTATCATTATTCCTAATGGCAACTGTAGAACTTCCAGGAATACGGGAATCCAACCATATTATGTCAAACTGTGAGCTGGTGATATTTATGGCTAATAAATTGTTATATACGCGAATTGCTGTTCGTATCTGAAGCACAATTCTTATAATCATAAAGAATTATGAAAATAAATAATTCAATTGCTATATGGTCGATTGGTCCCATTATTCTATTAATTTTATACAGGGTGCCCCACTAAGGTCGGTGAGGCGAACTCAGAGAAATAGTCAATCACTATACATTCATCTTCTATATCCTACTTATTTGTTGTGGTAATATTTGATATAGCATAGTATTATAACTATTATACAATTTTGTAGTTGTATTATTAGTGAATGGCGGTTATTTTACTAAACGTTTGGTATTTGTATCTTGAATAATAATTATATGGGAAGTAGTATTGTGGGGAGGCTGTAGCCAGGCAAGTAGGCCTCCATGGGCCCTTTTTGCCAACCCCTACTCTCCACATATCTACACATCCCCCTTTTAGTTGTCCTTTTCGAACCTTCCCGTCCTTCTGATGAAGGTCAGGATGTCCGTCCACTCTAATTCGACCAAATCTTCCTGTTGTAGTTTATCTACTCCAAAGATTTCGAATCTCATCCTTCCATACGCCTCACACTCTCCCAGGAAGTGAAGTGATGTCTCCTCATCTTCTCCGCATTCACGGCAAGTGGGACTATCTTCCACACCTATGAGTGATAGGTGTCTGCGTAACCTGCCCTGTCAGTATCCCTATAAGAAGGCGCAGGACTTGGCGATCCCTGCCCAGTAACCAAGCCGTCTTTGGCTTGCTTGGACCGGCCACCAGGTCTCTCGATTGCCTGCAGCCGCCTATACGCCTCCAATATCCTTCTAGTGCCTCGTCCGCCCATTTGTTAAGGGCAGACGAAGTTTGGCTTCTTGTTATGCCCAGTGTAGGCTCCGGTCCCCAGATTGATATGGGAAGCTTGTGAACAATATTAATTTTCCTAACGAGTCCGGAAAGTGATACAGTCCTGTTCGTTGGTTCATACCGCGACCGGCACTATGCGTTGTGAAACCGATGACAACTACAAGCTTGGTATTATTGGAAACGAAGTATGAATATGATAAAACGAAGAACTCAATGTCTATGTCAATATCAATAATGATGTGAATGTGTGAATAAACCTCTAACTATAAAGTGTGGATAAAATAAATTAAATCTCCAAGGACTGTCCTACTCGTTCGTAATGCAGTAATACGTATATAACCTGATATAACCCTCGGTTTTTCTTCAGTGATGTTCCAGGCCCTACAATTATTGTTCTATATTTAGTACAATGCGGCTTTGACAATTTTCTTCGTCAGTTAGCATTTTAAAACACATTATTCTGTACAAAATTCGAGATTGCAAGACGCAAGAGAGCACGAGGATAAAATAATGTTCAAACGTGAGAGTCTAAGAAAATTGAAAAATGATTTAGTGACAAAAAATAAATCTCCCATCAGTACTAGCGAGATCTATAAAAAATACATGACATCACATCCGAAGAAGTTATTTCCTTGTCGAAAGTTCCTTCAAGAGTTGCTTCATTTCAAAATCTGGCAAACGCAGAAGCTTTTAGCATCTTGGCTAATAATGATGCCGATCTGACAACAATGATGAGTGGAGAAGCTCAGCTGATGCAGAAAGTTATATCCAGATAAATCCAAGGTTCTCCCGGTACTAATCGTTCCTTACAAGAGAAGACATCCATATTGATTCTAGAGATTTAACAATATGAAGAACCAATAATTAATATTTTCATTTTTATTAAGCCGGTATACATTTTACCACAAAATATTCTGTGTATAAGATTCAAGATAGCAACTCAAAACGGCTACTTATCAATATGGAATCATTGAAATGTTCTGTTTCAAGTTGCATTCTTGCATATCATGTGATAGTGTCGCGGTTAGAATGTCGGGTTAATCATCAGAAAAATTGAAGAATAATGATTATTGAAGTGTTGAACATAAAAAATTTGCAAATATTACTCCTTTTCCCTTCGAAAGGATGATTCAGGCATTTTACCTGACTTACCCACGTAACAAAAGCCGAATCTGATGAAATCGCAACTACACTTATCATTCACCTCACCTGGCAACCGATACCCGGCGCGCTTTCATTGGATTTACTCGTGCTTAGAAGACGTTTTCTCATCCCTCTCTGCCTACCATTGTACTATCTAAGCTTCTTCTTCTGTCTGCAGACGTGACGGTGGAATACCACAAGGGTCTGCCCCAGATCACCGTGCCTCTGCCCAGCAGGAAGGAGCGATGCCGCTTCACGCTGAAGCCCATCTCTAACACGGTGGGCGACTTCCTCGACATGCTCAAGAAGGAGGACCGGGGCATCGACAGGGTGGTGTGCAAGACGAAAGAGGGTACTAGGATAGCGGCCTCGAACACGATAGAGACGTTGTTGGACGACGACTTCAAGTTGCTGATCAACGATAGCTCGTACAACGTGAATACGCCGAAGCAGGAGAGGGTGACCGGGGAGGAGATACAAAGGTGAGTAGAGAGTAGTGTCTAGTTGTTACTTCCTTTCAGAACAATTTGTATAGAATATTTATTTATTTATTCATTTATTTATTTATTATTTATTTACCTGCATTTGCTCATTAAATTGTACAAAAAACATAATCACGAGCAAAGAGAAATAAAGAAATAAATTTCAATTGAGTAATAAACATCTAGAAGTGTTCCCCGAGGCATATAACCTCCAGCGTAGATTTAGTGTGTATTTAGATCTATGGCTCCAGTTTAATTCAATTCAAACTCATAATTTGCAAAAAACTAAAAAATGAGAAACTAGAATTTCATCTGAACATTCTCAATGACTTTAAAACTTCGTCGATCTCCACCAATTCACTTCACTGGTGTTTTATGTGTTTATATTAATTTTATCTTCCGTTGTTTCCCATATACTTTCCTTAGTTCGACTCTGTGTTTACGAACAACAGTTAGCAGAGTTAAAGTGGAAATCCCGTTTTGTCGTCTGAATGACGGGTAATAATGCTTCGAGACGCTTTTCTGATATCGGAAAAGCGACGGACCTAATCCCATCATATTTCCGTAGAGTGAATCAAAATATTGAACTAGATCTCATAACGAAGAGATCTAGGACGAACAGAGTTGCTCCAATTCTCAACAGGACAGAGGCAGTACTGATTCGGCACACCAGGCCTCATCAGCCGCTCTCGGTCTGCTGAAAACTGGGACACTTCTACGCTCCGGATATAATAATATATGCAAATTGGGGCAACACTGTTCATCCTAGATCTCTCAGTTATAAAATCTTGTTCAATGAATAGGATTGGTGGATTAATCAACTCAAGTAGTCAGGTAGTGCCATCTGTTAGCAGATTGGTTTACTTGTTGAACCACTGCCAGCGTTATAGAGATAGGGGTATGAACGTGTGACTATAGATGGCAGCGTCAGCGTGTGTTGTGATCTTCATAGTCCTACCTTAGAACTATGCCGCTAGATGGCGATGACATGGCTTTATCACAAGGTTGTTAGAATTTGCTACAAAATTATCATCAGTTCTACCAACCTTGCTTCATCATCATGTAATACCCTGCGAATCAAAATATTGCGTTTGAAAACTTGAGATGTTCTCCTCTACTGGATCTTTGAGATCTCAGTTCATCAGGGTTAATGTTCTTATTGAATGACAATTGGTGTAATTGAAAAACAACTGATGGAGATAAAAATGCTGATTAGGGTCATTTGGAAATTTCTTCAGCTCGCATTCATAATTCATATCGTTTCATGGAATTCATGAGGTCTCTTTAATTCACTTGAACTTAATGGAACCTAATTACTGGCGAATATTCATGAAAGATTTACTGCCAGCTCAAAACTATTAAAAGTTTTGTAGAAGAAATGCACGAGAGTTCTATATTTATACAACTCTTCTTTGAACTAAAATTGACTCCAACGAATAATGAAGTTGATGAAAACCCTGAACCCATGAATTTATTTATATCAGCTTATTCCATGATGTACCTTATGGAATAAAATTTCTCGAACAGTCGCTTTCACGAAAACCATCAGATTGTTGATAATATACATATTCAAGATTCATATTTGAGAGATAATGAGTAATACATTTCAAGGTAAGGATGTGCAGCTTAACTTAAATAGGTGAATAAATGAATAATCTACTTGCGAAATTCAAAATTGGCACAAGAAATAACAGGTGATTGTTTTGAACTACACACCATGAAACAACAGACTTATTCTGCTTCCTACTCAAGTCCAGGCGAGAGTCCAGGCTGTTTTATTATATTTCAAATCCTCTCTGTAGGTTAAATCGATGAGTTTCTTATGTTGTCTCATTTTGCTATATACATATACAGTCTAAGTATTTTGTGCAAATTTTTGTTGTGTATAGAATGATTTTCTATGGTTTTTTCATGCGGGCTCAATTTTTTTTTATGTTTTTTGTATCCAAGTATCACAACTGTGTGAATGGAGGGTAGTCTACAAATTTTGTTTGATTACCTACCAAAGCACATCCAAGCGCATTCGCCATAAACTATAAACATCGCTTCCGCCAAATATTAGAGTAAATGATTTTCTTTTATCCGTCTGAGATTTCATCAAATCATATTTCAAATACTAGCTATAATATCAAGCATTACATATTTGGTTTAGACGTGAATAATGAATCAATACTATTCTTCTTTCCACCTTTTTGAGGTTATAGTTTACAGATTTCTGGTATTATGTTATGCAAGTCATAGTGCATTTATGAACAATTGTGTGCCCATGAGGCTACAGATGTTTGTTTTTCTGAGATAATATTTCATTCTGTTATCGTTATAAATCACTGCTCCTATGGAATGGCCAAAGTCAAGCAATGGATATTCTACTGTGACAGCTCTGTTTAATCAAGATTATATAAGTGATTTTTCCGTCGACCTCGTATTAACGACTAAGTTTAATGTATATGAAATCGTTCATTAATGACCCCTATTAATGGACGATTTGTCTATTAATGCACGATTGTTTTATAGGCAACCAAACATACACCGCGTGCATTCATTGTTTATGCTATAACTAGCGGAATCTGCATTTAAATCGAAAATATGGATTTCATCGACGATTTTCCGTTAACGGGTTCGCCTTTCCAAGTTTCTTACACGATTTTAATCCCTGTTTTCTAACAGAAAGAATTTATTTCCTATGTTGATCATTTCGACAAATGTCAAATGACACTAATGTCAGTAACAAGGCTACTGGGTGATTCTTAGCAGTTTCCGGATGGATGATGAATTCGCGAACCAAGTTTTCTTCATTGCAGGAGAAATGAGAAACATAGTCGACGGAAAAATTTTGTAACCAACTTGTATATTAAAAGGCGATTAATGATCTCGAACATTAACGCACTCGCATAGTCCTCATTAATACACTAGTTGGTTAAATAACTATTACTGTGTCTGTGATAATGTAACTGTGAATATTATGAGCATGTTATTGCATTTTCATTTCAAAACCAAAAAAAAAAACGGAAGGTTTCGTACAATATTATGTAAATGATATATTGATTATATGAATAATGAAGATTTTGAATGGCATTTCATGATATTTCCATTGTTAAATCATGTTGCTATTGAAATAATACCAATATTTTTCTTCATAGACTCGAAGAGAGAAAATCCCAAAAATTTAGAGGAATGTTCAATTTTATACGTTTCGAAAACACACTGCTATCATTTTTAATGTTGAAAGGGGACCCAACGCTCTCACACCGAGTACTTACTTATTTACTGATTTATCCTTACCCCACATGATTTTCCTCACCGATCTAATCAAACATAACCACGGCAGGCGTGAAATGTTCCATAAATAATTTTGAAATTTTGCACCTCGTATACAAGAGCGTACCTAATGAACCCCACACCTTCATTATGGTTAGGTCGTAAAAGGAAAATGAATACTCCCAGTGCGATTCTAGATGCAATCGGTATAGTGATATTTATCTAGATTATGTAGTTGTCGCGTTATGCGGTGTATTTTCCTTAATTGTCACATAAACTTACCTCCATTTACTCCGATGATATTAATTGTTCGTGTACAGGATACAGAATTCTGGGAAATGCTCGTGAATACTGAAAAATAACAATTTCCTCATGATATCGTTAAACTAAATACTTGTTTTATAGATATTCGCATTACATACTATAGCAATTTGACTAAATTGGCATCATTTTTCGAATATTTTATACAACACCTATGGTTATTGATGGAGAAAGATACAAATATTCTTCAGTCTTCGTTATGAATCTCACTAGATTTCGTAAATGTGTATGTACCACCCTCTATACAGGGTGTATCTTAAGTACGTGAAGAAATTCCAGCAGCATGTTGCTGACGTCATAATAAGAAGAAAAGTTTGTATAAATATATGTCCGAAAGTTATTCGTTTCTGAGATACGGAGTGGCGAAGTTGAAATCTCATTTTTGTTTTTTTTAAATAAATTTCAGAATAATTGTGATATTGGGATAAAATTTGGTATCTAGTGAATATCAGAAAAGATACGCCAGTGCATTTTTTCTCTTTCATTCAATATTCTTCTCCATTCAACATTGGAATGTAGGCAAAATATGATTCTTACTCATTTGTACCTGCTTTTTTGAACTCTTCCAATAAGAATTCAACTTTGACACTCTGTATCTCAGAAACAGATATCTTTCGGACATATGGATATACGAACTTTTCTTCCTATTTAGACGTCAGCAACATGCTCCTGAATTCTCTACACGTACTTAAGAAACACCCTGTATATCTCTTCAATTTTTGACAGTGCAAGAACAAAAAAACAGCCTCACACAGGGTTATTTTTCCTTCTCCAATCAACATAATTATACATTTTCATTATATATGGAATAATATATAGGGAGCAGCAAGAAGTATGAATTTATAACTGAACACCCTTCATATTACCTCAGCATTGAGAGGACCTAATGAAGAGCATTCCGAAAATACCCTAACTCATTAGTGCATAATGTGTCTTATAATGGACTGTCCTTATCATTTTTTTGTGACTTTATTTATGCAGGCATTAACTGTTTCATAACTGTCAGTGTCACTGGACGTTTTCAGATAGATAACAATTTGTGTTGTACCCGACAAGAACGGGAAGTATTCATTATAACGTAGTATAATGAATTTCAGAATTTCAGATCCCTCAAGTTCTTATTATACGCTGTGTTCATGAACCTATAAGGCTATTCGAATAATTATTTCACTTCTATGACACTCAAAACATCGCTTTTGTGTTGTGTTCATTTTGATGGACTCTATGCACATGGGTCATCAAGATTTTTCGCAGGTCATTCTTGTATCAGCTATTAGACATATAAAATATTACTCAGATATTGATGAGCCAAAGGATGTTGAAGATAATATACCGTTTTTCATCATAGAAAGGAACATAATACATTTTACCTTTACTATTCATTGTATATGTAAATGATTTTTCAGAAATTTTTAAAAAATCAAGCACTACAGTTGTGAGCTATGCAGATGATTCCAATATCATTTTACCTATCAACAGGCAACTAAATCTGGAACAATCGATTTCAAACAACATCTCAACAGTATCCACATACTTTAGTACAAACAAATTATTACTAAACACCTCTAAAACAGACTGTATACTTTTTAAAACTGTTCACAAAAATATTGCTATTCCGGAATATGTCCAGCTCGAAAGCGATAGATTATCTTTTTCAACCAGTACAAAACTGTTAGGAATCTATATAGATGACAAACTAAATTATGAGACACATATTGAATATCTCGCAAAAAAACTAGCTAGTAAATGTTATGCAATTAGAGTTTTAAAAAGTCACTTAAATTTCGATGCACTGAAGACTGCATATTATGGGACTGTTTATCCGTTTCTGAAATATGGAATATTAGTATGGGGAGGGAGTACACAACTAGAACGTATTTTCATCATGCAGAAACGTATCTTGAAGACCATGTTGAATATGAAATATACAGATTCTTGTCGTGGTACCTTCAAATTCAACAAAATACTTACCGTATATGCCATTTACATATATGTTTGTGTACTCTTTGTATATGACAATAAATCAAATTTTGAAGAAGACACATACAGACATGAATATTCTACGAGACAGAAAACCAATTTTATTGTTCCTAAGCATAGACTCACAAATACGGAGAAAGGGCCACATTATGCCTCCATTAAATTTTATAACAATTTACCCTTGAATATTAAAGAACATCGCACAAGACAAAATTTTAAAAAACATGTTTTTGATCTGTTGTGTGGCATTGAGCCATATTCATTGAAAGAATTCCTGGACAAGTAATGTTATTTGTAGCTTCAATATAATTTTCTTTTACCAATGACTGAGATATATATATATATATTTTTAGACTTATTGTAATTAGGTATCTTAATTATATTAAGAGTCATTTTGTGTTTTTATTATCTATAATGTGAGGTAAATTATTGATGATTTTATATGACTTGAGTTTTTCAACTGTTTAAATTGAAAGCTTTAAATAAATCTATCTATCTATCTATCTATCTATCTACATTCATTATTTCAGTTTTTTTGGGGGGATTTTTTCTCCTCGTCTCTATAAAATAAAAATATGAATACTATTCCAATATACCTACGTGTAGTTAGGACAAATCAGATAATTTGCCCCAAAATGTCACTGCGTTCAAAGAAGTTCTCTATCAGAAAGCCTAACAGAAAAATTCATTTCATTGAAAAGGGTAGATTGATATTTTTTCTATATACCTTTATTTCTCTACTATTTTCTCTCTTTTTTCTTTATTTTTCCACCAGCATCCCGTGTGTTTTTTCCATCTAGATAAGAATTAGTAGTAGTTCGTTTATTTGTCGCCGTAAATCTCCATGAAGGCTTCCTTCATTTCTTTTCAATTCCCAATAGGTCATCCGAAGAAAATGTCTTACTCTAAACCTTCGCTGGAGGACCGAAAATTCCCCGGCCTGGACATTATTTCGAGTTTTATTATTCACCATCAGGCGAATGGCTCTTCTCTGGATGGAATCTAAGAGCATCAGCGTAAATTTGGGTGCTAAACCCCATATGTGAGAACAGTATTCTAAAACTGGCCGTATCTGTGCTTTTTAGCCATGAGTAAGGTGTTGAGAAGCATAAGAAGTAGTAGTCGTTCATTTTACTAGATTTTCTGTGATTTTCTCTCCTCGTTTCGATAAAATAAAAATATGCGTATTATTTCAATATAGTTTTAGTGGGACAAAGCAGATGGTTTGCTCCAAAATATCACTGCGTTTAACAAATTTCTCTATCAGGGAGTCTAAGAGAAAAATCCAGTACCTTGTCAGTGACAATTTGTTTGAAAAAATGTTCGAAGGAAAGAAATATAGATATATCGAAAAAATATCGAATTTTTACTCATCTTTGGACGTTTCGGGAACGAATCCGCTGCCGTTCTCAACATGAAAATGCAAAATATTTTTTTTTTAAGTTGTGCTCTGCTTATAGTTTGACACTTCTCAGTGGCATACTGATGTTGGCATATGAATGAGTGATTTTAGTCTACAAATGAGTTACAGGATGTTTTCATTAATTGATCTTGAATCTACCATTTTCATGTTCAGTTTTCAGTAGTGAATACCATGTTCTATCTATATCAACTGACCAGGAAGCGGTGCTATTGTCTCCGTTCAGAAGAATGCAAGCGGATTTCTTGATTTTTCTTTTTTGGTTGTTATCTTCCTTTCCTATGATTTTGATGTTATTTCACTCTGCCATATTTTGTCCATCTTCAGCAAGGATATGCCAACATCAGTATGACACTGAAAAGTGTCAAACTATAAGCAGAGCACAACTTCAAAAGAGAAATATTTTGTATTTTCATGTTGAGAACGGGAGCAGATCCGTTCCCGAAACGTTCAAAGATGAGTTAAAATTTGATATTTTTTTAATATATCTTTATTTCTTTCCTTCAAACATGTTTTCAAACAAATTGTCACTGACAGCTACTAGATTTTTCTTTCAGGCTCCCTGATAGGAAAATTTGTTAAACGCAGTGACATTTTGGGGCAAATCATCTGATTCGCTCCACTAAAATATATTGAAATAATACGCATTTATTTATTTTATGGAAACGAGGAGATAAAATCCCAAAAAATCAAGTAAAATGAATATACCACCTCCTCGATTAACCTACAGACAATATTTAGTAGTAGCATAGATAGTTTGTTTATTTGTCTCTGTAAATCTCCATGAAGGCTTCCTCCATTTCTTTTCAATTTCCCGATAAGTCACCCGGAAAAAATGTCTTGCTCTAAACCTTCGCTGAAGGACCGAAAACCCGGCCTGGACATTATTCCGAGTTTTATTATTCAGGTCAACTCCGTAGGTCGCAACGTATCTAAACCATCCCAAACTTTTTGGAGCGACCTATAGGCACATTTGGCACCTTGCCAGAAGCGATAAGAGATTCCTCCGGTATCTGGATATTCACATCCACACCCTTGACATTCCATAAAATATAGGGACGCGGTTCGAGACCATTCGCCAGAATACGTGCAGTCATCACGTGAATTGTATCCATCATCATTTTCTGGCAATGTTGTGGGTTCTCACTCAATTATTTTATAAACCATGTTTCGGTCTCAGTATACACACCTCTCCTGGAAATCACATTGACAACAATAATCTTCGCAATTGAATTCTTCGAAACGTCTCTTCATCAATTTACGAACAGTTCTGGAAGTGGATCAGATGACGTTTGTCATAATGTTCAGCTGAACAAAAACATGAGACACAATAGTTATTTTTGTATCTAGAGTGCGAAATGTTTGGTGATAGCCGAGTCAAAAAAATAGTCGAGATGACCAAAGTATTTCGCGCTCGAGTTGCAAACAACATTTTTTCTACAAACGTCAAAAAATATAGTTCTAAAGTGAAAATATGCTTAGCTTTATATAAAAAATAGTGTTGAACTGGCTTAAAAGGCCTCCCCCTATCCTCCCTAGGTACGCACGGTGTTCCACGAACATAATAGGAATTTCCTTTCGTGCGCTCCAAGAGATGAAACAAAGTTGCTGTTGAACATTCAGAAATAAATGATTTCGTGGATGTTTGCTCGATTGAAGACCATAACGTTGAAATATAAATATATCATATATTATACATAACAATGCGCGAAGTAGGTATAGGTATAAGGCAGTATAGGAAATAGTTATTTTTGTATCTAGAGCGCGAAATGCTACTTTGGTGATCGAGATCTGATTTTTTTAACGAGGCGTAGCCGAGTTAAAAAAATAGTCGAGATGACCAAAGTATTTCGCGCTCGAGTTGCAAACAACATTTTTTCTACAAACGTCAAAAAATATAGTTCTAAAGTAAAAATATGCTTAGCTTGATGAAAAAATAGTGTTGAACTGGCTTAAAAGGCCTCCCCATATCCTCTCTAGGTACGCACGATGGTCCACGAACATAATAGGAATTTCCTTTCGTACACGCTCCAAGAGATAAAACAAAGTTATTGTTGAACATTCAGAAATGCATGATTTCGTGTATGTTTGCCCGATTGAGGACCATAAAGTTGAAACATAAATATCTCATTTATTTTTCATAACAATGCGCGAAGTAGGCACTTCGCGCACTGTTTTACTTCGCGCATTGTTTTGTGCAAGGTATCATGGTAACGTAGGAAACTGAAAAAAAGTATCATTTCGCAATTTGTTATCAATGCGCGAACCTTGTCATTTTTTGACGTTGGTTGAAAATAGTTATTTTTGTATCTAGAGCGCGAAATGCTACTTTGGTGATCGAGATCTGATTTTTTTAACGAGGCGTTGCCGAGTTAAAAAAATAGTCGAGATGACCAAAGTATTTCGCGCTCGAGTTGCAAACAACATTTTTTCTACAAACGTCAAAAAATATAGTTCTAAGGTGAAAATATGCTTAGCTTGATATGAAAAATAGTATTGAACTGGCTTAAAAAGCCTCCCCCTATTCTCCCTAGGTACGCACGATGTTCCACGAATATAATAGGAATTTCCTTCCGTGTGCTCCAAGATATAATACGAAGTTATATTTGAACATTCAGAAATGAATGATTTCGTGGATGTTTGCTCGATTGAGGACCATTAAGTTGGATTAAAAATATCTCATATGTTTTACATAACAATGCGCGAAGTAGGTACTTCGCGCACTGTTTTACTTCGCGCATTGTTATGTGCAAGGTATCATGGTAACGTAGGAAACTAAAAAAAAGTGTCACTTCGCAATTTGTTATCAATGCGCGAACCTTGTCATTTTTTGAAGTTTGTAGAAAAAATATGTTTTTTTTGTAATCGACACAAAAGTCGTCCATTTTAATACCAAAATCAGATCTTGAATGGACGTTTCTATAACTGACACAAACATAAGTATGTGGTTAGGCAACACTTTCATTTCCTTAGAGCTAAAGTTGAACTTCACCTTCTAGGAACTCAAAAAGATTCACGATGTAGGTCAAGAATAAACAACATTATTACGGTTGGTTATTGGGGTTGGGAAGCAAAGGTACTTGATTTGATCCCGATTTCGGCAGATTTGGCATTTCATACCCATGCTGGAGATATAATTACACCATAATTATTATAGTTTAATATTTTTGTTTTGACCATGAAAGCCTTCAAGATTCACATACTTGCTTGATCCGACGTTTCATTTGTTATTCTCCGGATCTAATTGTTTAGATCACTTGTTTTTAAATAATCACGGCTAGCAAACTTTTTTGTCTCACACAACGATATTGTTTTTCTTTATTTGATTACAGAGCCAAACATAGTGGAATATGGAGAGAAAGAAATAATCGCTATTATATTTATTTTATGTATGATTGCTTTACACATAATTATATTGTCTTGATGACATTAGGTTTGATTGTATCGTCGAAATGATTCAAACAGATCCAAATCAACAATCAATGCCGATTATCATTTCTCGCTGCGGCTTTTCTGATAATGAATCCTATACACAAACTCAGCATCTATCGAGAAGAAAAACTTGTTTTTGAGGGTTTTGCGTAAATCTAGCAAAACATTCAATCATTGTGTGTTTCTTTTATGTTGTCGAATCTTGAGTTCAGTCAATTCAGTTGCATTTTGGATTGGTTCACCTTTTTCTTGTCTTGAAATGTCGTGGTTTCAATAATTATAAAAAATTCACTAACTCTGAGGAGAAAACTTAGGTTGTTGTTCTCTTGGAGGTATGGTATGGAAAATTGGGAGAATGATCCTGGAAATTTCCAACAGTAAATTTAAGTGGTTCATATACCTAGTTCTCCTTTTGTTTCAGACTAAACGACGTGAAAAATCTAGTTAACCAATTATACGAAGCGATGCACATACAGGAGCACCAACTTACGAAAGAAAAAGAACTGATGACCCAGCTGGAGACGCTTCAGCAAGAACTGATGCCTTTAGAACAAGTAAGTACATGGATGGACAAATTATAAACAGTTATTTGCCTCGTGAACAACGAGATTATCGCGAATTCTTTTTCACATTTTGAATGCTAATGTAACGATTCTAGAGGTTGCTCTATATTATTTTTCAATTAGATTTATGGTTGTTAGGTAGGTAGCTAGAGAGTCAACTTTTTTAAAAAATTATTCAGATCTGAGGAAGAAACGTTTTGTAACAGTAAACTAGTTTGGGTCGATGATGCTTCAAACTAATAAAATACACTTTTCCACTTAACAAGGATCATTTCCCATGTATTTAAAAACCGTTAAATACGAAATAACAAAAACCCAAGTGTGCCATACAAAATGACGCCATGTTGGATTACCCCAAACAAAAAATTGATCTACCCTGGAAACGCTAGTAGTGCCAAAATCGCTGAGACGGCAACACTTCACAGAAATTGTGGTCGAGACAAATTTCAGTCTGCATGAGTAGGAACAGTGGTTCAGTTGAAAACAGATGATCATCCATCGTGTATATCTGTTGAACTTTATACTGGTCAACTGGTTGTGGGAAATATACACTCAACGGCATAATAATCGATCCACTCAAAATATTGATGTAATTTGATCTACAATAACTTCGTTAATTCTTGGGCACAGCTTGTATACGAAGAATATTTATTGTCTGCCACTCGTAGAATGTTATGTACTTCGTTGGTATTCTGTGTAGGCTTTGTTACTGACTTCATACACCACCTTAGGAGCAGCAGTGTTAATTAGAACGCACAGAGAATCGTGCGAAATCATCTCCGGCCGAGACTACGAAAATTAGAATTTATAACTCGTTTTATAAATAAAAATTCTCTGCTCTGCTCGTAGAATGTTACAATGTTGAATTGTATAATTTGCTCTATGTACCTAGACGTCGTTAAATCTCGCAAATTAAATACGTGTCTACCTGTGAATCGAGTTCATTTGCCGTTTTCATATACTTTTGACGAATGTGGCGTTGCACGAAATGCACCACACGAACACCATTAAGGAGTGAGTAAACTTCCCGTTTAAGCGGCGCAATGTGCAAATTGTAACGAATTGGGGCCTGTATTTTCATTCCAGTTGCCCAAGGCAGTAAAGGACCCCTCACCATTTACATTGAAATCTGGTCTAAGGTGAAATGTTGTGAAAATGTACGTTTAGATTAGATCGATTAAATGATGCTGAACAAGAAATACGGTCCTTTGGTGCAAGACCCGCCCTTTAATAAAAGTTAAGAGCTCTTGAAGCCAAACGATATATCTACCGGAACAAAAGAAATTCTATAGGGGTTATGTTACCTATGGGTTATGAATGTATATCACTGATTCCTGTTGAATGTGTGTGGATAATCTCTGGAATAGGACAACTAAAAGAGGAATGTGTAGATATGTGCGGAGAGCAGGGGTTGGCAAAAAGGGCCCATGGGGGCCTACTTGCCTGGCTACAGCCTCCCCACAATACTACTACTACTACTATACCTACGGAATACTAGCTTGGGGAGGCATCACCAAAGTTTATATGGAAAAACTTATTTTAATGTAGAAAAGATTGATGGAAATTATATTGAATAAAGATTCCACTTACCCCTCAGATCTATTATTTCATGAATCTGGCATCATGGATCCAAGACAATTATTCTTCCTACATGCTACGTGGCAATATCTTTAAACATATTTCTTAATCTATATGCTGAAAACCTCCGATCATCAGTATGACCCAGAAACAACCGGTTGAAATCAAAGACATTACAAAGGTCCATAAATTTAAGCAAGACTTGAAAAAGTTTATTTCTTCAGTACCAAGAACAACCATTTTCCCTCACGTGAAATAAAATTGGAAATTTATAATCACTTCCAAATATTTTATACACAATTATTTGTGTTACATTTTATAGAGTATACTCATTTTTAATTATCTTTATTCATATATTTCAGTATTATTCACTTTATCTACACCCCGGACAGCTTGAAGCTATGCGGTTACCCTTGTTAATTTGTATGCCATTCATCTTTTTAATGTGGAATTTTTATATTTTTATGCAAATAAAAAACATTATTCTACTTCTGCCATACACCATGGGCATGGGCATGGCATGATGCTGTGTACGTCGGTCATTAATGACCCATCATGGGCAATTTTTTAAAAAGATGGAGATTCAATTCTCGCATAAGTTTTACCTAGAGTATCGAGGCGGAGAATCAAAAGAAAACTTCACGTTAGATATGAATTTCTCAAGTACCCATGGTCCATGGGCAGAAGTACCCATGTGGGTACCAAAGTATAGTCTGGTGACCACTAACCTCAACACTCCTTGCCACCCAAAAATGATGCTGAAATGATGATTATTTTTTTATTTACATTTTGACCAACAACGAATTGAACTCATTCAGGTAACTAAAATGAGCTGTAAAGACGTAATCTTTCAAAATTAAATTGAAACCAGTAAAGGGTTCTCAAACATTTATGTTCATACTCACACATACATTCATACATTTTGTTTCTGTGGCTGTACTGGATATCCCGTTTCACAATAAAAGATTGTTTTATCAGGATCAAAAGTGACCCTTTGTTTGACAAGCGCATTTTGGAGGCGGTGCATCTAGCGAAGTTGGCTTTGGTTGAACTGGAATTCAGGTCATTTAATAATCTCCTGGTTCCTGCTCAACTTCGATCAAACTAGAACATGAAGAAAATAATTCAATCAATTTCAAATTTCACCCTAATCTACTACATGAAATGCACGAACATCATATATATTTGAACTCATCAAGACACTCTTTCAATATTTGCAATTGAATATATGGTGTTCCAATAGAAAAAAAAAACATTTTCACACCCCTCGTATGTGGAATGAAGAAATAATATCTGCAGGAAACCATCCAAGAGAGCAGAGCGCATCTGATTCAAGAATTAGCTTCGAAGATTGGATTGAAAACGTGGAATATCTTGTCACATCCCGAGCTATCACCTTGTACTTATATGGCGACTATATAGGTGATGTAAACATTTCCAAAAGGATAATCTCAACTACTTTAATGTGAAATTTGCCAGCTCTTTTTTTCGTGATCCCATACTGTTATTTTGATTTAACGGTATTCAGATGACAATTGAAAAGTTGATGTTAACAGCCTCCGTCCGTTAAAATTGTTCCATAACAACACGATATTGGGGTTTTTCTGTATATAAATATCCGTTTATTCAGTCATAAAAACTAATACATTGTACATAAAACACAGAAATATGTCAAACAGCATCACTACATACATACTATACAATAAAAATAAAATCAATCATGCTCATTAGAGATTACTTCCTTCCAACAAATGTTTTTTCAGGGTGATTTTGAAATAATTGAGAGAGTCTGCACTTTTTATTGCAGTTGGCAATTAGTTGAATGCTCTCAAGCCTTTGAAAAATATTGAGTCTTGCATAAATCTTTTCTGGAATTGGGGAATGTGGAAATCTCTTCTAGATCTCGTTTCATAGTGGTGATATTCAAAATTTATCTGAGGTAGTCTGGTACAGTATGCCATTGCTTATTTTGTATATAAAAATGAGTGCCTGGTACAATAAAAAATCTTTTACTGACAACCATTCTAGTCTGTTCAACATTGTTGTAATAGGAGTACGTCTATTGTACGAAAGGATTATGCGCATTGATCAGTTCTGAAATTTTTGAAATCTATATATTTGATTGTAGAATTACGAGGTACGTGTTGTGTTCTTTCCTCGGAATCAAAATGTAATATTTCAGCGGGATTACGAAAAGTCTTGAACGACACTCGGTCGATGCGCAAATAATGGATTCGGTTGTTATAATCTTCGGCTGCGCCTCGGATTACAATATTCAATATCATCCGTTATTTGCTCATATCGGCCATGTAACGTTAATAACTAGTTGGTATTCTTATGATTAGTTTCATATACGATTTGCATGCTATTATTTGATTATTAAGATGGTAACAATGACAACGGTTTAGTTATTTTCGGCCTAGTTCGGGAAATACGTACTTTCCAGACAGTTCAGTAGAAATAATTTTCACGCAGAATAAAATCTGAATCTCTAATTTCTGATGGAAAGCATAGATAAATAGTGTGCAGATGTACATCAGAACATCAATATCAGGCTTGCTGAATTTGGCTTTTGTGCATCATTGTATGAGAGTTCATGAAGTAGTCCAGACATTCAACTACCTGCAAGTATTTCCCCTGGGTATATTATATTCTGTGTCGACATAACTTCTTCCGAAGTTCCTACTAACCTAACGTAATATCGCTCCTAACCGGAAATGATGAAGTTTGGAGTTGACAGATCAATATATTAGTCGAATTCAGATGTTCAGTATTCCTGACAAATGCTATCGACAACTAGTCTACTCGATGCTCTCTGTTCTATCTTTATTTCGCTAGGGGGGAGGGGTTACTTCATGGACAGGGCATAATACAGGCGGTTCAAAATTCGATGTACATATTTTGAGAACGTACTGTTGGGATCGAAATCAGGACTTGTCTTCATATATATATGTGTCCTGAAATGCACCCCCTCCCCTCCAACTTTCAGGCACATATTTTCATGGATAGAAAGTCTCATTTTAATGATCATAATATGTACTTATTTACATTGAGTTTTGAATCTCCGATATATTGTTGATAGGAGAAAAAATACCGGGTGTCAACGAATCTATTAGACAAGTCATAACTTATATGGTAAATGGTATGTGAAGAGGAGAGTTTTCACATATTCTTCACTTTCCGGTTACTTCCGGTTTCACCGGAAATGGCTCCGGTTCTGAATTTTTAAAGGAAACACCATGTATATTGAAACATTTTTGGATTTCTAGGACAATTCTAGATCGGAATGTGACATTTTCGATAGTTTTATGCCTACTCAATATTTCCGTCACTTTTGAAATTACATCTAGGTGGCCATGATTTGAAGTAAACTAATCTAAGGACCTCAGGTGATATCAGAAAATTACAATCGCATAATAATTCATTTACTTTCGTCAAGTGTGCCATGGATACTAATTTATTTACTTTTGTAAGCACTTCCCGAAAATAGGATATTTTGACGAATCTAACAATACTAATTTATTTGCTCTTGAAGCTTATGTCACTGTCTTAACCTAAGTGAGTGTTTTGTTCTCCCAAGAAGACACTTGACAAAAGTAAATAAATTATTATGAAGTATTTCCGTCAGTAATATTTAATTCATGTTCTTATTTGTAAGCCAATCGCAAATAAATTAGTATCGTTAGATTCGTCAAAATATCCTTTTTTCGGAAAGTGCTTGTCAAAAAATGGTCGCAATTTGAAAAATAATAGACACGAAAATGTAATTTTGCCAACTTGTCTTATTTATATCTATCATACTTGTCACTGAAACTTCGCGATTGTAATTTTGTGATATCACCTGAGGTCCTTAGATTAGTTTACTTCCGATCATGGCCACCTAGATGTAATTTCAAAAGTGACTCCGAATAAATTAAGTAGGCCTAAAAACTTTCGAGGATGTCACATCCTGATCTGGAATGTCTCAGAAAACAGGGTGTTCCATTTAAAAATTTAGAACCGGAGCAATTTCTGTTGAAACCGGAAGTGACCGGAAAGTGAAATAGTGAAATATGTGAAAACTCTCCCCTTCACATACCATTTACCTATACCAAATCTCATTTTGATACACCTAATGGTCTAGAAGTTATGACTTGTCTAATAGATTCGTTGACACCCGGTATAGTGATCGCATAAAATTATCACCATTCGGGTGAGTCTATACCTCATAACGTCACTTTATTTTCCATATTTTCCGATACGATATACCTGAGTGTCAAAGCGTGTCAAAGGATCAAGTGATACTCTGGAGCTGCACATGCTCGACCTGCTATACGTCCAGAGATCATATTCATGCCAGAAATTCTTCGGCGGTTGTAAATTTCATACCCGGTTTTATGAATAATATTATGCCCATAATAAAACTGGAAGTGCCTGGAAGATGGAGAGGCAAATACGTGTCTTAGTAGTATATTATTACTTGCAAACAAGAAAAACAAATTTCAGAAACAGAAAAGTCAATCAATTTCTTGAATCTGAGAATAAGTAAAATTATTGATAAACATGACTTTTCAATTTTCAATATAATAGTATGATGATGAACAGATTGCAGTCAACAAAAGATTCAACGTTAATTTGATAGACAGTATTCTTTATGAAAAACTTCATAATAAAGCTATTCAAGAAGTTTATTTTACCATCAAGAATGATGATCAAAATTATAGAACTTTGACCTATTTCGGATCATCAACTGAAAAATTAGCTTCATTTCTACATAAACTGGACATATAGAACAAATAACACGTTGGGAAGGTTTATCAAAAATAAGAAAGTCAAAACTTCTAAATTTGAAAAATTCGGGGTGTACATACTCAACTGTGGATCTTGTCCTAAGGTATATATCGGTCAAACAGGTCGTACGTTTAATCAGCGCATCCATGAAAATAAGATGAATTTTTTGAAAAAGAAAACAAATTCAACATACGCCAACCTTATATTAGAAAACCATACTTTTGATGATAATTTCGAAATTCTACACGTAGAAAATAACGGAATGAAACTCAATCATTTGGAATCATTAGAAATCAACAAACTCAAAAATTCTGACATTCTACTTAACGATCAATTAGACCTCAATAGTTCATCACTGTTCAATTTGTTTTCTTAGTAGGTAATAATATGAATTTGCTATCAACCCTTTCAAGTTAATCCGGTTCCGAAAATGAAGGTTTATCGAAGCTATCCACATCAGGTAACAAATCCTTCAGGTTGGGAAATCAGGATATATGAAAGTTAAGCAAGCCCAGGTTAGACAAAAAGGTTTAAAAGTCGGAAGACTGAAACCAAGTAAGGGGTTATATAAAACATATGCAGATTGCCAAATGCATAAGGTTGAAGTCCACTCGTTAGTGAGTGGGGGTGGATGGACATGGGGATGAGGAGCTATCATATAACGTAAGCTAGTTATATGGCGGCACTTGATCCTGGGCATTCAACCTTTCGGGGGGCGTGGTGTGTTAGTTTAGTGTTTAAAGTACAGGCGCCCCATTCACCAAATATAAGATAAACAAACGAAAGTAAATCAGTATCAATAAAAGTGATACCCTATAAAAATGTTAACCAATAATAATAATACATAAACTCAAATTTGCTTCCCATTAGGGTAGGGAACCACCACGCAAAGTCAGGCTAGGAAACACATATCAGACAAAAAGGTTTAAAAGTCGGAAGACTGGAACCAAGTAAGGGGTTTTATAAGCATATAATGATATGCAGATTGCCAAATGCATAAGGTTGAAGTCCACTCGTTAGTGAGTGGGGGTGAATCATATCCAATACGTCCATGGGGTGGATGGACATGGGGATGAGGAGCTATCATATAACGTAAGCTAGTTATATGGCGGCACTTGATCCTGGGCATTCAACCTTTCGGGGGGCGTGATGTGTGTGTTAGTTTAGTTCAATGTACCAGTATATCACCTGACGAAGCTACTGTGTTAGCGAAACATGTCGTGTGTTTGGGAATTTTGTGTAAATCTTATCCTTTGGGAAGTTTTTACATTCAAATAACAGTGTGGTCTCAGTCACAGATCATTGTTAAGTGATCTGTTCGTCACTGATATGAGGTATAACAGATGCGATGTAGACCATTTCTCAGGGACTGAGTTAGGGGGAGGGGCAAAAAAACTTAATATATATCTGATAAAGAAACATTTTTTTTTCTATTCTAGGTTATTTTTGAGTATTCACATTATATTCTGTCGATTTCAACAATATTTCGGGTGTTTCCAGAAATAACTAACTTGCTTAGTAGCGTCAGTGAATGGTTTACATGGAAAATTTACTTGCATCTTTTTTCTTGAATTCTTGTTGACATTTCTTCTGCAAAAAGATATGCCATGAAATTCATTTGGGGAACCCTCATTAACTGACGCAAATACATACGTATGTGCATTTTTAGTGAATAGTAATCACAGGTAGTTATAACAAAAAATGTCTGTTCCTGTTGGAACTCTTTGGGAAAATTTTGAGACATGGCACAGTGTTATAGGGGCACAGTATCCTAGCTATATCTAAGGACCTCAAATTCGCTAGATAGATGCAGAAGTGCTGTGTAGAGCTGGTTCGAAGTCCACTATAAGCTGTAGGTACCGCTCTCTTCCTTACTTCGCACTAGTTTCGACTTCTGAACAGTAGGTCCCTAACTTCGAAGTAGCGATATACAAAAAAGTTTGTATCATCCTGTAGTATCTTTTTACTTAATTAACCAAAGCAACGAGCATATCAGGAACTGATGTGGACAGAAATTCGAAATCGGAAGTTATAATCATTTCAAATTGATCGAAAATTTGCAGTTTTACGTTTCGATCATCAGTTTATAGATATTGTTTAAAGTAAGTGAAACTTGCTTCTTCAGAACCTAAAACCCCCATGGACAGCAATGACGTTGTATGCCCTTTGGAGAATTCCGAATTCCTTCCAATAATGGTGACCTGATTGAGGATTTGGAATTCGTGATGATCCTATCGGTTTTCCATAAATCGATGTCGGAAGGAAGGTATTGTTCTGGTGGATATGGACATCATTTGTCTTTCTAGCATACTCTAGAGATTACTAAATATCATGTTCAACCTCATCGAAGAGAAATTGATGATGATAATGGCTCAATAGTTCTATGTAATGAATATAATGAATAGGGTTATATTATATAGGGTAATATTATTTTCACTCATAATTACACGAGAGCTTTTTTTGTCGAAGTAAACTTGACGTGTATCAATAAGAATTTTGTTGCCTGGCAATTTGACGAAAAAAACTGCCTCTGAAAAAATTACGAGTCCGTAGGACGAGTTGAATGGGGTAGACCACTGATTTTTTAAAACGACATCATCCTGAACTCTATACTGAAAAAATACCAGTGAATTCATTTTGAAATATTTCATTCATGCTAGGACGATGAAAAAAATAAATGAGAATATGGCTATTTCAAAACACACAATTCCTGCGCCATTTGTAATGGTGTCAATTGATTGGTGTGACTGGTGCGACGTATTAGTCCTAACACGCCTATTGTCCTTGAGCTGACCAATCACACTGCAACACTGCAGAATGGCGAGGTATCAGAAAGAGATAACTACAGTCGGGACTAATACGTCACGGCTCCACCTTCATATTTGGCTTTTGGAAATATCGACTGGAATATGCTGATTTCAAAACGCCATAGATTCGATTTCCTTCAACTTCAACTCATAATATTGATTGTACATCAAACGTAAATCATGATTCGTCGATTGAAAGAGGTTTGCACGGATTTCTTCCATCAGTGGTCTTCCCCAATGGCAACAAAATTTGAATTATAAATGTCAAGTTTAGTTCGACTAGAAAAAAAGCTAGAGTGTAATTCGGTAAGACCATTTAATTCATCAAACATTTGTTCATGGCTCGTTGTCATGCTTTCAAAAGTTAGGTTCCGTTATTTTATTGTCGCTGGAAAAGCTAGGGCAAACTTCTTTCGTTGTCATAATGACAAAATCACGTGGCTTGTGGGATTATTCATACATTAATCAAATTGTCAGATGAAATTTTCTGTTGGCAGGTTATAAAATGTCACTTTTCATAAATTACTTTTTTCCCGTGGGAAAAAAGTGAGTATTTTTTCCCGGATATATATCATATATCACATATTTTATATACACTGTTGATGGCTTTTGTTGAGCTATAGTTCCGAAAAATGTGTCAATAATACCGTCTCCGAGAAAGAACTGCATGTCCTTTTATCTTCCATTCGACTTCGCGGTTACGTATATATTGCAACTTCTGTTATTCAGATCAGTCTGTATCAATGATTATCATTGTATTTCCTTCAATCAACGTTTATTCTGATCGATCGCCATTGATGAACTCAATGAATCGATAAAATAGGCGATGGCATTCGGATTTTCTGAAAATCAGTTTATTGTTGACCACCTTGTAAAAAGGCTACTACATCCTTTCTGTAACCTTGAAACATCCCTATCTTCAATGAATTTTGGTAGGGTGAATGCATATCACGAGATTTTCATGTTCTTCATTAAGCTTCGAAGACTCAAAAATACACAAAATTCATGATGTTTCACCCACTAGCGCAGAATCTGGTAATACGATCGAGTTGGGCCAATGGAGTCTTTTACTGAGAATGACTACAGCTACAACATATCAAAAATCCAGCCATTTTCACCTTTCAAACTGAAATTTATGAAAACAGCTTTGAAAATGGTTAGCGGTTATGGAACAAGAAATCGAGGGAAAACCCCAAGAAACCAGTGGCGGCTCGTGACTTTCATGACAGAGGAGGCTGAATGATATGAGATTTATTGTGAAAAACAACTCTCTACTCACCCAAATCAATAGCTTCAATGACATTCTGTTTACCAGTTAACCTGAACTTAATACTTGAAGAGATGTGTTCCTGTGATTTGCAGTGTCTATCCAATCCTCGATGCAAATTTTTCGAATCATTATATCCTAATCGCACCCAACATGATGACTTATCGGATGAAATTGATGAAAATAATATGCAGTGCCAACAAAATAGCTTATTCCTCACCTCAGATCCCGTCAACCAGATACATTTTTTATAATTATCAGAATTGAACGAACGATTTTGTTTGTTACCTGTTACAATCAGATTTTTTAATTCCGGTGTCGGACGTTTGATTTTCACAATCAATTTATTTTAATAAGACAAAGCACTGAATGGGTTCACCAAAAAGTATTCCACTAAATCGCAATCGTTCAAAACACTCATTTTTCAGAAATTCATAGAGCCCCTAACCATTAGCCTAACATAAACATAAACAATACATTCGCGTTTGTCCGCAATTCGCGAAGCGACACGACAAACACGTGCTATTCGGGCGTATTCGGGCATTCGCATTGCGCCCGTAGGTTGCGCCATGTGAAGGAGTCTGGCCTCCTATAGATGTTGCCAAGTTGAAAATTTTACGCATGATTTGCAGACTTCAACGTGTGATGCGTGGGCAAGCACTGTTGCCAATTCAAAAATATTTAACTGAAAACAGGAAATAAAATCAAAATCCATGTATATTATGGTGTCCTTTTAATGAGAAAGTATTGATAATATTAGTTTGAGGAAAATCTCTAAGGAGGCTCAGCCTCCGTTGCCTCCTCTAAGGAGGCTCAGCCTCCGTTGCCTCCTCTGAGGAGGAGCCGCCACTGCAAGAAACTATGGATACTGCTTCTGCAGTGATTCTTAACTTGCTACCAGTGAGATCTAGAAATCTGTATGATCGTTACCACATCGGTGGTAACGGTATGATGCATCAGCTTGTACTCGCTTCAGAGAAGGGTGTTCCGAAAAGAACGCGCAGAGCTATGCGGAAAATGTAAAGTTGGTATAAACTCCCTAGGGAGAAAATATGTCACATTATCTCCCTAGGAAATAATACGAGACTTCTGCCCCTCTTTTTTACCAGAGAAACTAACTTCTACTTCCGCCGGCGTGAAAATAACTATTATGCGGTTGCGGTAGAAAGAAAAAGAGAATACAGAAATGAATATTCTCGAAGAGACGAACTGGAAAGTCTGGGAACTCGATTTGGTTTGTATACACGATCCACGTGCGCCAGATTTTCTAGTTTTGCGTGGCGTCTTGCTTGGATTCATACAAAGTTCTGGGGTTGCAGACGGCAACAGACATTTTATTTTGTCATTTTATCTGGGCTGTCTGAGGGCTCGATAGCAGAAGCAGGCGCTGCATGGAACGATAAAAAATAATCAAGATGAACAAAGAAGTATAATCTTACTTTTTAAGCGATTCAGGATGTTATAACTTTGACTACAAAATTATGGTGATGTGAAAGTATAAAATTCTCCTGTTTCAGATTTGAGAATGATGGGCTTTCTCTCGAAGTAGATTTGCATCTGATAGAGCTGCATATTTATGTGCCCTTGTGTTTAGTTTTATGGAAAATGAAAAAGTTATAGGGTTCACAGTATCAGAATATACTTTCGTATGGTAGACAAGGTGCATTTTCAACTAAGTATTCATGCAAAATCGATAGAACTCACAAGTCGAATTCAACATGATTGTTTGCGTTGAAAGAGACTAACATACGCTAATATTTTGTTATCGACTTTTTGTTTTTAGTTATCGTAGTAAGCATACTTCCATATATTCATTATACAAGGTTTTCCGTAAGACAACCTGTTAAAAAAACTTCCTTGAAGATCGTTTTCTATCAGTATTCCCGAAATGATTTGATATATGAAATAATGCAATTTTGTATATTCAACACAGTTTTTTAATTGAATCAAATCCCGAAACTCGAAATTCGCATTCACAGGAGTGTACCAAACATCAGAATCTTCTCGTACTCATTTTCTTCTAGCGATTATTTTTCCAATTACTCGAATTGTAATAATAGTAATCGATAAAGAAAAAAATTAACATTTCGTTCACATTTTTTAATTCAGCACAAAAATTCAATATACTCACTTGTCTATATAACAATTCCATTATTTATTTCAACGGATTTTCGCTAATCGCTACAATTAGTCATCATACCTAGCAAAACCGGTGAGTCAGAATTATTTTATCTAGATATAGGGATTCAAGAATGACAACACTTCAGCAAACAATACACAAATTCAAGGGTATTAACTGTAAAAATATCAACAGGTCATAATCAGTGTTATTTCCTTGAAGTGGAATATATATAAATGGTTTTGAGGCCGATTTTGAGTAAGTACTCAAAAATCTGTCACTTCTGATTTAAATCAGAAACACTATCAATTTCGATATTTTTAGTAGAACATACTGTGGAACATTAATTTGATATCTATAATTGTGATTATATCTAATTAAGTCGGTACCATATACAAAACTTTTTTCTATATGTTTTTTGGGAAAAACTCCCGAGCAAAATTTAAATTTTTTAACATACCTCGTATACTAATGCAGAAAATGTATATCTGATAGGCCATGCAGAACTTTTTATCAAGAATTACTTTTTTCATCAACTATATAATAATAAAGTTTTTCATAAATACACACTGTATATTCATGTGAAATATGTTATTGGTTGCGAAGCTTCCTACTTCCGAAATGCAAATTCCTAATGGCTGTACTTTACGGGCTAGCCTGAGAAAGAGATTTGCAAAGAGCGGAAATCAATCATTTTTTGCGTCGGCTCCATATGATAATATGTCTATCAAGCTTGTGCGATAATGATTGATACTCAATCTCAATATTCACAAATGGCGCGTTTTGGGCCAATAATCTTCGCGTCTGTCGATTTCGAATCAGAACTTGAATAATATTTATGGTGTATTTAAAAATACAGTGAACGTTTAGATATGGGATGAAACAGTTTTTGACCAATATTATTGAAAACTTCATAACTTTATTTTCAACCAATTAGAAAGGTCCTTTTTGTTTACGTTGTTTATAGCGACGGGAGATTGCCGTGATAATTTTGTTAGTTCCTTTCGACTTAATGGAATTATTAAGTGATAATTTTTCTGTCAAAAATGATGTGCATTATATCTATTTGCATCAGTTTCATTTGAAACTATGTAGACATATAATATCAGAATGTTATGGTTGAAAACGAATTAATGTATTTTATCTATTCACTGAATCGAAAGTAGGCGATTGCTCGCTAATTTGAGGAATGTGAATTTACTCCTCAGAGGAAAAAAATATTCACTCCCGTGGAAGGTAAAATAAATTGGCTTCAGCATGCATACCGTTATACCTATAAAATCTGTGCAATCTAAGTTATCAGTGTATTTATCCCTATTATAAAACAAGTAACAATCAAATCTTTCTTGAATTCCAATGATATCATACGCTTCTTTATATTCTGAACATACTTCTAATCAAAACTTTGGAACGCAGTTATACAATATACACACCAATTAATTCATCTGCTAGATCTCATACATACAAGTAACAATCAAATCTTTCTTGAACTCCAATGATATCCCGGAGCGTAGAGTTGTCCCAGTTGTCAGCAGACCGAGAGCGGCTGATGAGACCTGGTGGGTCGAAACAGTACTGTCTCGCTCCTGCTGACAATTCATACTGGATCTCTTAGTCAAAGAATAGTAGGTTAGTCACCTCTCCTCTTTGTCTTAGGTATGAGATCTAGCAGTTAAATAGGTAGTGGAATTCCAATCAAGTATGTCAGGTAGTGCCATCTGTCAGCAGAGTGGTGTACTGTGTACTTGTAGTACCACTCTATAGCGTATAGACGTAGGGGTCTGTACGTGTGACTATAGATGGCAGCGCCATACAGTGTGTGTCGCGATCTCTGGATCCTACCTTAGAGCTTTGCCACTATAGATGGCTACAACATGACTATAATTTCATGTTATACCCTGCGTCAATTAATTCATGGTGACAGAAGCGTCGTTCGTGCAACTGCCGTCGCGTGGCGAAAAGTACTACTTTCCGCACTTGTTAGTTAATAACTTTACCTACGGCCACTATAGAAAGTAGGCGAGAACACACGAGATACAGCCTCAGTAAGCACATCGCACAGTTTTCGTTTATTCCGCTAGTATAGGTATGTCATGATCGCGTAATCGCCGTCAACAGCGAATGACATAACTGTCAAGAATTATAATTCAGACTGTTTGTCCAAACTTTTTTGATGTACTATATGGCAGTAGGTAAAGTATAGTACCATAGATCTAATATGATAGTACGTAATGCGTGTTGTAAAGCAATTACGTACTAATATTATTACGTTACGATGACAGTGACAATACTACAACTCAATTTAAAGCCAATACATAAACGTTATTTTCCATACGTTAACGTCACGTACAGTGATTACTTCAGCTCTCTATAGTCTAAAAAATGCTTGAACCGATAATGATAATATTCACAATACCTGTTGGAATCTCAATGAATCATTTTTTGAACAATTGATGAAGTAATACCAGGGGCGTGCCCACGGGGCAAGTCCAATAGTTCTTTTTTGCAAAAAATAGCACCCAGTAGATTTCTTTCCTATATTTGTAATTTTTTTGATTGGAGCAACTTATTGAAGTACATCTTTTTTGGCTCTCGTCTTTTTTCGTATCGGGCTTCGTTTTTGAGGAATAAAATTGAAACCAAATTCATTATCCTTGTCGAGCCCGTGGAGAGAAGAACAGCAGTGATGAATAAAAGGTGACAGTATAAATTAAAAGTGAATTTGGTACGTTCATCAACTAAATGACTAATATTCAATTCATATATCAAGTCTTGCAAATGGCTCCCTCAAACTTCATTACATGCATCAATCCTACAATGCTTCAACACCCTGTATCGAGGAAACGAATCGTTAACGGACATAATATGTTCCTATTAACTTTTTTCTTATTTTGCCCAAAAAAATATGACCTCGAAGTTTTTTGAAATATTAATGAAACACCCTTTATACTATTGTATATTACCTATCAAAACAATGTTGATTTGTAATTTTGAATTCAGCGAGCACACATACACTGAAAATCATCTACGTGTTCATTATTTCAGTTCTGTTGAACAAATGACATTATAGTGGATTTTCGGATCATTGATTGCTTTGCGCACATATTGTCTGATGACATTAGGTTTGATTGTATTGTCGAAATAATTCAAACAGATCCAAATCAACAATCAACCTTTGTGTGATGCGTTTTGCTCTATTCAATTCATTTGAAGTTCAGGAGTTCATTTTTCGGAAATACGCTTAGACATGTAGATTATTTTGCCAATAACCAAATTTAGTTTTTATGTTGTTTGGCACCTGCTTTGGTCTCTTTCAATTATCATCATTCATTTAATTTCAGATTTGCTACTAACCATCTTGTTGGAATGTTCCTCCTCCCCCTCCCTTTCAAATCTTCTCATTGTCATTTCTGTTTGAGTATTGTTAACTGCACTATCTCTAGTGGAATTCACATTCATCCCATTGTTTGCTTTAATTCTGTGTTCTATGTCACTGGTCATAATGTCATGTTATTAAGACTTTGACTTATGTCAAGTTCTTGCAATTAATTCTGTGTTTCTAACCTTACGTTGGATGTAACACGTTTTTGGCTTTTGGCCCCATCAATTCTAAATTGATTTTTGATTTTTAAGTGCGCTCTCTCAAGGGTACGGGACCCTTTGAGCACCTTGTGTGTTCGTCAAGTTTCCCTTCTGGGATTTGACTTGTGATTTGATTCTAAGTGCGCGTTCTCAGGGCACGGGGCCCTTCATTTTTAATGAAAACCCGTTTATTCCTCAAATTATTTATTCTTCATTAATGACATTATGATGAGAGACATCGACATCATTGTTAAAACAAACAATGTTTCACCTCCATGTAAGTCATAAAAACAATTTTTATAACATTTTGTATATTTTCACATGTCTTTACTTTTAGTAATTTCTTAAATACGGCTGAAGATGGACTTTTATAAGTTCGAAACATGTCCCGTTGAATAAACACTTCATATTAAAGTTGTGGAGATGACTTTGAGCTTTCCTTCCTCCTTTAAAAATTCCACTCCACTTTGAGCAAACATGGACTTCTACCAGAGATTATGTAGATTATTATTTCTCGTTGCGGTTTTTCTGATGATGAATTCCTCTGCACAACCGTCAACTTCTTTTTTGAATTCTTCATCGAATCCTATACACAAACTCGATATCTATCGAGAAGAAAAGCAACAAGAAATTATTGAAAAGGGATATTTTCAGATATGGATATTCATACTGGTCCAAATTTGGTACGAATCGCACGACTAATCGCCGAGATATAGAGGGCCGTTTGAAATGAGACACGCTGTAGAATCGTTGATGTTGAATGTTGTTGTTGTTGAATATTTTTTCATGAAACTACAGATATATTTCAGAGGACACCGATTCCATGGCGTACGGTTTTTCACGAACTTTCCCGATTATTCGCAACCTCAACTAAATTACCCTGTATAGTACCGCATCAGAGTTGATTTTCCGCAGTGTCGCTTCCGAAAGATTTTCATGTAATTAACCACAGTGGATGGGCAAATTGCTAGGTTCAACGATGATTGTCCAATTACAGATTACATCTTCTGTTCTAACGTTTTAATTGTTCGAACTTTCACCGCCAATCACGTTGCGAGCTGCAGTATTATCGAATCGCGTTGTTTCAATGATTTATCATTCGTTGCCAATGTTTGCTCGTAACGTATATACTCAATTGAAATGGGTATGTAAGAGTATGAGAATAGAAATTATCGAAGTTAATAATATCACGAGTTCTAACAATTTTATCAATATTTCTGATTTCCCACGAAAAATGTTTAGATATATGACATTAGTATGGAAACAAACCGATTGATTTTATCTAATTCGGTTTGTTTGAGTGTTCTTTGAGCGAGTCTTTGAGTGAAAAGGAACATTCTCAGATATATTTATGAACACAAAAAATTGGATATAATATATATATATAAAGAAATACATTGAGAATTCGCATTCTTCATGTGATCAAAATATCAATTCTTTCTCGGTTTATTCAACAGAAAACAATTACTTTCCTGGCTATATGACACGATGAATATTGAATTACATCTATTGAACACACACGATGAGAATTTGAAAATAAAATCTTCTGAAGTAGAGAATTTGTATCCTCCTTCATATAATCGCCAATATAGGTCCTAAGCAACAACATAATGCTATCCTGATTCCGAAATCGAGTTAAACTGTATGAACTATCATTTAAAGATACATATAATAGTTCATACATAGGTTCCATGTCACCGCACTCTGCGACATTTTACGAAGCACATTTCATCGTAATCGCCATTTTTTGCTGGAATATTGTCGGTCGCCTGTCCCAGTTTTGAAATAGCGATGAGTTTTTAAACATGGGGTAAAAATTGTTTGGAAGCTTGCCATTCTCATTCAATTTATTGCGTCGGCCTCAAATTGGAATAAATGTCCTCTTTCAGGGCTTGTTGCGTAAACGCAATGAACAAATTTCTTCGAAACGTTTTTTGTCAACAGTATAAAAACACAAGAGATTTTTTTTATCGGATTCTAACGAAAAACATTCGTCAGTCAGTTACATTACGAGAAAAACTGACATGGAAAAATTTTGTCTAATGTCAGTTTTTCGAGAGGAATTACTGATGGAAAATGTTTGCGAGTTGGTAAGGAAATGTATCCAATTGAAAAAAAAGTTCGAGTGTTTTTTGGCAAGATGAATCATCGACAATATACAAATAAACAACAATAATGATTACCTTTATTGATGATTCCGTGTAACTGGTAGTTTGCGGAATTGATTTTCTCATATTTTCGTGGTTTCTTCTGTTGCAATTTTCCTAAAACACGGCAGAAATTGGAATGCCATCAGGCGCAAATAGCTACTAGATCAAAGGAGTAGGCAGTTTATGAGCGATTAAAAAGGTGCATCCTTTTTTATCGATGTCAAAATGACACGTCGTCGTCAAATAGCGTTTTCCGTGTAGGAAGATTTTGGATTAAAAGTTTACTCATTCAATAATAATTCTGGCATTCCTATAAGAATGAGAGAAATGAATGATTTGTGGCTATTAGGAGACCATTGGACCTTATCCACTAAAAAAAGGATTATTATGTTCGAATTATTTTACGCCAGAGAAATATCTGATGCTTCCATCAGGCAAATCCAGGACATTGAAACCACATGCAAATTTGCCATTTTTTGAAATAAAGTTTTCGAATCTGAGTATTTGGAAGCTATGAGACCTGAATACGGCATATTTCATTCGTTTCCCACTACTTTTTGTATGGTTTATCAACCTTCCATAGTAGACCCCTCCCAACCTTTTTCCTTCGATACGCCTATGTACCTCGCATTCATGAGTGTAACATGACAGATCCTAAATGCGCATGAATCAGTTTCACCCACTGGCGTAACTAGCTGGGGGGGGGGCTAGAAAGGAAATGGTCTATTATAATGATGTGATCTAGGATATAGCCTATTTATGAATTATTTCATTGGAAATAAATCCACAATCGGGTGAGCTCTTTGAACTTAAAGAATATCACCTGCTTAATACGGTTCTGGATTTGAATACGCCATCCGAAAGGTATACAATTAAATTGTATTTTTAATGGCTTCAAAGAATTTTCCTACCCATACTTACATTCACTCTCTGACTACACACAAAGTTTATAAAACTCCTTGGGAGTTTACTCTGTTGATATTTCATTTATTTTCTTTATTCCCTAAACAAGCAACACATTATTGCCTACCACAGATAGACAGAAGGCAGAAGGCCAAATAAATTTCCTATACACAACTTAGCTTTTGTCCTTTTTCCACTATGTCACTGTACTTTGAGTACTGTCACAGTAATAAAGGCTATGATGACAAAAAATAGAAAGAGTTGTGTTCAAGTTTTCAATATAGGTAATGTTACAACCTGTCTCTAACGATCTTTAACACCGAACTGAAGCGTGTCATTGATATTTTTAATGGTAAAATATATGATGAAATATTTTGATACATTCATATTTGTCTACTTTATTTTTTATCCAGGCCCCCCATAGTTACGCTAGTGGTTTCACCAGTTCGATCTCCTGAGTGGCTCACCTGTTTCCTTATAGAACTGGACTTCTAGATTAATCTATAAGTCCTAGTCGTCTATACGTCCATGGATTTTTCTTATTTCCAATATTTCTTTTCCTTTCTAGAAAAAAATGGAACTGGAAATGGTGGCCCAACGGCGTGGCAATTTCCTGGCATGGGCCGGCCTAGGTCTGATGTCGGTCCAATTCGGCATTCTGGCTAGGCTGACCTGGTGGGAATACTCCTGGGACATCATGGAGCCGGTCACTTACTTCGTCACCTATGGCACCGCCATGGCTTGCTATGCCTATTACGTACTTACGAGAACGGTGAGTTCGTGCACTGTACTACATACATTTTTTCTGCAACCGACACATAAGTCGTCCATTTTGATACCAAAAACAGCTTTCAAATTGACGTTCCTATAACTGACACAAAAATCGGTATGTTGCTAGGCCACATAATTAGTTCCTAGGAGCTAAACTTGAACTTTAGTTCCTAGGAGCTTAAGTTGAACTTTAGCTCCTAGGAACTAAAAGAGATATACTAGACGTCATCAAGAATAAACAACATTGTTATGGTTGGTTATTTGGGTTGGGACGCATGCCTGATTTGTTTCCGATTTCGGCAGATTTCGCATTTCATACCCATGCTGGAGATATAAATACACCTTATTATAGTTTAGTATAGGAATTACAAAAATCTCAGTTAAGTTTTTTGTTTTGATCAGGGAAGCCTTCAAGATTCACATACTTGCTTGATCTGTATTTCATTCGTTATTCTCGGAATGGATAACTTGTTTTTGAATAATCACGGCATGCAATAGTATTTTATCTCAAACAATGATAATGTTTCCCTCTATTTGATAATCAAGTCAAACACAGTGTAGTATGGAGAGGAATAAATAATCACTATTATTATTGTATAATATGTATAATAATACTTGTATAATAACCTAACATTTTCCACGTCTTGTTCTTATACCTGGCACTGACGCGGTATTTGCCATTAGAGCATTTGGTATATACACAAATATGTCACTTTGTGGTTGTATTTATATTGAAACTACCTCATTAGGATCAAAAGTGACACTTTGTTCGACAAGCGAAGTTAGCGAGTCCAACAAAGTCACTTTTGACCGAATGAAACATGCTATTTTTTCTGCAACCGAAACAATCAACTCAAATAAATATGTGAAGTAATCACCAATGCCGTGCCATATGTATGCAATGCAACAAATCAGAATCAATGCAAAATCCGTGTGGTGAGAATATTCTGCATCAACAGCAGGTTTATTCAATTTTCGAGGATGTTCGAATTGTAGTTTCTATATAAATTCAACCACAGTGACATATTTGTGTATGGACCAGATGCTCTAATGGCAAATACCGCGTCAGTGGAACAAGACGTGGAAAATGTTCCATACTACACTGTGTTTGATTTGATAATCAGATAGAGGTAAACAATACCGTTGTTTGAGACAAAAAACTATTGCTTGCCGTGATTATTCAAAATCAAGTTATCCATCCCGAGAATAACGAATGAAATACAGATCAAGCAAGTATGTGAATCTTGAAGGCTTCCTTGATCAAAATAAAAATACTTAGCTGAGATGTGTATAATTCCTATACTCAACTATGATAAGGTGTATTTATCTCCGGCATGGGTATGAAATGCCAAATCTGCCGAAATCGGAAACAAAACAGGTATGCGTCCCAACCCAAATAACCAACCGTAACAATATTGTTTATTCTTGATGATGTTTAGTGAATCCTTTTGAGTTCCTAGGAGCTGAAGTTCAACTTCAGCTCCTAGGAACTAAATATGTTGCCTAGCAACATACCTATTTTTGTGTCAGTAATAGAAATGTCAATTCAAGAGCTAATTTTGGTATTAAAATGGACGACTTTTGTGTCGGTTGCCGAAAAGAACGATTTATCACACATAAATTATTTCTTTCTGTGCCAACTAGTGCATAGTTTGACAGGTCATTAGATTTCCTAATTCCATCATGTCCAAAATTATTATAAATTCAAACTCATCCTGACTGATGTTGGCAATGAAGCTAAGGGATTCGAACCCATGCCTCGGTGGTAGTTCCCATACGAACTCAGCGCTTTCGCGCTATCGACCACAATTCTGATTATTGCTTTTGAATGTAGAATAATTTTCTTGAATTGATTTGCTACACTAGCTATATTTCGTTCATATTCAGCAATACCAGGTGAACAACTAAGAACGGCTTTCGGCGTGATCTGGAGTATCAATAAATATCGTGAATTATAAATGTAATGTATGTATATTATAACACGATAGAATAGAGTAACTAAATCTCAACAGACCAACGAAAACTGCAACATGATAGCTCTTCGCTAACGGAAGATATTGACGATCAAAGTTGGAAAAAGGATTGATGACAGCCGTGCTTAGTTGTTCACCCGGTACATTCAAAGGAAAAACGTCACTGAATCCAAACTCTCCTTCTGCAGGAATACGTTCTTCAAGATGTCAGAGACCGTCAACACCTCCTGATCATACACAAAAAAGCGCAAAAACTCGGTGTCGATCTGAACCAGTACAACATGATGAAACAAGAGGCCGTTCGGATTCAATACGCCTTGAAAAAGCTCAGGAATCCTTTGAAACTGAAAATACCTCCGAGACCTGTTTCACAAAAGACGCCCATCATAGAAGTAGTACCTGAGACAACAACCCAACCTAGTTTCGAAATCACAGAGGTGCCGAGAGGCATTATAGGTATACCAAAAGTAACGACCTTCCTTTCGGGAATACTCAAAAGCACGCCGACGCTAAAAGGTACCACGATACTGAAAGAACCAACAGCAGCACCAAAAGACGTCAAAGAATCTTCTGTGACTAAAGAACCTCCGAAGATCGACAAGGAGGTTCCCAAAAAATGATTCTCGGTACGGACGAGCAAGAGAATGTATTTTGTTGTTACCGCTCTCAAATTGATTTTTATTTATTTATTGATAAAGTTGGACCACCACGGTCCGAGGAAATAATCATTGTTGCTTCCTAGAGGGTCGATGGAGTGTTGAAAAAAGCTCAAAGGTAGGTTAGTATCGAAAAAACATGGACTAGGACGGAAGTCCAGGAAATACACTAATGTTTTTGTTGTTATTTTCGAATAGTTTATAAATGAGACCAATCTAGTTCGATTTGTGTATATTGCAGGACCTTGTTTACCAGTTATTTCAAAGGATGCTTTATTTTTGGTGCTTTAAGAAAATATGTAACTGAACGTTTTCCTGTTAGTGGACTATTTGAAGTTGTTTCTGAGTGCATCTTATTCATAGTTTTGATATTGTTTTTTGTCTGTAAAGTGCTGGGTCTTTGAAAATGATGCTGCCAAAATACGCTATAGATGAAGAAATGAAAATAAAAACACTCACTGTTTTTGATTATCAGTGTTATTCTTCATAGAGAATGATGAGAAATTGATTTAGCATTTCCGTTCACGAATATGGTATGGATCCTAAGAATAACATACTTTTTATTATGAATGTAAAAACTACACAAACGACAAGATTTCTATGAAATTCCTGAAAAATCGGCATGTTTCACTAACACAGCAGCTTTTTCAAGTAAAATACTCATACAATAAATGAACATTGACTTGCAGGAACCTAAAGTATTAAAATCACCTGTGGGCTGGATAGCTACTATTCCATCATTTAAGGAAGTCTGTTCAAAATCTACGTTAAAATTCGGTGTAACATATAAATTTGAAAGAAGTGATGCAGAAAGCACTTAATGAAACTAATTCAAAAGCCGTGAATTTTTCAGTGCTAGTATGATGTTCGTGAATGCGGTGGTTAAACGTTCTACCCGTCTGGCCAATATATACCTTTGGGGTATCGAATAGAACATACTAGATGAGTTACATTGATTTTGTTGACATACATAATGTAAGAACCGATGTAATAAAGAGATGAGCATACACAGGTGAGTCATAACTATTGGGACATATATAGGCTAAGGACGGATTGTTTGGCCAACATATGGTAATAGGACCAAATATGTCTTGGTGAATTATTACTGTGGAAAAAATATAGGGAGTTTTACTCGAAAAAGTATTGACTAAACTTCCACCAAAATTTATTCACTGGCAAGAAATGTCATTTTTACCAGCATCAATTATCTGACAGTCCAAAGCTTCCAAGACTTGGAACTGTTCAATTGCTTTTTTCTCGAAAACGGAAGAAAATATAATTATCGTGTTTGAACTAGAGTACAAATATTACATAGAAATGATGTTTATGTCATATTCTAATCAAAATCAGAAAAATGTTTCGTCAAAAAAAAGTTTTAATTCGATTTCATCATCAGAAATCATATTCCCTGTAGAAAAGGTTCCCTCTGTGCCGATTTTGAAAATAATTGATGAATGTACAGTGAAATTATTAGCAAGAAACGAAAAAAACAAACTTTTAGGCCCTATATTCTTCTCCACAGCAATATTTTATTGTGGCCTATGTTATGACTCACCCTGTATATTATTTTCTCCAATTCATGGCATATTTAATTTTTTATTATCTCTTGGAGCGCACGAAAGAAGATTTCTTTAAAGTTCGAATGAAAGGGTTCAATGAATAGGATACGAATTTGACGTCATTCTTGATCCAATATGGTGGACCAAGTGGCGGACGCATCGTGAATTCGGATTACCATTTTGTCAACCACAATGACATTGATATCAAATACTAGGATTTGATGAGTAGAATACGAGTCACGTGACGTCGTCCAGAACCCAATATGGCAGACGTCTCTTGAAATAGTAGATCATATTTTTCTCTCAAGGTGTTTGCTTTGAGAGTTGAAAAAGATATGATCTTCATCAACCATTCGCAGAACCGAGCCAAAGAGCTACTCAGCCTCAACAAATCAGAGCTAAAGCTTATCACAGGCTTTCTCACAGGACACGGCCCTCTGAGGTACCACCTCAAAAAGATGGGCCTGGCGGAGACTGACACTTGCCGCTTTTGTAACAATGCGACTGAAACCGCGGAACACATACTTTGCTCATGTGAAGTATTAGTCCGCCAAAGGCTGAACCACCTAGAACAGGTCTATCTCACCCCTGCTGAAGTGGAAAATTCAACCGTCAGGAAAATCGTAGGCTTAGATTAGATTTGGGATGGGGCCTTCGGGCTATCTGCCTCCACACTGCGACCTCTTCAGATCTATTGTGCCTGCCCTCAAAATGGATTAGAGTTCTTCGGCTAGCCCCGCCTTCTCTATGAGACTCCATAGGCTAGCTTTCAGATCTCCTGTGTATCTCTGGGCTCCTGGTTTTCCCTCACCCAGCCACAAGCCCTCACAGTGGCAAAGTATGTGTACTGCTGTTTCTCCCTCTTCTTGACAGAATCTGCACAGCAGTTCTTCAGTCAGACCTATCGTACTCATGTGTTTGTTGAGCCTACAATGCCCTGTGAGAAGTCCCACTAGTATTCTAGTTGAACTTCGTTTCTGGCTTAGTAGATATTCTGTGAATGTTGGCGATGGTTTTTTAATAAACTCTTTTGCCTGTCTCATTCCTGGCGAGTTGTTCCACCATTCTTGAGATTTAGTTTGCATCCATGATTTGATACTAGTCTTTTGTATAGCTTTCGCAATACCACAGAAGGGTTCTGGGCCATTAAGAGCTTTGTTTGCTCCTGCTCGGGCAAGTGAGTCTGCCTCTTCATTGCCCTCGTACCCTGCTGGTACCCATGCTAGAGTCAATCTGTTCTGACTGCCCAGTGCATTTAGGGTTTCTAAGCAGTCCCATACTAGTTTTGAGTTAACTTGCATAGAGTTGACTGCTTTGATTGCCGCCTGGCTATCTGAATAGATTGCAATGGTTTTGCCTTTAAACTCTTGCCTTATCAATTCTTTCACGCAATGATGTATTGCAATAATTTCTGCCTGAAACACCGTCGCGTATTTGCCTAAGCTCAGTGAGATTCTTGTCTTTGGCTTGGCCCCATAAATACCAGCTCCTGATCCTTCCTCTGTTTTGGAGCCGTCCGTATAGACAGCAATGTCTGCATTGATAGGAGGTCCTTCCTTCCATGCCTCTCTGTCCGTTATACTTATTTCAAAAGTTTTTTCAAAGCTATATTTTGGAATTATGCCATCCGTTGGCATCCCCTTGATGGAGTCGCTTTCCAACTCTTCATATCATATAGCTTCCTATAGTCTTTACCGTGCGCGTTGCTTATGGGTGCTTGACCCCTTGACAATCTACTCACGACTGCTCTGGCTTCGCCTTGAATATATATTTGTAGTGGTGGTAGCTTCAAGAGGACCTCTAAAGCGGCTGTTGGAGTGGTTTTCATTGCACCAGTGGCACTCAGGCACGCTTGCCTTTGAATAGCACTGAGCCTTCGAATCACTCCAGCCTGTTGTGTCTTTGGCCACCAAACTACTGACCCATATGCTGTCATAGATCGTAGGCTTCATCAGAAGTCTAGGGTTAGAGGACCAAAACTAGATAGGGGTAATCACAATAGATCTTCTAGGTCGCAGTGATCGAGAGGTGTCCCAGCCTATACGACCCATCTACAATCTACAATCTCTATGATCTTTTTATTTTGTCAAATCTTAGCATTATTGGCAGCACTATCACGAAATACCTAGTAGTTGCCTCAGAAATAATATTGTTATGTTTGTGTCTCTAGTGAATGTTATCTGTTGTACAAATTTCGAGGATCTTACCAGTTATTTTGAAATACAACTCTTTATCTTGACAACATTGAAATATTCGATTTGCATATTGTATTACAAAAAAGTTAAGCTTTATTGATGATTTTGATCTTCCAAATCACATTTCCGAAAACGTAACTAGAATTTCGGATTTGTTGTAACAATTTCTGTAGATATCTAACCCTGAATTGCTTGATTAAGAATACTTGACTCAACTCAATCCTAAGACTAAGAAATCGATTTTTCGAATTCGCAGCTCAGTCATGAATGATTGAGTTAATTGCATGATGAAACTCTAGGATTTAATTAAGTTATGTCATGCATGAATGCGCCTTAAAACATTTATGATAGATGCTTCTTATCATTCAGACGAGTGAAAATAGGAATTTCAGCACAAAATCCGTCCTATGATATCCCTCTGAACGAATTAATCTAACATGAATAGAACTAATTTGAGATATGATTTGCATATGTTGTAAAAAAAATTCCTAATTGAATTTTATCGGTGCTTTAAACTATAGATTAGTATATTAATTTATATGGAGTTGAAGTATAATTTTCAAGGCGTGAATGAAGTAAGTTACAAAAGAGCTACGAAAAGTAAGTACTTCAACTCCGAATGAAACATGAATTTTCTTCTTCAAATGTCGAGAATTGGAACCACCGAATATTACTTTTGGTTGCTATCACTTGTATTCGACATTACAAAAAAACAGGAGATTTTTTTTTCTGCATAAGGGAAACTGGGACAATCAAAACTTGAATAGTTCGAATTGAATCCTGAAATGTGGCTTTATTCTTCCTTTCATCAGAATGGTTGATACCACATTAAATTCACCACTTCCTAAACTATATAATCCAGGTATTGAAAAGTGTTTTTGAAAAAAAAAAAAAAAAGAAAATAATTTTACATTTTTTTTTAAATGTTGACAATATGTTACAAATTACGTAGAAGAACATATGGGGCAATTGTAAGAAAGTATTTTGATCCTCTAAAATTTGATATGCTATTTATATATTTATTTCGAAAAATAACAGAGCTACATAATAATGAAAAAACAAAAGAAATAAACCTCTGTTTAAGGCACAAAAGAACTATGAAACATAATAAAAAACTCCAACATAACAGGTAAAAATCTGAAATCGAGTTATTAACAAATATTCAGCCCGTCAAATTTATCATTAAATGTCAATCCAGACTCTCTTCTATTTTCTGTTAGCTCTGGAAGATTGTATATTGCAATTGCCCCATACCATCGAAACATGTGGGGAAAATGTAACATATACAAATACCAAAAAAAACAGTTGATAAATCATCGAATTCAAAAATATTTTACATTAATATAACCTTTCTGTAGATTGATGGTCGATAACATCTATTGATCATACCTCAATAATGCGACTTTATTGATATCCTTGAAAACTCCTTTTTAATTTAACTTTTAAATTTAACGGTAATACAGGTAAATATTGATATTGAGGTGGCGGAGAAGCAATTTTTGATTATATGAAGATATTATGGGCTCCTGTTACATTTACCCCATTTTTACATCTGCTCCAGTCTACCGTACCTTCATTTTTCGTCTTCTTCTTCTTCTTCAAACATTTTTCAAACAAGGGGTTACAGAATATGGATTGAATTTTGTTTTAGGTTTCTAATAGTGAAATTTTAAGCACAGTGGCACTCTTCCATAAAATATCATGCTGTTGTCAATCGAAATATCAATATTTCTTGACGTTTGAAAAAGATATTTTCGATCTCGTTTTAGATTGCAACGCACTTGTAAAAATTAGCACATTCTGCTGTGATTATATTGTGAGATATACATACAATCAATGCATGTTTCCTATGAGCTTCAAGGTTACCTTAAAAATTTTATCAGAAAATACATTATTTGAAAGTTGTAAATACAAAGTTGGTCGGAATGTATCTTTCTGCAATAAACATCAACACCTCATACAAATTAGGAACTGTTCATTCATCACTAATAAACTAAATATCACGATAAACTGCAGTTGATTAATATTTCACTTGTTGACTTATTTTGATAGTTATCATGTGATTGTGGTGAGATAATCCATTTTGTTCAAATTATTCAAGTCATGGATATTTGATGAGGTGAGGATGTTGATTACTGGAAATGAAAAGATATATATTACGACCCACACTTATATACATATACATAATATAAATAATTAAATTTATAGTGCCAAGCAATTTGCGAAATTTTTATAATATTGCTGTCAAATTTTGTAAAATGTAATCCAGTACCTACTTCTATTTATATCTAGTCAGAAGAAAATCTTGATCATATTATATTTTCTTCTGAACTGCTTGAACATTTCTCTTTCACCTGAAACGAATTCATTTAAATTTGATTTGACAAATTATCAACACTGCCAAAAGTTTAGATATCTACATGACGAATATCTCACTTTTGTCCCGTGTCTTTCGAATCTCTTAGTGAAAATTGGCTGAAATTTGGACAATAGCTCACGTTATTCTATGACTTCCTAATGGAAAAAATCTTGAATTAAAGTATGGCTCAATAAAATAAGCTCACATGTATGATTGAAATTTTTCTGCAATGGAAGAAGTTAGATCTTTTGTTACAGTCTCACCCAATAGAAATAGCCTAAAAACTTTATATGTTACGAAAAAATTAATAATTATAGAAATTTATCAAGTTACAATAGCCATAAATGGCAAATTAGTAATGTATTTTGCCATACTCCTTGTGGGATGACCCTCCTTATCGGTCCTGAGGCTATAGATGAACAAAGATACTTACCTTATAAACTAGCCGTCGATGACAGATTTTGTGCGAGGTTTCTTCAATTTATGCATCTTTCAAGTCATGCTTTTTATGAGTTCCAACATGTCCTAAACAACTATCTAATTATGCTCGCATGCAGCGGCCTCACCAATCAAATTCGAGTTTGCATTGAAAATTGATGACTTTGAACAATTAGTAATTTGCATACGCCACAAGCTTCTAGCTGGACCAGCGAATCTTCAAAAATTGAGGTCAAGTGACGTCACCCACAACACATAATATTTCTTCCTTCTTTATATTGAGAAACTCGGCCTACTACGAGTAAAGCGATAGCTTAGTGGTATGTGTATCTGACTTCTATTGTAGTGACTGGGGTTCAATCCCTGCCAGGCGTCAATTTTTTTCGAATTTTTTTCACTCAATTGATTTTTCAAAAGTATACTTTTTGGGAAAAAGGTTGATTTAGGACAAGTTAGGTTGAAAGTACTTTTCTATTTCATGCAGAAGAGATATTTTCCTTTCTCATATTACCTTATAAGTCGTATAAACACGAATAACCTTCTGATAACCTTGAGGTTCGAAAGATTTCGTGTAGGAAGTCCCGAAATTATCAACTAAACATGTGATAAAGAGTTGTGTTACTTGCAGTGTTGCCAGCTGCTGAACATGAAATGTCGCAAAAAGTTGCGAAAAAACCGGTAGAAGCCGGTAGCGAGCAAAAAGCCCGCCGCAGGCGAAATTTTTGAAAATATAGCGACTTTTTTCCGTGATTCAGCGACATCTTTGATCATCATATCTCATTTCCAGGCAGGTTTTAACTTCAGATAAAAAATCGTAGAAATCATTTTGATGAAAAATAAAAAATATAAAAAACAAAACGAATGTGTGCTCAAATTGGAGTGGTAGTAATTGAAGGAAGGAAAATTCTCCACGACATTTAATATATGGGGATGACTTGGAGAATTTCTCTTTCTTCATAAAAAAATAATATAAATATTCCTATGACATTTCCTTTGGTACTATAGCTATTCATTGGTGAACCACAAAATATATTCCCCGGACGTATTTGAATTCAAATCACACGTTCATTGACCTGTCATACCATGACAACTCATATTTCTAGCTGTTCAACATCATTATCAGATCTGCGACTTCATTGTCATTTGTCAAGTTATAAGGCACATTGGTTCCTATAAATCTCATTACTGATTTAGGAAAAATTACAGCATCCACAACAAGAATTCTAGTTTTCTGAACCATATTGAATAGACAAAATATATTATATGAATTATGTGAAAGGAGTTGCACAAATGATAACAAATCCTGTCATCTGTCATATTCTTCTCTGCTTATCTCTTCTCGAATGTTTCAATGTGAATTCATATTCGTCGTTACAAATTCATGTGATCAGAATATCTCCATAAAAACCGATATAACTATCTTGAAAACGCTAGAATTCCCACACGTCGCAAATCAAGTTGAAATGTCGCATTCGCCTACCCTAAACACCAGATTTCGCGAAAAAACCGCTAAGATGGCAACCCTGGTTACTTGTTTCACGATAAACTACCTACTTTGCATACATACAACAACCGGGTTACAAAAACTTCCAAGACTATTATACAAAATTCAACCAATTTTCTAATGTATGTATTTTTCTCATTTCATAAAGATTGCTTCATCATGAAGACTCACTTTCAATTCACTTGCACACTAAACTACATAACGTTCATTGAAATACTTGTATTATCATTAGAAAATCCTTTAGAATTAGTTTTATTTTCTGAGACTCATGACATTGATCTTTTTTTTATATCATGCATAGTAATGACTCAAATACCTATTCATTTTATTTTTATACTCCAGTGATTATCTGTTGAAAGATGTTCCTATAATAATTTTATCATATAACCACAATGTATGTTGGCATGTTTCTTGTTTCGAGTTTTGTCTTTGGAATTTTATATTTTCATCTTGTCAGGCTATATTTGAATTGCGCACACTGTTTGTAAATAATGCCATATATTCCTTATATTGTAAATCAAATATACATTTGTTGCCAACTTCACGAGTTTCATTTTGGACATAAGTAGCTCATCAGCAGAATAATTTTCTATTAGTTTGAATATTTCCCCTCACATTACCTACAGTGAGCATAAAAGGTTGGAACAAAATCGTTCCTGTATTGATGAAGCCAGTAGGGAAAAAAGCTCAGACACATCGATTTTCTTTTTAAGCTGCGCATTTTTTTTCCGGTGATTATATTTTTGATGACGTTTTTTTTTAATGGCAATACCCTATTTTGATATTATTGAATTAGGCGAGTGAACTATTTTTTATTAATTTCTTAAATAGAATAATCCCTCGGATACCTCTCGATTTCATATTTTTTAAGAATTTTATGGTCGATTTTTAGGTGCTAAAATCATCGATAAAGCCACGGTTGTGAATGATACGCTAGTTCATTCTAAACTGCTTTTATTTCAAGACGTCGACAACAATCAGATTGTAATAAAAACATGAGGTATATAAAAACATGTGACTGTAGGATATACAGGTTGGTATCTTATTCGATGACATCTATATAATTTATTTGTAATTCAGCTTTTCAGGAGCTTTAACAACTCGGCCAGATCTCGTTGTATTTGGTACAAAAACTACATCATCATCGTCTGACTCATCGGCTGACAGTCTAATACTCACTAGACATTCCTGAACTACTACTCTGACTACCTGAACTCAACTGATCATTTGAACTATTCCTTTCCTCACCAGCCCAGCAGTTTTGAGGTTTGGTCATAGAATAAGATAACAACCTGTATATCCTATACAGTCACATGTTTTTATATACCTCATGTTTTTATTACAATCTAGTTGTTGTCGATGTCTTGAAATGAAAGCAGTTCAGAATGAACTGGCGCTGCGAATATGAAAAAGTACATGGTTTTTTCGGAAATGATAAAATTTAGACTTGTAAAGTAAATATATCAAAATCGAAATAAGTGAAATGGGCGATTATCGTGACATAGCTCCAATGGATATGAGTGGAAATGTGCCTGAGAATTGGAAATTCTGGATACAGAAATTCAAAAATTACCTCAAGGCAACAGAATTAGATACCAAGAAGGAAGACTTACAATGTGCTCAATTACTTCAATTAATTGGTGATGAAGGTATACGCGAATCTTCAATACCTTCAAATTCACAGACACGGAGATAGGTAAACTGGCACGGCTCATAAAGAAATTTCAAGATTACTTTCAACCAAAGAAAAACTTTACTTTTGAAAGATACAAATTCATCAACAGAAAACAAATTGATGGTGAAGGCGTACAACAATTTATTACTGATTTGAAGAATAAGGCAAAAATTGTTATCAACAATTTATCACTGATTTGAAAAATATGGCAAAAAATTGTTATCTAGGTAGTCTAGAATAAGAAAGTTTAACTTGTTCGGTCTTCATAAGTGGTTTATTGTGTGCGAATCTGAAGCAGCGGCTTCTGGAAGATGATGAAACGTTCCCTTATGATTTTTGGCTTATTGCTTATAATCAATTCGTGTAAATAATAATCATATTAATACAGACTAGGGTCCCTTGATGGAAATTGACGTTAAAGTCATCTTAACAGGGTACAGACAGATCATAGCTGCATTTTTTTTTAATGATCTAGACTCTACACCTTTTTCAATTGTAATTCAGAAAGTGTAACTTGTAATTCAGATTAGTAAAATGTAAGTCAGAAAGTGTAATTTGTAATTCAGAATAGTTAGTTGTAATTCAGAAAGCGTCAATTGTAATTCAGATTTATCAATTGTAATTCAGAATACATAACATGTAATTCAGATTAGTGAAAGGTAATTCAGAAAGTGTAACTTGTAATTCAGAATAGTCAATTGTAATTCATAAAGCGTGATTTGTAATTCAGAAAGCATCACTTGTAATTCATAAACACTATGGAATTAAATAAGGCTAAGAAATAGAAATAAACAAATGGTTCATTGTGAGGTGAACAACACTATGGACTTGAATAAGGCTAGGAAATAGGAATAAACGAATGGTTCATTGTGTGGTCAACATCAATATTTTATATTTATCAACCAACGGGCATATCTTGAAATGCCAGAGCTGCAGCATGGTGAATGGTGGTGTGTTGTACAGCCCTAGCACAATCTCCTCCAACAATTGTATCTTTGGCCTGGTCAGTATTCTGTTCTATGTAGATAAACAAATCGTTGTTCTCCAACACCCGGACCTCAAGGAGAATGGATGCATATGGGCTGTTTCTAGTTTCTGAATCATAAATGATACTTTCTGAATTACAAGTTATGCTTTCTGAATTACAATTGACGGTTTCTGAATTACATTTCACTATTCTGAATTACAAGTTACACTTTCTGAATTACATTTCACTAATCTGAATTACATATTACGCTTTCTGAATTACAATTGACTAATCTGAATTTCAAGTTATACTTTCTGAATTACAATTAACTATTCTGAATTACAATTTATACATTCTGAATTACATCTTATACTTTCTGAATTACAATTGAAAAAGGTGTAGAGACTTTGGTTTTGTCTACTGGCATCCCTGTCATTGCTGTCACGTCACATCCATGGGCGCTACAGAAAATCATTCAAAATTTCAATGATAGTTATGTACAGGGTATTTATACTTGTTGAGGAAGATCATATGGCGAACGAGTTTTGTAATTATGATTCAATTCTATTCAAAATTAGAACGTATCTGGGGTTTTATATAATCACTCTACCACAAATTGAAAATATGTAGAATGCAAGAGTGAAAATAACGTGCATATATAAGTTATACTGTATACCTACTTCTTTGTTACTTTCATCAATAAATTATTTGAAAATTACTTTTTATTCAAGGGAAACGGAAAAGTATATTCTATTCTTTATTTTCAGCCTACTTTTCGTCCTAGACGAAGTTTCACACATAGTGTGATGATAGTCACTCAATGAATTCTTCTCCGAGTTGGATTTCCGAAAATATATTTAGCACACTTAACATGAGTACAGTAGTTAAGATACCCACATCGAGGTTGTCGCCATTTTTCAATCATAAGGCTCAGCTCATTTGCCTCATAGATGAACTACTGCTCAGATTGAAATCAGAATTCATTCAGTCAATTCAATCAACCATGGTATACAGTCTAAGGACAGTCTCTTTTGGTGAAATATATTACGCTTTCGGTACAATTTGTATCTTCCGTACCTCGCGAAGATTATGCTGGAGTAGTAAATAACTCTAAAACTAGAGGATTGTTCATCTATATCTTGGTATAGTTGAATCAGGAATTCCATATGGAAATTACATATGATACGCCAATGACCTAAATATAACCTAAAAAACAACAAATGTCAAAAATCTAGTGTTTATCCCCAGAATTGAATAAGGATGGAACTATATAACTGTTTCACAAACACTTTAGAGTAAGAGGAGACGAGGATCTGTCCGTACCCTGTTGATATGACAAATACGTCAGTTTGCATCAAGGGACCCTAATGCACACTAGAGAACATTTGAATCGGTGAACGTGACAACCACGGCGCACAACTTGTGGGCGTGGTCTTGTCAGATCTCAGCATTCAGCACAATGTTGCCAAGTCTCCAACATTTACATGATATGTTGTTATGGCGAATAAGAAATATTTGGACATGTTGGTTGCTCGAAAAAATCAAGATTGAACTATATAACAACATGGGTTCCTCCTATTATGTTTTATTCAACGACAGGACTCTCACATCTTTTTGATAACTTGATTATAATTGGTGACTTGACAACCTTGCTTCATGAGTGGAAATGGAAGATTTTCTGACCAATAACGAAGCAGCATACAAACTGACGTCATTTATTCGACGTATCGCCAAATGGCGGCCATGCATGACGTTACGTTTGAAATGAGCTCTGAAATTCAACGATTTTGACTTACTATTTTCATTAAAAAAAGGGTGAGAAGTGTTGCAAAAACTAAACGACACAGTCCACTCGCCCATTATAGCCGAAAGCAGTCGTCCAGGTTTTTTTTAGCGTTAGGTATAATATACATCACCCGCGATGAGTCAAATGTCACATAAATGTCTTGGAATAGAAATATGAACAAAACAAGATATGAAAATTTATCTGCTGATTACCACGTTCCTCACGAATATATTTACTATGATATTTTTAACGTACAATATAGTAGAGCCACCGATACTCAACTTGTTGGTTATGGTGTTACAACTACTTTTCTTAGGATTATTTTTGGTAAGTCGAGTAACATCAAGAATAATTACAATGCCCAGGATCTCAGTGAAGCTTTCATACCCACATTTTGAAAAAGTTTCCTTACCGACTTACCGTTGATTATTTTCTCTTCATTAACTCAAAATGATATATTTTTTTGGTAACTTTTTGTAGTAGGACAACTCTATCAAACCGTTCGATCATTATTAAATAAGTGGAAATTCATTATTTTTCAGTACTTATATCACGCCTAGGTTTCATAATAATCCAAATGGGGAGCATACCCATAGAAAATATATATAGGATTATATTCTACAACATTTTCGAGATTGGAAATGCCATCGCTTCCTATGCTCTCGTAGGATTCATATTGTCCTTTGGGAACATGACTCTCAGAGGATGGATTGGATATTCAAGCAGTCTTTCTTATAATTTAGATGAAGCAATTTTGGGTGAGTAAAAAATACATTTTTGGCAAACCAGGGTGTTTCCCATTTCCCAACCTGTCTGACAAAATGGGAGGAACGAAAGCTTAATCAAACATAATTCAATACACAGTTATGAAACGCGAACCATAGATCGCGAACAAAGGATACTAATTTCTGTATGCCCAACGTACGTTTGACGATATCTCAGAAATATTCGGACATATTGGGACTCAGGCTATACAACTCTCTTCCCGAAGAATTGAAATTGATCAATGAACTGCATACTTTTGAAAATAAAATGAAAATGCTTCTTCTCGACCTCTGCCCCTATAGTTTGAACGAATTCTTTCAACCTGTTTGTTTGTTTACTTTGACTGTGCTCTGTGGATTAAATAAACTTGAACTTGAATCCTTGCTCAATTTTGAGAGGAAAATGTAGAATAGTTTTTTTTTCAAATGTCACTTTAGTTTTCGAGATTCAAGGTTTGATTTTATTTCACACAAGGGAATTATTTAGCCATTAACAGAAAAATATATCAAGTCCAGTGGCGTTCGCAGGGGCACCTTAAATAATATTGCGAATTCTCAATGTATTTGCTTAATATACAGGGTGTCCCCAAAAGGTGCGGAAAAAAAGCTACCACAAGTTCCTGAGGCGTGAATATGACGATCTAACTCAACTTACCTCATTCCAAAAGTGGATGATTTCAGGAGATACAGAGTGTCAAAAGTTCAATTAAATTTTATATCCTGTGTATATATCCATTTTTTTATGTTCATACTTCATCTGAGAATATTCCTTTTCAACACTTTCATACCCAATCAAGGGGATCAAACTTGAACGATCGAAATTTTTCATTCATTTTCATAGACCTCTAATCACAGATTCGCGATAGAGTCTCAATTCAGAATTCCTTTCCACGCCCTGTATGATGAATATCAATTTATCATACACCCAACCACAATATTATGTAATTTCGAAATTCATCTCCTGAGGTGTTTACGTCAAAACCACTTTATAAACCATGAAAAAAACACGAAAAACTGTATCTTTATAATCGCTTGTTGAAATGAACTAGTTTATTCGAGGAGAAAATATGGTAGGTATAAAAGTTTTTTGAATGGCGCTTCGTTAAATACAGGCTGAAAAAAACATGAACATGTTTGGGATTTTGAAAACTGAGCGACATTCCAAAAAAAATCCATTCTTCATGTTTTGGCTTGAAATTGTGAGAGGATTTGCTCCTTTCATTTTGTCAGAGGGGTTGGTAGGTAAGCAAAATGTCACATGGAATTGAAAATTCACATCAGTAAATCTTCGAGATATGATTGGCCGTTTCCAGGAATTTCTGCTTGTCTTCTCGGAACAGCCCAAATATCAACTTTCCTGATTGGTCGGATACATCTCGTAGCCTCGATTGCAATAACTTTCCTATACTGTGCATTCTACCAACCCCTATTGATGCACTGGATTTGGCACAGCAAAGGGTGGATGAACAAGGCAGTATTGTTGAATAAGAGAGTGTCTGCTAAAGATTTCGCTGGAGATTTGGTCATACATTTATCCAGCAGTTTTGTAGGATTGATGGGTAAGACAAGTAAAAATTTTGCCAGAGAAAATGTTCTTTGGAGAGTTTATTTACGGCTGTCATACAATTACAGAGATATAGGGTGTGAAAAATCGAGATTTTTCAACTCTAAGTCGCTGAGAAACATTCTCCGTGAAAGTAACTATAGAAAAGTTTTATTTTTTTATGAAATGAGAGTTACCTCAGCTTCTATACATATACACAAAGTTCTGTACCGATTCAAAGCAGCTCACCTCAGTACGAAATTGCTTCGTTTCCGAGATACATGGTGGTAAAGTTGTAGAATAAAAATCGAGTTTCTCAGAATTTATGAATATGTTTAAACGTATTACTGCAAGAATTCATATCCATGGATTTTTTGGGATGCGAAACACGAATACGGACACTTTTTCACTGTGGTCATCAGAGGGCGCTTACCAATGGACTTCTTATGGCTTAGAATAATAACCCCAATTTTTTTCTCAGTGTAGTTTCATACTTTATCATTGGTGAGAAAATAATTTTCTGAACATTCTCAAGAAGAACACATACTCTTCGGAAAATTCGCTAGAAGTAAGACGATTTCGAGATATTTCGATGTTTAGTGTTCAATAATAGGGGTTTAATGCAGCACCGGAATATTTAAAAATTCAAAATATTTCGGAGAAAAAAGTTGCTGTTATCTTCGTGGATGTAATTTGATCAGTAAATTAGCAGTGCGAAAATGGATTCTTCAAAATACTTACTTATTGGAGTGTATATACTTGTCAATATTTATTTCTTATATCTTCACCACCCTGTATCTCGGAAACGGAGCAATTTCGGACGGAGGTAAGTTGCTTCAACCCAGGTAGCTCAGTAATTATCTCACCTTTTCATTCAACGAAATTTGAGTTTTCATATACGTTTCTCTAGAAGTGAAACTTTATTTGCCAACTTCTGGTACGTTGCAATTGAGCTACTTTTATTTCGCTTACATCTCGCCGACGCTCGCTACATAATTTTAGTTACTAATATGAATAGCTAATGTTATACCCACTAATGATAACGCCAGAGAATCGAACAGGATTACACCCGGAGGGACCAACTCATCAATTAATCTCATCAAAGGGATATTCTGCAATTGATATTGGATATACTATAACAAAATTCATTTGCTTTCACTCTCTTAGAGTATCATATATGTCTGAACAAACTCCAATCCACTTTGTCGTGTCCAAAATATTTTCGGAAATTGGAATTACCTATCAAAATATTGTGATGCTCATACCAAACCAATTGAATGCATGTTTGACTTGAACGAAAAACAGTGACTCAGCTCTTCATCACTGTTAAAAGAATCAATATTTTATTTCCCCTAGATGAATATCTACAGGGTGTTTCACAGATAAAGGGAAATATTTCAATGGTACATAGGGGTCACCAAGGTGGTTCTGAAAATACCATTTTTGATAGGTCTTAGAGTCTTCATGACGGAGATACAGGGCGATTTATCGATTTCGAATAATTATTCATTCGTCTATAAGTATTGAACTACCCAGTATATTTTTCTAAAATTTGGCATGGAGCTTATACTTGTGACGTTGAATTCATTCACCTATCGGGCGAAGTGAAAATCCAGGTTCGGCTTCAGGAAAAACTTACATTTATTCGAAATATCAAAATAACACACTGTTTGTAATAATTGACAGAGTTCATCAAAGGAATCGTGAAGAGGAGGAAAAACTGAACTGGATTTGATGCTTTTTGTTTTCCTGCCACCAATTCTCATCGTAACAATCATAAACAGGAAGCTAAAACTATGTCAATTTCAAGAGTATTAAAATTATGAAACCAGTTTCAATTATGATTATTTGATATATTCTTGTTGAATGATCGTTCGAAAGAACTTACTAAGTCTCACAGTCTTTATAACAGAGATACAGGGTGAATTATCGGTTTCGAATAATTATATTCACTCGTCCATAAGTATTTAACTACCCATCGCAGTAATATTTTCTCAAATTTGGTATTGAGCTTACTTGGGACGATGGATTTATTGACCTATCAGGCAGAATGGAAATACCAGGTTCAGCTTCAGGAAAAGTCTCATAGTCTTTATAACAGAGATACAGGGTGAATTATCGAATTATAATTATTTGGTTTTATTTCCATTCCGCCTGATAGGTTAATGAATCCATCGTCCCAAGTAAGCTACATACCAAATTTGAGAAAATGTTACTGGGTAGTTTTATATACTCATGGACGAGTGAATAATTATTCAAAACCGATAATTCACCCTGTATCTCCGTTTTTAACACTGTGAGACTTAGTGAGTTGTTTCGAGCGATTTTTTGACACTGGCTTCATAATTTTAATACTCTTTTTTCTGTGACGGGAAAAAAGTTTGGCATTTCATCTCTGTTGGCAGGTTATAAAATGTCACTTTTCATAAATTACTTTTTTCCCATGGGAAAAAAGTGAGTACTTCTTTCCCGAATATATATCACATAATTATATATACTCTGTTAATGGCTTTTGTTGTGTGTGCTATAGTTCCGAAAAATGAGTCAATAATACCGTCTCCGAGAAAGAACGGCAAGTCCTTTTATCTTCCATTCGACTTCGCGGTTTCGTATATTACTGAACAACTACTGAATTCGCAATTTTTTAAAATCAAATCACAGAATTGAACTGACAGAAGTGACATCAGATATTTGATTACTTCAAAAGAATGATAAAGATGCCTATAAAACGCAGGTGTCCCTACTGTTAAAAACTTGAAATTTCACGTCATAATTTTCAGATTTCGAAATAATGTAATATCTTCTCAATATTGATTCGTCCTTCCTTCCGTCACAGAAAAAAATAGTGTATTATACACGGGAAAAATATTAGATTTTAGCTGACGGTTTTTTGTCTCCCTCCGCTACGCGTCGGGAGACAACACAACCTGGAGCTAAAATCTACTACTTTTTTCCCTTGTATAATAAATAACTATCAAATTGACATACTTTCAGCTTTCTGTTTATGATTGTTACGATGAGAATTGGTGGCGGGAAAACAAAAAGCATCAAATCCAGTTCAGGTTTTCCTCCTCTTCACGATTTCTTTAATGAACACTGTCAATTATTACATACAGTGTGTTATTTTAATATTTCGAATAAATGAAAATTTTTCCGGAAGCCGAACCTGGATTTTCACTTCACCCGAGTGAATGAATTCAACGTCCCAAGTATAAGCTCCATACCAAATTTCAGAAAAATATACTGGGTAGGTCGATACATATAGACGAATGAATAATTATTCGAAATCGATAAATCGCCCTGTATCTCCGTTATGAAGACTCTAAGACCTATCAAATATGGTATTTTCAGAACCACCTTGGTGATCCCTATATCTACCATTGAAATATTTCCCTTTACCTGTGAAACACCCTGTATACAGCCACTGCCTGTGCCTCATTTATGTATGTAATTATATATAATTATTGTAGTATATTTATTGTCCTTCAAGGTGCGATGTTTTTGGGTAGACGATTGATCAAATTGAAGGACCTCGATGAGCATTCTCTTGGACGTGAACAGAGTGGGAATACTATAATGGGTTATGTATTTATCCTTTTTGGATACCTTGCCTTCAGTTTACCTACCCCCCTGTACCAGTCAATGAGAATTCCTGATAACTACATAGGAATCATAATGATCAATAACATGGTAGCTTTTGCAACAGGTGAGCAATGGGCACTATCACCATGTTAAAATACTGTGTGGCTCAGTGGAATTGTTCTTTGGGTATGGGACATACTGGTATATATTTGAAATATAAGTCAGATTTATTTTTACGTTTTTATATGTATATGTACCTATAATGAATGAACACGAGAGTGAACTATTCCTGAAATTGTTAAGCTCTTGTGATGTTCTTAGTAAAAATAACCAAGTTATTCAACTATAACTGTACAGGGTGAGCCAAATTGGGCACTTTCAAAGGAAAAGTCCTATTCCGGTGCAAGATGGAAAAAAGTGATGTCGGCAGTGCCGGATTAATACTCCCTTACGCCGGGGGCTAACTTTTACGATGTCGCCGCGCCGCCGCCAAATATTTAATTTTCAATTGTCAGTTGCAAAATTCAAATAATTCTTTCACTGCTTTTTTAACAGCCTATATAACAATACCATGAAATCATTATGTATAACGAATCAAATCATATTTACTCCACACGTTAAACATAACAACAACCAACAATTTTTTTTTTTTCAGATGAATACTAAAATACTTTTCTTGATTTTTTTGATGCAAAGTCGTCCGTCAATGGCATCATCAAAATTCAGATTTAATAACATGTCACTGTTTATACTTGAAATTGATAAGATATTCAATATATCCTCTACCATGGAATTCCTAAGGTAGTTTTTCACTCTTTTTAAAGTTGAGAATGACCTTTCACCACTGGCATTACCAATTATCAGGGATAGTAAAAACATTCTCAGTAATTGCCAATATTCAATGAATTAGGAATTTGTTGTGATTATCCCTAAAACAACGCTTAGTCGTATTTTGATCATCTTTATTTGAGATTCTTACTCTTCTTTTTCGCGTTTTGAATTTAAAAAAATATAAAACTTACCATTTCCGTCTTGAGATCGTGAAGTTCCCGAGGACGGTTCTGTCGGTTCTGATTCTGTCTCATTTGAATTCAGAAAAAATGAATGTGTTTTAGGGCATTTCTTGACAACTTCGTCTAGCTACTTTTGTTTATTGATCTTCTGCCGTTTCCAGAATGCACCACCTTCTTTTTTACTCATTTTTTTAAATTTAAGTTTCAATATTTATTCATCATTAGTATACCATTACCAACAATACCAACGACGACCTATCAAATACTGAAGTCTGATTTTGTTTTTTGTTATTGAGTTAGACGAGTAGAATGCGGTTTTTCTTCTCATCATCAAATAAAAGTATGTACAGTGTGTCCAGTTTTCGATGTTTTGTGGGATATCTCAGTTATCTTTGGAGATAGAACCTTGCGGGTTTCGCGGTCGTGTGCCACTTTTTTGTGAAACTCAAGATGGCCTAATCAGATTTTGCATAACTGTTTCCGTTTATGAGATACAGGGCGATTTTGAAAATTTATACTTTTTGGACCCCCTCTATATATCTACGAAGTTTCTCAGCAAAAATGTCAAATTGAAATCTCATCCCATATAAAAGTTCACGCAGAATCCAGTGGCGCACTCAAAATTTTTTTTCGGGGTATGGTTTTGGAGTTACGACTCAAACTTATGATTTTTTAAATGGAACACCCTGTATTTTATGAGCTCATAAAATTCCTCATTTTTTTCTATTCGAAATGATTTATAATGTATGTATATAAAATTTTCAAAAATGCTCTGAAATCACTGAAACATTGAATTTTAATAGTGGGCTATGGTTTTTTCTTATAAAAAAGTTCCAATTGAAGGAATATTCATTTTGATTTTTTCATAAAGAGGAAAAAAACTATACCAACACTAATCAACTAAGAAAACACAAAAATTATGTACCTGATAGCAACAAATAAATAGTAATAAAAAAGTTCATAATGTAGAATAAGCACCAGATCAAATATTTACAAAAACAATTGAATTTCGGAATTATTCAATACCTTATTCACTGAATTGTTCAAATTGATGTCCATTTCCCATAACACACAATTGACACAGTTTCTCAATACGCTTGATACAGTAAGAGTCACAAATATCTTGAAGAACTTCGTGCAACAACAGAGGCAGTTTTCCAGGAATTACAAAGACATCCTTTAATGATTTTGAATGCATTAAGACGTATTGAGAAAGCGTGTGAGGGAAAGTGGACATCAATTTGAACAATTCAATGAATAAGTTACTATTCAATTGTCTTAGTGAATATTAAATCAGGTGCTTATTCTAGAATATGAACTTTTTATTACCATTCATTTGTTGTTATCAGGTACCTAATTTTTGTGTTATCTTAATTAACTAGTGTTGGGATTGTTTTTGTCCTTCTCATGGAAGAATCAAATGAAATATTCATTCAATTGGAACTTTTTTTAAATGAAAAATCTATAGCCCATAATTAAAATTCGATGTTTTAGTGATTTTGGAGCATTTTTGAAAATTTTATACCTATTCATCATATTTCATTTTGATGAAGAAAAAATAAGGAATTCAATGAGCTTGTAAAATACAGGGTGTTCCATTTAAAAAATCATAAGTTTGAGTCGTATCTCCGAAACTATACCCAGAAAAAAAAATTTGAGTGCGCCACTGAATTCTGCGCAAAATTCTGTATGGGATGAGATTCCAATTTGACATTTTCGCTGAGAAACTTCGTAGATATAGAGGGGGTCCAAAAAGTATAAATTTTCAAAATCGCCCTGTATCTCATAAACGCAAACAGTTATGCAAAATCTGATTAGGCCATCTTGAGTTTCACAGAAAAGTGGTACAGGACCGCGAAAACCGCAAGGGTCTATCTCGAAAGATAACTGAGATATCACGCAAAAGCATCGAAAACTGGACACACTGTACATGTACATGTTATGATTTTCACGAAAACAGTATCTCAACCAGTCAACAACTGTATTTCTGCTTGCTTTTCTTCTTTTCTCTTTTTCTCTAGCGCCTCGTAAAATTCACCGCCGGGGGCCGGGGGCTGATAGTCCCATAGCCCCCCCCCCTAAATCCGGCACTGGATGTCGGTGCCTGTTGATCAATTCATATGCCAAACATAAAGGTAAACCCGCATATCGAAATATATATTTTTATTTCAGAATTACAAGGTGTTTTAAAAAAATGTGAATTTTTGAAAAGTGACTAAGAATCTTTTCTTGCCAAAAACTCTTCGTTTTCGTGAAAACAGTTTCATAGCATTGTGTTTGTCATGAAAATTGATCCTCAGACACTGAAATCAGTCACCATCATATACCGAGTTGCAAAATAGAACTTTTTTTCAAGAAGAACAATAGGTTATATTTTTGAACTAGATATAGGAAGGCCGATTTCAGTGCCTCGAGAACAATTTCCATCACAAACTCATGCCAAAAAAATAACTGTAGTCACTTTTCAAAAATGCCCATTTTCGAAAAACACCTTGTAACTCCGAAACGAAGACAGATATCGATATGTGGATTTTACCATTGAGTTTTTCATGAGAATCGACCCTCAGGCACCGACATCAGTTTTCTTCCATCTGGTTCAAAATAGGACTTTCCCTTCAAAAGTGCTCAATCTGGCCCATCCTGTACAATTTGATTAATTCTGGCAGTTTTCCATCAGAGCCGGTAGAGAAAAACTGACCCAGTGTTCTGGAGCCCGATTTTTGTGAAACATGAATCAGTTGTTTTCGGCAGTATTTCCTATTCACAAGACAGGTATGGAGAAAAACTGATCAAGTGTTATGTAGCTGGATTTTTGATGAACGTCGATTGGTGAAAACAGCTCTTCGATATCTCTAACCGTGTCCTAGGTATAGGCAAAAAATGCCATTTGACAGGTTTTGAAAACAATTTCATAACTTTTTCATTTCCAAATGGTAAAAATTAACAATCAATCTGCACGTACTATTTGACGTAGAATTTGATACATCTGCAAAAATATATCGCTAATCAATAATACTGTTTGATATCAAATCCAACTTTATTATTTCAAACAGAAACCATAGTCGGCTTTGACTTCAGAATATCGGAAAAAAAATTTAATATCACTCTTACTTTGCCATCTTATCATTCGTTTTCTTGTTTTTCATCACTTGATCGTTTTATAATCATTTATTTAACAGACAAACATTTGGTTTCCATGTCTACTATGGTTTCTATTTGAAATAACGTTGGCTCTGATATCAAAACAATATAATAAGCCATATATTTTCTTGGCAATAATAGAGCTCTAGACCCCTCGCCCTCTGGGTCAGTTTTTCTCTACCTGCTCTGGAAATGAGAAAAACTAACAAAATCAAGCAATTTTGGACCCCTGTGTGCATGTAAATCTGCTTTTTTCGATGTTACTTTCGCCTCTAAAATGTGTCGCATACATTTTAAGTGATTTGTGGAAGAAAACAGTAGGTGTATTTCTTTGTTTCAGGTATTATTCTAGTGAGCCTCCTTCACCTCATCATATACCGAAAAATTTTCACTTACTGGATAATCCTGAGATGTCTTCAAGGAGGCATAGCAGGTGTGATATCAGTAGCGGCAGGCGTCGATATTTACAGCCCCTATGCTTGTATAGCCATCGCCACTGTCGCATCCGTATTTTTCTTCTTCTTCTCCATACTCGTCCACAATACAGCACTCGAAGACTATTGCAACTTCACCTCTTCGCATCTGGTCTGTTCTGTTCTGGGCTCGATGGCCTGTCCCCTTCTGGCTCAAAAAGAAAACTTCGGGGTTTCCGCAAGGAAAATTCACGTATTGTGGCAGTTTATTTGTCTTATCGCTGTGAGTGCCTTGACCCTCTTTTTCGCTTGGCTCGTGTTTCTCTTCCTTTCCCTTGGTGAACTTCTGCGAAGCAAACGGGAGGTGATGAACCACCAGAGAGCCGTGGTGGTCCAAAAATATTTGCCGAAGAGGGCGTTTCTGGAGAGGCTGTTCATGATTGACAGTAATACAGATCATATCGAACCTAGTGAGACGGCCAGGAACAGTTTCCTCCGTCTGGAAGGTAGCAAGGATGGAGGAAGGTCTGGCAGAGAAGCGGTAATCAGGACGGTGAATTATGAGAAACAACGACCAATGAAGCTGAACAGGTTCAAAAAACTAACTGTACATAACGCGGATATAGTTTCAGAAGCGAACATTCCTCTTCAACCTATTGTTATGAGTGATAATCGAAATGGTGGTGATGAGGATATTGCAGAGACTTATGTTGAAACCAGTTTGGCTTCCAAAATTCGGATATATCCTATGAAAGAAAATTTAGAATAAAGAAATAATGCTAATTTATACCTATACATCAGCTAGCTGTTACCATTTTCAGTTAATAAATTGATAAAAATGTGAATCATATTCTCAATAATATGAATATACAGGGTGGACGAACAGTGTCTCTAACAAAAAGGGCATCCATCAATGGATTTCCATTTTAGGTCCAGAAATGGTTCGAATGTCCGTCGTTCGAGGTCAATTTGAGGTTATGTGTAATGATTACTTTTCAATTGTTTTCTCAAAATATTTTGAGATACGTGTGCGTGTTCTTTCATTCATAATTTTTTAGAGAAATCGTCCATCGTTATATATGCTTTCCCAAGTAACCTAATATGCAGTGAAATAGCGATTGAAGAATGAACGTTGTATGAATCAGCTATTTAAGCTAATAATAAGCTATCGAAGTAATACTAAGGATGTATCATAGCAGGGCTAAAGCAGCTTTACTTTTAGACTCATTGGGACCAAATTATCGAAGAGGAAATATATTCAAAATATATATTATGGGAGAGTTTTATTCATATTGTCCAAAACTTATACATAAAATGTACAATTCATGTACAGTCCCAGTAAACACAAATATCCCTGGGATGTCACATTCATGTCTCGCTAGGTAACAACGCGAATTACAAGAAAATATCATTGATATTGCCAGGAGAGTCTTTATTTCACAAAACATTCGCAATATTCATCACATTTCGTAGGATTAGAGACATATGAAATGTAAGTGGATTTGTGAGGCTCCCCAACAACCAAGAGACGCACTGGAACCCCACATGCTTGCCTGCTATTTATGTTGAATGAGGAGTCGCTTAATACGTACCTACTGTGAGTTTCATTTGACATCATAATGAATGACCAAAAGGGTCCGAAATAGCAGTCATTGAGATTTCGGTGGGACTCTCAATTGGAGTTGATGTGAGGCATAAATGTGATGCCCTCTTAAATATCTCTGAGATCAATCTGTGTTAAATGGGGTGTTTGTACAATACAGGCGATATTTGACGGATTAGTTTATTTTAATGAATTCTCTACACCCGCCTAAAAAAAATCGTCACTTTTGAGAACACCCTACCTATATACAGGGTGTCCCGAAATTCATGAGAAGATTTCAACCACAGAATCTAGAAAGAGCGAAATAGTAAAACAATGTCATGTGTTGAGATAACGGAATTTTGTTATTGTATATTATACTTTTCATGCCCGATTTGGAAATAGTATGGATTTTCCGAAATTTTGATCATGGGTGTGGGAAATAGGTAGTGGCTTGGGGCATTGCTTCCCCAACTATTTTTTCTATGCAATTTTCGGCAGTTTGAGCAGGAGATACGAAAATATCATAATTTTCACTTAGAAATTATACCCTTGTTTAGTTTCCATGGCACTCACCATTTTCGAGATTTTAAAATTTAGCTGCGTAACAAAAATAGTGGCTTTTCTCGGACATTCAACATTCAGGAAAGGTGTACTTTCTCTGCCAAGGCAGGAAATGTTTGTTGCTATATATGCAACGTTCCAAGTAATTCGAATGAAATCGGTAATCAAAATTGACACTGACATTGGGTGAACAGAAAATGATAGTTTTCAATTAAAAAATTACACAATAAGGTTTTATATCATTATTGAAGAAAAAATTATGTTCCACACGGAACAAAATGTGTAGATTATTGATTGCCTTTTGGATGAATTCCTAGCCTAGCTACGCTCGCCTATATGAACTATGAGCTGCGGCAGCAGTCAACTACTTTCCTGATGCCTATATAAATATTTTTCAACATCTATACTTGTAATGTTTGACTCAAAATATGAGAGGAACAATAAAAATAATAATTTCAAATATATTATGGTAGGTACTATTTTTATTACGCATCACAGCAACTGGCTTTCAAAATCGATTTATCTCGATAATAGAAGTGCTATCCAAACTTAACAGGAGTAACATTTTCAGGTAAAAATGATGATATTTTCATATTTCCTGGCAAAACTGCCGAAAACCGCATAGGAAAAGATAGGGAGGAGGCGCCTAACCCCGCCTATTCCCACGCCTCTAATCAGAATTTCGAAAAATTCTCAACATTTACCAAAATCGGACACGAAAAGTGATTTACATGAACAAAATCTCGTTATCTCAACTTCTCAACACAGAAGGTTTGGGAAATATTTACGAAAAACCATCATCACTGGCTGTTTCTCCAACAGCCATCAACAACCACAATCATGAATGATAATGATTGAGTGCCACGTGACCGCTTTTGATGCGGCTTCCCTTTTCCACCCATGTTAAAGAGATACGACTGTATTCTTGGTTGCATATTAATCAGTCACGTAGTTTGCAATCATTGTTGAAGTCCCTATAGAATCTGTGGTTGAAATTTTTGTATGTAATTTCGAGACACCCTGTATACAAACCTCCCAAGACCAAGAGCTCGTGCGAATATAGCCGCACTAAGTGCAATTTCTGCGAACCAGTTCCCCAATGGAACAGAAGATATTCAACTTGTCCGACCAATGACACAAATTACGCATTCAGTGTGCACTGCCAGGCATGCATTCAAATTTACCGTAGGTTCGTACAGGACCTCAAAACTCATTGAATTGACTTTGACATATGGACGATAAAAGCACTAAAAGATAGCGAATCCAAGAATGCAAACCTTAGAACTTTTGGAAGAGAACTAAGAGAAGATAAGTCTCAGACGAATCAAAAAAATAGATAAAAGAAACTAAAGAAAGGGTTAAGATCTAAAGAAGGATTAAAAGGAAGAAGGTGAGTGAACATTGATAAAAAAGAAAGTGGAAACAATAATAAATAAAAGTTCATATTATTTCCCTGAAATTTCAAAAACAAGTTGTGGGAATGTGAAATGTTAATATACAGGTTGGTTCATAATTTCAAACTATTGCACCTATTTACTTGTTTCTGGTTTTCAGATTGTGGATCTTGTTCTTCCAGTCTCCATGGATTACACCTTGCAACAAGAATCAAACTCTGTTGATCTAACAGAAGATGAAGATAGTAGAGAAACTATAGTAGACTCTGAAATAGGGAACTGGCCCTATAGTTTTGAAAAGCAAAATAGAAATTTCCCAATGAAGAAATTCTCGGCAAATTCACTTCCTCCTCTCACACCAATTCCTCGTTTTGACTCTTTAGAGAGGCCAAAGGATCATGGGCTATACAATGTTCCAAAACTAACTAAAATTCACAGAAGAAGCATTGCACAACAAAGTTCACCAGCCAAAAAAGTAAGAGTAATTTCATCTACTGTAATTAAACCTCCTTTGGATACTGTTAGCTCAGAAGATGCAGGGTCCAAAATTGTTCAAAGTGAAATGGGAAATCAGGTTTCAATCATTAGCTGCTCATTGTCTCAAAATCCACCTGGAAAGTTATTGAAGATAATGAAAAATAAGAAAATGTATGAGTATGTAATACCTCACAATGTGATGCCAATGGCTAATCAAAGTGCAGGTCCTGTTTTATTGAATATTCCTGAAGTGGGGTCTATAGTTATCAGTATTGATCCACATTCAAGAAGTCAAGTGGTTCCTAAGAATGTACAGTTAGAGCCTTTTTCCTTGAATTTTGATGAAATCATAGAAGCCTCTGATAGATCTTACAATTCTCCAATCAGTCATTATGCAGTCCCTTCACAAGCATCAACCAATATAGGAATGATGAGCACACCATATTCTCATTATGCAGGTGCTAGACAAATACATACTGCAGTCAGTCCTATTAAAACTTTGTCTAAGGCTTCATTTGTCCATGAGGATATTCTAATGGATAAAAAGTTTTGTTGGCAATATTCGAAAACCAAAAGGAAGGAACAAAGGGTTTTGAAAAATATGCTGGGATTCAGCAAAGTGGAGGTTCGAAATACAAAAAAATGCAGTAGACAACTGGATTTTCAAATATATGAAAAGCATTGCCAACTTCTGGAGAAAAAGGTATTATTAGAAAGTTTCCAGGAACCTTCCACTGTTACTGGTTATTCCTTGAAAGATATCCCAAATGAAAATAGAGTTTCTCGTCCTAACCATGTTCCTGAATGGTTGAATGAGTTTGATAAAGATCTTATACGAAAAACCAATTTTGATGACTTGCTTGTAACCAAAAAAGTTGTGATATTGAATGAAGAAAATAGAGAAATGCCTGAGCTGATTCCAAAGTTATACTCATCTACAAGACAAAACCATAAATCAAAACAAAAGAAAACACTGGAAAGGCTCCAAATTAAAGAAATTCAAAAGCATACTGAAAAGAAAAATGGAATGAAACCCTGTTACATCAAGATGATGAGAAACCCAAACATTGATAAAATGTATCATGACCTTATGAGAAAAATTAATTCCACTAAAAAGGTTTCACTGAATTCCAAGTCTCCAAAAAAATTAATGTCTTATGAAAAAATGTTTCTATCAAAATTAATTGACACTATACATAAATTCAGGACAGAAATGGCTTTCATCAAACCTGTTCTGGTGCTCAATGAATTCAATTTCACAATAGTAAAGTACTCTGTGGAATTTAGTAGGAGTAATATTGTTTTTGCTGTTAATCAAGACAGGTATTTTCCCAATTGTCTCTTGCATGATCATTCATTTGTAACGGCAGTGCAACTAGGTTATGTCAAGCTAGTGGATGCCAATATTTTATGTAGCTACTTCATGGGAGAGCTTGGTCCCCTGAGTCCTAAGAGACTAGATGATACATAGTTGGATTTTTAATATTTTCTTGGTTTTCTATTATTGAGGCATTGAGTCAATATCATCAGAATATTCACTCAAACATTGAAATTTGATTTCATTTAAGTTTCTGATAGTTCTATAATATCATGGAATACTAACAGAGTTGGGATATATCATCTTTCTATGTGTATTTACAATGGAAAGTGAGGAAATATATTTTCAACATGTCCAGTGATGCTTCATCTATGTCATGAAAACACTGCAAGCAAATTGTTATAAATACATGAGGAACTGATCTCTATTTTTCTTTCATGATATATTTGTACACATTCCAAAAAAAGTTACCTACTCAAATATTAACTTATGATACAGTTTGTATCGTTATTCAAAATATTAAATTTGTTTTTATTTTTCATTTAATGTGATAAAAAATGGGGGAGTGTGTAGCTTGCAGCAATTTTCATGTGCCAGCCTGAATGAATATCTTATGTTCATTTTCGTTTTTTTTTTCTGCTCTGATTTGGGAATTTCTAATTATGGAACACTTTCAAATTTTTTACTGATTTTACTTCAAGCAGCGTTTATATAGACATTATTTAGTAATACCATGATCTTTGGTAACATTTATACCTATATTTACTCATGTTCATATTGACTGAACTTTACTGCTTTTCATTTTCAATTTTCCAATATAAGAGTTGTGACTTCAGCAGTGGAGGTGAAACATTTAAGAAAATGGATTTACTGACTTTCAAAACACCTATTTCAAGTCCTTATTTCTATATCACCCTGTATAAATGAAAAACACACATTTTTATACCAGCCATGATTTTCATGAAAACGATTTTTTGAAGCAGGTAATCAGGTGTTCCACATATTAGGGCCAAACTATTATACAGTACCTACATCTCTGGTGAACAATTTGTTTATATCAAATAAAGATTCTTAGGTACCTATTTGACTTGTTTCATACATGCCTTAGTAATTATAAAACTTAATTAGGAATAAGTGTGTATCTTTAGTATGTAGGTAACTGATCTGTTGAGAAATATTTTATTTTTAACAAATAAAGCTGTTGATTTCATATAAAATATAGAAGTGGGCTTCAATGTTATCCTAAGGAACCAATAACCTATATTAAATGTTTTGAATGAAAGAAATAGAAAATATAACGTATCAGTGACATTACCCAATAGAGTTCAGCCAGGTAGATACTGTCATCACAGTCTTCAGGTTTCCTTCAACAACTTTTTTATACTGAGATTGAAATGGTTTTTTCAATCCCTCCTCATTTTTTGTGTAGCTAACATGAAATAATTCAAAAAATAGAATAGAAGCATCCTGCTTGAGAATTATTCTTTTCCCGGAAATAGATTTAGATATAACAAATGAGTAATAATAAATATTTTATTAAAAACTTTAAGCAACTGGATAATTACCATTGAAAATCTATCTAACATGTATTTCAGCTTTCTTCTTGCTGCTGACATTGAATGTCATCCCTAACTTATGCTGCATTTCTTGCCAAGTACTAGAAGATATTTCACTAGCTTTTTCTTGTCCTATTTTCAATACTTCCATTAAATAATGCTGGTCAGAGAGATAATCTGAAATCCTTTCCTGAATTGGCCTCAAATATTCTACAACTGCATCAGCAACAAGAAGCTTGTATCTGGAAATTAAAAATTGAATCATTATTGGGACAACAATAAATAACTGAATTGTGAATTTTCCACAATTCTTTTGGCATTCTGTTTTCAATTATATATTTTTTTAGATTTTTTTCAGTCGATTTCAAAGTGTTGAAATCATCATCAACATTATCACGGTAATTTTCAAACGGCTAGAAATTGACCGCATATAAAAACTGACGTCACGATTTCGTAAGTATAGGGGCGGACCCTATATAATATATACAATTCCCCTGTCGCGGTGTTTGTTGCCAAACTCCTCGGAACCATTCTATCAAAAATTTTTGTTACATTCGGTATTTCTGAAAATTGGTCTTAAAACTATTATGAAATTCGAAATGGCGGATCCAATATGGTGGACGAGGACTGGTCCGATTCTAATCAAAATTGGTATCTGGGGGTTTACGGAGTCTGGGATTATGATATTCCTTTGTCAAAATAAGCAAATTCAAAATGGCGGATTCAATATGGTGGACGAGTTTCGTAATCCGATTCTATTCAAAATTGGTTTCGGGAGGTTTTCGGAGTTGGAGATTATGTTTATTTCGACAAAATTTGAAAATTCAAGATGGCGGATCCAATATTTGGCGGACGAATTTTGTAATTATGATCCGATTCCATTGAATAAAACTTGTATCTGGGGGTTTTTGGGGTCGGAGGTTATGATTCATTCGTCAAGATTTGGAAATTCAAGATGGCGGATCCAATATAGATTCGAAAAACTAAGAAAACACGCTTTTATGATTAGTGAAACTGAAAAGAAGTAGAAAATGAAATGTGTTAAATATTTAACAAAAAATAATTTCTAATAGTAAATATAGAAAACAAGTTTGCCGGGTCAGCTAGTGTTGAAATACGAATGGGAACTTCAGAAATATTATTCAATAACTCATAAATCAGCTATAAAAAACCAATTGTGTTGTAATCGTGTTAATGACAATTATATTAAGAGCAGATTCTCTCTGGTGAACATGACAACACAGGATTGTTGGCGTTGTCTTGTCAGTTCTCCTTAGCGTTTAGCACATCATTGCCAAATCTCTATAGCCTAGCCAACAGTTACATGATGTTTTGTTATGGAGTATGAGAAATGTTTTAAAGAACTGGTTGCTCAAAAAAGTCACAAATTAATAACTGACATACAAAGTACCTACCTCATTGATGTATAGAACACAGTAAAACAAGACCAATCTTGTGTTATAGCCATAGAGAAAGTAAATTACTAATTGATGGTTTTCAAGGTTTATAATAACATTCAGCTGTCAAACCCTGTATATGTATATCTCAAACTATAAACACTTGAAAACCTCATAATACTAATTTATTATTCTTTATATTGCCCAGTGGAACATTTTCAATCAAATTTCCAAACACCCTGTATAAAATGTAGTGGATGCAAGATGGATTTTGTGTGGGAGTGATGTTTTTCTATTTCAAAATATAATAATCAGTAGAGTTGAGAGTAAGATTTCCATGAAAATATTAAAATTTTCTCAGGAATTTATAACAAAATATCAGAACCATTGAGCAGTTCAATTGCAAATTTCAGTTTGTAACAATGGGAGTTCAGTAAAAATATAATCATTTACACTCTATTGGGCTACTATAAGGTAATCTTGAAATATCAGATAGGGCGAGAATCATAGTGAATTTGTATCATTTTATCACGAATAGTTAGTTTTTAAATCTTACTGTCCAGTGTTGATGTTCTGAGCCTCCTTGCAAATCTCATCTACTGTTTTGCCAGTAACAAAGGAATGTATGCTGATGAGGTTTGACACACCAGGTCTCTGCTCAATATCATAATTAACCTCAGATGTGCAATCAGTAACAGATTTCTTGATATTCCTGACAATGTCTTCAGGTTTATCTGTAATACATATCCTACTTTTGGGATCAGTATCAGACTTGGACATCTTTTTTGCTGGATCTCTGAGACTTCTCAGTCTGGCATAATCTGTGCCTAAAATCAATTGCACAATGACAAAATTTATAATAAATGAGTGTTTCTTTCAATTAAAATAAGCATTCCAAGACAATGGTTTTGATATTTACTGTGTGAAATTTCATCAGGTACCTGTAATGAGGGTATGAGGTATAGGAAAAGTTTGTCCAAATCTACTATTGAACATTCTGGCCAGTTCTTGACAAAGCTGAATTTGTTGAATTTGATCTTCACCAACAGGAACATGTGTTGCTCTTGAAAAGAATTTCACATTATGGAGGAACAGCAGAAATAAGTTGTGAATAATAAATTGTGAGATTCAAGTAGCCATACTTTTCTTACTAAGCTGTTTAGTGGTAAGACCAACTATTAAATTGAAAATATAACAGAAGATGATCAGTCATCACTATCTTGAAATCTCAAAAGGTAATACTAATTTGTAAATCATCAAATTGGGTGTCTTACACCCATGGTCTGCTGTTTTCAATAGAAATTCCCAAATGTCCAAGTCAAAATACTAGCATAATATTAGGGTGAAACTAGTGCAATTACTTTTCCTAATATTTCTCTTCATGAGGACCATATTTTGTGACAAACTAGAGAATGAAGTATGGTTGATTGAAAATAGTTTACAACTTGAATGATCTGTATAAATCTACTATTACTTATATGCCAATATATCAGCTGCTTGCAGAACAGGGTAAATGAATAATCCTAGGGGTATATCTTTCAAATCCTTTGACTTTTCCTTGTACTGGGGAAGGTGAGCCAACCTGAAATAATTACCATCTAGTAATTAGCTTATCTCAGAAATTTGGAACAAGGAACCTTGGCATGGTGCAAATACATCCTAAACACCATGACATTTGTGTGTGTTCTGGTACAGTGGATTGCTGGAATAGAATTGCTTTTTCTGGGTCTATTCCACATCCCAATAATGTGGCAGTAATTTCCAAAATATTTCTAGACAATTTCTTTGAATCCTGAAATAGTCTATTTTATAAAACAAGTGGATAAAGCCCATTCACAGATTACATGTGGTATAGTCATAGAATGTAAATCTGCTATACTGAGAATCATGTCTTCCCCATTATTTTGCAGCTTAACCCACTGTGCAATTGCTCCTAGATAATTTCCCAGATGTATTGCACCAGTTGGCTGAATTCCTGAGAATATACGTTTTGGGTACTGAGACTGAGTTTGGAGATTATTCTCAGAAGCCTGAAAAATTGATACTATTTGAATTCACCAGTGCACTTGGTTTATTATCAAGATTCATACATCTGATGACAAGTATCTGTGGAAAGATTTTGATTTTGGAAATTGATGAAAAATTCTGCCAACTATTGACCGCATTTGTAACACTCGTCGTCGTTAATGAAAAAAAATTAATAAAAAGAGGCCAAAATAAGTTTCCTATTTTTCCTTTTTTTTGAATCTTGGTTGACATAACATAACCTAAAAGACTTTTGACTTTTCATTCTTCTCTTTTCACTTCTTTTCGTTCTTTCCGAGTCTCTTCTTTGTTTTTCTACTTATTTCTATCTGTTGACAAGGTCGGACCGTTTAGGTAGTTCAAATAAATTTCTTTCAGTTTTGCAAAGGTGACAATAGTTCATTCATACAAAAGGTGCGAAATGTAAAACTTGTTTCAAGTTTTAATAGGGTCCCTTGTTGGAAATTCACGTTGAAGTCTGTCGCATATTATTATGGGCTTATATCACAAACATTTTTTTATTCATAATTCGATAGAACTCACTCAAACAGTCAAACTAGGTCACCACGCAAACCGTTTCTTGCTGTGAGTTCCCTATGGTTTATATAAAATTATTGAAATCCTCGATTTTTCGGACCTCTGAAAACGAGGCGATGATGTGACGTCAAAACCCTAATACTGAAACAAGACTATTCCAGACAGAGATGAATGATACATGATTTCTGACAGAGTGAATTAGCGCGAGATCACAGTCGGAAGAATTAATATATCAGTTGCCTCAGTCTCCGTCGGGCGTTTGATATTTATTTTCTTTCAACTATGGCGAGATGAGGTTTCATAAGAGGGTCCGTTTTCAGAAGGTACTATTATTATATGTCCAAAAATAAAACATTCCAGTTAATTTTTCGATCGAATTATGTCGTCAATCATTATTTATGTATAAAAGGATCATTATAAATATGGTGTGAGTTAAAAGTTCTACTAAGGTGTACACGCCCATTGTTATCAATGCGCGGACCTTTTCATTTTCTGACGATTGTAGAAAAGCGTTCATTTATTAATAACTTAAAATTCTGTTTTACTATTTCAATGAAACTCGGTTGTTTTGTCAACAGTATAAAGAATAAAGCTTCTCATTCTGGTGTAATTAGATTCGGAATAATGATTCCAGTGGCATCGCAGGGGATTATAACCATTTCGATATTTATGGCAACGGTACATACGTCATATTTTTTTTCAAGTTCTATATTTTCATCAGATTAAATAATCGAAAATACAATTTTGGAAAGATTTTGATTTTGGAAATTGATGAAAAATTCTGCCAACTATTGACCGCATTTGTAACACTCGTCGTCGTTAATGAAAAAAAATTAATAAAAAGAGGCCAAAATAAGTTTCCTATTTTTCCTTTTTTTTGAATCTTGGTTGACATAACATAACCTAAAAGACTTTTGACTTTTCATTCTTCTCTTTTCACTTCTTTTCGTTCTTTCCGAGTCTCTTCTTTGTTTTTCTACTTATTTCTATCTGTTGACAAGGTCGGACCGTTTAGGTAGTTCAAATAAATTTCTTTCAGTTTTGCAAAGGTGACAATAGTTCATTCATACAAAAGGTGCGAAATGTAAAACTTGTTTCAAGTTTTAATAGGGTCCCTTGTTGGAAATTCACGTTGAAGTCTGTCGCATATTATTATGGGCTTATATCACAAACATTTTTTTATTCATAATTCGATAGAACTCACTCAAACAGTCAAACTAGCTCACCACGCAAACCGTTTCTTGCTGTGAGTTCCCTATGGTTTATATAAAATTATTGAAATCCTCGATTTTTCGGACCTCTGAAAACGAGGCGATGATGTGACGTCAAAACCCTAATACTGAAACAAGACTATTCCAGACAGAGATGAATGATACATGATTTCTGACAGAGTGAATTAGCGCGAGATCACAGTCGGAAGAATTAATATATCAGTTGCCTCAGTCTCCGTCGGGCGTTTGATATTTATTTTCTTTCAACTATGGCGAGATGAGGTTTCATAAGAGGGTCCGTTTTCAGAAGGTACTATTATTATATGTCCAAAAATAAAACATTCCAGTTAATTTTTCGATCGAATTATGTCGTCAATCATTATTTATGTATAAAAGGATCATTATAAATATGGTGTGAGTTAAAAGTTCTACTAAGGTGTACACGCCCATTGTTATCAATGCGCGGACCTTTTCATTTTCTGACGATTGTAGAAAAGCGTTCATTTATTAATAACTTAAAATTCTGTTTTACTATTTCAATGAAACTCGGTTGTTTTGTCAACAGTATAAAGAATAAAGCTTCTCATTCTGGTGTAATTAGATTCGGAATAATGATTCCAGTGGCATCGCAGGGGATTATAACCATTTCGATATTTATGGCAACGGTACATACGTCATATTTTTTTTCAAGTTCTATATTTTCATCAGATTAAATAATCGAAAATACAATTTTCTTGGCTCCAACTGAATTTTTGTATATCAGTTAAATATATTATATAGTTTCTGAGAAACCCTGTATAAATCTAAGGCATTTTATTACTGAGCGTGAAATATGGAACCTAATATAAAGTATAAATTAAGACTCGGATCAAGAGGAGGGAGAGGGATTGATGGTCTAAAAATTTGTTGCAAATCCGAGGAGAAAACGAAGAATAAAACACTGAATAATAAAAGTCAATATGACCAAGGGAAGAATGTAGTCGGCCCATTGTTTATTAGATTGAAAATATAAAGTGATAGACACATTACATAATATAATAATATTGTTTCCATACAAATCTAGAAATTTTGTTTAGGTATAATGCTCATATATCATACAAATGTTTGCACAAGTAACAAACACTACTTTCATTAGGTTGACAAGGCACGCAAAAATAGTTTAGAAAACTTTTATAAATTTTTAAGTACAGGGTGATTCACCATAAATGTCCCTTCCTCTAGCTCACTTATTTTTGAACCGATTTAAAAATTCGCAGAATAATCTAAAATGATTTTTCAGAAATTTTTCTTCCGTTGCATCAGAAAATACATAGGGTGCTCGGAACAAACGATATACAGAGTACTACTTGATTTTTTCAAATGGAACACCCTGTGTTTCATTGTATCTTTTTATTCTTCCTGAAGAGCTGATTCCATTAATGTATCACATTTGGGGTCTAGCGGGAACGATTACAGAGATATAGGGTGTTCAAAATCGAGATTTTTCAACTTTAGGATTTTTTTGTGCCGAAACTATTCATAATTGGTCAAAACGGCTTCTATGTTCCCATCTTGAATTTTGATTTACTGTCTACTGACATTTAATTGAAACATATACAGGGTGGTTCAAGATTCCGAATTCTGATCACCCTGTATCTGTTCCAATTATTAAATGTCAGTAGATAGTAAATCAAAAGTTAAGATATGGACATGAAGGCCGTTGTGACCGATAATGAATAGTTTCGTCCCAAAAAAATCCTAAAATTGAAAAATCTCGATTTTGAACACCCTATATCTCTGTGATCATTCCCGCTAGACCCCGAATACATTGATCAAATCAGCTCTTCAGGGAGAATCTAAAAATACAATGAAAAATAGGGTGTTCCATTTAAAAAAATCAAATAGTACCCTGTAGATCTTTTGTTCCGAGCACCCTGTATTTGCTGATGTAGCGAAAAAAAACTTCATAAAAAATCATTCAAGATGATATTCCAAATTTTGAAATCGATTCAAAAATAACTGAGCTAGAGGGGGGGACATTTATGGTGAATCACCCTGTACTTTTATAGCTAGACATTTAAACATTTTTGAATCCAATCATCTTATGTATAAATGTATACAATAACAATAATTTTTTTATATGTATCTTGAAATATATAAACTCCTCCTAGCTGCTTACAAGAAATTAGAAAAAGTTAACAAAAGTTGAATCAAATAAGTTATCAGTATTTGCATAAAACATCTATACATTTTTCTTTGCAGTTAAAAATGTTGTCTTCATCGATTTTATCTTAGCAAGTATTCCGTTTCGAGTATAATAATAAATCTCGGAATCTAATTGGTTCAGTCATTAATCCTAAAATTATTCGCATATATGAACTTTATAGGCGGCTAGGGATGGTAATTTGCCTCACGCCCTCAAGTTACGAAATAAGTAGGTATCTACTGAAATTTGATGTGAATTATTGGTACAGTCTACAAAAGTGACAAAATCTTGGGACATGAATCAATAAACTGAGCATTTATTTTCCTCTCATTCAATTATCAGATGATTAAAATCCTGGATTATCCATAATACTTATGAGATGTACAGTTGTGTGCATAAATAACAAGTCGTACAAGGTTTGTATGGTGTAAACCTGTCTATGACCCAGCGAGCACAAACATCCCTGGGATGTTTTGGGATGTTTTGAAAATGTTGGCATGAAGATGGTATTTTGAGATACGTCCATGTCTTTGAAGGATATTGAAGTATTGTTTTGTTCTTCTGTGGCATTTCTTCGTTTGCCCCACCACAACGTCTCATGCATGCTTATACGATGAATTCTGATTTGTTTTCGATTTTGTTCTTCTTGTTCGCATATGGCATACGCGTTTGCAGCGTGTCACGCTTACATCACGCTGCTAACGAACAGAAAGGAATTTGGTGAAGTTTATTGTGTTAGAAGACTTATTTAGTTTGTAATAATGACCATATCAGATGCAAGATGTGTTGTTCGGTGCCTCAGTGTAATCAATATATAAAAGTACGAATTTATCAATACACAGCTTCTCCGCAGTTGCAAAATTATGCATTGTGGAGAACATTTCAAAAATTGGGAAACCTATTTCCAATTATATGTCTGTTTGTAGTAAGCACTACTCAGAAACCGATTAAGAAGGTAATTTCATATCAAGAAAATATTTTTATGTTCAATCTATTTTTAATGCATTTTTTCATTCAAGGGAAATGGAATCCTAATGCGAAAGTTCATTTTGACAAAATAAGGCTTCAGAAAAGTACCTCGAAAATGTTTTTTTTACAGCGATTCAATGTACGCAAGACGCGTTGAAAATGTTTTGTTGTGTCCATGAAAAGGCTATAAAAAGAACTAGGGAGAAGGTAGTTTTGTGACATATCAAGGACATCTCGATAATTGCCGCCTGCGGCGGACATTGGCTGTTCTATAATAGTTCTATTCATGTGTGAACAGAACATCGCAGTGGAGGTTCAATGTCTCGAAATCTCGTACTTTTAACATCTCTGAGATGTTTTTGTGCTCGCTGGGGACGTTCCAGATTTCATCAAAATGTAGTACAAATACACATTTGCGCGTTACTGGCACAAATAGTTTGAATTTTGACACTACTTGTCAAAGTCGATAAGAAGATTAATCAAGATTGACAAGCCTGACTCACAATAGCCAATAACTGCTGCGCGATATCTTTATGCACACAACTGTACAACATACATATTTTGAATATTACTATACCAGGTTTCCCAGAGTATACCTGTTCCATCGCAATGAATTATCTAAGCTATTTCGAAAAATAAAAATTCCAATTTGTTTAACGAAGCTTCAACTGAGAAAAACAGAAATTGAAAGTCACTTCTGGTTTGACCGGAAGTGACACAAACCTTTTTATTTCGAATAGCACCCTGTATATTTATTGCAATTTTTGATTTCCACTCAAAATTACCGTTCCAACGATGTATCACATTTTGTATTTTGAATTTGATTTGATGGAGAAAACGACAATTGAAATTTCAAATTGAAGGAATTGCATAGTAGGCTACGATATTTTTGTAATTTTGATTTCGACTTCAATAATAATTTCAAATTATTAGAATTGTAGTTGATGATGTAATTTTCAAATTTTCACCTTTCGAAATGGCTGAGATAGGTAATCTATTGGAACAGGTATGCTGGGACACCCGGTATATATGCAAATCGAGTTCTGTGTGAGAGAAATTCAAGACCCAAAAATTAAAAAGATACATATTGGAATTTATAATACCTAAACATTTTTTATATACTATATATACTATATAGAGTAGTTATGCTCCAAACTTTATACAGGGTATGTCACTATAAACGAGCTTACATCTTTATATCGAGAATCAGTCAGGAGAAATCCATGAAAATGTGCATGCTTCTATTTTAGAATACGCTCTCTTCATTTAAAATATTTTCCACAATGCAGTGTTGCCGCTTCTACTAGAAAGTAGTAGCAACATGTATATTTCAAATAGAACACCCTGTGTTTTATCACATTTTTAGATTCTTCCTGAAGAGCTGATTTCATCGATGTATCACACTTGGGGTCTATCGAAAGAGATTATAGAGACATAAGGTGTTCAAAATCGAGATTTTTCAACTTTAGGATTTTTTTTTGTCAAAACTATTCATTATCGGTCAAAACGACTCATGCACATGTCCCAATCTCAACTTATGATTCACTATTTACTGATATATTCAATCGGAACAGATATAGGGTGGTTCAAGATTCAGAATTCTCTTAATTACTGTATGAAGATATATATTATAATAGGTGGGTAGGTTATTAACAGTTTTTGTGCGTTTTGTTTTCCTGGACCTTGCTGAATCTCCAACCAAAATTCTGAATCTCTGGCAAGATTTGTCAAAGATAACAATGAAGACCAAAAAGTCAAATATAATAATTTTATAAGCTAAACTAAAATATATTTTCGCTTCTAACTCTTATAATAACAAGTGAAGTATAATAAATATTTGAATCCACTAGTCTTGCTTTGTTACGAACATACATGTCCACTGATGTTCTTGATCATAGGCAACCAATCAGTGATTATGATATGAATATTCAACAAAACATAGAATATACAAAAACATCAACAATTATTTACATCTAATAAATTCGCGAGATATACAGGGTGAGTCATAACTATTGGGACATAGGCTAAGGGCGGATTGTTTGGACCAAATTATGGCGATTGGACCAAACATGCCTCAATAAGATATTGCTGTGAAAAGAGATACAGGGCGTTAAAGTTGATATTTTTCGTTTTTTGTCGGTTTTTTGCTGATAATTTTACTGTATATGTAATATATTTGAAAAAGTTTTGTGATTTGGTTGCTTTCTGTCTAGATATCAGAGATATTACAATTCATACCTTCTGTTTGCATCCCGCATTTATTAATTCATAAAATGATTGTAACGAGGCATTTCAATCGAAAAAATTTTGACTATAAACTCGCGCCAAAATTCATTGTCTGACAAGAGATGCCATTACCAGCAACATTATCTGACAGTTCAAAACACACTCTTCATGAATGAAATAATATTTGTAATTATCTTCTGAGACTCTGAACTGTTCAATAGCGTTTTTCTCGAAAACGGATGAAAATATCGTGTTCAAACAAGAGTACCAATATTACGTAGAAATGATGTTTAGGACATATTTTTTAATCAAAATCACTCAAAAGTTTCGTAGAAAAAAGTAACCAGAGGCGATTTCATCATCAGGAATCATTCTCGTGGCGCCCCCTGTATCAAAATTTAGAAAAGTACATACAATAATAATATTCCCTGTATGGAATTATGCCTCTGTGTCAATTTTGGTAACAATTGATGAATTTACAGTGAAATTATTGGCAAAAAACGAAAATAAAAAGTCAACTTCAACGCCCTGTATCATTTTCCACATCAATATTCTATAAAGGCATATTCAGTCCTATCGCCATATTTTGGTCCAAACAATCTGCCCTAAGCCTATGTCCCAATAGTTATGACTCACCCTGTATATGATAACTTTATACAATTCCCTAACAGCACAGGGATTTCCTAAGGACGTCAGTATTGCCAGGGGATGTCCCGACTGGTAGGTCCCTGGGTAGTCCCACTCATGTGGCATATCCTGATATCTATTATTTCTATCAGAATTAATATATGCAACAACAATTTACATTATTTTCATTTTTCTTTCATTCCGATTATATCTAGCTGACGCTAGCTACATAATTTTAGTTACAAATATGAATAGCTAACGATATAATCACATAGGGATTCGTATATACTAATGCATGCTAAGCATCAGGATTATCACATAATACCGTATATATATGCCTATATGTACAGGGTGCACCTCTTAAAATGGAATCCCCCCTTAAGTCATTCGTTTTCGGATATATGAAAAAATGATAAATAAAAAAGTTGTGTAAAACGACCCAAACTTTTATTTCGTGAAGTTGTTTCATTTACAGGGTCATTCGTTTTTCCAGAAAGGATGTCAACTTTGATTTTTTTCAATGGAACCCTCTATATAATTCACGACATGTCGATAGAGCCTTCTCTTCTGATTTCAAAATATATATATTAGTTGCATATTTGGAAGGAAAATAGTTGAGTTATTGATGATGAGAATTCAACAAAATACCGTATTATGAACTTTTACTTCGACATACGTTGAATATAGTGGACTTCGAAATAACGTTTATATACATATTATATTGTTCAAGCTCCATGGAGATGTTAAGTTATTGTTCATTATGAATTCGAAATCCTTCAATCTCAATACAAAAAAATATGAATAGGCAGTTTGTATGGAAGATTCGGTATTTTGGTAAACTTTGATAATCAATAATTCAATTATTCTTCATCCAAATATGCAACTCACATATATTTTTGAAATCAGACAAAAGGGCTCTATCGACATGTCAGAAAATATATAGGGTGTTTTATTATAAAAATCAAAGTTAATGTTCTTTGCGGAAAAACGAATGACCGTGTATATGAATCAACTTCACGAAATAAAAGCTTTGGTCGTATCAAACAACTTTTTTATTCAAAATTTTTTCACATCTCTGAAAACGAAAGAGTTAAGAGGGGGCTCCATTTATAGAGGCACACCCTGTACCTTGAGAATTTTTTATGTTCGTCCCAGGAACGTCCTTTTATATCGATGCGGAAAAGTCCCTGGAACTTACAAGGGATGTCTTTGGGATTAACTATTGTCGTAATGGTATACCCATGGAATGTCTTTGGGATGATTTAGGTAGTACGACACCTGGTATATATCGTATATCCCTAGGACGTACTGAAGGAACGTCTCTAGTACGTACCGTGTCCCGACAGGGGCTGTCCCAGGGACATCCTACTGAATGAGGGACGTCCCAGGGATGTCCATAGGAGTTACTTGTGTAGTTAGGGTTATTAAAAAAAATGGAAGGTATCATAAATAATGAAAAAATGAGTGATTGTAGAACACAGAATCATTTAACTTCAACTTCTCTACATTTCAATCTTATATCATAATATGAATTTGAATAATGAACTTATTCTAATGATATAAGTCAAACTCTACTCGAATTGAGAATCTATGAAGTCCACCACCATCAGAGTGAATGAAAAATAGTTCATCGGTAACAAAACAAGACGGGTAGAGAAACATTAGATAAAATCTGACAAAAATCCAACAGCAAAAAAATGTTCCCAAAACGACACAGCTTTTCATCTTATCCACAAAGGTGTATATCACGCGAACGACGTTACAAAAAGTCGAAACGTTGCTCTGTCAATCTTTATTCTGAAGGACATTTTTTCTATAACATTACCAAAAACAAAATGGTATCACCAACAACGTAACTTCAGGCGTTGCCCTATTAGGTACTTCTATATTAAGTATCATGTAGCGACAAATAAATTCTGATGATGGAAAAAAAACTTACCTCACTTATTTGGCAAAAATATGAAATCAACCCGATTGATAAATGACGAGTCTATGAAACGAGTCATTCTTCCCTAATTCGGTATGTTTGAATTCTTTTACTCCTAAGAATGGAGTCTGAGTGATGCAAATAAATGAATTAGGTAGGTATCTGATCAAATTTTAAGAGTTGTATTCGGGATTGTTTCATCAATTTAAAAGGAAAAACAATTTGCCTCATCGGTAACGGATTTTTCTATTCATATTTTCGGTTTTTCTTCTATGATTGATCGCATAGTAATGTGATGTGTGTTGCATACATTAGCGGTGACCACAAGCGAGTTTCGCTTACGCCCTAATAACACACGTTATCCAGAGGACATCCATTTTTTATCCATTTGAAGTCCAAGACATCCATGGACGCCAATTGAAACTATATTTTAATGTAAATCGTTGTATATCCAGCTGATGTTCAAGTGTGTACTCCATCCGGAAGCCTATTAATGTCCATGGACGGCCGTACATATTGGACATCCATAAGTTTATTGTCAGGATGTCCATTGTGGCGACAAATCATGGATAACGCATGTATGTCCTAAAATGTGGAACCATCCATAGGATGTCCTGTGTACACAATGTGGTTATCCTATGGATATCCTGTTGAGGATATCCATTGGATGTCCAATGGATGGAGATGTGTTATTAGGGCGTAGTATTATCATTGCTCTAGTCAAGTCATGGTAACCATCCATTCTCAAAGTGATCCAGTATTTTTCCACAGGAGAAAAAAACCAACTCAAAGTCGGTCGACCACAATATTAAATATGAAAATAATCAGAGTGTCACTATATTTTCGAATCAACGGCTATCCTCAGACACAATGAAAAAAGTATCCGGTCGTTATAAACAAGGATCAATCCAGCCTTGTTAAGATGTTTTCTACATAAAAGGTACCTACTTTTTCCATTGTGTCTGAAGATGGCCGTACAGCCGAAACTATAGTCACACACTGATTATTTTTATATTAAATATTGTGGTCGACCGACTTTGAGTTCGTTTTTTTCTCCTGTTGATAGCTCTAGTCATCTATCACAGCTCCAACATGTTTGCGGCCTCAGGTTCCGGGCTAATCGCCATTATAGTTACGTCACTGGGTTCGCGATACCCTTCAGAACGAAGCTCGTTAGGGCAAGCGGCGTGCTTGTTGTCGAGTGTCCATAATTGTTACAATTTTGTTTGTTTGGAACTTTTCTAGTGTCCGCGTCCATCGACGCTCAGCCTGTACTATGTCAGCAGCTTGAAGAACATGATGGCCAGCGAAATGTTGATGAAGAGCACTACAAGGACCAGCTGTTGGCGCGTGAACCAGTCCTGAAACATGCGTCACATCATCAGGGATCCATAATTTACAAGGGAATCTGAACGGATACACAATCATTCGTGGGAAAAAGATGATTCTTCTGGGTTTGGGCGATATTACTTAGTTCTTCGATGCCGTGTGTGACAAGTGGTGAGTTGAGCAGAGTAGTTGCATGGGTTGCATCATTATTGTAGTTTGACTCTTTGGAATATCCAATCAATCGCGTAAGAACGTGACAAACTAATAATCCTCGAATACAGGGTGCCCGTTTTGCGAGCTCCACCATAGGGATCTCAGCATTTTCATGCTGAACATTCATCTGCCAGAAAATTCGATGTGTCATCAGTTTTCGAATTATTGAAAAGAAACGCAAATTTGTAACATTTGTTTTTATTTTTTCAAGCGAAAACCAAAAGACCAAGACGTTTTTGACTAGGACATTCTTTAGGCACTTTTTCACAAGGAATCTGAATCTGTCATCGTATTTTCCATGATGTTCTTGATGCCCAAGTTACAACACTCAACTTTGTTTTTTTTCTTATGTGCGCCATATTGAATTTTTGCATTTGTGAAAAGTATTTTTTTCATTACGATGATGTTTCACACGATATGATCGAATCTTTCCTGATGATTAAAATTGGTAATAACCATTTTTGCGAAGAGTGCTTTGGAAGAAACAGTTTTGTTTAACAAAATGAATTTTGACAGCTTATTTATTTATTTTATTTTGTTATTTGTTTCTTACACTGTTCAACAGGTTGCCCAATTTACAGAACAGGAAAAAAGGACGAAACAAGAACATATGCATTGCATATTACATATAAAGCATAATGGATAGACGAAACAATATGACAAAATACAAAATATCCTGACTATCAAGTTATTCACTGATGAAGGAGAAAAAAGATAAAAAATTTTGACACGAGTTATTCCACAGCTAAACAGATCTAGGTTCCTAGCTACCAAGTTATATGTAGAGTCCGACCACGATAACTTAGGGACAGCACGTGACGCAACGCATATGCAAAGTCAATGCTTACGCGACCACGTGCTGTCCCAAAGTTATCGTGGTCGAACTCTACTACATATCTTATATAAAGGTGAATTTTTATATATGTTGGCTCGAGAAAACTCTAAGTAGAATGTATCACAATTTCTGGAAGATAATCTCGGGATAATAAAGTTAAATTTTTCCAACAAATCTGCACAGCCAATTAGATTGTTAATAACCTTATAAAGGGTGAGAATAGAGGAGTATTGTCTTCTTACGTGCTGGCTTACAAATTGGAAAGTTTCAAGAAGCTCTCCATGAGGTGTACCAATTGGAGGGTATGAACCGCATGACCTGTAACTTACCAGTTTTAAAAACCGTCGTTGCAGACTTTCAAGACGATCAGTATTGTTCTGATAGTATTGGGTCGGTATGGGCTCCAAACAAGGGATGCATATTCAATCTTCGAACGTATAAAACAGTAATACAATTTCTTAAGAGTATCTATCATTTTAAAATCACGACTGTTGCGAACTATGAACCCGTATGCTCGAAATGCGGATTTCAGGATTGAGTCAAAATGATCATTAAACGATATAGATTGATCAAATATAACGCCAAGATCTTTGACTGTTATATATAGGTCTCAGAAGAGAAATGTCACCAATTGAGTAATTGAAAAAGATTGGGTCCGAACTTCAATGTGAAGGACAAGGACATGATATTACATTTGACAGGATTCAGTTCTAATCTGTTATTTTGGCACCATTCTACCACTCGACCCAGGTTGTCAGCAAGCTGTTGACATCATCTGTGTGATTCACGCACCTATATAATTCCAGATCGTCCGCATATAGCAAAAAGTTCACGTCAATAACATTACCAATGTCGTTTATGAAAATGTTGAAAAGAAATGGCCCCAGATTGGAGCCTATCCACATAACTGTAACTAAACTGTACCGATATTGATGAACTGAGAAGAACCATAATCACCACTTTCAAGACTAAGATCAGAAGACGAGACATCTCGCGAGCAAATTCAGAATCTGGGGAAACGCTCACAATTGTGTTTTGAAGTGGAACGTGGTCATCAAGCATCTGTGAAAACATTGTTTTGTTTTGCGAAGAATAAACTTCTAGCTCATTTCGTCGTTCCCAATTCAAAACCCATAGTTTTTAAGTAGATGATCTTGACGAGAATTTGAACGTTCCAGATCCAAATTCAAATAAACTGTAGAAATTCAGCTTGTTAAACAAAACTGATAGGTACATCATATTGAGCAGAAAAAAAGACTTTTCAAAAATGCAAAAATCCAATATGGCGTTCATAAGAAAAAATAAAGTTGTGTGTTGTAACTTTGCCATCAAGAACGTTATGAAAAATACAATAGATTCAGATTTCTTGTAAAAATGTGCTCTAAGTATGTCCCAGTCAGAAACGTGTAGGTCCTTTTGGTTTCCGCTTGAAAAAAATAAGAACGCAAATTATAAATTTTCGTTTTCTTCCAATAATTCAGAAAATAAGAATAACACATCAAATTTTCTTGCAGATAATTGTTCAGCATGTGTATGCGCATCTTTGCCCTAATTTAACCGACCTCGTATCTCTTATAATAACTGAAATCCCCATGGTGGAGCTCGAAATTCATGGGAGTCTCCAGAGTCTTTCAGTTGTTGCTCAAAATATTCGGCATGATACTGATGTAGATGCCTGGAAGTATCGGAATCATTTTTGTGAGGTGCATTCTCAACCTTTAGGGGATTCCCAACTACCAGCTTTTTTGTTTGAATCCCACCAGGATATATGGAAGCACTATTGACCCTAATGTAAGATCACCCAGACCCATATGAATACTTTTATTTGCAATGGACTCTCGTCACAGGGAATGTGTCGGATACGGTAAATAATGCTGGTGGTAGAGTGAACCCAATTATGTCATCAACTATCTGCGTATTGGAGAAAATTTCCGATTTTATCAATTGGATCGAACTCTAGGTGGTACGGTGGTAACACACAGCAATGTCGATTCAAAATATTGTACGTACCTACTTATGGTATTGATTTTATGTTGTTTGATGATTGTATACAATTCTGCTTGACTATCTTTCCTACTATTGCACCAACAAGCTTTAGAAGCAACACAGCATAACACCTTTCAGTTATATATTATCGACAGTACTTTTTTTAGCAGGAATGACTGTTCTAGCAGGTAAGCTGGTAAAACGGTGGACTTCTCTAATTGGGTTCATTCTATATGTGTTCATAACTACTTCAAAATGTGTGAACAATGGGTGATCATGTTTTTGATAGTGCGTGCAAGTGCTTCATACTCGTTCCATTCACACTCGATCCAGATCAAAATAAATGGTCATCAATCAATAGAACTTTGTTGCTTATTGCTGTTTTACATAAATAAATCTTTAGTTTTTTCGTTTGTTCCGATTGGGGATAGTGTGAACAAATTTTGTGTTGGTGTTGTTGGTTTAACCTGTGTGACTCAAGTATGACCATAGTAAATGGCAAATGAATGAGACTTTCAAATTGCTATAGTTATCATAAGGATGATTTCAATCAACACATGGCAAAATGAAGAATGAAGAATATAACACAGTTAATATTTGGCGAAGCTGTAGATGAACAAATAGAGTGCGACTTATTTTGCCATGAGAGCACTGCTCTTAGCATAATTATCTTGCGGAATCCATGCATAATATAGTTATTGGTAATTTGATTATGCATAACCATGCTGCTCGCGTGAAAGCTAAAACTAAAAGCCAAAGCCAAATGCCGTGCGGTACGGGACTGATATGGCGCCCAACGAACGGTGTTCAATGAAATTATAACTTCATAGCCTTTCAATTTCCCTACCGCGTTAGACTCAACCTAGGTAAGTTACCAGAGGATACATTTAACAACAGCAACACTAAAACATTTACATTACACGTCTACTCCGATAATGCTGGTCAAAATGCACGCGGGTGAAGAGATTTGTCCATTTGAACTACTTAGAACCAGTAGATATAGCACTATCTCAAATTACCAACTGATAGATGTCTGAAAGCGGCAGCCTGAATTAGAATGGAATGACAATCGTCACTGGGAATTCGGAGAGTCTGGGACCATTAATGAATTTGCTTCGTTTAACTTGGACAATACCAGATGATCTATATAAGGGTACGAGAAAAAAGTTGTGAAAGTATAACATCTGAGAAAATGACTGCTGAGTTTTATAGCTATCTGAGTTGATTTATGACATTTATTCAAATTGAGGATTCACCGGCGATATTTGATATTTCGTGTTAATCGGGCATTGAGTCGAATATAGTGACGTATGGCAGCTTTTGATTCGCAGGAATATTGTAACACGATATCCTTGATTATATACACTCCTATACAGGGTATCTGGAAGGGTAATAATCATGCCAAAATAAGTTGTTTGGCCGGATGCTTCATTTCCTTCCAAAAGTTTTTTGGTTCACTCCAAAACGATAATTAATAGGTTGAAAATGTAAAAAGAGGTTTTTGATTAGTGTTTCTGATGATATGATGCTATAATGTTCACCTGAGTCAAAAGCATGATCAGGAATACAATAGGCCAAAATGCTGCAGTGTTTTGGGCCTAGAACCCTGACTGATCATTCTGCTAGAAGAGGAGGATACCATCAATGACAAGTTGAAGATTAATGAGTATCCGGCTAGGGTATCTCGGGATTGATATTCCCGTACTCCCAAGTCGTGAGTTTCTGAGGGGCGTCACAAGACTTGGAGCATACTCAGATTCGTCCTGAGAAAGAGAAAGTGATCGGCATACACGCTAGTCTAATTCGACGCTTAAATGAGTCATTTAGTGTGATGATTCGACATTCGAATGATTTGCTGTGATCTTCAAAAATAAAACACTAATGTGCTGTTTTAGAAACTGGCTGAAACCAAAGAGCCACCTGAAACCCCACCAGATTACCTTTTATAGTTCAAAATGTGATGATTGAGTAGGAGATGTAATTCGTAGGTATTTTCCTTCGGATTTCGCTTCATTTTGAAATTACCCGAACTCCATTCGGTGGGGACAACCCATTGAATGAATCTTCGCATTCCTATATAGATCACCCAGTATATCTAGTTGGAGCCATTCAGCATTTAGCCGAGCATTTAGGTACTCATTCCCTTCTTGCTCCTTCATCGATGAAAACAAGAGATGGGCCCATTCGGAGCCTTTGAAGATTGGCTCACTATTAATTTTGTTTCAAATGGACAAACCTCCTTATAAACAACATGTAGCTAGTAGGGACAACGATTCTATAGAGCTAACATACCTATCGTTTCTCTGTAAGGCGATAGCAAAGGGAAAGAGACAAGTTACATGAGAGGTTGACTCCTAGATAAAGCCCGTACAACAGGAGAATTATACTGTTTTAACCTCGTTTTAACCATCTGAGTCGATCCATCTTGCAGTGGAGTGAAGATAATAGGGCAGGAAGAAAATCTTACCGGCAACTCCACCAAAACTATACTTTATTTGACATTGGACATGTTTCGCAGTTTCGAAGCTTCATCATCAACATTATTCGTTACAGGAAGTACTACAATAGGAAAGACAAAAAGCTACGTCAGACAAGCATTCAGATAATTGTTTGACTTTCATTATCTGAATAATTGTCTGACGTAGCTTTTTGTCTTTCTTATTGTAGTAATTCCTGTAACAAATCATTTTTGCTGATGATGAAGCTTAGAAGCTTCGAAACATATCCAAGTCAAATGAAGTATAGTTTTGGTGGAGTTGACTGCAAGATTTTCTTCCTGCCCTATACTGTTTTAAGTTATCACTCGAAAGGAATCTTACGAAGGCTGTGAACGGACCACAATTTATAATTGCAAGTTTATTCTGTCTATTGAGCTAATAAGCAAGATTTTAGCTGATTGCAAGATATATCTCTCGATAAAAAACGGCAAGAACCTCTCGAAATTGATCGCCCTCTAACTTTTTTATTTCTTGTCTGATTCTGGTGAAATTTCGACAAAATCGTAGATCTGTTTCGGAGTATTGAAATAAAGCTGATGGATTGATCATTTATACAAGGAAAAACAAAAGTGAATCTTTCAACCTTTACTTCTCAACACCCTGTGAAAAACCTCGAGTGCCTCGAACTCATGATACGCTTTTCACCACTGATATTACCAAATTGTCAACATTCTCAGATTAAGACGTCAGTTCTGAAAATTGAATAGGCCCCGCGAAAATGTTTTCGAGTGTGTTTTGTTCGGTAACACTAGTGCGGGAAAAAACATTTATATGTATTCTCGCAAAATATGAGTGGTGGGTGACACAATATGAAAGTTTTTTGTTGTTGCAGTATTTAGTAAGTTTGTACTAAATCATCCATGAAATTGCACTATTTATTGTGAAAATGAAGAAATATCGAAAAATATTAATTTATTTTATATAAATCCCCCTATATAGCCTTCGATTGATCTGATGTGGGAAACAATTGTTGTAGTGTCAATCAAAACAAAAATAAGTTAGTGTAATTTTCAGAGTGACAGACGCGTTACTGTCATTTTTGATTAAGTGGAATTAAGATAAAAAACTTCCAGCTACAGATGCGATACAGATGAGTTATTGCCAACAAAGTCTTAAGGAAGGTATATGAGAAGCACTACAAGGATTTATTGAATGGTGCAATAACTAGTAAAAAAGTGAAAACACCAAATAAAGAAGAAGTATTTTTGGCTCATTTCCCAGAATAGTCTGAAACCTAAAGGCCAAACACCATTGGCATGCTAGCTTCCGCAATAAGCTTACCTACATAGTAATGCTTTAAAGTTTAAAAGTTTAAACGGTACACACAATAGATATATCACTAATTATTAGAAGATAGAGAATATATCACTATTGTTAGTTGGTCCTATTTGTAGGAATACTTGATTGAACAAATCAATCAATTTCCTACGCTTGTAGTAAAAATATTGTTCCTAATTCATGAGGAAAGGGTCTTTCCCGCACTCGACTGCGTGCACGAACTCCGCTTCGCGTCATTCGGGTCAACGGCATTCGCGTGCGGGAAAGTCTTACTTTCCGCACTTGTTATGAGAATTACTATTTTCCCTGAAACATGCCCATTCTGCATTATTGTTCATAAATATTTCTGAAATTCAAATTCTTCTTGAATGGTGAATTGTGGCAAGGCCGGACGAAGATCAATTCTCCTCTGAAGTTCATTCGAAGATACTCCATGAAGCAAGTTTAATCACGCACTTTTGCCACAAGACGATGAGAAGTTGTGAAAGAGTTACTTTTGTTTTGTTCTGTATAATGATCAAGTCATCAGCTTCTCCTGGGTACTAGAATTCAGGATATAATTTCGAAAAATGATTTGGTCGAAGTTTCACCAAACTCGGACAAAAATTGAAAAAGTATAGATCGTTTTGTGATAACACGATATCAGTTGAATGTTTTCATTAAAGTTGATGTATACTTAATTGGATGAAGTAACGAATATATTAATTTGTTATGCAACATACCACGACAGGAACATGGTATCATGTTGGTAGACATCAATTTGAAATTGAATCAATCCATTAAGGCTATTAGGTACATGACTTTTGCATGTCTCAACCGTAATTCTCCTGTGCACCGACCCAATTTATAGATAACTAGTCTCAGATAAAACCTAGGTAAAGTCGAACTCAGAAAAATGTGCGAGGCGTTATTGAGAAATGTGAAGAGAAAAAATTGAGATGTGTCGTATCGGTGGTGATATTAATTATTGATAGTAAATAGCGTTTGGAAATAAGAAAAATCTGTATTCAATTTTTTGATAACTGCAACCACATAATATGAGTTTTTTTTTAATTGACTCAGCCGTTACTTGATGGAAATCTATGACGAATGTAAAAACTTCACAAAAGATATGATATCCACAAAATGTTTAAATACACAACATATGTTTCGCTAACACAGTAGCTTCGTCAGGTGATATACTGATACAATGAACTAAACCAACCTTGGCTTGCTTAACTTTTATATATCCTACTTTCCCAGTGTAACGGATTAACTTGAAAGGTTTGATAGCAAATACATATTATCACCTACTAAGAAATTCAACAGTGCTGAACTATTGAGGTTTAATTGATCGTTGAGTAAAATGTCAAAATTTTTGAGTTTGTTGTTTCTACTAATCCTTCAAGTTGGGAAAGTAGGATGCATTAGAGTTGAGCAAACCAAGGTTGGTTTAGTTTATTGTACCAGTATATCACCTGAGGACGAAGCTACTGTGTTAGCGAAACATGTTGTGTGCTTAAGAATTTTGTGGAAATCTTATAGTTTGTGAAGTTTATACATAATATGAGTTCAGAAAACGTATACTCTATGAAGTACCTACTTATCATTGTGAATACAGGGTTTCTATAAATGTTTGGGATCACACGTTAAAAGGTAAGGCCCCCGTCATTCCTTGCTCGCACAAGACTTTCGAAAACTTTTGAGGGTTGCTCGTAAGGGGGCAACCGAATGACGGATAGAACAAATTTTAGAACAAACAAAACAAAATCATAACATCGTAGTAGCCGTTGCAATATTGAGATGAGTAAATGGCGAGGTATCCTAATGTAAAGATTCAAGAATCTCTTTTGAAAGCCCACATCAGAGCAGTTATCAACAGATTCATCTAAACTGGAAACGTCAATAAAAAGAAATCAGCAGGAAGGCCTCATATTAGGGAAGAAGTTGTCAAAAATCTAAGGCCGCGTGTTGAGCAAAATCCCCAAAGGTCTTTGAAGAGATTATCTTTACAATTTGGTGTGCCATAAAGTGCTCAAGAAGAGATCGCATATGCACCCTTACAAGACCAATGTACTACAGCAACTTCTGCTCATAGATATCCCACGTCGTCTAGAGTTAAGCCAATGGTTCCAAAATAATCTCAAAACGATGACCATTATTGCACCTCAAATTTGTTAGTGATGACTTGATGAGGCCTGGTTTCATTTGTTGGGATACGCAAACTCACAGAAATTTAGATTTTGGAGTTCTGACAATCCCAACTATTTCATTGAGACTCCACTACATTCTCAAAAAATTCGGGTGTGGTTAGCAGTTTCTCGTAGGCGAATATATGGACCGATTTTCTTCCACGGCACTATCAATGGTGGAAGGTACAGACAAGTGATATTGGAACCATTCATCAAGTCGCGGAATCAATTCTTCTTTCCAACACGTTCTCCAGATTTGCTCTTTTGGAATTTGACTGACGAAGTATTCAAGAAAGACAATAATTACCTTAATGAAGAGCTGCAAGCCTCAATAATATATTGATGGCAAAATATTGGTCCGTAATTGTTGAGGAACTTTTTTGACAACAAATGGCGAAGAGTTATGAAATGTTTTTAGAACAACTGAGAACGTTTTGAACATATAATGTAGGTTGATGAAATAAACCGTTATTTATTACTTTTTTGAAGAATATTTTCGAATTGTTCCATTATTTTTCAAACTCCAATGTTGTATTCGCCTCTCTTTAAGATACATTACCAATTTACACAGTGCATGTATACAAAACCATGTAAAAAAGATCCTGTATATGATTACTTCCTCTCTTTTTGGCCGTTTCAATATTGTTGACAGCATTAGTATGAAGCGGCAAATGTGAAGAAATGTCAACAGCCACTACGATATGTTACGATCATTTAGAGAGACCCTGTATCATCAGGATTCGAAATGGAGAAAGTTTTAGCGACTATGGAATATTAACTACATCCCTATTTGACAGCTGATAGAATCAAAACACTTTGACTGTAATTGTAGCTGCTGCAGTCGGTTGCATAATTAATTGCAAATTTTGTAGTAAGTTTTACATGTATATAAATGTTGATCATAATTTATAACTGATATTTCTATTTTTTTTATTGATATATTGCGCTTGTTTATATCCTTCCGGAAACAATTTTCAGGGTTGAGTTAATGTTGTAAGTGCATAATTAAGAATTGAGATTATTTTCCGTAACGTAATATAAACATTCAAAGCAGAGATATAAATCACTGCATTTACCATTAATCATAGCATGATAAATTTAGAATGAGAATATTTACTGTGGTATATTTAAATGTTTGATAGTCTAGACAAGAAATAAGGATGCTTATAGTTTTTTGAGAGAGAGAGGATCGAAATGATATAGAATTTATAGACTTTGATATTTTCTTCCGTAGCTCTACATTATTTGGGAGTAGAAATATTCAGAAAGAATCATTTAGATACCTCTCACTTGGAATGATGATTCAAAGTGATTTTAAAAATATAGCCCAAACTGATATTGGCTAACTATGGTGAATTTTAGAATGTTACTATATTTGTAATGGAGGTATAGGATTTTCAATTTTAAAAATCTCATTTCTAAAATGTTTTCGCTGCTCAGTTACTTTGTTTTATGATATACAGATATCAAGATATCAGGGGCTTATTTTTTAAACCAATTCAAGAGTTTTTATTCCTATAAACATATGTCCGCGAACGCTTCGTTAGTGATCTACAGAGCGTTAAAAATCAAGGTTTTCTTTTTTTTTTCTTTTCATTTTTAGTTTTTGAGATATTCAGATCGAATTCGAAACATAGGTTACGTTTTAATGATCACATCATGCAGTATGTTGAATGATTGTGAAAATCAACAGGAAGATATTTTTTCAGTCTTCGATAAGCCTTTTTTCTTTTTTCGCTTCTTAAACTTTTTTTCGTCAACCTCTTCAAAAAGAATCACATTTTCGTTCTAATTTTCGAAAGAAAAACCAACTATTATCGAGAAAAAAACAATTTTTTGTAATTTACTATAGATTTAACTAATATTTTTGAAAAGGGAGGAACCTATATATCAGCACAATTGAAACAAACATCGCTACATATTTCGTTTGTTATCTTAATTACAAGTTTCGAAACATAACCTGGAGGATAAGAAACCGAACGAACTTCTTTTTTTTTTCAATAAGCGTGGTGTTTGAAAATAAAAAGAAACTTGAAACTTCAAAGCTTTGTATATCGGAAACGAAACGTGTGCGGACACAAACTCATAGGAAAAAAGTCTCATTTTGACCTGAAAAATAATTTTGAAACAACCTCTGTATATCAAGCTATTCGAAAAGTGTAATTATTTGAATATTTCACTTAACCTTTCGGCCACAAGAAAAAGTGGTGTTCTCTAGCAACTTCTGTAGTGCTAACATTTCTCAGTGTTTGGAGGATGAAACTGATACCAATACTCAAATTCGATGGTGCAGTTACCAAAAATTGACACAACACAGACTAAAGTTGATATAGTCCTGATTAACCTCAAAATTTGCGCTTTACTGGCGGCGAAAATCCCCGTATCTATGCAAAATATTGCATATTTTCCTTACTTCCATGTAGGAGATCTGTGTACAGACCAATCAGAACGATCAATGCCATTTGAAAAAAAGTTGAATGCCGCTGACGTTACAGTTGGAATTGGAAAAAATAATAATCAGAAAATCAGAGTCTATTCATAGTATCTGAAGAGTCATTTTATTTGCTTTTATCCACGACTGTTGTATAAATTATTCATAATACATGTACAGTTGTGTGCATAAACAAGTCGTATAGGAGTTATAGGCTATTATTGTGACTCATGCTTGTCAATCTTCAAACTATTTTTGCCAGAAACGCGCAAATGTGTACATGTACTAATTTTTAATGAATTCTGGAATATCATAGACATGTTTACACCATACTAACCTTGTACGACTTGTTAATGCACACAACTGTACTTCCTCAAGCAAAACGGTAGCCATTTTTCAGACCAGTGAAAGATAGTTGTGAATAACCATAATTCACTGGTCTAGAGTTCCTAACGATATAACGTATGAGGAACTTCATCCACGACTGTTGTATAATATATTCATAATATATGTACTTCCTCAAGCAAGACGATAGCTATTTTTCACACCAGTGAATAATTGCAGTGAATAGCCATGATTCACTGGTCTGAAGTTCCTAGGGTACGCGATATAACATGAAAGGAACTCTAGACCAGTGAATAATAGTTATTCACCGCTATTATTCACTAGTGTGGAAAATGGCTATCGTTTTGCTTGAGGAAGTACAACCGTGAAAAAATAATTAATATACCAGGTACCTCCAATTTATAGATTTCTTTATGTCAAATGAGTTATGATAGAACAGTTGTTAAAAATTATTTTATATATCATTGACAATAGTAGTCGCGTAGACACAGTATAGTATTCTACTCGCATATAATGAGCAATTATACACTCAGGTTAATTATGCCACTCGTTACGCTCGTGACATGAATTTAACATTCGTGAATAATAGCCCTCATTATATGCTTGTTGAATAATATACTATTAGGCCAGTGAATAATGGTTATTCATCCTCTACATGGTTAACGGACAAAAATCAATTTTTACGTGTTGTTTTTTCAGTGATGAACACTGTAAAGACTGTTATTAGTTATGAACCTGTTTTGTGGTGGAATTCCTTTATTTCTTGAATATCTAAAGGATATTTTCCCTCAATATAATAACAAATTCTGTAGTGAACTAATAATAAGTGGACACGGTATCTTCTCCATCATTGAGTAATGAAATATATTTGTTCACGCAAAAAGTGTTGATAACAATAATTTTATTGATAAGGATACAGAAATTAGAATTCACCGCAATAGCTTGAATCGTTCTGATAGGTAAGTATATGCATTGATACCGCAATTCATCGTTGTTAGAATTCGGTCTGAGTGAAATATGATCATTGGATCACTGAGGGCTAACATTTTTGATTGAAGACACGAAAGCTCGCTCAAACGGAAGTACGGTGAAAGTGAATTCTCGCCTATACGGAAGTATGGTGAATGTGAATTCTCGCCTATACGGAAGTACGGTGTCTGTGAATTCGCTCGTCTACACGGGAGTCCGGTGAATGTGAATTCCCATCAGCACGCCCCGAGCCCGCCTACCTTGACTTGCGGACTGACGAGGTAGAGCAGCGGATTGGCGCGCAGCCGCTCGTGCTCGTCGTGCTGCCGGCGCACCTCCTCGCGCCGCGCCGAGCCCAAGTAGGACACCTCTTCGCGCGACATGGCGCCCGTCGAGCGGGGCAGGTCCTGCACGTCTGGTAGGGATTTCTTACGCTGCAGCGACGTCTGTGTCGCCAGGTTCTGGAACGAGGGAAAAACAGATTGAAGGGTAGTTACCACAAATGAAATTTTTCCTGTTACGGGAAAAAAGTGTTGACATTCTATCTCTGTTCACAGGTTCTTGAATGTCATTTTTCATTAATTAGAGTAAAGTGGGGTAATATGGCAACATAAAATTCAAATGCTCACAATGTAATGACCATCGCGCCTAGCTGGAAGGCGAAGGCTACACGTTAAAGCTTAAACAATATATTTATGTGTCTAGAGTCGCTCGTTGCCATCTTCCCACAAAGCAAAATATTACAAGGAAAAATGCATAGTATTACCCTATTGCCATATCACCCCATATCATGGGTAATATAGCATCACACGTTGGGTTATATGGCAACATGCTATCCTCGTAAGAAATAATAAACTATTTTATGAAATTGAAAAAAAACTTCATTTATTATAGAACAAAGCATAATATATAGATTATATAAACTCTTGTGGCTCCAGAGCTGTAGCGGTATACTTGGTAATTGATCTGGAACACAATCTGCACAATACATGTTCGATGGGGTACATATCTCGTCAACCCAATGATCACATTTCACACATTGAAACCAATCACATTTTGGACCTTTTTTATCAAAATAGTTTTCACAATTTTCTGATCCATCGTACTCCAATTCTGACTCCCTATGCTGTTCCATAGATTGTATGTATTTCACCAAACTTTCTTCATGATCTAAAGTTAGACAACATTTACGGCCTAATTCTTCTTTGCTGAGGTTTCCAGACCGCATTCTTCTCACCAAATTACGGACAGGAACGTTGTACGTACGGCTAATTTGGCGAACAAATCCTCTACCATATCTGAGATCTTCAATAGCATTACGAAGATCTTCTTCAGACCATAAAGCTCTTACGTTTTTCCGAAAAAAACTACGAGGCATCCGAAACAAAAAAAGCAAGGGTAATACGCACTTGAAAAATTAAGATGCATAATACCCCATATTGCATCATCCGCCAAAAAAGTAAGGTAATGAATCATACTTTGGCATACTCCTATTGAAGTTGGCCAAATCTACTTAGAACTTCCATAACCACAATATATAACTTGACATTAAAACATATTTGACACGGTCCTTACCTTTTTATTAACGTTATGCACAGAAAAACTAACATTTTCAATTTGCTCACAATTCACCGGTGTTTTCTGTCCAACACTAATATGGCTGAATGAACATTGTTGCCAAATGTTGACTTGAAGCGAAAATAGCAAACTGCGGCATATAAGCCAGTGCGGCATATTCACCCAATTCACTCTACACCTTATTATAGTTGAGTATTTTTGTTTTGATCGAGCAAGCCTTTAAGATTCACATACTTGCTTGATCTGTATTTCATTCGTTTATTCTCGGAATGGATAACTTGTTTTCGAATAATCACGGCCAGCAATAGTTTTTTGTCTCAAACAACGATATTGTTTACCTCCTCTGATTATCAAGCCAAACACAGTGGAGTATGGAGAGAAATAAATAATCGCTATTATCATTGTGGATATGCTCACTAACCTAACATTTTCTACGTCCTGTTCCTATACCTGGCACTGGCGCGGTATTTGCCATTAGCAGAGCACCTGGTCCATACACAAATATGTCACTCTGTGATTGTATTTATATACAAGATAGATTAGGCCTATAACATATTTTATCATCATTATCTAGCGTTCCATTCGGTGTCAAAGTGATTTTTCACAAATATTGCTGTCGTTTCACTACTGGCACTTCTTCCAGTGTCACACAAAAATTTCGAATAATTTTTTCTAAACTAATTTTGGGTCGCTTTTCAGTTGCCACCATCTATTTTTCGGAATTCAGAAATTTTCAAAATTAACTATTCGATCGACAGGTGTCAGAAAATTTTCGATGAGTACAACATGACGTTCCTCTCGAAAAAATATGTCGTACATGTACCACCGTTATTTCCCACGACTCAAAATGGCTCCAAAATGCAAAATTCGCTTGTCAAACAAAGTGTCAATTTATATCCTAAGAAAACAATCTATCATTTTCTACGGCTATAACACAAAATTGCTCTTGTTTCACTGTGTTCGATACATCAATGAGGTACTTTGTATGTCATCAATTTTATTCCCGTATCGGATATCACAATGACTCCATTGTGTTATTATTCAAAAAAAATCTCATCGCCCATGGAATATCAAATTGCAAGCAATGACAGCTCTGTCTAATAGATGAGCATAACTTGACAGGAAATCAGATGGCTACAAGTCGAAGAAATCCAAAATGCAGTTGTAATCTGTTGCAGCCGTAGAAAAATTATAGTGTATAACTTGCACGGAATGCTAATTTCCTACTCGAATGATTGCAGCATTCGCCTATGGCTCATGCTGTAAACTTTATTCTCGTAGGAAATCACTATCATTCCGTGCTCGTTAAACAATATACTAATTTTCACCAAGCGTCATAGAAAGTGGCTTTTCTCGACACTTATCATGCAGGACAGGTGTACTCTCTCTGCCTAGGCCGTAATTTGAAAGAAATTGGTAATCAATAAAATATTACACAAAATTAGTTTTATGATATTTGGAGACAAAAGTATATGTTTCACACGGCTGCAAATGTAGATTGACTTCCTTGACTGAATTTCTATCCTCGCTACGCTTGGCTACAAAGTATCAGCCGCGGCAGTTGATCTACTACTTTGCTGCCTAGTAAAACAAATAACTAGTTTCCCACGGGAAAAAAGTGAGTATTTTTTTTCCAGTTATTCAGGGGTGATTCCTTGTAATATTGCAAATAGAGTTCATATAAACATGCGACCTAACTTGCTCCATTTTTGACATACAGGATGTTGAAGTTGGAAGTATTGATTGTTTTTATTTATAACCCCCTTGTATAAGCTTTCATGGTGCCAAGTAAGTCGATTTATCTTCAATTCCACTTCGCGATTACCTGAATTACTAAACAACCACTATAAGTTGGCAATTTTTCAAAATCGAATCACAGAATTAGACCGACAGACATTTGATCACTTCAGAAGAATGACAAGGATGCTTGCAAAAAGATGCATGCAACGCAGATGTAATTTCAGATATGAAATTTAAATTCTACGTCGATTGTTTTCTGATTTTAATAGAATGTAGTATCTTCTCATTATTGATTCGTCCTCTGTTCTGTCTCGGGAAAAAAATAGTGTATAATATACACGGGAAAAATATTTGATTATAGCTCTCGGTTTTTTGTCATGAGACCACAAGGATCAATTTTGGCACCAACATTTTTCCTACTCCATATCAATGATCTGTTGGGAGTATAAACATTATTTGGAAAAAACTGTGATATAGGTTGATTCTTAATTCATTGGGCTAACACATCTTCATTATACAGGGTGTTTCAGTTTTTTGTAGCAGGACTTCAACAGCTTGGAAAAGACAATTTTTTGAGATGAAAATCTCATACAAACATGCATGCGTGGAAGCTTCATTTCCGATTTACAGGGTGTCAAAGTTTCAGATTTAGTTGTTTTTTGAATTTTCTCCTACAATTTTCGGAATAATTGATTGAAATTTAGTACACCTAATACACTTCAAAAACTTGAAACTTGAGGCTATTGAGCGTTTTTGAATACCTACAGGGTGATAGACTTTCAGGGGTCGTACCCAATTTAACCCTGTAGAACTTTTTTGCGTGCCGTCTCTGCTTTCAATGGGACATAGATACAGATTGTCCTTTCAATTTGTAAACTTTTTGCCTCTATGTAAATTTTACGAAAACTGTATGGGTCTCGAGATAAATGCCGCCAAAAATAAATTACTCGTTATAAAACCGTTATTTCTCGAACACACTTATTTTACATTTCACAAACATTTTGTTGGGAAATCGAATGACCAAAACCTTCCATGCCAAATGAAATTCAGTTGCAAAATTAGATCGAATTATTTAAACACGATTATAATTAAAACTAGGAAAAACAAAGAAAAAATGTTTTTATTTTGAAAAAACTTCTCTAACTGGATTGCGAAATCTGAAATTGTATTGTAGAAATTTCAAGGACACCCTGTATAACTGAAACTGGTTGAACTTTCGATATCAGGGACTGGTCGCTTCTAACGTTAGTTTTAATAATTCAATCTCGTGAACGGCAATTCTAATTTTATCAGTAGGTACCCTTAGAAGTGGTTCGGACTCGAAAAACATACATGGGGGCAAAAAGTTTCCAAATTGCAGAGACAATCTGAATCTATGTCCCATTGAAAGCAGAGGCAGCACGCAAAAAAGTTCTACAGGGTTAAATTGGGTACGACCCCTGAAAGTCTATCACCCTGTAGGTATACAAAAACGCTCAATAGCCTCAAATATTGAGTTTTTGAAGTATATTGAGTGTATCAAATTTCAATCAATTATTCCGAAAATTGTAGGAGAAAATTCAAAAAACATAAAAAAAATCTGAAACTTTGACACCCTGTAAATCGGAAACGAAGCTCCCACGCATATATGTTTGATTGAGATTTTCATCTTGAAAAAATGTTTTCTTCAAGCTGTTAAAGTCCTGCTACAAAAAACTGAAACACCCTGTATATCCGACTGCCACCTGCCATTCCCCTCTCCTTCACCTCGCTGACCAATAGAATTTGAATTGGAAACAAGAAACTCACAATGAATCACTCCTACTAGGTTTATTAAATCCCATGCTACCTCAAGTTGTTCTATATTGCGATCTTTATTGGTGAGCTGGAAGTGACGCTATCAATCAGCACCTCATACTTCTGACTTAGGAATTTGGAATCCTAAAGAGGATATTTTATATAATCGTAGTTGAAAAAACCCATGAATACATTAACGCAAAATCGTTGCTGACACATATCAGATTGCGAATTCTTTGATCATGAGCCAGACATGTTCTATACATAAAAAACAACAGCTGTAACACATTTTTCTCTAACTTCTCCCTATTTCCAATCAATATGTGTTGTAGATGTTCCTGTTATGATAAACTATAATCCATAGCACACCATCGTATTCATTCATTGCTCAATATATCAATATTCATCAATAACAAACCGGCATGGATAGTGGAAGCGTTCCAACAATTCTCAATAGGACAAAATTTGGCGCTGTTAAATAGCGAAACCAACTAAAAATAAACTATCGCTAAGAGCTGGAGGACAAACAAACTATCTGCCACTATCGTACTCATCCGCAGGGATGCTGGAGCTAGGGGATCCTAACCTCAATTGGTGGAGTATCTATCCAGCTCTCGGAAGCCCGTCTTGCCAAAAGAGCGGGCGAAAACATAAGGTTTTCATCTTCGTCGTCGTCGCCCTGATACCACAACATGACCGAGACAAGGAAAATTCACGCGGCTTTTCCACCGAACGACGATCACTGTGGCATCGGCAATATAATTATTTCACCGACGCTAGCTGGGACGATTTTAGACGCCGTCCCCACCCAAAGAGACGGCCATTCGTCATCTGACGTCGCGGGCTTTTATTTTGCCGATACGGATTTTTGACTCATCGGGTTATGTAAAAGTTGAGCGGAAATCTGAAAAATTATTGTTGGCAGGCGGATCTCGTTGTTTGTTCAATTTTAGGATGGGTTTCGAGCACAATTGTCCTAGAAAATTATTTCTATTTGCTCCAAATCGGTGGCACGATACTGTATTCCAAATTAGAAATGGAAGAGTCACCTAGTCTAATGCCAATTTGGCACTGATATGTTCTCTTTAAGATGAATTTCTACTAATTGGAGTTGGTATACATGTTGGGATCACAAATCTTTGATTTTACTTGTTGAGCTCCTGCCACCATTTCCGTTTCATTGTAAATTCTTCCGTATACTTACGAAATTGATATCATGTTCATGATATACGAAGTTTAGTACGAAAACCCCTCGGAAAACCCGGACACCCAGCCAATTGTTTTAGAATAATAATATGCTCTCTAGCGTTGCCTTTCACAGTAGATTCATTACCTCTAACAGGGAACTGCATGTTTTTTTCATCTGTTGGAGCACATCACGAAAGGGAATCCCTATAATGTTTGAAGAACACCCTTAGGAGAGTAGGTTATGGTTTTTTCAAAGGATATTTAAGAAAGCTTGGCTTAGACGAATACAGGTTATGCTGGGAGAAAGAGCAAACCTCTATCTACTTATTTACTGAATGTGTCACCATACAGAACCCATGGGAGAGAATCCTATAGGAGTACACATGATAGAGGAGGAGCATCTACCATACCTGAAATCTCTGAGGGTTAAAGGTCTAGAGAAATTGCTATAGCTACGGAGAAAAAACCCATCGGGTATAACAAAAGAAGGAAAAACAATAAATTTTTTAGGTCGCAATGTATGTTATATCGGCTCAATGGAACTTAGTGCTGTTGAGTTACTTCTCACATAGACAGAAGGTTCTCAGTATCGTTGTGGCATAGGACATGGACTGGTGTTATTTCTTCTGACCAGTTGTGCTTCTACCGCTCTGTTGTGTTGTGTTGTGTTGAAAATACACAAATACAACCCTACTATTTTCCTTATATTTTGTCCTGCCGCAGTCCTGACTGGTTACGGCTTCAGTCTAAATCTTTCTTTCCATTGATAGCTTCTTCTTGCAGCTGAGGTTCCAATGACAATGGTTAGGTCGCAAGATGAATTGTAAATAAAACCATTCTAGCTTCCTGGTTACTACCAGCAAGGAATTATTCAATTCATGTTATGTTTTTTATACACCCATTTCCATAGATTTCATGTTCTCAATTCGTGATGTACCTAGTTATTTTCATTTATAAATGGAGATGTTTAAAGGCATTTACGTTTACTAAGTTTAAACCATGCTAATTGAACAGTAGGACCTGAAAAATTTCAACAAATCCTGACAAAGTTTGAATATCTCTAGGCCACAAACTCTTTAGTCACTAGCTGACTGAATATAGACATTGAGAACAGAATATATTGGTAAGGTATATTTCTATATCATTATACATCATATTATTCATCCGATTAGAAGAAGAATGTCAATTCTCAATTTCGGAGGATTTTATTTTTTATTTTTCATGTACTCCTTTCGAATATTCATCAGATATAATTCAATGTTCCACGTGCCAAATAGCCAGGAAAGTAGTTGTTTTCTGTTGAATATTCAGAATGATGTGTGCATATACGTATTTTTGTCTGAAGGAGAATGCAAATTCTCAATTCCAGAAGTTTTTATATTTTATTTTCAAACTCTCATCTCGTGTGTGTTCAATAGATATTATTCAATGTTCGACGTGGCATATAGCCAGGAAAGTAGTTGTTTCCTATTGAATAAACTTAGTAGATATTCTCATCACATAGAGAATGCGAATTCTCAATGTATTGCTTCATATAAATATATATATATATATCCATTTTTGTATGTTCATAATTTATCTGAGAATATTCCTTTTCAACAATCTCTTGCGATGTTGTTGCTATGAAATGAACTATTAGTGAAATTCCTTCACAGGCTGCTCTAGCGAGGGACCAAAACGATGGGAGCCATTTGAACAATCTATGAGTATCGATCTTATTTTGGTATTATGTTTCTTTTAATGCATCAGTCGTTTGGCTGCAGTAATTCCTGGTTTCAACATAGTCACGAGGTTAGATTTTTTTGCACCAGCGATGGTAGGCTGTTTGTTTCAAGGCAACAGCTCTCAGAACAGTTCTTGTTGCACCATCAGGGTTTCGTAGATTATGGTATTTTCGATAAATTAGGTATAAATATGATGATGTCAAATCAAAGCTCATTCTCTGCTAAGGAAACTCGGAGTAAAACATGAGGGGAACGTTTCTTCTTCTTCCATACTAGACGTCGGGCTGCTGGGGCAGTTGAAGGAATGGAAAATTAACCGGTTAGATCTGAACGGATGCTGTGGTAACATTAACTAATATTTCATGAAAAATCGCGGTTCTATTCATAATCTCACGGAAGCTAACCTGATTCACGGTTCTATTCATAATCTCATGGAAGCTCACCTGATTCACGTTGACCTTCATAGCCTGTGGCTTGTCCCCGCCAGGAATGAACAGGCTCTCCGTCCTCTTGGGCTGGTTCGGCGACGGCACGATGTCCTGCCCCAATCCCCGCTTCCTCAGGATGATATCCTCGAAGGGCGGTACCTGGGGCGTGCCAGGGTTGCCCGCCAACTTGGCAGCGGCGCCGGTGAGGACAGCGCCGTTCCTGGTGGCGGTGGGAGCGTTGGGAGGGACAGGGGAGGCGCCCCGGAGGGCGGAGGGAGCGCGCAGGGTGCGGTCGGGGGTGTCGGCTAGCCGGTGGTTGGAGGAGCGGTCGACCGAGGGTTGTCTGGAGGTCATGGTGTTGCTGAGGCGGCCGGTTGCCCTAGAGTACCTGGAACGTTAGTACGAACTATACAAGGTGTCCCGAAATTACAAAGAAAGGTTTTAACCACAGATTGGAGATGGAGGTTTCAATGAACAACATTTGTCTTATAACATTTGGAGAAAAAATTATGCTTCACACGGCAGCAAATAATGTAGATTGACTGCCTTGGCTGAATTCTCAGTCTCGCTACGCTCGGCTATGAACTTTGCTGTCAAGTAAGACGAATAACTATTTCTATTACTCAGCAGACCTTTGAAATTGATCTATCTCGAAAATGGTGAGTGCGATCTGAACTGAACAAGTGTACGTACCATTTTTAAATAAAAATAATGATATTTTCAGATATCCTGTTCAAACTGCCGAAAATTACATAAATAAGAGAGTTGCGGAAACAGAACCTATTTGAAGGTATTTATCATGATCTTTCCTTAGTCACAGAATGGTAAGCAGCAGATAAAGCCACCTTCAATATCAGAAATGCATTATACAAACTTCAAGAGTCTAAAACGAAATTATAGAACATAAAGGCGGTAATAAGTTCCTGGGACTTGGAATAGGTGGACAACTGAAATGGGGAGATCACATTCAATACATTAAAAATAAAATTTCAAGTGGAATCCATGCGGTTAGAGTCATAGCGAATGAATTGGGGACTAGGCCAGCCCGAGGTGCGTATTATGCTCTTGTCGAGTCTCACTTCAGATATGGTTAGCCATTTTGGGGAATATGTAGTGAATATCAATTCAAGGCAGTGTTCATTTTCCAAAAAAAAGCATTGAGATATTCATGTGAGGCGAAATTAGATGATTCCTGATTCATTTAGTGATTTTTTTTACTATTTTTGTTCCTAGAATCTCCAAAATGAAATAGAATAATTGTGTGTGATATAAGTCAAATTGACAAGGGGCATTCTTCATCAAGAAAAATCATAGAAAAAAAATACCTATGCGCGAAATTGATCGATATGAGTCAACGAATAAGAAACTTATTTGAAAATCAGCTATTGAATGTCATTTGATTGTTTTCTTCGAGACGATAGTGTTTTGTAGTGACTTATACTTTCTTAATAACCTTCTCAAAACTATGAAAATCCTGAATTCCTTCATGTAATTTGTCAATTAATTATAATTCTAGACACTTACAGAGGCAGTCCTCATAATATATTTATTTCTATTTCTATAGATATCTATATCAATATTATCATCGAACAAGTGCTTGTTTTTATAAAGAAACTCCATATTCGTATTGTTATGTTGTAATGTTGAAATATTTAATTTTATGAAATTTGATCTACTTAGTTTGCCACATAGCAGTTATCTAATTCTTATGTTTCGATTGTGTTCAATTGAAGAGTGTTTTCTTCAAAACATTGAGCAATATTATTCGTGATATTTCCAACAGTTTTTTTCATATAAATCCTCGTATTAATATTTTTATCGTCGGCATAGCTTGTCAATAAAATTTTATAGTGGTTTACCAACATTGAATTAGAAACCGTGAGCGTGAATATTGAATATGAGTGACTCAGAATGATATCCTTGAAATACTCGTGATGAAAATCAGCTATAATCCGATTTCTGAATTATTTTCTCTGTCAGTTTTGTCATCAGAATGTTGTGACTGAAATATCTAGGATGAATAAGTAGCCAATACCGCCAGGCTTGTTTAAAGAGGAAGTTGCAATTGCAATTTTCCAGATAGTTCAGTCACCAACTACAGCTGTGTAATCATTCCATCAGACCCTTTTCTTGCTATAGTTCATCTTCGTTCTAGCTCCTATACTACAATCACCTTGTTGAGATTAACAAAGAGCAGAAGGGCATCAAAGTTCAGGACTCAGATATAAATTCACTATCCCAACATTTTCATGTACAAGACTTTTATGAAGATTTACTGATCCACAATAACTGATTCACCTGTCAACACTTGAGTCCCTACTAGGCGGCCTCTTGTAATGATCGAAATGATCAATGGAAGATTGCTGTCCTATACTTCCCAAATACGGCCTATCGCCGGAAACTCTTCTGGACATTCTCCTCAACGAATTGCTACCCGGATTGTCTTCGCCAGCGATCGAATTTCTCTTGTTCGGCGAGGAATTGAATTCGTGCCCGGAGTTGTTCTCGCCAGGGTTGTTTCCCAACTGGGGCCTGAACTCGTTCATTGGCACGGAAGGATTGTTGGGGTTGTTGTAGGGGTTGTTAAGAGGTGGGTTGCCGTAGGGGTTATTGGGTTTGTTAGCAGCCGGACTGGTATCGTTGTGCAGCTGATGCTGCCCTTGCGAGTACGGATTGTTCTGGTTGTGGTTCGGAATTTGGTTTGGAATTTGGTTGGGCATCTGGTTGACCTTGTTGGGTATTTGGTTCGGAATCTGGTTCGGAATTTGATTGGGAAGTTTATTGGGTATTTGGTCTGAGGAATTCACATTTGGCTTCTGCTCTAGGCTCTGGTTTTGCAGCTGCATCTCGCGGTACTTGTTCTGCCTAGCTTTCAGTCGTTCCAAGCCGGGCTGCTTGAAGTCAGGCGCGTACTGTTTGGCCACGCCTTCCGCTATGTCCGAGTCTTCCCGCGCGTGCGCTGCGGCTATGTCCGCTTGCTCCGCTTTGCCTCGCGCAGTCGCCGTTCGATTAATGGCTATGTCGGACTTTTGCAGGGCTATCTTCGATGCTCGCTGGGCAGCGTTCACTGCGGCGTCTATCCTCTCTCGGAACTTGGCACTCCGCATCAGGAAGAGCTTTTTCTTTTGGCTGGTTATCAGTACGTTGTTCTTGTATTTGCCTTCTTCTTTCTCGCCGTTGCTGAACGTCGTCACTCCGTAGCCGTACTTTTTGTTGTTGTACCATTCGCCTTCGTAGCGGAGACCGTCTGAGCGTTCGCTTATGCCGTAGCCACTTCTTTTGTCGTTCTTCCACTCCCCCATGTACGTTTCCACCACGCTCGGATCCAATGTCTCGTCCTGAAACAGAACATAACTTTTTGTGAAGAAGGCTCACAAACCTGTCAATTTACCCCACGTAGAAAAAAATAACCCCCGTGGATGGTAAAATATGTTGGCTTCAACTGGGTTCCAACCAACAAAATTCAATGTGACACATTGATTTGGATCGAGACTTGAGAGATAGACCGCTGGAAGCACAATTCTAAGAACGACGCTCTCAGAAATATGCGTTCGTGGATAAAGTCATAAATTTAGTGACCTCCGCTAGGCGTCGGGAATCAAACTTCGCTACCTCGATATATAAATAGTTATTGTATGCCTATAGGTCGCGAAATACCTACCTTTTTGGCGTGACAAACGAAAATTCATCGCCGAGAACGATTTCGGCAGAGGGCAAGATAATCTTGAGATCGCCCAAAAGATTCGAAGTCATGGAATACACACTATATTTCAGTCGTCAAAATGATTGAACTAGATAATCACAAATTTGATTATTGCTTTCAAATCAACAGCAACTCAATTTATTTAATAAATTCAAAGCGTTGGAATGGTGACATCTTCGAATGTAAGTATACAAAATATTTCGACAGTTCTTGACAAAGCGAAAATTCGATCTGACACTGCTGAATAACCTCGTTATTGTCGTGTATTATTCGGACGTGACATTTTGGTTTGACGGCCGTTGCTATGGGTAACTGCTGCGAAGTTTAACTTCGCGTACTGTGTATAGAGAACGCGAAATAGTCTCTTCGAGTACGATTGCACGAAGAAGCCGAAGAAGCTATTGTTTTATCTAGGGAGCAAAGGTATCCATATCTTCCCGCGTGTGAAGTTTGTTGCCCGGCGAGTAGCACAGGGCATTTAACACACAAGGGAGGAAATGATCATTTGTTTCATAATAGTGATGAAGATACTGATTACTTAGATTGCACGGATCTTATAAGTAAATCGACACCAAGGATGCATGCTGAAGCCAATTAATTTATATATTTTCTTCCCGTAGGAGTTAATTGAAAAGCAAACGCCTACTTTCGATCTTATTGAAATAAATTGATTATTACATGAATTATTTCATTGAGAATCCTAGAGGCACGACGTCGAGCTTGTCGGATTGGGATTAATTCTCTCACCACCTTTTTGTTCCTTTCCATATCCTTCTGAATTTTCAGTATCTACTATTCCAGAACTTACTATCAGGTGATTCAAGAATACCCCATCTATAGAGATAATCATATTGCAATGCAAAAATTCACACATTGAAGCAGAGTATGATTACAAACATTTTAACTCTGCATGAAAACACGGTATGTATCCTTACGAGAGGAGTGTATCGACACCTGAAATCTGTATGTCTTCTCTACATAGGATGTTGTCGATTTTGATTCTTTGGGTGTATCTAGGAAACAGTTAGAGATATCAAAATGAAGTTTTCAATGATCAATGTTTCACTTCCATTCTTCTGTAGGGGTTCTGTGTTGCCTGGATTGTTGTGTTTTTTCAATATATCATTGATCGTCGGATATATACTAGGTATTTGTATACGTCGTTCAAAATCATATCTGTAGGTATCCATGAATTTTGTTACTGTTCACCAAACGATTAGAATATCTATTGACTAGTAAGCAGAACTTACTGTCATAGGAATATAAATACAACGTCTTAACGTGTTCATTTCGCGAGCATATCAAACGTCCAGTGATGCTTTTTCATTTGGCGCGCGTATCAAAGATTCCTTTAGAGTTTAGAGTTCAGAGCGTGATGGATAATAATAGCGCTGGTTCAATACCTCTATAACGAAACTAGCATTGGAATCGGACGGTATGGACGCATTCGTGACGCCCGACTGCGCAGAATCGGTGCTGACCCAGGACGCCGAAGACCCTGTAGATCGGATGCTGCCGGAGCCGCCTCTCTTCTCCAGATCGCCGGTGCTTCGTTGTTTCTTCAATTTTAGACCCTGAAATTAAATAATAGACAACTTTTTATTGCAGCCTCTGTATCAGTATTGAAGGTTCACTTATGTCATTATTCTTTTTTGTTTTTGTTGAGTATGAACGCTGTACTTAAATTTTTTCTTTGACAAACATTTTCTGTTTTGAGATTTTTCTTATTTATTAAAATTGCACTATCAATTTTTTTCTCTACTATATTATGTCCTTCTTGTGATGAATGATAAAGATGTGTCCACGAAGACGAAACCTCCAGAAATTTCGAGTGCGAATTTCTTGCCACTTCAATACATCCCCTCTTCTCCAACATGTCACCTGATTGGTCTAAGCCAAATGTTGGGCTAGTGTTCCTGGAGCTGTCTACAGGCATTCGTAGCATCTGCGAGTAAAACAATTGTTCGCAGTTATCAATTCACTCGAGTCGGAAATCGGTTATAATGAAAATAAAGAAAAAAATACAGCTGGAATTGATGAAATATTCGCAAATGTTTTTATATATCTCCCCGACTCAGCATTATCGGTACAATAATCCTCATCAAAGAATCGTTCAGAAAGGGTATTTTTCCAGCTATTCTGGAAACTTCAATAATTATCCCTATTTATAAAGGTGGTGATTCTTTGGATTTCAATAATTACCGTCCCATTGCGCTTATACCCACTTCAGCAAAAATTATTGAGAAGCTGGTTAAAATCCGAATGTTGGGGTATTTAACTGCGAATAATATACTCACAGATCAACTATTTGGGTTCCAGCCAAAAAATAGCACAAATGATGGTATATTTTCTTTTATGGACAAGGTATATTCTAGCCTAAACAGGGGAGCAGCTGCTGCGGCAGTATTCTGTGATTTTTCCAAAGCATTCGACTGCGTAAATCACGAAACACTACTGCGGAAGCTGCACCACTACAGCTTCACAGACAATAAGCTCCAATGGTTCAAGACCAACCTGACCGGTCGTCAACAAGTTGTTAAAACAAACACTACCTCAGCGGCCGCGCAGATAAATCATGGTGTGCCTTAAGGATCAGTCCTAGGGCCAATATTATTCCTTTTATATATTAATGATATGGTATTTCTTGATATAAAAAGCGAAATCACGTTATTTGCAGACGACACCACTATTCTATGGCAAGATAATAATGATGAGATATTATACACCAATGTGATACGAGATATAAAAGTAATCAAAGATTGATGTGACTCAAACCTACTTTCTCTCTACATTGAGAAAACCAATATTCTGACTTTTCATTGTAATGTCCCAAACTTGGAAATCGGTAATGACATATTAGAAAATGAATCATCAACAAGATTTTCAGGTTTGTATATCGATAACAAGTTAAAAATGCTAGCATCTGGATGCTATGCCATCAGAACAATGCCTCTGAATTAGAGTATGCATCTGCCAGAAAGAAATACTTCGCCCTACTTCAGTCCCACTTGAGATATGGAATAGCGTTCTGGGAAAGCTGTAGTAATCAATTATTTCAAAGGAGTTTTATGTTACAAAAGAGAGCTCTGAGATATATGTGTCATGCAAAATCAACAGATTCTTGTCTCGCAATGACGTTATTCAATTCAAGATGAGTGAGTAGCACACCATATTATATTTCCACCATGGTTAGTAGGTACTCACAGTGAAAAGGCCCTTTTTCACGACGTTCCCCGATCCCAGCGACCTTCTCCTAGCCGTGGGCTCCGCCGAGCTCACCTTCAGCACGAACCCGCCTCGGGAATCGTCGACGCGCCGATCCCGCTTGTCGGCTAGCTCGGCATTCGCGCCTGCGCCGCTCGGTTCGTCGCTGCGTAGCGAGGTGAGCGAGGCGCGCAACGTGCGGTTGGCTCGGTACTTGGACGCCTTGCCGAAGGGGGCGCTCTTGCGAATACCGTAGCCGTGGCGCATGCCGCGCATCCATTGGCCCTGATACGTGCCTGCAACAAAAGAGGAACGGGAGGTTTGAGAGTGTTCTCAGAGTATTGAAGAGGAATATTCTCAGATATATTTACGAACACAAAAAAATTGATATATCGGGTGGTCACAAAAAAACCGGAAGTTTTTTATTTTCCTCGTGGTTTCATCATTTCTCAACCGAATTCGAATTTCTTGGCGTCCTTTCATAGCTGAAGGTCTATAGTATACAGTGGAATATTTGAAAATTTCATAATGAACAAAAACAAAATGGCGGGTTCGACCAAAGTATTGTCATTTACAAAAACCGCTGGAGAGAAAGAGAAAAACCTGTACCGATGTCATCTTAGGCCATTCATTTCTGAAGAGAATGAGTACTCGAACATCGAAATCGAACAAATAGTCCAGTAGATACACTCATTTCTTTGCAATTTGTTATGGAGTGAATGTGCTAATCTCGTATAAACGATTATTATTATTTTGCTTCAGGCTTCATGAAAATTCAATCGAATTTGGATTTCTTAGAGTTATTGTAGAATCTACAAAAAATCCGTATAACATTTTTCTCTGAATTCGATAGTTCGGGAGATACGATGAAAAAACTAAAAAAATTACAAGTTCCTAGATAATCACTTGCCAATAGAAAACAAAACAAAAAACAAAAGAAAGTAAAAAAAATCACACTCGACTGTCTTGATTTTTTCCTCATAAACTAGGTACCTAGTTCACTCGACTGTCTTAATTTTTTGCCCATATACTACGTACCTAGCTCACTCGACTGTCTTGATTTCCCACAAAGAAGAAATATGTTGGCATTGTTTTAACATTCTTTTGTTTTTGTTTTTTTTTAGTCCCTATTGGCAGTCGAGTGGGCTAGGTACGTAGTTTGTGTGGAAAAACCAATACAGTCGAGTGGGCTAAGTACGTAGTTTGTGGGAAAAATCTCCAGTTCTCTGAACTTTCATAGCGTCGTATACACATCTTTGGTGCCCAATGATAGTTACAATATAAAAATTTGCTCATGATATGGTGCCATGGCCTCTACTTCCATCTTACATGAGCAATGATAAAATATCATCTGCTTTTATAGTGTCGTATAAATTATCTGACCTCTATACTAATCTAATACCTAATGAAAACTACATCTATACTAATCTGATACCTTTTAAAAACTACGTAGGTACGTCACTTGTTGTTCTCTATCACTACTTGATAAGATTTCATCAGCGGCAATATGTGATAGGTACATAATTACTTAATGGTATTTTTGTCCACTACTTCCTGGCTTCTAGTCGAAATCGGGATCCTGATCACTATCATCTAAACAGTGAAATGGATCATATTCCAGAGTGAAAATTGTGAAACACATTTTTGCCCCAAACATACTAAAACATATCTTTGAATCGCCAATTCGTTTGGGGCAATAGGAGGGTTTGTGATCGAATATCGTATTTAGAACTGCCACCTATCGCACTAAACGTTGTAGCAGCATTTTATTGCTCAAAAAATTTCAAAATATGATTTTCGTTGAATATGGCTCATGGCAGTAGGTTTTTGTACCAAACCCTTCAATTGATTATGGTCGCTACTTGAACATGAATTCATAATAGCAAGGCTTATCTCTTTCCTTGAACTGCCAAAAAAACTCCAAATCCCACTAGAAAAACGCCTACTCGTCCGGATGTACTCGAGTAGGGAAAATTTCCCAGTAATAACGGTAATTGATGGTTTTATGCTCGAAATTTGTCGGATACCGCTGAAATGTCAGCAACGACCTTGACCCAGAAATGTCTCCGACAAATCGATCGATTGACGCGCACCTACCGGATAAACAAATCTCCGGATTATTGGAAATACGTCTGGATCGACTTCCGCCTCGCGGGCGTTAGTCAAGAATTTCAAGATTTATCTGTCTTGAACGTAGGCGGCTTTGCTTTCAAGTTCCTTGTCGTCATCGTTCTATTCAGCTGTTTGCGAACATGAATTAACTGAATTTAACGTTGCTCTAGGTTGAAAAGGAGATTTTCACTCTATCCCAAGTAGGGATTAATAGGAGGAAGATTTTTTGATATGTTCATATGTTATGGAAAGTGAATTTTGAACTGTCAAAAAAATACAGAATAATTTTATATCCAGTTTATTGAATAGTTCAGAGATATCTAATAATCCAGACAAAACAAATTGGCGATGAGGAAAAAGAAGTAAAAATAAATCTAGAAGAATTTGATATGCCGATCTCATTAGAAACCAGCATCTCAACCAATTCCAGTACTGTCATCCGAAATACGTACGGCAAAGTGCGCGAATTCGTTCCCGAATCCGACACTTGGGATATCTACTAAGAGCAATTACAATATTATTTTGAAGCCAACGAGATCAGGGAATCGTCAACAAAGAAAGCTATATTGCTCTCCACCTGTGGGAAAAGTGTATTCATGACCATAAGATCCATTGCAGCTCCAAAGCCAATCGAGGATTTGACCTATGAGGGTATTGGGGATTTACTGAAGAATCGCTATAATCCCCAGCCAAACAAAATCATTGAACCCTTCAAATTCAATAGAAGGCATCAGAAACCTGGTGAATCCATACAGGATACCCAGCAGAATTTGATTGATCTGAAAAATAATCATACTTCCATTTCCAGTTGAATCAATGAAATCCAGTCCAGCCAGAATTCATTCAACACTTCCAAGAAAGCCACTTCTGGAAATGAAATTCCACAAGGGGAGTCATGTTTTAGATGTACGGATGTCACATGATCACCGGTAAATTGAAGAGAATGACTATGAAGAGGCAAAAAGTAGGGTTACATGGCAAGATTGCCAGAAAACCTAATTCATAAGTCGCTCAGTTGCGTCGTAGCACAAAAGTTCTAGATCCATAATGTTGTAGACAGAAATCAACGAATTACTTTTCAGTTTTCAATATCAATATTCTTATCGTGCGTGTTCAATAGAGGTGATTGAATATTCGTCGTGGCATATAGCCAGGAAAGTAGCTGTTTTCTGTTGAATAAACCGAGAAAGAATTGATATTTTCATCACATGGAGAATGCAAATTCTTAATGTATTTCTTTATATATACAGGGTGACCCAGGGTTAAACCGCCAAACGATTAGGATCAGTTTTTTAGACTAAAATAAGACTTTTTCTTCCTATAAGCCTGTGTCCTAACTTGCTTAATTTCAGAGATATGGGGTATCAAAGTTTTTAGAAAACATTTGTTTTTCATTTAGGACACATGCTTATAGTAAAAAAAAGTATTTTTTTTTTGCATAAAATTCTGATTCTACACGTTTGGCGGTTTAACCCTGGGTCACCCTGTATATATCCAGTTTTTTGTGTTCATAAATATATCTGAGAATGTTCCTTTTAATATCAATATTCTTCATATCCCTAGGATTTGTTGCTGTTTTCATAATGTTATTGCCTTCCTGAGTCCAAAACTGAAAGGAAAATAAAGATTGCAACCCAATTTTTTTTTCTACGACAACTCTGAACTACCATTCTAAAACGATTTTTTTCTACACATCTTGTGATTTACGGTTATAGCACCTATAATTTGCTATAATGTACTGTCGCACTGTGGAAATAAAGATAACCCAATAATAACACCCGAAAGGGAAAGGTATGGCAGTGGAGAGAAGGAAAAATAAGTTGGTCTTCTCAAGACAGTTTGGCTATTTATTCTGTGTACTATTTTAGAATCCTGATTTCTGTATGCTACTGTTTCAATTAATAATATTTTAAAAACTTGTAGATTGAGTAACGATGTTGTATAAACATGCATCGAGAATTTGTAAACGTTACACGAGTACCTATACTATAGTCGATGTAGTTTGTTACAGTTTTTCGTAAACTAATAAGTGATTCATTGATAATAAACATTATTCACTATCGAAGTGTATTAATTAATCGTTAAACATATTCGCGAAACCCGGATGTTTTCCTTTACGAAGTGCTAAATTTTCTGAAAATTGCTCTTTTTTTTACACTTCTGATACTCGATATATCCAAGGCAATGGTATTGAAAAACTGTAGTCAATTTTGCCCGTATATTTCGAGTAGAGAGTTGTGAAAAAAACTGGGTAGATTATTATTACCAATGATTCGAAATTCCGAGATGGAAAACAACATCTTTCATTTTCTCCTGCCTGTGGCAGGAATCAAACATGCGGACAAACGACCCTAGCTCACATGGAATTAATTCTTTGCCAAAAGAAGTATTCACAAGAACTACAAGAACAGCCCAGCGAGCACAAAAACATCTCAGAGATGTTAAAAGTACGAGATTTCGAGACATTGAACCTCCACTGCGATGTTCTGTTCACACATGAATAGAACTATTATAGAACAGCCAATGTCCGCCGCAGGCGGCAATTATCGAGATGTCCTTGATATGTCACGAAACTACCTTCTTCCTAGTTCTTTTCAAAGCCTTTTCATGGACACAACAAAACATTTTCAACGCGTCTTGCGCACATTAAATCACTGTAAAAAAAACATTTTCGAGGTACTTTTCTGGAGCCTTTTGTCAAAATGAACTTTTGCATTAGGATTCCATTTCCCTTGAATGAAAAAATGCATTAAAAATAGATTGAACATAGAAATATTTTCTTGATATGAAATTACCTTCTTAATCGGTTTCTGAGTAGTGCTTACTACACACAGACATATAATTGGAAATAGGTTTCCCAATTTTTGAAATGTTCTCCACAATGCATAATTTTGCAACTGCGGAGAAGCTGTGTATTGATAAATTCGTACTTTTATATATTGATTACACTGAGGCACCGAACAACACATCTTGCATCTGATGGTCATTATTACAAACTAAATAAGTCTTCTAACACAATAAACTTCACCAAATTCCTTTCTGTTCGTTAGCAGCGTGATGTAGGCGTGACACGCTGCAAAAGCGAATGCCAATTGCGAACAAGAAGAACAAAATCGAAAACAAATCAGAATTCATCGTATTGTGACGTAAGCATGAGACGTTGTGGTGGGGCAAACAAAGAAAGGGCACAAAAGAAAAAAAACAATACTTTCTATATCCTTCTAAGACCTCTTTGGGAAGTGCATATTACGCCTCAAAAAAACATCCTCATGCCTACATTTCTAAAACATCCCAAAACATCCCAGGGATACCTCTCAGTAGGCAAACAAAGAAATGCCACAGAAGAACAAAAACAATACTTCAATATCCTTCAAAGACCTCTTTGGTCAGTGCATATTACGTCTCAAAAAAAACATCCCAAAACATCACAGGGGTGTTTGTGCTCGCTGGGGACATACATCGTTGATAAACTTTTAATCTTGTCCGATTCTGCTGAAATTTCGACTAAATCGTAGATTTATGTATCGAAGTGTTAGCGTGCATTTTAATTCATGAAAAAAACCTGATGACTTGATCATTATTCATTATACAACAACTCTTTCCCCCTTAAACTTAAACTTGGTAAAACTTAGCTTCATTATGTTTCGAATTCAAGTGTGATCCTTTCTTAACACAATGGTTTTCGATTCACATCAATATCTTATTTTTCAGAGAAGCTGAAGTGTTTTAGAAAAGTATGTTATTTTCTAATCTAAGAGTGATCTCTTCTTAAGATAATGTTTTCTTATTCACATGAATATTTTATATTTCAGAGAAGCTAAGAATTTTAAGGAAGTATGTTTTCTTCTAATCGAGTCAGAACCATTCTCCAACCTTCTGCTTCATCATGTTTTGGATTGAAGTGTGATCCCTCTTCGCCCCTTCTCAACAAAACAGTTCTTGATTCACGTCAATATCTTATCTTCAAGAGAAGGTACAAGTTTAGTATTTTTAGAAAGTGTATAGATTTTTTTGAATACTGTGTCTGTAGGTTAATCGAGGAGGTGGTACATCATATTATTCTAATCGATTTGAGAGATAATGTCAATTCTCAATTTCAGAGGATTTTCATGCTCTCTTTTTGGATGTTCAACAGATATAATCCAATGTTCGACGTGGCAAATAGCCAGGCAAGTAGTTGTTTCCTGTTGAATATTCAGAATGATATTATGTACATATCTTTATATGAAGGTGAATGCAAAATTCTCTACTTCATAAGATTTTGTTTTCAAATTCTTATCGTGTGTGTTCAATAGAAATTATTCCATGTTCGTCTTGACATATAGCCAGGAAAGTAGTTGTTTCCTGTTGAATAAACCGAGAAAGAATCAATATTTTCATCACATGGAGAATGTGAATTCTCAATGTATTTCTTCCTATATATATACAGTGTGTCCCACTTACCATGCTCACCATGGGTATCTTTTTAACGGTGAGAGATACGAGGTCGGTTAAATGACACCAAATGTGGAGTTTGTCAAGGCCAACTATAATGTGAAAAAATATTTTGATAAAATCTATTCGTTTTTGTTTTATACGCAAAAAACAGATTTTGATCATTCTCATGTCTCCTCCGTAACTTCTTTATTTATGGAAATATTCAAATAGGAATTTCACATTCTCATGGCAGTTTCTCAAAGTGATTTCGAAAAAAATATGGGATTTATACCAACTCTTCTAGAGTTTGAGATATTAGCACCAACTTTAGTTTTTCAAATGTAGGTCATAGCTCACTATTGACTTAGTTACAAATAACTTTTTTTTCTCTTACAGATGATATGTCGCAGTAATAGTTTTGTGATAACAACGGAGTTATGGTCATTTATACAAAAACAAAAAATTATTTGGAAGTCGCCATCTTGAATTTATGAATTTGAACATAAAAATCATGATCTTCGACCTCAAAAACCCCCACTTACCAATTTTGAATGGAATTGGACCAAATCTTGTCCGCCATCTTGGAGCAGCCATTTTTTTCAACTAAAAATTCACACCTGCCAAATTTCAAGTTAATCGGAGTTATGGAATTTTTGTTGAAACATAAAAAAATGGCTGCTCCAAGATGGAGGACAAGATGTGAAATTCCTATTTGAATATTTCCATAAATAAAGAAGTTACGGAGGAGACATGACAATGATCAAAATCTGTTTTTTTCGTAAAAAAAAAAACGAATAGATTTTATCAAAATATTTTTGCACATTATATTTGGCCTTGACAAACTCCACATTTGGTGTAATTTAACCGACCTCGTATCTCTCACCGTTAAAAAGATACCCATGGTGAGCATGGTAAGTGGGACACACTGTATATCCATATTTTTTGTGTTCATAATTATATCTGAGAATATTCCTTTTCAATACTTTCACCCATCAAGGGATTCAAACTTGAACGATGGAAAATCGTTATTTTTATAGACCTTCAATCTCAGTTTCGTGATTAGGTTTTCTCAATTAAGAATTTCTTTCCACGTCCTTATGATGAATATCAATTTATCATACATCCAAAAAAAAAGACCGATGGTGTATTTAAAAAACTGTGGTTTGCCATGGTAACGTGTTTAACAAGTTGTTTTGTCATGGTAACGTGTTTAATTTTTCGATCATTTAGCGTGGTACATATCCGTACGCTTAATGCCATTTTAGTTATGTGAGTAGAATAATATATAACCGGTCGAAAACCGATACCACAGTTAAAAGAATACAAATATCCGATACATTCGCTAATCGAAAAACGACGCAAATCACAATACGGACAATCCAGCAGGATTAGCAGGAATCGCCGGCACTTTTTCGATGCTATTTCAGTGCAGATTTGACGTGAGATTAGCCGGAGTGGCACACATACATAATGGGAGAACTATGCGGAGTTGCGTCAATGCCGTTCATTCATTAATAGTTCGGTGCAACACGCATGCCAAAACTTGCTCGAGAGTATATCGTCCTTTGCAGAAATTAGTCATTACTGAATTTTTACGACGGTTTCACGAAAACGTGATAGGAATCTATAAATTGTTCCTTATACCAAACAAGGTGTAAATTATGGAAAAAGAAATTGGAATGCAGTACAAATTGTACCTTTGTCTGCAACCGACTCGAAAGTTGTCCATTTTAATTCTATACTTAGCTCTTGAAGTTGAAGTTTCCATATTACATTACTGACACAAAAATAGGTATGTTGCTAGACAATACTTCTAGTTCCTAGGAGCTGGAGGCTGTACTAGGTCATCAAGAATAAACTAGGTTAGTATCCACTAGTTTCACGTTTGATCCTGGAAGATAACTGAATAACTATAGCAAGAAAGTCTTGCAACTATCTATATGCTCACTCACCTAGATTAGCAAAGTCCTCTACCTATGATAATAATAGTGTCCTACTTCCATTATTAGATGCCCTCACTAGCGGTATAGCAAAGTCAGATAACTACTACAGAAAAGGTCTATATAATACTTTTATACAGATGTACTCGTTCGATTCTCAATAATCTCAAATGGGTTCCATTCAGCAAATTCGACTTTATTATCACAGGTGATAACTCGCGCTATTAGAGTATAGAGTAAGTATTCAACGTGCCGCCGAAGACTGGATTCCCGTAGTCTTGAAGTCACAAAATCACCCTTACAAAGCTCTGTTATTTCATGATGTATCTCATAGATACCAATAGTTTCCATCTTGCTGAAGATAGCTAGAGTTCAACCAATCCCCAACAAAAGAAACAAAAGCCTGCCCATCAACAACGTGCAACAACTATAGGCCAATTGCTCTGTCATCAGTCATCTCCAAAGTGATGGAGGAAGCCATCAACATTGAGCTCATCAAATATCTGGAAAGCTCAGGAATCATTAATGATAGGCAATATGGCTTTCGCCACCAAATATCAACTGGAGGAAAGCATGGAGAATCTCTAGCTGTATAGTGCTAGATATATCGAAGGCATTCGACCGTGTTTGGAACCAAGGACTGCTCCACCATTGTCGTTCTAGATGACAACCTAGTTAGGTAGTTAGGGCCAGAGCTATAATTACCTCCTCGCACTAGGTTGCCTACTAGGTTTTTATTTAGATCGACAATGGCTCCACAAACTACCATTATATGGCTTACCGCCTCAGCTACGCCATCTTTTATAGGGTTTTCTCCCAGGCAGATCGCTTCATGTGGTGGTGGACGGAGTATCGTCTGATACCAATAGGGTCTTGCTGGAAAATAGCTAGAGTACAACCAATCCCCAACAAAGAAAACAGAAGCCTGCCCATCAACAACGTGTAACAACTATAGTCCGATTGCGCTGTTATCAGTCAACTGGAAAGTGATGCAGGAAGCAATCAACATTGAGGTCATTGAATTCCTGCAAAGCTAGGGAATCATTGATTATAGACAATATGGCTTTCGCCACCAAATATCAACTGGAAATTCATTTGCCTACGTCACCCATGTATGGCAAATTTCATTAGAAAAGCATGGGGAATCTCTAGCTGTAGTGCTAGATATATCGAAGGCATACGACCGTGTTTGACACCAAGGACTGCCTAACCATTGTCGTTCTAGATGGCAACCTGTCGTTCAGTTGAGTAGTTAGTAGGCCAGAGCTATAATTACCTCCTCGCACTAGGTCGCCTACTAGGTTTTTATTTAGATCGACAATGGTTCCACAAACTACCAGTATATGGCTCACCAACTCAGCTATGCCATCTTTTATAGAGTTTTCTTCCAGGCAGATCGCTTCATGTGGTAATGGACGGAGTATCGTCTGTTACCAATAGCTTCCATCTTGCTGGAAAATAGCTAGAGTTCAACCAATCCCCAACAAAGGAAACAGAAGCCTGCCCATCAACAACGTGTAACGACTATAGTCCGATTGAGCTGTTATCAGTTAACTCTAAAGTGATGCAGGAAGCAATCAACATTGAGGTCATTGAATTCCTGCAAAGCTAGGGAATTATTAATTATAGACAATATGGCTTTCACCACCAAATATCAACTGGAAATTCACTTGCCTAAGTAAACCATGTATGGCAAACTTGATTAGAAAAACATGGGGAATCTCTAGCTGTAGCGCTAGATACATCGAAGGCATTCGACCGTATTTGGCACCAAGGACTGCTCCACCATTGTCGATCTAGATCTAGATGACAACCTAGTTAGGTAGTTAGTAGGCCAGAGCTATAGTTACCTCCTCGCCCTAGGTCGCTTACTAGGTTTTCATTTAGATCGACAATGGCCCCAGAGTTTTCTTCTCTATGAAAACATAGAAAATAAAGTGTCGGTTTGTCAATTATTGTACAGTATTGATTTTATTCTATAACTCTGGCAAATATCAACCGATTTCAAAAAACGATGCAAGAGAAGTATTCACAAAAAAGAGCTGTGGTGTTAGCGCTCTTATCGCAGGAGTCACTAGAAGTATCACCGTCCAGATGCGACATGTTCTTTATTGCATCCGACTTTACCTACATGGTGAATAATTGCCTCGTCAGAAAAAAAAAGCGATGTCGAGATTACATCAGCGAGTTGTCTGGCTCTAGAATCACGTTGCTTCGAAATCACGTGGCTACAATTCGTAGACGTCAACCATCTTATTGAATTTCAAATGAAGATGTTTATTAACGATTTGTCGAATGGAAGTCCTCGAAATGTCAAGGCCACCTGTCTGTCCAAATCGAACGCCAGGGAGATTGTTTTCTGGAGTAGTGGTGATATTCTGAGGCCCTCTTTTCATTCTGTAGGTACACATTTTTGGTATCCTGAACATTCACCGACAGAAGAATTCGATTTGGATCTGTTATTTGGTTGCCATAAGCGATATTCTGTTCACGATGCCAAGGTGCTGTCGGTTCGAATTCTTTCACACAGAATTTTTAAAAGTTTATTTTTCATTTTCCAACACATAAATGCGAAATTTGACAGAGAACAAGGCAGCAACCGACGATCAATCTTTTCTGCCCTGGACAACTCATTGACATGAGCTGGACCAAAAGAATCCAAGGAGTCAGCTCCCTCATGACTGTCATCAGGGTTGTTATATAGACAAAAATCGTAGGCGGGGCCTGCATCGGCCGCCTCTGAGGACACCCTTGAAGAGAAATTTCCTTGGAGCTAAAGTTAAACTTTGGCTCCAAGGAACTAAAAAGGATGTACTAGAGATCATCAATAATTAACAACATTGTTACGGTTACGAAGCCGAGCGATGCCAAGGTGCTGTCGGTTAGGATTGAAATAAAATATATACTAGTGGTAAGAAAAAATGGAGATGCACCTTGGGACCACGTGACCCTATACCCGTCGGCTGAAGCCTCGGGATATAATCTTGGTCCCTGGATAATAATGATATTCTTCACTATCTTGGTGTATGAAGAACTATTTTAGTTAATTCACTATTTCCGAGTAAATTTTTATTTAGCTTCGGAGAGATGCTGTTAAATGTGCCAGTCTTTCTTGGCTGAATGAACTATCAGCCGGGGCAGTCGATCTACTACTTTGCTGCCTAGTAAAACATATAACTATTATTATACTAGGCAGAAAAGTACAGGATTTGATGCCGCGGCTGGCATTCCATAGCCTAGGCGTAGCCGAGGCTAGGTAACCAGCTAAGGCATTACATCTTCTTTTCTGCCATGTGAAACATATAATTATTTCTCCAAATTCTTTTCAATTTCATGCAAAGTCCAAATGATCCATCATTATTTGTTCACCGAAAGTCATTGTCAATTTTGATTAACCAATTTGATTCTAATTACTTGGAACGTTGCATAGCAACAAACTTCTTTTGTCTAGGCAGTAAAAGTACACCTTTTCTGTCTGTTAACTGTCATTAAAATCCACTTTAAATGTCATTTGGAGAAGAATAACTATTTTTTTTAGTTACTCATTCAGTTTTTGACGAAGCTTGGGGGGAGTAGAATTATATAGGCCTCACCATAGACGACAGACTGAGTTGGTTTAATCATGTTGATCATGTAGTACGAAAGTTATCCAGCGCTCTGTTTGTACTAAGACAATTGAAATGTATAACCAATCTTGGCATGTTAAGAATTTCATATTTTTCATTATTTCATTCTGTACTGTCATACGGTATTTTACTCTGGGGCAAATCAACAAATGCTATAGCAGTTTTCAGATGTCAGAAGAAAGCTATACCAATACTGGCAAAAGTGGCAAACTTAGGCTATAGAGATCACTGTCATCAACATTTCATTAAGCTTGGTATCATGTCAATGCCTACCTTATACATATTCACAGTTTTGCTAGAAAAACACAAAAATGTGAGTAAATTTGGTAAACAGAGTCTGACTTTCATAGTCATAATACAAGATCGGCTAATTTATTGAGAACCCCACGACACGCTGTTAGCTGCAGAAACTCTTTAAATTTCAATATTTATAATATTCTCCACAGCTCCGTCAAAATGTTGGAATTCAAAAAATTCAAATCTGTCATCAAACAGTTCCTTTTAAGCCATCGATTTTATAATATTGATACCTATATGGAGTCAGCAAGTTCACTGAAGCTTTAACCTGTCATTTATCAATCCCTTCAACAGGACATTGTTATTTTTATATTTTTTAATCTCAATTTTAAATGTTTTTTGTTTTATATATTTCATTCAGATCATTTGATGTTCCATCTTTAACATACTCATCATATTTTTTTAATCATGTATTTTTGTATTTTAATTCATTTTTCCTGCACTTTAGTGATTGAGGGTGAAGATTATCTTTATTTTCAAGCACTATGGCTATTGTAATTATGACTTGCCGTACATGTAATTTACATAACATGGTCAAATAAACTACTCTACTCTACTCTCTACTCTATAGAATTATTCTTCCAACGCTGGCCATTTGAATATTATTAGATGGTTCTTTCGTACAAGTATCATACAACGTGTGCATGGGAGTCTCAATTTGTCTCGCTCATTCAATAAATGCGCCAAAATATAGCTTGTTGCTGCAATGCGCTAACGCCTGTAATGTCGTGAGTTTCCCTCACTGAATAAATAAGGATTTCATTATTAATTCGCAGTTAAAGTCCAGCAGTAGCATATGAGATTACATACATTACAGTGAAACACGGAAACAAGGTACATTTTCATTGAACAGCGAGCCGGGATTGGCGCAGTGGAAGAGCGTCCGTCTCACGACCGCAAGGTCGTGGGTTCGATATCCAGCACGGGCAAGGAACTTTTTTCAATATTTTATTTACGAATTAAATATTGTAAAGTTTCGGAGCATCGGCTGGGGATAGTCCTGCACGATTCGCTGTTGCGTTCCAATTAACAGTGCTGCTGCTGCTCCTAAAGTGGCGCATGGAGTTAGTAACAAAGCCTACACAGAACACGCAGAAAGATATGATGATGTGGTTGTGAGCATCAGAGAAGAAGTAGGACGGTGTATGTAGGTGGGTGTGGAAAACTACCAGCTGAGCGTGAGAGCGGGCCAGCTGCGCCACTGCGCATATGGTAGTGAGTACATTACTAGCCTACAAAATACAGCTGAAAAACTCTGGAAAGAGAGCTGATGGGCGGTGCCTGAAAAAGGATGTTAGCCAGCTCTCTTGAGCGAACCACATCAGTCATTGAAAACACTTGGGGTTTGCAAAAAGGTCCCATTGGGGACTAGTTGCTGACGTGGAAACGTCCCCCACCAGTACCAGTACCAGTTCATTGAACAGCACGTTATTATCAACGTCCTATTTAGGAATGTACAGTAATGTACAGTGTGTCTCACTTCTGATGGAAACACCCCTGTATCGTACAGTATTCGTTGGGTAAGGATCATGAAATTTGCTGGAGCGAGAGATATACCAACAATGCACTCTATGACCAAGTGCGGTTATCTTCAGTGATATACACTGCTCGCCAACAACCATGGAACCACCCCAATTTCCGGAAAATGATATTAGTCGAAATAGGGTGAACATCACTTCGCAATCGGAATCAGGTCGCCCAATACATTCTTGTCTCACTTTTTATGAAAGCACCCAGTATCTTATGTAATTATTGATGTAGAAGTCATGTTGTTGGAAGTTTTCTCCTAGTAGTTTCCCTGAAAAAAAAAAACAAAAATATGCTCCCGTTCGAACATGACGATGCGCCGTTCGTTTATTGGTAGTCGAGAATAATCGCTAATTCTCTATTCAGTGACATTAACAGCGTTGCCGTCTCAGTTGATTCATTTAGCTAGATGAAATATTATCACATTCATTGGTTCTTGGCATTCAAAAGTCAACTGATTTCAACAATAATTCCTTATTCAACTCACATAACTAAAATGCTCGCTAAAATGGCATCTAGCGTACGGATATGTACCACGCTAAATGATCGATTGATCACGGATTGACGATCTGTGATTTATTCAAAATATTAAACACGTTACCATGGCAACACGATTTGTTAAACACATTAACATGGCAACACAGTTCATTAAACACAGCTTCAGTAATTTGAGACATGTCTGGTCTGTCAATTGTATTAACTGTCAACTGTTATTTTCAAATTTTGTATCAGAATTATTCAAACAAAATTCGTTTGTATCAGAATTATTCATTTAAAATATATGCGAAATGTAGACGAAAGTGGAATCGAAGAGAATGTTCTGGTACTTGCATGCATATCTCCAAGAAGTGTAAAAATGGAGCATCCATCTTTGAGAACAATTCATTTATTTTATTCTGCGCTAAGCATGACAATAAACGTGAAACAAAAGTTAGTAAGCAATGGACTGGACACATCAATATCACTTATACGTGTCTCGTTGGTTGCATGCAGTTGCATGTATTATGTTCTCAATTCCTATATTCCTTTCGAATTATTTTGTAGGTTAGCAGGAATTGCAGGTATGTTAATGTAATTTTCGGAGTTCGTAGAAAGATCATAGTATGTAACGCGTTTATAAACTCTTCTAGACACTCGTTTATTAAACACTCGCTCCGCTCGTGCTTAAACTACTAGTTACTAAAAGGACGTTTATAGCACTTGTTACATAATAAACAATTATGCGATGGATGAACTGAGCAAGACAGTTTGAAATGCATATATTCTTGTTTTTTATAAAACAGATCGTGATATAATATGCTGTCAAAATATTAGTAGCGTGGACGCCTACTGCCATTACTACGAGTATACTACGTTGATACGATTATCCCGAAAACTGTCGAGTTTTGAGATAAATAACAGGTACAACTAATTTTTGTTAAAATGAAGTTCTTCCAATATTTTTCGATAAAAAAGACGCTGACCTGAACTCCTGAACAACAAACAAGTCACGAATAGGGAATACATTGAAGTGCATAACAAATTATGATTTCTCATACGCAAATACGCAAATTTCTTATGTATATAAATTTTCAAAAACGTCGAAGTATTTGCAAGAAATCAATTTCAAAATATCAACTTTGACACCCTGTATCTTTCTTACTAGCATTATTTTATCAAATAGTAATGTTTTGGAGTCGAAAACCTATACCACACACCTCTATGTACAACTACTTAAGAACCACCCTGTATAAATCATATCTATACCGCGCTTGTTGAGAGTTCGGTCAGCAATGTCATTTCCCTTCTATGAACGGTTCAGCAAACTGTGGTTCAGCAATCAGCGCCGCAATTCGACCAGCGTAAAAATTCGTAGCCATTCGACATACAGGGTGATTCACATTTACGTAGCCCACACAAAAGTTTATCAACTTGCAGTTGGGTTGAAATCTAATCTACCTGAAAAGATTTCAGTCTTCCAGTTATACAGGGCACCAACTTTGATATTTTATAAAGAAACCCACTTTTTTTCGCACGGTTCGATTGACCTTCCAATTCTGAATACTGTCTGTGGTTAATCGAGGAGGTGGTACATTCATTTCACTTGATTATAGGAGATTTTTTCTCTTCGTTTCTATAAAATGAAGATGAGTATTATTTGAATATACTATTATGTGTAGTAGGACAAATCAGATGATTTGCCCCAAAATGTCACTGCGTTTAACAAATTTTGCATTTTGGAGCCTAAAACAATAATCCAATAGCTTTTCAGTGACACTTTGTTTGGGAAAATGTTCGAAGAGAAGAAATATTGAAAAAATATCGAATGTCTACTTATCTTTGGACGTCTCGGGAACGAATCTGCTTCCGTTCTCAGCATGAAAATGCAAAAATAGTTATCTTAGAAAGTCGTGTTCTTATAGTTTGACAGTTCTCAGTGACATACTGATGTTGGCATATCAATGAACAACAACAATTTTCATGTTCAATTTTCAGTCGTGAATAACATGTTCTATATCAGTGATTCCCAACCGGTGGGTCACGACCCTCTTGGCCATAAGGCCCGAAAATTTCGACCAGTGCAAGTTTCAACAACATTACAATATGAATAGGTAAATGTTTCTACACTTGGCTTATGCTTATTTATCGGACATCTTCGATCAGTTGAACAAGTTGAATTTGAAACTTCAGGGAAAGGACTTGCACCTCATCTATTTTGAAGATAATCTCGAAGCATTTGTGTCCAAGATTGGAAACTGGCGACGTAAAGTAAATCTTGAAAACTTTGCAATGTTTGAAAACCTGAGCGCCATGGTTGAACTATGGTTGAAGTATCAGAGGCAGGAATTGCGGGGGATCTAAAAGGAGAGATTGATTATAACCTTGAATCCCTTGACAATGACGTTATTTTCCCGAGCTGTCTGACCAAGAAGCTGCAGTAGTAGGGAACCCATTCCATGCCTCCTATTATTGCCGACGTTCCTGATGAATAATTCTACAGCACCTATTCCAGGAAAAAACGTTGACTGAATTCTGGTGTGCCATATATTGTTTATATCCTAATGTCGCTCTGCTTTCTCTGCGGGTACTATAGTACCATTTGCTTCGACCTATCTCTGTGAAAATGGTTTTTCAACTCTTTTGCAAATTAGAACAAAGGCGAGAAATAAACTGGATGTTCAAGATGACAGATGACATAAGACTGGCTTTGACACGCACTCAACCAAGAATTTTGAAACTTATTATGCAGATGCAAGCTCAGTCATCGCATTAACATTATACCAAATAAATAATATGAATGTTATCAAATTGTTTTTTTTTATATTAAATAAGGATATGTCAATATTTTTAATGGGGGGTCGCGACATTTTAAGCAAATCCAAAAGGGGTCATGACTGGAAGAAGGTTGGGAACCACTGTTCTATATAAATCAACCAAACAGGAAGCAATGCTATTGTCTCCGTTCAGATGAATGCAAGCGGATTCCTTGATTTCCCTCTTTGGTTATCTTTCTTTCCTATGATTTTGATATTATAGCACTCTGCCATATTATTATGTTTTCAGTAAGGCTATGTTCAGTTAGCTTTGATTTACCGATATGTCTTTTCTTGATATTGTACTTGTGTTCTTTCGTCCCTACCCGATTCATGTCAATATATCTATCACAGATATCTCGGAGATTTCGTGAATCAATGCACGTCCATTTGGTACAGAATGGTATCATCGATGGGGGATCAGGAGTTATTCTGAACTTCCACCATCGGTATTTATATTCAGAAAAATCGACTAATATCCTGGAAACTGTGATAGATTAGTTGCAATAACTTATGTTGACTGAGCTAAGAATGAGAAGAAGAAGAAATTGAACCGTTTTGAAAAATTTAGGTTCCTATATTCGAAATAAGAAAGTTGGTGCCGCGTCTTTTGGCACATCTTGTGTATCTGGAGGACTTAAAATATCTCAGGTAGATTTGAAATGATCGATTATAATAGCATATTAATTTCCAAAGATTCCAAGTCAACTGCAAGAAGGAAAACTTCTAATTTGTGGCCTACAAAATCACCTTGTATACACCATAAACAACTTCCTATCTCAACTCGATCGACATCGTTTCCGATTGGCTTTTCTGTGCTGCCTCGTCGAATATTAATCAAAAATAACTGTTATTCGACTGTGCACTTTTCCGGAGTTTTCCAGATTCTGAGGTTCAATATATTTTGTGTGATGTAACGGGCAATATCAGGTGCAGTTTTCATTTTCAACGTTGAATGTCTTGGAACCGTGCCAGCATTGCTCCAAGGTTGAAGTATAATAATTTCAACCTGTACAGATCAAAATTTGGTGCTGCCCCATTTCAGAAATCATTGAAATGCTGACATCAAAATATTGTTTTTTCTGTGACGGGAAAGAAGTTTGGCATTTCACCTCTGTTGACAGGTTATAAAATGTCACTTTTCATAAATTATTTTTTTCCCGTGGGAAAAAAGTGCGTACTTCTTTCCCGGATATAATGAATCGGAACCGAAGCAGGCAAGTAATATTTTTCTTAAATGTATCTTTTCTCTCGATATTTCACAATATCCGTGGAGTTTCGTGAAATATACGAAATCATTTACAAAAAATTATTTCGGAATTATATTTTTTTTTTATCGCTTGGAGCGCACGAAAGGGAATCCCTATAATGTTCAGAGAACATCGTGCGTTCCTTGGGAGGATAGGGACAGGAGGTAGGTATTGGAATTTTTTTTGAACTTTTGGAGATTATATGTTGTTGGGAATACTTCCACAGGCAATGAATTCCAGAGCCTAGCCGTTCTATGGATGAAGGAGTCTTGATAAAGTGCTGTTCGACATCTTTCGAGGTTGACAACGAAAGGATGTGCTGACTGGGCTTGTCTAGTTCGTCTGATTGGTATTGCTAGTGAAGGGATGATAGCAGAGATTTCCGAAGAACATTTCCCGTGGAAGTATCGATAGAAAAGTGAAAGGTCTCCGACCTTTCTACGATGTTCCAATGATGTCAAAGAGTGAGTGAGTGTGGCGTCACCCACCAGGCGAATGGCTCTTCTCTGGATGGAATCTAAGAGCATCAGTGTATGTTTTGGTGCTGAACCCCATATGTGGGAACAGTATTCTAGAACAGGCCGTATCTGCGCTTTGTAGATCATGAGAAGCTGTTGAGGTGTAAAGTAGCTTTTCGCACGGAACAAGAATCCGAGTTTTTGTGAAGCAGCTTTTGCGATGGATCTGACATGATTATCCCATGAAAGAGTGTTGCTGATGGAAATACCGAGCATAGATATGGTGGGCTTGGTGGGGATGGTGGAGCCAGACATTACAATATCGGGCATACTGAGTTCCGCCTTTCTAGAGAAAATGCAGGCTTGAGTTTTGGTGGCGTTGAATTCAACTAGGTTGTTTGTTCCCCAAGCTATGATTTCAGCAAGATCTTCATTGACAGCATTGACCTGCCTGCGCCGTGAGTTCTTAGTTTCCTGGGAAGAAATGGGAATTCTAGAAGAGAACGCAGTATGGAGGGTACTATCATCTGCAAAGCTGTGGATGGGGCAAGTTGTTACTCCCAACAGATCATTGATATAAAGCAGGAATAATGTTGGTGCCAAAATTGATCCTTGTGGAACGCCGGAATTGATGTCAAAGGTATCAGACGATACACCGTCCACCACCACGTGAAGCGATCTGCCTGAAAGAAAACTCGATAAGAGATGGCATAGCTGAGGTGGTAAGCCGTATGATGGTAGTTTGTGGAGGAGTCCTTCGTGCCAAACACGGTCGAATGCTTTCGAAATGTCCAACGCGACAGCTAGAGATTCCCCGTGTTTCTCTATTGAAGATTGCCATAAATGGGTGACGTAGGCAAGTAGATCTCCAGTAGATCTTCGGTGGCGAAAGCCGTATTGTCTATCATTGATGATTCCTGAGCTCTCCAGATATTTGATAAGCTCAATATTGATGGCTTTCTCCATCACTTTGGAGATTACTGATAACAAGGAAATGGGCCTGTAGTTGTTGGGCAGGTTCATATATCATGTCATTTTCAAATAATCTGTTACTTTCGATAGCTGCACATCAGTGACTATAAATAGATAACCATCATAATAATTCTTGGCTTTATTTTAGTTCAAATTGAGAAAAATGGATTTTGCAATTTACCAATAAACAAATACACATGGCCGCATAGAATTCCATCTTTTTGGCACCCAAATCGTCGCCCTCTGGAACATCAGCGAAAGATGTTCAATATTCAATATCACTTCAGATGCCACTAGCTTGGTGGTAACTTTGATTAGCAATTCATCCTCGTTTATATTTTTTCCCTGTGCCTCAGAAACGATCCATTGCAGCCAATGAATGAAACCTTCCTTATAACTGATTTTATGTTGTTCAATTCTGTATATCAACCCTCTCTGGTGGGTTCGATTCCCACCACGACTGCATACATTTTTCTGATGACCTAAAAAAGTGTTTGAGATCACACATTAAAAGGCAAGTCCCCCGTCATCCCCTGCTCGCACAAGTCTCTTGAAGACTTCTGAGGGTTGCTCGTAAGGGGGCAACCGAATGAAGGATAAGAACAATTTCAGAACAACAACAATTTCAGAGGCCGCGATTTTCGAATTATTCAAGAAAAACTCGAAAAAATTACATTCAAACGCCCCAATCATCCCCTACGGGTTAGGAGTTTTTCTATGTTGTTCGAGGCACTTCCCTCTATACTATTGTACAAATAAATTAAAAGTAAAAAAAACTTTTTAATGAAAAGCTTTTATTCAAACGCTCTAAAGAGAAGAAAATAAAATTTTTCTTTATAATTTCAACTATCAACTAATAACCTCATTATACACAATTTATATGATCATAAAAGTTTGTCGCGCTAGTACTTATTTGATTATGTAAAATCTGCTGAGATAAAATCTTTAAAATTACAATTTGATTAAATATTGATCATCGCGACAAGCTTTTATGATTATATAAATTGTGTGTAATGAGGTTTTAAGTTGATAGTTAAAATTATTAAGAAAGATTTCATTTTCTTCTTTTTAGAGCGTTTAAATAAAAGCTTTTTATTGAAAAGTTTTTTTTTTACTTTCAATTTATTTTTTAATTTTTAGTTATCGCTAGCTGGATTTTTCGATTCACTCTCAACGAACCTTTTCATTTGATACCCATATTGTAGAAGTATATTGAAAATGACCATTCCGCCGTCTTGGATGGTCCGCCATTATGGATTTAGAATGACGTCACATCATTTTTCGAGTTACTCTCAACGAGCCTTTTCATTTGATATCCATATTGTAGAAGTATATTGAAAATAGCTATTCCGTCATATTGGATTTAGAATAAACGTTACATTATTTTTCGAATTACTCTCAACGAGCCCTTTCATTTGATACCCATATTGTAGAAATAGATTAAGCTCTCAACGAGCTTTTTCATTTGATACCCATATCGTAGAAGTATATTGAAAATAGCTATTCCGCCATCTTGGATGGTCCGCCATATTGGATTTAGAATAACGTCACATTATTTTTCGAATTACTCTCAACGAGCCCTTCCATTTGATACCCATATTGTAGAAGTAGATTAAAAATTTTCGCCATCTTGGATGGTCCGCCATATTCGATTTAGAATGACGTCACATCATTTTTCGAATTACTCTCAACAAGCCTTTTCATTTGATACCCATATTGTAAAAGTATTTTAAAAATAGCTATTCCGCCATCTTGGATAGTCCACCATATTGTATTTAGGATAACGTGACACACCTCATCGTGTATCAACTGAACGTGTATATAAAATTTCAGCTCAATCGGTTGATTTCTACTTCAATATTGAGTTCAAAGATTCCACCCGAACATACATACATACATCCATACAAACATACAATGCGAGTTAAATAAAAGCTTTCAATTAAAATAATAATAAAATCTGCGACTATTCGATTCATTTTCCCAATTCTACCTTTTTTGGCCTTCGTTGATTGAACAATAAGGGATTTGTGTGTTCCAGGTTCGCTAATTCGATATTTTTGTGTCTTAACACAATATCTGTTCTATCCTGAAGGAAGTATAGTGTAGTCGTAGAAAAAGTATAGTACATTTCTCGAGTTGTAAAGCCATTACGCACTCGTGGAGTTACACTCTCTCCACTTTGTTCGTAATTTGCGTTCTACAACTTATGTAATATACTATGTGTTAGCGAAACATATCGTGTGATGAGAATTTTGTGGAAATCTTAATGTTTGTGAAGTTTTTACAATTTAATATACTATTATCAATATGATTCAATTATAATGTGACAAAAAATGTTATCATTTGATTTTTTTCTCCATGATATACATATGTCTTGGGCTAGATCTCGCAACATGTAGGAAGACTTCACTCTCCTTTAGTCAAACGTCAAACCACAATAGACGCACCTACCACCAAAAATTTGAAATGCTCATTTATATGGAATGTAGAGGGTGGATTCGATTTCTGTGCCAGAATCAATGAGTGAAGAATATACAAAAGTCCTAACTTGCAAAAATGGCGATAATTAGCTTACTCCCACATTACAACTATGCAGAAAATGTTAGCTATAATAAAAGTGTTGCTTACATTACACCGACACTGATACCAACCTAGCATGTAGTTTGATGAGTTTTCTCAAATTCTCAGAATTTTCCTCGGCATATTCTAATAATGAATAATAGAACATGTTTGTTTCTTGCATAAACAGATAAAATATATTTTTATATGAAAACATACAGCACGAAGGTAATAAATCATGATTTTATTCGAAATTCCATACATTTTTTTGAATCACCAATTCAGAAAAAACAACTCGTTGATATAAATCGAGTCACGTGTATCAAAATTAGCGAAGCGATGTGTTTATTGGGACTTCCATCAATGTACAAAAACAGTCTCCTCCATATAAACAGGCTGCTTCCGTTCGATGATTTTAAAAAGTGCATATCACAATAAGAACAATCATTCTCATTCCCTGTTACCACTCGAAATTTGCTTGACTGTATATTTATCTTCTACAACAGATCATTTTTCTTCTAAATTTTCAAACACTCTTGAAATATAAATTTAGTACTATAGTGTCCCAGAGCTTTTAAGCCAGCAGGTATCTGAGTTATCTGAAATGCAAAAAAATTCGAAAATTGTGGAATTCATGAAAGCAAACGCTCTCCAAAATGGCGAGATTTTTTTCGGTTCATCTTATGATAGAATTAACTTTCCATTCACAATTCAGACTAGATATTTAACAATGAGTTGATCCTCGTAAATTTCGAATAGTTTCAATGATTTTCATGAAAAAATATTTATTTTTCCTTGAACGATTGTTTGAAATTACTGTTATCACTTATGCGTCAGCACTTATTATTATATATCGCCTATTATGTCAGTAGATGGTGAATCAAAAGTGAAGATAGGGACATGTGAGCCATTTTGAACCAATAATGGATAATTTCAACACAAAAAATCTTAAAGTTGTAAAATCTCGATTTTGAATATACTATATCTCTGTAATCATTCTTGTTAGACCCCCAATGTGCTAGATCAATGAAATCAGCTTCCCAGGAAGAATCTGAAAAATTCATTAAAGTACAGGGTGTTCTTTTCAAGATATAATGAAGTTAATAATATTTCCGGAATAACTGAAAAAGTGACAACATTGGCAATAACATTTTCAAATCCGACACGTTTTGAAATCACCCTGTACATAAATTAGAAAAAAATCTAACAAACGGCGGTTACCGAGATATTTGCTTGGTTCCATACTTCATCCCAACCCTGTATTTTTGACTATGAGGAATTTTGACTATACTGCTATACCGATCGTTATGTATAGTCGAATCATTGAAAATGAGCTTCTATAGATGAGCAGAAAAAAAAACAGTGGGGTACACTTTGAACTTTGAAAAACCAAAGTGAGGACAGGTTTAGTCGATTGTTTGTCACGAGGGTGATTTGATTTCACCAATTTGGACAGCTTTGGCTCCCATATGAATTCCACATTTTTTTGAAATTTTTTGTATGTTATAGAATATAGATAACCCAAATAGCTGGGCCCAAAAGCTTTGGAACACCCGCCGGTATGGAATACGCATATTTGTAATTCCAGTGGTGCTGAAAAAAATTGGAAATTATTATTGTTTTCTATATTGATCCCTATACCGGGTGTCAACGAATCTATTAGACAAGTCATAACTTCTAGAAATCTAGACTAATAGGTGTATCAAGATTGGATTTGGTATAGGTAAATGGTGTGTGAAGAGGAGAGTTTTCACATATTTTTCACTTTCCGGTCTCTTCCGGATTCACCGAAAATGGCTCCAGTTCTGTATTTTTGAATGGAACACCCTGTATATTGTAACATTTTTGGATTTCTGATACAATTCTAGAGTCACTTTTGAAATAACATCTAGGTGGCCATGATCGGAAGTAAACTCATCTAAGGACCTCAGGTGATATCAGAAGATTACAATCGCGAAGTTTTAGTGATAAGTATGTTAGATATGAATAAGACAAGTTGGCAAAATTACATTTTCGTGTCTAACTATTATTTTGCAAATGGCGACCATTTTTTGAGAAGCACTTTTCGAAAATAGGATATTTTGACGAATCTAACGATACTAATTTATTTGCGATTGGATCAAAAAATTTAACAAAATTAACAATAACTTCAGCGATGCACGTACATTTCTTTCAATTTCCTAATTTCTCAAAATTTTCACTATAGTAAATTTTCAAAGTGCATTCCTCCTTGTTCGAGACACATTTCAGCTCGTTCAATTGTTTCTCTCAACACGTTTCGTAACATTTGTGGCGTTATACTTCTTAATGCCTGTAGAATCCTTTCTTCTAAGATTTCGAGAGTGACTGGGGCTCTTGCGTAGTAGACCCTTTCTTTGACATATAGTTTACTTCCGATCATGGCCACCTAGATGTAATTTCCAAAGTGACTCCCAAAAAATTTAGTAGGCAAAATAACTTTCGAAAATGTCACATTCTGATCTAGAATTGTTTCAGAAATCCAAAAATGTTACAATATATAGGGTGTTCCATTTAAAAATTTAGAACCGGAGCCATTTCCGGTGAAACCAAAAGTGACCGGGAAGTGAAAAATATGCGAGAACTCTCCTCTTCACATACCATTTACCTATACCAAATCTCATTTTGATACACCTAATGGTCTAGAAGTTATGACTTATCTAATAGATTCGTTGACACCCGGTATACGATCCCAAAAATACTCTATACTTCTAGGGTCGCAGTTTCAACTCTCTCCTGAAGGTTTTGAAGACATTTCATCTTTGAACCCGTTATATAAAAATATATAGAAATTTTCATTATCTAGCGATGTAATGTATTAAAAATTCCTGAAATTCACTCGTGATTTTCTTCCGAATGGTATATAGCAAAGAATGGTTTGATTCTTCAACATTTCTCGTTTTTTACATGCACATATTCCTCCACGACCATTTTAAAAAAGTGGGTAAGACTGTGGATTTGTTTTAATTCGGATGATGTAAATTTTATCATTTTCCATTTTCAACCCAATCAGAAAATGAAATCTATACATAATGGAGATATCGTTTGTATAGGAAATTTGGAGAAGTCTTGTATACCTACTAATTTTGAGTTATAACTCAACTAACTAAATTCAACTAATTAATAGTTGCAAGACGAAATGAGGAAAAAAATATCGCATGTAGATTCTATATACGGCGTGCTATACGGTATATTGATTATATTAGTTTTCGTCTTTGTTGCGTTTTGTTCAAATTGCCAGCTAACATCAATATGGTCTCTTTCGCCAGGGAATGATGACAACCTATTCATGAATTTATTTTATTTATCCCCGTATATTTATATCGAGCTCGTTTGAAACACGCTCATTTTGATACTACTGAATCACTCCATTGTTTTCATGTGATCTACTGATCTACAACATTTTACATAAATAATAAAATCCACGTTGCACGGATGTGTTGAATTGTTGAACATAGTGTCAAACATCGATGAAATATAGCGATAACATTGTTTCTTGTGGGAGCTATAATTACTAGATAATGTACATATAATAGTGTGATATGTGTGAGAGTGAAGATTTATTTGAGTTTTCGACTGTAAGATAAACTGATGAGAAATATTGAAAAGCAAGTATTTTTTTAAAGTTTCAATACGAATGCTATATAGTGTTAGTAGAATGACTATGGACTGATTCGAAGTAGCTCTAGGGATATCACCTTGAAATCAACTTTTTTCTGTGACAGGAAAAAGTTTGACATTTCATCACTGTTGACATGTTATAAAATATCACTTGTGATGTAATGTCATCTTAATATTTATATGTCTCATTTCCTGTCACAGAAGAAAATAGTGTACTATACACGGAAAAAATATTAGATGTTAGCTCACGGTTTCTTGTCTGACAGCACAACCTCGAGATAGAATCTACAACTTCTTTCCCTTGCATAATAAATAACTATTTTTCAGGGAAAAGAGTTTGGCATTTCATCTCTGTTGGCAGGTTATAAAATATCACTTTTCATAAATTACTTTTTTTCCGTGGAAAAAAAGTGAGTACTTTTATCTTCCATTCGACTTCGCGGTAACGTATATAACTAAACAAACACTAAATTCGCAATTTTTTGAAATCAAATCACAGAATTAGAAGTTGATTACTTCAAAATAATGATAAAAATGCCTACAACGCAGGTGTCTCTACTATAAAGAACTTAAAATTTCACGTCGATAATTTTCAGATTTCAAAATAATGTAATATCTTCTCAATATCGATTCGTCCTTCCTTCTGTCACAGAAATAAATAGTGTAATATACATGGGAAAAATATTAGATTTTAGCACACAACCTGATGGAGCTAAAATCTACTACTTTTTTCCCTTGTATAAATAACAATAATAACAAGAACAATAACAATTTTTCTGTGACGGGCAGTAATTTTGACATTTCATCACTGTTGACAGGTTTATAAAATGTCACTTTTCGTAAGTTATTTTTTTTCCCACGGGCAAAAAGTGAGTATACTTACCCGGATATAAAGTACCTTTTGAAATAAAAGTAAAAATAAATCGGCGATAGCTTTTAGTCATTTTTGTAATTGAGATGAAAGTTTATATGACTTTTCTTGTTCATGCAGAATCGAATATCCTATCGATAGAGAATATTGTATACTGGGTGTCCCATTCAAAAAATCGAACTGTTTGAAATAACTCGTGAACACGATGTTCGTTTTTTTTTCGATTTCATCTTGGTATACAGCGGAAATAATACTATTAGTTTGTCTATTGTAGCTACAACAATAGCCAAGTTAGCAATAGTGCCGACTTGAGTTTGAAAAACCTGTATATATATTCACTGTTGATGGCTTTTATTGTGCTAGTTCCGAAAAGAAGCCAATAACACACTGCAAGTCCTTCGATCGTCCATTCAACCTCGCGGTTACTTAAATTACTAAACAACCACTAAGTTTGCAATTTTTTCAAATCAAACCACAGAAATATACCGGGTGAACAACTCAGAACGGCTGTCGGCCATATTTCAGCAACGAATAATGATACAAGTTTGAGATAGAATAAATCTATTGGTATGCATATCATTGAACGATGTAATAGAGGAACTAAATCTCAACAGACCAACGAAATCCGCAACTTGATAGCTTTCCACCAACGGAAGATATTAACTATCAATGTTGGATGAATGATAGATGACAGCCGTTCTAAGTTGTTCACCTGGTACATTGTAGTGTCTTGTCATTGTTGTCTAGTGAGCTGTAGTCACAATTATCTAGATTTTTTCTCTATATTTAGCAGACAATGCTTCAAAAGAATGATCAAGGTGCCTGCAAAAAGATGCCTTTAAGGCAGGTGTAATTCCTGTTGAAAAGTTCAAGTTTCACGTCGATAATTTTCTGATTTTGATATAATGTAATATCTTCTCAATATTGATTCATCCTTCTTCCTGTCACAGAAAACAATAATTCATTATACACGGGGAAAATAGTAGATTTTAGCTCACGGTTTTTTGTCTCCCTCCGCTACACGTCGGGAGAAAACAGAACCTCGAGCTAAAATCGACTACCTACTTCTTTTCCTTGTATGATAAATAACTATTTGTCTCTGACGGGAAAAGAGTTCTTTGACAACTGTCAACAGTCATTCCTTGTAGTGAGACGGAATGGAAAGTAACAACCGGAATCGGAAAAGTTGCAAATAAAATGACACATTAAAGTGATTCCGGTGGCAGAATCGGATAAATGAAACGCAACTAATAATCCATTATCAATCCACTCGCCCATTCGACTGGTCCATTGGACGCAATGGACGTAAGATCTGAATGGTTGAAACCGAGAGATAGGGGTCAGCGTAGTCAGCGGTGCCACCGAAATAGCGTCGCGGCGTAATCTGGGCCACGTCTCAATTGGACGCTCTCTCGTCGAATACAAAGACGGAAGGAGCGAATATTTTCAATGAGCAATATGAAGGCAAGGGCGTATCCAGCCGAGCCCATGCGTGAGGGGGGTCACGGGCTTCAAAATCACAATATTTATGAAAGGTGTTTAAACAAAGAAATGGCTCTCTTACTAAAATAGGTAAAACAAAGCAAGGTGACAAAACATTTTATTTACAACCATATTATACCGGGTGACACAGGCGACATGTAACAGCCTGTAGTTTTTTTATTGGAAGAGATAAAAACTTGAAATTCACAAGGCTTATATTATCGATGGTGGTGCCTCCCTTGAACCCAATGACAATTTTCTTCAACCACCTGTTTGATCGGGAATAGACCCAACTTTTTTTTTCAAATGGCATCCTGTATATTTCTGTAGTCTTTCATATTCGCCTCAATATCAACAATATTCAACTATGTATCACAATTTGATAAGCGAAATTATACTTAAAATACACTAATGCAGACTTATGAACAGATGCATTAGGACGATACATCAATTATTACAACAATTTCAGTTCCATATATCCAAATGGATGATCATATCATGGCTAAATAGCAAAAATGGAAGACAATTAGTTTCTTCACAAAAAGCCAGATGAAAAAAACTGAGATTCAATCTCAGTTTCCTCAATATCGTGCGTTATTTTCGGATGATTTTTTTACCTCAATGAAATCATTGGCAATCTTCTGGGACCGATAAGGGTATGAAGAATATTCTGATAATATCGTCTGAGTAATGATCTGTGGATTTCTAAGCATATCAAGCATTAATTGTATTCGGGCCACAGCCAACTTAATGTATTTCAATAAAATGCAATTCAACAGCCAATTAATGAACGAATATCGAATTGTGATACATAGTTGGATAGAAAATTCGCCAACTTTTCTACGGTGTTCCAGAGAAGTGAGTGAGTTTGTGAACGATGCATCACCCACGAGACGGATTGCCCTTTTTTGGACAGAATCCAACAGTTTTAGGGTATATTTGGGTGCTGCACCCCAAATATGGGAACAGTATTCCAGGGCAGAAAACCAAATTTTTGGGATACACTTTTAGCAATTGATCACACGTGATTTTCCCAAGAAAGGTTATTCCTGATAGTAATACCAAGCATCGAAATGGATGTCTTCAAAGGAATGGTTACTCCTGACAAGCTTATGTTTGGCACTGTGAGATCGGCTTTTCTAGAGAAAAGGCATGCTTGTGTTTTGTTTACATTGAAATCTACCAAGTTATGGGATCCCCATTCGCGAATTGTTGCCAAGTCCATATTTATGTTGTCAACATTTCTACCTCGTTCGTTTCTGATTTGCCTGGCTGGTATTGGAACCCTGGAAGAGAAGGCGGTATCGAGGGTACTATCATCCACGACATAAAGTTGCTTTCAACAAATCGGTGATATGGAGTAGAAATAGTGTTGGTGCTAGATTTGATCCTTGCGGAACACCAGCATTTATGGTAAGAGAGTCAGATGAAACTCCGTCGACCACTATATGGAGAGACCTGTTTGTGAGAAAACTAGCTAGCAGAGAACATAGCTGGGGAGACAAGCCATAAGATGGAAGCTTGGCGAGGAGTCCGTGGTGCCAGACTCGATTGAATGCTTTGGAGATATCGACGACTATATACTCTTGTTAGAGATGCTACAGGAACAAATTCACAAAAGAATAGCTAAAAGCATATATTTCGTGTCAATAAAAGTATATTAATTTTATAAATTTTGATGAAAATAAAACTTGAAAAATGCAACTGTGTTTCGAAGTTCATTGCCTTTTTTCACGGCCCCAAATTACAAAAAAAATTATTTATACATGATAGGTACAACAAAGAACCTAAAATGTGTTGTCCAGCGTATGAATCACACTCGACTATGTATGAGTTTTCCTGGAAATACGAACGAAAAAACTATACCCCTTCGTATTTTTATTCAATGTCTGTACTGCGTTCATTTTCTTTGCCGCTGCTGCTCTGTTTATTGACCGAAACAGCAAGAGCCTTTGTATATTCTTCATCGGACTCTGGAGTCGAGTTAGACCTTTTTTGTCTCCTTGGACAAAGATTGCGGAAGCTGGAATATGTCCCATATCCCTTGTTTATATATCACTTCATTTCTCAAATTGAAATTCAGATTGGAAGAAAGTATGCTGTCTGCTTGGGACGAATGAACATCACTCACCATTGAATATTGTCTGTAGGTGAACCCATTCACGGCCGAATTTTGAATAACATTCTTTCTGAATATTTATCCTTTATGCAACATTCGAAAAAATCCTTCATCGCAAGAAAAATCTATAACCAAAGGTCGTGAAATAGACTTTTATGAACCGTAGCGTGTAAGTAACACGTCTAGGTCCATGAAAGCAAGATACCCCCGAAATACATACAATATTTTAGTAGATAGTAATACATCATGGCTACAGCGAGGGACATCATTGATGGAATCAACGTTACGATGATGACTCAGTCAAATTTTTGAAATAGAGGAGTGAAATTTTATATTTTTTCTGTGACGGGAAAAAAGTTTGGCATTTCATCTCTGTTGGCAGGTTATAAAATGTCACTTTTCATAAATAACTTTTTTCCCGCGGGAAAAAAGTGAGTACTTTTTTCCCGGATATATATCACATATATATACACTGTTGATGGCTTTTGTTGTGATATAGTTCCGAAAAATGAGTCAATATTACCGTCTCCGAGAAAGGACTGCAAGTCCTTTTATCTTCCATTCGACTTCGCGGTTACGTATATTACTAAACAACCACTAAATTCGTAATTTTTTGAAATCAAATCACAGAATTAGACTGACAGAAGTGACATCAGATATTTGATTACTTCAAAAGAATGACAAAGATGCCTACAATGCAGGTGTCCCTACTGTTGAAAACTTTCACGTCGATAATTTTCAGATTCCCAAATAATGTAATATCTTCTCAATATTGATTCGTCCTTTTTTCTGTCACAGAAAAAAATAGTGTATTATACACGGGAAAATATTAGATTTTAGCTCACGGTTTTTTGTCTCCCTCCGCTACGCTTCGGGAGACAGCACAACCTAGAGCTGAAATCTACTACTTTTTTCCCTTGTATAATAAATAACTATTGCTGTCAATTAATGTCCTCACAGATAACTTATTTCTCATTTTGGGTTGGATCATATCATTTTACATTTCAGGAATATCAAGAGATATCGCACTGGTTTTTCTTTTATGAAAATCTTACACAGTTAACTATTGTATCTATACTACATGAAATCAAAATATCAGTACACGAACCATTGAAACTTTTTCCATACGATTTACTTACTTTTGGAAAATAACTGAGATATCCTGATTATTCTACATTTTTCTGAGGTATCTTGATGAAATTGTGAATTAAGGAACGCGATATGTGAGGAATGGATATTTTGTATTTTTTCTTAATCATATCGTACTCAGCAGTTGATGAAAATTACCATATTCCGCTTATCAATTCGAAATCTTTCCTGGCGGGAAAATGAAAATGATTATGAAGACAATGAATATTCAATTCGATCCCTACATTATTCTAATTTTCTCTCCCCGCATTTTTGTAAATCAAAATATTAGGATTATATCAATATATGTACTTTGGGTTGCATCAACATGTGAAAAATTATGAAATTCCATTGTTAGGAACCTGAAAGAGAAATAAACATATAGATCAGTAGTAACAAAATCTCTACTTATACAGGGTGTAAATTTGAAAACTTTCAATGCGAATATCTCGCGAAATAAAAAAGATAGAAAAACGCCGCTTGGCAAAAATGCTAAAGAGTTGAGGGGAACTAGAACCACCATATTTCAGTGAAGGGATGAGTCACCTTGTCAGCGCAACACACCCCAACTTTGAAATGTCAAATGGCACTACCTCTTTTGTGATACCTCAAATGAACGGTCTCAGTCAGTAGTATTCACCTGTACAAGACTTTTTTTCCACCCACTACAGGGTGTACGAAAAACATTAATTCGAGGGTCTCAATTTGAAAACTTCCAATGCGAATATCTCGCGAAATGAAACAGTTAGGAAAACGCCGTTTGGCACAAATGCTACAGAGCTAGGGGGAACTAGAACCACCATACTTCAGTAAAGGGATGAGTCACCCCGTCGGCGCGACACACTCCATCTTTGAAATGTCAAATAGCACTACCTCTTTTGTGATACCTCAAATGAACGGTCTCAGTCAGTAGTATTTACCTGTACAAGACTTATTTTCCACCCACTACAGGGTGAACGAAAAACATAAAGTCGAATAAAATAAAATGCAGAATGCCGATATATTCCAAGAGATGTGTTCCAAAATGTTAGAATGGCATTTGAACATCGATTATACTATTGCCTAGAACAGAATGGAATGCATTTTGAACATCTGATCAAATAAAATATCCTTTTAACACAATTCATTTTATTTTATTCGACTTTATATTTTTCGTACACCCTGTAGTGGGTGGAACAAAAATGTTGTACATGTGAATACTACTGACTGAGACTGTTCATTTGAGGCATCACAAAAAAGGTAGTGCCATTTGACATTTCAAAGTTGGGGTGTGTCGCGCCGACGGGGTGACTTATCCCTTGACCGAAATATGGTGGTTCTAGTTCCCCTTAACTCTTTAGCATTTTTGCCAAACGGCGTTTTTCTAACTTTTTTCTTTTACGAGATATTCGCATTGAAAGTTTTCAAATTTACACCCTGTATGTCTCAAGAATCGAGTTGAAAATTACTACTGTGAATACAATAGTTCAATGAACAAGCCATATTACCGAAGCTATTTATTCTAAATCAACAGTTTCAATTATTTTATGTGAAACTGATAGATTTTGCTACCCTACATAATATATTGGTTACATCGTTGAGAATACCAACGCTGATAGACCAATCAGAATTGAAAGACAGCTAGTGTTTTCACGATAATATAAGTTGTCTTGGTCTTGTGATTGGTCATATTATCTGAGTATTTTAAGATAAGTGAAGTACTCACGTTTACTTTTTCAGCTTTGTACTTTTCCTCGTGATATTTCCGCTATATCCATTTTTCTCAAAGAAAATGGTCGTCGACAAAATTCTATATTATAATCAGCTTTTTCAATTAGCTAATGCTAATGTTTAGCCCATTAGCATGAGCTAAGTGAAAAAGCTACAAGGGCTATTCCATCTCTACACTTCACCGTTAGATGTTTTTCGTCGTCAGCATAATGAACATGGAATGACGGTTCATGAACTTCTATCTAGCTTAGCATATTTCAACTATGGAATGAAATGTCAGATAAATACGAAAAGCTCAAAGTCATTTCCACACAATGTTCATGAAATGAACAACAATCGCAGGTTTCGTGAGAAAATCAACTACTTTCCTGACTTATGCCACGCAGAACATTGAATTACATCCATCCGATGCATCGAATTGTATGAACGAATACTGATAGAAGTGATTCTTTCCTAAATGACAATTGATTTCGATTCAGCCAGGCCACGCTAGACCCCTTCATACCGGTTTCGAGCTCATTGACTCATCAGTTCAGGGCAGTCTCTAGCCAGCTGCCCTAAGACCGCCGACTAAGCGTAGCCTAGTCAAACAAAAATCAAGTCGGCATTATATTCCTCCAGAGGCGGCCTTCATAGACAATATGAAAGCAACGCCATCTGAGTAGAAAAGGAAGTATGAAACACTCCAAAACTGAAATTTCCATACAGGAGTGACTGGTTGCCCGACTGGCGTAATTTCAACTACGAAATAGCCACAATAATGCTCAAAGTGGAATGAAATGTTGAATAAATACAAATAGTTCAAAGTATTTTCCACACAATGTTCATAAAATGAAAAACAATGGTAGATTTCGGGAGAAAAACAACTACTTTCCTGGCTCATGCCACGCAGAACATTCCCTAATAGCACACAACGTCCTAGGGACGTCGTCCCTCTATTTGGTACAATTCAAGTCCGAATGTCTCGGACCAAAAATAAGTATCCTTAGGACGTCCCATCCCGTATATCTCATGCAATGTCCGAGCAAGGACATCCACGGAATGTCCCAGCTGGTACATCATTTCAAATGTCCTAGAAATAGCATCCCTTAGACTTCCCACAAGGTGCATATTGTAGAATGTCCTTGCAAGGACGTCCTTGGCATGTCCCTGATAGGATATGCTTTTAAACGTTCCTTTAGGGGCATCCATCGGATGTCCCGAGTAGTACATATTCTGGCATGACTCCAGATCTTATATAATGTACCTTCTAGGCAACCATGTAATGTCCGTGATGATACATTCCTTCGAATATCTCTGCACAGACGCCCTTAATATTACCAGGACCGTGTAACAATCGAAATGTCCCTTAGGGACATCCTTCGAATGTCCCTTAGGGATATCCGTCGGATGTCCCAATTGGTACATGAACGCCCTACGGACGTCCCAGTGGGTACTTTCAATATGTTGTCCCTGCGAGGACGTTAACTTACACCTCGCCGACGAATGATTGCTCGTAGGCTATAAATTCTCCCCGTCCTTCACGTAAGTCCATTGGACATCCTTGGGAAACTTTTTCAGGATCTATTGGGGATACCTGCTAGGGACCATCAACTCAACTGGATGTCCTCATCAGTTATGCAAGATCTGGTCCTAGAGGGACCCAGATAATTCAAATTCGAGAAAAATTCGTACGTCCCTGGGACATCCTATTGACATTGATATCCCTCAGCGTTGCTGATAGGTTGTCCTACGGATGTCCTCCGTAGTGCTTGATGGGGAATACTGTAGGATTTAGGTATTCTTTGTCCCAGGGACGTCCACGGTACCAAATTCGAACGTCTTATGGACGTCCTTAATGTCCTAAGGATATCCATGGGACATAATTGTGTTATTAGATGTATTACATCCTCCCGAAATCTATGCATCGACTCGTATAAACGAATATTGATTCAAGTGATTCTTTCCTGAATGCCTATTAATTTCGATCCAACCAGGCCACTCCTAAGACCGCCGAATAAGCGTAGCCTAGCCAAACAAAAATCAAGTCGGCATTATATTCCCCCAGAGGCGTCCTTCATAGAAACACTCCGAAACTGAAATTCTAACGCTAAATAAATGTTGAAAAAAATTCAGGAAAGAATCACTAGATCAGTATTCGTTTATACGAGTCGATGCATAGATTTCGGGAGGATGCAATTCGATGTTCCGCGTGGCATTAACCAGGAAAGTAGTTGTTTTTCTCTCGAAAATCTATACCATTGTTGTCAATTTTATGAAAATTGTGTGGAAATGACTTCCTGTATTTATATAGCATATTTTGCTCTATCAATCAGTGGTTCTAGCCTTGCATATTCTCCGGATCCTGTACGTACTTTATATATAATTTTTTCTTCTGCACATTTTGAGTCAGGATATAGTTATGAAAATTCTGTTGAAACTTTATTCCCACTACATGACGATAGCATGACTAGATCATCGAAGTTGGTAGAATTGATTAGCATTCTCATAAGAGGTTGCCCGCTGAGGGGAAGTGGTCTTTCCATCAAAAATGTAATTTTCGAGTTATGGGAAACTATATTCCATAACTGTCTTCAAGTAGATTCACCAATTCAGTTGTGACCTAGATTTATGCATATATTTCTATGAATCTAACATGACATTTTATTCAGGTGCTTGTCTTTGCAATATCACTCAGTATTGGAATCACCGCTAGCTGGCGATATTGTTTGGGTAGATAGTTCTGCGTAATTTGCATTATGCAAGGTTGTGGAAATAATGTCCTTGAACTTAAATAAACGAAAGGAAATAAAATGTACTGAATGTTTGAATTTGAAAAACTGGACTGGTGTATGTCATGGGTCGGTGTCATGTGTCATAGTTCAATTTCTTCTAATTTCTATTGTTTCATGATATTGTTCTGTTTCCTACTTGGCAAGAATTCTGTTTCTAGTTCCTAATCTGATGAATTTTATTTGAGGGAATTTTCAATTCTGATGTTCTCTTTCCTGATTCTCCTGGACTCTCTTCAGATTCAAACCCATGAGTATGATAACAGGACCGACTTTGATTTTTGGATTTTGACCTCGCGATTGGCAATGCTTTTGGGTGTATGATGAATTGACATTCATCATATAGGGCGTGGAAAGAAATTCTGAATTGAGACTCACGAATTTGCGATTAGAGGTCTATAAATATCACAAGTTTCCATCGTTCAAGTTTGAACCCCCTGATTGGGTATGAAAATGTTGAAAAGGAATATTCTAAGATAAATTATGAACATACAAAAATGGATATATAATTATATGAAGCAATACATTGAGAATTCGCATTCTATGTTGAATATTCAGAATGATATGTGCTTATACATATTTTTGTCTGAAGGAGAATGCAAATTCTCAATTTCAGAAGATTTTATATTTATTTTCAAACTGTTATCGTGTGTGTTCAATAGATATAATTCAATGTTCGTCGTGGCATAAAGTCAGGAAAGTAGTTGTTTTCTATTGAATAAACTGAAAAACAGTTGATATTCTCATCACATAGAGAATGCGAATTCTCAATGTATTGCTTTATATAATTATATATCCATATTTGTATGTTCATAATTCATCTGAGAATATTCCTTTTCAATGTTTTTAATGTTTCAATTGTAATTGAATGTTTCCTAACTTGCGCTGCTGAGGTTAGTGATGCTCGGATTCTTCCTTGTGACATATCAAAATATTTTTCTATATTAATTTTAAATCTCTCAGGTACCTCACCTTATTTTGTGTCTGATGATGGCCTGTGACCGAAACAACTAATACATTTCATTATTATAATTTCTCGAGGTCGACTGTCTATGAAATTCATTGTTCTTCTTGAAAAATCAATGGACCTGTTTCAGTAAGAATTTATATTTCTTCCTTTTGAAGTGAGTATACTAACCCATGCTAACCCAAACTATGGTTGGTACAGTTGCGAACCCTTTACTCCACAGAGTCCCGTACGATTTTAATATAATTATTGAGATTCGCGATTTCTACACATCAAAAACACGGGACAACGTTTGACGCTAACATATACAATGATCAATCCAATGCATACTGATACCAGCTGATTCACAGTGGCTGACACATTACACGTTTCTGATGAACCAGACACCAGATCACTTTGAAAATTTGATGGAGAGCATATTAGGACATTCTCTACCCAACTAAAATTTTTTCGACAATACGGTGATGCCACTTCCATTCCAAAGTCGAAAAGTACTGATATATTTTCATTTCGAAAACGGTAACAGATAGGTACAGGGAAATATCAAGGAAAAGTTGTTCGGAAATTGTTGTAGATTCTGAAAATGATACTATATATATACATATATGATGTGTTTCATTTTAATAATCAGAGTTGCTACTACTCTCTAATAGAAGTGGCAACACCGCATCGTCGAAAATATTTCAGTTGGGTGGATAATGTTCCAATGTGTTCTACTTCAAACTTTTAAATTGATCCGGTATACGATATATATCAGAGGTTCACGACATGTGAGTACGGAAACGGCGAACCTGAGGTACCAATCTTCAATTTGTCTTGGATGGTATCCTCTTCACTCTCCAGTTTTCTATCTTTCCTATTGGCCTCTCTGTTGGCCAATGTTTGCATCACTCAGATGGGACAGTCTTGTGGACATCTGTGTACACAGATATGGTGTCGATAATGGGACTTCTGGGCGACATCTCAGAGTAAACGGCCACAGGGCTGGACAAACCCCTTTCTCCATTACTCGGAGGAGGAAAACTTTTGCCCTTCCTTATAGACGACATCAAGGGTCGGAAGTGGGATGATAGCCACCTTTAGATTAGATTTAGATTTGGGCCTTCGGGCTATCTGCCTCCACACCGCGACCTTTTCAGATCTATTGTGTCCAGCCCCACCTTCTCTATGAGACTTCATAGGCTAGCTATCTGATCCCCTGTGTAACTTTGGGCTCTTGGTTTTCCTCCACCCAGCGTAAGTAACCTTAGTCTTGACTAGCCCTCATAGTGGCAAAGTATGTGTACTGCTGTTTCCTCTTCTTCATGACAGAACCTGCACAGCAGTTCTTCAGTTAGACCTATCGTACTCATGTGTTTTTTGAGCCTTCAATGCCCTGTGAGAATTCTAGTTGTACTTCGTTTCTGGCTCAGTAGATATTCTATGAATGTTGGCGATGGTTTTTTGAGAAACTCTTTTGCCTGTTTCATCCCTGGCGAGTTGTTTCACCATTCATGAGATTTGGTTTGCATCCATGATTTGATACTTGTCTTTTGTATAGCTTTCGCAATACCACAAAAGGGTTCTGGGCCATTCAGAGCTTTGTTTGCTTCTGCTCGGGCAAGTGAGTTTGCTTATTCATTGCCCTCGTACCCTGTATGTGCTGGTAGCTATGCTAGAGTCAGTATGTTCTGACTGCCCAGTTCATTTTGGATTTCTGAGCAGTCCCATACTAGCTTTGAGTTAACTTGCATTGAATAAACTGCTTTGATTGTCGCCTGGCTCTCCGGATAGATTGCAATGGTTTTCCCTTTAAACTCTTGCTTTATCACTTCTTTTACGCAATGATGTATCGCCTGAAACACGGTCGCTTATTTGCCTAAGCTCAGTGAGATTCTTGTCTTTAGCATGGCCCTATACATACCAGCTCCTGACCACCTAGCCTCCTTACTCGGAAGAGTAATCTTCAGGAACCTGAACGGAATGGATCTTGCAAACGAACCTCGGCAATGCTCACAGTTACTGTGAATGTGATGGTATTTGAAATGGTCCTTATATAAAAACCATGGGTCGTATATGGTAAAATAAATAACGGCATACTGCTAGGTTAGATACAATGGGCCACTATGCCTAAGTGTCGTCGGAGATATCTGTCAGGCGTGGGGTCAGTCGAGCCTACAAACAGAGTGGAGTGTTTAGTGGGTATATACCCTGGCTAGAGTCAGGGGAGTCAGGGAAGTAACATCTAGCCCAAACCCTCACTCAACACCCTGGTGTACAGACGCTAGCTTATGTAAATATGCAACCCGTGCCCATCTTGCAAGATAGAATCACTACAAACAATTTATTGCAGAATCCAGAATGGTGTCATAATGATAAACAGAACATATTTATAGGAACGCTTTTAGCGAACAGGCACACTGACAATAATGTGTCGGGAAGTATTTTAGAGCCGTTGTCTGCCAATGCCAAAGGCCAAAGCTAAATTTGTGATTGGAACATGCAGATATCTCATTCGATTCGAAGGATATAAACTACTCAACACTAATTTCGCCGCACACCGCACACCAAAATGTCGCCCCTGTTATAATATGAATAACTTTTTTCAGTTTAGAACAATTTGAATTTGGTTCACACTGTTCGATAGCCCAGTTCTTCAGCTATAATCTCGTACTTCATTGAAACAAAAGGGTATTCACATAAAATCTCTACATGGTGTTTTACGACACTGTGCAAAAATTCGGAATATTCAAAAGGCTCTCAAATGGTGAAAAAAAATTTTTTCTCAACTTCGACAACAGAGGCATGAAGATTACCTCGGGATATTTCGCGAATCAACTTCCTATCTCTCTTATTTACAGAGTGACCTCAAAAAATCAACTTTTTGGTTTTGCAGCCATAACTTTTTTCCACGTCAACCGATTTTGGAAATCTTAGGCTCATTTTGAAGATAACACTTCAGATGAAGAGATCTGAATATCAGAATTGACTCAAGATGGCTATCAAAGATCTATAGTTTTCTTGAAAGTGACCCAAATCTGGAACGCCCTTCGAATCTCGGTTGGGAGGAGAATTGAATGAAAATCAACTTGTTCTCGGAAAAACAATTCATTCTGGATGCGTCCATATTTTCCTCGCTCTTTTGAATATTCCGACATTTTGCACAGTGTCGGAAAACACCATATAGAGATTTCATGTGAATACCCTTATGTTTCAATGCAGTACGAGATTATAGCTGAAGAACTGGGCTATCGAACAGTGTGAACCAAATTCAAATTGTTCTAAACTGAAAAAAGTTATTCACATTATAACAGGGGCGACATTTTGGTGTGCGACGAAATTAGTGTTGAGTAGTTTAGTTATATGTGCTGGTTCAACTGACTTGAACAAGATGTGATATACATACAGACTGAATATAAAGAATTCAATAAATTCCTCAACTGAAAAATATTGTATCGAAGAGACCAACCATAATGCTCAACGTCGGCCAATGAAATATCGTTTTTTTATTGTCGAGGTGATTGAAATACTTTATGTCGACGTTTCTAAACTATATTGTTCCATCTTCAGGACAATGAAGTAAAAGAACAAGAACATACATATTAAAATGATATTTTGAAATATACACCGTGTCCCAGCTAAAATGTCCCCTCCTGTAAAAAATCAACCGCGCAATCGAATGACTTGAAATTTGGTCACCCAGTATATTTGATGATGCTCACTCGAAATATGATATTGAATAAATCCTAGGTATACAGTGTCACACCGGAGTGCACCTCATCTTTCTTATTTGAATAGGGACACCTAGTATATTATTCCATATTCAAGTAGAGTTCATTATTACAAATTCAACAATGCCGGGTTTGATGAGATTTTTTCAAACGACCACGAAGATATGGCAAAAAATAAAACGATTCAATGAAAAATTTATATGATTAGATTAGATTCGGTTAGGAGAAAATCTAATGACCACCAATTGTCTCGATGGTGATAGCAACTGGCCAGCTCGACTGCTCACCCCACTTGATTTTTATTTGTGGGGCTACTTGAAACAATAGGTTTATGAGTCGCCAATTGTGAATATGGAAGAAATGAAAGAGAAAATCACAAATTTATACGCACAAATCGATCGCAACGTAATACATAGGGTCACAATGAACGTTATCAAAAGAGCTAGGAAATGTTAACAGCAGTATGGACGACATATTGAGCAGTTGAGGTTTTGATTATTTCTTTCTCATTCGATTTCAATCGTGTTATATTAATAAAATGTAATCATATAAATTTTTATTGAATCGTCTTTTTTGGTATATCTTCGTAGTCGTTTGAAAAAATTTCATCGAACCCGGCATTGTTGAATTTGTAATAACGAACTCTACTTGAATATGGAATAATATACTGGGTGTCCCTATATAAATAGGAAAGTTTAGGTGTTCTTCGGTGTTACCCTGTATACCTACGATTCATTCAATTGCATATTTCGAGTGAGCATCATCAAATATACTGGGTGACCAAATTTCAATTCATTCGATCGCGCGTTTGATTTTTTACAGAGGGGGACATTTTAGCTGGGACACGGTGTACCTACACATGTGAGTACGTAATACTGACACTTGATAAAATTGTTTTGAAGTAAGTAACAGAACACGAAATAATAATCTCAGTGGCGTAGCTACAACATATTTATTGAAATAGGACAAAATAAACAAAACCGCCAAATATAGGCATGAGTAGGTGACACTAGAATAATGAAGAATCATAATGAATGAACCTATAATAAATAGTTATAAGGTTTCCTCGTTCGCAGGTTGTCTTGGTATGGTATCTAGTCCATCAGTGGATTTGAATGAATACACGATATACAAACGAGACAGGTATTGTATTACGTATACGCATATGAATTAGTATAACTCTACTAGGTGCTCTATTGTTCGTAATAAACCAATTTGTCGTGAGTATTATGCTTTGAATTTCCACGAACATAATTCATAATAGAGACGAAATTGACCTGTATATTTCATGAATTTTCACTGCGTAAGCCCTGACAGGACATGGTTACTCCATGTTTAGAGTCCACAAGGCTAATTGCAATTTGAAATTCATAAATCTAGGGGCAATTTCAGCCTGGTAGGCTCTGAAGCGCTAATCATTATACAGAGGTTTGCATAAATAGCAGAAAATTTCTAGAGTGGAATAGGTATAATAAATTTCGACATCGAAAACAAAGAACACATAGTATTTTTTCTACTACTGCTATGAAAAGTAGCGCATTTCTCATAGCTTACTTAGTTTCAAAACCATGTATTGCTCATACTGTGAGAAATATTTTTTCTCACGGCACTTTGCCAACACCACATACATTTCCATGGAGAATCAAGAAAAATCGACCAACACTTAATTGGCTGGGGTTCAGCTTTGAATAGTTGTCACAGCTGTCAGAAGAAGTTTTTTAAATTCTTTAGGGTAGTTCTCATTAGTGCTTTCGATAGAAATCGCAGTTTCCGTCAAATATTATTCCAACAATCCATAATCAATGATATGATGTATATACCGAGATGTGACGATTTCGATTAATACACCGCCAGAGACATAGGTGATGGAATAAGCAGCGAAAGTTGGATTTGTTTCCGGAAATTTCGAGAAAAAAGTATGGATTGGCATATATGAAAAATTTATGGAATCTGAAAAAAAAACAGAAATAAAATATTTTTCGGAAAGTGTACTTTTTTGAAATACTTCGAGGAACTAGGAAAGGCGTATACTCTTTGGTCAAAATATTCAATGTGGCATAGTGCCAAATTATAAAATGAATACCAATAAGTTACATTACTTCGATTTTTTGGATAAGTGCAGTTGTAGAAAAAGTATAGTGGGCAACATGTGGGGAAGAGTACTTTTCTCACTTGTTGCACAATATACTATTTTGACGTTTGTAGAAGCAATAACATTTATGTGTAGTATGGAAAAATATTATGATGAGAAAATAGTCGATTTGATTTTCTGATGACGCAATCTTTCTATATGCAATAGTTACTTGTTTTGGTTTATTCCAATGCTGATTCAATTGCTATAAACAGAAGAGTATCAATAGCTATTTATAATACAAGGGAAAAAAATTTTTAGCGGAGGAAGACAAAAAACCGTGAGCTAAAATCTAATATTTTTCTCGTGTATATCACACTATTTTTTTCTGTGACAAGACAAAGGACAAATAAATATTGAGGAGATATTATCTTATATTAAAATCAAAAAATTATCGAAATGAAATTTGAAGTTTTCAACAGGAATGACATCTCCTGCGTTGCATCAACAACATATCGACTTTTTCGTTTCTTGAATACATTTTCCGTCTCTATTGATAATATGCAATTTTAATCAACACACAAATGAAGAAGAAAAATTATTGATGCAATCGATTAACTGTCAAACACATAAAACATTTTGTGTTGGTATACACCGCCTACTAAGTGAAATAATTATGAAAAAATCATGAAAAAATAGACTGATAGCCCTGTGGATCATCGTATAAGAGGAACAATTTTAGATTTATTATTCCAAATGGGAAGATCATGTGATAGGTACATGGCGAAAATAAAAGACAGATAGTTTCTGTACGAGTAGCTGAATTCGAGAAAATATGTTCCTTTCTTAGATTCCTCAATATCATGAGTTATTCTCGAAGGTTTTCATCCTGACTCAAAACAAGCTATTGAAAACCTGCAGACATTGATCAGAATATCAAAACATTTTGAATAATATCGGTTTACTAATGATATTTGAATTTCGAAGCCTACCAAGTGTCGATATATCATCGAATTCATGTCACAGCCAACTTATTCTTTTTGAATAAAAAGCAATTTAACAGCGAATTCAGAAATAAATGCCACTTTGTGATACATGGTTGGATAGAGAATTTTAAGGCGATATAGATAGATAGAAGAAATGTACAGGGTGACATTAAAAAAAAAGTTGGGGTCACTTCTGGTCAAACAGGTGGTTGAAAAAAAATTGTCGTTATGTTCGTAAAGTGCGCTATCATTTATTATATACCCCCTGTGAATTTCAAAATTTTATCTCTTCAAATAAAAAAACTACAGGCTGCTACATGTCTCCTGTGTCACCCGGTATATCTAGCATAAATGAACACAGGTAGATCACAAAAATTCTTACCCAATATTCATCCTTATCAGTGCTCGAAATAGACTTATTCACGAAAGAAATACAATTTTTTTTGGCAATAGCTGAGTGACCATGCAGATCTCGAGAATGGAAAAAAAGTTCATCAAACATATTTTATGATAATAACCCAAAACTGTGCCGAAGTCGAATTCGTTCTATGTTCAAAGTGAATTACCTTCAAATTCAAAGTCAGATCTTTTGAAAATTCGAAATATTTTGACTGATTCCAGGAGATAAGAATTGAAGAACCGATTCAACTAATTTACAGAGCACAGCTTGAAATATATTCAGAAATCGCAAGAGCAATGCGTCAGAGAGAATTCAAATTTCTCATCGAATGTTTTCAAATCCCAAAATATGAGTTTATTAACAGCTTCAGGTCGCATCATTCACGAACCGAACCGACAATATTCTTCACAATAGCACCTCTAAAACGTACGAATTTGAATATTTATTGTTCATAAATTTGTTCTTATCCATCATAATAGCACCACTTAAACGTATGAATTTGAATATTTATATGTAGGTATATTTGTCCAATTCGTTATTGTTTGATTAAATATTATATAACGACTGTTTCAATTCATTGCGTGAACAAAACTTCTATACCTTGAAAACCAATTCTGAAATGCCTCATAAAATTCACAGTAATTGTTACATGTTCCTAGCATTCTCTATAGCATATATACTTTTACGCCACATCATTCGTCTTCCAAATCAGTCGTTTCCGCAAAAGAATTCCAGAATTGAAACGTTTCTGATATGCTCTCGATGACAAGTATGAAAAAATGTTGTCCAGCTATTTTTGAAATCTGGCACGTACTGGATTCTCTACACGCGTTCCTAATTTAAATAAAAGCCTCACACTTGTGTGTTATTATGCCATTGCCACGTCACATCCAAATTACAGATCAGTTTGTACAGTTCAGAAAGAAACGATGGTCTGTTGTTCCATGAGATTATCCTTTTTTCTTTTATTTTTAACCTGAATATATTTCAAAGTTAATTTGAACTCGCAGTCAATAGCTAAATATAAATTATCAATCATTGCTGAGAGTGGCAGTAGCAATATAGAAATATGGTTTTATTTCTCTGTCACTTATGTTTGGCATAATCATGACCAATAAGCGTTAGTATGAGAAAAATTCGGGAAGGTAAATAGCAGTGTCGTATATTATGCTTATAGTAAATGGTCTCGTTTTGAACTGATGAAAGATCGTATATCTACAAGATGAATGTAAGTTGTCCTAAAACGATGCCCTTTTCGGATCTTCCTGCTTCAAACTAATTCAACACTGTATTTCTATTTCATAAAGTATTTCAATGTATTGAATTATATATCAAAATTAGTTCACTCCGAAATCCCCTAATTGAAAAAGGCCATAAAAATCACACAGTCTCATTAGTGCTTCGCGAGACCAAGAGTCCAGTCACTCCAGTCTTGGTCTTGTCTTGGTCTTGATACAAGACCAAGGCCAATATAATAAATAACTATAGGTAATTTTCTCAGGAGATCATTTTGGTGGGGTCACATGAAAACAATGGTTACTAAAACACTGCTAGAAAATATGAATGGGCTCAAACTAAGAACTATTTCAAAATGTAGACAAATTAGTGGGGAAACGTTTCAAAAAGTTTGTCAAGATGTCAAAAATTCTAGAACAGGCTGTACATATTTAGCAGACATTGGATGGGCTGTACTATTCAGTACGAATATTGAAGCATATTTTGAAGAGCATCTTCAAATACCTGTGTGAAAAGTTGTATTTCTTGACCTCTTTAATTTTTGTTCATCTCCAACACGAATCGTTATAAGAATTATATTATTCATCTGGTCGGATTGGTTTTTATTTCGGCCTGAATTTGATGTATCTCAAGGTATGGGGTACATTTCAAATTATAAACTAGGGGTAGCTGAGAGTAAAGGGGTTGAAAAAAGCTTTCAATCGATACTGGTATTTTACTTCCCCCTCAATATCTAAATCGACCTATTTTTCCCGAAAATTGAGATCACCGCAGATCAAAAGATTTGCTGAGTGGTAAGTTCTGAAAAGAAAAGGGCTATTTGTCGTTCTTGACACCTAAAATGATATTATTGATTCAAAAGAGGCATGAAGTTTCAGGGGTCCTAGCATTATAGGAAGCATGATACAGATTTGAATAAAATAGATATTTCTGTTGGCAGAAAGACCAACCGAGCCAGAAGAATGACTATTGATGCAATGGTGAAAATCGAGAAGTAAATCCTCAGTATCTGCTTGATATGGAAACACTGATGAATGCTTGCTCATATAATATTATTGAAAATTAAAAACACAAATTATTGAAAGGGCAGATCAAAATTGTTGAATATTTCAATCGTAATATCCAAATCACTCCTAGAAATTACTGATCTGAGCCATTTATATGGTTGGTTAACAAGGTAAGTAGGTATAGCTTTGGCTTCATGTTTCATATGCCAATTAGAGGAACGTGTTTCTGGAAGACTTTTGTAACTGTCATGGTTCTCGAGAAAATTACAGTGGAGGATTGCTTTGGAGTGGTCTCCCCTAAATATTTTCACGTGGAGTCGTTCCACATTGATCGAAGTATGACTCATTCAAACTTTCACTGATGGAGTGAATACTAATTCCGATTGATCGGAAAATGATCTCAATGGTCAGTCAGATCTATTTATAACTGAACTGTGGATTTTCTCCTAAAGTATATATTGGTCACACCGGTAGAATATTTCACCGCCGCATTCACGAACACAAAATGTGCTTTATAAAAAGAAAATGAAATCAAATCATATCCCAGAAAAAAGGTATGGTTGAGAATGTCGAAATTTCACATGTACAAAATGAAGGAATGAAATGCAATGATTTGGATTCATTATAAGAATCAACAAATGCCGAAACCATACATTATCACAATGGTCCAGTATTTTTCAAAGAGAAAATTCAAGTAAACCCACAGTTGGTCATGTGAAAACCCCAACGTGTGCATATGACTACGGCCACCTCCGCCATCTGAAGACACAATGAAAAGAAGTTACCTCTCATTTATATCATTAATATCAGGTCATTTATGAAAAAGATCAGTCCAGCCCGGAACTAATAATTGTATATGAAACGGCTGAAAAGCCCAAAGAACCTCACCAAAAGCAGGTTCAACATCAAGAGGAACTTAAAAAATTGTTTAAAAAAATGTCTCTAAGGAAATTCATCTATAGTCAAACCATGAAAAGGAAGGTGATGGCTTGACTCATAAGATGAAGCTCCTTTGAGTAGATTTTAAAGAACAGGTTGTAGGTTGCTCCCGACTCCGACCTACTTTTTGATAACCTGATACTAATTTATTTGTTATCAATATGTCTCCTTAAGAGATAGGTACCTACTTTTATTGTTTCTGAAGATGGCCGTGGTGCCAAAACTATGGTCACACGCGTTGTTGTTATTAAATTTTGTGGTCGACCGACTTCGAGTTCATTTGTTTCTTTCCTTTGAAGTGCAAGAATCTAACAATCAACTGAACCATTTTTTCAATAATTTGATACAATCCTTATTTCATTTCAATTCTTATTATATAAAAGTTCCAATATCCTCAAAACCGAAAGGTTTTCACTGAGTCTCTGCTAGGGTTATGAACTTGTTCATAGCCAGCTAGAGTATGATCCATGGTTTACCGGACACCTTGTATGAACTGTGATTATCGAAAATGAAGATGGTTAACAAAACACCACTCTAGAAAAGCCAATCTCACTGTGCCCAACATAAGCTTTTCAGAAGTAACCATACCTTTGGGAAAATTACGTGAGATCATTTGCTAAAAGTGCATCCCAAAAACTTGGTTATCTGTTTCGGGCCAGAACCTATTCCACTTCTAGTCAGCTGCTTATGATCTATAAGGCAAAGATCCGACCTGTCCTGGAAAACTGTTCCCATATTCGGAGTGCAGCACCCAAACATACCCTGAAACTGTTGGATTCTGTCCAAAAAAAGGGCATTCGTCTCGTAGGTGATGCCTCGCTCACAATCACAAACTCACTCACTTCTCTGGAACACCGTAGAAAAAATGGCGATCTGGCTCAATTTTATAGATATTTTCATGGACGATGCTCTTCTGAAATATCAACAATTGTTCCTTCCTTATTTGGCACTCCCCGCGAGATTAACCCGTCGAGTTGAGGCTTCGTACCCCTTTGTGGTTACCTTGCAGACCTGCAGAACATCTCTTTCCAAAGACCCGTTCATCCAACGAACAGCGAGGCTTTGGAACATATTGCCAAGGGAGATGTTCCCCGAGGCACATAACCTTCAGAAATTTAAAAAAACACCAATTCCTACCTTATTTCCCTTGGCTCTCACGATGTTATCTGAACATTACAGGATATCCCTTTTCGTGAGAACCAGAACATGAAAAAAAATATGATTATGGTGTTGGCATTTTTACGTGATATTTGATATCCACTCAGAACTGAACCAAAATATTATAGAGTTATGAACTTTTATCACGAAATGCAAATAAGTTTACACAATCACAATAAGCTTGAAGTGCTTGAACACCTGGTCTGCCTCCACAATGCTCTGTCCCTTATCACAAAATATACTAGGGGCTTGTTGTAGTCTTCATTAAACTAACCCAGAGGAAAATAACCTTTTTTATCTTTTGGAGCGCACGGAACGGAATCCCTATAATGTTCGAGGAAAATCGTGGTACCTAGGATGGATAGGAAGAGAAGAGAAAGAGATTGGGATTTTTTTAACTCTTGGAGATTATAGTTCTTGAGAATACTTCTGGAATATCATAGTATTATTTGGTCACCATACAATCGTTCAGAGGGAGTACAAGGCCGGTTCACAAATTTTCTTGTCTGGAAGTTTGGACTTTCCTTCCATGATCTCGGCCCTCTAACAAAAAATTCATTGTTGAACCTCCAAACTTTAGAAGATAGACGAATTATAGCTGTGTCAAACTTTTTATTCAAAATTGTGAATAGATCATTGATCATTGCCTTATAGATTATAAGCCTTATAGATTATAAGCACTGGAAGTGAAATAGTCTTCAGAGACCATGTCGCACTTGGATGGTGTCAGCTCTCTTAATCACCGCTGCAGTAAGAGCGCTCATACCTTCCAACCGCGACATGTTCACTGAAGACCAGTGTACCTATATGTTTATCTCGTTTTATTTATACATGTACTTGTACTTATATTTCGGTTTTAATTTGTTTTCGATGTTTGTTTGCTCGTTAGTTTAGTCATAATTTCCTATACTGTACCATTTGTAACTTTTTATCGAATTCTGTAGTGTACTTAGTAAATGAATAAATAAGTAAACTAATTATTTTGTCAATCACGGTGTATTTTGTTTCCTGACAAAAAATGAATCACTTTCAGATGAAGCCTGAATAGTATATCCCTCGGTATATCCTAAAACGTGGATTCTAAAATGTTCGCTATACAAAAATTAATAGTTTTCTTCGAAAAAACATTCACTTCTTGATAACTTGATACGTAGAAAAGTTTCCGTTTACCCAAGTTTCACCATTTACAAAACTCCGCCGGAAATAATAAACTGTAAGTTCGTTCCTTCCTTTAACCTAACTTCGATATAACTCCCCTGTTTTATGGAGTGCCAACTGCGGAACACGAAATGGCGATCGAATGAAGCGGATACTTCAACATTTGCGCCAAATTTATTTTCTGGATCTTCGTGAAATCCATATACAGGGTGTGTCTAAATAACACCGAAAAAATTCAAGGAGTGTTTCCTTGTGACATTTTAGCAAATAAAGTTCATATAAACATGTGTTTTAACTTTCCCCGTTTTTGAGATACAGGATGTTGAAGTTGGAAGTATTAATTGTTTATATTTATATCCTCCCTGTATAAGCTTCCATGGTGCCACAATTCAGTATGGAAGGAGACTGAGAAAGTCCCAAAATTTCAAAATGATTCTAATGGGCGTGTACACCTTAGTAGAACTTCCAACTCAAACCATGTTTATTATGATCCTTTCATACATAAATAATGATTGACGACATAATTCGATCGAAAAATTAACTGGGAGTATTTTATTTTTGGGCATAAATAATAGCACCTTCTGAAAACGGACCCTCTTATGACGTAGAAACCAAACGCCCGACGGAGACTGAGACAACTGATATATTAATTCTTTCAACTGTGATCTCGCGCTAATTCCCTCTGTCAGAAATCATGTATCATTCATCTCTGTCTGGAATAGTCTTGTTTTAGTATTAGGGTTTTGACGTCACATCATCGCCTCGTTTTCAGAGGTCCGAAAAATCGGGGATTTCAATAATTTTTTATAAAACGTAGGGAGCTCACAGAGAAACGGTTTGTGGTGGTGAGCTAGTTTGGGTGAGTTCTATCGAATTGTGAAATAAAATATTTTTGTGATATATGCCCATTGGGGTCATTGAGTAGTCTCAATGGAAGTCTCAAAAAAACCTATATATACATTAAAATCTTCAGTCAAATCGAATTTTTATTGTTTTCTCAAAAACTAAGCTAGATCCAAAAATCACACAAATGATAAAAAAGTTGTTATTTCAATAGTTCAATCTAATCAAAATATGAAAATCAGAAAAACCAGTGGTGTACAATGACATTCACCATGATTATTGAAATTGATGGAAAAACAATTGAGAAATGAATTGATTGATGATGATGATTTTTCATGGAAATATTAATACCCTGTATCTCGAGAACGAAGCAAGTTAGGACACATGTTCATATGAACTTCATTTCCTGTAATATCACAAGAAATCATCCCTTGAATTTTTTCGGTGTTATTTAGATACACCCTGTATAACCAGAGAAAAAACTTATTACATGGCTTGACGGTACTATAGCTGTGTACATTTTTTGGTGTGAGAATACCTAGCTCGAGATCCAATTATAATTATCTTAATACACATCAGTGGCTTCTTCAATTGAAATAGGTACTCGTATACAGGGTGAATCTAAATGTGAGGGTTATTATTTAACAGGGTATTTATCTCGCCAAAATAAGTTGTTTGGTCAAAAATTGTTTATGTAAAAAATATGAAATAACGGAGGTGCAGGCATCTTAAGGTTTTGTACATTGGAAATCTGATTTCATCAATCTAAGATTCATTAGAGAAAATATGATAAAAAAATCACTTTGAAACGAAAATTAATAGGTTGATAATGTAAAAAGAGATTTTCGATTAATTTTTCTGATGAAATAATGAACTAAGGTATCTAATACTGGACTGATAACGGCTTTTTTGCGTTTTTTCTTGAGAAGCAAAAAAAATGTTTTTGAGTTGGAATATTCTTTAAACCTTTAAATACCTATTCCTCCGCTATCTTAGATATTTTAAAAGAGCATTTTTCTGCCAAACAACTCATTTTGGTGACATATACAGGGTGTTAAATTACACTAACTGATTCCTGTTTTGATTGACATGACAACAATTGTTTCCCACATCCGATCAATTAAAGGCTACATAGGGGGATATAACAATCAATTATTATTCTCCAATATTTCTTCTTTTCTTACTAAATACTGCAACAAAAAATCCTGAAATTTTCATATTGTGTCACCCACCACTCATATTTTGCGAGAATAATATATTAAATGTTTTTCCCGCACTAGTGTAGGATAAAATTTCCAGCACTAGTGTGGGAAAATGACACTTCCCAAACTAAATTGCGTGCGGGTATAGGCTGAATCACGCACGCTTGTAGAAAATAGTTATTTGTTTAACTAGGCAGCAAAGTAGTAGGTTGACTGCCGTGGCTGAATTCATAGCCGAGCGTAGCGAGGCTAGGAATCCAGCTAAGGCAGTCAATCTACTTTGCTACCGAGTTGAACATATAATTTTTTCTCCGATTGTTCATAATGATATAGGAGGATATTGTATTTGCGAATTAATACAATTCCCACAATCTCTTTATTCCTCCTGTATAGTGTTCAATTAAAATAAAATTTGATAGAAATCGCAGTTGTTGGTTTGACAATTCATGAAATTTCTGACAGTTGTGCGAAAAATTATCGGTATATTTAAATTATTATATAATGGACAGTGATAGCGACCTGGAAGTATACTTATACACCTCCATTAATAAGGGAGGTGGAAAAAAATATAGAGTTGAATTTGTTGCCGGAGAAGTCTTGGATGGAATATGAAGGAAATTATAAACGATTTATGGATTTTTAATTTTGCTGATACATATCAATCAGCAAAGTACCTACTTTGCTGCCTAGGCAGGAAAAGTAATACTTTGCTGATCGATATGTGTCAGCAAAATTAATATTTGCTGCCAATCGGAGGAAAAAACATTTTTCATGAAGTAGCGTTGATATTGAAGACAGCAAATGACAGTTGTTTCAGTAACAAATCACCCGAACTCTGGCTTATCGTCTTCCCAAATATTCTTTAGCGATATATTCCTGATGACCTTGAGATTATAAGGATCGCGTGACACGTTCAACTGTTTTGTAATGCACCATTTAGTAAACGCAGAGGAAAATCGGGAAAATTCTGACTCGAGTGGGTTCCTAACGACTGAAATGTGGGTTATCTGATTAGAAAACGAAAATTTTGTCGAGGTTATGGGCATTATATAGGCACGAAAACTGGACATGTTATTTAATGAGCTGTGGTCACTTAGCGTTAATTTATTGACGAGGAAACTTGTACCATGCGACAAGTGATGAATAAATGAGGAACGTTGAATAGTCGAGTCGGAAAATGGTCCTAATATTTCATTCATAATCATCAGTAAGTCCCTGTAAGTAAGTAATCAGCTATCAGCTATTGAAAATGACATCAGAGAAAATTGAAATTTATTTTGAAAAAGGTTAAATTTGAATTTGAAAATTAGTGAAAGGTAATCAACTTTCAGCAACTAAAAAAAGACATCATAATATTGGAAATCGAAAAATGTTTGATATGAAATTAGTAAAAGTGAGGTTACTTTCTCGTCAGGTTGACGAAAGAATCATATCCTTGAAAATATCTTTGGTCCCGTTGGGTAATATTAACAGTACGGGTAATTACGGTACAAACAGATCAAAATTGGTTTGTTTTTAGATGTATGATAATTTGATATTCATCATACATCGTTGGGTAAGGATCCTGAAATTTGCTGGAGCGAGAGATATACCAAAAATGCACTCTATGACCAAGTGGGGTCATCTTCAGTGATATACACTGCTCGCCAACAGCCATGAAACTACCCCAATTTCCGGAAAATGATATTAGGAATCAAAATAGGTCGAAAATCACTTCAGATTTGGAATCAGGACGCCCAATTTACTAACTATTCAAATTTTACCTGGAAAATTTTCAGTTCGGAAAAATGAAATTTTGTCGCATTTTGTATGGAAGCACCCTCGTATCTCACGTAATTGACTTTATCTTTGGACTTTCTCTTCCTCCGGCAAATTTCAGAACCCTACCTCAATAATTACGTGAGATACGGGGGTGCTTCCATAAAAAAATCCGACAAAATTTCATTTTTCCGAACTGAAAATTTTCCAGGAAACATTTGAATAGTTAGTAAATTGGGCGTCCTGATTCCAAATCTGAAATGATTTTCGACCTATTTTGACTCCTAATATCATTTTCCGGAAATTGGAGTAGTTTCATTTGGCGAGCAGTATATATCACTGAAGATGACTCCACTTGGTCATAGAGTGCATTTTTGGTATATCTCTCGCTCCAGCAAATTTCAGGATCCTTACCCAACGATTACGTAAGATACAGGGGTGGTTCCATTAGAAGTGGGTCACACTGTATATACAGGACGTGGAAAGAAATTCTGAATTGAGAAAACCTAATCACGAATCTGCGATTGGAGGTCTATAAAAATAGCAAGTTTCCATCGGTCAAGTTTGAACCCCTTGATTGGGTGGAAGTATTGAAAAGGAATATTCTCAGATATGAACATGAAGAAATGGATATATAAATAAAGAAATACATTGAGAATTCACTATGTGATGAAAATATCAATTCTTTCTCGGTTAATTCAATAGAAAACAACTACTTTCCTGGCTATATGCCACGACGAATATTGAATTATATCTATTGAACGCACACGATAAGAATTTGAAAACAAAGTCTTCTGAAGTAGGGAATTTTTTTTATGTTCATAATTATATCTGAGTATATTCCTTTTCAAAATTAATTTCCCAAAATGGGAATGCAGATTACATTTTCTCAAACAGTGATTATGACTGCGGCATACTATCGTGTAGAAGTGATCTTGATAAGTGACAGAGAGTACTAGAATGATGCAGGCAGAGTAGAAGGCAAATTTGAAGAATGATAACCAAATTCAACTCCAAAATTTGATGTAGATGTCAGAGGATATCGGATAGTTCATTCAAGACAACTGTTCAGATTACTTCATAACCATGATAGATATCATTCTGTAATTGTTGCACTATGCCAGTCACATAACAGACTAAATTCATGAATATTTCCAACTTCAACACCCAGTATTTCGCAAACGCTGCCTTCTACTACTTTTGTTCATGGGAACTTTTTTATTTTCTTGAGGCGCCCTATCACCTCTGGAAGTTCGTCCCACATATTAAGAAACACCCTGTATAATGACAGCCCAGTTATCTTGTACTCAGTTCTACCAACATTGTCTTGTAGTGACTATTACGACACCTTTACTACCACTTACTATGACTTCAACGATAGTTCCACATCTACTCTCACCATGGCCAGCATATAAATGTTGCCAAATTAATCGCCCTGTAACTTTTATGATACTCATCCGATTTCGGTGCAATTTCTACCAAATCGTAATTTAATGTTTCGAAATGTTCACCTGAATATATCAGTTTTCAAAGAAAGCGGATGGCTTGATAAGTATAGGGAAAAAGAAAATGTACTAATTCACTATTAACTTCTCAACACCCTGTGGCAAAGTGATTAAACTCAGCTTTATCATGTTTTGGATTGAAGTGTGTTCCCTTTTAAAAAAAAGTTTTTTGGAACATGTTTTGTTAGCCGGTTTTTTTGCCGGTAAGTTTTTTTGTTATCTTCTGGTTTCCACGAAAAGGAATATCCTGTAATGTTCAGAGAACATCGTGAGAACCAAGAGAAATAAGATAGGAATTTGTGTTCTTTTTAAATTCCTGGAGGTTATATGCCTCGGGGAACACCTCTCTTAGCAATGTGTTCCAGAGCCTCGCTGTTTGTTGGATGAACGAGTCTTTGGAAATAGAAGTTCTGCATGTATTCATAGTAACTACGAAGGGGTGCGAAGCCTCAACTCGACGGGTTAACCTCGCGGAAACTGCCAAGGGAGGAACAATTGTTGATATTTCAGAAGAGCATCGTCCATGAAAATATCTATAAAATAGAGCCAGATCGCCAAAATTTCTATGGTGTTCCTGAGAAGTGAGTGAGTTTGTGAATGATGCATCACCCACGAGACAAATTGCCCTTTTTTTTGACAGAATCCAACAGTTTCAGGGTATGTTTGGGTGCTGCACTCCAAATATGGGAACAGTATTCCAGGACAGGTCGGATCTGATGTGCCTTATAGAGCATAAGCAGCTCACTGGAAGTGAAAAAGCTCCTGACCCGAAACAGAAAACAAAGTTTTTGGGATGCACTTTTAGCAATTGATCTCACGTGATTTTCCCAAGAAAGGTTCTTGCTGATAGTGATACCAAGCATCGAAATGGATGTCTTCAAAGGTATGATTTCTCCTGACAAGCTCATGTTGGGCACAGTGAGATCGGCTTTTCTAGAGAAAAGGCATGCTTGTGTTTTGTTTGCATTGAAATCTATTAAAACTTTGACGACATATCAATCATCATCTGGTAACTCTGCTCTCACATAATTTGGTAGCATGGATGATGGCTTCAACCATCATTTTATAGTCCCGACGACAACTATAATGACACCGATATCATATTTTTATCATTGATTGGTTACTAATGTAACGATAGTTTCACGAGCTTCCGGAAACCATCACAACATATACCAACCATCCATTGATAATTATGACATATCATTCATCTCAACTATCATTTGGCAACTGTAACGATAGTTTAATCATTTGGGAACTATTCAACTACCAATCATCGTGGTAGCTATAACGACAAATCAACGATCATTTGGTACTTGTAACGGATAGGTCAACCAGGATTTGGTTATTGACAGACAACTCGGCTATCACTATTATTTTTGTGGTAACTATAACGACTTCTCAACCATCATTTGGCGATAATAACGAGAGTTGAAACATAATTTGGTAGCTTCATTGATAAATGTATATTCATGTCGAGAGCTCAACCGGCGTTCGGAATCTATAACGACAAACAACCGAACCGTCATTTTCACTCTCAATCAGTGGGCTCAACAACTAAAACGTGGGGTCAATGTCAAAGTCAAGAATCCCAAAATTTTGCCGGATAGTCCTAAAGGCTATGGCATCAAAAATATTCTAAAACAATTATGGACAATATATGAGCAAATAGAAAATATTCAGTTATCGAAAGACTTGAGTAGACTAATGTCTTTTTACTCTCATTGTGGAACTTTACGACCATATATCTACTGCTCTACTTACTCTATAATATGAAGCATATAGCTGTCCTCAAAGGGGGACCAACTTCTATCTCTACAGGTAATGAAATTCACCAATAGGCGTTGATTCCGACGCGTATAGGGAAAAATAATACCAAAACTTGTTAAACCAATATGGCTACGAATTTCAAATTTTTAAATCGGTTTTAGCGCGTATGTGATTCAATTTCGAATATTTGTGTTCCTAGTTATACAATTCTTTAGTGTTTGTGTTTTCGTTTGTTTTTCATAGACTGAACTTTGTCTAGTGGAACGAAATGCATCAGTATTTGCGGAGAAAGAATATACAGGAATCCTCTTTTCATAAATAAGTTTGAATTTTCAAATTTTCTTGTTTATATATTGACCTGCACATAGGTATACACTTATTCACATTATATTTTAGACTCCCAAAGAACCCTGAACGAAGGAACTTATGACTCCAATTATAGGGGATAACTTATTGCCCCAATCTCATAGTATGTAGTCAGCACTTTATACAAAATAAATCGAATTTGACGGTATTATACCGTGTTATTATCACCAATTGATGATTTTTGATATTTTATTATGATCGAGTAATTATTCACGAACCTGACCTAACTTAAAATCTGATCCTCACGTCAGCAGTTTCCATCCTTCACTTTCCGTCCTTATAGATTCAAAAAGTACCTCTCATTTTGGTCCCATTTTTGTTGAGATATCGTATAGGCGACCAACTCTTTCATTGACAGAGCCAAATATATCCAAGTGGCACCAGAAAAAGAAGTGTATTTATCAGTTCTACCATGTTCTACCAACTCTGACCTCAAGTTTCAGTAGCGCGTTTTGGTGGACAATAAATAATGATAGTCCTCATTGTCACAAGTGATGTAGTTCAATCACCATGTGCTACTTCAGTCAATACTCCTGAATAGAGTAGTGATAGTATTGCATGAAATATTCCTGACCTAGATCTATGTATCAAAAATAAGATAGAATCATCTACGTGAATTGACACCGCTTACTGAACAAAAACGAAAGAAACATGTAGGTATGTTTTATGTTGAACATGACGCCAGCGGCGATAAAATAAAAGATGACAAATGAAAATCGTGGTCTGCATTCTCGGAATTGCAATACGTTTTTTTACTCAAATTGCATAGACGGTGTGATCAAGTTTCAATGAGTAATACTCCAGGAATCGATGTAACTGGAAACGGCTCATACTTATAGTAGGTATACAGGGTGTAATTTAATCAATTGCGAAAAATATACGATATGGTTCCTTAAATCATTTTGAGAAGAAAATTTCATATGAACATATGCCCTAACCTAAACCTCTTAACTTTCGAGCTAAAAAGGTGTTGAAAGTTTTAGAAAAAAATAGTTTTCTTATTATTTCCTCATAATTGTTCTAGGTAATTTCATGAAATTTGACATGCACCCACCTACTAATCGCCCAATAGGCATTTCTTGATGCAGAAGATATCTCAATATTATCACCAGTGGCATCCGTATGTATATTGTATACTGGAGATAATTCTAAGAAAAATACAGTAGGCCCTTGCATTTCCAAAAAATATAAATCATTTTTTAAATCCTCTGCATTTATTTTACAACAATTTGATCCGTCCGACGCATCGTTCTCGCGTAAAAAAATAAAAACCATTTTTACTAACTCAACCAATTGACTTTACTTGAAAAAAAACACACATCTTATATGGCGTATGTTTATATGAACTCATGTTCTTAAAATGAGCTAAGGAACCATATCCTATATTTTAAGTCATCTATTGAATAACAACCTGTATATATATAGAAAGTTGAATTATATTTCTTCAATGAAAATATTGCTAATTTTTACCCTAGTTTGTGCCAATGTTGAATCTAATGAAAGTTGTAATTTTTTTTTACTGGATTGAATTTTTGGCCAAAGACCCTGCTTCTAAACTTTTCAATTTTATTAATTATGTGATCTCCACGTGGCCTTTTATAGGTGTGTTTTTTCTCAATATATTATATTATCCTTGCAAACCAATATCTTTACAGGTACTGTTTATTGTGTCTGAAGATGGCTGTTTGAGCAGGAACTAGTCACAATAAGTAACAATTTTTGTAATTTAACTTTGTGGTCGACCGACTTAGTGTTTTGTTTATTCTTCGAAAAAATCTGGACTACTTTGAGAAGGATGAATGGTTTCCATGACTTATTAATATTATCATTTATTATCACCATTATTATTATGATCATCTGAGTATTATTAATTTCACTCACCATCGTCGGCGTAGGTTTCTGATCCGTATCCGTCCTGCAGCCCATTGGCCCACGTGCCCTCGTACTTGGCCGTCGATGTGTTCGACTGCCTGACGCCGTAGCGGCCCTTGAAGCCCTGCGTCCATTCGCCCCTGTATATCCAGCGGCCGCGCGTCTCGACGCCCAAGCCGTGGCGCTTGCCGTTCTGCCATTGGCCCTCGAAACAGCTGCCACTGAAATGGATAACGGGAGACTTGCAGACATTTGAAATTTTGTATCCATCTTGCAGCAATTTGAAATTTTGTATCCATCTTGCAGCAATTTGAAATTCTACAGTCTACAGCTTGCAGCAATTTGAAATTCTGCAAGTTACAACTTGCAGCAATTTGAAATTCTGCAAGTTACAACTTGCAGCAATTTTAAATTTTGCAATGACAACTTGCAGCAATTTGAAATTCTACTGGTTACAACTTGAGCCAATTTTGAATTCTACAAGCTACAGTTTGCATCAATTTTGAAAGCTATGAGTCACAGATTGCTCAAGGCACAACTTGCATCCATCTCGAATTTTTCAGGTATCAACTTGCAGCAATTTCGAATTCTACGGGTTAAAAATTGCAGAAATTTCAAATTGTACAAGTTACAGCTTGCAGCAATTCTGAATTCTACTGGTTGGAACTTGCATCAATTTTAAATTCTACAGGTTATAACTTGCAGCAATTTTGAATTATCCAGATGCAGCTATTCGAAATCTACAGGTACAGCTTGCAGAAATTTTCAATACATCATGTTACAACTTGCAGCAATCTTGAAATCTACAAGACACAACTTGCAGTAATTTGAAATTCTACAAATTACAGCACGCAGCAATGTGACATTCAACAAGGAACAATTTTATATTCTACAGGTTGTACTGTCAACAATTTTTGATTCTACAGGTTAACACTTCAATTTTGAATACTACAAGGCACAAAGTGCAGCTATTCGAAATTTCACAAGTACAGCTTGCAGCAGTTTTGAATTGTACAGGTTACAACTTGCAGGGATTTTGAATTTTACACTATTCTACAGGTTACAAATCGCAGCAATTTTTAATTCGACAATTTATCACAACTTGCAGCAATTTAAAATTCTACAAGGCACAACTTATAGTAATTTGAAATTTTTTATGCCATGACGCAGGAAGATGGATAGGGATGGAATTGGTCAGAACGACAGCGCAACACCAATGTGAAAAAATTTTATTGAAACCTTCAACTTCCTCATTTAACCACTTGCAGTATTTTGATATTTTGTAAGTTAAAGTTTTCGAAACTCCCTTTTTCATTTCTGGCCCCCTCTGGAAACAAATCCCTCATAGTCAATGCTGATAGTAATAATTTTCTTTTGTTTTCACATGGTGTCGTGATATGAATTTTCTGCCAATGGTGTCCAAGTAAACTCAAAATTCTGATGATATTTTATTTTCGACCCTGCCAGATGATATAATTTCTACATCCCTCCAACTACGGCAAATTTCGAGCCTTATCACGAAATTACTACTATAACTTGCAATAACTGCAATTTTGAACTATATTGAATAGAATCTTCAATTGAAATTGTCGAAAATAATCATGGAATAAAAATTGTAATATAATAGAAAAAATGTTGGAATCGGTTCAATAATCTTATATGGTATACTTCGATGTTTACTTTTTCAGGTACAGGGTGATTCACCATAAATGTCCCCCCCTCTAGCTCATTTATTTTTGAACCGATTTAAAAATTTTAAAAATAATCTGAAATGATTTTTCAAAATTTTTTTTTCTGTTGCATCAGAAAATACAGGGTGCTCGGAACAAACGATCTACAGAGTACTACTTGATTTTTTCAAAAGGAACACCCGGTATTTCATTGAATTTTTAGATTCTTCCTGAAGAGCTGATTTCATCAATGCATCACACTTGGGGTCTAGCGGGAATCTTTACAGAGATATAGGGTGTTCAGAATCGAGATTTCTCAAACTTAAGGATTTTTTTCTGTCGAAACTATTCATAATTGGTCAAAAAGGTTTGCATGTCCCTATCTCAACTTTTGATTTACTATCTAGTGACATTTAATTGGAACATTTACAGGGTGGTTCAAGATTCAGAATTCTGATCACCCTGTATCTGTTTCCATTATTAAATGTCAGTAGATAGTAAATCAAGAGTTGTGGTACGGACATGGAAGCCGTTTTGACCGATAATGAATAGTTTCGTCACAAAAAAATCCCATAGTTGGAAAATCTCGATTTTGAACACCCTATATCTCTGTAATCTTTCCCGCTTGACCCTGAGTGTGATACATCGATCAAATCAGCTCTTCTGGGAGAATCTAAAAATACAATGAAAAATAGGGTGTTCCATTAAAAAAAAATAAATAGTACCCTGTAGATCGTTTGTTCCGAGCACCCTGTATCTTCTGATGTAGCAGAAAAAAACTTTATCGAAAATCATTTGAGATGATATTTCAAATTTTGAAATCGGTTCAAAAATAACTGAGCTGGAGGGGGGGACATTTATGGTGAATCACCCTGTACCTAAACAAATTTTGTTAGTTTTTTTTGTAATTTCAAAAGTGGGAAAAGCTCCATTTTATTGCATTTGTGAAATAACTACTCACTTATACCATGTTTGTATATCGAAATGAAGGGATGTGAAGTGGCCGAAGTGTTTGCAATTCTGACGTGTGTCCAAGAAAATTTCGGCAGAAGTGGACGTGGACCAGTCACCATATGCTCGGACAGTAAAGCTGCTATTATGGCATTGAGATCCAATAGGATCACAACTAAATTGGTGTCCGAGTGTAGAAGTGCCTTAGAAAATATGGCAAAAACTAGGAAAGTCAGCCTCATGTGGGTTCCAGGACACTCTGGTATCCCGGGGAACGAGGAGGCAGACAGACTAGCCAAGATCGGTTCAGGAACGACACCAATTGGACCAGAACCGATACTGGGAATACCCAATAGTACGGCTATGTCCTTCATGAAGGAAATGCTACAGAGGCAGTTCCTTGAAACATGGCGGGACACACCAGGAATGAGACAATCAAAGCTCCATATAAAGGAACCTTCAAAAAGGCTCACGAGAGAGATCCTGTCACTTAATAGAAGGGATCTCAAGATGGTAGTTGGGCTCTTAACTGGGCACAACCACCTCAACAGGCACCTAGAACTCATAGGGATCAAAGATGATCCCATCTGCAGATGGTGCTTGGAGAGTGATGAAACATCATCACACATACTTACTCAATGCCCCGCGCTGGTGCATCAGAGGAAAGCTGCCTTTGGGAGCATTGTACTGCACCCAAAGGATGTGAAAGTGACTCAGCTGAGGAAGCTGCTGAATTTCGTCAAAGAAATCGGCATGCCCAGCTGATTCACAGGACAAGTGGGCGCACAATGGGCCCGACTGAAGAGGCCTGAGTGCAGGGGTCTACGCACCCGCCCACCTGTGCAGAGAAGAAGAAGAAGAAGAAGAAGAAGAAGGGATGTGAAGAAAAAATCAAACGCATAAAAATAAAGAAATTTATTGCGATCACAATAAAATGTATATAAATCCAGTTATTTTCAAAAAGAAAATAACCTATTTTTTTGTCAAATTCCACATATAAATAAATATAGTCACTAATATCACAGATGACAAATGTAAAAGTAAATCCGAAAATAAAAAACGTGCCCACCACGCATGAATAAAAAACAACATGGAGTATGAACCATTCCACGCATACAATAATTGACTATCATGGTGACCATTACTTCAGAAATCAATTACTGAGAAACAAAAATTTTCCAATTTAGAACCTCATCATTATAAACAATTTTGGATCATGAGACTGATGGCCAAGTCGGCAGTTGATGAGTTGACGGTCACAATTCTTGCACTCTAGCTTTTGATGTCTGTGTGCTCCGGGTTCAGGAAAATATTATACAAGTACTCCTGCAATTTTTCCGGTGTCAGACAGTTTCCAAAGTGCAGGACAGGTATAAACAGTGTCTGAGGTTTCATACACTTTTGGTCCGTGCCAAGTGTTGTTGAGTTTGATGCTGGTGCTGAATTTCCAGTTTTTCCTGCAAGAAATAGAACGTGATAATTCAAGGAATGGTCCTTTGTGATTTTTCCTGTAGATTTCATATATGTTGAAAGAAAAGCAGTTGAAAATCTCAAGAAGAAGTTTTGGACAACTTGTGCAAGTTGCGCTTCTATGTTACTAAGAATATGCCGTAGAGAATTTTTTTAAATTCCGAGTATTTCCGGAGATACACAAAAAATAGAACTTTTAAATCATATTTTATTTTTTTCTGGAGTTGTTTGTTGGAGAATATCAAAATTGAGAGCACATTCACACATTTTCCCTGCTATACGATGCATTTTTCAGATTCACCTTGCTATTATCAATGAAAATGATTTACAAAAATGTAAGTTTTTTTCGTATATCTCCGGAAAATCTAGGAATTTTATATTTTTCTCGATGACATATTTTTAGTCACATAAATGCGCAACTTTGTCCTAATTTAACCATCTTCGTTAATCTCCTATAGTTTCCTAGCACTTGAATTTGAATTACCCTGTACTATACAGGGTGGATCTGAAAGTGAGGTTTTCCATTCAATAGCGTATATCTCGCCAAAATGAGTTGTTTGGCCTCAAATTGTTTCTGTAAAAAATGTAAGATAATGGAGGTATTTCAAGTTTTTGTACATTATAAATCTGAATCCATTAGAGGAAATATGATAAAAAAATAACTTCAAAACGAAAATTAATAGGTTGAAAATGTGAAAAGAGGTATTTGTCTAATTTATCTGATGAAATAATACAACTGCAGGGCATCAAATGCATTTTTGTGTTTTTTCGAGAAAATAGTTGGAATCTTCTCTTAACCTTTAAATACCAAACAGCTTATTTTGGAGAGATATATTTCCTGGTAAAAAGAAAATCTCACTTTCAGATTCACCCTGTATATATTATGAAATCTACAGGAAAACTTACAAAGAACCGTTCCTTGAAAAAAAACTAATTAACGAAAAAGTTGTGGAGGGTATTTCGAAATGTACGTACAGAGTGTCTCCGAGTCTCCGTATATTTTGACCCCTACCTACAACTTCAACTATACGAGGTGGAAAAAAACTTCACAAATATGAAACTTGTAGGGTTGCATCTGTAGCGGTTCTTCATAGGAATTTTATTGTAGAGGACAATGATTGAGTTGATTGATTTATTTTTTCGACCAGTTGTCTACCTATTGTCATCTACCAATATACCATGTGATTATAATCTACTATATCGTACACATCTGTATACTATCGTTTAGCACAGTTTGAACAAACAGAATCAGAGAATTCAAAAAAAGTCTTAATACAATCTTACTATTGATATTTTTCCTCTACGGAATAACGACCCATTCTAATTAGAAAAACTGACAGAGATGTCAAAAATTGCCTGTTTTGTTTCCATGGCATTCTGTTGTATCCACGGCCATCTAAATGTTTATTGGCAATTCTGATTGAATATTGTAGAAGTAGAATAAGTGCAAAAACGGCTCAAGGGAAAATTAGCAAACTATATATACAGTGTGTTCCGCATTTCATGAATACACCCTGATATCTCAGTTATTATATATGTGATTTCCTCAGAATTTTGGTGTTGATTGTATGTTAGAACAATGAAGTATTATTTTATGGAGAAGGATATTAGGGCTTATTTTAAATAACTTTGTTCATCAGATTCAGAGTCAGCACCCCCTAAAACTCCCCAGAACGTATATATTTGTGAATAGAACTAAAACATCTCTTACTAGAGTTGGAAATATACAGTGTGCTTCGATTGAAAAAATAATTTGTGCTCTCTTTTCATTTCGCGATTCGCATCTGTTCGTTTACAGAGTGCGCAAAGATAGTACAGATGCTGAACCTAAAACTTTCCTATTGGATTTTTTTTCCACCCCGTATATTTGCAGCTGTAGGTAGGGGTCATAATATAAGGAGACACCCAGTACATGAACATGTAGGGTGTTTTCGATGACATATTGATATTGAAGGAGTAAATTGCTTGAATGCTATGACAAATTCTAACTTGCTTAATTTTCGAGATATATAGGATATTAAAAATGGAAATATCAATTGTTTCTTTTGAACAGTAGTGGCGAACTATATATTTTTCTTCAAAAGTACATTTCAAATTTGACAAATATAACTAGAATGAAATCAGAAATATTTAAAAAAATGTTTTCGAACGTTTAACACCCCCTCAAAAATAAGATGTAATGTTCATGAAGAGTTTTTTTCTTAAAATTGATCCAAGAATCCACCTGTGAAATATTGGCGAAAATAATAATAATATGTATTATTTAAAACGAAAATCCAATCATTTTATTGCCTTCGGTGACTGACTGATCAGTACAGATCGATTATAAGAGAGGGGCATCTTGAAATATAGCGATACTTACTGAATATTGAAAATTTTACCGGCCGAAAATAAACGAGAAAATCTCCAGCAATGCGAACACAAGGATCACACTGTAGAGGGTAATCTGAATATTCTACAAGATAAATGCTTGACTGACCTTCGATAGACTTAGTGCCAGGCTCACTGTTCTCTCCAGATTCGTATGAAAAGGTTTCCGAAGGCGAAGTCGATCCAGACGGCGCGTTCACTGGCTGTTCAATCTCGGTGCCACTCGATTGGTCTGTTGTTGGATCCTGATTTGTTTCTGGAACTTCCAAGTCCCTTGTTTCAAATGGGAAATCATTCGATGTTGTACCTGATGGTGGAACTGTCGTTATATTTCTTGGTGACTCTGTTGTCTGTGATTGTGGACGACCCGTTAGTGGTGATGAAGACTGTGTTGTTTGTGATTGTAACTCCAAGTCACTCACTCCAGATAGAACATCTTCAGCTGATGGTCGAAGAGTCGTTATAGCTCTTGGGGACTCCGTTGTTGTTGTTGATAGGTTAGTTATCAGAGGATCCATTTCCCTCACATCAGATGGAGATTCTGTTAATATTGAATCTGATGGCGATACTGTCGTTATATCACTTGCCTCTGTTGTTGGTTGCATTGTTGGAATCCGAGTTGTTGATGAAACGGCCAGCAGATCACTTGGGGAGTCTGTTGGTGGTGATTGTTCCAAGTCCAAGGCCCTCGAATCAACTGGGAAATCTTCTGATTGCGAATCTGGTGGTAGAACTGTCGTTATGTCACCTTGAAACTCTGTCTGTGGTGATGGAGGCTGGGTTGTTGGTGATGGTAGATCCAAGTCCAATACTGTTGTTGGTGAATCTGATGGTGCAGATGTCGTTAAATCCAAGTCCCTTACGTCAAATTCCGATGGGCTGGTTGTTATATCACTTGGAGGTTGAGTCGTTGCTGATGCTGGCGATGACACGAAGGTGCTGTTGTTAGGGTTCTGGATCAGCCCTTTCGCGCAGATAGGCTTTTGTTGGTTGTTGATGAGGTGGGTGATGATCTGTAGAAGATGTCCCAAGAGACATGATTGGTCGGATGGAGATATCACTAGATCTTCACAGGTGCACTTGGACGGGGCAGAATTACAAGTGTTTGTCGTTATCAGTAGTAAACCGATAAGGGCAATAATTGCCCTTGCAGGACTCATGGCGAAATGAAGACACGAAATAACGATATATCTTTTATATGTTCGACTGCGGAATATGCGTTCGTGTCGAAAGTATGTGTGTTGGTGTTTTCGTTTATGGAATCGTTAGATGTCACGGTTGCAGTTCGTAGCAAACGGAATGTTTGGATTCATTGACCTAATATTTTTTGAGTTCACTTGGTATCGAAAACATCACGGATTTATAGTTTTGAATGAATTTTTATGATATTCCGAATGATTTGAATTTATAGAGTCATGGTAATGTAAGTACATGAACTCAGGTCAAAAACATTTATTTTCACCTGGAATTGTGATAATTTACATATTTAATTTGGTATTTATTGAGCTTTCGGTTTCTCAATCATTAAACTGATCAACGTAGCACCTACTATGGATATATTTTTATAGATTCATTCATGATTATCATCTTATTGGAATTTTTTTGTATGGAAAATCAGAAAAACTACACAAGCGTACCAGTTTTCTTCGTCGTTACACAGGATGTTCATTTGATAATTACACAATTTACTCTCTGAATTCGACTGGAAATGTTTCAAGAAATACATATACAGGGTGATAAAATTAAAAATCATGAGGAGATTGTTCTTTTGATATGCCAATTCAATTTTTTGTACATACAAGGTGAATTAAATGCGCAATAAATCCGCTAGCAGAGAGGTGAATGATTATTTTGCAAATCCAGAGACACCTTAACGTTTTAATGTATTCTCCTACATTTTGTAAGCAATATGAAGAACTATATCCCTCCAGGAGTAACTGAAACCACCATGATTTTTGTAAATGTAACCCAATGGCTTGTGACCCCTCATTAAAAAGCTGGTTGAAAGACGAATCCAGCTTACTGATGGAAATTTAGTTTGCAGTCGATCTGTTTGAGAGTAGTTGCACAAAATCAAAACATAATTTCAATGTTTCAAATATTTTCGAGGTAGGTAACGTATTTTCCGAGGTATTTTCATCAAAATTTCGATTTCCAGCGATTCAGGTAAATAACACAATTTCACCAGTTTGCAACAACACTTTCGAACTGTTAATACCGCATACGAACAAATTTTTTTTGCGGCTGCGTAAAAACACTGGTACAGGGTGATTGTTTATATTTTTCTCAATAGCTATCTCAGTTAATATTGGTCTCACAAAAACGTTCAAATAGCGAAAATGAAGTATTTTTTATAGGCATTCAGAATCTATTACTATAGGAAATGAAAAATATCGTAAACCTAAAAAATCTACAAAGACTGGTATTTTTTAAATAGAACACCCTGTGTTTTATTTCACTAATCAGTATAGCTCTTTCATCTGATTCCAAAAATATATACTTATTGAGGTTATCTTTATCAGTTTTCGAAAAATGTGGATTTTAAGGCAGCTGTAGAACGCCAAAAATCGGATCATTGTCGTCTGGCGTTCAGCACCTGTCTATACAGGGTGTCCCGAAATTAGCCTGCCAAAGTTCACCTGCGGCTTCTGCAATCAGAAATAGAAAGAAAAGTTTCAATGAACATGAGATGAGAAATTTCTCCTAAGTAAGCTACGGCCCTCTGAAGATGACATTTCTTGAGTATTTCCGAAACTCCATGTGATAAAAAGATGCAATTTGGTACAAGAACTAAACTTTCCATGCCCCAAGCAGTGAATATAGAATCATTTAAAAATTCACTCAGGAGTGTATAATACAGGGTGTGACTACATTAAATATTGCTCAAAATTTTTGGTATGCATATTTTTCGACAATTTATTCTCGGATTATAAAAATCGACACCTCTTCACAGAAAAAAGGTACTCTTGTTCCGTAACAAATAGATGTATTATCATCGAGTAAAAGTAATGATGTAGTGAAAATGGAAAAAATGATGCACAAAACTTAAAGTAGTTTTTTTATCATCATATTCCGATTTTTCACGCTATTATCAGATTGTTTGGTGAAAATAAAGTAGTTGATTTCTTCATAGCCACTATGTGAGTGTATCAATATTTTTTTCTACATTCATGCAAAAAACAGAACTTTATTGAACTATATTTAGTGGAAAGAGAAGTTCTTTATTGCACTTAGTGCAATAAAGTTTTTATTGCACTCATCTGTCATTCTACTTCAACGTGCTGTCATCATGACAAACATTTTCTATAATGCAACTGTGGTTATAGAAACGTCAGTCAAAAATTAATTCTGACAATTAACAGAATTGTACCTAGTGCCGCACCTCAATAAATCATTTTTTTCTACAAACGTCAAAAAATGACAATGTTCGCGCATTGATAACAAATTGCGAAGTGACACTTTTTTTCAGTTTCCTACGTTACCCTGATACCTGGCACAAAACAATGCGCGAAGTAAAACAGTGCGCGAAGTACCTACTTCGCGCATTGTTATGTAAAATATATGAGATATTTATATTTCAACTTTATGGTTCTCAATGGAGCGAACATCCACGAAATCATTTATTTCTGAATGTTCAACAATTACCTTGTTTTATCTCTTGGAGCGCACGAAAGGAAATTCCTATAATGTTCGCGGAACATCGTGCTTACCTAGGGAGGATAGGGGGAGGCCTTTTAAGCCAGTTCAACACCATTTTTTATATCAATCTGAGCATATTTTTACATTAGAACTATATTTTTTGACGTTTGTAGAAAAAATGTTGTTTGCAACTCGAGCGCGAAATACTTTGGTCATCTCGACTATTTTTTTAACTCGGCTACGCCTCGTTAGAAAAATCAGATCTCGATCACCAAAGTAGCATTTCGCGCTCTAGATACAAAAATAACTATTTGCTTTTTGCATGAACGTAGAAAAAATGTTGTATGCAACTCGTGCAAAAATTGTTTATTGCACTCGACGTGTTGTCCAACTCGGCCTAACGGCCTCGTCGGACAATTTCACGTCGAATGCAATAAACATTCACTTTTTGCACTTGTTGCATAAATAACTATTAAATCGATTTCAGTCGAAAATGATATATCTGATCGATGCGGAACAAGAGCATTTTTTTGTGAAACGGTGTGGATTTTCATATTCGGTGATAGTCGAAAAATGTGCATACAAAAAAGTTTGAGCGATATTATCCACTCCTGAATGAAACTTCGAAATGATGGTATGTTCACCACAGTGGGTTTCGGGAATATTCAAGAAATATCATCTTCCCCCCCTTCCTGGGGGCCGTAAATATCTTTAGAGACATTTCTCCAAAGAGAACTTTTTTTCCTATTTTTGGTCGTAGAAGCCGCTGGTGAAGTCTGGCATGCTAATTTCGGGCCACCCTATATACAGTCTGTCCAAGATAAGGTTGCACAGCATGGGGATCTCGGAAACGGCAGGAGATACGAAGTCGGTTAAATGGGGAAAAAGTTGCGCATTCGGAGGCTCATACCAACAGCCTTCGAAAATTTTCAAAATTGTTTTCCAGTTATATCCAAAAAAGTGAAATTCTGGAATACCTATTTCATTTTTTTTCTCCGTTATAATTAGAGATACAGAAAAACTGAAAATACTTTTTCATAGCAACTTTTGATGACGTTCAACGTGGTGATACCGATTTTTCTATGCGACGTTTCGTATTCGTAGATCCATCACCAACTTTTGTTTTTCAAACACGGTCCTGATAATTCTTTCACAGATTCTGAAAGCTTTTTTTATTATGAATTCAACCATGTATTGAACGAGGTGGTTTGAATGTGTTTCGACCTATTTTAAGCCATCATCAATGTTTTTTTCGAAATTCCAAAGGAAAAATCGGGAAAAATGCCATCAGTTCCACTTATTTCTGATTATTCAGTGTCAAACATTGATGGACTAGTTAATCAATACTGAAAAGTGAAAAAAAAATCCACTAAATTATTCAATGCAGCGCTTCGAATTGTTTATGAATTGTATTCATATTTTAATCCGAAGGAGCTTGTCATAATTAAATTTTTCGAACTAATTATTCCTATAAGTCTATCAATCGGAACTAGTTGATGAGGTATTACTTTGTTGGCTAATTTTCCTTCAAAATATGTGGAACTGATGGCATTATTCCTTTGGAATTTCGAAAAAAACATTGATGATGGCTAAAAATAGTTCGAAACACATTCAAACCACCTTGTATAATACATTGTTGAATTCAGAATAAAAAAAGCTTTCAGAATCTGTGAAAGAATTATCAGGGCCGTATTTAAAAAACAAAAGTTGATGATGGTTCTACGAATACGAAACGTCGCATAGAAAAATAGGTATCACCACGTTGAACGTCATCAAAAGTTGCTATTAGAAAGTATTTCCAGTTTTTCTGTATCTCTAATAATAACGGAGAAAAAAAATAAAATAGAGATTCCAAAAATTCACTTTTTTCGATATAACCGAAAAACTAAAAAAAAATTTGAAAATTTTCTAAGGCTGTTGGTATGAGCCTCCGAATGCGCAACTTTTTCCCCATTTAACCGACTTCGTATCTCCTACCGTTTCCGAGATCCCCATGCTGTGCAACCTTATCTTGGACAGACTGTATACAGGAATGTGCAAAAAGAACGGCCAGGACTGTAACTTTCGAATTATTCCAGATAGGGTTCTGAAAATTGGTGGGTAGCACGTATACCAAATTGCTCATTAGTTGATGAAGCAATATTTCTTCTAAGACTTCTAGTTTCACCGGAAACGACCTTTACTTTTGATTTTTGAATGGGACACCATGTATTGTATTCCATAATCGGTTAGGGATTCAAAGATACCGGGTCTGATAGGGTTATTTCAAACGATTATAAAGATATTTGCGTTCGAAGTCTTTATATGCTCAATGGGTATGACTGCGCAATATCAAAACGTCTTTCTCTGTCACACTCATTGAGCATGTGGAAACTTGGAACGCGATCTGCGGAATAATCGTTAGAAATAACCCTATCAAAGCCGGTATCAATGAATTCGTTATGACAATCCCCAACCGATTATGGAATATAATACAGGGTGTCCCATTTCAAAATCAAAAGTTGGGGTAGAGAAATCCAGCGTACTAGTCAAATTATTATTTTTCATTTCAAGGTTGCATTAAATTGAAATGTAATGCCCTGTATCACTTTCATAAAAAGTCGAAATTAATATGAAAATATATAGAACTTCGAAATTATATTTTGATTTATGCGACCCCCAAACTTACTGCGAACTGAAATATGATCAGTACGCTGGATTCCTCTTTCGACCGGCTTTCCAATGAGGGGTCGCAAGTCATGGGGTTGCGTTTGAAAAAATCATGTTGGGGTTGATTCTAGCTACCCCAGAAGGGTTATATTCTTCGTATTGCTCGTCAAATGTAGGTAAATACATCAAAACGTTGATGTGTCTCGCGTATTTTCAGAAAAATCATTCACTTCCCCAGTAGCGAATTCATTCCAGTTAAAGTCTCCACCCTGTAATAGAAATACATTGAGAATTCATATTTTCTATGTGATGAGGATATCAATTCCTTCTCGGTTTATTCAACAGGAAATAACTACTTTCCTGGCTATATGCCACGACGAACATTGAATTATATCTATTGAACACACACGATAGGAATTTGAAAACTAAATCTTCTGAAGTAGAGAATTTGCATTCTCCTTCATATGAACATAATATAATTCTGAATATTCAACAGAAAACAACTACTTTCCTGGCTATTTGCCACGTCGAACATTGAATTATATCTGTTGAACATCCAAAAGGAGAGCATGAAAAATAAAAATCCTCTGAAATTGAGAATTGATATTCTCTCTCAAATCGGATAGGTACTATGATGTATTATGATATAAAAATATAACTTACCAATGTTGTATTGAAATGAAAATTGAAATGTATACAGATAAATGTATTTCCAAAACTGGTTGGTAGCAAGTAAACTAAATTGTTCATTCATTGACAAAACAATGTTTGTTCTATTATTTGCGTTTAAGTTTCCATATTATGCTCAACATAATATGGAAACTGTGGAAACTCAATAGTTAGAAATAACCCTATGAAACGGGGTATCATTGAATTCGTTATATTAATCCCTAACCGATTATGGAATGAGATAGAGGGTGCCCTATTTGAAAATCAAAAGTTCGGGTTGCTTACGGTAAAACCAGAAGTGATAAAACAAAAATTGTTTTGTCAAATAATGAGTAATTTGGTATTCTTAGTGCCCACCAATTTTCAATATTCGTTCTCGAATGATTCAGAAGATACAGAACTGACCGTTTTCTGTACACTTCTCTGCTTTATTCTCAGTCCTGACTCCTAGGCATCCAATTTTATATTGGGAGTGAGACTTTGACTTTTTTCTTGATATTAAAATCATCTCATTGGAGTTTTGGCACGGTAATTGTCCGTGTCCACCCACTCAGTAGCTGTTCAAAGCAATTAAAAAATTTTATTGAAACTTAGCACATTGATAAAAATAGAGTGCGATTCGTAGGGATAATCTGGGTGCTCCGTATGGTTTATTTTTCGTATTTCAATTTAATTGTTATAGTTTTCTTATTGAATTCCTGCTAAGAGGCCAGTTAGTGACCGTTAAATTAAAACTATGCGCGTAAAATCAATTAAGATTGATTGAAAATTTCATGGCGAAATTCAGATTATTTTTAGCAATCAATCATCATCATTTATGAAAATAACTATTACTAAGTTTGTAAAATTCGATTTTAAGCAATGCAAAATGTTCATTGTACATATTGATTATTAGTCCGTTTCCTCATTTCAGTTTTGACTTCCATTTCTTCACAATATTTGTGATACAGGGGGTCGCATTTCTTAATTTAATTAGTATACTGGGTATTTCACGAGCTTACACTTATCTCTATATCGAGAACAGGGTTGGCATGAATTAATTCATATGAATTAAATCAGTGATTTAATTCGTGAATTAATTCCATTGACTTTTTTCGAAAAAGTCATGAATTCATTCAAATTTTTAAAAATGAGACAAATTGCACAATTATCTGATTTTAACTAGTTCAAACTGAAAAATGACAGAGATGTTTACTAACAGATATACACAGTATCAAGAATCATCCATAAAGTCCATAACATATGAGAACAGGTTTATTTATCACAGCATCGAATTTTTTTCTCCCGGCGATCCTTATGCATATCCGATAATCCGAAAATCGATTTTGACACATGTCACGTGATCACTGGTATGGTGATAAATAAAAATAATACTATAAAGCGACGAAAAGTGGGGCTAGATAACAAAATATCCATAAACATTTCTTATTAAGTTGCTATTCCACATTCAGTTTCGAGCAATTTTTGGAGGAGAATTGGAAATAGCTATATTTTTTTGAATATTCTTCAATTTTGTTACAATTCTCTTTTTTTTTCTGACAGTAGTGATGTTGATGATGTGCAAGTTGAATAGAATTCAATTTCATGCGCACATATGGAGTTTCCAGTCATATTATTTGAGAAAACTGAAAATAGCTATTTTTATTTTTTTTAAATAACTTCATCTTCCCATCTAACCCCACTTTTGCAATCGACTTTTGAGTAGTCAGACATGCATAATAGATCTCCGAGAAAAATTGTTTCGATATTCTACTAAAAAACTTTTTCTCCATGTGTTACAAACTTTATGGATGATACTGGATCTATATGTATCTATTAGTTTTAGTTTTTATGTTTCTTTTCTTCTATTTCGCTTTGGGTAAATGAAATTTGTTTTTTTTTTTTTCAAATGAATTAATTCAAAAAAGTCTGACTATTCAAAAAGTCGGACTTTTATGACTTTTTTATAAAAGTCATGACTTATTCCAACCCTGCGAGAATCAGTCAGGAAAAATCCATGAAAATATGCATGTTCATATTTTAGAATATGCTCTCTTCTTTAAAATATTTTCAGCATTGCAGTGTTGCCGCTTCTACAAAAAAGTAGCAACAACTTTGTAATTTCAAATAGAATACCCTGTATCTTATTGCATTTTTAGATTCTCCCTGGAGAGCTTATTTCATCGATGTATCACACTTGGGGTCTATCAGAAATGATAACAGAGATATATAGGGTGTTCAAAATCGAGATTTTTTACCTTTAGGATTTGTTTGTGTCGAAACTAAACAAAACGGCTCACATGTCCCTACCTCAACTTTTGATTTACTATTTATTGACATTCAATCGAAACAGATACAGTGTTATCAGAATTCTGAAACTTGAACCACCCAGATGAATCTGTTCCGATTGAATATCAGTAAATGGTGAATCAATAGTTGAGATTGGGACATGTGAGCCGTTTTGACCGATAATGGATAGTTTAGACACAAAAAATCCTAAAGTTGAAAAATCTCGATTTTGAACACCCTATATCTCTGAAATCTTTTTGGATAGACCCCAAGTGTGATATATCGATGGAATCAGCTCTCCAGGAAGAATCTAAAAATGCGATAAAATACAGGGTGTTTCATTTGAAATATCAATGTTGCTACTAAGTACTTTACTATTTTAAATGAGGAGAGCATATTCTAAAATATAAGCATGCACAATATATAGTGTAAGCTCGTCGTGACATACCCTGTATAGCAAGTGCCACGGTTTTTTTGTTCCTTCAGTCGATAGATTTTCCAAATTTTATGTCGAAATTTTTACTCTTATATCTTGAAATTACTTAAATTGCGACTTCTATATCAAAATTTTTGCTATTTTCTCGAAATGTCGACAATTAAGAATCTCGTTTTGGCTCAGATTTTTGGACACATAGTGTTACTATTTCATCTATTCATGAAAGCGCCTCTCTCGCCCCCTTATACGGTCGCCCCTGGAGCCAGATGTCAGAATTTCGAGAAAAAATATGGAATTGTTATTGACTGAAGGAACAAAAAATCCTTAACTCTACGCTTGCAAAGTTATATATTGTTTTGGCTCAGATTTTTGGACATATAGTGTTACTGTTTCATCGATCATTATACATCATTCAATGATTGATTTCAGTTTTTTTCTTATCTTTCTTTTATTTTATTCAGACCAGAAAAGAGTCCCTCTCATCCTGATATCTATTATGCAACGAAATAAGCATTCCACGTGTACTTTATAGGTATGTTTTTCCTCAATATGACATTTTTTCTTGTAAATCAATATCTTTACAGGTACTATATACTGTGTCTGAAGATGGCTGCTTGAGCCGAAACTAGCCACAAAAATCTTTTTGTAATTAAACTTTGTGGTCGACCGACTTAGCGTTTGTGTTTTTTCTTTGAAAAATCTGGACCACTTTGAGAAGGATGGATGGTTTCCATGACTTAAATAAAAACGATATTGCAGTTTGATGCGAACAGCCCTTCTGCACCAAATAAGTTTCAGAAATACATTCTGAGAATTGAAAGAGATCGAACGGAATAAATAAATATCAAAAACTTAAGAATAGTCAATCTGGTCATAATGTGGATATTTTCTCTAGTTTATGGACAATATCGGTCTTTTGAACTTGATTGATTACCTGGGTCATAATCAACTGCATTTCGAAGAAGCTGATTCTCATGAACCTCAGCTTTTTCGAAAGTCTTGAAGTTTCGTTCTCTAATGACTGACACGATTGAAGGGAATTTCAGATCCCTGGCGAACTAATTATTCCGAACATACCAAGGAGATCCTGTCACCATTCTCGCGATTTTGTTTTGTAATGTTTGTGATCTGGTGACATGAGATTTAGCTGTGTGGCCCCAGACTACTGAGGCATACAGTAAAATTGGCCTGATAGCCATGATATAAATATTCAATTTTTGTCTCAAACCCAATTTACTTCGTCTGTTTAGAAATTGATACAGGGCTCCAATGGCTCGTTTAGCTTTTGAAACTTGCTGTTCAATGTGCTAGGCCCAGGTGAGCTTTTTTTCAATGCACACAACTAAGTATTTAACTTGTGAAGACCACTCTAACTCATGACCATCCAGGACTATTCTGGTTCTGGGAGGCCTCCGCTCCCTTCCGAGTGGGACCAATTGTGTTTTTGTAGGATACAATTTGATCTTCCATCTTAGGAAGTACTCCTGAAGAGAATTCAGTGCGCTTTGGAGGTTCATAGCTGCTTGCTCGAAATTTGTCGAATATACAAATCAGCAAAAAGCGACATCTCGCACATCACTGGTCTCGGCAAATCGCTAGAATATAAACTGTACAACAGTGGAGATAAAACTGCACCCTGAGGAGCACCAGCTTCAATGGGCTTGATACCGGATCGTTGATCATCAAGTTTAACTTGAAAAGTTCGATTTTTCAGAAATGAACACATCAACTGAATCAAATCGTCAGGAAAGCCCATATCGATCATTTTGTATAAGATACCATCATACCACACCTTGTCAAATGCTTTCGCTATGTCAAGGAGAGCAAGATGAGTCTTTTGTCTATCATTTCTCAACGATATTGTGTTCTCAATGCGTCTCGAAACTTGTAGTTCAGTTGAGTGGCCAGTTCTGAAACCGAACTGCTCATCTGGTATTAGCTCGTTGTCGTCGATAAATTCCTGTAACCACTGTTCAATCACTCGCTCAGTTATCTTAGATGGAGAACACAGGAGACTGATAGGACGATAGCTCTGCGGAAGAGCATTATCCTGGCCTTGCTTCTTAAGCATCACTACTTCGGCATGCTTCTATCTTTGAGGGAAATATAATAGTTTCAATATGGCGTTGATGATTTTACATAAGTAAGTGATGAAATTACCAGGAATCCTTTTCAATATTCTGTTTGTAATTCCATCATTACCTGGAGCTTTCCTGAGTTTTTGTGCCTTGATGTAGCAGATTATTTCATCCGTAGAGGCGAGCAAAATTATATATTGTTTTGACTCAGACTTTTGGACACATAGTGTTACTGTTTCATCGATTCATTGCATCATTTAAGTATAATGTTGATTGATTTCAGTAAATTGTTGAACTAGTATAATTGAAAAGCTTCAGAATGAATGTTATCAAGTAAGTTGCAAATCAAACTGTGGACCAAACGGCACATCAAAAGTAGTAGTACCTATACTCAAGAGGGTCAAAATGTAGGTACCAAATGGGAGATCTGAGAAATTTTGATTGCTGGTCAGTGGCGTAAGTACTCGAAAAAAAAAGTTATCGATTATTGTCTTAACAGTACTCAGTACTTTGAATATGTACCACCATGTGCGTCGATCGAAATGCTTTTCACATATAGTAATTCCCTTATACCTATAAAATCCCACAACGAATTTCAAGATTTTCTTTCGAAAAATAAAAACTTCAACGCCCTAGGTATATCTGAATAATGAAGTGAAGACTTATTTCAGATCACAATATGGCGATAATAGAAGTTAGTTCCTTGAATTTTATCATTTCCTCAAGTATTTGTCATTCGAAGTCAATCACCTTGTAGCTTGTGGTTTCGCAGAAAATTAGATTTAATCGCAATGTTTTGTAATCACGATAGGGTTCAGTTAAGTATAACTTTCTTTTGTTATTTTGTTTAGACAGAGAAGAACGCGGATGCAAAAGAATGTGTTTAGGTCAGCGGAATTGTTATTTTTAGGAAACGGATGTAAAATGATAAATAAATCTTTGCTTTTCAGAAAATTGAATGGGAAATTACCTATTCATTTCCAGTGCAATCATCAGGAACTCATTCCATTAATCCAATTCATCTTTATTCAGTATTTATTCGGTTCATTTCAAGGGTGCTTTTTTATGGATATTGTTTGTAAAACTTTCCTGAATCAGATCTTGTTAGTGCTGAATTGGAAATGCTAAATTCTTAAAAAAATTACATTTTTGTGAAGTCATATACAGAATATTTCTAAAACTGGAGTGCTCAATAAAATATGATATTGTGTGAGACATGAAAACCAAATATTATTTATTTTCATTCTTCCTTCTATCATCCGTTCCATGTATCGCTCTAATAACGGAAACGCCCTGTCCCTGTATACGAAAGCACGGAAGATACATACTGAACATATTTTTCAATAATTCGACTCAGTCAACTCAAAAACATATCGAAATGTCCCTTCGGCGCTTTGGTAGGTATAAACAGGGTTACTGGTAATTCGATACATTTCTTTGGTGATGTGAGGGTAAGGAGTGAATTTAACCCGAATATGGATTATACAAAAGTTAATAGGTTTTTGAGATATACAATTTGTTTTGTTCATCTCCAAAAGGTAGACTTCCAGGGTTTAAAAGTTAGTTTTTTGAAAATTTGCTGTACATTTTTCACCTTTCAACTAGAATACATGGTCAACAATAAATACAATAAAAAAATCTAGAAATAATGTAGATAATAAATAAATTGTGAATGCAAAAGTCATATTTTTGTTTAATGATTGTGGATCTCAACACTTTGTAGCGGTTATTTTTTGAAAAATCTCTAAGCCATTTGTCAAATATTTGTTGAAATTTCAAAGCAATAGCTAACTGGGTACAAATGATAATAAAAGTGCTTGATACGGGTTTGTTATTTGAAATGAATAGTATATATTGGATCTTTTTTTATTTTATTCAGACCAGGGAAGAGTCCCTCTTATCCTGATATCTATTATGGAACAAAATAAATACGGTACTGAAGTTTGATGCGAACAGCCCTTCTGCCCCAAATAAGTTTCAGAAATACATCCTGAGAATTGAAAGAGATCGAACGGAATAAATAAATATCAAAAACTTGAGAATAATAAATTTGGTCATAATGTTGATATTTTCTCTAGTTTATGGACAATCTCTGTCTTTTGAACTTTGATTGACCACCTGGGTCATAATCAACTGCATTTCGAAGAAGCTGATTCTCATGGACCTCAGCTTTTTCGAATGTCTTGATGTTTCGTTCTCTAATGACTGACACGATTGAAGGGAGTTTCAGATCCCTGGCGATCTGGTTATTCCGAATATACCAAGGAGATCCTGTCACCATTCTCGCGATTCTGTTTTGTAATGTTTTTAATCTGGTGATATGAGATTGGCCCCAGACTACTGAGGCATACAGTAAACTTGGCCTGATAGCCATGATATAAATATTCAATTTTTGTCTCAAACCCAATTTACTTCGTCTGTTTAGAAATGGATATACAGGGCTCGTTTAGCTTTTGAAACTTGCTGTTCAATGTGCTGGGCCCAGGTGAGCTTTTTGTCAGTGCACACACTTAAGTATTCAACTTGTGAAGACCACTCTAACTCATGACCATCCAGGACTATTCTGGTTCTGAGAGGTCTCCGCTCCCCTCCGAGTGCGACCATTGTGTTTTAGTAGGATTCAATTTGATCTTCCATCTTAGGAAGTACTCCTGAAGAGTATTCAGTGCGCTTTGGAGGTTCATAGCTGCTTGCTCGAAATTTGTCGAATATGCAAGAACTGCCGTATCATCAGCAAAAAGCGACATCTTGCACATCACTGATCTCGGCAAATCGCTAGTATATAAACTGTACAACAGCGCAGATAAAACTGCACCCTGGGGAACACCAGCTTCAATGGGCTTGAATCATCTACTATTAGTATTCGCTTTTCACAAATCCTGTTCAAAATAAGACCTCTATTACGAAAACATGCTCGGCAGCGACATCTTATTTCCTTCTTTGTTATTCTAGTCGTCAAATTATTTTGTATATGAACAGGGCAGTGTCGGTTATCATTCGTATGACTACTAGCGCTTCCATATGACCCCACACATAATGATCAAGGGGGGTTAGGTCAGGGCTTCGCGCTGGCCAACCTATTCGACCTGACCTTCTAATCCAACGGTTCATAAAACGTTCATGTAAGAACTGCCGAACGATCAGCCGATAATGCGCTGAGCAACCGTCATGTTGGAATATCATCCGTCCTCTGATGGCGAGAGAAACATCAAACATCCTCAATAAGAAGCTCCTGTAAATCACGCCGTAGAAAATTTTTATACATTTCCCTGTTTAAATTGTCTAGGAAAAAATGGGGTTCTATCAAACTGTCGGGTTTTCTTCCACCCAATGAAGGAGGTTATGAACATTTGTTTTGCAAATAAATGAAAATAAAAACTGCAGAAAATAAATACTGATAGGCATTTTTAAGTGTGTTTTATACTATTCCTAGACAAGCCCAGTCAGCACATCCTTTCGTTGTCAACCTCGAAAGATGTCGAACAGCACTTTATCAAGACTCCTTCATCCATAGAACGGCTAGGCTCTGGAATTCATTGCCTGTGGAAGTATTCCCAACAACATATAATCTCCAAAAGTTCAAAAAAAATTCCAATACCTACCTCCTGTCCCTATCCTCCCTAGGAACGCACGATGTTCTTTGAACATTATAGGGATTCCCTCTCGTGCGCTCCAAGCGATAAAGAAAATATATTTTTTATCGCTTGGAGTGCACGAAAGGAAATTCTTATAATGTTCGAAGAACATCCTGCTAGGTAATGATTTTTTTTACTCTTGGAGGCAATAAGTTCTTGGGAATACATCCATTGGCAAAGAATTTTAATGCTTTGCCGTTCAAATTTATGATTTCTCATTATTAGGTCTCTTTTGGGTGTCGAGTCCCAATTTTCTTATGATTGATTGTCATTCAAAAATGTTTTCATTCTGTGTTTGGAATTGTCAATATTGTCATGTCAATGTCAAATCACCACTTTCAATTTTACATGTCTGCGTCTTTCCTTTCGATGACTTGATTACAGTTAGATGAAGCTCAATTGAGTAGATTTCCATGTTTTAGGTACTTTTTTCATTGTGTCTGAAGATGGCCGTAGAGCCGAAACTATAGTCACACGCTGATTTTTTTTATATTAAATATTGTGGTCGACCGATTTATTGAGTTCGTCTTTTTCTCCTGTTGAAAAATACTGGACCACCTTGAGAATGGATGGTTTCAATGACTACATATCAATTCTCCATAGCACAGAATTCCGTAAAATTGTACAGCATGAAAACACTGTATATGCATATATTCTGGTTTTACTATAGATAGATAGATAGCAGTGGCGGCTCCTCAGAGGAGGCAACGGAGGCTGAGCCTCCTCAGAGATTCTCCTTAAACTGATATTATCTATACTTTCTCATTAAAAGGACACCAAAATACATGGATTTTGATTTAATTTCCTGTTTTTAGGTATATATTTTTGAATTGAAAATACATGGATTTTGATTTAATTTCCTGTTTTTAGGTAAATATTTTTGAATTGGCAACAGTGCTTGCTCACGCATCACACGTTGAACTCTGAAAATCACGCGTGAAAAATTCAACTTGGCAACATCTATAGGAGGCTAGACTCCTTCACAATTCGAAACCCACGTGCGCAATGCAAATGCCCGAATACGCCCGAATAGCACGTGTTTGTCGTGTCGCGTCGCGAATTGCGGAAAATCCAGCGCGAGTGCATTGTTAATGTTTATGTTAGGTAATGGTTAGGGGCTCTATAAATTTCTGAAAAATGAGTGTTTCAAATGATTGCGATTTAGTGAAATACTTCTTGGTGAACCCATTCAGTGCTTTGTCTTATGAAGATAAATGGATTGTGAAAAACAAACGACACCGGAATAAAAAATCTGATTGTAACAGGTAACAAACAGAATCGTTCGTTCAATATCGATAATTATAAAAAATATATCTAGTGGACGGGATCTGAGGTAAGGAATAAGCTATTTTGTTGGTACTGCGTATTATTTTCAACCAATAAGTCATCATGGTGGGGGCGATTAGGATATAATGATTTGAAAAATTTGCCTCGCGGATTGAATAGACACTGCAAATCACAGGGACACATCTCTTCAAGTATTGAGTTCAGGTAAACTGGTAAACAGAATGTCATTAAAGCTATTGATTTGGTTGAGTAGAGAGTTGTTTTTCACAATTGATCGCATACCATTCAGCCTCCTCTGTCATGAAAGTCACGAGCCGCCACTGATAGATAGATAGATATAGATAGATTTATTTGACATGTAACTCATACAAAAATGGTTCATAGCAAGTCAGTTTTAAAGCACACATGTATTGAAATATTATATAAAGACAAACGAACAGAACGTTGAAATACACAATGAAAAGAATACAAAGATAAAACAAACATAACATTACAAGATATCATCCTCGATCGTATCACAAGTACATAAAATTCATAAAATTGAAGTTTGATTAAATTCATCAACCGAATAAAAACAATATCTGAGAAGGTGTTTCTTCACAGTAGTTCTGAAGCGTATTTCATTTATAGATTTGACATGATTTGGTAATTTATTGTGAAGCTTAAAGTTCAACGAATTTTTCTCAGTTTTGACTAATCTATAGCGAGTTACAAGTAAATCATTTGCATCAGCAGGCCGTGTGTTGTGATGATGAAGGCTAGCAACTTTTGGAATGCTCAGCCTTCTGGAATGAATTTCTCTCAAATTTTGAAAGATGTAAATACATGGAAGAGGTAAAATTCCTAACAATAAAGGTTGACAGTGCTCTCTATAACCAACCCCTGCTATTAATCTTATTGCTCGTTTTTGTAACCAAAACATTTTCATAGCTTCAACTGAGTTACCCCACAGAACAGTGCCATAGCTGATCAAAGAGTGAAAAAGGCCAAAATATATATGTTTCAACATCGTCTGATGTAAGCATTGTCTGAGTTGTCTCAGCAGAAATAAAGCACTGGCTAGCCTGGTACTAAGGGAATCCACCTGATGTGACCAATTCAGAGAGTCATCTAAAATAATTCCAAGCAATTTACAATGGTTCCCTGCCGTGACTTGACTATTGCTGGAAATCATAAGATCCTGAGTTTTTTCTCTATTCAGTTGTAAATTATTCGCAGAAAACCAAGCCTCGATCAGCTTCGGTCATTAAAGTTTCTGCATGATCTAGTAGAAGTGAAATATTAGTGTTTGAACTAATCCAGGTTGTTTAATCTGCAAAAAGGACAATTTGACACTTTTTCATGATATGATAGTCTTACAGCCTTTATATTTCGACATTTTCTTTTTTGAATACTCAATGGTTTTATTCAATAGTTATTGTATTGCGCCAGATGTTTTTTTGTTGACATTGTCGAATAGATTCAGATATCCAGTTATATTGCTCGTTTTATTGGGTATTATTTCGAGGGCCAATTATTTCATCGAAATCGGAAAATACGCGTATTTTATCTCTATATACAATGTCAGCATGACAATATCACATTATTAGATACTTATACCTATACCTATATCTACATATTTATCATTCAGTATGAACTGTTATTTGTAATTTGGAGATAACGAAATGTATTTGCATTTGCAATGATTTAGAATGAGATGGAATATTTTTATGGGGTTCCACACATTCTGTATAGTAGGTGTAGGTATGTAGTATGTAGTTTGTTTAAACCACGTTTAAACTATGGTATGTAGGAAGTAGTATGTTTCCAAAATTTAATCGTTTAGTGAACTGTGAATACTATAATACTAAGAAGAAAAAAACAAAACGAATCGAAAACATTATTGTTGAAATGAAATTATGAAAATTGTTCAATATTAAAGTTCGCTTGGATCTTGGATCAGAGTGTTCTCAATAACTTCTATACTTTGACAATAACTGTCACCGTCACTACCGACAGATAATTTTCCAGTTTTCTCGAGTTTTCATAACACAACGTCGTTTCTTTTTCAAAATAAGATGTGTTTTTCTGCATCCGACACAAAAGTCGTCCATTTTGATACCAAAATTAGCTCTTAAATTGACGTATCTATTACTGACACAAAAATAGGTATGTTGCTAGGCAACATATTTAGTTCCTAGGAGCTAAAGTTGAATTTTAGTTCCTAGGAGCTGAAGTTGAATTTTAGCTCCTAGGAACTAAAAAGGATCTTCTGGACGTCATCAAGAATGAACACCATTGTGACGGTTGGTTATTTGGGTAGAGACCCATACCTGATTTGTTTCCGATTTCAGCAGATTTGGCATGTCATACCCATATGCTGGAGATATAAATACACCTTATTATACGTTTAGTATTGGAATTATAATGATTTTTGTTTTGATCAGGGAGGCCTTCAAGATTCAAATACTTGCTTGATCTGTATTTCATTCGTTATTCTCGGGATGGATAACTTGTTTTTGAATAATCACGGCAAGCAATAGTTTTTTTGTCGCAAACAACGATATTGTTTAGCTCCATTTGTCAAACACAGTGTAGTATGGAGAGGAATAAATAATAATCACTATTATCATTGTTGATAATATGCTCACTAACATTTTCCACGTCTTGTTCCATATAGCTGGCACTGGCGCGGTATTTGCCATAAGAGCACCTGGTCCACACACAAATATGTCACTCTGTGGTTGGATTCATATTGAAACTACAATTCGAACATCCTAGAAAACCTAACCTACAGTTAATGCAGGTAGAATATTCTCACCACATAGATTATTTGTCAATATTCGTTGCATTGAATACATATGGCACGGCATTGGTGGTTACTTCACATGTTTATTTGAGTTAATTGTTTCGGTTGCAGAAAAAATAGCATGTTTCATTCGGATCAAAAGTAACTTTGTTCGACTCGCATATTTTGCTTTCGCTCGGCTACGCTGTACGCTCCGCCTCGCAAATGCAAAATTCGCTTGTCAAACAAATTGTCACTTTTGATCCTAATAAAACAATCTACTATTATATTGTAGTAGTATATTATAAACTCCCTAAAATGCATTCGAGAAATGTATATATATTAATAAATACATTTCAAATTGTATTCAAATTTTTCCGCTAGGCCCCAAGTGTGAAAGATTGATAACATCAGCTCTACAGGGAGAATCTGAAAATGTAATGCTATATACAGGGTATTCCATTTTAAAAATAGCAACTTTGATACCTTTCGTGTTTTTGGGACACCCTGTACAACATAAAAGTATTTTTTAAATGTAGCGGTGATAGGTCCATATTCATCCGAAAAAAAAACTGTCAACAAATCGAATGCTTTAGCCACAATGCTTCGTGTCGAATAACGTGAATAATACTGAATAATAGAACATAGTTTAGGTCGTCAATGCCGTATGAGTGATTCCATTGATGACGTACCATGACGTCACTTTCATTTTTCCTCCCTAGGGAGGAAAAGTGAGGGAGGAAAAGTACGAGTATTGCAGAATTCATAATCTTGATCACCCGGTATATGTCCCAATTAAATATCAGTAGATAGTTAATCAAAAGTTGAGATAGGGACATGTAAGCCGTTTTGACCAATTATGAATAGTTTCGACACAAAAAATTCTTGAACTTGGAAAATCTCGATTTTTCACACCCTATATTTCAGTAATTATAGCTGCAAGACCCCAAGTATGATGGGTCGTTGAAATCAGCTCATCAGCGAGAATCTCAAAATGAAATAATATATAGGGTGTTCGATAGAAAAAAGTTTAACTTCAGTGTTTTATGGTTTTTGGGGACACCCTGTATGTTTCGAAATAATTTTAAATGGTAGCCTATGACTGTGCCTATGTTGACATGCAACTTCCTAGAGAGGAAGAATTCCAAGAAGATAAGTGGTTAGCCTTCTAGAGACCGAGGCGTTACTGGTGGCCCACCCTGTATACCCCTCGGCTGAAGCCTCTGGATATAATCTTGGGTAATAATGATATTCTTTCCTACCTTGGAGTATAAAATAGTATATTACGTATTACGTAATATGTGTTGTAAGAAGCATAATTATATATTACGCACGAATCAAAAAGTTATGGACGCAGCCGCGGAGCGGCGAGTGCGTGATTCCATGAGTTCGTAATTGCTTTACAGCTCGCATTACGTACTATACTTTACCTACTGCCATATTGTACATCAAAAAGTTTGGACAAACAGTCTGAATCATAATTCTTGACAGTTCAGTCAGTCATCCGCTGTTGACGGGGATTACGCGATCATGATTGGCGGAATAAACGAAAACTGTGCGATGTGCTTACTGTGCGTAAAGAGCTACTTACTGAGGCTGTATCTCGTGTGTTCTTGCCTACTTTCTATAGTGGCCGTAGGTAAAAACAACTATTCTCCAATTCCTGATCTACTCTACAGGGTGTCCCATAATTAGGGTGCGATACTCCACCAGGAGAAAATACGACCAAAAATAAGAAAAAAAGTTCATATGAACATAGGTCAGATTACGTTTCATAAGCGAGCTACATCCCCCTAAAGGTGGTACCCCGAAGATGGTTTTTATTCAATATCTTCGAAACTGTTGATAGCAGGAAAATTTCGCAAGTCAATCAATCCTTTTATGATTAATAATATGCGATGACGATTATCTCAAAATGTCATCTAGAAGTGGGTCAAACTGTGGGGGGTGGTGGGTTAAATCACCCCAACTTCTTTGGGTGCGATTTTATCGCAATTTTAGCAGAAAATTATAAAACTTCAAAGCCTTCTGCATGAAAAAGTTCCTCTAGTTTAACTTCAGTAGGAAGCACCGTTCTCGATTAATATCTATTTGAAAATTACTTCACATGTCATAAAAAAATGAAAATTCATGAAGAAATTAGAAAAATTAAACATTTTTGCGAAGGTCATGAAACACGACCACTAGGTTAGTGCAAAAATAACCAAGACAGGTGAAAAATTCATGAAATAAGTGACAGAAGGTTTGTAAATTTATTTATTTTATGAAAAAATACTAAATTATTTATCTAAGCGACCTTTTTTTACCCATGTAATTGTTCAAATTGGCTTTGTTTGTTTGTTAAAGTCATAGTCGGGTCCGACGACTTATAGCTTGGGAAGCACGCAGAAATTTTGAAATTGGTTCTGTGATTTACTTCACCTGCTTCTATAAACTCAGTTTATCAGAAGACCTAGGTAGCAACAGTGGAGACAGGAAATCTGTCACCTGTCTTGATTATTTTTTCTCAAACATAGTGCCCATAGTGGTCGTTTTTCATGGCCTACGCTCAATTTTTTAATTTTTGTAATTTCATTATGAATTTTTATGGCATGTGAGATAATTTCGAGGTAATTTTCAAATCGATTTTACTAGAGAACGGTGCTTCCTATCGAAGTTGAACAAGAGGAACCTTTTGGTACAAAAGGCTTCAAAGTTTCATAGTTTCTTGCTGAAGTTGCAAAAAAACCGCACACGAAAAAGTTGGGGTGATTTACCCCCCACCCCCACAGTTTGACCCATTTCTGGATGGAATTTTGAAATCATTATTATCGCATATTATTTTCGACCTATAATCATAGGAACTCTGTTTCTTGTTCTTGATCGATGAATTTGCTGGTGGAGTATTGCACGCTAATTATGAGACACCCTGTATATAGGTGCGAAACTAACATATTGCTCATCAGCTCATCGCTCAGACCATTAATCTTGCTGTAAAACCCTTGTTAGGAGCCAATGCATGCGATCACAGCCCTTTTTGTCAACAAATCTACGGCTTCGTTCAAGTTCGTTGGGGTTATTAATGGACGTGATGAAACATCCAAATTCTACAGAGTGTCCTTGATCAATAGACAAATAGTATCAATGAACCTGATGGTGTTAAACAGCAGTATTTTTGAGTTATAGGGTGTTGAAAAATATTCTGTTTTGCCAGTCTTTTCGATATCATTCAACTGTACCTACAGAGTGACCCATTTGAAAGCGGGCCACCCCTGTATCTCACGTAATCGTTGGGTAAGGATCATGAAATTTGCTGGAGCGAGAGATATGCCAAAAATGCACTCTATGACCAAGTGGGGTCATCTTCAGTGATATACACTGCTCGCCAACAGCCATGGAACCACCCCAATTTCCTGAAAATGATATTAGGAGTCGAAATAGGTTGAAAATCACTTCGGATTCGGAATCAGGACGCCCAATTCATTAACTCTTCACATTTTTCCTTGAAAATTTTCAGTTCTGAAAAATTAAATTTTGTCGCACTTTTCACGAAAGCACCCCCGTATCTCACGTAATTGACTTTATCTTTGGACTTTCCGTTCCTCCTGCAAATTTTAGAACCCTACCTCAATAATTACGTGAGATACGGGGGTGCTTCCATGAAAAGTGCGACAAAATTTAATGTTTCACAACTGAAAATTTTCAAGGAAAAATATGAATAGTTAGTGAATTGGGCGTCCTGATTCCGAATCCGAAGTGATTTTCAACCTATTTCGACTCCTAATATAATTTTCAGGAAATTGGGGTGGTTCCATGGCTGTTGGCGAGCAGTGTATATCACTGAAGATGATCCCACTTGGTTATAGAGTGCATTTTTGGTATATATCTCGCTCCAGCAAATTTCATGATCCTTACCCAACGATTACGTGAGATACAGGGGTGGCCCGCTTTCAAATGGGTCACTCTGTATAAGAGTTTTATCGAGGAGGCGGACTATTATACATTTCTCTAGATTTTCGGGATTTTCTCTCATTGTCTCTATTGAATGAAAATGTTGGTATAATTTCAATATACAGGGTGATTCAGGTTGTAAGGCATAAACTGAAATGGGTGATAGATCTCATCATTTAAAGCATGAGAGTTCATATGAACATCTTGATGAGAAGCGGAGCTACAGGGTGTCGAAGTTTAAATATGTTTTCCTATCAATTGAATTATCTCGTTCACTTAAGGGGATATCAATTTGAAATTTGGTATGGTTGATACTCCCTAGAAGATCATCGTTTGAAGCATTTTAGAGGGTTATACATTTTTGGCTGTAGAAGCTTCTTTAGCCCTCTCAACCTTTTTCGTAGCACGCCTATGACATCTTTCAGTTACGAAATTGGGTAGTTCGTTTAATTTCGAGGCTTTCTTTGGTTTTTTTTTGTGAAACGAACCGTTTTCGAGATAAATATGCATATCCTTTCTAAAATATGTAAATTTCGCATATGTTTCGCTTAAATTTTATTCTTGTACAAAATTCTTTGAAAATGCTCATGACAATAATTTCATTTTTCAATTTCTATCGAATGAATAGTTCGTAATTCTTGTTAAACAAGGCGCTTAATTTAATTCTGTGGCAATAAATTTTTTTGATATTTCATGGTAAATCGTAATTTCCATTACTTTTATAAGACGTATATATATAACACAGAAACACAAAGCAGCAATATGATTCACTAAATATAATGAAACACTGACAGCAATATTCAACAAACGTCAAAATATCAACAAATGTCATGCCTACTATATCAGTAAGTAAGTAAGGGATTCAGGAATCGATTTTTAATTATAATATTTTTTTGGGAAAAAAATATCTTGTATGCACCACGACGTGTGTTATACTATCCTATAACGCTCAACAGGTGTCATCAGGATCTATATAACACATTTGGTGCATAAATTATTTATTTATACACCAATAAGGTAGTAAAGAGTATCTTTATTACCCAGGGACCAAGATTATATCCCGGTGGTAATAATATTCTTTATTACCAAGGTGTATATAATTTTTTTTTTCATCACTAGCAACACATTTCAATCATACTAGTTCTGTAAAACTGAAATATGGACGTATTGTCACTGTGAAAGCACATCTCTCCATTTCTAATTTGAATCTAGTAGTCATGATCATGACAGCATATGACAAGTCGTTATTTACTATACCTTTTCAACTTCAATTTCGGAATCGGTGAGTTTTATTTCGGAAAAAGTAATCTTGATTTCAGAATTGGTTAGTTCGATTTCAGAAATGGTAAACTCAATTTCAGAATCGGTGAGATGAATTTCAGAAAAAGTCCATTCAATTTCAGAAATGGTAAGTTGTATTTCAGAATTATTATTGGTAGGTTCAATTTCAGAAGATGAAATCCATTTATATGTTTGAAATGTTTTCAATTGCAAAAGAGAAGACTGTTTACAGTGGATGGAACGGTGTTTGAGAGCCCTATGTTGAATCAGATTGAACATATTATATGGGGTGCCTTCAAGTCAGAAGTGAAGAGCTTCTTGCAAGAGCATCGCCAAAGGGTCATAGCTGGAGATCCGAACAGATTGCTCAACCAGATAGAATTCAGACTGCGATGTCTTGGAGAATGTACAGATCATTCAATGAACATGATAATACCTCAAATGTGTTCGCATTCTTATAATCATGTTCAACGCCACTATCTTCCAGCGATTCAGATGGAAGGCATCTGTGGATTAAATTGTTTTTGAAAAGTTGAATATTTTAAATATGGTTTGTTAATCTCACATGCAATTGGAAACATTTCGAACAAATATAAGGATTTTTTTAAAGATATTGAATCTACCAATTCTGAAATATAACTTACCATTTCTGAAATTGAATGGACTTTTTCTGAAATTCATCTCACCGATTCTGAAATTGAGTTTACCATTTCTGAAATCGAACTAACCAATTCTGAAATCGAGATTACTTTTTCCGAAATATAACTAACCGATTCCGAAATTGAAGTTGAATAGGTATAGATTCAAGTGCCATTCCAGCGAATATCGCATCAGAACAGTTAATTTAGGATAATTTCAAATTACAACAGACCCTAATAGCACACAATGTCTTAGGGACGTCCCTATTTGGTACAATTCAAGTCCCAATGTGGTCCCAAAAAATAAGTGTCCGTGGGACGTCCCATTCCGTACATCTCATGCAATGTCCGAGCAAGGACGTCCACGGAATGTGCCAGCAGGTACATCATTTCAAATGTCCTAGAAATAGCATCCCTTAGACGTCCCACGTAGTACATATTGTAGAATATCCATGCAAGGACGTTCTTGGCATGTCCCTGACGTCCCGAGTAGTACATATTGTGGCATGACTTCAGATAATGTCCCTTCTAGAATACCATGAAATGTGCCTGATGGTACATTCTTTCAAATATCTCTGCACAGACGCCTTCAATATTTTCAGGACCGTATAACAATCGAAATGTCCCTTGGGGACATCCTTCGAATGTCCCTTAGGGATATCCGTCGGATGTCCCGATTGGTACATGGACTGTACTCTTCCAATGTCCCAGAAATAACGTCCTACGGACGTCCCAGTCGGTACTTTCAATATGTTGTCCCTGCGAGGACGTTAACTTACACCTCGCCGACGAATAATGGCTCGTAGGCTACAAATACTTCCCGTCAATGTCCTTCACGTAAGTCCATTGGATATCCTTGAGAAACTTTTTCAGGATCTATTTGGGACCTTCTACGGACCATCAACTCAACTGGATGTCCTCATCAGTTATGCAAGATCTGGTCCTAGAGGGACTCAAAAAATTCAAATTAAAGAATAATTCCTTGGGACATCCTATGGACATCCAATTGATATCCCTCAGCGTTGCTGATAGGTTGTCCTACGGATGTCCTAAGGATGGCCTCAGTAGTGCTCGATGAAGAATACTGTAGGATTAAGGTATTCGATTGTTGTCCCAGGGACATCCCTCAAGGACGTTCTTAGTTGGTCCTCAAGTGGGACATTTGTGCGTCCCACAGACGTCCAATGGACATCCATAATACCAAATACGAACGTTCTATGGACGTCCTGAATGTCCCTACAGGACGTCCTAAGGATATCCATGGGACATAATTGTCTTATTAGAGGAGGTAGCTATGTCTTTATTAAGTAGTGGTTCATAATATGACGAAAACTACCTTGGTGGTAAAAACGCCTTGAAAAGGAGTAAATAATGGTATGTTTCATAGCTAGTGATGGAAAATAGCTATTTATTTGGCAGTACCAGTTGACTGTCCTATCAGTTTTTTTTAAATAATGGAGTAACGTAGAAATTTCCTTTCGTGTGCTCCAAGAGATTAAAAAACGGTTGACTGGAGTCCATACAGGAATTAAATCGGTTACTTTAGTCTCTATTTGGAGGTACTAGGTACCTAAAGTACAAACTTTATTCTCGGAAGTTAAAAAATTGAATAATTAAGCATTTAAATCCATATCGATTAGTGTATAGTACGATTTGGAATTTAAAAAATAGACCAAATTTTTATTTTATCAACATTTTTATGTTTTTTTCAAGTTCTGCGACAACTGCTCCTGGACAATGATAATTAAAAGTTCAATTCACATTTAACCAGGAGTTCATTAACGTAATGATAATGTAATACTTTTCTAGGGCAACTCAAGTGTTCATAAACGAATCCAAGAATACTCTAAATAAAAATCTACTACTGTATATTAAGTTTCTGAATTGAAATTGTTACTAGTTACATCAAATATGTTATTATCGATGTGTCGATATTATAATACAAACAATGAACTCTGTTTACATTATTATTTAATAACCAACGTAGGTGATCCATTTACATTTACATTATACAGGGTGTTGTAAATATCAGTATCGAGATATCAGTAGTTTTCCTATAAAACGCGAAAGCCTCATTACCGATCTACAGAGCGTTAAAATTTCAAGATTTCTTTTAAACTCTTTTAGTAGTTCCAGCTGTATGTATGTATGAATGTATGTATGTAGGTATGTATCTATGGTATGTATATGTATGTATAATATGTAACCGACTCCTTTGGACACGATTTAGACCCACTTCAAACGGACCGATTGATTGTACATAGTTCGGGCAGTGTTGCCAGCTGCTGAACAAGAAATGTCGCAAAAAAACCGCCAGAAGTCGCCAGCGAGAGAAGCGAGCAGAAATATCGCCGCAGGCGAAATGTTCTGAAATTTAGCGACTTTTTTCCGTGATTCATCGACAGTTTTTATCATATGCCTGGAAATGAGGAAATTTCCAGGCAGGTTTTATCACCATTCGAAGAATCATGCGAACCTTTTTTATTCAGATTAAAAAATAAAAAAACATAAAAAAATGTGTGTGGAAGTCCTTAGTGCTCAAAGTGGAGTAGTGGTAATCGAAGAAAGAAAAATTCTTCAATATATATGGAGGATATATTTCTCTTCCTTCATGAAAAACAATACAAATCTTCCTATAACATTTCATTCGGTACTCCCCAGACGTATTCAGAGTATTTCTTTGTTCGAATAACACGTTAATTAACCTGTCATAGCATGAAAAATCATATTTCTAGCTGTTCAACATTATTCAGATCTGCGATTTCATCGATATATATTATTCAAGTTATAAGTCACATTGGTCCATATAAGATTCAATACTGACATAGGAAAAATAAAAGCTTTCACAACAAGCATTTTAGTTCTCTATATCATAATATATCAAATAGACAAAATATTTTACGAATGATGTGGAAGGAGTGGCACAAATGATGATATCAAAACCTGTCATCTGTCATATTTTTCTCTGCTTATCTCGTCTGGAATGTTCCAATGTGGATTCATATTCGTCGTTACAAATCAATGTGATTATATTTCCATATATAAACCGCTATGACTATGTTGAAAACGCAAATTAAGTTGCGATGTCGCATTCAACTACCCCTAAACACTCTAGATTTAGCGACAAAACCGCTAAGATAGCAACCCTGAGTTCGGGTGGCAATGCATCATGAAATTTTTCTTAGACAAAAAATTATAATGGCGTTTGCAAGAAGGCGGAGGAGTTCTGGGGGGGTTTTCGAGTTCGGAGATAAGGAGATAAGGATTTTTTCGTCGTAATTGGGAAATTCAAGATGACGCATCCAATAGGTATAACGGACTAGTCTCGTCACTATGATCCGATTCTATTCAAAATTGGTGTCTGGCGGTTTTCGAGATCGGAGATGATGATTCTTTCATCGAAATTGGGAAATTCAAGATGGCGGATCCAATATGGCGGACGAGTTTTGTAATTATGATCCGAATCTATTCAAAACTTGTATCTGGGGGTTTTCGGGATCGGAGATTATGATTCTAAGATGAGTTGCCTAAACTTTTATCAATTCAAGAATAAAATCTTCCAGGTTCCAAAAATCACCTGAGGAATAAGAATCAGAAACCTAACATACCTTGACTTTTTATAAAAGGTGTTGGAGAATGGAAAATAAAAAATCTTGAAATATCAACCTTCAATGATATGTATATATCGGTAACGAAGTGTTTGCGGACACATACTTATAGAAAAAGAAAGTCTTATTTCGACCTGAAGAATAAGTTTCTGAAATCTTAATTGATACCTACTAAATTTTGAAACACCTTCTATATAGATAATATTCGATATTCTGAAATTAATTGTTAATCTTTCATGATAGGTACTTTTCTGATAATCATAACTATTTTTCAATAAATGATTGAGCGATATCATTTTTCAATAAATAACAGATATGATTGAATATGTCTGTGATAGCTATTATGGCCATGAAAGTATAGTTGTTTTATGGTAGCGGTATGTTCAATCAATTTTTTTTTCATCGCATCAATGGGAAATTGGCTTTCGGTGAATTTACTCCAATTTTTGATATATTGTAGAACTCGTGGTGCTGATCAAATGTCTCCATTGCACCAACACTCTAACAGTTAAGATTATATAGGGTGATAAAGTTGACTTTTCCAAAATTTTAGATAGAAATTTTGAAGACACTTTTCATAATTCCAAAACCAAATCAACTGTGCATCGATTGTTCGAATGACCGATACGAATCTACTATGAAGTATAATAATTCCTGCACGTACTAACAATATACAAGGTGGGTCGGAACATAGCGAATAATTCAGTGGTTTTCGGAAAAGTGGGCGGTGGAATTTCATTCAAATTCTGTAGTATACAAATATCATCCCCAATTCGTGATATTAGCATCTCCTAATCAGACCTCTTATATACAAGATGTTTTATTTTTGATAAAGTCACATCCATGTTAGGTACTTATTATTGGCATACTTATTATCACTTACAACTTGAACAACCTAGTGGGAAACTCGTTCATCCCATGATGAATGTCCACTCTGCAGATACGTGAAATATACGGAGTGGCTGAAAAATCAATGGTATATTTGTTAATAAGTTCTCAAGAATAGTATGTACAGATTCTTGTGACCCATTTTATTGACCCTGTTTCATAACATTATATTCAATAAAAATAATATGAACCATTCGATGAAGTATATTTTGAATAATATGTAAGAACGTACTGCAGGTATCATAGAAGGTTTTTCAGGTGATAGTGAAACAATCAACAACAGTAAACAAGAACAATGAATTTAAAAGGAATATTCTCTGATATAATTATGAACATAAAACAATGTATGCATTTATGAAGAAATACATTGAAAACTCGCATTCAATTCAATTCAGAATTCCTTTCCACGTCCTGTATGATGAATGTCAATTATCATACATCCAAAAAGAACAATGAATACGTATACAATTATTATGGATAACAAAATATTCTGATATTCAATCACAACAAGAGTTCTGTACCGTACCTACATAGTGTATTACACTCGTGTTTTGAAAAGCAATTATATTTTCTGGATCATGGATTTCATAAAACGAATTCGTTTCTCGAAATAAAGTAGTTGAATTTATTCAACTTCTTGAACAGTTTCCAGAATACAACTCGTCATATTTAATTCGAGAATACCTCAACCCTGAAAGAAAAATAAAAGTAGTGAACTGTTTATTGTCAATGATTAGTTCAATTACATGGATCACAAGAACCTGTATATACTATTCTTGAGAAGCTATTAGCAAAGACCATTGATTTTTCATCTACTCCCTATATTCCACGTATTTGCAGAGTAGACACGAGTTTCCCAATAGGTTGTTCAAGTTGTGAGTCATAATAAGGATGCCAATAATAAGTTCCTAAAATGGATGTGACTTTACCAAAAATGAAACATCTTGTATATAATATGTCTGATTAGGAGATGCTAATATCACGATCAGAATTGTATACTACAGAATTTAAATGAAATTCCACTGCCCACTTTTCCGGAAACCACTGAAATATTAGTTATGTTCCGACCTACCCTGTATATTGTTAGTACATGCAGGAATTATTATACGTCATATTAGATTCGTATCGGAAATTCGAACAATCAATGCAGTTGATTTGGTTTTGAAATTATGAAAGGTGTCTTCACAATTTCTATCTAAAATTTTGGAAATGCCAACTTTATCACCCTATATAACTGTTGATTTTAGAGCGTTGGTGCAATGGAGACATTTGATCAGCACCACGAGTTCTACAAAATTTCAAAAATTCGAGTAAATTCACCGAAAGCCAATTTCCCATTGATGCGGTGCGGGGTCCAATTTGGTTGGTATTTCCAATATTTGACAGATATGATTCAATATCCTGTAGTAGCCCAAGAAAGTAGTTATTTTCTGTTAGAAACTTCAACAATAATTCTCTCAATAGAACGAGGTTGTACTATTCGACTGGTTCAGTTACCGACTAGCGATCCAGCTTGATCTTTTTATAGAGCTGCTATTACTATAACAATGATGCGACATTCCTAGTCGCTAGTGGTTCTCTCTCGCTCCTAGCATAACCGAATCGCTCGTTGGTAGAAGCAGAGCAAAAGTTGGGAGAGAGCGAACCACTTGTTGTTACCCGAATCAACCAAACTAGGTCGCGAAGAGGGACATCCTAAAGACTACGAGATCACAGTTCTCCCGTGCAATGGAAACATAACTCACTTCTTCACCGAAAATGAGTCCTACCCTTGATTATACCGGGTGACACAGGAGACATGTAGCAGCCTGTAGTTTTTTTTATTTGGAGAGATAAAATTTTGAAATTCACAGGGGGTATATAATAAATGGTAGCGCAATTTACGAACTTAACGACAATTTTTTTCAACTACAGGTTTGACCGGAAGTGATCCCAACTTTTTTGTTTTAAATATCACCCTGTACATTTCTTCAGTCTATCTTGTTCGCCTTGAAATTCTCTATCCAACCATGTATCACAAAGTGGCATTGTATTCCTTGAAGAATGAGTTGGCTATGACATGAATTCGATGATATATCGACACTTGGTAGGCTTTGAAATTTAAATATCATTAATGAACCGATATTATTCAGAATGTTTTGATATTCTCATCAATGTCTGCAGGTTGTCAATAGCTTGTTTGAGTCAAGATGAAAACCTTCGAAAATAACTCATGATTTGAGGAATCTAAGATAGGAACATATTTTTTCGAATTCAGCTACTCGTACAGAAACTATCTGTCTTTTATTTTCGCCATGTACCTATCACATGATCTTCCCATTTGGATTAATAAAACTAAAATTGTTCCTCTTATACGATGATCCACAGGGCTATCAGTCTATTTTTTCATAATTATTTCACTCAGTAGGCGGTGTAGGTACCTACACAAAATGTTTCATGTGTTTGACAGTTAATCGATTGCATCAATAATTTTTCTTCTTCATTTGTGTGTTTCAACACAAAACATCCTGAAGTTGAAAAATCTGGATTTTGAATCACACCCTATATCTCTGTAATCATTCCCGCTAGACCCCGAGTGTGATGATACCATCAACCATCAATGAATATCTTGAACAAAACTAAAATAAATGAATTCATATGAATAAATTCGTGCCAACCCTGGCCATACACCGAGTCACCCACCTACCTCGGCCAAGTGTGGACCCCGGACACCTCGAACCCGTAGTGCCACGACCCCGAATATAAGCGCCCTGACCCTTAGGCCCCGTGCAAACGTCGTGGTCGTGCGCCTTGCCCTCCTTACACCCGCCAACATAACGTGGTCAATTAATGCTCTATCTATCTATTTGATTTTCTACCTATCTATCTATCTAATTATCTATCTATATTTCTATCTATATATCTATCTATCCATAGTAAACCATCAACGAAAATCTTAGACAAATGAATGAATCAAAAATGAAATAAATGAATTCATATGAATCAATACGTGCTAACCCTGACCATACTCCGAGTCACCACCTACCTTGGCCAAGTGTAGACCCCGGACACCTCAAATCCGTAGTGCCACGACCCCGAATAAGCGGCCTGGCCCTTGTACCCCGTGTACACGCCGTGGCCGCCTCTTCACACTCGCCAACATAATGTGGTCAAATGAAGCTCTATCTATCTATCAATGAAAATATCTATCTATCTACCTAGACAAATGAATGAAACAAAAATAAAATTAATGAATACGTATGAATAAATTCGTGCCAACCCTGGCCATACTCCGAGTCACCCACCTACCTTGGCCAAGTGGTGTAGACCCCGAACACCTCAAACTCGTAGTGCCACGACCCCGAATAAGCGCCCTGGCCCTTGGGCCCCTTGCACATATGCCGTGGCCGCCTTCTAACACTCGCCAACATAATGTTGTCAAATAAAGCACTATCTATATTTCAATTTAATCATCTATTTTAATCGATCTATCCATAGTAAACCATCAACGAAAATCTTGGACAAATAAATAAAATAAAAACAAAATAAATAAATTCATATGAATCAATCCGTGCCAATCCTGGGCATACTCCGAGTCACCACCTACCTCAGCCAAGTGTAGACCCCGGACATTTTTTTTTTCATTTACTCTAAGTTCTGGTGATCTGTTATCTAATAAGTTCAAAACAGATCGTAATTTGCCTTTTTCAATAGTTGTTTTATGCTCTGATTCTTTTCAGTTTCGTGTGCTTATGCCTATGGTTATAATTTCGTTAGTAAAAAAGCCGTAATCTACTAGGTGTTGGATTTGTTTACATGCCCTGGTGTTGTGTTCTCACATTACATTCTATTAACATTCTTTTAACAGCTTTCCAGCACCTCTGCTTATTTCTACCGGACACCTCGAACCCGTAGTGCCACGACCCCGAATAAGCGCCCTGGCCCTTGGGCCCCGTGTACACGCCGTGGCCGCCTCATCACACTCGCCAACATAATGTGGTCAAATAAAGCTCTATCCATCTATCAATTTAATCGTGTATTTATCTATCTATCCATAGTAAACCATAAATGAAAGTCTTAGACAAATGAATAAAATGAATGAATGCATATGAATAAATTCGTGCCAATCCTGGCCATACTCGAAGTCACCCACCTACCTCGGCCAAGTGTAGACCCCGGACACCTCGAACCCGTAGTGCCACGACCCCGAATAAGCGCCCTGGCCCTTAGGCCCCGTGCACACACCGTGGCCGTGCGCTTTGCCCTCCTCCCACCCGCCGCAGTACGTGCCGCCGTCGTCGAAGTCGAACCGGCCGCCGTTCACGTGGCCGCGCCCGGCGGCGGTGCCGGTGGCGCCGGTCGAGGGCCCGGCGGCGGCGTCCGGCGCCGGCTGCTGCATCTGGGGCGCGGCTCACCGGCGCTCGCGGCAGCGCATCGAGAACGGATGATTTTTATTTTTTCGAGAGTTCGGTCGGTCGGTTTGGTCGTTTTTTTTTGGTATCAGCTCGTCGTCATGTTTGACGCCGTGACGCGTTCGAACTGAGGCCCGGGCTAACTGTGCCGACGGCGGACGTCGCGGCGGCCGTGAGGGAGAGGCGCAAGCGCTGCGAAAGCGTCGCGAAAGGCAGTGATGGAGGCGAGAGACGGCGGAGGGTTTTTTTTCTGATTTGGGGGCACACGTATCTTATTTATTTTTTGGGGAAAGAAGGTGAATACAGTCAACTAACTGCTTGGCCAATGACGGCTAAATATCAAGAAGATATCAAGTAAGCTGCCGACCTGATCCAGGCAGCTTACTTGATATTAAGCCGTCATTGGCTTGGCAAAACGACAGTGTATAAGAATGCGTAGTTGTGTACATTTGATTCTCTTTTCTGAATTCAGATTTCCTTGACTAAATTCAGACTTTTTCTTATGAATATATAATGACTTTTTCTCTGAATTCAGACTTTTGTCAATGATTTCAGACATTTTTCTTTGAATTCAGACTTCTTTTTCTGAATTAAGACCTTCTTTTCTGAATTCAGACATTTTCTTATTAATGTATATAAATGTCGGATTGAATGTTTAAAAAGGAATATTCTCAGATAAATCATGAACATGAAAGAATGGATATACAGGGTGTCCCATAAGTAATGAAACAAAAAAATGGGGTGGTATAGGGGGGTCATATGTAATCAAACTAACGGTATATGTTGTTATCAAATTGTTGATGGTTCAAAAGTTATTCAATTTCTCTGAAAAATGCGACTCATTTGGAAAAAATTAATAACAAAAAGGCTGTTTTGAATAACCCCATGTGTTATACTGTTTCGGAATCTGTATTAAGTGGGCAACTTTTTCTCATGATTGGTTTTCAAATCTGCCAGCGGCGACTTTAAATATTTCATTCGATGAAAAAACTCAAGGAAAACAACATTTTTCTCAGGTAATTGATAAGAAGTAATGCATGTCATAAAATTATTTCTCGGAAAAGGTGCATCCATGTGGATGAAATTTGTTAAAGGAAAAATCACAAATGTGACATATAGTTTTATTGTGATCAATTCTTTTTATAGAAATGAAAAAACAATAATAACTTTTGAACCATCAACAATTGGATACCACCCCACTTATTTTGATCCATGGCGTATATGTGTGGGACACACCTGCTGTATATAAAGAAATACCTACATCGAGAATTCGACGTGACAAATAGCCAGGAAATTAGTTGTTCTCTGTTGAATATTCAGAATGATATAATGTGCATATACATATTTTTATCTGAGGGAGAATGCAAATACTCAACTTCAGAAGATTTTGTTATCAAATTCTTATCATGTATATGTAATTCAATGTTCGTCGTGGCATATATCCAGGAAAGAAGTTGTTTTCTGTTGAATAAACCGAGAAAAAATTGATATTTTCATGACATAGAGAATGCGAATTTGCAATATATTTCTTTATATACAGGGTGGCATTGAAATAAGTGCAAATATTTCAAACACTGAGAAAGCTTTACGTGTACTATCCACCCAAAGTTCTACACTGTAGCAAATCTGAAGTGGTTCAAATTTCCATGCGTTACGCACACTCACGCGGAGTTCAATCATTTAAAATGTTTAAAAGTGGCGTACTTGATTTTTTTCTCGTATTTTGTTCAACTTTTGGGATGAGATATCTCGTTAATTAGAAGAACTAGAAAAAACTTGATATGATGGGAATATTCCTTAGACTGCATCATATCGATGTGCTGAATACGTGCACTTATTTCAAAAATACCTTGTATATCTATATATATATATCCATTTTTTCATGTTCATATTAGGAATGTTGTACTAATGAATGATTTAATAAAGAAACGAAAATAAATAATATTCCTTGTTTTTTATCCTCTTTTTCTCGGAATTCAGTATTTATACTTTGAATTCAGACCTTTTTTTCTGATTTCCGTTATCTCTGATTTCAGCGTTTTCCTCTGCATTATTCAGACCTTCTTCTATGAATTCTGACTTTTTTATCTGAACTCAAACTTTTTTCGAATTCTGACTTTTATCTTCAAATCCAGACTTTTTTCTCTAAACTATTTGCTCTGAATTCACACTCTTTTCTTGAATTAAAACTATAATCTCTGAATTTAGACCTTCTTCTCTGAATTCAGATTTATTTTAAATTCAGAATTACGTTCTTGAATTCCGACAAATTTGAATATATTCATATAGATTTCAGACTTTTTTTATGAATTTGGATTTTTTTCTCTGAATTCAGATTTTTTTCTCTGAATTCGGATATTTTCATTTCGAAAATCTTCGCCTGCGGTGGGCTTTCAGCTCGCTCCGCTCGCTGTTGGGAAATCGGCGATTTCGGCGATTATTTTCATGAGTGATGCGATATTTCTTATCATAAAGTTGGTAACTCTGTTGCTATCAGCTCAGCTCGTTCATGTTGGACGCCGTGACGCGTTCTAGCTGAGACCCGGGCTAAAACTGTGTGGACGACGGACGTCGCGGCGGTCGCAAAGGAGAAGGAGGCGCAAGCGTCGCAAAATGCAGTGATGGAGGCGAGAGACGGCGAAAGGGTTTTTGTTCTGTTGCGGAGTCCACATCTTATGATTTTTTTGTTGATAAGAAGTTGGATGCAATAAGAAATAAGAGTTTACGGTCGACTAACTGCTTGGCCATTGTCGATCTAGATGACAACCTATAGTTAGGTAGTTAGTAGGCAAGAGCTATAATATTGTCTATTCATTGAAAAGAAAAATGAAGAAATGTTGTACCTCAGAGACATCTATCTACGTGAACTAAGTAAACTAAGTCAGGTATTCATTTTTTATTCCTAACCCAAAAATGTTTCATATTCCTGTCAAAAGTTTGTGAATAAAAATCTGTCATGTTGAAACCCGAGGATGAAACATTATCACGAAAAATATTATCTAGTATGAAAATCATCTACCTATACTTGAATGGAAGCAGGAATATGTTTAGGCAATGCTGTATATTAGCATGATTTATGATGCAACTTGAATTTAAGTAGGAACTGTGGAAACTTCGGAAACTCATCAGTGCTTTTACACTTTTTCGACATGCAAGCCAAGCGGAAAGGTAGGGGCTGCTTATTTCTTTCTATATTTTCAATAAGTTACTAGGTATACAGGGTGTTTCAAAAAAACCTAACCCCCTTGCTAGGGTAGGTAGAACATTGCAAAATAAGTTGGGTATGCTCAGTAAAAAAATGTCGTAACGCCATCCGTCTTCAAGATACAAGGTGTTGAAAAAATATTTTTTTTACACATTTTTTACGATTATGTTGAAACTACTGGCGACATTGTAATGAAATTTTGTATGGATGTGTTTTGAAAGCTGACACCTCGCATGAATTTGTTTTTATATCTGACACTCATAGAGGGCGCTAGTTACATGGTTCGTACCGAGTACTTTTACACATAACTTTTTTGAGGTTAGATTTTTCAGTCCAAATTTAATGTGAACATGAACATCATTCAATTTTACACTAAAAAAGGTGCTCCCAGTAAAACTTGATACTGTGTACCGTTTTCGGGATATTTCGATTTAAAAATGCTGAAGTGTAACACTGACGCTAGTTGAAAGTATAAGTATTATAAAATACAAAATACTGTTACCTATTTATTAATAATCACGTCAAGAGTTGCAAGAAAGAATTGAAACTCACTTCGATGATCTTATAGCTGATCCTCAACCGTTGACAAGATTGATGATGCATTCTTTAGAAAAAAGGATCGAATAATTGTGTATTCGTGAAAACGGAGGACATTTTTGACACTTACCCTAACTAGATGATGTTTTCAGTCGAATATTTCCTGATGTGATTTTGTTTATTCGATAACTTCAGCAGTAAAATGATGTTACTGTTTTTGGTCCTCAATAATAAATAAAAAATTGTTTTTTTTATAATATTTATTCTAATACCAGAATCAGAGTTATTGCTTCAGCATTTTCAAATCAAAATATTTCGAAAACGGTACACCAGTATCGAGTTTCACGAAGAGCATCATTTTGGTGTAAAATTGAATGGTGTTCAAGTTCATATTGAATTAGGACTGGAAAATCTAACTTCAAAAAAGTGATGATCAAAAAGTACTCGGTACGAACCGTGTAAACTAGCTCCCACTATGAGTGTCAGATAAAAAAACAAATGCATGCGGTATGTCAGCTTTCAGAACACATCCATACAAAATTTCATCACAATGTTGCCAGTAGTTTCGACATAATCGTAAATAATGTGTGAAAAAAATATTTTTTCAACACCTTGTATCTTGAAAACGGACGCCGTTACATTTCTTCACTGAGCAAACCAAACTTATTTCGCAATGTTCTACTTACCCTAGCAAGGGGATGTTAGGTTTTTTTGAAACACCCTGTATAATTCATGAAATTCCGTTATTTGCAGTGAAAACATTTGTTTTTAGTGATGTAAACATCGGAATCACTACTTGAAAATTTCAGGTACCTACAGCGAAGAGTACCTACATGAATAGCTTTTCAGTTGAAAAACGAAGGACTACCTATGAGGAGTGATACAAACAAATTGTACCTTCTCGCGCATACTAGGTCGCCTACTATATGTTTTCATTTAGATCGACAATGGCTTGGCAAAATGACCGAGCACTTTTTCTGAATGCACATTTCTTTATCTGAATACAGACTTCTTTCCATGAATACAAGATGTGTCAGAGTTGTGAAGATTTTGTTTTCAAATTCTTATCGTGTGTGTTCAATAGATATATTTCAATGTTCGTCGTGGCATATACAGGCTGATCCACGGTAGATGGCCTATTAGAAGTATCTGGAGAACGAGAAGACAGAACATTCTGAAAATTGGGATGCTTTGATAATTGTACATTCTCTATCCGTCTAAAATATTTTCATCGATACAGTGTTGCCACTTCTATCAGAACCAACTAGCAACTTCGTTATTTTGAATAGAGCACCCTGTATTTTATTGCATTTTTAGATTATCCCTAAAAAGCTGATTTCATCAATGCATCACACTTGGGGTCTAGCAAGAATGATTACATAGATATAGGGTGATCAAAATCGAGATTTTTCAATTTCAGGATTTTTTTGTGTCGAAAGTATTCGTTATTGATCAAAACGGCTTACATGTCCCTATCTTAACTTTTCACTATCTACTGACATTTAATTGGAACAGATACAGGGTGATCAGAATTCTGAATCTTGAAGCACCCTGTATTTTTTCCAATCAAATTTCAGTAGATAGTCAATCAAAAGTTAAGATAGGGACATGTAAGCCGTTTTGATCGATAATGAATAGTTTCGACACAAAAAAAATCCTAAAATTGAAAAATCTCGATTTTGAACACCCTTTATCTCTGTAATCATTCCTGCTAGACCCCAAGTGTGATGCATTGATGAAATCAGCTCTTCAGAAAGAATCTAAATATGCAATAAAATTCAGGGTGTTCCATTTGAAATAACAAAGTTGCTAGTTGTTTCTGATATAAGTGGCAACACTGTATCGATGAAAATATTCTAGACGGATAGAGAATGTTCAATTATCGAAGAAACCCAATTTTCAGGATGTTCTGTCTTTTCGTTCTCCAGATACTTCTAATAGGCCATCCATCGTGGATCACCCTGTATAGCCAGGAAAGAAGTTATTGTTTCCTGTTGAATAAACCGAGAACATATTTTCATCAAATAGAGAATGCGAATTCTCAATGTATTTATTTTTATATACAGGGTGGCATTGGAATACGTGCAAATATTTCAAATACTGAGAAATCTCGACGTGTACTATCTAATTATTATATTACTTATTTCTCTGAGGTCACTTATTTCTCTGAATACGGAATTTTTTCTCTGATTTCAGATTGTTTCCACTGAACTCAGACGTTTTGCTCTGTATTCAGAATTTTTTGTCTCAATTGAGACTTTTTCAATGGATTTATTCCTTTTCCTCTGAATTCAGTCTAGTCTGACTTTCCTCTCCATCTTCAGACTTTTTTTCTGAATTGATAATTTTTCTTGACTTAGACCTTTCTCTCTGCATTCAGACCTTTTTTTCTCTGATTTTAGAAGTTTTTCTCTGAATTATCAGACATTTTTCTCTGAACTCAAACCTTTTTCTTCGAATTCAGACTATTTTCCCGGTATTCAGACTCTATTCACTGAACTCATACTTTTTTCTCTGTATTCATAAGACCTTTACCTCTGAATTCAGACTTTTTTCTCTGCTCCTGGTTATCAGAGGGATCCTAAAAATCAGAGGGCCCGCCCCTGTGTTGAATAAATAAACTCGGAATTATAACAATTTTAAATATATTTACAGACAAGTTATATAAACAAATATTTCTTACAAATATAAGTAAATTTATGTAGTAAAATATCCAGTACAAAATAATCCTTAAAAGATACAGAAAGAAACGAAAAACCTTGAAAAAAAGACTACACAAGGCACAGTTCAATAGGGTAGCATGAAAACCTTAAAAATAAAAGCGCATCTGATGCATCTTATTTCATTATGTTGGTCATCTCATTAAAAATTCAACAGTGAAATTATTTTATTGGTACTCGAAACTGCTACCAATATACAGGGCGTACTTTTTATGTTGTACACCTATATTGGCATCTCGGAAACATTGAATTATACATATGAAGTTGGCTGAATTGAAAATCAAAGCTTATTTGAAAGAGAGAAGAAATTTTCTACAGGAAGCACCTACGTTTCCATATCCCCAAAAGTGTAAACGCCAGAGTAAAAAAACACAAACAACCATTTCAGTTTGGAATTCAATCACTTACCATTTACGATATGCCAAAAATGTAGTCTTCCTTCACAAAAATCCAACAGTTCCATCACAATCCAGATTCCCCAAATAAAATAAGCGTCAAATACGCGTTTCTAAAAAGATTCACATGCACCTTGATCTCCAAAAATTAATCTACTTGGGGTGGAACTTCTTGCTCGGGTCTTTGGCCATATCCAAGAGGGTCTGAGCCGCCCTGAAGGGCAGCCCGTAGGAGTTCTGGAAGGCGTCCATCTTGGCGACCAGCTTGGCCGCCCCGTATTGGTCCACCCAGCGGAAGGGCCCGCCGGTGAACGGGGGGAAGCCGAGCCCGAAAACAGCACCGACATCTCCCTCCATGGGGTTGGCGAGGATCTTCTCTTCCAGACAGAGGACGGCTTCGTTGACGAACCTGCGAAAAATAGAATGACTTATTTAATACTAATAATAATAAATCGCTTTTATTGATAGTAAGTAAGAATAATAGGTACAAGAAGTAGATTAACATATAACGTTGATGCTTGCTATCGAATGAGGTATTCAACTTATTGGTAACACTGTGAATTGTATACAAGCGTCTAGCTAGACCAGTGAATCTTCAAACATCGAGGTCAAGTTACGTCACCCACAACACATGATATTTCTTATTTCTTCATATTGAGAAACTACGAACAAGTGATAGCTTAGTGGTTAGTATATCTGACTTCCACTAGGGGTCCTTCCTCTCACTTCTTCTATACACCTTATATACGCATGACTTCCCTGTATTTGAGCGAACGAGTGCAGCGCTGTATGCCGACGATACGGCAATATACGCGCACTCGTTCGACTCGGATATTGCCAGGACTGAAATCCAGATCCATCTGGACAGGAGAGTTATACCGTACTTTGACGAGTCGAATATCTGTATAATAGTCTAAGATCCGAACCTAAATCGACCTTCGACGAGCTGATAATAGAACGAAATATATTTTATCATGAATTTAGTGTATTAGAAAACATATTAAAAATGGGTTCGCTAAAAAAATCCTGGGCAGACTATTTTTAATTATTTTTCGAAAAATGATTTTTAGTCAAATGTTGCAACATCAGGATAATAAAAAATTTTTGTCCTGACTAAAAGTTTAAAACGTATAGAATGTGCAGCCGTTGGGTTGTCTACTATTTACCTGGGCGAACTACTGGGTTGTCAGGTAACACAGGTATATCGATGCAAGTTACTTTCACTGGATTGGATAATTGAAAAAAATTTATTTCATCATAAGCGCTGTTTAATTGCGAACACGTTGATATAGGGTTGTCTGCGAAAATTCCGGTCCTATTAGGGGTTTGCGAATTTTAAAGATTTTAATTTCAACGCGCGTGGAAGTGCATGTGTGACAGAGAGATCCGAGGTAAGTATACTGTGTAATAATAAAGGATCCAACATCGCAGTCGCTTGTGATGGGACCCTGAATAGTAGAAAGTGTGCGAAGTGTGCGAAGTCAAATCCTGAAAACTATGGTTGGCATTTTGATGATTTTTTAAAACCAACAGGTTTTATCGGAGATCAAACTCCTTTGAAAATCCAGGACATTGTCGAAATGGAATCAAATGAGGAAGAATCTAATGAATCAGACGAATTCGAGAGTCAAAATGATACTTCTGATGAATCAGATATTGAATAGAAAATATTAATTAGAATTTATTATTCATTAATATTATTTTTGTATTTATACTGTTTTTTAATAAAATTTTAAATCGTAATACGAGATGTCTAGTCTATCTTTTTTGTTATTTCTTAATTTAAATTTTTGGCGGTCCACTTTGTTTCTATTTCCAGAAAGAGCAAAAAAAGTTCAAAGTAAGTAATTGATATTTTTATTGTCTATTATAGATTATAGATATATTATTATGGTTATAACGCAATATATTGATATTATATTGTTTTTATATATTAGTATTATATTAAATATATTTAATTATTATGTTATTAATTATATTTTTTTTTGCTACTGAAATATCAGTTGCTCCAAAATAACACGCACTGTTTACTATATGAAGGGTAGTAGAGGTACCTCTACCCTCCATAGTTTACACACCGAGCATGCGCACTTTCTACTATTCAGGGTCCCATCACAAGCGACTGCGATGCTGTGTGCTAGGTCCTTTATTATTACACAGTATACTTACCTCGGATCTCTCTGTCACACACTTCCACGCGCGTTGAAATTAAAATCTTTAAAATTCGCAAACCCCTAATAGGACCGGAATTTTCGCAGACAACCCTACATCAACGTGTTCGCAATTAAACAGCGCTTATGATGGTATAAATTTTTTTTAATTATCCAATCCAGTGAAAGTAACTGGCATCGATATACCTGTGTTTACCTGACAACCCAGTAGTTCGCCCAGGTAAATAGTAGACAACCCAACGGCTGCACATTCTATACGTTTTATACTTTCAGTCAGGACAAATTTTTTTTATTATCCTGATGTTGCAACATTTAATTAAAAATTATTTTTCGAAAAATAATTAAAAATAGTCTGCCCAGGATTTTTTTAGCGAACCCATTTTTAATATGTTTTCTAATATACTAAATTCATGATAAAATATATTTCGTTCTATTATCAGCTCGGTGAAGGTCGATTTAGGTTCGGATCTTCTACTATAAATAACACCAAGACCGAAGTTATAAATTTCCACAAAAAAATCAGGAACACTACCTCGCACAGACCTTTGACCGTCAAAGGGGTGGAGGTGAGGGACACGATCACCGTGAAATACCTGGGGGTTAAATTAGACACCCGTATGAACCTCAGGTCTAATACAAACTATTTAATCCAAAAAACACAGGCTGCTATCAAACGAATGTATCCGCTGATATCCAGGACCTCTCCACTATCAATGGAGAACAAGGTCCTGGTATACAAGCAAATCATTAGACCTGTGATGACGTACGCGTGTCCGGTGTTCTGCAGCATCTCACCTACTCATATGAATAGGTTACAGGTGCCGCAGAACAAAGTGCTTTGTATTATCACCAATGGTGATAGATACACTCGAGTGGCATAACCTATCAAACCCGTGCGATGACTCAAACAAGAGCCCATCATAATATACATAAAAAACACGGGCTGATATATGCATCAACAGACGTTTTCGGGGAACCAGATAATCCATAGCGGGTCCTTTCCCGGAGCTTAAGAGTTTTTCACGCTCCGGGAAATGACCCGCAATCAGGAAATCTACCAAGCGCGAGAACAACGAAGTGACGCGCTGTCATAGACATGATAGCCGGCACTAAACCGCGGCTGGTGTTATTTTATTTATTTTCCTTCATATCCGCAAATCACGCCACCGATAATGTATGAACAACCCCCGCCCATTGGGTACACTCAGTGAGACCACCGATATAAAGGGCCTTGCCCTAGGAGATCGGCCTCTGAGACGAACGCGTTGCATTGACATCCACATCCCCTGGCCAACACCAGCCACCTCTGTACAGCTCGGAGGACAGAACAGGAGTGATTCGCCCATATACCCACTCATGGGACTTGCTCTCCTACAATATCTGTGATGTGTGATGTAATAAAAAATGTAATGTATCTACGTGTTGAAGGAATAAACAGACTTTGAAGTGTGTGACTTCCACGGTGGTGACTGGGGTTCAATCCCTGCGAGGCGTCAATTTTTTTAAAAATTTGTGTCACTCAATTAATTTTTCGAAAATATACTTTTCAGGAAAAAGGTTCATTTAGGACAAGTTACGTTGAAAGTATGTAGTTACCTTTTTCATGCAGTAGAGATATTTTCCTTCCCCATATTACCTTATAAGTGTTATAAACAAGAATAAACTTTTGATAACCTTTGAGATTTGAAAGATTCACTGGTCCAGCCTCTGTAATTATCGGTTCGTTATAATTAATGATCGGTCCAGCCTCACAGACTGATGATTAATTATAACGAACCGATAATTACTGAATTTTTTATTGTTAAGATGTTTTTCCACATAACAGGTACTTTTTAATTGTGTCTGAAGATGGCCGTAGAGCCGGAACTCTAGTCACACTGATTATATATTTTTTATATTAAATATTGTGGTCGACCGACTTTGAGTTCGTTTTTTCTTTTGTTGAAAAATATCGGGCAACTTTGAGAATGGATGGTTTCCATGACTTCAAGAGCTACCACTGGGGCCCCCAATTCTCGAATCTGTAGGAATTCGATACAATAGGAGAATGATCCAATGCTTTCAGTTCTCATAGGAAATGATAATTTGTCATGACACCTATTCTTGAACCAGATGAAATCGACTTTCCCAGGGGATTGAGAGAGTGCCGCATGTCGCAGATAGATTCTTGAACTTACATGAATTCACCAATGAAATAAGTGGGATTTATGTTGGTAACTGGTGGATGATTGAAATAAAATGTTGACATTTTGATTTTGACAAATTTAAAGGTTATAATATAATATAATTTTGTGACTGAGATTATTTTGTATTGTATATTTACTATATTTCCTCTGATAGAAATGGATATGGGTACAAACAATATTAAAAGACCACGAGATGGTAGTATTAGCAAAGAGCAGTCAAGACTTTTGATAGATGGCCTCTGAGGACTTGAGGAAAGGAGAATTCCACCCTCAATTCACTTTTAAGAATTCTGAAGTACCTATCAATTTTCTAGTAATGTCTTTGGACAAACGAAAAACTTAGCTAAATTGTGCAGCAGATATACTCTCAAATGTTCCCTTCTACCCTTCTACGCAGAAACCTTCTTCTTAGTCTTCTAGCAAAGATTTCAGCCTCTTCCAAATTCCAAATCCTCTAGATGATTTATTTCATCTATGTTTGCTACGTTTTGCAATACATGTATTTTTCCGATTTTTCACTAGGGTTCAGTTCCCATCACAAATGAGAATAACTTCCTATTTCATGAGTGTATCCTATGGGAAACATGTTGTTCCTATGAGTATTACCATGGAAAGTAGTTCTCTTGAAATGTTTAGGAATAGTTTCCCATACAATAGTTCAAGAATATCGAATATCGAGTTTTTCCCATGGCAACGAATTCCAACGGATCCGAGAATCGGGCCCCTGAAAGGAATCAAGCCTCGATAGTTCCTCACCTGGACACCATCCTGAGCGTTTTGTCTTCGTCTTCGAACGCCCCCTTCGGCGCCAGCGAGTACCTCTTGATGATCTCCACCGCCTCGGCGTTGACTTCGCGGCTCTTCTTCCCCTTTTCGTACAGGTAGATGCCTTTGCCAGACTTGCGGCCGAGGAAGCCGGCTTGTACCATGTCGCGCATCACGCCCAAGTCACCTCCAGCGAACCTTTCGCCGAAAGCCTTGCAAAAAATCAAAAAGAATAGTTATTTTTCTACAAACGTCAAAAAATGACAAGGTTCGCGCATTGATAACAAATTGCGAAGTGATCCTTTTTTTCAGTTCCCTACGTTACCATGATACCTTGCACAAAACAATGCGCGAAGTAAAACAGTGCGCGAAGTACCTACTTCGCGCACTGTTATGTAAAATATATGAGATATTTATATTTCAACTTTATGGTCCTCAATCGAGCAGACATCCAAGAAATCATTTATTTCTGAGTGTTCAACAATAACTTTGTTTTTTCTCTTTGAGCGCACGAAAAGAAATTCCTATTATGTTCGTGGAACATCGTGCGTACCTAGGGAGGATAGGGGGAGACCTTGTAAGCCAGTTCAACACTATTGCTTATATCAAGCCAAGCATATTTTCACTTTAGAACTATATTTTTTGACGTTTGTAGAAAAAATTTTGTTTGCAACTCGAGCGCGAAATACTTTGGTCATCTCGACTATTTTTTCAACTCGGCTACGCCTCGTTTAAAAAATCAGATCTCGATCACCAAAGTAGCATTTCGCGCTCTAGATACAAAAATAACTATTTTCTACGAACGTCAAAAAATGACAAGGTTCGCGCATTGATAGCAAATTGCGAAGTGACACTTTTTTTCAGTTTCCTATGTTACAATGATATCTTGCACCAAACAATGTGCGAAGTAAAACAGTGCGCGAAGTACCTACTTCGCGCATTGTTATGTAAAATATATGAGATATTTATATTCCAACTTAATGGTCCTCAATCGAGAAAACATCCACGAAATCATTTATTTCTGAATGTTCAACAATAACTTCGTTTTATCTCTTGGAGCGCACGAAAGAAAATTCCTATTATGTTCGTGAAACATCGTGCTCACCTAGGGAGGATAGGAGATGCCTTTTAAGCTAGTTCAACACCATTTTTTATATCAAGCTAAGCATATTTTTACTTCAAAACTATATTTTTTGACGTTTGTAGAAAAAATTTTGTTTGCAACTCGAGCGCGAAATACTTTGGTCATCTCGACTATTTTTTTAACTCGGCTACGCCTCGATAAAAAAATCAGATCTCGATCACCAAAGTAGCATTTCGCGCTCTAGATACAAAAATAACTATTGTTTAACTAGGCAGCAAAGTAGTAGATTGACTGCCGAGGCTGAATTCATAGCCGAGCGTAGCGAGGCTAGGAATGCCGAGTTGAACACATAATTTTTTCTTCGATTGTTCATAATGATATAGGAGTATATTGTAATTGCAAATTATTACAATTCCCACAATCTCTTTATTTTTCCTGTAGTGTTCAATTAAAATGAAATTTGATAGAAATCGCAGTTGTCCATGATAATTATAGTTTGACAATTCATGAAAATTCTGACAGTTGTGCGAAAAAATATCGGTATATTCAAATTATTATATAATGGATCGTGATAGCGACCTGGAAGTACCTACACCTCCAGAAATAAGGGAGGTGGCAAAAAATATAGAGTTGAATTTGTTGCCGGAGAAGTCTCGAATGAAATATGAAGGAAATTATGAACGATTTATGGATTACTAATTTAGCTGATACATATCAATCAGCAAAGTAACCACTTTGCTGCCTAGGCAGGAAAAGTAATACTTTGCTGATTGATATGTGTCAGCAAAATCAATATTTGCTGCCAATCGGAGAAAAATGAATTTTGCATTCATCATGCGATTGGTTTTTTTCTAATATTGTTTCGCCTCTCTTATACAGAGTGTTCCGTTGGGAAACAGAAATACTCTAACGGTGAATTGAGGTGACCAAGGTGGTTCTGAATATACCATATATGTTGGGTCTTACATGTCGAGATATTGGGTGTTTTATTAATTCTGGTAATTTCTTTGAAGGCTTATAGCATACGAACCACCTGGTGTTTTTTTTATATTTGGTAGACGTGTTTCTCCACTGCTACCCAAGCGACTTGTTTATCCGTCAGAAAAAAAATGCCAGGCCCGAATTAACAAAAATTCAACATATTATTGGGCCCTCAAAAAAACACCCTGTATGTTTGAAGTTACAGAATCTGCTCAAATATCTGAAGAGAGCACAAAATGTTGAATGGATTTGTGTACTTTTTATGTTTCCACATGCTATTTTACTACTGAATATTTTCAGTTTTTCATATCGAATTAAGAAAATTTTTCAATTTTACAACTCATTTTAAAAACTAAGAAAACACGCTTTTATTGTAAACTGAGAAGTATAGAAAATAAAATGATAAAAGTTTGCTGTTATCAATCACACCAACTGACGGAAATTCTGCCATTCAATTATCAAAGACACACGCTGTATGTCAAATATGTGAGAATTCACTCTCACACTAGAATGGAAAAAAAGATGGAGGAAAAAAGAATATCATTTAAAATAATGGTTTGTGCTCTTGCACATCTGTTGACATTTTACCTCTATTTGACATCTCGTATTTGTAGCTTATGTATTTGGTAATTTAAAAATTAAACAGGCATCAGCTGGTATGAATATTTACTAAACATGAAGAACTCCCAAAAAAAAAATATTTCTTGTTTATTTTTCTATATAAAATGTGTCATTGAAGTACACCATGACGTAGTAGCTATAAATGCGAATCTAAAACAGGCGGAAAAAGAAAGTGAAATTTTCGACCTTTTTCGTGAAGTATCTCGATAAATAGTGGTTTATTCACATTTTCATTATCTTCAGAAAAAGTAATCTCGGTCCTTATGCAAAAAGGATATTTGCCTTTATTAAACTACGTTTCATAATGTCTTCAAAATTCAGAGAGCCACAGATAGAAATAATATAGCTAGACGCTTGTGATTATCACCAACGTCCGTCATTCGAATATACTGCCAAGGCCAATATCATCCTGATTGGTCTGAAATTCTAACTATGGACCATTTCAGTTGAATTCGCCTCTCTCCTGCAGCAGCCTCACCGACTCGGCCAACTTGGCAGACAGGATCCTCGTGGTCATCCGGGACCACACCTCCTGTGCCCATTATCACTGTTGCTACCTAGGCCCCCTTACAAACTCAGTTTGTATGAGTAGGTGAAGTAAACCACTTTCATGATAAATCTGGCGCCCGAGTTATCCAAAACAGGTACCAGTAGTCTCTGTCCAAAAAGGACCATAATAAAGGCCTGAGAAATAAAGGCTCATCTACAATTATTGTTTATCCGAAACAGGTACCAGTAGTCTTTGTCCAAAAAGCATCAACGTGATAAAGGCCTCAGTAATGAAGGCTCATCTACAATTGTTATTTGAGATACAGATGTTTGATATTGCTGTGAGGGTATGAAAAAGGATATAACAATATGACAGTGAAAAATGAAGGAGAAATCAGGAAGTAATTCATTGATGGACTTGTTTGAGCTTGCGGGTGTAATATGACTTCTTCCAAATATCAAGAGATACACACTTTTGTGCAAATCCCAAACATCTGTAGTTTGAAGAGACAGTAAAACTCTAATAGCTCGGAGCTCGATTCTCGCGACTGATAGATAAAAGTGGGGAACATTGGTTGGTGCGCTGTCGTAAATTTTACGACAGTGCGACCGCTGGAAGGTCAAATCTCGTTATCACGAGTTTTTTTTTTTATATTCTGGTTCCCACGAAAAGGTATATCCTGTAATGTTCAGAGAACATCGTGAGAACCAAGGAAAATAAGGTGTTCTTCTTAAATTTCTGGAGGTTATATGCCTCGGGTAACAGCTACCGTGGCAATGTGTTCCAGAGCATCGCTGTTCGTTGGATGAACGAGTCTTTGGAAAGAGATGTTCTGCAGGTCTCCAAAGTGACCACGAAGGGGTGCGAAGCCTCAACTCGACGGGTTCATCTCGCGGGGACTGCCAAGGGAGGAACAATTGTTGATATTTCAGAAGAGCATCGTCCATGAAGATATCTATAAAATAGAGCCAGATCGTCAACTTTTCTACGGTGTTCCATAGAAGTGAGTGTTTGTAAGCGAGGCATCACCCACGAGGCAAATTGACCTTTTTTTGGACAGAATTCAACAGTTTAAGGGTATGTTTGGGTGCTGCACTCCAAATACGGGAACAGTATTCCAGGACAGGACGGATCTGTGCCTTATAGATCATAAGCACTTTTAGCAATTGATCTCACGTGATTTTCCCAAGAAAGGTTATTGCTGATAGTAATACCAAGCATCGAAATGGATGTCTTCAAAGGTATGGTTACTCCTGACAAGCTTATGTTGGGCACAGTAATTACCTCAGCCAAATTCGGTCCGATGTGGGAGGCCACATCGATCCCGACCTCGTCTGCCAACGTTGCCGCCCCCACGGGAAACCCAAACTTCTTCGACAGCGAGTCCAACTCCTTCGGGTCCACGCCCTCCTGCAGAAGTCTAACCGATTCGGCCATCATGGCTGACAGGATACGGGTGGTGTAGAAGCCGGGGCCATCTCCGACGGTGATGACGACCTTGCCTTGCTTGAGGCCGACGTCGACGGCGGCGGCGGTGGCCTCTTTGCTGGTCTTGTCGGTCGTGATGATTTCCAGGAGTTGCATCTTGTCGACAGGCGAGAAATAGTGCATACCTGTAAATGGGGACGGTTACCATTTTTCTATTTTCATTTCTTTGTAGAGTTTAGGTATGTCCTTTTCAACCCCACATTCTCATTATTGATGGAAGTGATGTCACTCTCTGATGTACCGAAATGTTGGAGTCATCAGTCGTCGGCCTACTGTCAAAACCTCGTAAGTCTTTCAGAGCTAATTGTTCAGGAGGGGAAAAACGTTTACCACTAGGTACTTCGAACGATTCAATTCCATTTTTTAAGGCTATTCCCCCTTTGTAAAGGTATCTGCTTAATGAATTAAATCAACATTCTGAGAATATTTATATTCTCAATGTTCAAATTAACGACATACGAAGTATTAACAGAAAAAAATTTGACATTACTCAGACTGAATTGGTTTTGATCAATCACTAGTGAAAATTGTCATTTAGTTTGGTCTTGCTTCACAGTGCATGTAGCAAATCAGTAGCAGTTTTGATAACAATGAGAAATATGGGTTCAACAAAAATGAACCTAAATATTTCAATCAATATCTTCATTTGGAATGAACAGAATAAAATTATACAAATATCCATAACATCTTCTCAAAAGCTCCTCTACTAGATAGATAACATACAGATCAAAACCTTGTTAGTCTGTTCACATGAAGAATTAAAACAAGATTGTCCTTTGCATCACAGCAGAAATATTCGAGAAGATTGACCACATAGTTCATCATAAACTCACTTTGATATCTGACATGGATTTTAGTTCAAATAATGAATCAAACAATAGAGATTTACACTTTCTCAACAAGCACAACTTAACATATAGGGTTCTCTTGCAGACTTACCAGTTTTTGAGTTCAAAAGAACCTATTCTCTCAGAGTAGAGTTAGGAGATTTCAATTATATCTAATAGATGTCGCTACCAAAAACATAGACTGACGATGATTTGGTGATGGGTGCGCTGAATTTCGTAGATGGTGAAAATGTTCAAACCTAAAATTGACTAGAATTCGGACTTTTTGGTTTTGATAGTAAGCCGACGCAGTGTTGAAAAAACGCAGTTATTTGACATGATAATCACAACTGTGTTTGCCATTATTTATTTTTCTTCTCATGATTCGATGGTGATATAGGTTGTTTTCAATTATTAGAAGCTCAGAATTGGCTAGAAACTAATGTAACATGGAAAATAATGTATAAAAAGTGTTATTAGAGTCCTGGTCTCCAGATCTAGAAGTTCTCGCAGTTATTCTGATAGTTCCGAGGATGTGATATTGTTTATGTTGGGGAGTAGACGAGAAAGGTTGAAAAATACCAATAGATCATAAAACTTTTTACCTATAACATTTTCCGGTCTTTTGGAAGCAGCAGCGATTTTGGTGATGGGAATGGCGCTAGTATTAGTAGCAAATACGCAATGTGGAGGAACAATGGCTTCCACTTCTTTGAGCACCTTGTGTTTGATGTTCAAATCTTCGAAAACAGCCTCAATCACCATGTCAGCTTTACGGAAACCATCATAACTCAGGGTGGAGTTGAGGTTCGCCATGAATCTATCCCTTTCGAGTCTGAAAAACGAAGAAAGAAATATTGTTATCTCCATAATACATCAAAATTAATCCCTTTTTCCCTTGGTCACGCCATAGGTCGCGTGCACGATGACCGACCCTGGAGGCAAAATATTGAACCACAACCTCATTCTTCTGTGAATTATTGAAACACAACCTCACTTTTTCACTTGGTTACAGAGGAATCGAAGGATTGAAATAGTTTTTCACAATATTTAGGCATACGAATTGTGTTTTTTGCGCTATTCATTGATTCGAGCATGCCTTCGCATTGTGCTGTTGTACAATGCACAAAAAATGCAGCAAGAGACTAAAGAATATGATTTTTCAGGTAAATAGTAATCTCACATAGTTATCATTATGAAATGTTGTCATTCCTTATTAAAATTCCTTCTGCCTTCTGTCACTTCTGCAATACAAGCTAATACTGCTAATAGATTGAAAATGTCTACAACACACACGATCGTCAGCATGTCAGACCAGTCCTCCCGATTGATTGCATGAATCCAATTTTCTGGCATTATTTTAGAAATTTCAGATGTATTTCTATTAGCTTCTATCGCAGAAAGAATTCCGATGAGAAATCAGAGAAATTACCAAATTTCAAAAATGAAAACTATATGTGAGTGACTATAGTAGGTACTTACTTTCTTTCAAATCATATTGTACCTTGTACCAACCGTATTACTTCGTCTTCCGCTGCAGTTTTTGTGCATTTCACAACAGCATAATGTGATGGCATTAGCGAATTGATGAATAGCGGAAAAATACGATTCGTATGCCAAAATAATTGTGAAAAACTATTTCAATCACTTGTAAACAAATAAGTAAAGTGACGTTGAGTTTCAATATTTTGCCTCTAGTGTCGGTCATCTGACAGTTCTTGCACGCAACCCATTCGCGGTTGCCATGGTCATTTGATGACGTTGCGATGACATTCAAAAGTACGGGAAAACATTCTTACCCCAAGCATAGATTGAAAGTTAGACATGTTTACCCGTAGTTTTTAATGTCATCGCAACGTCATTCAATGGCCTTATCGACTGCTAATTACGCGTGAATGGTTGGATCATTTTCACTAACTCTTCTTTTGTTGTGTTTGGTATTGTCGGGAGAAGGTTCTTATGAAAGAAAAACATCAGGAAATTCAAGATGGCGGATTCAATATGGCGGATGAGTTTGGTAATTATGTTCCGATTCTATTCAAAACTGGTATCTGGGGGTTTTTGTGGTCGGAGATGTTGATTCTTTCCTCAACATTTGAGAATTCAAGATGGCGGATCCAATATGGCGGACGAGTTTTGTAATTATGATCTGATTTTGTTCAAAATTGGTATCTAAGGGTTTTCGGGTTCGGAGATTATGATTCTTGGGTCAAATTTTGGTAATTCAATGAGACAGGTCCAATATGCCGAACGAGTTTTTAATTATGATCCGATTCTATTTAAAATTGCTATTTGAGGGTTTTCGGGGTAGGAGATTATGATTCCTTCGTCAGAATTAGGAAATTAAAGATGGCGAATCCAATATAGTAGACGACCTTTGTGATTATGATCCGATTCTATTTAAAATTGGTATCTCGAGAATTTCGGGGTTAGGGATAATTAATATTTCGTCAAAATTGAAATATTCAAGATGGCGAATCCAATATGGTGAACGAGTTTTCTGATTATGATCCGAATCTATTCAAAATTTGTATCTGGGGGTTTTCGGAGTCGGAGATTATGACACCGTCATAATTAGAAAATTCAAGATAACGGATTTAATATGTCGAATGAGGTTTTGTATTGAATAGTGTTCTGAAAAACTAATGGAACACGCATTTATAGATAAACTAAAAAGATGTACAAAGTAAAAAGTAGTAGTAGTAGTAGTAGTAGTAGTAGAAGGGATCTCTTGGCAGCCTTCTCAATGCGTCCGCACTCTCTTCACCTCATTTTTAGCCCTCTTTCTAGTACATATTGTTTCATGAGATTTTTGTAACAAATTAAACATTTTTTTTAGCTTTCGGTGATTTATTCTTTTGCTGTTATAGCAAATGTTCCAACCCCTGAGTTTATCGATAAATTAATAACTAATATGAGTACATCATGCACTTTTACTTATAAACATTGAAAAAAATTGCCTTGTCAGGCCGCGTTGGTCGATTTTAGCTAACATCCTTTAATGCTCTTCTGGACACCAGAGCGACTTTACAATGGCCTGAAGCGTTCGAACTAATGAAAATGCATCGGCTCAGCAGGATGTTATCTAACCGAGAGAACACAATTCGTCAAATTATACATAAATAACACTAACCAATATTCGGACAAACAGTGGAGTCCCCCAAGGCAGTATACTAGGACCGATTCTATTCCTTGTTTTCATTAACAACATTACTGATATAATAGGTGCTAGTTATTCTTCAATAATAACATTATTCGCTGATGACACTAGTGCAGCAATCGCCGGTAAAAGCATACCTAATGTAGTTTATTCTGCAAATCAAAACGTAGATAGCATATTATGCTCTTTCAGCACGCAGAGTGGCCTTGTTGTAAATAAGAAAAAAACAAATTTCATTAATTTCACACCAATAGGTGTCAAACCAGACTACAGCCTTCTGCTGAAATGCGACGGTGAAAACATAATTCCAGCTGAGGAAGTAAAGTTTCTGGGTCTATAGCTTGATCCTCATCTAGCATGGGACAACCACATAAGTCATTTGGTAAAAAACCTAGCGAGCAAAAATTTTTCCATTATACAATTAAGAAATCGTGTAAATCTCGACACCCTCAAAATATATTACTATGCTGCAGTTCACTCAATAATATCATATGGACTGATTTGCTGGGGAAATTCTACAGACACCCATAAAGTTCTAACTTGGCAAAAGCGCATACTGAGAAATATGCTACACCTCAAGCCTAGCATTTTCTGTAAAAAGCATTTTCGCGACACGGGTATTCTAACTGTATATAACTTGTATATTTTTCAGTGTCTTATCTACTTGAAGAAAAATATTCACAATTTCCAAACATAGGGGAAAGAAATCACTATTGTACTAGAGCTGCAGATACAATTTATGTTCCACCTCACTCACTAACCCAAGTGAAAAATGGTCCTAAAATTACAGCCATCAAACTGTAAAATCACTTACCTCGTACAATTATTCAGATTAGCTGTTTCAAACAGTTCAAGTCAAAAATTACAATTTTATTGAAAGAAACCCCTTTTTACTCCCTGCGAGAGTTCTTTGAAAACCAATTACAACATATTTAATGTATGTAGATGTTATGTTAGTGATGTTATTACTGCTAGTATAACATAAAATGTCATTTTGGTATGTCCCGTTTCATTCTACTATTGTTCTATTCTAGTATTACGCCAGGTAGCCGTGCGGACAAAGTGTCCATATTCTAATCCGCATTCGCTTGCCGGTCGTGTGTTCGATTCCCGTCGACTGCAGAAATTTTTCTGATGGCCCAAGAAAGTGTTTGGGATCACACGTTAAAAGGTAAGGCCCCCGTCATTCCTTGCTCGCACAAGACTCTCGAAGACTTCTGAGGGTTGCTCGTAAGGGGGCAACCGAATGACGGATAGAACAATTTTAGAACAATATATTTCCTGACCTTGACAATGCCTATACTGATGTATTTCAGTCGATGGTAATAAATATTTTGTATTTGTATTTGTATAGATCAAGCTGCCGGTCAAAAATGACTGACATGGCAGAGTGTTTATTATTCAACTAAAAAAATATTTCCTAGAGATATTGTATACAGCAAAACAACGTTTGCCGGGTCAGCTAGTGTAAAATATATTCGAAATTTCACTATTAGAATATGGTCATATAGAAGATGAACAGATAATGAAAAAATTAATAAATACCCGGAGTACTTCTTCCTCTTAACAGCCCCGTCCAGTCCCGTATAGACCTGATTCACCCCCCTGGCCAGCCCAGCGCCGTTCGAGTCCTTCAGCACCACCCGGTACCCTTTGTCGACGCTGACGTGGGCGATGCCGGCGCCCATCAGCCCCGCCCCCAGCACGCCCACCGTCTCCACCCGCCTGGTCGGCTTGCCGAACCGGTTCTTCTTGCACTGCGTCTGGCCTCTGAACAAGCCGATGAGGCCGCGCGACTGCGGCGTCATGGCCAAGTCGCCGAAGGCTAGGGCTTCGGCGCGGAAACCCGCTTGGGGGCCTTTGTCGAGGCTAGTGCGGACCACGTCCAGGATCTGGAAAGTCGGGGAAATTTCAGCCGACGGATACATATATTTTCAAACGATCAACAAAGTAACCTTTGACGCTGTCAAATGCACAAAATTGTGTTTTCCATCGTATCGTTGCCACGAACCGTCTTGCATGATGAAAAATACTATCAGTTTGCTATCAAACACACCTCCTGATGTAGCAGAAAGTGTAAAAGTTGTAACTTTTCATCCCCTTTTCTCCTACCGGAGAACGCGTGTTCGTTATTGTTATTTCACGAACACTTGATTCCTATGCCTCTTGTTTTGAAAGTATGCAAGATATACACACTAACAAAAGAGTTCACTGATGAACAAGTGGAAAAAAGACTTGCCATTCTCCAAACCGAAGCTTCTGAGAGGTGCAATAGGAGACTGTAAGCAGAGATTATATGTGTGTGTGAACGCTGAGGGAGCAGCGAAACGTAAAAAAGGTTGGTGGATTGTCACTATTTTTTTCATAAGTGTGATAAATGGTGACGTCAGTGTTTATGCTGTTTCGTTATTGGTCAGCTAATCTTCCATTCCCACTCATGAAGCAAGGTTGTCAAGTCACCAATTATAATCAAGTTATCAAAAAGAAATTCAGAGTCTTGTTACTCCTGAAATCATGGTTACGCGTAAAACAAAACGGGGTCTGATGGTGAAACGAGCATCAAAGGTGCCCACAATGAGTACTGGATCTTGAAGCAGTCTACTGTGCTATTAGAATTTTAACTAGGAATGGACTTACAAAAATGTGCAATGTGCCAATGTGCATAGATTCGGGATTTTAGAACATTTTACGTTAGATTAGATAGGTTTTCGAATACAAAAAAAATGTCCTCAGAATACAACACCAATATTTATCTACAACTATGAATCAAATGTTAATGACAGTTCAATAATGTAAAGAATACACAGAAAGATGAGAATTTACTGTTTTTTGTCCTCATCTGTTGGTGATGATAAAACAAGGATTGACATTGACAATTTGATGAAAGGAAGAATTCGAGAGACCAATCAGAATATGATGCATATTCAATATTACAGTATAGATAACAAATTCTTCCAGCAGAACGTATAATATATTCCCATAGAATAGCGCTTAGCTTGAGGGTTCGGGTTCAAGATAACTTTATCATTGATTTGATATAATCAAGGGTGAGTTCAGAAATCACGGTGTTAGGCGAGATGGTGTGGTGTTGTTTGGTGTAGTGTGAAAGTCACGTGATCTTGGTGTCATTTGCTCATAGCACTGCACGGAAAATAAACGAACGCGCATTGTCGTCATGGTGCCAGTCTGACAGACAACAACAAAGAACATCGGATGTCAAATTATTTCGCAAATATAATAAATACATATTCACTGTCTTGCTGAATTCACCAACTGATCAATCTTCATCAAATGATGGATTGTTCAACGAAACATATAGGAGTATTATTCAGATTTATCAATACACGGCATGCACGCAAAGTATGTATAAAGCTTCGAGAATAGGACATCCAGATATATCAGTTGAAGAATGCTGTTATCTCCATGTGGTATTTAGCGAATGTTGAAAGTTTCAGGTGATGTTTATTGTATAGTGATGTGAATCACCTTGACCTCATACGATATCTACTAACATCGTGAATAAAATTATGTAGTACCTCTTTTTATTTTATTTTCATCCAAGTTGAATAACAATCTACAGAAAAACAATTAGCTGTTCACTGAACAAGATGATATGATAACTGGGAAATAATATTCATCATTTTCATTGACTTCTGGATCTCCTGTAGCTTTTATAAAGGAAAAATGAATATTTCTAGTATATTCGCAGGAAATGATAATGGGCACTTTGATAATTATTCTTTAAATGAGTCTTGTCAATAAAATTTTGGGTAAAAACTTTTGGTGTTCCAATATCCAGACAAAAACTGAGGAGTAAAAAGTTTGAACACTACTCGCACCTATCTTTCTATTCAGAACGTTGAATAGTGCACCCTGCACTCACACCTAATCATTAAACGAACGGAATGGTGAACACTGTGTCAAAAGACACTTTTTCATTTCCGAACTCAGCTCAAATCGCATATACATGTGTGTGGAACAAACATAAAATATTTCATGCATTAATTAATATACATGACAAACTGCCAAAGGCTATAGTGCACAAACGTAGTGATCCCTAAAATCAAATCACGGAACAGAATAAGGTGTTATCTGTTTTATAATGAGTCATTGTTCTTCTTCTCATTCTTCCTAATCATCTTGTGGACCTCAAATCAAAGCTTCTGAAAGATTCAAAGCATATTAGCGGTCAAGATAGTGAATAATTTCGGTGACTACAAGTTATGTGATGACACTTTGACGTCGCTGCCAAGCATCAAAAGATCAAGACTCACCCTCAAAGGAGCAGGGTACAACCCGCCAGACATCTTCATCACCTGCTTCCTAGCCCTTCCGAACACCTGATCCTTCACCCAGTTGTACTGCAACGCGTACCCGAGCACCTTGTCCGTCAGACTCTTCTTCCTCTCCACCTTGAGCTTCCCGGCGGCCAGCTGCTTGGCCACATCGATAGCCACCGCCTCCAGGTACCTCCTCGTGTTGGCCTCCGGTGCGTCCAGGCCCGGGCCCAGGGGGTCCACCAACAGGTCGACCACGCCCAGCTTCTTCGCCTTGTCGGCGCGTAGGCTTTTGCCGGTGAGCATCAGATCAAGGGCGGCCGGGACGGACGTCAGGCTGGGCAGCCTTTGGGTACCACCGGCACCTGAAGAAAAGTAGGGAGTTTACTCATGGGGAACTATCTAGTTAAGTGTCAGAAATTCACTACAAATAATTGAAAACTTATTAGTTATTGTAAGATACGTAAAATTAAAAATATAAATCATTGAAAGATGAACGTGGCGGCACCGCGAAGTTTTGTAGTAGCCCAGCAAAAATCTTTGTTAGAAACGTCATTTGTTATTTTTATTGTTATCTATGGTTTTCTAGCTGTTGTGTGATTAGTTTTTGGTGTTTCAGTCACTGATTTGATATTATAGTAATTTTTCCTCGAACCTAACCAGAAAAACCACGTTAACTTTATTGTGACGTCACGGTAACTTTATTATGACGTCACGGTTTACTTGTGAAGCTTGACAGATGTCAGTTTATCAGCTGTTTTTGTTGATTGTTTGGTTTGAGTAGTAATACCTTGAGTAATAGAAATATATTGATTAAGCAATTCATAATCTGTACTCAACAAAAATATATCATAGCTAGGAACTAGGTACTTGTACTTACCTACTTTAAATTCAGAAATGTTGGAAAAATTTGCCACGTACAAATTTACAATGAATCAAATATTTATTTCCATTAATAATATGATGAGATCTCAATTAATTTTTCTTATCAATTATATAATCTCAGATTATAACAACAACAAGAGCCCAATCCGCAATCCAGTACCCAATCAAAAGCCTTAACTACTCCGTGAACTACCTCAGTGAGCTGGTTTGTGTGGTTGGTTAACTATTACGTCATAGTTTGGAATACACCTCGAGGAAAATTGACTGGTTAACTTATTGTTGACCCGGTTTGTGTTGTTAACTTCGAGGAAAAATGGCTTTTAAATCTAAAGCAGGCGTCTAGGCCGGAGCCCAAGGGTTCCACCAGCAGGTCGACCACGCCCAGCTTCTTCGCCTTGTCGGCGCGCAGGCTCTTGCCGGTGAGCATCAGATCAAGGGCAGCCGGGACGGACGTCAGGCTGGGCAGCCTTTGCGTACCGCCGGCACCTGAAGTAAAGTGGGGCTTTCATTTGATTTAGACCAAGGATCAGTCCCTCTTATCCTCATTTCTGTTGTACAACACTTGTTTTACCACGATTTTTTGAACGCCTCGTCACGTGGATAAAAGCAATTCGAGATCAATCACAATTCCGTTCAATCCTAAAGCAGGATTTGTAGATTGAAGCGCAGCAAATTTCTAATTTTCTGGGCGGCAAACTATGACGTACATTCTGATTCTAGTCTGAACATAGCTCATGATGAAGAATAAAGCTAGTGAATAGCTAACGTATAAAAACGAATACAAAAAATTAAAGAAGACAACTTGGTGTTGTTTATAATATCATGAAAAATATAGAACTAACGAAACAACTATAAACTGTGGACACAGGCTAACGAATATCTAAAGATCGAAAATCGACACAAGTAAATCTGGTATTAAAAGGTGTGATCATAGATACTATTACATAATGTCATAATTTATCTTTATTAATAATCAACTTCATCTAACAAATAAGAGATTCATGAAAATTATCCATATCTTGTACATACAATAATGATGAATTTAAACTCAATGTATAATCATTGTGTAACACAGGCTCGGTCGGTGGCCTTTTGGGTATCCAATAAAGCTCTAGATACTAGACATAGAATGATTAAAATACCTTCAATATCCCATTGCTGTTATGATATAGTTATACTGCATTCAAAGAACAATATCCGGAAATCTAGACATATTGATGATGTCGGCAACGTCGTACTGCCACAGGGAATCGTATGTTAACTCTGTGTGAATGTGGTTTTTCAGAAAGTACGTCACATGAATGGTGAACGAGCCAAGTTCCTTTTTATTCATTTTTTTCTGAAGTGAAATTTGAACTTAACAAAATAAAGAAAAATAAGTAGGTACTAAAATTTTACAAACTTGACAACAAGTTAAAAACCCAGATATTGGAAACTTCCTCATTATACTACATTCCAAATAAGAAGCCAGTAATGACTGTCTGTAGGTTAAGAAGCTAGTAGGTAGCACTGTCTCTGAAGAAATGTTTATGCTATGTTCCTTATTCAACTGTCGGCAGTCTCAGTAGTGCCACTGACACTGCTGAAATTCGGCACAAATTCTACAGCAGTGAAGTGTCACTATTCAGTTATTAAAAAAATTTTTCGTATCTTTGAATAGATTTTGATGTATAAATTGGCATGTATTTCAATTTTGTTTGGAGTTTATTCTACGACCTTACCAGGCAAAAGTCCTAACATGACTTCTGGCAGACCCAGGTTGGTCTTTTTATCTTTCACAGCTATCCTGTAGTGTGTCGCCAGGGCCGTTTCCAAACCTCCTCCCAAACAGGAACCCTGGATAGCACTCACGAAAGGTTTCTTGCTCTTTTCCACTTGATCAAACACCTTCATAACAAGAAAACTATGAAAGAATGCATAATAATAATGTGATAATAATTAGACAGGCAATTTTCGATCGACATTTGAAGGGAATAAATGTTTGCAATTTGCAATATGGCGATCTGAGATTCTTACCTTCTGACCACTAGCAGACATTTCAGTGGCTTGTTCAGCGGTTTTGGTGGCCTCTATCATAGTTATGTCGGCACCTGCAATAAAGCATCCCGGCTTGCCAGAAATAATGACGCATGCTTGTATTTGGGAATTGGATTCGATCGTAGGAAGCAGGCTCTCGAATTCTCTAAAAACTTCTTCACTAAGGGCGTTGACCTATGAAAAATGGACAATAAAAAACCACTATAATGTCTATGATGCAATTGGTATGTAGTCAAATTAGTCAAATAAATGTTCAAAAGTGCGATATTTGCCAATGTACTGAAGATTGGAAAAATTACACCTATATTCAAGATAGTCAAAAAATAAAATAGAAAACTATCGTCCTATAACTGTAATATGTGCACTCTCAAAATTATTAGAAATTATTATTAATAACAGAATAAGTTGCTTTAGAGTGACACTATGGACTTCTTAAATCATGTTATAACAAACCTAGATAATAAGCAATATGTCATAACAATATTCGTTGATTTACAGAAGGCATTTGACGTAGTGGATCATGGGATGTTAATGAATAAACTAAATCTAATGGGATTGAGAGGAAAAATCTCAGATCTTCTAGGAACATACTAACGAGACCGGCAACAGTATGTATCCTTAGATAAGGCCAATAGTGCATTAACTAATGTTACGTTTGGAGTACCACAAGGCTCAGTCTTGGGGCCATTGTTATATTCTCTTCATACACTAAATCTTAAAAAAGTTCAATTGAAAGCCTGCCATTATATATTTGCTGATGACACAATCCTTGTATATGAAGGAAATAATTTAAGGGATCTAGAAAATTTGGTAAATGATGATTTGAAACTGTATGCAGAATGGCTCCTGAGCAACAAGCTAAAAATAAATGTAAACAAAACAGTTCATATGCTATTTGAAAATAAAAATAAAGAGGACCATGAGTTACTCATAAAAATCGGAAATCAAGTGATTCAAAGAGTTGAAAATACCAAATATCTAGGGCTTATCATTGATGATAAGTTGAATTGGCATGAACATGCAAACCATATCTCAAATAAAGTAGTCCCAATGATCGGTGCCCTGTATCGATGTAGTATTTATCTAAATGCACAAAATAAGCTTATGATTTATAATTCATATTTTCTATCATTCTTTTTGCTATCTTATATGAACCTGGGGTGTAAGTTGGCAAAAACTATTTGAAAAAATACAAACTCTTCAGAATAAAGTGATGAAAATTTTATTTGGATACAACTATAGAACACATACAGAAATAATATACAATGAAACAGGAATATTGCCATTAGATGGCATACTACAAATAGAACAAAGTAAGTATATCTACAAGGTACCTACAGAATAACCAACAAAAAAGTAATACAAATATTCGGCTGGTGAGCGAAACCCATAATTGCAGGACTAGAAATCGAAATCAATTTTATTTACCACATGTGAGAACAAATATAGCGCTAAATAACCCAATATATAGGTGCTTGGAAGCATTCAATACACTGTCAGAATCTATCGAAAACAAAGATAGCTATTCATCATTTGAACTAGACCTCATAGGCCTTCATGTAAATCAGCGAAATTTCTAATGTTAAATAGTGTTGAAATATTTTTGAAATGAAACTTCGATATAGTAACTGTTGTTTATCGTTATTTATTTGTAATTGATGTACTTAAAGAACATTTTATTATACTTTTTATATTTTTGTTATGTGCCATTGCATCGTCGTATATAGTAATTGTTCCGTCACCAGCATGTTGCTGATTTGGAACAAAAGCACTTAAATTTATATTGTATCTTCGTTTTCTTCATTTTCTTTTCTTTAGATATAGATATTTGATATTATGAGATATATATATTTGTACCTGAATGAAGTGTTAAATCAAAAAAAAAACAGGTAAAATACAGGGTAATCAATATAAGAATGACAGCAACTATTCAGTGGATTGTCCCTTTCTCAGGTCCTCACCAAATGAAGTTCAAATAATTTTGAACTGGAGTGAAATTCGAGAAAATTAAGATATACTCCTTTTATTTTTAACCTGTCCATCTTTGTAAATTCCTGCAAAGTAAGAGCTGCAATATGGACGCTATTTTCAACTGGATTCCAGTTAAAGCTGAAATATAAATAAACAGTCAACAGTCCTCAACCGGCTGCGCAGATATCTCTAAGAAAATTATGAACAAGGGTAATCATATTGTAGACATGTCAAAAAGTGACTGGATTGATTCAACCAATGGAAATGCGTTGTCTTGAATGCTGTCAAAGCGGCCTGTGTACTTCATAGTCATTGTTCACATTTGTTTTTTGTTTGTGCTTATTTATCATATCAAAACAAACCACTCGGAAGTGTTCAAGTTGTTACCGTCAGGTGGGGCGAATTATTATATTATATTCGCGAAGAAAATAACACGTCGCCCTACCTGACGGCAACAACTTGAACACTTCTGAGCAGTTTGTTTTGATGATGTGATCAATCAGCACATACAAAAAACAAATGTGAACCAACGAAAGCAAAGTAAAAAGGCCACTTTGACAGCTTTCAAGAACTTCGATAGGTGGCGTATGACTGATAAATGGGAGTCATTTTGACTGTTCATATGCCTGTTCCTCAAAACCATATTCTATCTAGTATGCTCCAGTCACTTCAATTTCTGCCGTGTCAACAGTCACTTGTTATGTATTGCTCACACGAAAATTCGCAAGATGAGCCATTTTGGGGAAATTTTGCTTCAAGAAATCACAAAAAGTTTTAAAAAAATCAATAAGGCCTTCAATTGAAAAAAATTTAATAAAAGTAGCTATGCATATCACATTTTAGCTTTCATCAAATAAGAGATGACATCTTCAACGAGCAGATTCCAGTTGATACTGTACTTCTCCACATCATTCTTTGAAGACACAAGCAACTCTTCTGCTTCTCGTGCACTCCTCTGCAATTTTCCTACAACTTCTTTATGCATATTCACCATCTTGTCTTCCAATCTCACTTTCACCGGCCGCTCGAAGCTTCTTTGTTTGGGATAGACGCTCATGCTGTGTGAACTGTAAAAAGTTGTAGCAGTGTCATTTATGTCATTATCAGACAACTTATTCAAGTGGCCATCCCCACCACCAAGCTCTTTGACTCTGTCGGCGTAGCGCAATGTATTCAGAGTGTTCTCACAAGAATTGACACCTGGTGACACCATGGCAATCATGCAGGTCTTGGAGTTGGCTCCCACAAAAGAATCTCGCAGAACTTGCGTTAGTTTTGAGCCGCGAAAAGGCAGATGGGCCCCCTTTCTAGCTAAAGCTCTTATGCACTCTTTGAGAGACAGCAATGACTGGTTGATTTCTGAGCCTTCAAGTCTTGTTATTTTCGAGGAAGAAAAAGTATCTGCCCCTCTTTCATTACCAGCCAAGTCAATCAAAGAGAACTTCCCGTGAAGTTTTTTGGGGTTGGCAGTGCTTCTTAGGTAAATTTGGAATATGGCATGGGATCTTGAAGAATTCAAGTTAGCTGAGGTTTGACCTGATGCACGTTCTTCATTGCCTAATTTTATCAATTGCAAGACTTCATCAACTGAATTTACACACTTTTCTGTTAGACCAACTATCTGGACTTGCTGCTTACCGTCTTCCAGAATTTTCAAGACTTTTTTGCCATTCAACAAGTCAGATACTTTTTTAACATATATCTCAAAAAAACTGCAGGACACCATCAAATTCAAGTGCTTATATTTAACTGAGACAATTTCTTTAAAGATGTCTGTAGCAGTTAATGCATAAATTCCTTTTTCCCTGTTGGAATCTGCTGAATTTCCGCTCATTGTGAAGGTCTTTCCTGATCCAGTCTGGCCATAAGCAAAACAAGTGGCAAACCCTCCTTCAAAAACTGTTCTTACCAAAGGTTGGGCAGAATATTTATAAACCATTTCATTGGTGCAATTTTCATTGAAAGTATAATCAAAAGTGAAAGCATGATTTTCAAGATACTTAGTCAAGTCCACTTTCAGCTTAGGTTCATGAATGATGATTTGGTTCTTGCTAGGAATAGTGATGATATCAATTTCTTTTTTCTGTATATCAGAGTGATTCAGAGGCCTTTTCCTAACTGCTACAGTTATCAAGTGTTCTTCAATAATGTCTCTACTTGACAAAGGTTTAAACTCAATGGAATTTTGGTACTGAGTTATCATATTCATCAGCTCCCAATGTGGATTATTCTGGTTTTTCTTGAAATTTTCTTCTTTTTCAGCTTTAACCTCTGCATGTTTTTTTCTTCTTTCAATTCTGTTTTTCTCCAATTTATTCAGTTTTTTCACAGTAGCACTTTCTTTAAATTTTGAAAGGTTTTCAATGACAGATCTATTGGTTGTAGTGTTTGGTAAATGTTTTCCTTCAACAACTAATTCTGTAGCTACAGTAGAAACATTAGTGAAATCATTATGAGTCAGCCTAGGTTTAGCAGAATGAGATCTGATGTCCTGGTTGAGAGAAGAGAACCGTCTTTTATTTTTGTTGACCAAACTGTCATCAGCAACACTGAAACAGCCTGAACTGTAGTTTTCTCTTTTCTTGCAGATTGCCACACCAGGGTTCAAAGCTGTTATGTTACTAAAATGGATTTCTTTGCCCTTTGTTTCACCATTTTCAAACCATTCCACTTTGACACACTTGAGATCATGATCTATTGATGAGACTACTGCTGCTTGGACTCTACCATCACTACGTTTAATGTTTATGGAAGCTCCAATGGAGAATGTGCTCATAATAAAAGTGTTTCTTTTAAAATTATTAAAATTTGATTGACTGATGTCATTTTTTGATATAACAACTCATGGAAGACAAGATTTTTATTGATATATTCTTTGTATAATGGTGGGAATATCATGTAAAAAATATAACATATATGTAGCAATAATTTACATTTTAGTGATGTGGATTTATGTAATAAGACTACTCACTTTTTCTCCAGGTGAATCAATTGTTATTACTCCTACATTGTCAACTACCTTCAATTTGAAATGCTTGAGTTCTACTGAAGATATGCAGCGAGCTTGAACTGAAATTATAAAGGGAATATATTTCTCCAAATTTTGAATTGACTTGAGGAATTGACTATTGAAGTTAAATAGTACAAAGTACAACTTCCAATTGAAAAGAAACTACCGGAATAATCTTTCATATACAGAATATTACTTACATTTACTATTGAATTTGATTTTATTCCTAGAAATTCTCGAAAGAGCCCCAAACAGTCGTAAGGAAGACATGACTGGTTAACTAGGACAATGTAATCACACCTCAGTCGATCCCTATCAGCTAAGCCGTGGACGCCGTGATCAACTAGGTTCAGATATCCAATGAAGAATTTTAATGTAAAATGAACTTTGTACCCAGAATCTGTAATTTGGAAGGAGACTGACTGCAGGAAAATATTTTTTGTTTTCAAACACTTAACCTAACAAAAAATGTCAACAAATAGGTCGCGTGCAAGAACTGTCAGATGACCGACCCTGGAGGCAAAACATATTTGTTTACAAGTGATCGAAATAGTTTTCCACAATTATTTAGGCATATGAATCGTATTTTTCCGCTATTCATCAATTCGCTAATGCCATCACACTGTGCTGTTGTAAAATGCACAAAAACTGCAGCGGAAGATGAAGAAATCCGGATGGTACATTATGATTCAAAAGTAAGTACCTACTATAGTCACTCACATAGTTTTCATTTTTGAAATTTTGTTATTTCTCTGATTTCTCATCGGAATTCCTTCTGCAATAGGATCAGCTAATAGAAATATACCTGAAATTTCTAGAATAATGCAAGAAGATTGGATTCATGCAATCAATCGGTAGGACTGGTCTGACATGCTGACGATCGTGTGTGTTGTAGACATTTTCAATCTATTAGCAGCATTAGCTTGTATTGCAGAAGTGACAGAAGGCAGAAGGAATTTTAATAAGGAATGACAACATTTCATAATGCTAACTATGTGAGATTACTATTTACCTGAAAAATCATATTCCCTAGTCTCTTGCTGCATTTTTTGTGCATTGTACAACTGCACAATGCGAAGGCATGCTTGAATTAATGAATAACGCAAGAAACACGATTCGTATGCCAACATATTGTGAAAAACTATTTCAACCTTTTGATTCCTCTGTAACCAAATAAAAAAGTGAGGTTGTGTTTCAATAATTCACAGAAGAATGAGGTTGTGTTTCGATATTTTGCCTCCAGGGTCGGTCTTCGTGCACGCGACCTATAAAAACTGTGGATGTGTCCAGAACTGTCAGTTTGTCAAATGACTCAAGTCAACAAATGTCATTTCTCACCATTTGCGCTTGATTCAGTTTCACCATAGATATGTCCACAACCAAAGAACGATTGTAGCAATGGTGGTAAATTCAAATCTCTGATTTCGTTTGTGTTACCAGTGCTCAGAGAATGTTTTTTTTTTAACTTCTGGATCATACGAATGAAATGTATTCGTTAAAGATCGTGCGTACCTTAGGAAGGATAAGTTCTTGTGAATGCTTCCCTCCTCTACATGAAAATAATAATGAATAATAATAAATGATCTTTACTTTAAAGAGGGCAATTGACAAATGCCCTTCAGCCCATAAAAATGATTCCGATGCTCTATTTTATTTTAAACATCTCAGTTTCAGAGTAAATATCTGAATTTTCAAAATTTTGTTCATTTTTCAAATCTAGATTTCCTTTTCTTCACTGTTAGATCACAACAATTTTATTCGAATCATGTTTTTTCGATACTGTCTGTGCAGGTTAATCGAGGAGGTGGTACATTCATTTTACTTGATTTTTTGGGATTTTCTCTCCTCGTTTCTATAAAATAAAAATATGTGTATTGTGTATTATTTCAATATATTTGTAGGGGGACAAATCAGATGATTTGTCCCAAAATGTCACTGCGTTTAACAAATATTTCTCTCAGGGAGCCTAAAAGAAAATTCCAGTAGCTTATTGTGTAAAGGAATCAAAGGATCGAAATAGTTTTCGCAATATTTTGGCATACGAATCGTGTTTTTGGGGGCTATTCATTAATTCAAGCATGCCATCACATTGTGTTGTACAATTCAGAAAAAATGAAGCGAGAGACGAAGGAATATAATTTTTCAGGTAAAAATAGTGATCTCACATAGTCTTCATTATAAAATTTTGTCATTTTTCATTAGAATTCCTTCTGCCACTTCTGCAACACGCACACGATCATATTTCATCAGCATGACAGACCATAGTCATCCCGTTGGATTGCATTAATCCAATCTTCTTATTGCCTTCTTTTCGAAACTTCAATTATTAGTATTTCAATAGCTTCTATTGCAGAAGGAATGACAAAATTTCAATATGAAAGCTATATGTGAGTGACTATAGTACTTATTTTAGATCACAAGAATGTACCTACCTGAAAATGAAATTTCTCCGTATCTCGCTGCATTTTTTGTGCATTGTACAACAGCACAATGAGATGGCATGCAGCATGCTTGAATCAATGAATAGCCCAAAAAACAAGATTCGTATGCCCAAGTGCGGTTGTGTTTCAATGTTTTACCAAAGAGGGGAGGGGGAAAGAGTTTTCACTTGGAGTATTTATGAATGAAATAGTAAAACCAAAGAGGAGAACTCTAACCTACTATTCTTTGGTTTTACCTCCAGGGTCGGTCATCGTGCGCTGTAAGACTTGTACGACACAATTTTGACACAACTCAAGGTAACATTGTGATAACACTGATAACACTCACCGAGTGGCCAACGTTATGCGAGAGATGTGTTATGCGCATACGAAAGTCTCAAAGCAAAATGGAATAGTAGCCGCTTTAGTTACCAAGCGCCACTTTTCCACTTTCTGATTGGTCTGCCAGCTGCCTTACTTACTTGGCCACGGTAGAAGTGAATTCCTGCCAGAATATCTTGAAAAGACAGTTCGACTAGGCACTCTAGGCAGTATTAACAGAAATGGATGTCAGATGTCAGCTCAAATGACTTTTGACTCTTTTGAGTTTGTCTTTTATAAATTTTTTGAATATTTTCGAAAATGGATAGTGGTGATGGTGATCATAATATAGTTCAAGATGAGGAAGAGGTTCTTAAAAGACACAGGCAAGAGAAAAAAGACCTACAGTCAAAAGTGCAGTCCATGAAAAAAGGTGTACCAAAAGGTGACAAAAAGAAAAAGAAAGAAATTACAGAAGAAATTGCCAAATTGGAGAGTGACTTGGAAGTAAGACATCAACAGGAGCTCAATGAATTGAATAATATATCAGAAAATTGTAATATCATTGATAACAATTCAGGAGCTGATGAAAGTTCTGAAGAGTCTCTGGATACCAGAGAAATAGAAACTTCAGTTTCAGTTAATAATAGCCGTATATCAAGAGCCCAAAAACGTAGAAATAAGAAAGAAAGTGAAGCCAAAGAACGTGAGAAACGAATTGCAGAACAATCTGAAAAGAATAAAGATGGTCCAAGAAATATTGAAACTAACTCTATTAAGCAAGCCCTAAAAACAATGAACCTCAAACTTTACAACATACCAGCTGATGGGAATTGTTTGTACCTAGCTGTAAATCACCAACTACAAATCACAAGTAGGCCAACTCATTCTGTGAATGAATTGCGTAAAGTTACTTCTGAGTTTCTAAGAAAAAACAAAGATGAATTTCTTCCTTTTATGTGCAATGAATTAGATGAATCTGAAATAGTTAGTGAAGAACAGTTTGAAAACTATTGCAAAGATGTTGCCACTACTAAATTGTGGGGTGGGCAATTAGAACTAAGAGCTCTATCAAATATTCTTAAGTGTCCTATCAAAATTATTCAAGCCACTGGTCCACCTACACTACAGGGTGAAAGTTACAAGAGTCCTGAGTTGATTTTGACATACCATAGACATTTGTATAGGCTAGGAGAGCATTACAACTCTACTTTACCACTGACAGGGGAAGATGATGCATAAATTAACAATATTCATGGGAAAATCAACAAGATGAGTTACTTGATATGTTGCATTAATTCTGGTAAATGATTTTCAAGAAACCAAAATTGCAACCCAAATAATTGAATTATTTATTGTTGAATTTGAAGATAATTTACTGGTCAAAATTTAGAAACACTGTTAAGGTGGCAACCATTGTTTATTTTAATTAAAAAGTTTTGTTGTTTACATGATTCACATAAATTATAATAATAAAGAACAGTGTAAATAAATATGTGAAATAAATATGAGTTGACACCTTTAACTAATTTTCTTTGTTTTGGATACTTTCCTCATCCTTATGCTTATTTGGATCATCTGGTTTCATAGCTGGGAATAATAGCACCTCCTATAAAGATAAATTTCTATCAAAATCACCTTATATTTTTTAGATGGAAATGGGAAAAAATGGCCTAAAGATCATAAATATCATCAATATCTTTGAAGGGTAGATAAGGATCTTCACTGTAATTCCAATAAGTTTTTATATTATCAAAAACACTCATAAATCAAGATATAACTCAACAGTAATAATTCAAGACATAGTAAACTTTGAATAAAATTTGTAATAGCTCAAAACTATATACAAGGTGAGTCAAAAATGTGTACCAAGCTTTCTGGAGTTTGATAAATAAACTAATATCACAAAATGTATATTAAGGGAGATATCATATCCTTCAAAAGTTGATAAAATTGAAATAATTTTCTAGCATAAACAGTATAAGCCACCAGATTGAATGAAATTTCTTGCACAAATATAAGATACATCCTTCTGATACACCTACATTTCTGATATTGTTATAAAGGGTGTTATTACTGTTTTTAGAGGGTGGATCATGATTTTTTGAGAAAAGAATTTTTCCTGGTGTTCTTTTTGGTGAAAAACTGGAATAATTTCATAAAGCAAAAACAAGTGAAAAAAAATTTTTTGAAAGGAAGAATAGAGATGGTGTCTGGAAATCAACTTTGGAAAGATATACTTCCTTAATATACATTTTGAGCCATTAGTTCATTCATCAAACTAAACTATCACCTCCACAAAGCTGCATACACATTTTTGACTCACCCTATTGATATTTAATAATTTTCCTTGATATAATATATGATGAGGAATACAAAGATCAGGAGTACCCCTATTGTATTGCATTTTGTTGATCAACTAACCTTTATGTTGTTATTGTCTGTCAAAAACATCGTCAACCTGTCAATTCCCATACCCCAGCCTGCCGTGGGCGGCAATCCATACTCCAATGCCTTACAGAAGTCTTCATCAACCAGCTGTGCCTCATCATCTCCGGCAGCTTTATCGGCTGCCTGCTGTTCAAACCTCTGTCTCTGAACAATGGGATCATTCAACTCTGTATAGGCATTACATACTTCTTTTTTCATGACAAATAATTCGAAACGTTCTGTCAAACCTACCACAAATGAATAGCAATAAGTTGAATGATATTGAGATAACCTTTGAGGCTGAGTAGAATATCAATGAATTTTTGAATTTCAAATCCTAATTATATTTTGAAAGGAGAGTACTCATTTCAGGAAGCAGACCACTAAACTCGAGAATACAAGCCCAAGAAATACATAAGTCCTGATAATTTACTTGAAGTCTGGTATATTATACAACTAGAGATAAGATATAAGATGGCATGCTGAAGAATAAAGTGATTTCCATGTGAAGTCCCAATGAAATATGTGAAGCTCCAAGAAATATTAGAAGTTTTCATGAAGTCTAGATACATGCCTTGAAGTAAGTATGGATTACTGTGGTGATATATCAATGAGTCATACTGAAAAAGTTCCTGAAATCTTTACTGTGGAATTCTAAATAAATACATGTGATGAAGTTGGTGTGAAGTCCCGATGATTTGTCAGTTATGGATGAACTTGAGGCATCATGAGGTATTGATGAAATAATATAATGTGTAAGCATGTAATACAAGCAATTGAATATTGATGTGTTCTTTGTATCATGTTCTTGATGAAGATCTGAATGAATCTCCATGAAATACCAATGAAGCCTGTGTAACCATGAAGAAGAAATATTGTTTGTTCTCATGAAGTCCCTATACATTCCATGAAATCCTCAGGAGTTCTGTGAAATTTCAATGAAATACATGATGAAGTAGGTGGAATCTGGATGATTTTTGTCAGTTATGGATGAATTATGTGAGGCATGGATGATTAAGCCTGTAATACAAGCAATTCAATATTGACAGAAGTGTGTGAAGTCTCTATAAAGATTGCATAAAGTTCTGATGGAATCTCCATGAAATATGCTTGAAATCTTGCTAACATACATTTCTCTAAAATCCCAATAAGTATGGTTGAAGTCTCATTAAAATCCATAAGTCTTGATGAATTACATGGAATCCTTTAAGTAACAATGAAGGCTTGTCAGTGGTCTACCCCTTGGAGAATATTGAAATATATCCCAATGTCAAGTTCAAATTCATGAGAAATTATGAGATTAACAAATTTACCTGGTATTGATCTATGCCACTTAGCAAGGGGGCTCATAATTTGAGGATGTTCCATAATGAAGGATGGATTAATGCACTGTTCCTCAATAAATTCACCAACAAGTTTGTCCAGCAACCTTGCTGTAGTCCTTGGAGCAGGACATTCTACATTGTGCTTGATACATAAATCACTCAAAAATTTATTAGCAGCTTCTGAGGATAATTCAGTAGCTGGGGGAAAAGTGACACCTAGAGCTTCTTCCAGTGCTGGGAACATACGGATACGCTTGAATGGAGGAGTAAAGTCAATCTCTACCTCTTCCCCCTCTGGACCATCAGGGTGGTATTTTACTTTATAAGTACCATGGATGCTGTGGACCATGCCAGATACCATAGATTCAGTTAGAACAATCAAGTCATTATAGTCAGCATAAGCCATGTAGAACTCACATGTAGTGAATTCTGGATTATGTGTCAAATCTATACCTTCATTTCTGAACTGCCTACCAATTTCATACACCCTATCTAAGCCACCTACAACTAGTATTTTGTGGTACAATTCAGGAGCTATACGCATGTACAGGTCCATATTGAGATCATTATGGTGTGTGATGAAAGGTTTAGCTGTGGCACCACCAGCTATCATGTTCATCATGGGGGTTTCTATTTCCAGAAAACCCATCTCATCTAAGAATCTCCTGACATATGCTATTATCTTTGCTCTGATTTCAAAAATGTCACGTACTCTATTGTTCAGTATCAAATCCAAGTACCTCTGTCTAAACCTAGTTTCTTTGTCTTTCAGTCCATAATGTAAATGGGGTAACATATGGAGACAAGGTGAGAGTAGCTTTATCCTTGTAGGGATGATGGAAAGCTCTCCTTTCTTAGTTTTGCCAGGAATACCTTCAACACCTATTATATCTCCTCTTCTAATTTTGTCTAGGTCTTCAGTGAACTTCTGTTCATCTCCATATTGCCTAGCTGTAGCCATAATTTGTATCTTAGTTCCCTCTCCTCTGAGGTCATAGAATACAAGTTTGGAGCTAGACTCTCTGATAGCATGTATACGTCCTGCTACACTGAGAGTCTCAGATTCCAGTGACTCACCTTCTTTCAAATTACTGTATTTTTCTATAAATTCTTCTAGAGATGTTGATACATGGAATTTGTGTGGATAAGGAGAGTTTTCACCTCCCAGGGTTTTGAGATTTTGAACAGCAGTTGTTCTAAGTTTGAAGTACTCATTTGGGCTGATTTCTTCATCTGAATTTTTTTGCTCTTTTGGTTTTTGAGCTTGGACAGGCTGTTGAGCTACCTTTTCAGATTTTTCCTTTGCTTTTTGTTCAGCTTTCAATCTCCTCTTGACTTCACTGAAATTAATAGCATAGGTATAATTAGTTCCAGCTGAAAAATGTTCAAACATAGGTACCTAGAACATTTTCGAAAAAATCTGTTGTCAGTTCTGACTAAATTTTTCCACAAAAGATGAAAAGTTTGGATCATCTTTAGGTTAGGATTGTACTTATTATTTTAAGTATTCAGGGCATTCATGTATTTCCAAAACTTACTTTTTCGAAAGAGTTTGACTATCAGCCATCGTTGGTTTAAGGTGTTATATTATTACAAAATATAATAATATTATAGCACGGCATGCACTTGTGTGACTTGTGCAAAGCTGGTGCAAAGCAACATCAATGAAATTATGAAATGCTGCGAAGTGCGAAATGCAAATGAAAGATCCGATCGGCCGGATCGGTGATCAGTGTTGTTCCTGGGGTCTGATTTTTTCGTAATAGATTTCTTTGGAAAAAGGTAAAAGATTTGTATCAAAAGGTAATAGACTCGAAAAATCCAGTGAACTATACCCTATAGTTCAGTGGAAAAATCTGACATTTATCATTTTGAATGTCATTCTTGTCAAACCCTATCGCACAAATCCGGTTGAACAGATCAAAATGATGAAATGATGAAAAACACACAAGCGTCTAGCAAAACCAGTGAATCTTTCAAACCTCAAGGTTATCAGAAGGTTATTCGTGTTTATAAGACTTATAATGAAGAAAAATATGTCTTCTGCATAAAAGAGGAAAGTACTTTCGACCTAACTTGTCCTAAATGAACCTTTTTTCTGAAAAGTATATTTTTGGAAAATTAATTGAGAGAAAAAGATTGAAGAAAAATTGACGCCTCGCAGTAATTGAAACACAGATTGCGTGGAAGTTATATTCAGATACACTAATTACTTGTTCGTAGCCATATATCTACTATTTCTATTTCACGACTTTCACGAGATGGTTTTTCTATATAAAAGGGCGCCGTACATTATGCCAAATGCCATTTACCAGCAAGTTCGATGCAATGCAATTTTGAATCGAACAATGCGCATGCGTCTATATTTCACAGCAAGTTTCATGCAAGTTTCGTAATAGAACCAGTCCTATCATTCCTGCAATTTCAAGGCAAGTTTAGTAAAATTTTTAGTAATATTCATCGTAGCATCGTGATAAAATACAAATTTTCTCCATAACGAGGCCTGAAACACCGAACAACCTCAAAAAGTACATTGAAGGCTCAAAAAACCTGGAAATAGTGAATATGAACAAGAAAATATGACAGAAATATATCAATGTACGGCGACTTGCAATAAATTGAGAAAATCGCGAGAAAATTGCATTGCCTCACACTTGCCGAGAAATAGCATAATGTACGGTGCTCATATTGAAGAAATAAAAAATAACATGTGTTCTCATCATAATAATTTTTTCCTCAAAATAATGACTTTTTTTCCATGATAATGACTTTCTCCATTAAACGGAAGAAATTCATTATGAGAAGAAAAGTCGATATAATGAGAAGAAAGTCAATATAATGGGCAAAACTCATTATAATGAGAAAAAAAGTCATTATAATGACTTTTCAAATCAAGAATGAGTGACCTGCGTGACCACAGGGTGCTTTCGTATATAATCAATCCATTGTTCCACCAAAGAATATAGGTTAGTCCCCTCTCCTCTTTGGTTCCACCGTTCCAGCAAAAATTCCATCAAAATAATTGCTGACGTCATGACAAAAAACCGCATCTAACAGTGCGCACTTTCTTCAATGGAATGAAAAACACGCTCAATCTGTTTGAACCCAAGGATTATACTACAAGTTCGAACCGTCCTTATAAGTCCTTATAATTAATCTCTCGAAAAAATACTGTCTACACTTATCTATATAACATTGTCTGAACACCTGTATATGGTAGATGTGAAACCAAGAAAAAACACTAGCGTCTATAGCGTAGCCACAATCTTCATCGGTTGCGGCATTTGACAGCCAGGTTCCAGGCTCGTTTGACGTATTGAATTGATTGTATTGTTATTTACTTTATGTAAACAATGAAGAGAATTCGGTTGACTAGTAATATTTATTTTTAATTAAACAACAGTTATTGTTTGAATATGTCCTAATCACTATCTCCCTAGTTATAACTCGGTCTTGTCAAGGCCTTAAGTACCTAGGTTTATAGTAGTTTTAAATTGATCAAAATGTTCAACAGTAGCCTATTATATGAAAAGAGGCCACTGAAGAAACCTCGAATAGGTCCTCCTGATGTATATCCTCAAGAACCAAAGCAAAAAGAGGATGAACTCACCAGCATCAATGTTAAACATGGGTTTCCCACCATGACCCACCTTAGTGATGAATTTGGAACTGCAAGAAACTGCAATGTAACTGCTAGTAAGGTAAATCCTCCTTCTCTATACAGTGATTGTTTCACTTAAACGGAATTTACGTATTTAGGTTGGGGCATATTTCAATGCCATTATTGCAAAGAAAGAAGAATTGTCTATGTTGCCAGATTCTGGTCGAAAAAGGCAGCAGATCAATCCCAAAGACAACTTTTGGCCTGTAACTAACAGAACAAAAACTCACATAGAGGCATGGTTCAAAGACCTATCTGGCAATAAACCTTTGATGAACTTGTCAAAACGTGCTCCCAACTTTAATAAGAAGGAAGAGATTTTTATGATGCTAACTGAACATCATGTTCCAATGCTCAGAGCTGCTTGGTTCATCAAACTGAGTTCTGCTTATACAGTGGCTGTATCAGAGGCCAAAATCAAAAAAAGACAAATGCCTGATCCTACAACTGGTAAGGTTAACAATCAAAATGGATAATTCATGTCCTTATTTTCATTTTTTTTTCTAGAATGGACAGGCACAACATTGAAGTTTCTAAAAGACCAAATACCAAAGCTTCAAGAATTCTATTCTCAAGCTGATAAACCACCTCCACCTAATGCCACTCTGAATTCTATACACACAAATGAAATTGAACAAAAATTAGCAATGAGGCATTGGTTATACTGTACCAGACTTCTCAAATACATGTATGAAGAAGGTAATTGTTTCTCATGTGCAAATTGTTAGGTGTATCTTCAAATATTGAATTAATTGTAGGGTTAATGGATAGACAAGAAGTACTTTCATGGATTCTTGAACTACTAGAAAAACAAAAAGCCCAACAACCAGCTGATGATGGCATCTTGAGAATATTCCTACCACTTACCTTACAGTATTTAGATGAATTTGTGCAATCTGAATTGCTCTCTAGAAGACTTGCACATTTCTGTACAAAAAAATTAGGGACCATGTTGAATAATGTTGCAGAAACCAACTTGATGACTTCACCATCAAGTGAGAGTAAAACTGAACAGAAAGATGTTGATAAAGAGAAGAAGGAAAATGTTGCTCCAAATCCAATTCAGAGTACATTAATGGAGTACAACAATTGCCCACATCATAGAGATATCAGTAAGTACAACAAGAAGAGCAAGTTTTGTGTGCTTTGTTGGTATATTATGGTTTGTTGAAAACAAAATTATTGTTTTGTGAATAGAATATTTGCTTCATTTCACCATAGTAATGTCAAAAAGTGATGTACAATGGTTACAAAACTAGATCCAGAACAAAACTAATGGCACATTTTCATGCCAGCTTATGCTATAGCAGGATTGTGAGGATTTAAATCAAATTTTATAAATTGCTGTAAAAACAAGTTGCCAAAGCAGATAACTCATCAGGGAGTTGAAAAAAGATGTTTTTTTCTGTGAGGGGAAAAAGGTTTCACATTTCATCTCTCTTAACAGGTTACAAAATGTCACTCCATAAATTATTTTTTTCTTACAGGGAAAAATTGAGTACTATTTTCCTAGATATACATGTGCACTATTGATGGCTTTTGTTGTGCCAGTTCCAAAAAATAAGCCAATAACACCATCTCTGAGAAATAACTGAAAGTCCTTTTTCATTCCATTCCACTGTTACTAATTTTTTAAAATCAAAACACAAAATTAAACTGATACATATTCCATTACTTCAAAAGGTTTCCATAGCAACAATAAAGATGCCTACAAAAAAATGCCTGCAAACATGGGTGTTCTACCAGTTAAAAACTTCTGATTCTCTGATTTTATGATCAATGTTGAATCATCGTTTTTCCTATCATAGAAAAAATTGTGTATTATATACACTGGAAATATTAGATTTTAGATCTTGATTTTTTGTATCCCTCTGCTATGGGTGGCCAGACAACACAACCTTGAGCTAAAATCTAATACTTTTTTCCTTGTATAATGAATAACTATTAAAACTAAGTGTTTACATATGTTATTCAAGTGTAAAAACTAATTTTCTTGTTCTGCCAGAATTTCAGCACAAGTTTTTTGTTTGTCACTAAGAAGATTTTTCTAACAGAGAATCAAGATGAAAAATATTCTTGGGCAAATAGCGAAAAATGATGTGAATATGTGAATTCAAAGTTCATTATTTTCATCAGTATAGATGGAAAAAGATTGTAAAAATCAGAAAAATCATGATTTAATCAAAAAATCTGTTTTTTTTTTTCAAATTAATTGCAATATAGCAGATAGCTTAAATAAAATGGGCTCACTGTTCACATGAAAAAGTTGGAAAGTGACTTTTATTGCCACATGCAGTTGAATTGCAGGTGCTGTACATCCTTTGTAAACCACAATTTTTATATTATTTATACAATACACCACAACTGTTTCCCAAACTGCATAATATGATGATATAGCACCAATTTCATAAATAGTCATGTGGTTCTTCAAGCAGTCTGAGCTTTTTTCCGCAAAAACTTGCGTTGACAACGACTTTATAACCTAGATATGCCTGGAGGTACGCGCTTTCTTACAAATTGGCCACTGATATGAGAATATGCTGTACTCCAAAAAGCAAAAAACCAGCATGTGAAAACACCTAGAGGGTTTTAAATTGTTCTTGCTCAAATTTTCAATATTTAGGCAATCTAACTTAGGTTAGAATCAATATGGCGCCTGCTGGCACACCCACTGAACAAAAATTCAGGGATAATGATGAATAATTCCATTGTGTGGGAACAGACGCCTAGTTTGACATATTCTATCTAAATGGAAAACCTAGTAGGCGACCTAGTATGTGAGGAGGTACAAATTTGTCTGTTCAGTGAATCAAAATTTTTCATGCCTGTCAAGTGGCGCTGGCGAACTGATAATGGATAGAGCTCATTTGTTTTTGTCAAAATAAACAATCTCTTCTTCTATTCTCATCCAATCTGTACTCAGAGACTTGATATTTGATACAAAGGTGATAAATATAGTTATTAATTATAGAAGGTGTTGTCTTCCGACGCGTATATTGCGGCTGGAGACAAAAAACCGTGAGCTAGAATCTAATATTTTGCCCGAGTATAATCGTATTGAAAACATACTACATTCAAAATAACAAACCTGTATCAAGCACCTATATTATCATTCGTATCCAGTAAGATAGCTATTGCCTCAGGGCAGTTTTGACAAAAATTTTACTAAAGTGGCTTAGAGATGTTACTAAAAATACTCGCTATGAAGTGTTAAAATCCACAATTTACAAATGAAGATACGAATTTGGATTTACAATTTATTTTGTGGTTGAATGATTCCTGAAGTCTTTTCATTTCAAACATAAGATCATAGTGTTGATTATATATTGAAGTTTAAAGGTTAAAAACATGTACAGCTGAAACTCATCCATTATGCATATTAGGGTTGAATTCACTCCTTATCACCTTCCCTATCACATCTCCAATGGAATGTATCGAATTACCAGTAACCCTGTATAACATGGTCAAATAAACTACTCTACCACAGTATATTATCCTTTCATGAAAGGATCATCTGTGACTCTACTCTACTCTATGTCGAATCCGTGGTCACGTGACCAAATGATTCTTGGCATCTCTGATGGGATTTTCGAATATCACTATTACTTTGATGAGATCTTCGGTTCCTACCCGTCTGTAACGATTCCCCCTTCAGTTCTCCAGCTCAGCGACATCGTCCAAACGATCAGCCTCGAATGCCCGACCGCCCTAGTTTGGTGCGGGGCCGGCGCGGGCACCATCTGGTACGGCTCGCCGCTCGACCATCTGCCCATGCCGCCCTCCCAGCTGCCCGTGCCGCCGCGGTGCGATATGACCGGCTACAGGAAGCAGATGCTCTACGCCGAGCATTGCATCAAGGAGCGCAGCAAGCGGGCCGAAGGTCGTTGGTGCACCGAGAAGTGGCAGGCGTCGTCTGCAGGTGAATGTTCGATAATGATAAGTGAGGGACAGGCCTGTTTCTGATCGAAAATATATAGTACTAGATCACACTTCGAAAAAGTACTAGAATTGGGAAAGTACTGTAGGGTGATTCTATTTCACGAATCGAGTCGAATCAGCCATCTTTATTCGATAATTGGTATTCTGCAGGAGGATTCTGTTTCACGATCGTCGATTGTCGTACGATACGATGATGAACTCGAAGTCGAATTCATTTCCTATTCTATTTCTCGATCAAGTGGCGATCAAATTCGACTTCGGAAATCGTCGGTTTTTTGGCAAAATGAGATGAGATTTTGATCCAATGAAATGAGCACCGAGGCCATAGCCCCAAAGCCATCAAAAATGAGGTTATATTATTTTTATGTCCATTTTCCCTAACACACAATTGACACATTTTCTCAATATGTCTTAATACAGGAGGCACAACAATCATGCAGAACTTCGTGCACCAACAGAGACAGTTTTCCAGAAATTACAAAGACTTCCTTTAATGATTTTGAATGCATTAAGACGTAAAATGGACATCAATTCGAACAATTCAATGAATGAGTTACTGAATAATTTCGAAATTCAATTGTTTCAGTAAATATTCAATCAGGTGCTAATTCTACATTATGAACTTCTTATTACTATTCATTTGTTCATTTTTATATGAAAAATCCATAGCCCACTATTAAAATTCAATGATTCAGTGACTTGGTGCATTTTTGAACATTTCATATTGATACATTATACATCATTTTCAAGGTAAAAAATAAAGAATTTATTGAACTCATGAAATACAGGCTGTTCCATTTAAAAAATCATAAGTTTGAGTCGTATCTGCAAACCATGCCCTGAAAAAAAATTAGAGTGCGCCACTGGATTTTGCGTAAAATTCTCTATGGGATTAATTTGACATTTTCGCTGAGAAACTTCGTAGATATGGATGGGGTTCAAAAAGTATAAATTTTCAAAATCTTCCTGTATCTCATAAGTAATAGTTATGCAAAATCTGATTTGGCCATCTCGAGTTTCACAAAAAATGGCACAGGACAGTGAAAACTGCAAGGTTGTATCTCCAAAGAGAACTGAGATATCACGCTAAAGCATCGAACACGGGACACACTGTACATTCCATGTGGGTATGCATAGTGCTCCCAAAAGCTCTGAAGTGAACTTTTTTTTCCATATCAATCACCCTTTACTTTGTTGAATTAAGAGTTATCCTCTTTGGAGAAGATATTACCGAAATAGCAACTGGAGAAGGTGTAATTCGTTTTTTATTCAACTGCAAAGTTATGATATTCATAATATTCATATTGATTTCTCAAAATAAAATGCGCTTCTCTTATTGAAGGAACAGTTACTACGAGAGTTTTAGCAGCTCTTGATGCTCTAGATAGACACCGTTTTGATAAAATGGATGCCACGAATTCTTTGGACACCCTATATGCAAAAGTGAGTACATTACATTCCAAGCCGTATTTGTTGTTATTTATATCCGCCTCAATTAGCCCTTATTATTATTATTTATTCTCCACCAATCCGCGCCACCGAAACATGAGGTCAGGGTTGGTAGAACTGATAAATATACTTCTTATTTTTGTGTCATTTGGCTATTTGCTATTATCTTCTTCTCCGTTAATGTGAGAATAGGTCGTAAAGTTCCACATTGGAAGTAAAAAAACGTAAGTCTGCTCAAGTCTATCCATAACTTTCTATTTGTTCAAATATTCAACATAATGTTTTTCGAATATTAACGATGAAACAGGCAAAATTTTTGGATTTTTGACTTTGACGTTAACCTCATGTTTCAGTAGCGCCAACTGGTGAGAGTGAAAATGTTAGCTTCCATTGCGACCATGTGACATAGGGACATAAGAAATTTAATTTTGTTCGGAAAACCCTGAAAAATAATTATTTAACCAACCAGTGTATTGATGAGTGCGATTAATTTGCTGGCACGTTAATGTTCGAGATCATTAATCGCCATTTTATACGAGTTGGTTAAAAATTACTATCTTTTTAGAAATGCTGATTCATTTACTATACATCGTTCATCCAAATTCCAAGGTTGCTTTGAATATATTGCACCTACGATGATAAATATGTATGAAAATTTGTTCAGTGGTACTCTAGATATGAAAATGTTCAAAAAATCATTCAAACTGCATATACTATCAATGAACCAATAATATGCACTGTATAATTTTAGTGTTGTCTCCAACTTATTATTTTGATTTTGATTGTTAATCTCATTATTCATTGTCATGTATTGTCATGTAATGCTCACCTCATGTAGGTGCAGTATTTGTATATTAATCCCTGTGATTTGAATCATCCAAGGCAAATATGAAAAATGGCTTGCCAACTATTTGCCTTTTGAAGTACAATGATATTTAAACACATGTATTTTTGTTATTTTGTACTTCAATAAACATTATTATTATTATTATTATTATTAATAACTAACACCCTATATGAGGTACTGCGTTCAAATTCTGTATGAAGGCATCTCAGCTATGTCTGAATCGAAAGGACTAGTTACTGTTTCGATGAACAAATGCCTATTAGTCGTTTTTAAAATGTTGACACCTTCAACAAACAAAAGTAGGCATTGAAAACCTGAATACTAATTTCACATTGGTCCACATTTTCGAATGAAGCTCGTTGAGTAATACATCATGAAATTTTTGGTTTTTGAAAATCGGTCGTTAAGTTCCCGCTTTTCATGATCACACCATGATATCAGTTATCAATGATGCGATTTCCTCAAAATTTTGGCACTGATTGTATGTTGGAGAAATGAAGTATTTGTCATAGTGAACATTTTAATTCACCATTGGCGTGCGATGTTGAGGGGTACAAAAAAGGTATTTATTCTGGAAAAGGATATTGGGGCGGGCTCATATTAGTAAACTTTCATTAACAAATTCAGAATCAGCACCCTCAAGAACCCCTCAATCCACATTTTTGAAATCTCGAGAGCTGAAAAAAAACTTCAATATATCGCTTTCCATGACTACACCCTGAAATCTCAGTTATTGATGATGCGATTCTACCGAAATTTTGATGGTGGGTGTATGTTAGAAAAATTAAGTACCTTCTTGGCATGGTAAACATTGAAAACGGGATGTTGAAATATTTTTTTCTTGTTAACACTAGAGTTCCTAAATGTACTTGACACAGCTGTTTTGACGTTTTTTGTATATTAGAGTACGGACACTATGACAAGCACTGACAATCAGACATAACCACAAATAAATTGATGGAAAAAGCGGGAACTGACAGTACATGAGTACGCGGACGTACATGACATAAATTTCAAAAGTTTGACAAATTGAGAGAATTAGGAGAAAGATGCAAGTTTGTGCAGTTTCCAACTGTGAGGACACGCGAAATCAATTCACGCTATTCAAATTTCCATCGGATAACATAATTTTACAAAAATGAAAACAGAATATGATGCGGCCGGCATGGACAACTGTTATCATCGGTTCGACAGGAGGCATGCAGTGGTATTAATTTCGTAAATGAGTGTTGATTACAAGAAATCGACTTTTTCGATTGATTTTCGATTACTCGATGATTGTGATAAATAGGTTTCTTAACTTCATGTCAGCTCAGGAATATCTTGAAACCATTGTAGCATTGTAGCCCCTTGGGTTGCCTTATCTGAAAAATCACGAAATCAATGGGGGAGACCACTCATTTTTTAAAATGACATTATCGTGAACTCTATACTGAAAAACTACCAGTGAATTAATTTTGAATTTTGTCATTCATGCTGAGACGATGGAAAAAATAAATTAGAAAATGTCCATTTCAAAACACACAATTCCTGCGCCATTTGAAATTTTGTCAATTCATTGGTGTGACTGGTGCGACGTCTTATTCCCAACACGCCTATTGTCCTTGAACTGACCAATCACACTGCAACACTACAGAATAACGAGGTATCAGAGAGAGATAGCTACAGTTCGGGACTAATACGTCACGACTCCACCATCATATTTGGCTGTTTGAAATATCGAATGAAATATGCTGATTTCAAAACGAAATAGATTCGATTCCCTTCAATTTTAACTCATAATATTGATTGAACATCAAACGTAAATCATGATTCGTCGAAAGAGGTTTGCACGAATTTCTCCTCTCAGTGGTCTTCCCCATTCAAGATATTGAGCAGAGCAATCGATCCACATGAAGGATTTGTGTTTAGCATAGCATATGGTTATGGCAGCACCAAACTGAACAGAAAATTTCACCAAATTCTGAACATTTCTCAAAAAAAAATTCTTCTGTTGAAGTTGTCGATGATTTCAACGCAATATGAATCCATTTTCTAGGATGTGTTCCATCGTATAGAGTGGCAAAATACGATGAATGTGGCTTGCATAATTTTAAAATCGGAAATGATGTGATAAAAACCTTGAAATGAAAAATTATCGATTTTTAACATCCTGTATGAGGAATATGTAAAATTACAAAACCGTTTCAAGATATTGGCTTGAACGTTCGGTAAAAACGCTTTATAGAAAAATAAAAAAAAACCCTGGAATACGGAAGCGTCTGAATTCATTTTTGTAATACTTTTTTCGAACACTTGGTGTATAATGACAGAAAAACTCCGGACGAGTGTTGAACAAGGAATCTTGAACAGAAAAATCGCATCTTCCAAACACTGCATTCGGATTGAAAATCCATTCATTTTCCAAAAAGTTATGGCAGTTTGAAAATTGTCGAAAATTTCAGTGGTCCACTTGTTTCTTTGAGCACTTTATTTATCAAATATATCAAATACACATATGCATCAATTCTCTACCATTCGAATTCCATTCATTTATCTTTATTTGGCGTATAGAAAAATGATGTGATACTTCAACAGTTCTCTCAGTCTATTGGTTTCTTGATGAGAATTCCTCGTTTCTTACAGGTGTTATATCTCTACTTTGAGATTCCACTTTTTAAAAAACACTTTTCTACTCAACAGGTTACTTTATTCAAAAGACAATGGTTACTTGAATTTCTAATGGCTCTCTGCCATATTACTACTACACCTTTTCCAGATGTATTTTAGAAAGCGTCAATTCAATTTCAGAATAGTCACTTGTATTTCAGAAAGCGTCAATTGTATTTCAGAATAGTCAATTCAATTTCAGAAAGCGTCAATTGTATTTCAGAATAGTCACTTGCATTTCAGAAAGCATCAATTGTATTTCAGAATAGTCAATTCAATTTCAAAAAGCGTCAATTTTATTTCAGAATAATCAATTCAATTTCAGAAAGCATCAATTGTATTTCAGAATAGTCAATTGAATTTCAGAAAGTGTCAATTGTATTTCAGAAAGTATCATTTGAATTTCAGAAAGCGTCAATTGAATTTCAGAAAGCATCAATTGTATTTCAGAACAGGCAATTCAATTTCAGAATAGTAACTTGTATTTCAGAAAGCGTCAATTGTATTTCAGAATAGTCAATTGAATTTCAGAAAGCGTCATTTGTATTTCAGAAAATATCATTAGAATTTCAGAAAGCGTCAATTGAATTTCAGAAATCATCGAGATCGATTAGTTAGTAGAAAGTGCACTCCATGTAAGAATGCATAGGATGTTCAGTGCTTCCTGTAGTGATGTTTTCAATTCAATCACCCCAAATTTCACAATTGACGCTTTCTGAAATTAAATTGACTATTCTGAAATACAATTGACGCTTTCTGAAATACAATTGACTATTCTGAAATACAATTGACGCTTTCTGAAATTGAATTGACGCTATCTGAATTACATCTGGAAAAGGTGTAGACTATTCTAACTATACTAATGCCAAGGTTGCCACGCAGGGTCCTTTTATAATATTGGATCTGCAGCGTCAGCGCTGATCCTAGAAATTGTAGGAAGCAGATAGAAATATGATCAGTGCTGATTCTGCTTCTCACCATATGAAAATACTGAGAAGCTGTTATCTGGTAACCTGATATATACTGAGTGTGCTTATTTCACCATATAATACAGGTATTCAGCGGCAATCCCGACCAAGAAACGGCCGTGGTCAAGCTCCTTTGCGAGTGGGCCGTCTCCCCGGAGCGCACGGGCGAGCATCGCGCCTTGGCCGTCGCCGCCCTCCTTGACCGCCGGCAGTCCGACGCCGGTGCGGCGGGCGGCGAGCAGGAGCCGGCGCCCGGCGATGACAAGGACTCGACGGCGAGCGCGCCTGGCGGACCGCCAGCGTTCCAGGCGCTGCTGATGCGGTTCCTGGACGTGGACGCGCCGGTGCCGTCGCCCGACGACTGCCCCATGGTGAGAATTGCTCCGTGATTTTTCACTCTTCTTATTGCTCGTCGTCCCTCCTGGAATAACCTCAGTTCACCGAACACAATGGGTTGCGTGCAAGAACTGTCAGATGACCGACGCTGGAGGCACGACATTGAAACACAACCTCACTTTTCTTTTTTCTTTACAAGTGATCGAAATAGTTTTCCACAATATTATTTTGGCATAGAATCGTATTTTCAGGCTATTCATCAATTCGCGCATGCCATCACATTGTGCTGTTGTAAAATGCACAAAAACTGCAGCGGAAGGCGAAGGAATCCGGTTGGTACATTATGATTTAAAAGTAAGTACCTACTATAGACACTCACATCATTTTTTGTGCATTGTACAACAGCACAATGCGAAGGCATGCTCGAATTAATGAATAGCGCAAAAAATACGATTCGTATGCCAAAATATTGTGAAAAACTATTTCAATCCTTTGATTCCTCTGTAAACAAATAAAAAGTGAGGTTGTGTTTCAATAATTCACAAAAGAGTGAGGTTTTGTTTCAATATTTTGCCTCCAGGGTCGGTCATCGTGCACGCGACCTATTCAGTTACATACCTGTCAATATGTGGTAAGTAGGTATAACACATAAAATATATCCCAAAAAACTTTCAGTTTTTTAACAAAACTGTAGAGGCCTGAATTCCAAAACAAAAGAATTTCACCATCAAGTTCTAACAACTTTCCACAACATCATCGCTGTTACTGAAAGTTGGCTCAGGGACGGTGTGCTCAACAACGAACTTTTTCCTTCAAACTATACTGTTTATAGGAAGGACCGTGAATATCGATCGAGGGGTAGAGGTGTCCTACTCGCATATTTGTCATTCGGAACAACATAACTTGGTTTTTCCTGTAAGAAGAGTTGCTTCATTATGCGTCAAGATACTCAACCATCCTGAGAAGGCAATTTATCTGATTGTAGTCTACACTCCCCCGAACACAAGTTTCGAGGAATACGACGAACTTTTTGATTGTATAGAACATTTTTGTGAATCACATCATACCATGGTACTCGGCGATTTCAATATAACCGAATTAGCTAATTTTTATGACACAAATGCTGAGTCTACTCTTCTATCCAGATATAACAGCTTCATTAACATATATGTGATTTCACACAAAACAACAAAATTAGGAATGGTAATAACAGGATACTGGACTTGGTACTATCACCCGGCGAAGTCGATTGTAATGTTGGCTTAGACGATGATCCTTTAGTAGCTATTGATTCTCATCATCCCACCTTAATTATCAACACACCTCTCCTACCCAGTGAGCAAGAGGTGTTCATATGTAAAGAAAAACGATTCGATTTCAGATAATTCAATTCTCAAAAGTTCGTTAGACTACTTAATGAGGTCAATTGGAATATACTTTGTGCTACCACGGATATAAATGATGCTTGTACACTTTTCAATGAAATAATTCAGAACATCGTCAGAGAGTGTACTCCTCTAAAGAAATGTCGTTCACGCAAGTCCAGTAAGAATAAAATTGGACCTAAAATGAAACCTTGTGGTACACCACATTTCATCTCTCTTATTGCTATAATAAATATTGATACCATCATATCTAGTGCAACTAAATCGCTGGAATTTCTGATGCGCAATTGCAGAGATATAAATCCTTTAGATACTTTGAAAACTGTTTACAATTCCCTTGTGACGAGCAAACTCAGTTATTGTAGTTCTGTGTGGAATCCGAATCATGAGAGATTCATCTCTACTATTGAAAGAGTGCAAAAGAAAATTCTCAGTTATTGTTTAAAGAAAATATATCCTGTACGAGGTTATAACTATGATCAACTTCTCAGTGAGTTTAAATTCGAGTCACTTTACAAAACTAGAAAAATTGGTGATCTCACATTTATATACAAAATCATCCACAATCTTGCTGACTCCAATACCCTTTTGTCATACATTAATTTCAACGTACCAACATTTCATTCGAATGTACCAAATTCCTTTCATCACTTCTACTCTCCTATTAATACAATGTGTAGACAAGCTAATGATTTATGTAATGTAGACATATTTTTCTTGAACATCAATCAATCTATAAGACGTCTACATGTAACATTACCTAATTAACTGATTCCGTATGAATTCAATTATGTACTTCCTGTAAATGGGTTCAACCTGCTGGATGTAATAAAATAAAAAATAAAATTAAAAAACTGCGAAATCATGAGCAGAGAATGGAGAGCATGCGATCTTTATATTCAATAAACTAGCTTTCGATTATAACGTAATTATACTTCACTATCCAAGAATCTGAAGTTTTTTTTTTCAGAAAAAGACTGCATTCTCCAATTTGGTTCATCTGTTTGCTGAACTGATTCGTCGTGATGTATTTTCCCACGATGCTTACATGTGCACCCTCATATCACGAGGAGACCTTCTGGGACCTGAAGAGATGACTGACCCCATATCAAACCACCACCACCACACCAAAATGGAGGTATATTATGTTTTTTTTTCGATATAAAATACTATATGCATACTACCACAACGCCTATAATACAAATTTTACTCTGTGAACACATAATAAATTTAAAACCTTCATAGCTGTGTCATGTCAACATTGTCTCTAAAATTTGACAATCAAAATCACAGAAACTCCGTTGTGAATATTTTGAATGAATCTGGCTTCACTGTGAACATTCTCATATCAAATTTGAATTTCAGTCACACTAGTTTCTGAGGAACGTCTCATGAGGGAAACTCCGTGAATCACCCTGTATTGGTGAACGGTCGATCACTAGCTGTCTGAGTTGTCTGAGGCCTATCACCAACACCATATCTCCATGAAAACTCTAGTTATTATACAAGTGTCTTCAAAAAAAATCAAATAACTGCTGATTGAGATATTTTAAGCACAAAAATTTTTCAGCTCTCTTATTTCTCAACACCTTTATGTTCTATGAATGTTGCCTTTTAGATTTAATACAAGACAGTATTATGGTTTGAAGATTGAATTTCAAAGAAACATTGTTAGATATATAATTTCACAGTCAAATAGTACACTGATATTCGCTTTATGATATATAACCGTTTCTTCACACCCATCTTCATTATAAAACATCCAAGTACTGGATGCTGAAGATTGATGATGGTGTTGGCTTCTATAGTCAAAGAGCTCATGTCCTTCTTATAATAAAGTATAGTATACTGGCACCAATTCAATTCAGAAATCTTTCAAGGGTTATACAAATTCGTATAACCCTTGCAAGATTTCTGAATTGAATTGGCGCCAGTTATACTATTCTACAGAGTGGTTAATTGAACACGAAATAGAGGCTCTGTGGGTCGCCAGAACCGGATTATGAAGAAACGGTGGAACACATCAACTACATTCTCTAGGGGGACATTTATATCGTTTTTAATGCTTATCTTCTGACATTGACAAATCAATTCTAACCTCACATTTTTCACATATATTGTACCTATGAAAGAAAAATTCACTTTTCAGATACTCTCCTGATGATGGCCTAGTGCCGCAAACGTTCGAGTTGCTATTCAATAAATAAATAAGTTGTATACTATAGCCTGAGTCTTTTACTCATTAATATTGATTATTAATCTGTATATTTTCAAGCCGATGGACTACGACGACGCCAACATCGACCACGACCTCGACAAGATCCTGCAGAACATCAAAGAGGACCAGCAGAACTCGATGGACGTGCCGGACAGCCCGAAGGAGCACGATCACGCCCATCACGCCCACGCGCCATCCTCGATGGGGCACGTGCCCATGGAGGCGGACCACGGGGACCACAAGGTCAAGCCTTCGAGGCATTTGCTCTACACCACGCACTTTCCGCTCAGTCAGGACGATCCGTTCTCGCAGCACGATTGCAATCAGCGGCATGTTCTATTGTATGGTGTCGGCAAGATTCGGGACGAGGCCAGGTGAAAAATCTGTTTTTGATCTTTTTTATTCTTTTATTTTGTGACCCCCTAGGAACAAAAATACGTACGTACGCTGAACTTGACACTTTCACTTTGACGTACTTGTATATTTAGAGCACGGACACGCTTCTGACAAGCACTTGAAATCAGACATTACCACAATGAAGCGTTGAAAAATTTGATGAGACCGCAACCCTGTAACTGGCGGCGACATTGGACTGCATTCGAGTAACAATATTATAAAGCGGTAACTGCGCCATGTTTTTTGCATCTGGCTGTACATGACATAAATTTTAAAGGTTTGTCGAAGTGAAAACAAATTGGGAGAACAATAAGATGCAAGTTTGAGATGTTTTTAACGCCAAAAACACTGAGAATCGATTCACTTTATTCACATTTCCATTAAATTGAACACTTCAATATTAGGTGCACTTCAAACCGGGTGATTTGATAATAAAAAACAAGATTGTTTTCCAAGAAAGAGCCACAATTTATAAATAGGATGAATATCAAGATGAACCAACCGATTCAGAAAATATATGGAACTAAAAACTTTCTCTCACGTGCTCAATGAGGTGGACCATGGGGACCACAAGGTCCAGCCTTCTAGGCAATTGCTCTATACTATGTACTTACCGTTCAGTCAGGACGATCCGTTCTCGCAGCACGATTGCAATCAGCGACATGTTCTATTGTATGGTGTCGGCAAGATTCGGGACGAGGCCCGGTGACTTTTTTTTTCTGTATGAAATATTCTATTCTACATCATTTGCCATAGCTTCTAGAGCTATCCGGCAAGTGAAAATGTTGGCCCTTATTGAAAGTAGCATTTTGCTCCCTCATTCAGGGAAACAAAGATGTTAATTTATTCCCACAGATATTTCAACCAATCGAAAACGTGTATTTCGAAATGAGTGGAATAATCTATGATACATTACTTCCTTCCATAACAAATATAACATTTTGAAGAAATATTCTAAATAACTTGAAAATTATTCGAAACAGGAATGGGAAACTAATCACCGGTAGCTGGTTTCTGGTCTGGTTTCCACTTCTGTGTAATGTATCCGTTGGGCTTAAATGATCGAAAACATAGTTGGTATTAATTCACAAATTTTCATAGAATTCAGGATTGTAATATTATGAAAGTTACATGGTATAATACATTTAAACTGTTTTCAATTTCCGTTGCTGAAATGCGACATATTCTTCTATTATTAAAAAAAATTAACCAAACAAATAGACAACAATTTTCTCCCTAATGAAAACCACTGTATATACCTAATACATCAGGCGCCTACCTCGGTTGCAAAGAGGTTTTACCGACGCCAAGGGTTTAAACTCTCCCCTCGTAAAGGCACCTGTAGTGTCTATTAAGACATAAATTTAATTTTGAATAAATATTCGAAATAAATTGAATATATTACGAAACAGAAATGGGATACTCATCACCGGTAGCTGGTTTCTGGTCTGGTTTCCACTTCTGTATTATTTTCCCGTTGGGCATAAATGAACGATTTCAAACACGTTGCTTCTTCGATCTAAAACAGAGTTGGTATTAATTCTCAAATTTTTATTAAATTCAGGATTGTAATTATGAAAGTTACATGGAATAAGAAACTGAGATATAACATGAAAAAATATTTTCAAATTCCGTTGCTGAAATGCGACATATTCTTCTATTGCTCAAAAAATGAGCGGAACAGATAGCCAACAATTTTCTCCTAAATGAGAAACACTGTATATACCTAACCCATCAGGCGCCTACCTCGGTTGCAAAGAGGGTTTACCGACGCCAAGGGTTGATACTCTCCCCTCGTAAGGGTACCTGTCGTGTCTCCATTGAGACATAAAGGTGACTATCGAAGAAAAAAACTATGATACATCGCCTTCCATAACAAGTATAAAATTTTGAATAAATATTCGAAATAAATTGAATATATTACGAATCAGGAATGGGATACTCATCACCGGTAGCTGGTTTCCACTTCTGTGTTATTTTTTCGTTGGGCTTAAATGAACGATTTCAAACACGTTGCTTCTTCGATCTAAAACAGAGTTTGTATTAATTCTCAAATTTACATTAAATTCAGGATTGTGATTATGAAAGTTACATGGAATAAGAAACTGAGATATAACATGAAAAAATATTTTCAAATTCCGTTGCTGAAATGCGACATATTCTTCTATTGCTCAAAAAATGAGCGGAACAGATAGCCAACAATTTTCTCCTAAATGAGAAACACTGTATATACCTAACCCATCAGGCGCCTACCTCGGTTGCAAAGAGGGTTTACCGACGCCAAGGGTTGATACTCTCCCCTCGTAAGGGTACCTGTCGTGTCTCCATTGAGACATAAAGGTGACTATCGAAGAAAAAAACTATGATATATCGCCTTCCATAACAAGTATAAAATTTTGAATAAATATTCGAAATAAATTGAATATATGTATTACGAATCAGGAATGGGATACTCATCACCGGTAGCTGGTTTCCAATTCTGTGTTATTTTTTGTTGGGCTTAAATGAACGATTTCAAACACGTTGCTTCTTCGATCTAAAACAGAGTTTGTATTAATTCTCAAATTTACATTAAATTCAGGATTGTGATTATGAAAGTTACATGGAATAAGAAACTGAGATATAACATGAAAAAATATTTTCAAATTCCGTTGCTGAAATGCGACATATTCTTCTATTGCTCAAAAAATGAGCGGAACAGATAGCCAACAATTTTCTCCTAAATGAGAAACACTGTATATACCTAACCCATCAGGCGCCTACCTCGGTTGCAAAGAGGGTTTACCGACGCCAAGGGTTGATACTCTCCCCTCGTAAGGGTACCTGTCGTGTCTCCATTGAGACATAAAGGTGACTATCGAAGAAAAAACTATGATACATCGCCTTCCATAACAAGTATAAAATTTTGAATAAATATTCGAAATAAATTGAATATATTACGAATCAGGAATGGGATACTCATCACCGGTAGCTGGTTTCCACTTCTGTGTTATTTTTTCGTTGGGCTCAAATGAACGATTTCAAACACGTTGCTTCTTCGATCTAAAACAGAGTTTGTATTAATTCTCAAATTTACATTAAATTCAGGATTGTGAGTATGAAAGTTACATGGAATAGGAAACTGAGATATAACATGAAAACATATTTTCAAATTCCGATATATTCTTCAATAACCCACAAAATCAACCAAACAGATAGCCAATAATTTTCACCTAAAGGAAAACACTGTATCTAACCTATCAGGCGCCTACCTCGGTTGCAAAGAAGGTTTACCGACTTCAAGTGTTGATACTTCCCCCTCGTAAAGGTACCTGTCGTGACTGTATGATATATCGCCTACCATAATACCTAAATATGATATTTTGAAGAAATATTCGAAATAAATCAAATATAATATGAAACAGGAATGGAACATTCATCACCGATCGCTTGTTTCTGGTCTGGTTTATTCTATACACGGTGTTTTCTTGATCTACAACATAGTTGGTATCAAATCTCGAAAATTCTTCTCAGATTCCCTTGCTGAAATGCGTGTACTTGTCATTACTCCATTGAGACATGAAGAACATGAAGATGACTATCAAAAAATACCTTAGTATATATGTATATCCATATCCATATCCATAACAAATAGACATTTTGAAGACATTTTCGGAATAAATCGAATTTCAGTAAGTAATTCGATGAATATAAAAGGAAACAGCTTGAGGGAATAAGATATATTAATTAGTAAAAAACTTGCCTTTGTAGAGGACACAATTTCTTTTCTCATCATCTCGTGATCAATCCTGTAACAAAATAATTCAATTGAATAGTCAATATACAGTGTGGGTTTTGGATTAATGACAAATTGATATTCATCATACAGGACGTGGAAAGAAATTCTGAATTGGGAAAATCTAATCACGAATCTGCGATCAAAGGTCTATAAAAATAACAAGTTTCCATTGTTCAAGTTTGAAGCCCTTGGTTGGGTGGAAGTATTGAAAAGGAATATTCTCAGAAGAATTATGAACATGAAAAAAAATATATATATACAGTGTGGAGACTAACTGGAATAAATCCGTTAGCGAAGAGGTAAATATTTTTTCTATGAATTCCCGACATACGTCACCGATTTAATATATTTACCTCGGTATTCACCTACCTTTTACAAGCTTTATCGAAGATATATCCCTCCAGGGGTAAGTGAAACCATTCTCAACATAATTTTTTTAAATGTAACCCTGTGGCTTGTTACCCCACATTGGAAAGCTGGTGGAAAGAGGAATCCAGCGTACTAGTCAAATTTTAGTTTTTCATGTTCAAAGGTTGCATAAAATTGATATGTAATTTCAAATTAATTTTTTTTTCAACGTATCAATCGCTCAAAATGTATATTGAATAATTGATGGCAATTTCTTGCCACAACTGCTATCTGCTATTGTATTCCAGTGTTTTTATAGAGCCGCAGAAAGAAATTTTGTTTTTTGCCATATTGATAGTTCAAAATGAAGTGTTATTGAAAACTGGTGGAAATGCCCTATATCACTGTCACTAAAAGTCGAAATTTTAATTAAAATGATTTGAAAAGATATTAAACTTCAAAATTATATTTTTATTGTATGCTACCCCCAAACGTACTGCAAACTGAAATATGATCAGTACGCTGGATTCCTCTTTCAACCAGATTTCCAATGAGGGGTCGCAAGCCGTAGTGTTGCATTTGAAAAAAACATTTTGGGGTTGATTCCAGCTACCCCTGGAGGGTTATATCCTCCATATTGCTGCCAAATGTAGGTGAATACATTCAAACGTGACGTGTCTCGCGAATTTTGAGGAAAATTATTCACTTCCCCTGTAGCCAATTTATTCCAGTTGAAATCTCCACCCTGTATATGAGAAATCGCATTCTCTATGTGATGAAAATATAATAATAAATAAATATAAATTTTTTCTCGGTTTACTCAAGAGAAAATAACTACCTTGGCAATGTGCCACGATGAACATTGAATTGAATAATACAAAATCTTCTGAAGTTGAGAATTTGCATTCTGCTCCAGATAAAAATACAAGGTGTTTTTGAAATAAGTGCACATATTCCGCACACTAATATGATACAGTCTAAGGAATATTACCATAATATCAGATTTGTTCTAATTCTTCAAATTAACGAGAAATTTCATCCCAAAAATTGAACAAAATACGAGAAAAAAATCAAGTACGCCACAATAAAACAATTTAAATGATTAAACTCCGCTTGATTGTGCTTACCGCATGGAAATTTTAACAGAGGTGACGCCAGATTTGCTACAGTGTTGAACTTTGTGTGGAAAAAGGGGTCTAACCTCAAAATTTATTTTGATCCCTAAATCATTTTTATTAGTGCCATTAGATAGTACACGTAGACCTTTCTCAGTGTTTGAAATATTTGCACTTATTTCAATGCCACCCTGTATGCAGGGTGTCTGTAAAAGGTTGGGACATGGCTCGGCTGTGGACTCCTGGGATAAAAACAATTTGATTTAAGCCAATTTACCTATATCCAAAATCGTCTCATTGAGTTGGTACAAGGCGTTGAAGTTTTTTGGAAAAAAATAATTTTGCTCATAAAAAGAGTAGGCTGAGATCGATTTTCATAATTTTTGGCATGGCATGTTCTGTGACTGTAAGTCACGTTTTGAGATGTTTTCGATCATCATCAGTGACCTGCAAGTTTTTCAAACAACCATGTTGCCGTACAAATTTGGTGATAACTTTTCAGTGGTCGGACTGGAAACTTCCAGTTTTTTTTTCAGGAAGATATTTCCTTCAGGAATATTTAGGTAGCAATAGGGAAACACAAAAAACGTTTTAAAAATAAAAAAATATCTACTGTAGGACTGCAACAAATGTCTTTTTTCGGCAACCGACAGGGAAGTGCTCACTACGCGGACGCTTTTTCTTTGGGAAAGTAGCATTTTTCCAAGTACGTACTTCCCGGACTAGGCCGGGAAGTATTACATCGTTGTTGTCACTGTAACTATGAAAATCTTGGCAGATATGGTTTTGATAAATGCAGATAATAATTACCATAGCAGCGAAATATCGGCTGACAGCTATTTGACATGAAATTAGTTGACATTTTGATTTGTGACGGTTTTGTTGCAATTATCGCAATAAACTATCGAAAGCAGCTGCGATAGTGAATTTGAAAATTAATTTAACAGTTAGTAGGTATAGGTATTCTGTTCGAATTTCAGTATTTGATACAAAGGAGAATTAATAAAGAATAAATTGTATTCTACGAAGAAATATAATATGGAGATGTGTCTCATTGATTTGTTATTCTACATGGTTGCCGAAAAAATTGTGTACGCAATAGTGTATGCAACTCGTCGAAAAACAGCCTACGGCTTGGCCTAGAATTTTGTCTACTCGTCCAAAAAAACAGTATTTTCCAGACTTGTTACTCAAATTACTATTAATTAAAGTGGGTATACACCAACTGTGCGAACCCGGGCCGAACAGATAGTTGTTCATAAAAGAAATATAGCAACTACCAGTCGACCTGACCGAGAATTCGACAGTTGGAATTTATTTGAAGTTACCGAGGTGTACGATTGTATGAATGAAACGAAGCAAAATTAACATCAGGTGTAAAATACTTTCATATTCATCATGATAATAATAAGTAATGAATACTTACAAGCTCGATGGACGGTTTCCAAGGAAATGTTTAAAAAAATGTTCACAGGGAAACATCGACACATCACACACGTAACCTCACTCTCTCTCTCACACACACACTCTCATATATGAGATCTAATCACTAAATTGAACGATGAATTTTGAATTGTCACATGTGAATAATAGGATCAATCTTTTTATCCCACTTTAATCGACCGTACCCGATGAAATCTAATAAGAGACTGATGAATTCGATTGATCATCCTAATGACGAATCAGATACGTCACTGATAAATTCCCGAACAGGTATTTTATTATCTATCGTTGAAGTCCGCATCATATAGGAATTTTTTCATTATCTAATCTGTGCAAATTAAATTTTTATAAACATATTGCAAAATGTAGTTTCTATCGACACCTGGCAATACTGGGTGTTTCAGATTGGAAATTGAAGTTATTTGAACATTGTTTCTGTCATTTTCACTGACAATTTATGAAAAATCCCACAAGCCGCGTGATTTTTTCATTATGACAGCGAAAAAAGTTTGCCCTAACTTTTCCAGCGACAATAACGGAACCTAATTTTTGAAAGCATGACAACCAGCCATGAAGAAATGTTTGATAAATTAAATTATCTCACCGAATTACACTCTAGCTTTTTTTCAGTCGAAGTAAATTGGCATTTATAATTCGAATGTTGTTGCCAACAGGTAATTCAACTCAAAAAACTACCAGAAAAAATTAGCGTCCTACGGTCACGTAATTTTTTCACAGGCAGTTTTTTCGATAAATACAGGGTGATTGACTATGGATTTCTCGACTTCAACAGCTGATATCTCGAAAACGAAAAAAGATATTTGAAATTTGGAAGAAGTTACTTGAATGAGATGTCATTTCCTTCTGGAAAATGTGTTCTCTGGTTGATTTTATCATTTCATATACAGGGTATGTGAAAAAAAATTTTTTTTCAAATGGAATTATGTATATTATCGCATATTTGGAAAGAGCTATCTTTCCTGATTTTGAAAATATATACTTTTCATATATTCTATCGAGTGCTTGACGAAATATCAGCAAAATTAAATATCAATATTTGGTCCAAGTTAGCTATGGTTGAAATAGAATGAGATGATGAATAAGTGAATTGACATTTGATCAACATTTCAGTGACATAAGTGCGCAAAATTTCGACAATTTTTTCACGATGTCATATCCACTGGAACAAAGAAGAGATATTTTGGAGTGCTATTTTTCAGTTAATAAAAATCTTGCTGAAACACTTCATAAGTTTATGACGAGTTATCCAGGCAGGAGATTACCAAGTAAGAATTATGTAAAGTATTCGGCTGTTAAATTTGACAGAACTTCCAGTTTGTCGAATATCAAGAGTATAGTGAGAAGGCAAGACAACGAAGACGAGGAACTTCTTGTAATCCAGTATTTTGTTGAGGATCCTTCACGGTCAATAAGAAATTCAGTGAGAGAGTTTGGTTTCAGCTATCATTTTGTTCAGCATACCTTAAAGAAATATAAATATAGGGATTTCAGAATTAGACCATGCCACAAACTCAATTATGATGATAATGAGAAGCGGATTGAATTTTGTCTTGTCATATCTGAAAGATTAAATATAAGTAAGTATAAGTGTGAGTGTTTCAGCAAGATTTTTATTAACTGAAAAATAGCACTCCAAAATATCTCTTCTTTGTTCCTTTGGATATGGAATCATGAAAAAATTGTCGAAATTTTTCGCACTTATGTCACTGGAATGTTGGCCAAATGTCAATTCACTTATTCATCATCTCATTCTATTTCAACCATAGCTAACTTGGACCAAATATTAATATTTAATTTTGCTGATATTTCGTCAAGCCCTCGATAGAATATATGAAAAGTATATATCTTCGAAATCAGGAAAGATAGCTCTTTCGAAATATGCGATAATATACAGGGGGTTTCATTTGAAAAAAAAATTTTTTTTACGAACCCTGTATATGAAATAATAAAATCAAGCAGAGAACACATTTTCCCAAGTTTCAAATATCTTGTTTCGTTTTTGAGATATCAGCTGTTGAAGTCGAGAAGTCCATAGTCAATCACCCTGTACAAAATTCTTATAGATACATGTCTGTACATGTCAAGTTTACGACAAAAAAAAGCTCTCGTCTCGCAGGGTTAAAAAGAGGCAAAGTTGCGTATTATGGAGCTCATTACTATAATGTTGAATAATCTGAGCTAGCCCTCTAACTTTCAGACATTTACAGGAAAAATAAAAAAAAAGATTTTTGCTTTTCAGCTATATCTGCTTTATTACAATACATTTTCAGAAACTGTTTGCACTTTGTCATTGCAACTTTCAATGAGCAATAAAAATATGTCAACGAAAGTGTTCTACAGGGTGTTGTTTTCCTTGGGCCACCCCTAACTATGATATTTTAAATACGGACCTGGATTTTATATTATGGATTTTGAGACCTTTCAATCTCCTAAAATCAACAATGTATCGCACTTGTTTGAAAAAGGTGTTTGTTTTTAATCCTATTAAAAATCTATTCTCTGTCTCTTTCCTACACATGACTTTTATAGAAAATGCCAATAATATGACTTTTTTGAATAAGTGCGGTACACCATTGAATTTTATGTCTTTTATCTATGACAAAGTGTAAACAGTTTCTGGAAATCTATTTTATTGAAGCAGATATAAGTGAAAAACAAAAATCAAATTTTTCGTTTTCCCCTGTATATCTCTGAAAGTGAGAGGGCTAGCTCAGATTATTCAACATCAAAGTAATCAGCTTTATAATACGTAACTTTGCCTCTATTTATCCGTTCCCAATATCCCTATGCATCTACCCGAATTTCCCTCACACGGTACTATAGATTTGATGAGTAAATATACCTTCTCCTTCAGAAGATATTGAAATAAAAACGGGAAGAAATGAGAGAAACTCCCTGTATCAAAAGGAAGAAGGAAAGCTCAAAGTCATCTCCACTATTTTATTACTGATGTAAATCAATCAATGTTGCGGACTTATAAAATTCCATCTTCAGCCGTTTTCAGAAGTTACTGCAAACAAAAAACGGCTGAAGATGGACTTTTATAAGTAAGTCCGAAACATGACCCCTTGATTGATTTACATCACTATTAAAGTAGTGGAGATGACTTTGAGCTTTCCTTCTTCCTTTTAAAAAATTCCACTCCACTTTGAGCAAACATGGACTTCTACCAGAGATTAACTCCCTGTATATTGATATGAAAACATACATTCGTATTATTGAAGCAAGATTACAAAATTGCAATAATTTCGAAACATGGTTTTTTCAATTTCGTTTCAAAATATGGACCCTTTGTTTATTAAAATGGTGGTTATACGAACACTAGTATCAATATGAGAAAACCTATTTTTTATGGAAAAATGACAGCATAAATTTTCGACATACATTTTTCAAATGGAACACCCCGTATAAAATCTTTTCATAATTCTCAACAGTTTCATCTTATACACTTTTCTCCTGAATTCAATAGTTTTTGAAAATAAACAATTGAAAAGTGGTATTTTGGCCATTTCAAACTCAACCAAAAACTCGAATATGCATTTCCATCAAGTTTGTTTTGGAAAAAAATCGTCGCTATTTATATCGTCTTGACTTTTTTTAAAGCAAACTGGATTGTAAGCAACATTCGAGTTTTTAGTTGAGTTTGAGATGGCAAAAATGTCACTTTTCAGACTTCATTATTTCAAAAACTATTGAATTTAAAAGTGAAATGAATTCATGAAACTGTTGAGAATTATGAAAAGATTTCGAATATGGAACAATATACATGTTGTTCCATTTAAAAAAATAATTCATTATGGTGCTTAGCTGCCATTTTGGAACTTTAAGCTTTAATTTTTCCATAAAAAAGTAGGATTACATCTCCTATTTAAGCCCTTTGGATTTCGTTGCGATATACCAGATGTTTCGAAAATTACTAGGGGGGGGGGGACATACTTTAGACGGGCACAGTATAGGTAAAGAAAGCGAATTTATGTTTTCTTTCCTCGGAAACATGTAAATATACCGAAGCAAAATACCAACTACGAAATGAATTCCTACATATTCATATACAAAAACACTTACCATCTTGAAAAAATACAACTTTCACACACATTCACTAAACCGAAAATGAATTTTAATTTTCCACATAAATACTGCTAATGAATTCTTTTTTTATATCACTTGAATCGACCGTACACGATGAAATCTAGAACGAGACTGCTGATTGTTTTGATTCACCATTCTAATGACTAATAGGTTACGTCATCCTTTCAACCGATAAATTCACAAACAAGTATGACTAATTCCGAACTAATCTCTTATCTCTTTCAGCTATAGGGTGTTGAAATTGTAAGAAGGAATTAGGTTTTTTATCATAACTGCAATACTGTTCTAGATATTTTCATGGAATTTGACATGCACCTACTGAACACCATGTGGTAGTTTGTAGGTAATATGTGTATTTGTCTAATTTTTATTGAAGTAGAGTCAATTGATCGAATTAGCCAAGAGTGAAATTGTTGCAAAATAAACGAGGATTTCAAAATTGATATTTTTTTTCGGAAAAAGCAAGGGCGTACCATATTATTTTAGAAAAATCTCTATTATAAATCCTATACGGACGCCACTAGTAAAAACATTAAAAAATGCCTTTTGGTGTTCAGTAGGTGCATGTTAAATTTCATGAAATTATCCAGAACAGTATTGAACTTATGATGAGAAAGAGATTTTTTTTTTAAATTTTAACCATTTATAGCTCGAAAGTTAAGAGTTTTAGGGCATATGTTCATGTTATCTTTTATTATTAAAATGAGGTGAAAATTACACCTTGTATAATCTTAATCTTCCGAAATTATCGAGGTGTACTTCGACGTCCCTAGCGTAATTATAATAATAATACATAATAATAAAATCTGATAATATCAGATATGGAACATACGATTTATGATCAAAAATAAATATGACCGTGATTTCGTTCAAGAGCTTGTCTACGAATGGTCATACTGTTGTAAACCAAAGTTATTATTTGCTTTTGTAGAATAGTTAATAAATTTTAGTGTGATTTCAGTAATCATTATATCTTCTTAGAATTTGCTATTATAATATTTTTCCTGATTCTCTCAGCAGACATTTGAAACTTCAGTTCTTATCAATCATGAAAATAAGTATAGATCTCATTATTTCTCTCCATTTGGAAATGCATTTCGTTATTTTATTCATGTGTACAATTGAATATCAGAACTACTTTCTATATCATAACCATGTTTAGTTAGTTAGTACACAACCTTTCGAAACATAACATCGCCTAACTCAATTTTCGAACCAAAATTCCTATGTTTATATTTTTGTAAAGTGTTTTAACAAAATTTCGAAGTGAAGTGGAAAATAAACGCGTATTGGTAAAATACATTCACTCTTATTATTTGGTCTACCACAAATTCCAAATACCTCTGTGTAATTCTGGTACCTCTTCCAGAAGTTTTTTTCCCACGAAAAAAGGTAAGATTACAACAATACTACCTGAAACAGATACCTTTATATTTCAAATCATGACTGTGTGCTATTTGTGTTTTCACTTGAACATTAATCTGACTAAATTTTTTAATAATACACACACTGCATTTAGTAGTAGAAAACAAAACGACAATAATATTTTTTTCTGCAACCGACAGAAAAGTCGTCCATTTCAATTCCAAAATTAGCTCTTGAATTGACGTTTTTATTACTGTTACAAACATGTGTATGTCCAGCAATACTTTTTTATCTCACACAACGATATTGTTTACCTTCATTTGATTACCGAGCCAAACACAGTGGAGTATGGAGATAAATAAATAATCGCGATTATTATTGTTGATATGCGCACTAACCTAACATTTTCCACTTCTTTTTCCTATTCACTATTTGGGTTGGCACCTGGTCCAAATGAATTATCGATATGACGTCAATAGAATACACAAATTGGTCTTTCTGTAGTTGTATTTATATTGAAACTACAATTCGAACATCCTTGAAAATTGAATAAACCTGATCTGTAAATGCAGGTAGAATATTCTCACCACACGGATTATTTGTTGTATTGCATACATTATGGCACGGCATCCACGTTACGGGCAATCGAGTAGTCTCTGATGACATGATGCACATCAACACAAATTGTAACAAAGTAAAAGTAGTCCGAGGACTTGCTTCTATCTACTTACTCATATTATTATAATAATCTTTCAAGTGAGTCACATTGGTGGTTACTTATATTCATTTTAGTCAATTCTTTCAGTTGCAGAAAAAATAGCATGTTTCATTCGGATCAAAAGTGACTTTGTTTGACTCGCAAATTTAGTTTTCGCTCGGCTTTGCTGGACGCTCCGCCTCGCAAATGCAAAATTCGCTTGTCAAACAACGTGTAACTTTTGATCCTAATAAAACAATCTATTATATGCTAATAAATGCGATCTTTCAGGCACACGGTGAAAAAAATGTCGAAGGAAATCTGCAAGCTCTTCTCGAAAAAATTCAGCATCGACGTGGCCGAAGGTGGCAAAGTGAAGAAACACTCGCGCAACGAGTTCAACTTCGAGGCCACCACGCACAAGTGCCAGAGCCTCAGCTACTTCGACCAGCACCTGGTCTCGTGGCAGTGCAGCGTGACCGTCATCGAGATCCTCAACTCCTTCGCCACCGGCAACTCCAACTACCTGCCTGTGCAGGAGCACGTGGCTTTCCTGTTCGATCTGATGGAGCTGGCGTCGAACATCCACGGGCTGATCGACGTTTGCATACAGATATTGAAGGAGTTGCCCGAGGTGGAGAACCAGCTGTACAACAAGAATCTGATGTTGAGCAGGAATTACACGACGTCGTTGAGTTTGTACGTGGTCGGGGTGCTGAGGCGGTACCACTGCTGTCTTTTGTGTAAGTTTTTTGATACATTAACTGCCAAGCACAGATCTATACATCGGGACGATTCTGTTTGCAAAGCACATAACGTTAGACAGCTCAGAGCGCAGTTGCCGAGTTACCAACTGATATATACCGATTGTTTGTTCACATAGAACGTGGTTTGGTTTCGCCGAATAAGGTACTCATATAATGAATGATATATTGTTATCCATTCAATTGTCGACTAGTGATAGGTAATAATCGCGTATGATAATTTCCAAAAAAACTCAACTATATTTTGCGATCGAGTTTTACCGACTTTTGGGGACGTTGGCTTAGCAATATCAACAACTGGTGTCATCAAAATCAATATCGGTTGGCGGAATCAGACGTTTTCAACAACTTTGGAGCTTTCCTGTTCGATCTGATGGAGCTGGCGTCGAATATTCACGGGCTGATCGACGTTTGCATACAGATATTGAAGGAGTTGCCCGAAGTGGAGAACCAGCTGAATCAACCACTGTTGTCTTTTGTGTGAGTGATTCGATAAATTCACTGCTAAGCAAAGATCTAATAATCGGGTCAATTCTCTTTGTGAATAGCAATATGGTTGCCGAGAAGTTATTGCTATCACAGCAAGAATCGAAAAAGTAGGATTTTGGGCAATATGACGTAGCTTTCTTGCTATCCCGGCAACATCAATTTTGTGCTTGCTATCTTATAACAAGAATAACAATGGCAGTAGATTCTTTGTTTTTAGTGTTTGAAAATACAGAAAATGGGTGATTTTAAACATATAAGAAGTTCACTTGTGGTATTATGAGACCACAATTTCAGCATGTAAGAGATACCAACAATCCATTTGAATTGCCTGATTGAATGTTTATCAAGCCATTCCACTTAATTATCAAGCCAGTGAGTTTTTCCGGTTCTTAGAATCCAATTCTTTTCCAAAAAATTCATAGAATCCATTCTCCAAGTCCGTGGAATAACTGCATCAATTTCAATGAAATTAAACAAAATTTGAGGTTAACAATTCTTGGCACAATAACAACAATCAGTGGTAGGCGTGGCGAAATGTCGTTCACCGTTTTCATTGGTTACGGCCAAATGAACACATATCCAGAAAACCTCGTAACTCCACAGAATTCGTTATAGTTTCAAAACTTTTTTTTAGGTATCATAACTCAAGCATTATCGTTGAAAATGATCATCGAAACCTCGTGAGTGCCAACCTGCTCTACTTCACACTCCAGTCACATGTTAACACATTCAGTGTTTACAGGTGATCTCGAAAGTGAAGCATCCTTTTCAACATGTAAAACTTATCAAAATAAACCATTCCACCAAAAAGCACATGTAGAGACAAGTTAGACTTGTATCTCCAATTTTGCATATAGAATTATATAAGGAAAGCTTGGAGCTTCCAAAATTCATTGTGAAGCTGAAAACAGTTTTACTGGCCTCCTGATCATTTAGTGATTGTGGAGTCGAGGGGTTTTCTAATTAGGGTGACGATATGTGTTCCAGTGTCCCCCTAGTGCCTCTGCAAGGTGGTGAAGCACGTGTCGGACCCGGGCGATTGCAGCTCGGCCGAGCGCTGCATTCTCGCCCACCTCTACGACCTCTACTCTGTCGGTTATACTTATTTTAAAAGTCGTTTTAAAACACTTTCCACTGAACAACCTCGTCATGGATGTAGGTCGATAAGGAACATTTCGAATGTGTATTCCAGTGTCGCCCGAGCAGACGTCGGCAGTGTTCGAGGGCCTCTGCAAGGTGGTGAAGCCTCTGTCCGTTATACTTATTTTAAAATTCGTTTTGAAACACTTTCCACTGACCCACTTGGTTATGGATGTAGGTCGATGAAGAACATGTCGAATGTGTTTTCCAGTGTCGCCTGAGCAGAAGCCTCTCCAAGGTGGTGAAGCCTCTGTCCGTTATACTTATATGTATGTATGTATGTATATATGTGTGTGTGTGGGCGATCCGGGACCTGAAGCACTTAGGCCTCCCTTTTCGGGCCCATTGTGCACCCACATTCCTGGGATCGCAAGTCAGCCATAGAGAAAGCCGATCTCGCGAGCATAAGAGACCAACTTTCTAGGCCAAATCTTTTTAACATCCTCTGGGTCCAGGATACTGCCCCCAAAATGGATATCCTTTGCTGCCACTACTGCCGGGCATTCAGTGAGGATGTGAGTAGAAGTCTTTTGGACTGCCTCATTCCAGGAGCCTCTCTCCACCGTTATACTTATTTCAAAAGTAGTTTTAAAGCACTTGCCACTGAACAGTCTCGTTATGGATGTAGGTCGATAAGGAACATTCCGAATGTGTTTTCCAGTGTCCCCCGAGCAGACGTCGGCAGTGTTCGAGGGCCTCTGCAAGGTGGTGAAGCACGTGTCGAACCCGGGCGACTGCAGCTCGGCCGAGCGATGCATCCTCGCCCACCTCTACGACCTCTACTCCTCCTGCAGCCTGCTCAAGTCGAAGCCGCACGCCGTCGAGCCCTTCGGCAACGCCTATCCCAAGATCAAGCAGGTGAGGATAAACCTAGAATACGTCTTGTGTAGTTCACGAACAAACTAGTTCTGAAAAACGATCCCTGAATAAATTGAGCGAACTAGTTTGTTGTGGATTTGGGTTTCAGTTCGTTAGGTCACGACAAACGTTGACGTGATAGTCAGAAAGTGCATCGCTGAGATTGTTTCTTGTCCTATCCTTCATCATTGAAATTATGAATAATCACTTTTCAAGTATTCATTCTGCTACTCAGTTTTTTGTTCTATACAGGCACTATACACGTCGCCTCAGCCCACGCCCAGCAACGTGTACGTTTACAACCCGCAGTGCATGCAGGAACTGTTCCTAAGCCCGAGAAGGGCCGGCAGGATCGATAGCGTGTTAGCGAAGCAGCTCAACGAGAACGGAAACAACAGGTGACTCAGCTGATCTTTATCAATATTTCATAACTACGTCTTTCCCAGTAGTATTTCGTTAAGCGTCAAATGTACCCAGGACGTTTATAATATTTCTTTGCAGTTAAATCTACAAATGTAAACAACTTCACTAACGATAAGATTTCCTCAAAACTAACGATAAGATTTCCTCAAAATTCTTAATCACACGACATGTTATTGTCCACCAGATCGCGCTACTGAAACGTGAGGTCAGAGTTGGTAGAACTGATAAATAAAATTCTTCTTTTCGTGTCATTTAGCCTCTTCCCTTCTTCTTCTCCGTCAATGTAAGAATTGATCGTAAAGTTCCACATTGAGAGTAAAAAAACGTGAGTCTCTTCAAGTATTTCCATAACATGGGGTTTTCAGTTTGTTCAAATATTCTACATCATTTCTTCCGAATATTTCCTTCAATCATGCTAAAGCCTTTAGGACTATCCGGCAAAATTTTGGGATTTTCGACTTTGACATTGACCTCACGTTTTAGTAACTCCCTCATTCAATAAATCTACAAAGTTATACCTCTGAAGTTAGGTAGGTTGACTACACATGTGTTTCAATGCAATGTTATTTCAAAACCCACACTTCTGCTACCATAATTCAATGCAAATGGCAGCCAATGAAGATGCATCTGATAACGAAACTAACGAGAACAAATTAATTCTTTATTGTCTTATTTTCTTTGATTTACTTTGCTACAGATCTATCCAAATACGAAACTACAATATGAATTGAACAATATTTGCATTGAAAAAAAAAACGATCCTATCAGTCGGTAATACTGCCAAGTCTCTCATCAATCACAGGTACATCAAAAACATTGACATCGTCAGAATTTTCACAACTACCGGCAAGTCGTGTTTTCAAGAATACAATAGAATATTTCTTGATAGACGACAGCCTGACAAAATAAGAATTTTGGGCACAGTTTCTAGTAATCGACTTCATTTCAACCCGATACTGGCAATCTGTAAACCGGAAATTGAAAACTACTATTTTTATTTTGATGTATTTAAAAACAAATGAGCCAAGCCACACCTCTGGTACGTTATGGCTTTCAACGTCCTGTGCCTCTTAATTGTCCCTACTTGGGAGGTTACAAAGAATGATAGAATATTCCAAATAACAATGGAGTAGATGAGATGGATGGCAGAACCCACTTTACACCAGTAAACCCGCCATATACAAATATTTCAGAACGATTGCAGAGTTCAGGGGTGACATCCATAATTTATGTCACAGAAAAGAACGGATAAAATCATTAGTTTTCAACTGCAACACAATAACAATATTGGTGATCTAAATTGAGGTTATAGTATCTTGTGCAAGTCGTATTTTCAAGAATACAATAGAATATTTCCTGATAGACGACAGCCTGTTAAAATAAGAGTTTTGAGCACAGTGTGCAGTAATCGACTTCATTTCAACCCGATGCTGGCAATCTGAGAACCGGAAATTGAAAAACCCTATTTTTATTTTGATGTATTTAAAAACAAATAAGCCAAGCCACACCTCTGGTACGTTATGGCTTTCAACGTCCTGTAGTTCTTCATTGTCCCTACTTGGGAGGTAACAAAGAATGATAGTATATTCCAGATAACAATGGAGTAGATGAGATGGATGGCAGAGCCCGCTTTACACTATGATACCCGCCATATACAAATATCGCAGAGTTTAGGGGTGACATCCATAATTTAATTCGCAGAATAGAACGGATAAAATCATTAGTTGGTGATCGAAATTGAGGTTATAGTATCTTGCTGTTAGTGGCTAGTGGATGATTATGGAAGTATGATAGACTGGCCTGACGTCTACCTCATTACACACTTTATTCTTGAGTGGAATGTCCTGTATGTCCTCAATATTCCTTGAAAATCTATAGTTCAACTCGAAAAATCCTGTATTTTATAGGTATTCCTTTGTGAGTAATGCTGTGATCCACGTCTGTCGTGAAACTGATAACGAAAGATTGAACGACCTGGCAATATTGTGTGCAGAGATGACTGCCTGCTGTAATTCATTAGCTTCTGAATGGTTAGGGGTTCTTTTGACCCTTTGCTGTCCTTTATCTCATCCCGGATATTATGCGGAAATTTTAAATCAGTTGGATATTCAAGTGAGTTGAACTCTAAACGATTTTCGCCCTCTTGATCATTAATATTGCATTCCGTGAATTTTTGTTTTTCAGGATGTCAGTATTCACAATGCTCTAGCAGTATTCACTTGCATTTTAATTGCAAGACATTGCTTCTCTTTGGAAGATTTTGTGAGGAGGGTAGCTCTACCTAGCTTACTGAAGGTGAGTTTAAGTATTGTCGAATTTTCATCATCATCATTATACTTCATGCAGTATTTACTTTTTATTTTTCTCATGGTTTTCAGCCACAAACTGAGTATCCACTACAAGGTTGTGTGCTGAAATCTGCAGACGTTAGTAATAAATGTTTTATTGGTGTTTGATGTTACTTTTAGCCTTGATATATTTTTTCTACCCATCTTATCAACTGTTTCTTATAAATCTCAATGAAACTTTATTTCAAATTTCTATAAAAATTCTTGACAAGTAAATAATCATATAGTGCATAATATTCCAACCAATCATTCAGAATAGTTGTAAATGAAAAATGCATAAATAAATTAATTTCTATAGATAGGTCTTGACTGTATAATGATTATGAAAATATGCATTCAAAATCCGACAGAATACTAGGTTTTGTCAAGGTACATTTATTACAGAAGGTTTCATCATTCATATCGATTCAAACAGTTGAATTTTCAAAAATTTCAATCACTTTTTGAGATGAGAAGAAATTGGTTGTCTGATTTCTGACAGAATCGCTCCTGCGCAAGTCGGCTATTTTTTTGAGAATACAGAATAACTAATGAAAGATAAAAATGAATTTGGATGCATGAATAGTTGAATGGAAATACAATGTTTTAACTTCTTAATGAAACCGTTATTGATTGTGGAATTACAGTGTATAACAAAAATAATGTTTTTGCTATGTGTTACTAATAAAATATTGAAAACATCAGTTTATTCAATTGACGTTTGAGATATTGAGATACAATAATTATTACAAAAAATAATCTCCCATCATGCTGAAGAAAGATAAAAGTTAATTCATTCATACTTTTTTTGTTGATGTTCTCAGAAGTTGAGTTAATTCATTAAATAGAAGCTGAAAATATTTGAATATTTTTAGGTTGAATGTTGACATAAGTAGACCCATAAAATGAGATCATCAATTATAAATATCAACATTCTCAAACTAATTTCAAAGCATTCAGACTTATGTTGATGAAAATGTTCTTATGCTCTGAACATATACTACATTTATTAAAATTTTCAATGAATTCAGTGCATTTTTGAAAAGTGGCGGGTGGCTGAAAGTTGTTTTTTTTCGTCAAAAGTCTTCGTATTGATGAAACATAATTCTCAAATCATTGAGTTTGTAATAAAAACTGATCATCAGGCACTGAAGTCAATCTTTTTATATCCACTATGACATTTCAAAAGGAATTCCCAGTTGAATAATTCATTTGACAACAGCAAATGACAGTTGTTGTCAACTCACTCTTCACGTGTACCAGGGTTGCCAGTTCGTTTTTTAGTCCATCAGTGAATACCTTGTCAAAAATTCAGAAGAAATAGGTCTATTTAAAATCTATTTTATGCTATATATACGAATTCCAAGAAAATATAATGAAATGAACCTATGACGTCAAAACATTATGTACTTTGAGTACACAGAAAAGTAACCTAAAACCAACAAAATTGAAACAAAAAAAAGAACATTCTCGTAAAAAAATACTCATATTACTCATTATTCCAAATTTTTTGAGATTTTTTCTCCTCGTTTCTATAAAATAAAAATATGAATATTATTTCAGTATACGTGTAGTAAGGACAAATCAGAAGATTTGCCCCAAATTGTCACTGCGTTAAAAGAATTGTCCTATCAGAGAGCCTGAAAGAAAAATTCACTAGCTTGTCAGTGACAATTTGTATTGAAAAAAGTTTGGAGAAGAGAAATAAAGGTGTAGCAGATCAAATACCGCTACCCTGTAGATCCGTAAAGCGTAAAACCGTTTAGAGTTTAGGCTGTTTTCTTTTATTCTTATCATCGCTGCCTGTTCGTGATTTTTATCAAAGGATGTTCTACTTTTTTACCATGGTTCGTGCATGACAAAATATTTTACAGTGAAGTGCTCAGGTGACGGTACCTGTAGCCGACTTTTCGTGCGTTGGGGTTTAGTTAGCTAGATGGCGTCCCCTGGACGATTTGATTTAATATTATTGAATATTTCAGCGCAGTTTTTTCTGTTGGACGCCTGCCACGTTTTTGGCTTTACTTTTTTGAAACATTTTACTTAAGTTGAAAGTTTTGAGGTCTTATATAATCTACAGAGTATTCCTCTCGTGGTATGCCTGCCTTTTAGGTATGTATTACTAGAATTTTGATTACTATTGACCCCTGAAAGTCTCGCTACAAAGGTATATAGATAAAATATCAAATATCTTTGGACGTTTCGGGACCGAATCTGTTCCCGTTTCCAACATAAAAAATGGTTATTTGAATAGCAAAGTCGTATCTGTCTTGAAACTTTTCAGTTCTCAGTGAAAATTTGATATTTTTTCTATATACCTTTATTTCTCTTCACCAAACTTTTTTCAATACAAATTGTCACTGACAAGGTAGTGAATTTTTCTTTTAGGCTCTCTGATAGGAAAATTCTTCAAACGCAGTGACATTTTGGGGCAAATCATCTGATTTGTCCTTACTACACGTATATTGAAATAATATTCATATTTTTATTTTATGGAAACGAGGAGAGAAAATCCCAAAAAATTTGGAATAATGAATGTACCACCTCCTCGATCAACCTACAGACAGTATTTAACTCATATCACTAATTCTCAATTCAAGAATACTCACAGATATCACAAAAAACAGTTATATAGGTACTTATAAGATTCGAGTATACAGGGTGTTTCATAATTGAATGTCAATATTCGAGGAGGCGATTCTTGGGCTCATTCTAAGAAGAAAGTTTCATATGAACGTATGACCTAAACGTCCCAACTTTGGAGATACAGGGTGGTAAAATTCTCGAAAATTAATATAGCCTACTACAATGAGAAGTTATAATTCGAAAATACCAAATACGAATACAAAGTTCATGAACTATGAATTGTATTTCTGAAATTTGATCTTAAAAATAAAAACTATTTCTCTGCATTGTGATATTATCATATTAACAATATTACTATAATCATGTAGTGAAAAGCTTTTTATTTTTAAGCGAAAACCGTGCATCAGATTGAAAAAATTGTAGTGATCAAATTTGCTTAGAAATGATCGGGAATTTCAGGAATGATTTCAATTTGGAGATTAATCAGTGGCGTACCATCAATGTCTGCCAAAATAGGTATGTGAAATTCCATACGAACGCCACTGGTGGCAACAACAAAAAATGTGGTACGCTAACTGATGCCTCTTGATACATAGTACATGTATGCCAAATTTCATCAGAATATCTGAAGTGGTATTACAGATATTAATAAAAAACTATTAATTTTTGAGAACTTCACCACCCTGTATCTCAAAAGTTAGGATGTTTAGGTCATACGTTCATATGAAACTTTCTTCTTAGAATGGGCCCAAGAATTGCGTCCCCAAATATTGACATTCAATTATGAAACACCCTGTATAAAAAACGGGAACGAATAGTAAATATGAAAATCAGAAATACAAAACAAATATAAAAAATAAATGTAAGAAACAACATGTTATGACAGAGGTTTATAAATAATTGAATTTGATCTGAATCAGATAAAGTATCGTTCTTTTTTGGTTTATACATATCATTAGTACATATACGTATGATGCAAATGTATGGAATAAATTCATTTTAAAACAAGACGACTTCCGAAAAAAATCCAAAAACTAGACTTCAGAACTTTATTAATTGATGTATTATTTTATATAGACGACCCTTCGTTGTTCAATTCTCAGTAGCAGACCTCTGCACGATTCAGTTAATCAAATGATAATCCATTTTAATTTCAAATTTCTCATGCAAAATTTTGACTGTTGAATAGATGATCAGTAGACCTTTCAAACGAGGTGTCACATGACCCCTGTTTTCATTTTAAAAATTCGTTCATTACGTCATTACTCCAACACCGGTGACGTAACATCTCTTATAAGGATATCATGAGATGAGGCTTCAGAAATGAAACCTCACGTGTTTTTGGAATTTTTCCAAATGTCGCCCATTTCCGAAATGATGAATTTATTCCATACATTTGCATCATACTGTACTATGTACATTTATTACTTATTTTGTGAAATTAATTTGAACAGAGCGTGCCGAAATATCATGTAATTTGTAAGTTTATGTGATTGACTGAAGATTAATATTAATATAGATAAATATAATGATGAATAAGTGTCAAAATATTTTTCAGTAGGTTATGAAATGTTTCAGTAGATCAGTAGATCAAAATGCGAATCAGGAGGTTTACTGAAGATTGAGTAGAACTGGCAACCCTTCAGCGGACGAAAAGTTTGTGTCTGCGGAAGAATTTTCGAAAATGTAATTTTTTGTTGACGTCGACGAAAAACCTCTTTCCATATTCATATTATTCATATCGTTTTGTCTTTTCTAATAATAAAACCGAGAGACTTTCGCTCACTCCATCTCCGACCTGACCTCTCGCGTCTCTTCCAGAACGGCTTCCAGGTGAAATCGATGGACAATGGCGAGGGGCGGGCGGAGGGCGGCATGCGGCTGACCTGCCACCTGTTGCTGCGCCTCTTCCGCACCGCCGACGGCCCTCAGCCCGGCCTCTACTCGGTCGGCTCGCCGCCCCTCACCGCGCCTCGCCCGCCCCTGGGCGTGCGGCTGAGCTGCGACCGCCATCTGCTGGCCGCCGCGCACAGGTGAGTGAGAGAGAGAGAGAGAGAGAGAGAATATGCCTTATTGTCTAAAGATGTAAAATCTCATTGACAAAGTAAGTAAAAAAAATAACCTTGAAATAAATATCAAGACTAGAACAAGAGGAAATCGCTACTATAATAACACAACATTTTAATAGTATATTATGTAACAAGTGTTATAAACGTCCTTTTAGTAACGAGTAGTTTAAGCACGAGCGGAGCAGAGCGGAGCGAGTGTTTAATAAACGAGTGTCTAGAAGAGTTTATAAACGCGTTACATACTATGATTTTTCTACGAACTCCAAAAATTACATTAATTAACATACCTGCTATTCCTGCTAACCTACAAAATAATTCGAAAGGAATGGGAATTGAGAACATAATACATACAACTGCATGCAACCAGCGAGACACGTATGTGATATTGGTTGTAGATCTGTCCAGTCCATTGCTTACTAACCTTTGTTTCACGTTTATTGTCATGCTTAGCGCAGAATAAATCAATTGTTCTCAAAGATGGATGCTTCATTTTTACACTTCTTGGAGATATGCAAGTACCAGAACATTATTCGATTTCACTTATTTCGTCTACATTTCGCAAATATTTTCAATGAAGAATTCTGATACAAACGAAAATTGTTCGAATAATTCTGATACAAAATTTGAAAACAACAGTTGACAGTTAATACAATTGACAGGCCAAATATGTCTCAAATTACTGGAGCTGTGTTTAATGAACTGTGTTGCCATGGTAACGTGTTTAAGAAATCGTGTTGCCATGGTAACGTGTTTAATATTCTGAATAAATCACAGATCGTCAATCCGTGATTAATCGATCATTTAGCGTGGTACTTATTCGTACGCTAAATGCCATATTAGTCATGTGAGTAGAAAAAATCTATTTGAACACTTATCTAGTTCATAAGGGACACCTTACACATATTAAAATATTCCTAATAAAAATGGTTTTATGGTTAAAATGTATCATCAAAAAACTCTTGTAAACTATAATAGGGTTTATCCGAAAAGAGTGCTTTTATTCTATGTTTGAATTTTTTATTGGATCCAACTTCCTTGGTGTCTTTTGGCAAATGATTGAACATCTTACATCCTACATAAATTATTGAATCTTTAACTAGAGCCGATGATGAAATTGGTAATTTAATGTTACCTGCTTGTGAGTACGTGTAGGGTCCCTTGATGTAAATTGCCGTATTTGTCATCCTTTTTTTTTTCAATGTTCTGGTTCTCACGAAAAGGGATATCCTGTAATGTTCAGAGAACATCGTGAGAACCAAGGGAAATGAAGTAGGAATTGGTGTTCTTCTTGAATTTCTGGAGGTTATATGCCTCGGGTAACACCTCCCTTGGCAATGTATTCCAGAGCCTCGCTGTTCGTTGGATAAACGAGTCTTTGGAAATAGAAGTACTGCTGGTCTCCAAAGTGACCACGAAGGGGTGCGAAGCCTCAACTCGACGGGTTAATCTCGCGGGGACTGCCAAGGGAGGGACAATTATTGTTGATATTTCAGAAGAGCATCGTCCATGAAAATATCTATAAAATAGAGCCAGATCGCCAACTTTTCTACGGTGTTCCAGAGAAGTGAGTGAGTTTGTGAGCAATGCATCACCCACGAAACGAATTGCCTTTTTTTCGGACAGAATCCAACAGTTTCAGGGTATGTTTGGGTGCTGCACTCCAAATATGGGAACAGTATTCCAGGACAGGTCGGATCTGTGCCTTATAGATCATAAGCAGCTGACTGGAAGTGGAATAACTCCTGACCCGAAATAGAAAACCAAGTGGATCTTGACAGGAATTCAAAAAATGTATAGGGTTAGGATAAAAAAATAAATAATTCAGTTCAGCAGAGGCCACTAGCTTACTGAAAATGTGGTTGATAAGAGCAATTTTCGCATTTTTTTTTTCAATAAAAAAAAATACCTCTCGCCTACTACCTACGCTTCCATTTAGAACGACAACGCCTCGTGTGTCATAAGTTGCGTTTTATTTATCCGATTCCGCCACCGGAATCATTTTGATGTGTTGTTTTATTTGCAACTTTACCGATTCCGGTTGCTACTTTTCATTCCGTCTCACTACATGGAATGATGTGGAATAACTGTGGACAGTTGTCAAAAAATGGAATTAGATTGACGAAAATCGAAACTTTTCGAGAGTAGAAGACATTTAGAATACATTTTTATCGTGAGGTTCATGATTTTATGATTCTTTCAAGTAAGACAGGTTTCATATCTTCATTCCCCGATAAAACGAATCCTCTCGGTCTCAGAGAATTTTCTTGAAGCACCACAATCACTGCTCCTAATATGCGTTGCTTCATTTAATCCATTTTCATGATTTTCAAATCTAGTTTTATGATATTGAAATTATTCGGAGCCCAAATATATGAATATAACCCCTTTGATTTATATTATGTCAAATTCTCTAATGCGAGGTCATGAAGCTTCTCGTTTTGTTAGTCGTTTTATTTAAAAACGTAATTCTGTTCCCACCACCGTTACCAGAATGGAGCAAATAAAACGCAACTATAATGGAATGCATGAGTCTAATAGGCCTTTTCATTTAGATGACAAATGACTATCTCTGTTTACATCTCGCATCCATGGACAGTGGCGGCTATTTTCACCGAAACACTTACACCACAGTACCACACTCCTCAGTAACGAATAAGTAACGTCTTTTTAAAATTAAATTATTATAATACAATTAATAAACACCAGGAATATAAAAACAGAAATGCTATGTTGTTATTGTTGTTTCTCAATGACGAATGCCCATGGTGGTTGACACTGTTGACATTTGACAGAACGACAATAATACTCGCCATATTCGAAATGGCCAATCAGCATTTTGTGTTGGAACTATAGCCAATGAGACTTCACCTTCGCATTACCCAATGAATTTTCGGATCTAAAAACGAGCGCATGCGTCTTGAAAATATATCTAGATGAAAAGGCCTATTCGTACAGGAACATCCACGTGGGTCCCGTTCTGGCCGTACTCAAGGCCGTCCTGATAGTGGGAGATGCCACCGCCAAAGAGGGCACCGAGCTGAGCCTGAGCAACATTCTGGGCACCAGCGATCTGCACAGCGGCGGTGATGGGCCCAGTCTGGATTTGCCGTGAGTTGATGATGAACAGGATGTTTATTAATATGATTAATTAGTCGCATTCTCGCAGAGTGACAGGAAAGTAGTTGTTTTCTATTGAATCAACTGAAAAAGAGTAAATATTTTCATCACATAGAGAATGCGAATTCTCAATGTATTGCTTTATATAAATATATATCCATTTTTGTATGTTCATAATTTATCTGAGAATATTCCTTTTCAACACTGTCTATTGATAATTTTGATTTTTCGGAAAGTTTATTCAATAGCTTGACATTGGATGTGAACTATCCTTGTTATAGTAGGAGAGTCGGCTGCAATTTTGACCTACATCTGATAACGAAATGATATACAGAGAAGTGCACAAAAAACGGCCAGGATTGTAACTTTTGAATTATTCTAGATAGTGTTTTGAAAATTGGTGGGTAGCAAGTATATCAAATTGCTCATTAATGGAACATGATGGAACAATTATTCTTCTATCACTTCCAGTTTCACATGAAACGACCCCAACTGTTGATTTTTAAATGGGATTCTATTCTATAATCGGGTAGGGACTATCATGACGAATTCAACGATACCCTAAAGGGTGTGACTTCGCAATATCAAAACTTCTTTCTTTGTCACACTATCCAAAATTATTGAAAAATGGCACTTCTCAGTGCGGCAAATTGCACTAAATTTGGCGATTTGATACCGATTGAATGGTAGATCTCAAAAACCTACATGTGTCACCCCTTGAGTCGAATCCACGGCACAAAGATTTATTTGCTTCCCTTATTCCGGACAAAATTTCGTCATGTGATAAAGAGTTCAGACGAAAAGCAAATAGAAAGGGATAATGCCCCCTTTGCGAATATCCAAACGTGCCGTGATTCAAAATGATCTAAGCTAGTGACAGAGCGTCAGAGCGTGAATATTCGATGGACCAGCGTAAAAATCTCCGGAATAACGATACGAAATAGGGTTTTAATATCTACCATTCAATTGTTATCGGATGGCATAACTCTTATCTGGTTATCAAATCGCGAAATCAAGTGCGAATTACGGCACAGGAAAGTGTCATTTTTCAATCATTTAGCTCAGGATAGAAATCGGCACAGGTGCCGTTCGATTAAATACAATGTTTATACATGCCTTTGAGACAAATTTTATATCGTTTAGTTATCAGATGGCAGTCGAAATTTGCAGCCTGCTCTTGAACTATTATAAGTCTGGCTCAAAAACAAATGCGATGTTGCCAGTTGTAATTTGAAACTTGACTGAAAAAGCTAATCAAATCCGTTAGGAAACTTCGAATGAGGATTTCATGTTACTAGACTAGTAATTTTATTTGATGTTATAATCATTAACTTTGCCAGTGCAGTATGTAGGTATGTTTCGAGTTTAGCTATCATTTCAGACATTCCTGAAAATGCGTTCATGGCTGTTTGACTTCTTGCTTCAAAAACTCCAATTTTGCCGTTAGTTACGGTCATTATATCCAGGGACGTCCTACAGGGAGCTGTAATACTTTTTTTATCCATATTTTCTACGCCATTGATGAGATTCTCATTAGTTATTTTTGCTGTAAAACCACAAAACCTTCATCTTGCATAGATATATTTCATAATTTTAAATAGTAGACTTTTTTTATATATGGAATAACTTTTTTCTTGAGTTACAAAATAAAAACTGAGAAGTAACTGGCATATCAATTTCACCGTATAGATAAAAGTATTCCTAATAAATGCCTATGCAAGCTTTTATTTAATGTCAGATACGGTTGTTTCGAGTATATTTATCTTGTATTTCTTTCAACAGGGATTTTGATGAATTCAAATTTGATCAGTGGCATCGAAAATATGGAGGAACATGTACCACAGCCCCATGTAATGCAAAACTGGATAAAATGTCCGAAATGTCTGTCTCGTCAAAAGATGAGCATGTGAAGTGTTGAATACAACCTATAAAACTTCAGGAGCTTCTCAGAAATTACATATTACTTTTGGGTTGGAGTTCAATGAAGAATTGGAAGTTAAAATATTTTTAAAATCCGTGAAATAGCTATTCCCTTTGAAAAATCTTGACAACATTGTGCAATCTACTATATTTTAGGGCGAACACAAATCTGTATAGAAAGTGTATAATTTTATCCAACTTTTATTACCAACAAAAGTATTTGATGACTTACTAATTATAATGTTATAACACTGTTTTGTTATTTCATCATCAGCTGGGAGAAAGAGTTACATCACCTTGTGCACCCACATTTGAATCATCATTGAGAATAAATAATCGAATTCAATTAAATATATATTTCATACAGATATACATTCAGACACTCTTGTGTATAGAAGTTTCCTTGAATGCTATTAGTTTTAATTTGATTTTTAGTTGTTTTTCTTTTCATCAGGATGAACGTGGATGTGTGCGGATCGAGGACAACACATAGGTTTGTCACAAGATAATCAAATTTCTCTATCATAAGCTTTGCTTTGAATGTGTCACCCAATGCTTGCACCATCTTGTTGTTTGTCCCCTGGTTGCAGTGCTTCACGTATTACGTGTTTATCCCGGATTGTGAGACATTAGGATATTCATTTTTCCAACAACCATTATGTTTTGTCCTTTTACAGAATCAATATTTCAGGTTATATTGCTTATAGCTTCATAGCTTCATTTCATAGATTAAACACTCTCTGGATAGGCCATCTATCGGTAATAGTGCGAATGGACCTATTTTGTACACACACAAAATTTATTGCGAACTACTAACCCTGGAAGCTGTGTGATTATTTTATGAATAATTATTGAAATCCTTGATATTTCAAAACTACTCTCGTCTCTCGATTATTTTAGGATCGGATTCAACAGGGCTCTGAAAAACAGATTTGTCCTGATACCGAAAAATGACTTGCGAAAACTATGGTTGAACTGATGATTATTAACTCGCATTGAAGCGTTGCCAATGGATCCTGTATTCAGTAAATTCCAAATAAGAATATAGTAGGTAGCGCTGCTTCTGAGGGTATGTTCACGCTGGTAAAATGTGAATATGGCGGCTTATTTAAAATCATGAACTATGCACAAATCAAAAAACGTCAACGCTTTCCTATGGCTTCTAATGCTGTTTTCTCAGTTAGAATGGACTGAAGGAGTGTTTTTAATCTATGTTCTCATGAACTTTTCTGTGGGGGACGAGAAATATTTAATGTCTTGAATGAATTCAACGATGATGTTTTCCTTACACATTTGTAAATATATATAGCCTGAAATATCTATACCTGCTGAAAATAGAGCTTTTGTGAAAATCCCCACTGACCTTCCTACTTATTCGACAGCACACAATACAGTGCACTGGTTCTCTTCGCCATGTTTCTTCTGGTTTTTCATTGTGGACACACTAATTCAACCTACAGACATTACTTTTCTAGGAATGTTGGTACTGATACCTGTGGAGTAACTGTGTTGTATATAGCTAAAAACATGTGTTTCCTATATTCCTCATCATGAATGGTGTCATATTTTTTTGTGATTAAAATGACAATTAATTCACCTTCATACAACCCTACTAATAACACTCAGATAACTTGCGGGGAATATTATAGCTTGACATGATCTGCACAATAGATACATACGCTCCCATACAATATGAAAAATATATTAGTAGATATTCGAAATATTCATAGCGAAATAAAAATGAATAAACACATAAAAAACTTTATATAAAAAAATCACATAACTAAATGAATTAATAAATGATCTATAGAAACATTGATGAAATAAAATAGAACCATCAAACTGTATAATATCTAGATTAATCATCTCAGTATATTTGGGGGAGGTTCGAGTCTCTCAGGCTGATGACCTGAATAAACTGATTAATTTGGATGAATTGGTTTCTTTTGAGAAATATAAGGAAAATATGTTATGTATCAACTTCTACTTATCGATAATTATATAAATCCTATTACAAATGGCGCAGTCGTTAGGATGAAAATGCTATGGATACTTGGCTACTACTATGGCTGCTATAAGCTACTTATCCCTGTGTGAACTTTTCTATATGTGATAATATAAAATCATCACATAGTATATATAGATCAACTAGTTTCTGGAACTGAACTGGAATAGTATTTCGATAAATTCGAAGAATTCAAATTTCTCTTCTACTTCTTGATAATTATAAAAATCCTATTACATAGTATTAGTATGATGGCACTGTTACAAATTTAATTCCTTTATAAAAAACAGGAACTGCTACAAATTTCAGTCTTTCAATATAACAATGTATAGATATTTTCCCGAGTATTTTCCCATTTGGTATCGTCTTTAAAATTGTGTTTAAAATATTGTTTTGATATAATAGACGACTGGACTCGAAGGATTTTTCATTCCATTCAAATTTGTATGTTTCAAATTATGTGCTAATTCGTTGTTCATAATATTGTTGACAATTTGGTGCTAAACATAGAATTAAAAAAAAATCAGTTAACTCATATATTCCTATAGTATTCATTGAAAAAATTGAGAACAGCGAAATGATGAGTTGTTTATTGATAATTCCACATATAAATATAAACATTCGGCACTCTTTCAGTAGCTTTATATGCCTTGGATATTTAACAAACCGTTCAGAAGTGTCTTTCTCTATCGCGAAATATTGAACCATGAGAAGACGACTTGAAATACCATGGACTTTGACCATGGATCAAAAGCTTCCATTTCTATCTTATTGTGCAGATCAAAAAACATTCCTACCTGCATGTGTTTCAGTGAGTTTTCTCATGAATCCAAGTGATTCCATTTCCACTGTACTGCACCAAAAGTAATAACAATCTTAATGCCGAAATGAACATAACCTGAACATTGTACAGAAATCCTTACTGATTGGCGCTCCATTGTATTATTAACCTTGAGAAACGAAACAAAATTAAACGGAAATAATCCGAAAGTTTTGAATTTTTATAGGAATCTTTGTACTGGCTTATTATGCAATGTGTTAAAAGTCCAGGGAAATTCAAGGTGAGGAATCGTTGTCACCTTGAAAAATAGGTGCACTTGAATGGCTGTCTACAAAAAAGTTTGATGATTTTTTTTCTTTGCTATGTAAATGAACTACGAAAGTCGTGTAGGTACTGCACGAGCATACGATTAAACTATCGAGAGGTTATAGCATTATTGTATCAAAACTCAATGTATATACAATGAAGAAGTTGTTTATCACATTGCTTCACTCTCTTCGATTATCGAGAAATGTGAACTCTAAAAGTGATATAATCCTCGATTCTGATTCATTGCCTCTAATTTTTTTTACTAATTTTTCTATAAATTTGATGAATGACAAGTTATGCATTAAAAAACATTACAAAGGGCACTTTTTTCAGGATAACGGTGATTTCTCGCCTTGTATCCTGCAGTACATTTAACACGTTAAAAAGGAAAACCAAAATCAACAAGTTTCCAAACTTTTCTATTGGACATCGTCTATTTGCTGCCTTTCGGTCTTCGTCGCTTAGGCCAATCCCGTTACATTTGTTTGTAGACAATCTAGTACAGGCAACGCCGAGAGCACCGCCTCTCTTTCCGCGTTCGCTTGTCACGTGCTCAGGGAAATCTGCTCGCAGCAGTGGGTGCTCGAGCGCTGCCTCTCCTCCGACGAGCTGTGTCACGTGGACAACCTGTTGGACCCGCTGCTGTCGCACTCCCAAGCACAGAGGCTGCTGCACATGATCTGCTATCCGGACGCCGGCAGCATCATAGACGCATTGGATCAGAAGTCGATGATCACGAGGATCTTGGAGGTGAGGATGAAATAATAATAACATTTATTGATCCCAAGAAACATACAATGTTTATAGAGGGACACAAAAAAAATATACCAGGTGACACAGAAGACATTGAAGAGTTGAAGATTTGAAATTCACAAGGGTTATATTATCGATTATGGCGCTTCCTTTGAACCCAATGACAATTTTCTTCAACCACCTGTTTGATTGGAAGTAGACTTCTTTTTCAAATGACACCCTATATATTTCTGTAGCCTATCTTATTTGCCTTGAGATTGTCTATTCAACTATGTATCACAATTTAATATTCGTTCATTAATTGGCTGTTGAATAGGATTTTATTAAAATACATGAAGTTGACTGTGGCCTGAATACAATAAAATTTCGATGCTTGATAGGCTTAGAAAGCCAAAGATCATTACTTAGACGATATTATCAGAATATGTTCCATACCCTTATCAGTCCCCGAAGATTGACAATAATTTCATTGAGTTTAAAAAAATCATTCGAAAATAACTCACGATATTGAGAAAACTGAGATAGAAACTCAGTTTTTTCATTTGGCTACTTCTTTAGAAACTATTTGTCTTTCATTTTTGCCATGTAGCCATGATATGATCATCCATTTGGATACATGTGAAACTGAAATTGTTGTAATAATTGATGTATCGTCCTAATACATCTGTTCATGAATCTACATTAGTGTATTTTCAGTATCATTTCGCTTAGAAGGCGGTTATAAAAAATGTCTAGTTCGACAGTTATTTATTCTTGACATCTTGCTATGTATAACATGGTCTATTCATTTCATGAAACTAAAAAAAATTCAATAGGTACACAGAAGTACCTACAGTCTGTCGGTTATTCATTTATATCATGATTCTGAAGGATTGTGAGTGTATATAGGTAGAAGAGAACGTACGCTTCTTCAATCACAGCCAACTTCATGTATTTCAATAAAATGCACTTAACCAACCAATTAATGAACGAATATCAAATTGTGATACATAGTTGAATAGAGAATTTTAAGAAAAATAAGATAGGCTACAGAAATATACAGGTTGCCATTCGAAAAAAAAAAAGTTGGGTCTACTACCGATCAAACAGGTGGTTGAAAAAATTGTCATTGGGTTCAAAGGAATAACTTAACCCTGGTGAATTTCAAGTTTTTATCTCTTCAAATAAAAAAAACTACAGGCTGTTACATGGCTCCTATGTCACCCGGTATATATCAAATATGGAAGATAAACCGTTCAATCAGAATTAATTGATACATGGAGACAGTTAAATTGATAAAATATATTTCTCCTGTTCACACTTAAATTTTAAGACGAACCTAATAGATTTTATTGTGTTGGGTAGTCTATTATAAATATTTATTCCACAAAAATACGATGATTTTTTTCCGAATTGGGTTTTTATTTTGACAGTTTCCAAATGTTCACTTTGACTTATGTGATGCTCATGGGTATTAGAATTGATATTGAAAGTAAGATTCGAGTGCTTCTTCTTATTCTTAGTGGAATGAATGAAAATGCATACTCTCATTTTGAAGAGAGTCAATATCTAGCAGATCCCTTGGTTTGTATAGTCTAGATGTTGAATCCAGACATGGTATCAGATACTGCAATTCAGAGTAAATCAAACTGAAATAAATTAATTTCAAGTGTTTAAGAGGTATGAGATACCTCAATTTATATAATATACCAACAATGGGATATAATTTTTTTTCTGAGCAATTGAAATGCGATGACCAATATAGAGACTGGTCTATAGTTGAACCTAAGAGTTTGGAGTTTTTTGTAGGATTTATACAAAAATTCCCGAATTTTAAAGGACCTATTTGGTTATCAGGTATAACTCTTTTCGAGATGAACATAGAAAAAGTTTTATCGAAATTGAGAATTTATCATCTTGTAAGCATAATGTAATTGAAGCGAGATCTTTTTCAGAATTTGGAACAGTGGACCCTGCGTATGTCCATTCTCGATCTTCAACTGATGTATGAGCAGTTTAGTCCCAACTCGTCTGAACTGTCTCAATGGCTCGATACGGTCGCCAAAGCCGCTATCGATGTCTTCCAAATCAACGCCCCGTATGATTCTCCGCCACAAGAAGAGAAGAAGAACGACAAGAAACAGCACAATTCGATATGGTTGGTGGCTCCATTGATATCAAAACTACCTCCTGCAGTTCAAGGTCAGTTTTTCATTGTAGAATTTCATATTGTTCCATAGTTTGAATATTCATCTTTTAGTGAGCGTGTTGAAGTAATACTTATTTGTACATAATTACGAGATTATATTCAGAGAAGAGGGTAATATATATATATATATATATATACATGTCTGCATCTCTCAGAGAGGCCAAGATCGTTACTGTGCAATGCGCATGTCAACTTGTCAACATCACACAGTTGTATAAGGCGATAATTTTGAAATACTATAGCTGCAATCACTGAACTTTAGTAAAGGAAAAACGAATAAGTGGCTTTTGTGGATCAGTAATGAGAGCACTGAGGACTGAGGTAGCTAGTGATCTACTTTCGGTTTATTACAAATTTCATGTCATGGTTTAGGTTTATTGAAAACATGTCACAGAATAATTTGATTTGTATACGATAAAACGAAAACGTTCAGTGTGAATAAAGACACTATTTATTGGAAAAGAAAATCAACTAAGTAGGTACAGTTGAAATAAACGTCACATCCTTCTAGTGTATAGGAGTCAATCAACTGCATATTAGCAGGAGGTGGTCTTTAGGAAAACCAACACATTAACTATTAATCGTATGAAAAATATAATATTGCTACCAATGAAAAGATATGTTTTTTCCAGTTCTTGAAGAATAGTGTTTTCAAAGTATGCAGCATTAAATCATATTGCAGCTTTTAATTCTGTCAGCTGTCAGCTGTATTCAGACAGAGATTAGTTACCTACCTAGTCAAGCAGCACTGAAAGCACTTGAATCAAACTGCTTTAAATCCAGAGCAGAATGGAACTGCAGAGAAACCTTAAACCGACTGGATAAAATTGATACTTTGCCATCTACTGATTAGTCCCTGTGGCTCTTTTTATGACTTGATCGATTTAGCATTTTTTGATTTTTTTAGTATGTTTTGTTGTCGTTGTTGTCACCTTATATTATTTTATCATCGTTGTTTGTAATCAACTTCCTCATACCAGAATTCTATTTCTGACTGGAAGCTAGTTTCTCAATAAACAATAAAAAACAACGCAAAAAAGTTAACCTAGTCTGGAAACCAGGTCACACGGGCCTAGAAGGGAATGAAACAGCGGACGTCCCAGCAAAAGGGGGGACCGAAACATCGTTCACTAGGCCAGAACCGGTAATCGGTATAGCATAGCATACTGGGCCGACAATGAAAGACTCAAGTATTGGCGTAGTTTACCGGGCCTATGTTATATATTATAATCATCCTGTTAGTGAGGATTCATTCTTCTGTTTCATGACAGATGCATAGTGATAATATGTTTATAAATACGTCATGTTAATAATTCAATTTTCAAAATAAAGATTATTCAATACACAATAATTTGGCGACGAGGATAAAGAAAACATAAGTATAATACCTCGATAACATAGCAGACAATACCAGTATCATCGCAGTCTTCGAAAATAAAACATTGATAATTTCAAATATGGCTCAAGACCTCGCACCCCTAATAACAGCTCTCAGTGGTTTAGTAAATTCCCTTCAAGAACAGCAAAATAAACCATCCACAGTGAAAGATATTCTTCAACGGCAAATACTTACTTTCGAACCTTTCGACGAAAATTGTGAAAATTTTGATAGTTATTGTCAAAGATTAGAAAATTTCTTCAAACTGAAAGGACTCGATAAACAAGATAAAGAAACGAATGATGCTAAAGTAATGGTTCTAATAAATTGCTTAGGTAGCAGACACTATAAACTTATATCCAGTTTGACATCTCCAGAACTTCCAGCTACGAAAAGTTACACAGAACTCATAACCCTTCTGAGAAATCATCTTGCACCCAGACGGAATGTACTAACCGAACAACATAGATTCTTCTCAAGAATTCAATCACAAGGAGAATCAATTTCCACTTACGTTGCTACACTGAAAGATCTCATTAAAACATGCGATTTCAAGACCGAATGTAATCAAAATGAATGTTCAAAAAGAGTCCTCAACATGTTGTTAAGAGCACAATTCATAAGAGGTTTGCTTGATTCTAGTACGAGAGAAAGAATCCTACAATTAGTCGATGTTTCTTTCGAAAAAGCACTGGAAACTGCACTGGCGATTGAAGCATCTCGAATACAAAACCGAGAAGTTTACGAAAGCTGTTCAAATTCGTCTAGAAATGTGCATAAAGTAGAATTTCGTCAAAGCCGTAATCGTTCCAGATCGAGAAGTAGAACTTTATCAAATCAACACACCCACAATCATTCCAGCTCACATTCAAAAGCAAGCAATCGAAACCTGAATTTACAAAAACTTGGACTCACAGGATTATGTCTCCATTGTGGCAAGAACAACCATCAATCACAAAACTGTTTTGTCACAGAAAAACTTCGATGCAAACTGTGTAATAAGAAAGGTCATATCGAAAAAGTTTGTATTTCATCAATTCTCAAGAAAAATCCAGCTTCAATCAAAAATGTCACTGACACTGTCACCACTGACTTTTCTGACGAAGAATTTTCAATAAATCAAATAATCGATGTTTTCAAAGGCACTGCATCCTTCGATGATTCAAAAATCATTATACAGGTTGAAATCAATAACAAACCTTGTAGTTTCGAGTGTGATACAGGAAGCCCTGTCACAATAATTTCAAAACATGATTTTGATAAACTAAATCTAAATATTCCCCTCGAGAAAACAAACATTTGCTTTCGATCTTATACGAAACACCTCTTCAGACCTTTAGGCTTCATCAAAGTATCCGTTTCGTACAAGGAAAAACACTTTATAGGAGATTTATATGTCGTTCCTGATTACGGTAGTGCCATCATGGGAAGAAGATGGGTACGAGCTTTAGAAGTCAATATTCATGATATAGACTCAATATCCAGTTATCAAACACCAATATCAACCATTTTCGAACAATTCGAAGATGTTTTCCAACCAGAAGTAGGCAGAATTCCTGATTTCAAATGTTCCCTCAGTCTTCGCCCCGATGCCAAACCAGTCTTCATCAAACCTCGAAGAATTCCATACGCACTTCAAGAACAAGTTGAAAAGGAATTAGAGAAGTTAGAGAGTCAAGAGATCATTCAAAAAGTCGATCATTCTGAATGGGGCACTCCACTGGTTATCGTTCCCAAGAAAAATGGAGAAATTCGACTTTGCGCTGACTATAAAGTAACAGTGAATCATCAGCTTCAAGATAATCGCTATCCAATTCCAAGAATCGAAGATATCTTCAACAAAATGCAAAATGGTGAATTTTTCTGTACCTTAGATATTTTCAAAGCCTATTTACATATTCCTGTTGATGAAGAGAGTTCGAGAATTCAAGCCTTATCAACTCATAGAGGTACTTACTTGGCAAAACGATTATTTTTTGGTATCAAGACAGCTCCGAATGAATTTCACAAGATTATAGATCAAATTGTACACGATTTGGAAGGAACTACAGCTTATTTTGATGACATCCTAGTTCAAGGATCTTCATTTGAACAATGTAAAAATAGATTGATCAAGGTTCTTCTAAAATTACGTCAATATAATATTCATCTGAATAAAAATAAATGTAAATTTTTCGAGAAGAAAATAACATATCTTGGACACATCATCACCAAGAACGGTCTTCAAAAATCAGATGACAAAATCAAAGCAGTTATAGATGCACCTAGACCAAAATCTAGAGAAGAGATACAACAGTTCCTTGGATTGATCATGTACTATGCAAAATTCATTCCGAATGCATCAACAATACTATATCCTTTGAATCGTCTTCTGAGAAGAGATATAGACTACAAGTGGACATCAGAATGTGAAGCAGCATTCATTAAAGCTAAAAACGAAATAGCAAATGAAAGAATCTTAATGCCATTTACACCAGAACTAGAAGTTATCCTTGCTACTGATGCCAGTCCATTTGGATTATCCGGAGTTCTATCTCATCGTCTGAAGGATGGAACTGAGAGACCAGTTGCTTTTGTATCAAGATCGTTGACCAAAGCTGAATGCAACTACAGCCAACTAGATAAGGAAGCAACAGCTATCTACTGGGCCTTCAAAAAGTTATTCCATTATTTGTATGGTAGGAAATTCCTTCTCATAGTGGACAACAGACCATTGATGACAATTCTCAATCCTCAAAAACAACTTCCAGTATTATCTGCGACTCGACTGTTACGATATGCTCAATACATGTCAGGATTTGACTACACAATTCAATATCGAAAATCAAGCGAGCATACCAATGCTGATTATTTTTCCAGAAATCCGCTAAAATTATCCCCAGAAGAAGCGAAAAAAGTCGATGATGAACACATATTGAACATCAGTTCAGTAAATCAAATATGTAATGATATAGTAACAGCAGAAAAAATCAAATTCGAAACAGACATCGATTCAGATCTATCAAAATTGAAAAAAGAACTACTAAGTGGAACAAGAAAAGACCCAGAATTGTCATTACAAGACGGATTGATATTTCGAGGACACCGTGTAATCATTCCTAAGAAATATCAACATGCTATGCTACAGGAGCTCCATTCCACTCATCTTGGAATAGTGAAAATGAAAGCTTTAGCGAGAAACTATTGCTATTGGAGGAACATAGATCAAGATATAGAGAGCTTAGTGAAAAGTTGTATTGCATGCTGTAATGTAAAAAATAATCCTGGAAAGGCACCAACGCATTATTGGGAACAACCTACTGAGAATTGGCAACGAGTCCACATGGATTATGCCGGACCATTTTTGAATCATCATTTTCTTATAGTTGTCGATGCCAAATCAAAATGGCCAGAGATTGCTATGATTACAAATTCCCCAACAACATTTTCTACAATCTATCACTTACGAGAAATTTTCAGTAGAAATGGTTTGCCAGAAATACTCGTAAGCGATAATGCTTCTATCTTCAAGTCGGGAGAATTCAAGCAATTTTGCATGAGGAACGGTATTCTGCAAAGAACGATAGCACCCGGACATCCAGCCACGAACGGTCAGGCAGAAAGATATTGCCAGACTTTGAAATCAAAGCTCAAATGCATGATGGACGAACCAGGCAACCTGCATGAAAAATTGTGTCGATTTCTATTTCGATATAGAGTAACACCCCTATCATGTGGAAAATCGCCCTCCGAAATTTTCATAGGGAGAAACTTAAGAACGAAATTGGACCTCATTCGACCACAGCATTCAAGCAAGAATGTACCAGAACAACCACTGTTTGATAAAGATTTCGCAGTAGGAGAGAGAGTACAGTCCAGAAATTATACTAACTCTAGCAAATGGAGATTTGGTAATGTAGTGAAAAGATTAGGAAGACTTCATTACTTAGTTGAACTAGATGATGGCTATGTCATTAAACGACATTTTGATCAACTTCGCTCTTGCCACGCACCAAGAATGACAGTATTTCCTTTCGAAGCAAGTCCATGTCCTAATGTTATTTATCTACCTGATCCTAGCAAAACCAACGAACCGAGAAGAGTCACATTCAGTGATTCCGCCGCTCAACAAACGGAACCAAATCAAGAACCGGTGACTAGTGAAACACAAACTCATGTTCCAGCAAAGGACCAAGTATTGATCGATCAACAGCAACAAACTGGATCTTCAACAACTGAAGAATCTGCCGTTAGTTCAGAGAACATGATACCCAATTTGAGACGTTCAACAAGAACAAAAAAACCTGTAAAAAGACTGAATTTGTAGTGATTAAGACGCTTATGATTCCTTGAACAACGTTGTAGTTAAAAGGTGGAGAATTGTTATATATTATAATCATCCTGTTAGTGAGGATTCATTCTTCTGTTTCATGACAGATGCATAGTGATAATATGTTTATAAATACGTCATGTTAATAATTCAATTTTCAAAATAAAGATTATTCAATACACAATAGCCTAGCACATTCAAAAGCATTCATTGCTTCTTCAAGGAACAAACAGAACTATCACAAACTACTAGAACTCAGTAGAGCACATCTCAGAGTTATAGTAGGTTTGCTCACTGGCCACTGCAAACTCAAACACCACATGCACAAAATCGGACATGCTCAAGATGCAGATGCTAAACACATTTTAAGTGCATGCCCTGCAGCGGCCAGAACCAGATTTTCAACATTTGGCAATACAACAGTAGGTCCAGAAAACCTGGTAAATTGTTCTCCTAATGTACCCCTTATTTTCGTCAGGAGAATATATATACTGGGAGAAATATAACCATAGAGTGAGCCACCATAGGCCATTGGCCCCAGTGAAGGGCCTGACATGGGCCCACTCACGTTTAAACCTCAACCTTAACCCTACCTATCTCTGATTGAGGTTACCGTTAACCGTTTTAGCGTATGGTTCCTGCAGTAGCAGTCAAAATTTGAGTTAAGAAACGGCATTATAATTCCAACGCACTCACTCAATTTAAAAAAAAAATTTCTCGATAGGTGTCATAGGTGACATGAGATGAAGTTAAAAGTAGTGTACCTAGGCCGGTACCAGCCCAAGATGGCCGCCGCCGGAAGTGACGTCACAACCGTTCCTGTGGTGGAAGGTGTTGGCTGCACGGAAGTGACGTCACAAGATGGCCGCCGGAAGTGACAGATGACAAGTGACAGATGACAAGTGACAGATGACAAGTGGCAGATGACAAGTGACAGATGACAAGTGACATGGAACACAAGGAGTGACAGATGGCATGGAACACAAAGAGTGACAAGTGACAGATGACAGATGACAAGTGACAGACAGATGACAAGTGGCAGATGACAAGTGACAGATGACAAGTGACAGATGACAAGTGACAGATGACAAGTGACAGATGACAAGTGACAGATGACAAGTGGCAGATGACAAGTGACAGATGACAAGTGACATGGAACACAAGGAGTGACAGATGGCATGGAACACAAAGAGTGACAAGTGACAGATGGCATGGAACACAAAGAGTGACAAGTGACAGATGACAAGTGACAGATGACAGATGACAAGTGACAGACAGATGACAAGTGGCAGATGACAAGTGACAGATGACAAGTGACAGATGACAAGTGACAGATGACAAGTGACAGATGACAAGTGACAGATGACAAGTGACAGATAAGTGACATATGACAAGTGACAGATGGCATGGAACACAAAGAGTGACAGATGGCATGGAACACAAAGAGTGACAGGTGACAGACGACGAGTGACAAATGACAGACAAGTGACAGATGACATAGAACACAAGAAATGACACGTGGAAGTACTCTGAACTTAGCCCCCTAGACTCTGGACTCTAGTGCTTATGGGCGTGGACATTCTTCTTCTTCTTTTTGAAAGGTGGTGGATGACGTCACAATCTATTGACTGTGCTCACCTGATTTAGGTTGGTATTACTACAATTGGTAGCACTTTGTTTCAAGGTCACCCGATATGCATGTTGCAGGTGGCCGATGAGTCATCCTTATCTCTACTTCATAGAACAATGCCTCCTTTGTTTGCCATTTATGTTATCTAGCCTTCCTCTAGAACAATGCCGCCTTTGTTCTCTCGACGCCACTGTCAGCGTTTCTTGGAATTCCGGCTATTGGATAATTCGCGACGCAATATACGAGAACAATGCCGCCTTTGTTTGCAGGTGTCCGATTACGTAACAACCTCATCCGATTGCATCATCCTTATCTGTGTGAGAACAATGGGTCCATTGTTCTAACGCAGGTGGCCGATGAGTCATCTAATAATGCTAGCTGGGAAACATACTGAAAGAGTACCTCTATCTACTTCCTGTCGCCACTGACTGTCAGCGTTTCTTGGAATTTCGTCGAGTCAGCTATTGGGAAATTTGCCTCAAGAACAATACCTCCGTTGTTTGCAGGTGGTCGATGACGTCACAACCTCAAGCCCTATATAAGGCGGTCAGAACGTTCGTAGGCGTCATTCCATTCTGAACTTTGACACTGGTCGGTCGATCTGTTCTTTCCTGTTCGGTTGCTCCTGTCCGTTCGGTTGCTCCTATCTGTTTTATTATATTGTGTGTGGGTTGTGCCAGCTGAAAGGTGAGTTATTTATTTATTACGTTTCAAGGCCATGTGGTCGACCCTATTTGTGACTAGTGATCATTTCACCCAATACTAGCAGTAGTAAGTTTCTCATCAGATGGATGTTTCAGCTATTAACGCTCAAGCTGCTGCCTTCGAACCAACTGTAGCACTAAGTAGCTTGCCCATCAACCAGCCCCACCCCATTGAAAATATCAGGGTGGTCCAGACACGGTTTGGAGAGGCTATTGTGGTGGAACTCGAGGCATCTAGCGTTTTTCTGCCAAGGAGGGTAGTTGGCATCTTCAAGCCTCAGCTTCTGGCTTTCACCCCAGGCAAATACAGCCTGATTCACAAGAGGAGTGACACCGGACCCTCTTTGAGATTACTGAAAATTAGTGGTGAGTAAAATATTATTTTCTGTTTGATATTTCTCGCATCATGAATGTCAATAGTATTGCTTCTACTAGTGATGCCGTTGTTGAGGAATGTAGAAGAAAAGTGGAAATTTTGAGGAACAAGACGAACATATCTGCAGAAGAGAGACTGTTATGGAATAGGCAAATAGGGACGCATATAAGAGAATTAAATAGGGCAATCAGGGGGACCAATTCGACAGCAGGGGTTTTGAGAAAATTAGAAACAAATGTGGGGCATTTGAAACGTTTTCAAAGTTTGATTAGGAAGAAGAATCATATAGGGGCGGGACTTGGCAATCGTAAAAATAGAGTTACATGGAGACTTGTTCAATCTGTTTTTGAGAGTAGAGTAAGGACGGCTGTTATAATCAATTTAAGTCATAAGGAGTTGATGCAATTTTTGCAGGACGCATCGCACATTTTCAAAATTCAAATTAAAAAATATTGAGGGAATTAACAATGCTCAAAGTCAACACCACCTTCTGTGGTGAGTTTATCAAGAAATCGGATGACGCGGAGATTATTGAATTCAAATATTTCAATACAAAGAATGCTACAATGGATGAGGGAACGGATTTAGATCATTGGTTTGCGGAAAATGTGATTGATGCCATAGTGAATAAACTTTCGGAATTCCAGGAGAAGAGTAGTGGCTGGGCCTTGCGAGAAATTGTTTCTTTAGAGGTTAATGTTAATAAATTAGAAATTGGCAATGGTTCATCATTCATTGGATTACCTGACCAAATTTCCAAGAAGCAAGCCTGCATCAATGTGAAAAACACTGATGAGGCATGCTTCTTCTGGAGTATCGTGAGCGCTTTACATCCTGCTAACCGTAAGGTAGACAGGCCCAGCTCGTATCCTCATTACAGCCAAGTTTTGAATACCGCAGGCTTGGATGTACCCATGACTCTCAACAATATCCCTAAATTCGAAAAACTCAATGATATTTCGGTGAACGTTTATGCCTTGGAACTGATTCATGTTAGAAAGACAGAGTATTTCGAAGTAGTACCCATAAAACTCACTAAACATAAGCAGCCCAGACATGTCAATCTACTGCTCATTCAAAGTGAATATTTCCCCAAGCCCAACGATCATGATGTCTTGCCCGAAGATGATTACGACGAAGACCTCAGGTATCATTATTGTTGGATCAAAGACATGTCCAGGCTTCTATCTTCACAACTCAATAAACATGATCATAAAAAACATTTCTGTGATAGGTGTCTGAATTATTTTTCCAGCGAATTCAAATTGGCAGAGCACAGTGTTCTATGTGAAAATGTTAACGAGTGCAAAATTTCTTTCCCCAAATACGATTCAGTTGTTTTCAAAAATCATATATATAAGCAAAAGGCCGAATTCATCATCTACGGTGATTTTGAATCGGTTTTGGAGCACTGTGATGACAAAATTTCTCAAAAAATGTCGAAATATCAAAAACATACAGCCTTCAGCGCAGGGTACTATTTCAAATGCTCATATGATGATAGCTTGTCCTATTACAAGAGTCATCGAGGTCCTGATTGCATGGATTGGTTTGCCACAGAAATGGCAGATGTCGCGAAATTTGTACAGTCTAAAATCAAAGACATTATTCCTCTGACTCATTTCCCAGATAAGGTTGGTGTAACACACTGCCATATCTGTGAAAAGGCGTTTGCGGGCACTGATATCATTGTTAAAGACCACCATCATTTCACTGGTGCCTTCAGGGGGTGGGCGCATCAATCTTGTAATTTGGGGTACCGCAAGTCCTTCGTAGTGCCCATAGTGTTCCACAATTTTTCCGGATATGATTCTCATTTCCTTCTGAGAGAGATTGCCAAACGTGGACAGGTGAGCGTACTTCCGATAAATATGGGGAAATACATTTCTTTCACCCAACACAACTCTGAAACCGGTATTAAATTCAGATTCATCGACTCTTTGAGATTCCTGGGTGCCAGTTTGGACGAGTTGGCATCCAATTTAACGGAGGATAGCTTCCAAAATTTGAGAAAAGAATTCAACCAATTAGACGCTTCTAAATTCGATCTACTCACAAAGAAAGGTGTTTTTCCATATGACCACATCAATAGTCCGAGCAAATTAGACGAAACTGAACTTCCGCCCATTGAGAACTTTTATAATAAATTGAACGATGAACATATCGATGATGTGAAGTACGCTCATGCTCAAAACGTATGGCAACAATTTGGATGTCAAAATTTAGGTGAATACTCGGATTTATACATGAAAACAGATATCCTTCTTCTGGCAGATGTTTTCGAACAATTCAGAGAAGCTGCTTTGAGGACTTATACCTTAGATCCGGCTTGGTATTACACCCTTCCAGGTTATACGTGGGATTGTATGCTGAAGTACACGAAATGTTCACTACAAATTTTAAAAGATGTTGACATGCTGATGTTTGTCGAAAAGGCCATAAGAGGTGGTATTTCGGTTTGTTGTAACCGCTATTCTGAAGCCAACCATAAGTACACTTCAACATACGATCCTACGAAACCACCAAAGCATCTTCTCTACTTGGACGTTAACAATCTATATGGATGGGCAATGTCAAAGCCCCTCCCTTATGGAGGGTTTGAATGGACTGATGCCAACATTGACGTCACATTGATTCCCGACGATGCGCCAGAAGGATATATCTTACAAGTAGATTTGGAATATCCAGAAAACTTGCACGATCTACATAAAGACTTTCCGTTTTGTGCCGAACACCGCAAGCCACCTGGTTCCAAGTTGGCAAAATTGATGACCACGTTACACCATAAAAAGGAATACATCATCCATTATGTTAATTTGAAACAAGCTCTGGCTAATGGCTTAAAGCTCACCAAAATTCACAGGGTAGCGAAATTCAAACAGTCCACGTGGTTGAAGCCCTACATTGATCTGAATACTGGATTGAGGGCTGCAGCCACCAACACATTCGAAAAAAACCTATATAAACTGATGAATAATGCCGTGTTTGGAAAGACGATGGAAAACATTCGTAAACATCGCGTCGTCAAATTATGTAGATCATGGAATGGACGCTATGGGGCTAAAAATATGATCGCCAGTTCAAAGTTTCGTGGCCGGACGATTTTGGGTGACGATCTGATTGCTATCGAATTGGCTAAATCTGAAATAATCTTCAACAAACCCCTATACATAGGGATGGCTATTTTGGATTTATCGAAAACGTGTATGTATGATTTCCATTACGATTTCATGCTTCCAACAATGGGGGTGGAGAAATGTAAGTTGATGTATACAGACACCGATAGTTTTATTTACGAACTTGGCTGTGATGATGTATATGCGGAACTTATCAAAAATAACTTGTCCAAATTCGACACATCCGACTACCCTTCTGACAACCCGTATGGAATTCCGCAAGTGAATAAAAAGGTCTTGGGAATGATGAAAGATGAGGCAAATTCGAAAATAATAACACACTTTGTAGGCTTACGTTCAAAAATGTATGCCTACAAAGTGCAGGGGGGTAAAGTCACCAAAAAATCCAAAGGGGTTAAATTTAATGTGGTTAGGAATAAGATATCCTTCAATGATTATGTGGCTTGCTTGAAAGACTTCAAGGAGCAGACAGTCACACAGCGGACAATCCGTTCCTTCAACCATCAAGTATTCAGTATTGAACAGTCGAAAATTGCGCTAAGTCCTTATGACACCAAGAGACACCTACTTCCAAATTGTTATGACACCCTGCCTTTCGGACATTCCTCCATAGCTGACATATGATTCTTCTTCCATATACATTCCTCAACAATATCACCTTCATGTTCTGAGAAATATCAACTGATAATATTTTACCCCCACCACTGATTTTTTCAATCTAGTTGTATATACGCTTACTATTTTTTACTCTATACACTCTATTTATTATATAATGTAGATTCTTTATTTTAGTTTTTTTTATACACTATGTATTTTCCACTATGTTCAATAAAAGTTTCTTAAAAATTTGGTTGTTTCATTACTGCGAATGAATGAACCTGCTACAAAACGTCAAAAACGTCGAAAACGTCGAAAACGTCGAAAAAACGTCAAAAAACGTCGAAAAACGTCAAAAACGTCAAAAACGTCGAAAACGTCGGAAACGTCGAAAAAACGTCAAAAAACGTCGAAAAGCGTTGAAAACGTCGAAAAAACGTCGAAAAACGTCGAAAAACGTCAAAAAACGTCAAAAGCGTCGAAAAAACGTCGAAAACGTCGAAAACGTCGAAAAAACGTCAAAAAACGTCGAAAAGCGTCGAAAACGTCAAAAACGTCGAAAAACGTCAAAAACGTCGAAAAAACGTCGAAAAGCGTCGAAAAACGTCGAAAAACGTCGAAAAACGTCAAAAAACCTCGAAAAACGTCGAAAACGCCACGTTTATAACGAATCAACGTTCAGAATGAACCCGCTACAAAACGTCAAAAACGTCACGTTTTCCACGTTTCCAACGAAAGTCAACGATACCTGACTAGGAGTAAAGAAAAGCTGAGCTATTGAGCTATTTCCATATTTTATTGTTCCAAATCATTCAGTACATTGTTTTTAAAGTAATACAAATATTCTCCAAGTGCCATGCTCAACAAACTATTATCAGATATTTCACAAAGAAAAAATCGTGAAACAGCATGGAAAAAACGTGACGATCTCGTGACGCAACCATCACACTTAGTGCGTCGTACGCGTTATGCGTTATACATTCGTTAAACAGACGTCGAATATTATTTTTCGAAAACATCAAACGTGAGTTGCAAGCATCGAAAATACGTCAATTGCGTCAAACTTATCTCGAACAGGCCAATATACATTCAAAACCCACAACAAACTGATAAATGACGTCACAAAACGAAATCATACGATGAAGAAAAATTTGAAAGGCGATAGGAGCAGAATAAATAGGGTGTGTGAGAGAACGATTCATGATGAGTGGCGGATATATGACAAATGCTTACATCCTACCGACACTGACTTGCCTAATAGCTCAATATAGGATAGGTCGAAGAATTGATCGATGAGATTGGTGAGGATTGATATTATACCGCTCTCTGGACACATCCAAGTTACGGAAGGTTAGACACATCCGATTCAGGATGGGTTAGACAGGTAGAACGTTCATACACTCACTTTCCTTGACTCTTTTGCAAAACGTTGAAAATTTTTATGGAATTATCAAAAAGGTGGGGGGGGGGGGGGGGGGGGGGGGGGAAAGACGTCAGTAGCGTGCATCGTGCTGCCATCTATGTGATACATATCCTCATACACATCAATTTGTTTGATTGACCAAAGAATATCCTGAAGCCTCAGAGTCCCAAGAATTCGAACAGGATAGGTTAGAGAGTAGGCCGACATCATGGTTTGGGTTTGATGCTATATCGATCTGGACTATCCAAGCTACGATAGGTTAGATCTTTTTTTTTTTTATGGTGACTCGTTTGAGATTATCAGACTCGCTAAACGTCAAAAACGTCACGTTTTTCACGCTTCTGACGAAGTTAAAAGTACCTCGTCAGACAGTCTAGATATTTAGCCGTCATTGCCAACAAAACATCACCTACGTCAGAAACGTAAAAAACGTCGAAACACGTCAAAAAACGTCAAAAAACGTCAAAAAACGTCAAAAAAACGTCGTTTTTCACGCTTTCGACGAATGCATTCAACGTTCTATGGAAAAACATGTGTCAAAACATCACCAACGTCAGAAACGTCAAAAACGTCAAAAACGTGACGCTTTTGACGTTTTTCACGCTTTCGACGAATGCATTCAACGTCCTATGGAAAAACATGTGTCAAAACATCACCAACGTCAGAAACGTAGAAAACGTCAAAAACGTCACGTTTTTCACGCTTCTGACAAATCAACGTTCAAATGGCGTGTCAAAACATCAAAGACGTACGTCAAACACATCAGTTACGTCACGTTTTTCACGCAGCTATGATAGGTTAGACCTATTTTTGTTTCGTCGGTCTAGGAACACCCAAGCTACGATAGGTTAGACCTATAGACACATCCAAGCTACGATAGGTTAGACCTATTTTTGTTTGGTGGCGTGTTTGTATGTTTATCAGACAAGCGGAGCGATTTGACGTTTAGCGAGTCTGATAATCTCAAACGAGTCACCATAAAAAAAAAAAAGATCTAACCTATCGTAGCTTGGATAGTCCAGATCGATATAGCATCAAACCCAAACCATGATGTCGGCCTACTCTCTAACCTATCCTGTTCGAATTCTTGGGACTCTGAGGCTTCAGGATATTCTTTGGTCAATCAAACAAATTGATGTGTATGAGGATATGTATCACATAGATGGCAGCACGATGCACGCTACTGACGTCTTTCCCCCCGCCCCCCCCCCCCCCCCACCTTTTTGATAATTCCATAAAAATTTTCAACGTTTTGCAAAAGAGTCAAGGAAAGTGAGTGTATGAACGTTCTACCTGTCTAACCCATCCTGAATCGGATGTGTCTAACCTTCCGTAACTTGGATGTGTCCAGAGAGCGGTATAATATCAATCCTCACCAATCTCATCGATCAATTCTTCGACCTATCCTATATTGAGCTATTAGGCAAGTCAGTGTCGGTAGGATGTAAGCATTTGTCATATATCCGCCACTCATCATGAATCGTTCTCTCACACACCCTATTTATTCTGCTCCTATCGCCTTTCAAATTTTTCTTCATCGTATGATTTCGTTTTGTGACGTCATTTATCAGTTTGTTGTGGGTTTTGAATGTATATTGGCCTGTTCGAGATAAGTTTGACGCAATTGACGTATTTTCGATGCTTGCAACTCACGTTTGATGTTTTCGAAAAATAATATTCGACGTCTGTTTAACGAATGTATAACGCATAACGCGTACGACGCACTAAGTGTGATGGTTGCGTCACGAGATCGTCACGTTTTTCCATGCTGTTTCACGATTTTTTCTTTGTGAAATATCTGATAATAGTTTGTTGAGCATGGCACTTGGAGAATATTTGTATTACTTTAAAAACAATGTACTGAATGATTTGGAACAATAAAATATGGAAATAGCTCAGCTTTTCTTTACTCCTAGTCAGGTATCGTTGACTTTCGTTGGAAACGTGGAAAACGTGACGTTTTTGACGTTTTGTAGCGGGTTCATTCTGAACGTTGATTCGTTATAAACGTGGCGTTTTCGACGTTTTTCGAGGTTTTTTGACGTTTTTCGACGTTTTTCGACGTTTTTCGACGTTTTTCGACGCTTTTCGACGTTTTTTCGACGTTTTTGACGTTTTTCGACGTTTTTGACGTTTTCGACGCTTTTCGACGTTTTTTGACGTTTTTTTCGACGTTTTTGACGTTTTCGACGTTTTTTCGACGCTTTTTGACGTTTTTCGACGTTTTTTTCGACGTTTTTTCGACGTTTTCAACGCTTTTCGACGTTTTTTGACGTTTTTTTCGACGTTTCCGACGTTTTCGACGTTTTTGACGTTTTTTCGACGTTTTTTGACGTTTTTTCGACGTTTTCGACGTTTTCGACGTTTTTGACGTTTTGTAGCAGGTTCATTCATTCGCAGTAATGAAACAACCAAATTTTTAAGAAACTTTTATTGAACATAGTGGAAAATACATAGTGTATAAAAAAAACTAAAATAAAGAATCTACATTATATAATAAATAGAGTGTATAGAGTAAAAAATAGTAAGCGTATATACAACTAGATTGAAAAAATCAGTGGTGGGGGTAAAATATTATCAGTTGATATTTCTCAGAACATGAAGGTGATATTGTTGAGGAATGTATATGGAAGAAGAATCATATGTCAGCTATGGAGGAATGTCCGAAAGGCAGGGTGTCATAACAATTTGGAAGTAGGTGTCTCTTGGTGTCATAAGGACTTAGCGCAATTTTCGACTGTTCAATACTGAATACTTGATGGTTGAAGGAACGGATTGTCCGCTGTGTGACTGTCTGCTCCTTGAAGTCTTTCAAGCAAGCCACATAATCATTGAAGGATATCTTATTCCTAACCACATTAAATTTAACCCCTTTGGATTTTTTGGTGACTTTACCCCCCTGCACTTTGTAGGCATACATTTTTGAACGTAAGCCTACAAAGTGTGTTATTATTTTCGAATTTGCCTCATCTTTCATCATTCCCAAGACCTTTTTATTCACTTGCGGAATTCCATACGGGTTGTCAGAAGGGTAGTCGGATGTGTCGAATTTGGACAAGTTATTTTTGATAAGTTCCGCATATACATCATCACAGCCAAGTTCGTAAATAAAACTATCGGTGTCTGTATACATCAACTTACATTTCTCCACCCCCATTGTTGGAAGCATGAAATCGTAATGGAAATCATACATACACGTTTTCGATAAATCCAAAATAGCCATCCCTATGTATAGGGGTTTGTTGAAGATTATTTCAGATTTAGCCAATTCGATAGCAATCAGATCGTCACCCAAAATCGTCCGGCCACGAAACTTTGAACTGGCGATCATATTTTTAGCCCCATAGCGTCCATTCCATGATCTACATAATTTGACGACGCGATGTTTACGAATGTTTTCCATCGTCTTTCCAAACACGGCATTATTCATCAGTTTATATAGGTTTTTTTCGAATGTGTTGGTGGCTGCAGCCCTCAATCCAGTATTCAGATCAATGTAGGGCTTCAACCACGTGGACTGTTTGAATTTCGCTACCCTGTGAATTTTGGTGAGCTTTAAGCCATTAGCCAGAGCTTGTTTCAAATTAACATAATGGATGATGTATTCCTTTTTATGGTGTAACGTGGTCATCAATTTTGCCAACTTGGAACCAGGTGGCTTGCGGTGTTCGGCACAAAACGGAAAGTCTTTATGTAGATCGTGCAAGTTTTCTGGATATTCCAAATCTACTTGTAAGATATATCCTTCTGGCGCATCGTCGGGAATCAATGTGACGTCAATGTTGGCATCAGTCCATTCAAACCCTCCATAAGGGAGGGGCTTTGACATTGCCCATCCATATAGATTGTTAACGTCCAAGTAGAGAAGATGCTTTGGTGGTTTCGTAGGATCGTATGTTGAAGTGTACTTATGGTTGGCTTCAGAATAGCGGTTACAACAAACCGAAATACCACCTCTTATGGCCTTTTCGACAAACATCAGCATGTCAACATCTTTTAAAATTTGTAGTGAACATTTCGTGTACTTCAGCATACAATCCCACGTATAACCTGGAAGGGTGTAATACCAAGCCGGATCTAAGGTATAAGTCCTCAAAGCAGCTTCTCTGAATTGTTCGAAAACATCTGCCAGAAGAAGGATATCTGTTTTCATGTATAAATCCGAGTATTCACCTAAATTTTGACATCCAAATTGTTGCCATACGTTTTGAGCATGAGCGTACTTCACATCATCGATATGTTCATCGTTCAATTTATTATAAAAGTTCTCAATGGGCGGAAGTTCAGTTTCGTCTAATTTGCTCGGACTATTGATGTGGTCATATGGAAAAACACCTTTCTTTGTGAGTAGATCGAATTTAGAAGCGTCTAATTGGTTGAATTCTTTTCTCAAATTTTGGAAGCTATCCTCCGTTAAATTGGATGCCAACTCGTCCAAACTGGCACCCAGGAATCTCAAAGAGTCGATGAATCTGAATTTAATACCGGTTTCAGAGTTGTGTTGGGTGAAAGAAATGTATTTCCCCATATTTATCGGAAGTACGCTCACCTGTCCACGTTTGGCAATCTCTCTCAGAAGGAAATGAGAATCATATCCGGAAAAATTGTGGAACACTATGGGCACTACGAAGGACTTGCGGTACCCCAAATTACAAGATTGATGCGCCCACCCCCTGAAGGCACCAGTGAAATGATGGTGGTCTTTAACAATGATATCAGTGCCCGCAAACGCCTTTTCACAGATATGGCAGTGTGTTACACCAACCTTATCTGGGAAATGAGTCAGAGGAATAATGTCTTTGATTTTAGACTGTACAAATTTCGCGACATCTGCCATTTCTGTGGCAAACCAATCCATGCAATCAGGACCTCGATGACTCTTGTAATAGGACAAGCTATCATCATATGAGCATTTGAAATAGTACCCTGCGCTGAAGGCTGTATGTTTTTGATATTTCGACATTTTTTGAGAAATTTTGTCATCACAGTGCTCCAAAACCGATTCAAAATCACCGTAGATGATGAATTCGGCCTTTTGCTTATATATATGATTTTTGAAAACAACTGAATCGTATTTGGGGAAAGAAATTTTGCACTCGTTAACATTTTCACATAGAACACTGTGCTCTGCCAATTTGAATTCGCTGGAAAAATAATTCAGACACCTATCACAGAAATGTTTTTTATGATCATGTTTATTGAGTTGTGAAGATAGAAGCCTGGACATGTCTTTGATCCAACAATAATGATACCTGAGGTCTTCGTCGTAATCATCTTCGGGCAAGACATCATGATCGTTGGGCTTGGGGAAATATTCACTTTGAATGAGCAGTAGATTGACATGTCTGGGCTGCTTATGTTTAGTGAGTTTTATGGGTACTACTTCGAAATACTCTGTCTTTCTAACATGAATCAGTTCCAAGGCATAAACGTTCACCGAAATATCATTGAGTTTTTCGAATTTAGGGATATTGTTGAGAGTCATGGGTACATCCAAGCCTGCGGTATTCAAAACTTGGCTGTAATGAGGATACGAGCTGGGCCTGTCTACCTTACGGTTAGCAGGATGTAAAGCGCTCACGATACTCCAGAAGAAGCATGCCTCATCAGTGTTTTTCACATTGATGCAGGCTTGCTTCTTGGAAATTTGGTCAGGTAATCCAATGAATGATGAACCATTGCCAATTTCTAATTTATTAACATTAACCTCTAAAGAAACAATTTCTCGCAAGGCCCAGCCACTACTCTTCTCCTGGAATTCCGAAAGTTTATTCACTATGGCATCAATCACATTTTCCGCAAACCAATGATCTAAATCCGTTCCCTCATCCATTGTAGCATTCTTTGTATTGAAATATTTGAATTCAATAATCTCCGCGTCATCCGATTTCTTGATAAACTCACCACAGAAGGTGGTGTTGACTTTGAGCATTGTTAATTCCCTCAATATTTTTTAATTTGAATTTTGAAAATGTGCGATGCGTCCTGCAAAAATTGCATCAACTCCTTATGACTTAAATTGATTATAACAGCCGTCCTTACTCTACTCTCAAAAACAGATTGAACAAGTCTCCATGTAACTCTATTTTTACGATTGCCAAGTCCCGCCCCTATATGATTCTTCTTCCTAATCAAACTTTGAAAACGTTTCAAATGCCCCACATTTGTTTCTAATTTTCTCAAAACCCCTGCTGTCGAATTGGTCCCCCTGATTGCCCTATTTAATTCTCTTATATGCGTCCCTATTTGCCTATTCCATAACAGTCTCTCTTCTGCAGATATGTTCGTCTTGTTCCTCAAAATTTCCACTTTTCTTCTACATTCCTCAACAACGGCATCACTAGTAGAAGCAATACTATTGACATTCATGATGCGAGAAATATCAAACAGAAAATAATATTTTACTCACCACTAATTTTCAGTAATCTCAAAGAGGGTCCGGTGTCACTCCTCTTGTGAATCAGGCTGTATTTGCCTGGGGTGAAAGCCAGAAGCTGAGGCTTGAAGATGCCAACTACCCTCCTTGGCAGAAAAACGCTAGATGCCTCGAGTTCCACCACAATAGCCTCTCCAAACCGTGTCTGGACCACCCTGATATTTTCAATGGGGTGGGGCTGGTTGATGGGCAAGCTACTTAGTGCTACAGTTGGTTCGAAGGCAGCAGCTTGAGCGTTAATAGCTGAAACATCCATCTGATGAGAAACTTACTACTGCTAGTATTGGGTGAAATGATCACTAGTCACAAATAGGGTCGACCACATGGCCTTGAAACGTAATAAATAAATAACTCACCTTTCAGCTGGCACAACCCACACACAATATAATAAAACAGATAGGAGCAACCGAACGGACAGGAGCAACCGAACAGGAAAGAACAGATCGACCGACCAGTGTCAAAGTTCAGAATGGAATGACGCCTACGAACGTTCTGACCGCCTTATATAGGGCTTGAGGTTGTGACGTCATCGACCACCTGCAAACAACGGAGGTATTGTTCTTGAGGCAAATTTCCCAATAGCTGACTCGACGAAATTCCAAGAAACGCTGACAGTCAGTGGCGACAGGAAGTAGATAGAGGTACTCTTTCAGTATGTTTCCCAGCTAGCATTATTAGATGACTCATCGGCCACCTGCGTTAGAACAATGGACCCATTGTTCTCACACAGATAAGGATGATGCAATCGGATGAGGTTGTTACGTAATCGGACACCTGCAAACAAAGGCGGCATTGTTCTCGTATATTGCGTCGCGAATTATCCAATAGCCGGAATTCCAAGAAACGCTGACAGTGGCGTCGAGAGAACAAAGGCGGCATTGTTCTAGAGGAAGGCTAGATAACATAAATGGCAAACAAAGGAGGCATTGTTCTATGAAGTAGAGATAAGGATGACTCATCGGCCACCTGCAACATGCATATCGGGTGACCTTGAAACAAAGTGCTACCAATTGTAGTAATACCAACCTAAATCAGGTGAGCACAGTCAATAGATTGTGACGTCATCCACCACCTTTCAAAAAGAAGAAGAAGAATGTCCACGCCCATAAGCACTAGAGTCCAGAGTCTAGGGGGCTAAGTTCAGAGTACTTCCACGTGTCATTTCTTGTGTTCTATGTCATCTGTCACTTGTCTGTCATTTGTCACTCGTCGTCTGTCACCTGTCACTCTTTGTGTTCCATGCCATCTGTCACTCTTTGTGTTCCATGCCATCTGTCACTTGTCATATGTCACTTATCTGCCACTTGTCATCTGTCACTTGTCATCTGTCACTTGTCATCTGTCACTTGTCATCTGTCACTTGTCATCTGTCACTTGTCATCTGTCACTTGTCATCTGTCACTTGTCATCTGCCACTTGTCATCTGTCTGTCACTTGTCATCTGTCACTTGTCATCTGTCACTTGTCACTCTTTGTGTTCCATGCCATCTGTCACTTGTCACTCTTTGTGTTCCATGCCATCTGTCACTCCTTGTGTTCCATGTCACTTGTCATCTGTCACTTGTCATCTGCCACTTGTCATCTGTCACTTGCCATCTGTCACTTGTCATCTGTCACTTGTCATCTGTCACTTGTCATCTGCCACTTGTCATCTGTCTGTCACTTGTCATCTGCCATCTGTCACTTGTCACTCTTTGTGTTCCATGCCATCTGTCACTCCTTGTGTTCCATGTCACTTGTCATCTGTCACTTGTCATCTGCCACTTGTCATCTGTCACTTGTCATCTGTCACTTGTCATCTGTCACTTCCGGCGGCCATCTTGTGACGTCACTTCCGTGCAGCCAACACCTTCCACCACAGGAACGGTTGTGACGTCACTTCCGGCGGCGGCCATCTTGGGCTGGTACCGGCCTAGGTACACTACTGTTAAAATTTTGAGATTTTCATTGTAAGCGCATGCGTCGCTACAACTTCCGCCTTAGTACAAGATGCAAATATTTTTAAGCGTGTTTCTGAGTTTACTACTAGCAGTCCATAGGTAGATAGTTAATTATTTGTTCCAAAGTATTCACAAGTATTTTTGCTTTTTGTTTCACAAGTTTTTACATTTTTATATTTCAAGACATTAGAAGACAAGACAAGAACATTGTATGTATCTGTATTCTTTCTTCCTCTGTGATCTTTCTTTTGCTTTGCAGGCAGAGTTTTGAAAGTGGCAGGACAAGTTCTGGAAGGGGGAGGCTGGTGCAAGGAGCAGAAAATCAAATCGAGGGGGTGCGGCGAGAGTCAGAGCCTACTGAGCCATCAACCGTTCCTATCTTTGGTGCTGACGTGTCTGAAAGGTCAAGAGGAGGGCCAAAGAGAGGGATTGTTATCTTCGTTGAACCAACAACTGTCACAAGTGAGGAAAATATAATGCTATCACGTTGAAACATTTTAATGTTATTAAAATGTGCAATTGAAATATTTTTCCGTTGACCTGGTAATAACGAGTATGTTTAATGTTTATGAGATTGATCGTAGATGATCCCTATTAATAATCAGTTTGTCTATTAATGCATGATTGTAGTACAGGCAACCAAATATACACTGCGTTGCACTATAACTTGATATGGAATCTGCATTTAAATCGATAATATGGATTTCATTGATGATTTCACGTTAACAGGTTAGCCTTTTGAAGTTTCTGAATCGTTTTTAATCCCTGTTTTCTAGCAAGAGGAATTCATTTCACATGTTGATTATCTAGACAAATGTCGAATATCACTGATGTCAGCGACAAGTTAAAATTTTGTAAGATCTCTTTTAACGTCTATGAATGTGACTCGACAGCAATTTCATGTCAGGGACGCCAATACTCCAAAACAAAGTCACTAGATGATTGAAAGAGAAAGGAGCTATGATCTGTCCGTACCCTGTTAGATGACAAATACGTCAGTTTGCATCAAGGGACCCTAGATGTAGCTACCGCGACACGTCCGTACCCTCTAAGGCGTATGTATCCAGGGGCGGATTATAGTAAAAGCCCGCAAAGCCAGGGCTTGTAGCGCTAAATCCCAGAGGGCGAAAAAAATTCCAAATACAAAAAATCAATTGGATCAGAAATCAAATTATATATTTCCTCATGTAGGTACTTGGTACTTTATACTATGATACTTATCTTATTGATACACTGATTGCGAAAAATTATCCGAAGTAGCAACTCTATAACAGCCCCCGTAGTTCTCCTCCTAAAAGTCATTCCGCATAGATGGCAACATTTGGCAACGCTACGCTGTATCAGCGGCATGTTTAGTTCGAGACTATCTATTCAGGGAATACCAGGACACAGAAATATTGCAGTTTTGTACTTCGCGCTGTTGCTGTTATACATTTGCAGATACCGGGTGACCAGTTATATTGTGACCCATTTCAAATGCTTATATTGAAGCATGAACTGCATATTAGGATGTTATCCTGAAATGCTGAATTACCGTATATTGAGTATAAATCTGATGCAGATTTATGATGAGTTCATTTGCTTTTTCAGTCAAAGTAAACATTTTTTCAACTCGAAGAAAGTACAAATGCTCGACAATCTTTATTTGACACATCTAATCTGGCATTTCATGTGTTGTGATCAGGATTTCCAAAGACGACTTTGGTTACATTGCAAAATCTCATTAAACCATTCCACATGCAGTAGTTGTTTCAAACAGTTATAACTCTGATAGTTTTCTAAGAAAACATAACTTGTTATACATTGTTAGAAAGAGAAAAGACCAGTCTTTCTGAATGTGCAAAAATATACAGGGTGATTCAATGAAATAAAAAAGTTGCCCTATACCTGAATAATGGCTAGTTTGTTTCCGGTAGAACCGGATGTTCAAGAGTGAAGGTGAACCTGTCAAAAAAAACTTGAAAAATATCAAAATAGACTAGTCCAAACTGCACAACGATAACTTTAATGGTTTCAGAGATATAAGCATTTGAAATGGGTCAGAATATAACTGGTCACCCGGTACCATTGTGTTAGATTTGCTATGATAATATTGTGTTTTTTTCGTGTTTTCGTCATGAGCGACTTGAATAAAAAATTAGGTGCCGCAGAATATCGAAAAAAAGCTAAAAATAAGGCAGAACTACATGAGCAAAGCAGTTACTAACTGTTCAGGAGAAAGACCTTTCTCGACACTCAAGAGAATTAAAAATTATGTAAGGCCGAAGTTATCGGATTCCAAACTAAGCAACTCAGCCTTAATGACAATAGATGAAACCTGCTCAAAAATTTGGAAGTAGCAGTTAATAGCTAGTCTTAAGGTTGTTGGACAATAGTTTGTTAATGTTGTTTCACTATTTTTTAGTGTCTGATATAATTTTGAATAAAATATATATAACACTGTCGCCAGTTTCGTGTGTCGTTTTAAAAATTTCCCTCATATACTGAATAAAACATTGAGAAGGGGGGCGCGAAAATATGCATGGGCTTTGGCGTTACCACCGATAAAACAAGGCCAGCAAACTCTGACGTAAACAGCTCGTAACGTCGCATACTCAGGCCATCTTCCAAGGCAATTCGCATCGATCGATCGTCAGTTTGTTTTTGTTTAAGAACGGTGGCGTAGGTAAATCGCGTGTGTGCTCGAATTCTCTTGTTGTTTATTCATCAAAATAATTGGCGGAGAAATTACTGTTTTGTGAAATATTTCGTGTTGTGATAGGCGAAATAACAATGCCTTACAAGTGTTGTGTTCCCTTTTGTCGGGGGAATTATGTGGGTGGTCCAAAATCCCGTTGGACAAGGAACTATCGAAAAAGTGGGTACATGCAATTCACCGCAAGGATTTTACGACTCCATCTAAGTACAGTAAAGTATGTGAATTACATTTTACTAAAGATTATATTATTACTTCATCTACTGCAACCGATTCAAAAACTGGCAAAACTGTAACAATAGATTTGAAAATTCCTAGGCTCAAACGAGATGTTATTCCCACTCAATTTCCCAACTGTCCATCTTATTTATCGAAAGATGTAAAATTACGCACAAGTCGTGATGAAAAACTTGAGATACTAGAGACTAAAAATTTGGCACAAGCACTTACCAAAAGTAAAACTGAATTCGAAAATTACCAAAAATCATTTTGCTACACAGAATTTCAAGAATTTCTAGTTGTATTAGAGTCTTTTCAGTTGCCGAAAAGTGGTTCAAAATTATCGATTTGCAAAAAGTCACATTATTCAAATTGTCTTATTCTCCAGGGCCCGTAATTACATATTCGGTTGTGATTGATTTTGTTTTGAATGTGGAATCATTTTTGTATGACCTAGCGATACAAACATCTCTAAAAGCCAATCTGAAAACACCTTTTATCTCTAATAATATCAATCAAATCAAGGAATTACTAATTGAAATAGATAAAAACGAGATACATAATTCGGGAAAATGTCTTGATAATCAGAAAAAGAGGGTTTTGAAACATATTTCGAATGCATTGGACTCTTTGGTTTCTGACTCAATACATTCTCAAATTTCTTTCTGAAAACGGTCATTTGCCTCGTGGAAATGAATGCAGAATTCATTCCAATGATCAAATTGCAACTATTATATTAACATGTACTACAAACACTCTACTTAAAAATTACTGTTTCAAGTCTAACGACCAATTGGGTAAAAAATCCAACAACAGGAAATTGAAAACACTCACTGGCTAATTTTTTAGGTAATAGGAATTCTCCAAGATAAATATAGGTAATTAGGTATAACAAACGGCATGTCTATCAAACTAAAATACATTTTCCCCAATTTTCTTTCGATCAATCTCATGATAAGTTTATGTTCTGCGGGCCCTGTATAAGTAGGTGTGAAGTTTACCTCTAATGAGATTGAATCACTACAATTTTTGCCAATATATTTAATTCGAATGGGTTGCTGTAGGTGGGTATTTGTGTTTTATTCTGGGTTTTGCTTTGAAACTTCGTTTTTCCATAATAAAATCGAATGGGATGCGAAGAAGAGCTCAGTTGACGGCTGGCATCCTCTTTCAACCGGAAGCCCTTCAAAAAAAAAGCAAAATCGGCTCAATAATGATCTAAAACTAAAATCGAAATACGCGGTCGCCTTATAGCGCTATAAGCGCTTGTCGTTTCGAGCCGCTGGTTAGACCTGACTAAGTGACGTCACCCACGGAGCATGCAGGCCTTGTTTTATCGGTGGTAACGGCTTTGGACGCCTTTGAATGTTAATACGCGCCTGTATGTATCATAATCCGCCACTTCTTCTTCGCCTCCAGCTGGTGCAACAAGCCAAAGAGGGCACCCAGCCGGACGCCATCGGCACCCAGCAGACCTTGGACGGTCTGCGGTTGCGCTTCGCCCTCGTCGGCGGCGTGTTCGAGGCGTTCCAGCGCAATCCGGCCGCCACCACCGATTGGGCGCTGCTGCTCGTCCAGCTCGTGACGTACGGCCTGGTGGATCTGCACACGCACAACGACCTCTTCACCGTCGTGGTGGACATGCTCGCGACGCTCGTGCACGCCGCCAAGGCCACCGACAGTCAGGTGAGATGATTTTGAGATTCGATATTTTATCGTTACATCATTTCGTTATTTCATCATTCCATAATTGTATCATTTCATTATTTCTTCATTTCATTATTTCATTATTCCATTATTTCATCATTTAATTATTTTATGATTCCATTAGTTATTAGTTCATATTTCCATCATTTTATTTTGTGTCACCCGGTATAAAGAAATACATTGAAAAATCGCATTCTCTATGTAATAAAAATATTAATTATTTCTCGGTTTATTCAACAGAAAACAAAGAACAACTACTTTCTTGGCTATATGCCATGACGAGCATTGCATTATACAGGGTGATTCACATAAGAACCGACATAGAGCAGGGACATGTAGGGGGTCCCAAAATATGGCAATTTAACGCAACTTACCTTTATACCAAGTTGCTTCCCTAAGGAGTTATAGGCTTTGAAAGTGAAGTTATAAATTTTGAAAAAAATCAATATCTCCGTTATTCTTGAACTTAAAACAACCAAATTTGGTACACTTTGTGGATGTATTTAGGGCGTTACTTGACAGTAACTAGAGTTCAATTGAAATTTGTAAAAGGGGTATACCGGGTGGCGCACCATTAATATTCAACAGAATCTTGTTAACCCTTGATGGATTTTAAAAATCTTTGCTTTGTTTTGTGGGAAATTCAATTCTAAAACTTTTCTTAGTCTAGTAATTTCTCGGAAAACCTCATCATTTTCATCAAAAACTCGAATAACTGAAAACGCGTGCTCTAGGTGTGTTATTTAAAATCATCGAAAATTCAAAAGTTGGCTATGAAAATAAACGTCAAACTTGACAATGAAGCAAGTAAGTTGTTCAATTAAGTAATTTATCGATTTTTGTGTTTATTTTGGTTAGTCGTTAATCCCACATTTTAGTATCTGTACTTACTTTACGTATTTTGTTACGCATCTAAATAATAATTTGCCTGCCAATTTCTACTGATCACAATTAATGACCTACTTGTTGTACGTTTATTTTCATAGCCAACTTTTGAATTTTCTATGATTTTGAATAACACACCTAGAGCGCGCGTTTTCAGTTATTCGAGTTTTTGATGAAAATGATGAGGTTTTTCGAAAAATTACTAGAGTAGGAAAAGTTTTAGAATTGAATTGCCTACACAACAAAGCAAAGTTTTTTGAAATCCATCAAGGGTTAACAAAATTCTGTTTGATATTAATGGTGCGCCACCCGGTATACCCCCTTTACAAATTTCAATTAAACTCTAGTTACTGTCAAGTAACGCCCTAAATACATCCACAAAGTGTACCAAATTTGGTTGCTTCAAGTTCAAGAATAACAGAGATATTGATTTTTTTCAAAATTTATAACTTCACTTTCAAAGCCTATAACTCCTTAGGGAAGCAACTTGGTATAGAGGTAAGTTGCGTTAAATTGCCATATTTTGGGACCTCCTACATGCCCCTGCTCTATGTCGGTTCTTATGTGAATCACCCTGTATATTGAACACACACGATAAGAATTCGAAAACAAAATCTTCTAAAGTTGAGAGTTTGCATTCTCCTCCAGATAAAAATATGTATATGCACAATACTTCATTCTGAATATTCAACAGAAAACAACTACTTTCCTGTACTGATCTCCAATTTGAGATAGTGCCTATGAAAGTTGAGAGGAATCTAATATAAGATCCTAACAAAACTAAATGACTACGTTCTCTGACGCAATGTTTTGCAAAAATAGGTTTTGCTTTGTTATCCTATATGCCATATTAAGCTGTGGATGAAAATTTCGAGGTGTGTTCGAGGACTTTTTTGAAAATGGGTTTCTGAACTATCAACAAGAACATTTTTCGTTCATTAAAACAACGAAAACACTTGAGAAAACATTATCATCGCGGCTCATTAGATTATTTCCTTCCAAAAAAGTACACTTTTTAATGCATTTCGTGTGCCTAAAGTTAGTTATTTTTCGATATCAAAATAGTATTTCGTTATTTCACGGAAATGTGTGAAAAGTGCATAACATTTCAAAACTCTACCAGTTTTTCGAACGGAATATTTATTTACTCATTCAGTATCTTAGGTACATTGTTAACATTTCTCACATTCATTATTAAATGTTGAAATTTAGGTATGGTCCGCCCTGTATAAATATTTTTTTAAATAAAAGTGGTGCTGTCAGTGCCATCTTAGGTGCTGCTCAAAATGGGACACTCCATATGTTACTTATTTTCAATATCATCATATTTCCGTGAATTCTTTTCTCACATCGAATTTGTTCTTTTTTTTTTTAATAATAATAAATTATATTCATTTTATGTACTATTTGTTATTTGACAATTTTCGGTTACTGAGTGCCCTACAAAACATCGTCACGCTAGACTTGAAGTCTGTCTTGTGATCTCTGTTATGTATGACACCCAAAGCTTACAGTGGATTATTTTGATGTGGCAAGTAATAAATGTTTACTAATACTTCATGGTATTCATATTAAGGAAGGAAGGAAGGAAGGAAGATTGGATGAAAGTCCCAGAACTGGTTGATCATAAATTCTTAATTAATTATATAATTGTGATTATTAGAAAAATTTGTCGGGATGGCTCAATATATATTTCTTTGTTTCCTTTTTGAAAATATTAAAGTTTTTCATTTCTTTAAGATTTTTTGGGAGGGTATTGTAGATTTTTGGCCCGTAGTGAAAAAATGAATTTTGTGTAACAGTTTTTTTAAAAAATTCGACTTTAATATTCGAGTTTGTTACTGATCGAGTTTCTCGTGAGTGTTGTTGTGTGAATTTGTGTTGATCTCGATTAATTCTTTTTAGGCATTGATAAGCACAGATTGATTGGATATTTAATATCTTGAATTCCTGGTATAATTGATTTTTAGAGAAAAGTCTAGGTTTTCTAAAAATAATTTTTAATAATAAATTTTGTGCAGTCTGCAATGGATTGAGATGGGTTTTGAATGTTGGTCCCCAAGCCGGAATGCAATATTGTATTAGTGATTCTGCAAGTGAGGTATATAGAATGGCTAGATTTTTTTTCGATAATATGTCACGTAATTCAAAAAATTTGTGCATGAGAACTCGTAGTCGTTTTGTGACGTAATAGATATGATCGGTCCATTTCAAATGCTGATCTAGGAAGACTCCGAGGTATTTTATACAACTAGATTTTTCTATAGAATGGCATTTACAATTATCTGTGATATCACAAGAATTAGTATGCAGTTTGAGTTTGAGGTCTATTTCAAGAATTTATTATTTATCCTGCATTATTTCATAACAGTTATTGTTATCTCTTGTGCATAGTGGAACTGAATACACAATGGATATTATCATATCGAAATTATAAACAAAATTGGATGTTTTTCAACTGACATCGAGTCAGTCTATGTTGCCAGTTGAATTACGATAAATCATAAATATAATAATTCACGATGAGAAAAGAGCTCCAAGTCATCTCCACAATATTTTTGTAAACATTCACATGTTCAGATACATGTTTTAGACTCTCATCAGGTAGGGAATATGAAGTAATGAAAAAAGAAACAGGTTGATTATTTACACTATAGGCCTGACCCCCAATATATGAGAATCAAGGAAGAATATACAGACGGAGTCATATTGAAGATAATAGCAAGATTGAGAAAATGTCTATTCGAAATGGAGAACAATTCCATTTCAATGAAACTCCCAAAATGGCCTACAGACGCCATTTTGAAAGATAATAATTTTGTATTGGAATCAAAATGTAGCACTTAAATCACCACTGAGGCAAAAAAGTTTAATAACAAAAAATTCCAGCTGTTCAGAAGGTAATTAGAGGGGGGGGTTATCTTATCGACACATTATATATTTATATGACTAATATCCAATCTATATTATCGTATGGAATAATTGAATGGGGTGGTATGTATGAAACTCGTCAAAAACCGTTATTATGTATTCAAAAATATGTTTTGAAAATAATATTCCATAAATCATTTGATTATCCATCAGCATCATTATTTTTAGAAAATAATATATTGAGGCAATTATTCTATAAGGCGTCAATAATCTTTATTAAAAAGAATCCGACAATAACCAATAAAATCAACCATAGTGATGATAGAAGAAACAAAATCAACAATGTACGACTTGAAAAACTTACACTTCATCTCTTTCACACAGAGGTCACTAACCTATGTGAAGGAGATACAATATGAAATATATATACATGTAATTGATATTACCTAATTCGATAATTGAATAAATGAATGTATACGTATTTTACATGAATCAATAACCAAATGAATAAATACTTACGTTATCCTCCAGGATGATAGCAGAAAAATGTATCCTAACTTGCTGAAGAAGCTGAAGAAGGAAGTCGGCGAAAAACAGAGCGCTTCTTTGCAACACATCCGTCAACTTCTCCCCTTGCCGAGGGTGGTAACCGAGGTGATTGCTGTCGAATCGGCCGGTTCTAGTAGGGGCAACAAGATGAGTTTCGATAGCGTCGACAAGAAACACGACCTTCAGGTAAGTGCGGCATCACTGGATGCGTGGTAATGTTCCTTATATGATAAGTGAATCACTGTTGATGAGTAGTGTTGAGGTGAGTATTTATCATCAAAATGTTGGCTGATTTTTTTGAATTTCTCTTATATTAAATGGTAAGTCGATTATTTTCATTAATAATAATGATAATAGTGAAGTTTATTCAAAATGTTTACATTATATAAATTGAAAGTATTCATATTGGTATTGAATAAACAAAGAAAACCTTGCGAAGTATAACTTGTTGTAAGGTAGGTAAATAAGATAAAAATCATGTTTACTAAATCTGTTGATCAATTCGAGACAAAATTGATGATTAAAAATCTATTCCTTGTTTTTCATTGTCATTGAATATAAATACAATTTAGTGCTGTTTCAAATATCGAAACATAAATTACAACTGGCACTTCCTATATTAAACCATCTTTCAACAAACCTCGCTGTTGTAAGTAATGTCAATATTCATTCAAAAATTGAGTGGTTAGTTTTTTGAAAAAACGCTCGGGCCTGTTGATTTTATTTTTTGACGCACAATAAATTTATAAAGTTTATCAATCTATTGTGCATGAAACTATTTCCACAAAAAGTGAAATAATGCAAAGAATATTTCGATAGTTGATCCATTTAAATGTATAGGTCGCAGGGTATAAGACTAGATTATTTCGTGAATAACTCAGATTAAAACCAACAAGAGATAATTATCAATTGTCAGATCTAAGCTATTACCTACCTATTATATTACTAAATCGTTGAATCAATTCAAACAACTTTTCAGAATGACGCTCGATTTATAATGTTTGTGTTTCTACTAAGAAACCTTCATAGAAAAATATACGTTGGCTACTTTCTCGTGGAACTCACGATTCTGCAAACAAAATGATTTCAATTTAAATGTACATATGTACATAATGCCTATCTAGTGAGTGAATGAAGATTCAACATCATTACATTAATGCATTCTTTGTTCTTTATCAATCACTGTTTATTTTATTTTTTGTGCATTCATTCCAACGATTTCCCCTTTATAGTTATCTTACCTATTATCTACACAATTTGACTGAAAATCAGTAATGCCCTTCCAATGAGATTTGAAATTTGCGCCACTGGAAATCCCGCGCTTGCGCAGAGGACGAGTTGCAATCAGGAACCAGTCTCTCGCGAGCATTGAACTCAATGTAAACAACTGGAAGGGAGACCGCCGCTTTCTCGAGTAGCAAAAAGTGCTTCAGGGGCAGCTGCATCAAAGATTGCTTGTGTTACGGTAACCTGTCTCTTTCACACTCGTGTTGTTTAATGGCGGATTGGTGTATACATTTTCTTTTATCCAATAATTGGAGTACTCGAGATCTTTTTTTTTACCTAAACAGGCAAAACAAGTGAAGACAGAACTTCATTGTTTTTTGTTATGTGAAATATCGATAAATTTGGAGGGTTTTGTTTCTTCAAAAGGACTGAATTGATTATTGTTGAAAAGATTTGTGATTACGAATTAATAAATAATGGTTATTTATTTTGTGTTGGCTTTGGATGCAAAACAAAGAAATCAAACAGAAATTGTCCTCCATGGGTAAGTTGAAAATTGTTCAGATTCTTAGAAAAACTATAGTAATTTATTTTGAGGATGTGTCTGTGGATGTTCATAACTTGGATTATAAGGACAAGGTTTTTCATATAGACATTGATTTGCTCACAACTTCCAGCTCCCATGTCAGTTTCAAAGTTTATTGATAATGAAACCCACAAACTGTTTCATTCCAGAAGGCCTATTCGCAATGAAAAGTGAAAACATTGAAACAACAAGTAAAATGGAGGATGACAATCTTGATGAGGTACTAAAAAACATTTTGCAGGTAAAAACTACAAGTTCAAATTTTTAAACTCAAGAGCTACATCATAATATTGTCTTTTCAGATTTGCCTTTGAAGCTTCTCCTTTTCCAGAAAGGAAAAAATGAAGATGTACATTTTTCCGTGTATAATACACTATTTTTTTCTGTGACAGAAGAAAGGACGAATCAATATTGAGAAGATATTACATTATTTTGAAATCTGAAAATTATCGACGTGAAATTTTAAGTTCTTTATAGTAGGGACACCTGCGTTGTAGGCATCTTTATCATTCTTTTGGAGTAATCAACTATCTGATGTCACTTCTGTCAGTCTAATTCTGTGATTTGATATCAAAAAATTGCGAATTTAGTGGTTGTTTAGTATACGTGAGATAGTATACGTAACCGCGAAGTCGAATGGAAGATAAAAGGACTTGCAGTTCTTTCTCGGAGACGGTATTATTGACTCATTTTTCGGAACTATAGCACAACAAAATCCATCAACAGTGTTTATATATGTGATATACGGGTGTCCCAGTATACCTGTTCCAATGAATTATCTCAGCCATTTCGAAAAATAAAAAATTTCATGATCTCCAATTCGTCCAAGGAAGCTTCAACTGACGAGAACAAAAATTGAAAGTCACTTCTGGTTTGAACGAATTGCAGTAGGCTATGATATTTTTGTAATCTTGATTTTGACTTCAATAATAATTTCAAACCATTAGAATTGTAGTAGATCATGTAATTTTCAAATTTTCATCTTTCGAAATGGCTGAAATAATCTATTGGAACAGGTATACTGGGACACCCGGTATATCCGGGAAAAAAGTACTCACTTTTTTCCCACGGGACAAAAGTAATTTATGAAAAGTGACATTTTATAACCTGCCAACAGAGATGAAATGCCAAACTTTTTTACCACACCAATTGATTGCAACATTATCCTTTTTCCTACATGAATATTTATATTTAATCACATATACTGCGAGCGCTTCCCATTAGCCATAATATAAGAAATAGATAGGTACCCGTAACCACTGTGGGTTGTCTGAACAATATTTTTGTCACACTCGTCGTTCACAGAGGATCCCTTCCAGGTGTTTATATTGAGTTCATTACTCGCGAGACACTCGCGTCTCCTGAACGAAAACTCTCGTTTCGTTTAGGTGACCGACAAGCAGCGCGTCAGCAACTGGGACATCCTGGAGGGCATGAAGAACCCCGCCCCCCTGTCGTGGGCGTGGTTCGGCGCCGTCCGTCTGGAGAGGAAGCCGTTGGCCTGCGAGGACACGCACCGGCTGCTCAAGTTCCACACGCACAACCTGCAGCGTCCCGCCGCGCACTATCTGGACCCGCCGCCGCTGCCGCCCGAAGACCTGGAGCCTATTCCGGAGAAACCGGTATGTGCATGATGATATTCACTTATTACCGGAAACTTCTTCGATAACACGAATATTTTGAAAATCGTCCAGAGTCGGAAGACGAGGTAGAATTTTCTAAATATTCGTTTTCGAGAAAAAATCCCCGTTATTCCAAATTTTTTTGGGATTTTCTCTATTCGTCTCTATAAAATGAAAAAATGATCAACGTGTAGTCCTGACAACTCAGAATATTTGCCCTAAAATGTCACTGCGTTTAAAGAGTTTTCCTATCAGAGAGCCTAAAAGAAAAATTCACTAGCTTGTCAGTAACAATTTGTATTGAACAAGGTTTGGAGAAGAGAAATAAAGGTATATAATAAATATATCGAATTTTCACTTATCTTTGGACGTTTCGGGAACGAATCTGCTCCCGTTTTCAACATTAAAAATGGATACTGGCTGTGGGTTAATCAAGGAGGTGGTTCATTCATTATTCCAGATTTTTTGGGATTTTCTCTCCTCGTTTCTGTGAAATAAAAATATGGATATTATTTCAATATACGTGTAGTAAGGACAAATCAGATGATTTTCCCCATAATGCAGTGACGTTTAAAGAATTTTTCTATCAGAGAGCCTAGAAGAAAAATTCACTAGCTTGTCAGTGACAATTTTTACAAACTTTACTACCAATTCTTGTCGGAGAAGAAGATATCATAGCAAAAGGCCAAATGACAAGAAAATAAGAAGTACATTTATCAGTTTTATCAACGCTGACCTCATGTTTCAGTAGTGCGATTTGGTGGACAATAAATAATGTTAGCCCACATTTGGTACAAAGGCGGTTTTGTTTGAGGGGGCTTGCTTTTACTGATGAAAAGCGTGTTTAAAATATCGAAAATATCAAATTATCTCGCTAAGACGTTATAAACTGAAGTATTATTATATTAAAACATGTGATCTCTGGTAATGAATCTGCAGAGTTATCCCCACCATTCGCGATTTCGTGTTTGGCATTTAAGATTGATGGTGGGTACTGAGCTGAGACGGGATTTCGGGGGGTTTGGTAGAGTTATGAATACGCCAGGAGTAGGAGCTGGAACTGGAACTTGATTCGTCCGCGTGGTACTTCTGCTATTATAGAAAACACGAATCTCTAGGCTCTGGAATTCATTGCCTGTGGAAGTATTCCCAGCAACATATAATCTCCACAAGTTCAAAAAAAATTCCAATACCTACCTCCTGTCCCTATCCTCCCTAGGAACGCACGATGTTCTCTGAACATCATAGGGATTCCCTTTCGTGCGCTTCAAGCGATAAAAAAAAAAAAAAATCCATAACAGACAAAACATCGTATTCATTTACCTATTATAGAAACACCAGGTGGCACAATAATTTCCATGCAGGGGCAAAATACTGACCAAACCAAAAGGTTGCCTCTTTACATCTCCGACTCAGGATCCATACCCAACGATTACGTAAGATACAGGGGTGTTTCCATTAGAAGTGGGTCACACTGTATTATAATGATGTAGTCTCTTTTTGTACTCGAAATGTTTTTTTTATACTCCTGTAACAGTGTTACATATAAATTTGACACACACCAATTCTCTTGTAATAAGAATATGATTCTTTCGATACAGTAAATGATATTGATTGATTGATTGATTGATTGATTGATTGACTGGCAACACTGTCACTTGACATGGAATCCATATTCAATAAGAAATAAGAAGAGCGATAATTCAGGGTTAGGATCGTAGACCTAACCTACAATATGAAGAATGTGTAGGTGTCTTAGGTCTGGTATCAGGGACCGCTACTCCGATCTACCAATTCTCATCTACACACTCCACTCAGAACTACTATGAGTTGGATTATTTCATAATGTAAATTCTTGGCATGATTGAACAGGATTATTCATAACTTCTAATTGCTTTTATTGTCCAAAATGGTACTCCCAAAACTGGAGGGAAAAAGCTAGAGAAACATGTAAAATCTAGGCGTTGACAGACATCACTGAAAACCACAGATTCAAATAACTGACACATTGCACAGAACAGTCAGAACACTTCTTAGGATAATTACAGACCTTAGACAAGTAATTCTACATACAAAAATGACAAAACAAATATTCTGTGGCATCAGTCACCACAAATGTGAATAAGAAATTAGTTACAGCCACAGCCACGATCAACGATAAATATTCCAGCTCAGTACTTTTCAATGATTTATGAATGAATTGCGGTATCTATTGTTATTCACCCAATTATCATTATACTCCGTTCTTAATAGGCGGACACCCCGACCTCGGTGGACCAGAGCCCCGCGGGCGCCGGTGGTGGCATCTCCAAGGGCCGCGGCAAGGGCCAACGCAAGCCGCGCAAGCCGAAGGCCGCGCCGGGCGGGCCGATGCACGTCGGCCCGATGGCGCTGGGAGGGCAGCCACCGCTCGGAGGGGCGGGCCAGGGCCAGGGCGGCGCGCCAGGCGGCCTGCAGATGGGTGGTGGGGGGCAGGGCGGGGGCGCACAGATGGGGCAGCATCTGGGCGGGTACGGGCAGGCACCGCAGGGAGGGCAGTACGGAGGTGGGGGCGGGCAGCAGAGCTGGTACGGGCAGGGGCCGCAGCAGGGGTACTATCCGCCTATGCCAGGTGAGTGAGGGGTGAAATTATGTGATTTTTGTAATGTAACTGAATCGAAAGTAGGCGTTTGCTTCCTCATTTGTAGGCCAACGAAGAACAAGTGGGGCTTTACAATCTCTACAAAATAAAGCCATAAAAAGTATTTATAAACTACCAATTTTGGAATCGACATCCAGACTATACAAACCTATGGATCAGCTAAATATTCACTATCTATTCAAAATGAAAGTATGCATTTTCATCCATTTTACTAAAAATAGAAGAATAACTCAAATCCTACCTTCAATGCCAATTCTGATGTCTATGAGCATGACATCAGACAAAGTAATCATATGAAAACTCAAAATGAGAACTCATTTTGGGAAGAAAACATCTTTATATAGTCTCCCCAACAGAATAATATCTCAATCTCGTGACTCGTCACAAAATTCCAGAGTGAACTGAAGAAATATATACATATTGTATCAATTTAACTCTCTTCTTTATATTGAATAATTCTGATTCAACTGTTTATCTTCCATTTCATTTGATATTAGATTTGTTAATTCAATATGTAAGTATCTTGGAATAAAATGAACAACAATGGTAGATGAGAGAAAAACAACTACTTTTCTGGCTATATGCCACGCAGAATATTGAATTACATCCTCCCGAAATCTATGCAACGATTCCTATAGACGAATACAGATTGATTGATTGTCTGGATTGTAATAAAATATAAAATAAAAATATTATAATTCATTTCAAGTGATCAAATTGTGAATGATTAGTAGATATTGAATTAAAATTTACTGAGCAGATATTTCTTAAATTGATTTTAAATTTTTCTGCTTCTTCTATATTTTTCAACTCATTGGGGAAGGAGGTAAATAAAATTATTGCATTATGGAATATTGATTGTTTACCAAAATTTGACTTATAATTATTTGCTATCAATTAATTAAATTGTCTTGTTTCATGGGCGTGAATCGTATTAACTTCATTAAAATTCAAATTTGATATTTTCAATTCCTTCCTGACAAAATGAATAAAACAACAAATTTTGAGTTTATATAATGAAACTAGATTCAGCAAAAAAATAAAATTAATTATGTAATATGATATTATATAGGTACGAAATGGATTCAAACTAAGGAACAAAATCGAAAATTGTTATATAACTGGTAGAATATAACACAATTGCCTTCTTATTATGACCTCGGTAATAACTGTAAAACAGAAAAATGGGTGCACACACAGTATTACAAATACCATTGTGCGCCAAAAAATATTAACAGTATTATAATGTTTAGCCTGTTAGGATAATGTTCATTTGATAGATGCTGATAGATGTAAGAATAGCATTAGATCACTGTGACAATTTGAATCTCCAGTGTTGCGAACCCAAAGGGGTCGATTCGATAGTTAGTGGTGAGAATAATTGGATGATTTCCGTAGGCGCGATTGTAATTTATTTTTTAATCAGGAGGTGAGAATCAGTGGCGAGCAAAAACAGTGACTTACCCACAGGACATTGTCCGGGACACAGGTTTATTCACAAAATTGCAAATAGTCCACAATATAATTATTCGGTTTACGCGACCCGGCGTTGGTATTGAACGGAGCAAATACCAAAAATACACTGCGAACAATAATCTTGTGATGATTGTCAAAATTCGAAGAGTTTGGTGAAACGGACAATGATTGTTGAACCGTTCAAGGCAGAATGAAATACCTCTCGGCGATTCTTCTGCACCTGCTAAGCCACTGTTTTTTTGCGATCTACACGAAAAATAATCAACAAAAAGTTGGGACTGAATTGAAGTAAATATCCTCTCTTTGTGGATCCACAACATCCAGCTTGACAACTTTGACTATAACATAGGTATAGGTATATGTATAACATAAGTATTGTCTCAGAAGTCAGTAATTTGTACATGCTGCTGCTAATAAATTATTATTTTTATTAATTATTCATTGTGCAATCAATTTCATTATTTTTGCGCCTTTTTCAGGTAATCGATTCGAAAGACCGCCGCAACTCAACAACCAATCGAAGCAAGCCCTGTCGAATATGCTGCGATCCCGGCTGCCGCTCAACAACTTCATGCCCGGCATGCAGAACAACCCGAACTCGCAGCCCATCGGCAACTACAACCAGATGCAGCGGGGCTTCCCCAGGCAGGCGATCAGGCAGCCGCATCCCAACTCGATGCAGCCGAATCAGGTGAGGAAGAGTTTCCGTGCATATGAATCTGTTATTTGGTTGGGATCTGTCGAAAATAGGCTCATTTTTCACCTAAACCACAGTTGAAAGAATACAAATATATCAGTTAGCGCACTCTCCCAGAAGTTCAAAACATCGTTCCCCCTGCTCCGTCGACCTGGGCATACTGCTGGCAGTATGCCGACGCCGACCGCCGACTCCCCATTGCCATTTAGCATTTTTCTTAAAAAGTTCTGTGAGTGGAGCGGTATTCTGTGAGAAATTTGGAATGAACTTTCTGAAGTACCCAACTAAACCCATGAACTGTCGAAGTTGATCAGTTGATGAATAGTTCTTGGCACTGGAAAATCTACAACTGCTTTAGTTTTCATCTCATTAGGAGATATGCTATTGAAAGATATACTATATCCAAGGTGTGTTATCTTTTCTTGTAGAAAAGTACATTTTGAGAGTTCGATGGTCAAACCATATTCACAAATGGTACCAAGAACCAATTTAAGCTTCGATAATCCCTCTGCAACATCTTTTGATGGAATGAGGATATCATCCAAGTATATGATAACAATCTATTGTACAGTGGTCAATATGGATTCCGTAGGTCAAAAGATACAGAGATAGCTGTAATGGATGTAATTTCGGATATCCAATCACGGATTGATGAAAATTATAAATGTGGCTTCTTGTCCTTGGACCTATGTAAGGCATTTGTCACTGTAGATCATACAATTTTACTAAATAAATTATATTCAATCGGCGTCAGAGGAAGAATTCATGATTGGTTCACACATTATTTGACAAATAGAAAGCAGTATGTTGAAGTGAATGATCTTTCTGGCTCACTAAAGAATATTACATGTGGAGTACCGCAAGGATCAGTTCTGGGACCAATTTTATTTTTAATTTATATTAATTCAATATCAACTCTGAAATTGAAAGGAAAGTTAAAATTATTTGCGGATGATACAACATTGATTTATATATCCAAAGAGTTAAATGATATCGAACGGGATATTACAAGTGATTTGGAAAACATATCATCTTGGATGCAAATTCATAAGTTGACTCTTAATTATAACAAATCTTCATATATGTATATTTCCAAAAAATCAGTTAATATCGCGAATAATGCTATAACTTTCAACAATAGATTAATTAAATATACAGACATGACAAAATTTTTAGGTCTCTATATCGACGAAAAATTATTATGGACTAAACATATAGACTATTTGAGAAATAAAATAAATCCGATCATAGGCATTTTATTCAAAATCCGAAATATTATTCCCATAAAATACTTGAAATGTATTTACTTTTGCCTCATTTATTCAAATTTGCAATATTTAATTTCTATTTGGGGGAGTACAAATATTTCACGTCTGAAACCACTAATGAAATTACAAAACAAATCAATTAAGTGCATTTTTGATCTACATTTTCTAGAACCAACGATAAATTTATACAAACCAAGACATTTTCTGAACCTGATTTCGTTATATAAACTTAAAATATGTTGCTTTATTCATTTTGCCAGGAATAAGTTGAAAATATCAAATTTAGCTTTCAATGAAGTCAATACAGTCCATAATTATGGGACTAGACAATTGAATTACTTGATAGCAAATACATTCAAGTCAAACATTGGCAAACAATCTGTTTTTCACAATGGAATAATTTTATACGATTCATTACCGAATGAGTTGAAAAATATACATGATGCAAGAAGGTTTAAAATCAATCTTAAAAAATACTTGCTCAGGACAATTTGAAAGAAAAATATGTGGCATGATTTGATTACTTAGGAATGAAATATAACTTTAATCTTATAAGACACAATATTAATTCGTTTCCACTGAGTGGAATTCATTATAGTTAACCCTTTGTTATTATTTTTTTTATATGTATTTATGTATCCCTATCATAAACAGAAATGTTTCTTGGGGTAATAAAGACAATCAATCAATCAATCAATCAATAAATGACGAAGTGGACGAAATATTTCTGTGATCATTCTCTGGAATACAGATGGAGCATTGGATAGGCCAAATGGAACACGTAAATACTCGAAGTGCCCTTTTGGTGTAATAAATGCTGTTTTTGGCACAGACTAAGCATTCAAAGGAATTTGGTGGTAGCTCGACGCCAGATCTATTGATGTGAAATATTTAAAACCTGAGAGACTATCAATTAGGTCTTCTATTATGGGCATTGGGAACTTGTCTTTTACTGTTATTTTATTCAGAGCTCTGTAGTCGACAACCATACGTTTCTCACCATCTTTTTTATTTACTAATAATACAGGACTAGCATAAGGGGATGAGCTACGTTGTATTATTTTTGCTTCCAACAGATCTTTCGTGATAATATGTAGATTGTTTTTATCCCGTTGTGCCACCCTGTATGGACGAAAAGAAAATGGTTTTTCGGAAATTACATCTATAGTCATAGATACTGAGTGAGCTTTACCGAGAGAGAACAAATTCCTGAAAATACATGATTTGGATTGCTCTATGATCTCATATAATTGAATCTTCTCGGTGTCACTTATTTTTTCATGTATAAGAAAGAATTCATGATCAATGTTGTCCATTTTTTTATTACCAAAAATTATTTCATTATCAACCCTATAATAGAAGACACTGTGATCATCGGAAAAGCTTTTTCCCATGAGGAAGTCATGACCAAATTCAGAACTATCAATGACATACATCCTACAAACTAACTGAGCTTCATCGACTTTCAACTTTGCCTCTATATACTCATTTATTGAGATTCCAACGCCTAAAAATCCGACCAAGGTCACGGGCGTCTCTAATTTTATTATAGGGATATCGAAATTGTTCACCAGTTGTTTTCGAATTATGCAACAATCACTACCAAGTCAATAAATGCTTTACAAGAGTTTCCATCAATCTTCACAGTTTTATATGATAGGAACTCATTTGAGGAAACAACCATAATGTCTTTCCTATCTCTACCTTTCTTATCTGGATTGGCTATCATGGTATCTGATTTCAATCTGCAATTTTTCTCAATGTGTCCTATTTTTTTACAATGATAGCAGGTTTTTTCCTTATGTGAACATTGGTTCCGGTGATGTTTTTGAATTACCGCACGAGTAACATCTACCTTGTAGAACTTGATTCTTGTTTTCTCGAAAAATATTGTTGGAATACCTCGGCGGAATACTTTGAGATGATGGTAATGATTCTTTATGAAAATTTTGGATGCCTTTCGGCTTTGAATGAACTGTCTTAACTTTGTTTCTCAAATAGCTAGATAATACATTCAAATCTGTGATATTGGAGGCTTCGATAACTGAGCTGATATTATCATCTCCTATTCCCCCAACAATCAAAGAAATGTTATCAGTTTCGGTCAAATTAATGCGCAAACTATCTATTTTTTAAAGATGGTGAAAATGGTATTCATAAAGATAGGCGCCTATTTTTGGTCTATGATTCACTAACTCAATAAGCATTTTATAAAAATCACGATTCGATTTGGTTTTCAATAACATTCCTTTCCAATATTCCCAGGTGAACTTTGACCAACCCAATTCATTTCGAATTATCCCCTCGTACCAAATTTGTGCAGTTCCTCTCAGTTTGCAGAGAGTCTGGTATTTAATAGTTGAGTCATTCCAACCATATACACCAGCATAATAATCTATTATTTCTAACCATTTTCCAATATCATCTTTAATCGGGTTGAAATCAGGAATGATACTTGAAATAAACGTATTACTGCTTCTAGGAGAATAATTTACATCGCTCACCCCAGTAGAGACTGACGCTGACATCTCATCTTCCGAATGCTCAGGTGTTGATGCATCCCTATCGGAACAGGTATCACTCTCACCACTTGATGGTTCTTTGAAAATACTCGACTTATTCTTGGCTTTGCGCATGGTTGGTGTTCTGACCACTTCTGATGTTAACTTGGTGGACGGTTATTAGAATAAAGCACTCTGGGTACTCCACGATTTCCACTATATTCACAATAGGTATCAGATACAACCTAGCCGTATCACGGCTACTTCTTAACTACTTAATATTACTCATACATCGATAAATTCTACCCGTCACCTTTTACATAACCCCGTGTGTCATCAATAGATCGACACTCATTAATCTAGAAGCACTATACAGGGCGTGTATGTACGTAGCTCCTCGATACGATACTCTCTTACAATTGTTATAAAAAATTCTGAAAGTTTGCATTAACTATCGATCCAGTACCCCCTTCGTTTTTGTATTCTCTTTTCTCATTGGTAGCTGAATCAAAAATGAAACAACAAAATGGCTTACTAGCAGCAGGCTGTCATGACATAATATTTTCATATCGCTATCGCTAATCTCATGAGTGACAGCGCGAACCCTCTAATCATTATATAAATTCCAACGATATGCTCGATGACACGCCAATTTGGAAATCTAAGTTCTTCTATGTATACTTAGTTGCATAACGCAACTGCGAATGAAAATAAGACGTAAAATTATCTTTTAATCATGAAATATCTAGTGAAATAATCTTCATGACAAATACAACTCGTTTTATTGATGATTATCGAAAATCTTTTCTCTTTTTTGAACCAAATTAAGTTGCTTCAGGAAACCACACTCGCTCTATGCGCTCATGTGGTTGCCAAGCCATATAATTTGTTTCTTGAAATTGAAGAGGTTTGTATTTCGAACTTCAACTGCTTTTATAATCGCATTTTTTGTGTTCTTGAAATCTCGTTAGAGAATGTATCGTCTACAACACGTTTTGAATGGCTTATTCCAAACTCGCGAAACTTTTTACTTGTGGACTGTATTCCGACAGTCCATTCCAATACTTGTTGTAGAATATACCATTAAGAAATATTGTGGGTGTGTGCATGAACAGAAAAAATCTACTTCTCTGGTTATTAAGCTCGATTATTTACACAAACAAGATGAACCAACTATCCATCCTTATGAAAGCAGTGAAAGCAGAAATTGTATTCTGTAAAGCGATGAGGTGAACAACTTCTTATTGAGTAGCGAATAATACAGATTTTCCTGCTTCAGAAAGGAGGATATTCCTTTATAGCTCAGCAACTTGCTGATAGATGGACTCTAGCAGGCTCCCAGAGTATAGACAAATCGGCCATCTTTTGCTTTTGTTTCTTTAGCGCCGCCTTCGAACCAGTCAAGAACTAAGGCCAAATTTGGCTTCCACATTTTACATGGAGGTTGATCATCTTATTAGTGCAAATAATCAATGATATTATGCAGACTATTGAATAACATCTGTTTAACACCTGATTCTTTTTAGGGTTTCATTCCTCAGCAATACAGTAACATGCAGAGCGGCATGGGACAACAGTATGCTGGAAACTATGGTGGAAATCCGCAAACTATGATGCAAGGCAACATACAGGGCAACCAACAGATGATGCAGGGAGCTCAGAGTAATATGTTCACGGGACAGCAACAAAGTAAGTAACAAGTTTTTTATTTTGCATTCATAATCTCTGTATTGGGTCTTCAATTTTAATAATATTGTCCTCAACATTTTTGAATAGTTTAAATGTCTTGAAATGAAATTTCGAGTCATAGCTGACAGCCTCGAGATAACTGCCGCAAAATTGATTTTCTAAACTCTTTAATCCTCACAATATTCCAATGAAAATAAACTGGTCAACACTCGACACGCAAAATTAAAATTTTTCGATCATGATTTTCGAATACCTCAAGCGATTTTCAATTACTTTTCAGTTTCTGAATGTTCGTTTTATCGACTATCGATTCTATGGAAATGATCATTAGTTCTCTTCAGAATGAGATAATTTTTCAAGAATGTCAACAGTTTTGGATGCTCTAATTTTGTATTGCTGGCTCGTTCCTCAATATTTTTTGGATTATCCGTCAGTTTCAAAAAAGTTCTCTGAACAGAGACTGTTGTCACATTCTATAACCTCGAACCGGCCAAAGGACAACCCTTCAATGATTGCTTTACCACTAAAAGCCTATCACCCCAGCTAGTGAAGAATTTACTGTTGCCATGGAAGCAAGAATATTTTGAATATCACTTGATATAGCTGGTCGCTTTGAAGTTGACAAACTTTTCAATCGTGCCCACGTTGGGCGCCAATATAACATTAGATGTTATGTTGAAGAGTTTGTAAGTATATAGCTTCTCGATTCGAAGTTGTCAATGAGTTTCTCTCGAAATTCACACCTCTTCTTTCGTTATCAGCAATGTAAGTACCAACAAAGTCTTCAACATAGCATCCAATGTTATATTGGCGCCCAACGTGGGGTACGAATATAACATTGTGAATGTAATGTTGAACTTTGAACAGTTTGTGGGTGCCCACAAACTCTTTGACATAACATCCAATATTATATTGGCGCCCAACGTGGGGAAACATTTTTCCTGAAATGAAAAGTACTCGCACCTCGTCGTTCGATAACAACAATCCAAGTACAAACAAACCCTTTCACATAACATCCAACTTTATTTTGTCAATCTCTCTTCAGGTTTCGGTCAAGCCCGCCCCAGCCAGCCGGACTATCGGCAGATGGGCCAGACGGCGCCGCGCGCCCCCTACATGCAGCAGGCGCCCAACGTGACGATGAACGCCAACATGGGCGGCATGGGTGGCATGCCGGGTCAGGGCGGGCCCGCGCCGCCCTATTCGCGCACCTCGGCGCAGGCCATGCAGCCCAACATGCAGAATCAGGTGAGAGCCATCTTGGAAACTTGTTTTTTTTTTATTTTTTCATTTATTTTCATTTCACATAATCAGATCCACAAAACAGAGTGCTTGTACAGGATCCCATAATCAGGGGTCGCCAAAGTGTCGTTCGTGAGCCACATGTGGCTCTTGATGAAGAAAATCACAAAAAAAGTAGAAATGAAAAATTTGATATTAGTCTGAAGCACAAGAACAGAAATAGTCACAATGGGTTTGAGACTGTTTTTTGTTTATTTTTTAAATAGAATCATCACTCAATTACCATTCAATTACCATTCAATTCCATATTTTTTTATTTTTTTCGGTCGATTTTGAGGTCCTAAAGTCGTCAATCGCAAATGAAAACTGACCTCACGATTTCGTAAGTAGGGGTAGACTTCAGAAATATTATTCATCAATTCTTAATTATGTATTAGTTATAGCCCTAATTAGCTATGAAAAATTAAATGTTCCCTCTTATGTGCTGTGGCGTATTGCTTATCAGTTATCAGAATTCAGGCCAGCATTACCAAGTCGATATATCCAATATTTATATGATATTTCGTATTTTGATAAGCTGGTTGCTCGAAAAAGCAAAAATTGATAACTTTAATATCATGGCTTCCTCCTATTAGGTCAAATAAAATATTTTATTTGGATATAGTATAATTCAATGACAGGGCTCTATCAACATTTTTATAACTTCAAATTGGTGATCTGACAACCTTGCTTTATGAGTGGGAATGGAAGATTATGTGACTAATAATGAAACAGCTTAAAAACTGACGTCATTATATATCCGACGTATGGCAGAACATGGCCAAATGGCGGCTATTACGGCACGTTTGAAATGAGATTTGAAATTCAAAAATCCTCTATCCCATTATTATTGCAATACAAAAATCATTTCAAAGCAGATTCCATGAATTCAGAAATCATAAAAGGAAGTTGACTTTCATTACAATTAATGCAGATTTGAAAGGTATATATTTTCTTCATTTGGTATTGATCAAGGTACGTTTGAAATAGGATTTATTGACAAAATAAGGATATGTGGAGCTCGAAATTTGAAAATCTTTCTATAGAACTGGAAAACCTCGAGAAAGAAAAATACAAACTCATATAATGGCAAAAACCGATATTGCTGTGAGTAATACACCGAAGATAAATTTAATTTACTGTACATGGAATAGCATTCTGGACTCATACCTCCGAGTTAAAAAAAAATCATTTGACATTCTCAGTATTCTTGAACCTACTTATTTATGTGGTCAATCATTTCATAACATGAATATTATTGATACCAAACTGAGAAGTCAATTAACCAATGAAGATATTGAGTCGTGTTCAAAATTGAAAATTACCAGCCACACCAGACTTTTGAAAAAGTTTAAATATTTATTTTGAGGTGACTCAAATATTTCCATTGAACATATTGCAATTAATTCAATTCCATTTGATTCTAGATAATGATAAATAGAATAAATAAGATATGCAGGGTGAAGACTTTAACTGGAATACATTTGCTAGCGTGGTGATGAATGATTTTCCTGAAAATTCGCGAGACACGTCAACGTTTCAATGTATTTACCTACATTTTGCGAGCAATATGAAGAATTCAACCCTTTAGGGGTGGGTAGCTGAAATCAGCCACAACATATTTTTTTCAAATGCAAACCTATGGCTTTGGACCCCTCATTGGAAAGCTAGTTGAAACAAGAATCCAGCATACTGATCAAATGTCAGTTTGCAGTATGTTTGGGGGTCGCAATGAAGCAAAATAAAATTTCAAAGTTTAATATATTTTCAACGTACTTTCAGTAGTAATACTATAAGTAGATACTTCAAAATATTCGGGTTACACATTTCAATGAGGGGTCACAAAGCATATAGGTTTGTATTTGAAAAAATCATGTTGAGGATGGCTTCAGCTACTCCTGAAGGGATATATTCTCGTTATGCAAAATATAGGTACATATAATAAATACATAACACATTAAATCGTTGACGTATGTCGGGAATTTTTAGAAAAAATATTCACAGTGATAAGGGCTTGTTTATAAAGCTACTGAAATGAATTTGAATTTTTCCTATTGATGAAATTTTTCAGGGCAATTTTGCACTCATCATGCGAATAAGGGTATTTTTTCGAAATTTTTTTTGTCTGAAAAACTCGAATTTGATAATGAAAATGTGAACAAACCACTATTTATCGAGATATTTCAAGAAAGTAAGAAATTTCGCCTTCTTTTTCTCTTTGTGTTGGATGCATTTACATCTACTTGATCTTTTTATTTTGTCATTGGACACTATGATGTACTTTAATGACACATTTTAAGATAGAAAATTCAACAGGAAATATGTTTTTTATGGTGAGTTTTTCCTATTTAGTGAGCAAGCATACCAGATGACGGCCATTTAATCCATAGGCAATCCAAATACGAGATGTCAAATTTCAATAGATCGCTTTGGAATGACATTACACACGCCATTATTTCAAATGATATTCTTCCTTCTTTTTACTAAACATGGATAAATCACAAGGAAATCATATTTCTAGTTGACTCATATAATAAAAAAAATGTGTCCAACATTTTGTGATATATATAAATTGTCCAATAATGGAAAAAAAAGCAAATTGTTCTAAATGCGATCCAGAAGACAGGCGGAAAAGAAGGTGAAATTTGTAACTTTATAGTGGAATATCTTAATAATTAATGGTTTGTTTACATTTTCATTATAAAATTCGTGTTAATCAGACAAAAATACGTAAGTACCAAAAAAAAATTTCGAAAAAAAATCCATCACATGATAAGTGCAAAATTAGGTACCGAAATGACTACTTTGCCCACGAATGCACGGAAAACAATTCATCATTCTTTCAGAACCAGTTCCAACAACAACAGCAGCAACAGAGGATGCGGATGCTGGCCATGCAGCAGCAGCAGCAACAACAGCAGCAGCAGCAACAGCAGGGCGGGCCGCAGGGAGGGCAGCCTTCACAGGCGCTCGTTGCGCACCTGCAGCGGCAGCAGATGAACCCGAACCAATACCATCAGCCGCCGCCGTATAATATGCAATAGGGTGGTTCATGCTTTTATTCGCTGTACTTATATTGTGTGTTACAGGTTTTATTTATACATGATTATACTTTTCTTTATTGAGAAAACTTTTTTTCGATGAATAAATTAAAGTTGGACGAACATAAGTATTCACAAAAAATACCGGGTATTCTGTTTATCAACACGCAGGCGCTTCTTGGATTGGTCTATATAGGAATCGCCTATACATGTGTTTGGGCAAAACGGATTCGTGCATTTGTTAATAGGGTTTCTTGATGCAAACTGGCGTATTTGTCATCTAACAGGGTATCTAGTGACTTTGGTTTCGTTTATTAGCAACCCTGACATGACATTGCTGTCACTTCGCATTCATAGGCGTTAGAAGAGATCTTACAAAGTTTTAATTTCATACTTGATCTTAACCCGAGAACACTCGCGACTAGAAAGTTACGTTGATCCTCGCGGCTGGTCGTTTTGACCGACTATAGGAAATCCCCAAATTTGTCAGTATTTGTGGTGTTGTGTTTATCAAAGGTATTCAGCTATTGATACACTTCTTATGAAAACTCTATCGACTATGAACACAAAGTTGGTATATTTCTGAACAAAAATGAAAAGTTACGTTGATGCTCGCGGCTGGTCGTTTTGACCGACTATAGAAAATCCCAAAATTCGTCAGTATTTGTGCTGTTTATTGAAGGTATTCAGTATCTATAAAGAGTTATCTACTATTATCTAATTGATTTTGCCACATTTACTTGATTATAACCCCCAATTTCCTTGTAGACAATGAATAATTTGGTACAAACCTCTGAATGCTCGCGCGTCGGTGGAAACGACCAATTGTCAATTTTCAGCTCCAACCAAACAACACCCTCTGACCGAAACCAAACGTGAACTGGCCCGCCGGTTCGACTTAGGAAGACTTGTGAGCGGGTCTTAAAATCCCGGCCCAAATAAATGTGGGAGGGGCAAAATTAATGCTTGGCGGCAAAACGACCGTGGTGCGAGCGTTCTCGGGTTAATACGACATTATTCAATTCTGTTTTGGAAGGATGGTAAAATGTGCTGCGTTAGGCGTTATCAATCAGTTGGATGGCAAATTGGAATTTGTCAGATTTCCATCAAATGCAAATGAACTTAGAACATGGAAAGTGAAGTGAAAGAATGGGGAAAATTGGTAAATACGTCAGCAAAATATTCGAGGTAAAACTAATAGGAAATCATATATTATACTTTCTCATTGTGAATATAATTATCCACTCCACAAGTTTTTGAATGCATTTTAGTAGAAACACTTTTGATTAAAAGAAGAGGCATATGCCCTACCATTTAAAAAATTATACCTACATTCAGGAAATATCAAATGTTCCTGAAAAACTGCAAAAATGATTCCCAATATGAATATATACAGCACACATGACATATGAGCACATTGGTTTGAATACCTAAATGAAATTTTTCACCATTTCTCAACCATAAGACTCAGTCTGAAATCAAAATTCATTCATTGATAGGTACTGCCCATGAAAAGTTCCATTCGATAAAACGTATTAAACTTTCAGAAAAATGTGCTCACTGCCTCACAAAGATTATGCTGGAGTTGATAAATCAAAAACTCGAAAATTATCATCATCATTTGGATATTATATGTAGAGTTGAATGAAAAATTACATGTGAAAATTACGTATGATACGCCAATGTCCTCAATATAACCTAAAAAACAACAAATGTCAGAAATCAAGTGATTATCCCCAGAAATGAATAAAGATGGAACTATATATAACTGTTTCACAAACAGTTTAGAGTGAGAGGAGACGAGGATCTGTGCCTACCCTGTTAAGATGACAAATACGTCAATTTATGGTAAATGATATAACAATTTAAATGACTCTATAGGCGTTTTCGGAAACTTACTCTGGGTTGATAACTCGATCCAGATAGGTCACGTGACAAAAAACTCGGATCATCTACTCGTGTTCAACGTTTACGAACGTGTCAGGTTAGGAACACTGAATATTATATTTTTCCTGTGGTTTCATGAATTTGACAGACGAAAATGGTCACATTATATTCAAGTAATTATTTGATCTGATTACAAATATTTATATTTACCTGTGGATTGGTGTACTTGTCTCATATGTGTTGTTGCACATAACCACAAACTTCACCCCTACCCAAATTCTCTTCTCAATGAATTACTTTAATCAAATTATGAAGATTGAAAAGAACATGTATATCACCGGTCGTGATTTTTCCCAACATGCAAATTATTTTTTTATTATTGTTATCGTCGAATGTAAATTCCCGCGTTTTTTTATTGACTTTTGATACGGTTTGGGTAACCGAACGTTCATGTTAGGGATCCGAACAACCCGAGTAAGTTTCCGAAAACGCCTAATAACATTATCGTAAATGATATAACAATTTAAATGACTTTCTTCTTTATCTTCTAATATCCGGGTAAGTACAAATAAAGGATATTTTTGCAATAACTTTCTCCTCAAGTTGTGGACATTATCTCAGAGCTCCAATAAATCTGCTATACAGGGTGTTTCAGTTTGTAATCGGGAAAATTCAATAGGCGATAGAACCCGCGAAAATGGACAGAAAATTTGATATGAACTTGTACCTTTTGAAGCTTCGTTTCCGAGGTACTAGACGTCGGAAGTTTTTCGAAAATAATATCTTTCTAATTATAGCTCAAAAATTCTTCAACTGACTTTTGTTAAACATAGAAGTTTTATTTATGACAGACACTATGTTTCATGTTTTTAATACGATAATGTATCTTTTGGCGTAACTAGATTCACCGTCATTATTCCAGTGGCGCCCGAGAGGGTTACCTGATATTCATGGTTAAAATCATTTTGATCCAGTTCATTTTTATTTGATTCATTAATAGAACATACAACTTGCTTGTTCCATATGAGTGTTTTCGTAGCTTGCTAATTAGTTTTTAAAGAAATAAAAACGAAAATTCAATTTGATAATGCATGAATAATCTCATACCAGATATGAACATGTTATTCTTTGGATGAAATGTTTATAATTTGAAAATTTCATGTGGCGCGGTTTGGTGGACAATAAATAATGTTAGCCCCCATTGCTTTCATCTGTTTTCCAGAAATAAGATAAGGCATTATTAGAACAAAAAATCAATCATCAACATTGGTGAAAAAATTTAATTATCCACCTATTAACATTTTACTTGGCTTTCTTGGATTTTATCTTACGGATATAGAATTCAAGCTCTTTTCCTTCTAGGATATAACCATCTGCCCTACCACATTGTCCAGGTCTAGATGCCAAGCAAGCTGAAAATAATAATAAAGATCGATTAAATAATCTGATGTCAAATTCAATGAAAACAACTGAGTATAGATTGATTTGATCAGAGTAACTATGACAAGCTAATCACAGTCCACAGGGCATATTCAAAACAAATATTGCCCTATAATGTGAACTCGCTCTAGTTTTTTCATCATTGAAATTCATTGAAGTAGATACAAAATTGCAGTTAGGAAAATTGAGAAGTTCAGCTAGCACAGAGACTGAGAGAGAAAACATATGCATTCCCATGGTGTGAATGCAATATTAAGTCATGGAAACCATACATTCTCAAAGTGGTCCAGTATTTTTCAACAGGAGAAAAAAAAAACGAACTCAAAGTCGGTGGACCACAATATTTAATATGAACTAATCAGCGTGTGTTTCGGCTTTACGGTCATCCAGACACAATGAAGTACCTATCTATCAATACTACTCAGTGGCGGCTCGTGACTTTCATGACAGAGGAGGCTGAATGATATGAGATTTATTGTGAAGAACAACTCTCTACGACTCACCCAAATCAATAGCTTTAATGACATTCTGTTTACCAGTTAACCTGAACTTAATACTTGAAGAGATGTGTGCCTGTGATTTGCAGTGTCTATCCAATCCGGGAGGCAAATTTTTCAAATCATTATATCCTAATCGCCCCCAACATGATGACTTATCGATTGAAAATGCAGACCAACAAAATAGCTTATTCCTTACCTCAGATCCCGTCAACCAGATATACTTTTTATAATTATCAGAATTGTAGGAACGATTTTGTTTGTTACCTGTTACAATCAGATTTTTTAATTCCGGTGTCGGACGTTTGTTTTTCACAATTAATTTATCTTCATAAGACAAAGCACTCTATGGGTTCACCAACACTCATTTTTCAGAAATTTATAGAGCCCCTAACCATTAACCTAACATAAACATAAACAATGCACTCGCGCTGGATTGTCCGCAATTCGCGACGCGGCACGATAATCACGTGCTATTCGGCCGTATTCGGGCATTTGCATTGCGCGCGTGGGTTTTGTTTGTGAAGGAGTATAGCCTCCTATAGATGTTGCCAAGTTAAATATTTTACGCGTGATTTGCAGACTTCAACGTGTGATGCGTAGGCAAGCACTGTTGCCAATTCAAAAATATTTACCTAAAAACAGGTAATAAAATCAAAATCCATGTATTTTGGTGTCCTTTTAATGAGAAAGTATAGATAATATCAGTTTGAGAAGAATCTCTGAGGAGGCTCAGCCTCCGTTGCCTCCTCTGAGGAGCCACAACTGATACTACTTGGAATTTTATAGGTACTTTTTTTATTGTGTCTGAAGATTGCCGTAGAGCCGAAACTATAGTCACACGCTGGTTATTTTGAGTTCGTTTTTTTTCCTGTTGAATACAATATTAAATTTCCACTATGTGTTCCCCTTCTATTCCCTTCAGGGTTACAACATTAAATACTGAAAATTTGATGTTGGTGATGACTGGAAAGAAATGAAGAAGTATCGTTTTTATATTGAGGTTGGATTGGTCTTCGCTATTTCCTATCTTTTTATTACCATTATAAAATGTTCACTCTTTTGAATGTGCACCTTGGAACACTGATGACAAAAACAGAAGAAGAAGAAAGCATGTTTTTTCATCTCACAAAGCTGGAAGAGTTTAAATGCAGATACCTTCAAATTTGTGAGAGTAGTAGTGAACATGGTTTCCGGCCAAACACTCTAGCTGGTGATAAACACGATCATAACCTATCAGAAAACCAAAACTTGACCCCCATAAAAACCTCACAATTATCGAGATACTGGAATATTTCCTGCAAAATTTTCGGCCTTTTGACTTTGACATAGACCTTATACTCTAGTAAAGTCAACTAGTGAGAATGATAAAAAGAGTATAAAAAATGTAGTTCAGATATAATATTTCAGGGTGATAATTCAAAAAATGTTTAGAACTCACCACAAACAAACATAAAAAATATCATATCTTTATTTCCTCATCATTTATTAGAATTCAAAAATAACAGTTCCTTTTTTCCTAAAATAATTTTCTTTTCACCAGTAGATGTCCATTTTAGAGGCACTAAATCCAATACTTTCAGAAAACAGCTTATAATTTTTGTGTAGCAAGTCATCATGCTTAATCAAATGAAAAAAAAATGAAGTTTTTCATGCTCATCTATTGAAAAAAATCTAGATCATATGATGAATAAAACTTTGATGTGTTTAATATTCTGTTCTCAAGAACCTATCCTATCAGATCCTCCAAAATGATAGCAGTCAACATATCCAAGAAGTTCAAGGTCAATGATAGTAAGTATGCTTGTTTTCTGGTGCAAATGAAAGATAATTTTCTGCCAGACCTAAATAATCCCAACATTTTGAGTCCCTATATTCAAGGAGAATGTTCACAATTTGCTCATCAACTGCTGAGACAATTTCCTGATTTCTTTTTGGTGTGTATTCCTGCATACCAATGTAGGCCTAGGTGCAATAACCTTCACTTTATCAAATAATCTAGCAAAATGAAAATTTCAGTTTTATCAATTGTTATGATCACTCAAATGAAATTGAATAATTTCACTCAATGAATAGGTATCATTTCATCAACACTAAAAAACTTGAAAAACATTCATAGAATCAATAATAACTACACCTTATGAATAAATAAGAAGACCAGTAACAATAATATATCACTGGACTTCAGGGAAACAATGAAAAAAATCAATAGAATGATTGGTAGTCATTCAAGCATCTTTAATTGTACCATAAATTGAGAAGTTTTGTCAACTTCACAAAATTTACTTACCCAACAACCTTCCTGTTTGGAATTGTTCTTCAAGGGCAGGTTCTACTTTAGAGGTCTTTTGTCTAGTATCATACTTCTTTTGCACTTTCTTACTACGTTTCTTGTTAATCAGTGCTTCTTCTTCAGCAGTCTATAATGAATTAAACAGAGGTGTAACACAACATATAGTAAACATGACAGTTAGTATAGTATCAAGAAAGAATCATCAGTAAAAAGGCCAATGTTATAATCATCAAATCAGATGACACGCATGATCAACATCATTTGACCAAAATAAATACTTGAATACTAAATAAATAGTACTAACCAATTTAGCTCCCTTCTTTCTCCCCAAAGGTAGAACATAATGGTTTTCATACCATTGTCTGAATGGAGTAGCATCTACAACAACAATAGCATTCTTTACCAAGGTCTTGGTACGAACTAACTCATTGTTGCTAGCATTGTACACAACATCGATAATACGGGACTTGCGTGCGGTTCCTTCACTACCCCATGCAAAATTTCCTGTGTCTATCCTTAGGGCACGGTATTTCAGATTACCGCCTCTGGTTCGAACATAATGGATCCTTCTGGGTCCAAGCTTTGTGTTGGCTGCAGGACGACCTAATTCGAACTTCCTCTTCTTACGCAGAGGCTTCCTTTTACCTCCTGTGGCCCTTCGTTTATGCCAGTGGTCACGGCTGATACCTAAAATAGATGAGTGAAGTTTGAACAGATGTCTAGCAAGTATACAATATTTTTTAGTACATGAATAATATCAGATCGCTGTGGAATTGTTTGAGTCGTCAGCACAACACATCGGAATAATATTGGATATTCTCATCATGAACATGTTTTGATGTCAAAGTGAACATTATGGTTATGTTTGATTTTTTCATATTATTGACAAATAGGAATTTGTTTAGACGAAAATACTTGCTTGCAGAAGTAGTTGAACAATCCTGTTAACTAATTTCAGTGAAAAATATAACTTATATCACTGGATGGATCGAGGTAATACTAAAAATAAATCACACGTACTTACCCATTTTGACAAACAACTAAAAGACTAGTAAAAATGTGTCGATAGAGGTCCTTCCATTCATGTCAAAAGTCAAATTTCCGGAAATCGTGTGAAATCTACCTTATCGGCAGAGTACATGTTACCAACTGTGTGGAACATATATCCACCTTGGTGTGGAAAAAGAAATATTTCAAATATAATTTCGTTTCAAGAAAGAGACATTTTCAGTTGACTATGTTTCTTGTGATATCTTCTTACATAATCACTCATAATTCACTTATAATCAATGAATATGTTGAAGAAATATTGCTAGTATCATCTGGGGGATTTTAAGAATAGTTGTCATCTTGTAAACAGACACATACTTATTAAAATATATGTCCATGAGAAACCAGAATGGAATTTTTTCAAATGCGCAAAACTGTAAAATCATCGATAGATTATGCGTATCTTTATTTTCCGAAACAAATTCCTTGATAGATTATTGAATAAATTTGAATGTGGCGGGAAATGACCGGAATTCAAGAAATGTGGGATTTTCACAGCTTCCATGTTGGCAACACTGTGTGTTTGAGTGTTTGTCGTTTGTCATTTTTTCAATGGCCGAAAAATGGCAGACGATTTGGAAGATGATCAGTGGTTATACGGCGATACTCCTGATTTAAATACCAACGAAGATCCAAATAACGCTGTAAATGAAGAACAAGTTGAACAGCCACCACCGGGAACCGAAGAACAACTACTCGCTCCACCACCACAGGTTATTTCATGAAACCGAAAAAATATAACATAACCTCTAAAATATCTTGTTTAGGTAGAAGATGAAGGCCCTCCAGGAGTGGATATCGAAGAGAAAGAAAATGGTCAAGAACCACAGGAGCAGGAGGATCCAGCAGAAGATGGAGAAGTCCAACAGAATGGAGAGGACAGTGACAAAGATGAAGATGAAGATGACAGTGATGATGATGTCAATGTAGTTATAGGAGACATCAAAACAACTACACCATCTAATTACACATCTTTGAATATCAAACGAGGTGGTCTCCTTACTTCTGTGGGAGATAAGAATAAACAGTTACAACAGCAACCTGGAAAATTTGTTGTGGAAGAATTTGAGCAAATTGGGACAATAAATGGTGTCCCTGCCACTGAATTCAATGTTGATTCTCTGGAAGACAAACCTTGGAGGAAGCCAGGTGCTGATATCACTGACTACTTCAACTATGGGTTCAATGAAGACACCTGGAGAGCATATTGTGAACGTCAGAAAAGGTTGTATTCTCATCTTCCAGAAATATGTTATCATTATATTTATGTCTTTCAGGATGAGAGTAAATGAATCTGGTGCTGGTCTGATACCAATGAATCCCTTAGGGATAATGCCTCGTGGACCAGTGGTAATAAATGACAACAGCAAATATACCAACAACTTCTTAGGTATGCATTATGCAGGTCCTTCTTGTAGGATATTCACAAGTAGTATTGATGTTATAGGGACAGCCCAGAAGATTATTGCACCACCACTGAAAACAGATCAGATTGCCAGAGTCAACACCATACAGGTTTGTGAAAGAAAATTACTATTCTTTTTTATATACAATTGGGTTTTATTGCCATAAAAAAATACTGATCTTACTTTACTGTCAATGCCTTTGGGGCTGATAATATATGAGATGAGGATATTGATGAGAAAGTGGATCAATAACACTATTACCACATGATGATGTTTAGAAATGACAGATTATTCTTCACCCTATGGGCAAACTTTGGTGACACTTAACAGGTATTGATTGTTTGTTCGCTGTATTTTTAGGTGATGACTGCTGATAGAAGAGAGTACAGCAGGAAACCAGGATTTCCTGATATGTCTGTCCCCCCACCAGGTGGATTTGAGGCTTTCCAGCCTGAATATGGCTTCAATCCTGAACCAGAACCTTTCTATGGAGGTGGTTATGAACCTACACAAGATTCTCAATGGGGTAAATATGAATGTTATCAAATACCATTGGGACATTTCTTTGAACAGAAAGAATCAAAATTTAAATGCCATTTAGAAATGGAAAGGAAATCTTTATTTGTTCACAAATACTTTAGAAAATAAAATGTATTTGTGGAGTTTTTATCAATTAGATATCCCAGCCTAATGTTATGTATTAATTTTGGTGTGTTTCATTTCATGATAATTTTTATATTAGACATTTCATAACTCAAATGTGAAGAGGAGAGTTTACACATATTGTTCACTTCTGGTTTCACTGGAAATTACTGACAATTTTAGATCAGAATGATAAATTTTCAAAAGTTTGAAAGCCTAATTAATTTTTTTAGTCATTTTCAATATTGCATGTATACAGGTAGCCATGATAAGAGGTAAATTAATCTAAGGATCTCAGGTGAAAATTACAATCCCAGAGTTTTAGTGACTAGTATGAAAAAATAACATTTTCCTGTCCAACTAATATTCTTCAAATAGCATCCTTTTTCTGAGGAGCATTATCTGAAAAATGTATTTTTTGGAATCTAATGATACTAATTTATTTGTGATTGGATTAAACATAAGAACATAAATTAAATCATGATGAATAATATTTTGAAGTTATTTGTTTCATGTCTTGCCCTCTTTACATAAACCTTATGAGCAGTAAGTGAAAATTCCTTATTTTTATGCAACATTAAAAGTGACTCTAAAAAAATTGAGTAGGCATGAAACCTTTCAAAAATGTCATATTCTTATCCAAAAGTGTCTCAGAACTCCAAAAATGTTACAATATACAGGGTGTTTCATTTAAAATTTCAAACCCGGCGCCATTTCCGGTGTAATCGGAAGTGACCGGGAAGTGAAAAATATGTGAAAACTTTCCTATTCACATACCATTTACCTATACCAAATCTAATTCTGATATACCTGATGTTCTAGAAGTTCTTACCTGTCTAATTGGTTCTCCAAAAAAAGTTGAAAACCTTGCTGAAATTGTACTAATTTAGACAAAATTGAATAAATTTAAAAAAACATATTGCAACTGGTCAAAGCCCAGCATATTTAAAAAGAGTGGCATCTTGTACCACATGATGCTCTGCTCTTATATAACATGTTCTCTAATACTGTTCTACTGTTGTTTAGTTTAAAGAAAAATATGTTCATTTTTTGTAAAAAAAGTACCTATATGACAATTGACAATGCATGATTTTTATACAGGACATTGTATAATCTCTGTACAGGCTGATTCATTAGGAAGGAGCAATCTCTGAACTACAGATAGTAAAAACAAAAATATGAAGTTTTAGCCCAATATGCCTTATAAAAATGTTGCAGATACAGGGGAAAAATGTATTCTAAATTTCTATATAACTTTGGTTGAACATTCTAAGGGGTTTTTAGATTTCTGACTTATTACAATCATAATTTACAGAAGTGAAAGAGAGCCAATAGCACTCTATGAGCAATCACTAAATTTGTTACAAATTTGTATTTCAAATGTCAGAAAATCTGAAACTACCAAATTTCATGTTCATGCTGTTGAAACTTACAAAATTATTGAGAAATTTCAAAATAAAATTTTCTACTGGAACACCCTGTATCTCCTAAACCAGCAACATTCTTATTAGGCATGTTGGGCCAAATCTTCATATTTTGGTGTTTACTATCTGTATTTTAGAGATTGCCCATTCTTAATTAATCATCCTGTACACAGAGTGACCCATTTGAAAGCGACCATAATATAAATATTTCATTTATATAGCGATTTTTACGATTATTTTTCTCAAATTTGGAGGGGGAAAATGTGTATTTTGGTGCTTAGAGGTGTCCACTTCTTCTACAACATAAGGACTACTAGATCACATTCAGAGGCTGAAAAATCCAGAAACCATATTAGTGATTTTTTAAGAAAAAATCTGCCTACGCCACTGAAATCGGCGTTATCTGAAATAGATCTGTACCAAAATATTCAATATTAACAATTACTATTTATTATGCATTGAGAAGCTTTTCATGTAGTAACCTATGCAGTATTAAAAATGAATTAGGACTTTATTTAATAACAACATTTAATAGACATCTTTAAGGCCGTGTCTCACGGTCCAACAATTCGACCAAACTACATATCTGTGATGTCATCAATGACGTCACGTCAAAAAGCAGCTGAAATCTAGAACGTGTTCTAAATATATGACATGTTGAATAAAACAATCAGGTTAGGATGTTTGTTTTCATGTTTTCATCATTGATTAAATGATTATTATTTTTTATCTTAGGAATTAATAAGAAATACTATAATTAATATTATCATTACTTCAAAAATGCCTGCTGGTACTGATTTTCTTCAGTCCCAAATTTATGCTAGGAAGACTAGGGTCTAGGTCATGATCTCACCTCATTTCTGCAGGTATACATTCATGCTTATTACTATTTGTCTTTTCAATATATGGGTTGATTTTATTTAATAGAAAGCTGAAACATATCTCATACATTTTTAGGTACAGTTTTGGAAACTATTTAAACCTTCCAGTCTGATATCATCAGGAATCATAGGTAGGCCTACTCTACTCTCTCCCGATATTTCTTCTTTGAATCCATTGTCTTCTCCATATCTCTTTCCCTGTATTACAAATACTGTACAAAATACCATATAGGTAATGAATTTTTAGTTTATTTCTCCCTGTGATTTCTCCCATTTTAAAAAACCTACTCAATATTTTTCTTCAAATCGTGTGACAAGGATTTCTTGACGATTCAAACCATTTGATCAAATTGTTGGACCATGAGACATGGCCTTAACGAATACATTTCTATATGAAGACATTCTCCTAAAATATTTACTCAACACTCATTGACACACATGATTTCAGATTTTGTATTTTTCAACTTTTTCTTTATTAAACTCCCTTAGGGGAGTTGAGTCCAGAGATCTGGGAGGAAACAGCATACAAAATCTATGAGGGGTCCTTCCCTATAAAAAAAATAATACAAAATTCCTCCCTCTTTCTCTCAAGGTACAGAGCCGCCGCCGGGCTGGGCGCCCTCCGACCTGAAGCAGCTGACCGGCCCGCCGCCAATGGCCCCGCCGCCCATGGCGATGGGCCCGCCGCCTGTGGGCGGGCCGATGCGGTCTCCGCCCGGCAGACGCGAGTCGTCGCCGCCGCGCGACCGTGACCGCGACAAGGAGAGGGGGGAGCGCGAGTCGCGCGGCCGATCGGAGAAGCCGCGCGACAGAGACAGAGAACGGTAGGCATAGAGTGACAAATAGGTATTTTTTTCGCGAGATCCCGTTGATTTGCCGGGAACTGATATTCAGTTCCCGTTGCATTCTTGCGTCATAACGGCAATAGGGGAGTATGATAATGACGTCATCAGTGACGTCACAATTTATAAAACGGGAACTGTTTTAGTTCCCGCATCTGTGAACATGGTTACTGGCGGTTATAGTAATTGACAAGTGACATTGTATCATTATTTTCAAAGTATTATTTAATTATTAGAAGTAAACATATTTATAATTATTCAAACTATTTTTGAGATACCTACTACTCACTTTTTAATTCATGAAATGGAAGAACACCAACAAAAACACCAATAGATGGAGGGGATCAAGTCCATATGATTCACTCTAGGATGAAAATAACTCTGAAAATCGTGGCTTTATAATTGTGCTTTGAAAAGTTGAATGGGATGAGACAAGTACAATCGAAGTTGAATCAAAAAAATCATCAATCATTGACAGTACTGTTGGGAACATTTTGAGATGCTTTTTGTTGAGCCACCGGAGCGGCCGGAGCCAACGATCATGCAACCAAAATGCAACTGTCCATTTATTATGATCATATATTATGATCGAAAACAAAACCCCAGCTGACAGAAATCTGAACGGTTAACCGGTTCATTTTCGTGAGAAATCTAAGGATGATCAGCCTTCGGTTTATTTTTTGGTGGGGGTATAACCGCTCTATTACCGGTGACTGATCAACGGGAACTCGCGAAAAAATACCTTTTATAAATAGAGTGACGACAATGGGGAAGTCTCCTATATTTAGGTTTTTATCTCACTGTGAAGTTTGTGAAAAAATAATATACAGGGTGACCCAGGGTTAAACCGCCAAACGTTTAGAATAAGTTTTTTAGGAAAAAATATGACTTTTTCTTCCTATAAGCGTGTGTCCTAACTTGCTTCATTTTAGGGATATAGGGTGTGGAAAGTTTTTAGAAAAAATCAGTTTTTCATCAATTACTCGAAAACCTCTCGGCAGATTTTTATAAAATTTGGCATGCTCATTCGAGATAACAAGGGGCTCCTGTATCATTGAATGTAGCCGATAGTGATTCATTGATTCAATGATATTTTCGTTTAGGATCGCGCTCTATTTGAGATATTCCAATGCATAAATAACAAAACCATAACCTTTCAGAATGAAGCCAACTACCTTCTGCATTCCTGCTCCGAGTTCATTTGTGGTTATGTATGTTTTTGTTTACCAGTTTTACTTCTTCTATTTTTTTTTCATTCATTAACCATTTGTTAGCTATTTGCTACCATGCTAGCTATATTCTTCACCATCAGCTATTTTCAGACTAGATTCAGAATGTACGTCACAGTTTGCCGCCCCGAAAATTAGAAATTGCTTTAATTCGAAAATGAAAACGACGACTTTATCGGTTGCCATTCTGTACAGCGTGTTCTGAACTTATTTTATATGAAAATTCATCTGAAGGAAACTTTCCCATTTATAGTGGTACACTTTTCAATTGCTCCATCTCCTTCACGTATATTTTGAACCATCCATTAACTATTTTTTTTATCATCGAATTTTCAGCTAGACCCCAACTGTTATAGATCGATGAAATCAGCTCTTCAGGGAGAATCTAAAACTGAAATAAAATACAGGGTATTCGATTCAAAAATTTATAAATCTTGCCCATAACTTTTTTTTGAGATGTTCAATTGTTTTTCTGTTAACATATTCAAAATCTACAGGAAAAATTATAAACGACTATCCTCTGGAAAAACCATTCGATGATGAATAAAATAGTTGGGGGGGGGTTCAAAATATACGTGAAGACCCTGTACACAATGAAATGAAGTTGTTACTGCTCTGGAAAAAATCTTATTTTCAATCTGAAGGCATTTGACTTTGAACTCAACGCATTTTCACCGTACGGAAATTTTGTGTGAGTTTCTTGACCCCCTCATGAATTTCTTATCTTTAGGGAAAGGTCGCACAGAAGAGAGAGATCGAGGAGTAGGTCTAGAAGACACCGGTCCAAGTCGCGCAGCCCTAGTCACAGGTCGCACAAGAAGAAGAAGTCGTCTAGGAGGCACGAGGATAGCGATTAGAGGAGTTTGATTAGGTTACTTTGTGTAGGTCTGTTCGATTGTGTTGCTGGACCTGTCAAAGTTGATTGTTTTCTATAGTTATCTCTTTTCGTCGCACAACGTAAACAGAGCTAGCTATAGAAAACAAAAAGTTTGCTGGTTGGGCAAACACAAACGAACAGGGCTTAAGAAACATTAAGAGCTAAACAAGAATTGCGTTCTGTGTCCAGTGGATTTCCTTTTGAATTGAATATTTCGAAGTGTAAGTTGATGTAACTTACTTATGGAGAAACTTGATTATAATATTCTGAATACAACTATAGTTTCATTCTCCAAATTCGATCGTTACTTATTGCAGATATTTTCTTAGATGAGTTTTTAGATCATATCGCCGTCCCAGAATGATAATGACGTAACTGCAATTTTTTGGAAAAATTAGTTATGCCCATCAGCTGGTAGAGAAAAGTTTACTCTATCTGGAAAAAAATCGTCAGAATTGTAGTAAGATATTTGGCCTCCAGATGTGAGCTACGTCTTTATCGAATTTGTATCAATTGGCACCATTTCACTGAAAGAAAACTGTCGCAACGGTCAGTTGTGAGAAGTTTTCTATAAAAAGTTGACGCAAGTTATTTTTTTCCAGTACAAAAACGCCGTGAATGTATCTTGAGAGAATAAGATGTGATGTTTAATGCATTATTTTGGAGAAATATCGACTTAAGTGTATTTTGAGTCATTGTTTATTCCTCAATAAAAAAAAAAATAATGACATAACTATCCCATGCGTCATATTCTCCTCTTAAATATTATCTGGTTCTAATCGTGATTGCACTTTCAGGCTATATTACATCGGACAATTCAGATTCTGAAATGACCCAACTGTTCTTTGCAACAAATTAATTGAAACATTCCAATCTTCCATCTATTATCGATGCGACATAAAAATAACAATAAAACAAATTATGAATGAAATTGTAACTTTTTCATTGTAATTGGTCATTCTTGTAGATTATTATAAATTTTCTGTTCAAATCTTCACATTTAAAATCCGAACTGATTCATAATATCGATGGAAAAGATTAAGATATTGACATTCTCAATTAATTTCAGAGACATCTCTTAAGCCAAACGAAATAATATTGATATTTCAGGTCTAGAAAAAGCGACGGCTCGGAACTGGTATCCTGAAACAACTTTTTTTCACAATATTTGCATAATTTATAGATCTCTTGTTTGTTTTTCATAATTCCTAATTCACAATTGCAGCTGTAAATTAGACATGCAGATAAAACATTTTCAGTTTCCACTGAAAATTAGGCGCGAAGATTTGTGAAATAAAAAGCTGTTTAAGTATGTAAGTTCAGCCGTCAAAAGACTTCATTGAGGTTATCTTTTGTCAGTTTTTGAAAAATTAATATTTAAACAAATAAAACACCGAAAAAAAAATTGAGTACGTCACTGGATACTGGAAAATCGCCTTGTATGTACGTGCTTGTACCTATCTCATCAACGAAAAAATTAATGCGAAATCTGATTAGACCATCTTGAGTTTCACAAAAAAGTAGGACAGGAACATGAAAACCGCAAGGCTCTTATATTCAATAACAACCTAGAAACCTGGCCGATTCAATTCAACCAAAATAGGATGCCCTCTACACCAACTAAACGTATCACCCTGTACAAACTGTCAGGTTTAAAATCGATTATTTAAATCATGTGCGCATGCTCGTCAAAGCTGTGAAATCCGAAATGCGCAGAAGCGCTGCTGCAGCTGTCACTGTCAAAATTAGAAGACGAAATTTGTGTTGTGTATGCTCGCGGGTGCTCATGTGTATTCCAGAACTATTGATCAATTTTTCAAAGTGCGTGTAATTACTCAATACCAATTAATGATAGTTTTTCATCATTTATGTTTATCGTGTTTGTTGAACTTGAAATCAACATGCAAATGAAAGTGTCTTAGGAACATAACCCTGTTTTTGTTGTCGGCTTCGCTAAACAATGCTTGTTTTTATTGTTTATGTGGACTTCCGTGTTGTTTTTTGACTGTACCGTATCTTCGCTCCCAAATAATTGGTCATTTCGATTTTCGTGTGATGTGACTGGAAATTGTGTCGAATACTTCAGTAAAAATGTGAGTAGAAGGACATACTTATTGAGTACCTATTATAGGTATAAATGTATAGTTTTCTCCAGATTCCAGCATTTTATTTTTGCAACCAGATACCTAGGCTAGGTATATACCTTGAAGTAATCCAAAACCATAAGATGCCGTAAGTATATAATATGATAACCAAGGAATGTCGATACAACATTATTTTTGCCGAACGTAAGCTGTATTGAACATTCTGCGGTGAAACACCTTGAAAACAATTACGTTATCCTGCAACATTTAAACAGCAATTTGTAGCAATTGAAAAACAGTATTGTGCTCCGGATGTTATGATATTCATGTAACTTTATACCTAGCAGGTTGTTTTCGTTTGCATTTTCGTTACTAAGCTGAATTAATAATCATCAAACGTTCACTCGTGGAGTGGAGGTCAAGGTCGCAGGGGGGCGGACTCCCCGACTAGGAGCTCGAAGCTCGAGTGAACCTCACAGTCTTTATTACTTGTACAGTCAGCTTTCAAACAAGTCCAACCAATTTAAACCCTAGAAATACAGCGTGAATGAAATGCCATGCAGTAGGAGCACAAATTCCTTTTGAGGCCCTTCTGAGGCGTTCACAATCATGTCCTCAGGACGTCGAGAGCGAGCCTGAGGACATTCTCAAGACGTCCTCCTGTTACCATTCTCTACATACTAATAACGTCTCAGAACATCCCTATAAAATCTTTTGAGACAACCTCAGGACATCATGGTAACAACTTGAGGCGGTTTTTGATAATGTTTCAAGGAGGTTCAAGATTTATGGGAGAATATTATTCGTATACAGAATGAGTCACTAAAGTGTGTTCTCCTCCGATATTAGCCAAACCGTCAGATATATAAAATGAAAATTCAAGTACAACAGTAATAGGGTTTCATAAGAACAATCACCTAAAGTTGTTTTCATATCTATAGGGTGTTCGAATTCCAAGATATCGGTTGATGATTGTTTTTTTTCAATGGAACACCCTGTATATTATTGCATTTTTGAGTTCTCCCTGAAGAGTTGATTCCATCAATGCATCACACTTGGTGTCTAGTGGGAATTATTACAGAGATATAGGGTGTTGACAATTGAGATTCTTCAAATGTAGGATTTTTTGTGTCGAAACTATTCATTAATGGTCAAAACGGCTCACATGTTCCTGTCATAACTTTTGATTAGCTATCTACTGATATTCATTTGAAACAGGTACAATAAGCTGATCAGTATTCTGAATGTTAACCCACCCTCTATTTGTTCCGATTGAATGTCAGTAGATAGTAAATCGAAAGTTTATAAGGATATGTGAGCCGTTTTGACCAATATTGAATAGTTTCCACAAAAAAATCCTAAAATTGAAAAATCTTGTTTTTGAACACCCTATATCTCTGTAATCATCCCCGCTAGACCCCAAGTGTGATACATTGATGGAATCAACTCTTCAGGGAGAACCTAAAAATGCAATAGTATACAGGGTGTCCCATTTGGAAAAAAACAATCATCAGTCAATATATCTTGGAATTCGAACACCCTACAGATATATATGGAAACAATTCAATGTGAAAGTTCTCATGAAACCCTATTACTGTTGTACTTGAATTTTCTCTATTTATCTGATGGTTTGGCTAATATACAAGGATAACACACTATTGACTCCCCTTGTATTATGCAAATGATAATTTCTTCAAAGTAATATGGATCTCATGATATTTGCAAAATTTCCCTCTATTTATGATAGGTTCAAATGAAAAACCAAATGAAAAACTTACATTCTATTATTTATAACTTATTCTGAAAAATTTCAATTTCCTTTCCAAAGAAATGTATTTCAGCTTCTTGTTGAGCACTACTAGAAGTTATTGCCTATTGATAGTTATATTTCTCCATGTTGTTTCCGATATTTGAACTCTGGACATTCCTGATGCAGAATAATCAACTGGAAGTTGAAGCCTTCATGCAATATTTTATAGATTCTGGAGAAGCAAAACTATCTTGGAATGAAAATATCATCAGGTTTGTGTTTTGCATAACCTTCTGAAACAAAAAATGTATTAATATTTTATGTCCAGTATATACTTTTACTATCAGTGATATGATTTATGTAGTTAAAGGTACCAACCATTATTGAATCTACTGAAAGTTCAAGTCTGCATATGTACAATCTTTCATAATTTCCAAGGAAGCCAAAATATCTTGGAATAAAATATCTCTGCTCTGATGATATCATCATTTTGTGTTATCAATAACCTCCTGAAACAAATAATGTTCCTATTAATATTTCATGTTCCAGTCCCTATATATCAATGATTTGATTTAGGTACCTACCTTCATTGAATATACTGAAAGTGAAAACATGCATATGCAATCTCACATTGATTTCGAAGAAGCCAAAATATCTTGGAATGAAACATCTCTGATCTGATCAATCTTGTGTTCTCAATAACTTCATCTGAAACAAATAATTAACCTATTAACATTTCATGTCCAGTACCTACAATATCAATGATTTGATTCAGGTACCTACCTTTATTGAATTCATACTGAAAGTTCAAGCTTCCATACAATATTTTATAGATTCCGAAGAAGCAAAGCTATCTTGGAATAAAACATGTTTGCTATGATGATATCATCAAGTTTGTGTTCTCAAGAACCTCCTGAAACAATAAATAATGTATATGAATGTATCAATATTTCATGTCCGGTACTATCAATGATTCTATTTAATATTTACTCACCATTGTTTCTTGCTACCTGAGAGAAATGTCATCAACAGAGATTATCATCCTTTTGTTATTGTTATCTTTTAATTCTGTGCAATAAGTTCTTCTCGCAATCATTTTGTGAAATAGAAATTTGATGAAAGTATTCAATGAATACTCTAATAATTTTGATATAATCATTAATATTATGATGCATCTTGAACAAATCATGACTATCATGAGACATAACCTCAATTCTAGTTCTTCTTTTTCTTCCTTTTGTCTTCGATGACACGTTATTTCATGGAATGTCAACTGAAGACGTCCGTAGGCACGAAATTCTTTAAATCCTCAGGCTGTCACTGAAAGAACTCATTTAGGACAATTACAGCGCTAAATATACGCCTGATGATGTTCTTAGGTTGTAGAAAATAGAACGTCCTCTCCAGGCGTTTGGCGACACATTGAGGATGACCTTAGGCGAGTGTGTGCTATCTGGGATTTCTTTGATTTTATCGATTTCGATTTCACCACGACGGATTTCACCTTCGAAACCTTCACCCTGATTATAGCTAGTACTACTAGTAAAGTACCGAAGAATATGCCCGTCGTTGTCTGTGCCCTTGGTATTATTTGTATTTGTAAGGCACCAACAGGTGCGTCCGTCGATTTTACACGTAGAATGGTGTAAAGTGTCCAAGTAAAACAAAAAAGGTGTCCAGCTTGGCAAAAAAAATGCTCTTGTACGGACTGCTATAGGAAACGACGGCCATCATATCCGTCGTTCTGTTTTTTGTGTGGAAAATGCTAAGAAATGTTTTCCTTCAATCTCACATCATTTTTGGCTTGATATTAGTTCAAATTCGGCAAAAAACCAAAGCCAAAGTGGCTTAGTTTGTACAGACACCTCATTTACATAGGTGTCCGTCAACGTGTTAAGTATATTGTACTCGGTATTGATCGAGGGGCAAACCCGCCTTCGAAAGATTTGTACACCAAGAAGAATCCCACGGAATCCTACTGGAATCCCTCGGAATTTCACTGGAATCCCACATGCCTGTGCACCATAAATCCAAGGTGGTTTACCCCTCGGTATTGACTGTATCCGTCAAAGTCCGTTCCCCCCGAGGTTCCCACTACTAATTTTGGAAGCACCAGGTATACCTTAACGAAATTTGAACTCAAATAGGAGATAAAAACCTACTCATTTATGAAGAAAACGACAGCTCAAACTCACCATAATTCTCAATAGATTCATCTTATACCGAGTCTTATACACTCTACTCCTAAATTCAATAGGTATTTTTCGAAATATCAACGTTTGAAAAGTAACTTTCTGATCATTTCAAACTTTCAAAACCAACAAACACTCGAATGTTGCTTTCAATCAAGCTTTCTTTGGAAAAAAATCGTCGCGGTAACACATCGATTTTTTCCTAAGCAAACTTAATTGAAAACAACTCTGTCCTTTTTTTATCAAAATGTAGGTTTCCATCTCCTGTTCGAGCCTTCCAAATTTTGTTACGATATACCAGGTGGTTCGAAAATTAGTAGGGGGGGAATGGCGGAAAATGGTCTTTATTTTTCTTGGCGGAGTTTAGCTGACGCTATTCTTATGTAAATTGGTCTCTGAATAAGGTCTCCAGCGAAGAGACATTGTCTCTAAAGTCCCTGAGCTATATAGGAGGCCACACATTTGGCAGCATAATGTGTATGTCAAAATTCTCGATTTTCTCGACTCCTATTGATTACTTGACCGAAATATATTCTAACCGAAAGATAAAATATGATTCTACCTCGGATTCTACCGGGGATTCTACACAAAATAGGTTCAGTGACTTTTTCTATTTAGAGTGATATTTTTTTAATGATAAATCGTGTGATGAATCAAAGTGGAAAATTTCAGAATTGTACCGCCATAATGGGCTTATATCACAAAAAATTTTTATTCCATAATTCGATAGAACTCACCCAAACTAGCTCACCACAGCAAACCGTTTATCGCTGTGAGCTCCCTACGTTTTATAAAAAATTATTGAAATCCCCGATTTTTCGGACCTCTGAAAACGAGGCGATGATGTGACGTCAAAACCCTAATACTGAAACAGGACTATTCCAGACAGAGATGAATGATACATGTTTTCTGGCAGGGTGAATTAGCGCGAGATCACAGTTGAAAGAATTAATATATCAGTTGCCTCAGTCTCCGTCCGGCGTTTGGTATTTTCTTTTAACTATGGCGAGATGAGGTTTCTACGTCATAAGAGGGTCCGTTTTCAGATGGTACTATTATTTATGTCCAAAAATTGAACATTCCAGTAAATTTTTCGATCGAATTATGTCGTCAATTATATTTATGTATGAAACGATCATTATAAACATGGTTTGAGTTAAAAGTTCTACCAAGGTGTACACGCCCATTATGAAACATACTGGGGTGCTTTCATCAGAAATGAAACACACTGTATAAGGACTCCCCGAGACCCCATCGATTAACCTATAGCAGAACCATTTTAACATTTCAGATTCAATAGTCCTATAATTTGTTACTAGTTTATTATTATATTGTATTAATTTATTACCATATTCGCGAAATTATTACCCATTTGACAGAAAAAAACAACGGCTCTGCTAGCTTCATGTAAACCTAGCACAACCATAGCTGAAAATTCATTTTTTTGAAAACTTCAAATATATCATAATTTATTACTATTTCATTACTAACTTATAACTAAAATCGAGAATAAAGTCATAAAATCATGCACGAATTTTTCACTCATCATTCGACGGAAAGAAACGCCGATTTGTCAATCTCGATCTCAACCAAGCAGAACCAAACCCGAGACCAAAACTCCAATAACATGTTATTCGAAATTATATTGAGTCATCAATCAGTTACTAGTTTATTCGAGAGTTTATTACTAATTAATTACCACATTCGCAAATTTGCAACCCTTCTTTTATCAGAAAAAGAAAGAACCAACGGCTCTGCTATAGCTTTATGTCAACCTAGCAAAGCCGTTGGTTGTTCTCTGATGGGTTGCAAATTTGCGAATGTGGTAATGAATTAGTAATAAACTAGTAACGAATTGATGACTCAATAGAATGTTTAATATCATGTGATTAGAATTTGGGTTCTGCTATAGGTTGAGATTGATATTAACAAATCGGCGATTCTTTCCATCGAATAATGAGTAAAAAATTCGTGATTATAGTTATAAGTTAGTAATTGAATAGTAATAAACTATGGTATATTTGAAGTTTTCAAAAAAAATAATTTTCAGCTATGGTTCTGCTGAGTTGACATGAAGCTAGCAGAGCCGTTGGTTTTTTCCTCGGTTTTTTCTGTTAAATGAAGGGTAATAAATTCGCGGATAAGGTAATAAATTAATAACGAATTATAGGACTAATGCGAATCTGAAATGTTAAAATAGTTCTGATGCTCAGTTTATTGGGGTTTCATACCCTATCAAAGCCCCATTATCCAAAAGGATTCGGTGACACTACTCTTGATTGAAAAAATATGATTGCATTGATAATGAGGGTCAAATATCGTCAAATATCGAGAAAAAACAAAATTTGGCCAGATTTTTCAACATTCCAGAAGAATAAAAAAACAGTAAAAGTGATACGATATTATAGCCACATGTCCCTCCTTTCATATATGAACATTGAATCCTGGAAAAAGATTAATTTCTACCCAAATTATGGGACAATTTGTTCGCCCGCTCATGCCTATACTACGGAGCGTGGAAACTTTTGAAAAAAATGATAAGGATCATTTTTGTAGGTAATAAACAACTCTTTTGTGTTCGAACACAAATTACCTCAGTGTCATATTCCGGCCAACATCGGGGAAAATATTCGGGAAAAACGGATTTCGGGGACCATGGAGCCATTTTTTCGCCCCTTCATTTCTTGGTGGACATTTTTTTGAAGAGTAATCTACCAATGAACACCCTCAAATTAGAAAAATAAAAGTCTGGGATCTATCTGGTGTCATGGTTGCTACTTTCGTTTATTGGACTATGCTTAGTAAAACAAATAACTATTTTCCAGTATTCCAGTAGAAAATAAATACTTTATGGGAGAAACGGATTAGTATTTACTTACTTTTGAAAATAGGTACTTGCCTATCGGGAGTGAAGTTAGCCACATCCACAAAATACACCGAGAAAAATTTATCGCCGAAAATGTGTTCAGCAATTTCACCCGATTTCAGATGGAATTTGAACGCATTTCATAGGACGACTGAAGAGGGGTGAGAGCCTGAGTCGAATTTGATAGGGAGGTGGTGAATCGATAGTTTATCAAGTCGTCTAAAGGGGAAGTAAAGGGGTTGAAAACGAAAATAACTCATTATCTCAGTTAATACTCGTTGTACATGGATTTTGAAGGCGGCAAACGAATCTACTGATCGAATTTGATAGGAAGGTGTTGAACTCATAGTTTGTCAGGCCGTCTAGAGGGGTAGAAAAGGGGTTGAAAAACAAAAAAAATCAATATCTTCGTTAATATTCGTTGTACATGGATTTTGAGGGCGGCAAACGAATCTACTAATCGAATTTGATAGGAAGGTGGTGAACTCATAGTTTGTCAGGCCGTCTAAGGGGGTAGAAAGGGGGTTGAAAAACAAAAAAAATCATTATCTCCGTTAATACTCGTTGTACATGGATTTTGGAGGCAGGAAACGATTCTACTGATTGTATTTGATAGAAAAGTGTTGAACTCATAGTTTGTCAGGCCGTCTAAGGGGGTAGAAACGGGGTTGAAAAACAAAAAAAATCGATATCTCCGTTAATATTCGTTGTACATGGATTTTGAAGGCGGCAAACGAATCTACTGTTTGTATTTGATAGGGAAGTGTTGAACTCATAGTTTGTCAGGCCGTCTAAGGGGATAGAAAAGGGGTTGAAAAACAAAAAAAAACAATATCTCCGTTAATATTCGTTCTACATGGATTTTGGAGGCAGGAAACGATTCTACTGATTGTATTTGATAGAAAAGTGTTGAACTCATAGTTTGTCAGGCCGTCAAAAAGGGTAGAAAAGGGGTTGAAAAACAAAAAAGTCAATATCTTCGTTAATATTCATTGTACATGGATTTTGAAGGCGGCAAACGAATCTACTAATCGAATTTGATAGAGAGGTGGTGAACTCATAGTTTGTCAGGCCGTCTATGGGGGTAGAAAAGGGGTTGAGAAACAAAAAAAATCAATATATCCTTTAATATTCGTTGTACATGGATTTTGGAGGCAGGAAACGATTCTACTGATTGTATTTGATAGAAAAGTGTTGAACTCATAGTTTGTCAGGTCGTCTAGAAGGGTAGAAAAGGGGTTGAAAAACAAAAAAAGTCAATATCTTCGTTAATATTCATTGTACATGGGTTTTGAAGGCGGCAAACGAATTTACTGATCGAATTTGATAGGAAGGTGTTGAACTCATAGTTTGTCAGGCCGTCAAAGGGGGGTTTTCTACCCAAATTCGATTAGTAGATTCGTTTGCCACCTTCAAAATCCATGTACAACGAATATCAACGGAGATTTTGTTTTTTTTTTCGTTTTTCAACCCCGTTTCTACCCCTTTAGACGGCCTGACAAACTATGAGTTCAACAATTTTCTATCAAATACAATCAGTAGAATCATTTCCTGCCTCCAAAATCCATGTACAACGAATATTAACGGAGATATTGATTTTTTTTGTTTTTAAACCCCTTTTCTACCCCTCTAGACGGCCTGACAAACTATGAGTTCAACACCTTCCTATCAAATTCGATCAGTAGATTCGTTTGCCGCCTTCAAAATCCATGTACAACGAGTATTAACTGAGATAATGAGTTATTTTCGTTTTCAACCCCTTTTCTTCCCCTAGACGACTTGATAAACTATCGATTCACCACCTCCCACCTCCCTATCAAATTCGAGTCAGGCTCTCACCCCTCTTTAGTCGTCCTATGAAATGCGTTCAAATTCCATCTGAAATCGGGTGAAATTGGTGAACACATTTTCGGCGACAAATTTTTCTCGGTGTATTTTGTGGATGTGACTAACTTCACTCCCGTACTTGCCTAATATATCAATCATGTTCCAAGGCATGTTTCTATTGAGCATCATAATGGATTCGCCCGAGGATTGGCCTTTTACATTTTAATTGGTTTTTAACCAAACTGGTTTTGATTATTATGCGTAGTCACAGATTTTCTTTCATTGTGTTTTCTTGTTTTCTATACATTCGTTATATTTTATACTCGGTTTTATAAGTAGTTGATTCACTTAGAGATTTTCATGAAGGAACTTTCCAAAACTGTAATTGCTTTTTAACTTTTTAATTGTATGAAGCGGCCATTACAAAGTTTCTTGGTAACAAGCAAACAAGGAATATGCCTTTGGAAACACATTAGACCGCATGAGATTATTGTAAAAGTGATTATTTTTCAAAACAGACGCTGGGGAAAGCGAAATGGTATTTTCATTATGTGGACCATGATGGGGAACAATTTTCAGGTAAAATACAAATCTGACGAAGTCGTTGGGATAATAACAATAGTCAAACCCCTTCCTTTTCATTTTTTTTATCGCTTGGAGCGCACGAAAGGGAATCCCTATAATGTTCAAAGAACATCGTGCCTTCCTAGGGAGGATAGGGATAGGAGGTAGGTATTGGAATTTTGTTTGAACTTCTGGAGATTATATTATGTTGTTTTGAATACTTCCTCAGGCAATGAATTCCAGAGCCTAGCCGTTCTATGGATGAAGGAGTTTTGATAAAGTGCTGTTCGACATCTTTCGAGGTTGACAACGAAAGGATGTGCTGACTGGGCTTGTCTAGTTCGTCTGACTGGTATTGCTAGTGAAGGGATGATAGCAGAGATTTCCGAAGCACATTTCCCGTGGAAGTATCGATAGAAAAGTGAAAGGTCGCCGACCTTTCTACAAGTTTAAGATGGAAATTTACTGAATAAAATAAGTTTTACACATATGGAGTGATCGAGGGAGTGATATTCGCGAGGATATTCGTAATAATCTCGGTAATGATTGTGATATGGGTTTTTTTGGCCAATGAAGGTATATGAAAACGTACCAAATTTGAGTGAATTTTCATGAGCCGTTCCACACTTGAAAAGGAAAAATAATTTGAAAATCGTTTCAGAGACCAGTTAATCTCCACTGGTCAATCGGTGGAAACATGTTTTTTCCACCACTGGAACTATAGAACCTACCGTTATTTACTCCTTTTCAAGGCGTAAAAAGTGTTTTTTTACCAAGGTAGTTTTCGTCATTTTATGAACTACTATAGATGACAAAATTTTCACAGAAATTACAGATATTGCAGATTGTTTGCGTCTTCTGCAAAACGATCTGAATCTTCTTTTCAAATGGTGTTCTGAAAATAATTTACCCCTGAATATTGAGAAATGCAAAATTATGAGCTATTCTAGAAAAGTTTCTACATTTTTATTTGAATATTTCATCGAAAATGGTAAACTACGCAGGGTAAACGAATGTACAGATCTGGGAGTTATATTTGACAGCAAATTAATATTCAATTTACATATTGAAAAAATTAAATCCAATGCCAACAGGGCTCTAGGTTTCCTCATACGTAATTGTAAAGAATTTACGAATCTTAGAGCTCTTTGTTCTATTTACTACTGCATTGTACGTAGCAAGCTTGAATACTGCAGTGCGGTATGGAACCCAAGCCAAGTTAAACACATACAAGCATTGGAAACAGTACAAAAAAAAATTCTCAAATTTTTGTTTTTCAAAAAATATAATATTTATCCTGAACGTCACTGCGATTACGATTTGCTACTAGAAGAATTTGCATTCGTTAGCTTGAAGAAACGACGTGAAATAGCAGACATGATATTTGCAGATAAATTAATAAATAATCAAATAGATTCGGCGTCCCTTTTATCCACACTGAGTTTCAACATACCCCGGGTCTCTTCAAGATCAAACCTGACTTTCCGAATCGATGTTCCAAATTCACAACATCACCTCAATAGTCCTATCACATCTATGTGTAGAAGCCTCAATAATGTGCCGTCTGTAGATATATTTTTTTCAAATTTAACCCAGTTCAGAAAGCAATGGGCGTGTACACCTTGGTAGAACTTTTAACTCAAACCATGTTTATAATGATCCTTTCATACATGAATAATAATTTACGACATAATTCGATCGAAAAATTTACTGGAATGTTCAATTTTTGGACATAAATAATAATACCATCTGAAAACGGACCCTCTAATGACGTAGAAACCTCATCTCGCCATAGTTAAAAGAAAATACCAAACGCCGGACGGAGACTGAGGCAACTGATATATTAATTCTTTCAACTGTGATCTCGCGCCAATTCACTCTGCCAGAAATCATGTATCATTCATCTCTGTCTGGAATAGTCCTGTTTCAGTATTAGGGTTTTGACGTCACATCATCGCCTCGTTTTCAGAGGTCCGAAAAATCGGGGATTTCGATAATTTTTTATAAAACGTAGGGAGCTCACAGCGATAAACGGTTTGCTGTGGTGAGCTAGTTTGGGTGAGTTCTATCGAATTATGGAATAAAAATTTTTTGTGATATAAGCCCATTGTACACTCTTATTCCGAACTAGTTATATATTTTCATTTGTTCACCTACATTGGTTCATTGTAATTATTATTCTTATTATAACTATTATTATTATATACTCCTGTAATTGGGCTCCGGCCTGTTGAATGTATTATGTATAAATAAATAATTAAATAAATAAATAAATAAAGACATAAGCCACATCTGTTATTATTATCATCCCGAATTCACTGTCCTGATGCGAGACTCTCAGGAATGGCACTCGAATCTAGTAGGTATTTAACAATAACGACTTATATATGCTGTCATGTTGGTCGTGATTGATTCTAATTATAATTGAGCAGAAGTGCTCTTATAGTGACAATAGGTCGGCTGAAGCCTCGGGATATAATCTTGGTCACTGAGTAATAATGAATGATATTCTTTACTACCTTGGTGCAAGGTGTATGAATAACTATTACTTACTTTGTCACAGATTATATTATACATGATGGTAAATTGATTGTAGAATGCACTCGCTCTTACACCTCCCACCTGTTCCTCCACCAAAATTGAAAATTGACGAGAGTAAATTGGAATTTTGGTGAAGGAGCTGCCTTCCCTGATTCGAGTAAATTGGAATTTTGGTGAAGGAGCTGCCTTCCCATTATTTTTGTTGAGAAAACAAAATTCAGGGTGATGCACTAAGTGTATTGAGAAATGTATTTGGTTCTTTCTGAGGTTCTTTTCCATTTTCACCTACAATAGTCAGGAGCGTCTATGTTTTTACGAGGTGATTTTGAAATGGATATATATTCACATACTCAGCACGTACATACCTATAATACAGTCTTATAGGAATATTCCCAAAATATCTGATTGTTTCTAATTCTTTCAATAATTATTAACGATAAACGGAAAAATCAAGCACGCCATGCACCAAGACCGGATCACTTTATCAGGTTAATTTTGATGCCTCATCAAACTTTTTAGATTGATTTTTCAACGTTCAATAATCATCACCTTTCGGTAATTCAAGGGCATGTGGGCCCTTTTAAAATATGAATCCGACCCTTAACCGTTTTTAAATAAGTTTTTTCAATACATTTACATCTTTTTACAGAGACAATCATGGAGCATATATTTGCCTGTTTGGTCTGTTATTAACTATACTATTTGTATGTCTACTTTTTCATTTCCATAACTATGATTCTTTCTATTTTCTGATGATGGGCTTATTATAAGTGTGGCAAAGTGAGATAACTGCTAACGTGTATGAAATTACGCTTCCATACTTTAACGAAAGTTAAGTTTAGCCATTTACAATTTTTATAAAATCGAATTCTAAGCAACTTTCCCAAATAACTTTTTTTCGATATGTTGCCATCTATATATAGCTCACTTAAATAATATTGAAAACTATTTACATAAAAATAAATTGAAATTGAATGCAAACAAAACAAAACTTGTGGTAACAACAAGAAAATATAAATTGAACTCTATTGATTACAATGAAATACAATTTGAGATTGGTAGCACTGCCTTGGAATATGTGTCTTCAAGGGACTACGGGAATTTAATTATTTACCAAATGCCATTAAATAGGTAAATACTGTGAAAGTGATCAAGAGTAAATTGTTGGAATATCTAGAGCGTTAGTGGGTTGAAAATATGTATGAGTATGTGTGTATTTCATTATATCAATATTTTTTATATCTCTTATTATGTATCTTCGTCTGTACCTTTTTGTCGTCTTTATTTTTATTTTTTGATTACTGTTATTTACTTTCAGATTTTAATCATGTTATTTACATTCAGATTTGAATATTATTAATATTTCTGGCACTGTGTGAAACTCTGAATTATCATCATGTATTATATTTATTGTAAGATTATCCTATAATAAAGATTAATACTACTAGTTTTTTCAATTTACCGTCATACCAGTGATCACGTGACATGTGTCATTCGGTTTTCAGGTTATCGATCATGCATAATAGATCCTCGAGGAAAAAAAATCCGTTAATCTGAAATTATGGACCTTATGGATGACACTGTCACCTACCTAAAGACCTATACCTACTTTCCAATGACCCACTATCAATTCTACTGTAAGATTAGAAGATTATCGGAACAATGCACCGCCTACTGCTGGACTTATAAATTTTTTAGAAGCAGCCAAATCGATAAGGTGGCGGCCTTGAGAGTATATACATAATACACCCAACTAGGTCATCCCAATTGATCACTGGGGCGTAGAAAGCGAAGTTCATCTGTTGTCACCTTACGTTGGAAATTTGAATTATCAATACAGGGTCTTTCAACGAAAACCCTCTTCCCCTCCCCCATTTTGAATGCTGGGGTTGAACACACTAGTAAAATTCACGCCATAAACCTGTTTTATATTGATATTTTCATGTATATCGGGTGTCAAAGAAACTATTAGACAAACCTCAACTACTACTACTACTACCTTACTATCAATAATCAATCAATCAATAACATTTATTGTATCTAAAGCGATCTGAAGAGGAATCCTCATTACAAGAAAATTGGTTCGAACAAATATATAAATTATTAATATAACAGTGTTCAGGTTATACATACACTGAGAAAAAGAGAAAATAGAAATAGTTCAGTCATGATAGAGAAAACAAAAATAAAGAAACAACAAATAGTATGGCAGATGATATTTAGGATACAATCAAGAGATAATTTCAGAAGTTCTACAGTAAGACCTGATAAGGAGAATCATTGATGACAAAAGACCGTAATTTCAGAATATTCATCACAATCGTAGCTATAATTGTTTCAATAAAACATATGAATGTGTGTTGAGAATATCTATCAAGTCGTCAATGACTCGTAGTTTAACAAATAAATTGTTATTTCTCAAACCAGAATAGGTCATGGGACAGGGGACAGACTAGTAATATATGTTCCAGAGTTTCTCTCTGTTGCAGATAACATATAGAACACAGATCTTCAGTATTGATTATATACGAGGAGCTATAGAAAGTAAATTTCAATCGTGCTTTGCTACGCAAGTACGAATCTGGGCAATGATTCTGCTGATGTGAATTGGGCATCAGGGAATTTTCAAGTATTTTTGACAAGTGCTATACAGTGTTGAAGACTGGTAAATGTAGGAAAAACTAGTCTTGCAATGTATTTTTTGAGTAAAATTTCCTGGTAAGAATCAATTATGTATGGCCTGTTGATTTTTTCGAAGGTCTGATTAAAAAAGTGTGCCATCTGTGTTCCTTCCTGCTCAGCGAATATAAAATACTCCTTGACTTGAAGCAGCCAGTTGTACTTTATATCGACGCTATCTAAGACTGCTAATCTCATTGAGCAAATTTTGGGTAAGCGATTATTTTCCATATTCTTCTCACTAGTAATCCATGACAAAGCTGCTTTCAGGATAATTATTGTACTGATTTTATATGAACCAGTCTCCAGACGGACAATATAATCAGGAGTATTCCTCGATAATGACAGTACGCGCTTGAAAAAACCAACTTGAACCCGTTCAATCAATTCAGCATACCGCAAACCCCAAACACCAATGCCGTATGATAAGGATAATAAAACTATGGAGTTGTATAATTTAATTCTGGAATCCCAGGAGTTGATTTTTGTGTGACACATCAAGTTCATAACTTGCCTTGACATATCTATGAACATTGACGAAGAGGTGAAAACAGTACCTAAATAAGTGAAATGTTTGACTACTTCGATTTGTTCATTATTGAAATAAAATCTGCTCTGATAGTTGGTGTACCTTATTCGGTGTTTCAAAAGAAAATTTAGGAAATTTCATATGGGTACCTATGGTATATTATGGTATGTGATATTTTTGACTTCCCGGTAACTTTCGGTTTCACCGGAAATAGCTTCGGTTTTGAATTTTTAAATGGAACACCCTGTATATTATAACATTTTTGAATTCCTTAGACAATTCTGGATCAGAATATGACATTTCCAGAAGTGTTTAAGCCTATTTTTTAAATGTATGATAAATTGACATTCATCATACAGGACGTGGAAAGAAATTCTGAATGAGGGAGACCACCGATTTTTTGAAAATACATTATCGTGAACTTTATACTGAAAAACTACCAGTGAATTAATTTTGAATTTTTTCATTCATGCTAAGACAATGAAAAAAATAAATTAGAATGTGTCCATTTCAAAACACACAATTCCTGCGCCATTTGAAATTGTGTCAATTGATTGGTGTGACTGGTGCGACGTATTAGTCCCAACACGCCTATTGTCCTTGAGCTGACCAATCACACTGCAACATTGCAGAATGGCAAGGTATCAGAGAGAGATAGCGACAGTTCGGGACTAATACGTCACGGCTCCACCATCATATTTGGCTTTTTGAAATATCGAATGAAATATGCTGATTTCAAAACGATATAGATCCGATTCCCTTTAACTTAAACTCATAATATTGATTGTACATAACACGTAAATCATCATTCGTCGATTGAAAGAGGTTTGCACGGATTTCTTCCCTCAGTGGTCTTCCCCATTGAGAAAAACCTAATCACGAATCTGCGATTGAGGTCTATAAAAATAAGTTCCCATCATTCAAGTTTGAACCCCGTGTGTGTTCAATAGATGTAATTCAATATTCGTCGTGGCATATAGTCAGGAAAGTAGTTGTTTTCTGTTGAATAAACCGTGAAAGAATTGATATTTTCATCACATGGAGAATGCGAATTCTCAATGTATTTCTTTATATATATTTATCCATATTTTTGTGTTCATAAATATATCTGAGAATGTTCCTTATCAATGTTTAAGCCTACTTCATTATTTTAGTCACTTGTAATATTGCATCTAGGTGGCCATGATCGGACGTATAATATATAAACTTATCTAAGGAAATCAGGTAATACCAGAAAATTCAGATAGGAAGAAGACAAGTTGACAAAATTACATTTCCGTGTCTAACTCTTATTTTTTTGACAGTAACCATTTTTTGACAAGCACTTCCCGAAAAAAGGATTGTTTGATGAATCTAACGATATACTAATTTATTTGCGATTGTATTGAAAATAAGATCATAAATCGAGACATAAATTTAACAAAAATGCTTGTCAAGTGTGTCATATTATGAGCAGACATCATAGATTTTTTTTCCAAATATACGCTCGCAATCTATATTTGTATTTCTATCAGCAGTATCAGCACTGCTGGATACTGTATAGTAGTCGCAGAATGCTTCTATTCAATGACGTTTTATTGGTATTCATTAAACGAATTGTTCGGATCAATTGGACATTATTATAGATGAGAACCTTAATTCTTAATTGATATACCTTCTTACTCTTCTTTTCAACCATTTAGGGTGATTTTTCTATAATGTTCCTTTAATTCTGGTAATTATTTTCAATAATATGACGGTCTCTTTATATTAGCATACTGCTTTGGTTCTTTGCTAATGAAAGTATTCCCAAGAACTTATTATAACTTCCAAGAGTTCACGAAAAATTCCGTCTTCGAACATTTATAGGAATTTTCTTTCGTGCGCTCCAAGAGATAGAAAAAATCGCGACATGTTCTCAGAAGATGAGTGTAGATCTGAATTTGGATGAGTACGAGAATAAGTATCTAATTTCAATTTTTCTCGTACGTCTATTCATTTTCAGACCGAATTTACACTTATGTGCGCTTATGTGGGTATTTTTTTCGATTTCTTGAGAAGATCATTTATTCCATTCATGGTATTTTGATTTCCATATTGTTTCAGGCGGTAATTCAGTGTACTTCAAGTTTAGCTTTAGGGCTTCAAGTACCTACTCTGCGATTTCACGAGATTATTTTTTCGGCAAAGTTTAGGTACATACATCCTCGGGTACATCAATGCGTGTTGTGTCCTGTCACATTCAAAATATTGGGAGTTGAGGTATTTCGAATTAACGACATACCTATTCGAAATCTAAATAGAAACAACACATCAGGGATTACTCACTGCAATGAATGATTGGACAGAAATGAATAAATAGTAATAGACACCCCTCTCCACTTTTTTCACTATTATACGTCATTCAGTGCATTTTAATCCCGATCATTTTCGAATAATGCCGATTATTTCATTCACACCCGGCTGGACCTATGAAATGTCATGATTGAAGTCACATGATATGCGATATCAGCGGCTATTTGGGTAAACAAACAATATGAGCGGCTATTCTGTTCGCTAGTATAAGAGTGCTATGGTTGTCAAACTTTGACATACCTATCAGTCACTCAAAAATTAAGATGTCTCGTTTTTGGATCAACTTCCACTACGGAAATTCGTGATTATGTGAGCAAATCGATATCAGAAAATAACAAGGAGAGTAAAGAGTATGTCTGGAACAATTCATGTTTTTTTGCCGGCAGAAAAACTATGAATTTTGTGCGACTACGCCTCGGATTACGCCATCTCTCGTGATTGCCCAAATCCTAAAAGATTGGGTGAGGAGAATGGTGAGGAATATAAGGAATACACAGTTGGAATTGATATGGAAAACTATATACAGAAAGGTTACTTCAATGAACATAAACGTAAGACAAATCCATTCAAAGGTGCCAGGGTTGCGCATAATGCAAAAAGGCGAAGCCTACAATATTTTCCTCAAACAAGAAAGGAAAGTACAGAAGCTTCAATCAAAGAATATTAACGCTATCAATAGCGTTAATATTCTTTCTTTGCTCTAACTTCAGATGAATTGATTACACTTGTACGTAGATATGATGAGAATAACCGAGACGGCCTCCAGAGGTTTTTTCATTCAAATAGTATCTGCAGTATTTTAACTTGAATAAAATGTTGAAACTCATTTAAACCAGTATTTTTGCACTGTTCATGAAATAATCTTCCTGAATATCACTCGACCATGACAAATGGAGACTATTATTTTCGTCAATTCATCTCGAGTAAATTGTATTTTAGGACAATTCAATTCGACCATATGAACATAAATAATCATAGAATAACTCCCTCGAGCTAAAGCTCTCGGGAGTTATTCAGATTATTAATGTTCATATGGTCTCATCAAATTGTCAAAATACAAGGTACTCTCGATAGAATTATGACGAAAATAATAGTCGGCTATTTGTCATGGTCTTGAGATATTACCTGCGATAATCCCTATAATTTTGTACACCTATTGCCGCCGTGATGTCCGCCCCTCGTTCAAATATTAATATCAATGAATAAAAAAACCTGAATAACTTTTAATTGCAACAACATTTCGAGTAACAATTGTAACAAGTGCTCAAAAATGCTCGAAATGTTCACCGTTCGCTTATTGACACGAAAAAATCGGTTTCGGAATTCAATCCGAATGTTATTTACTGTTTCCGAGGTAAACTTCAAACGCTTGTCAAAACAAGTTACCACGTGACCTCTCATTACAATTGAAAACAAAAAGTTGATGGTGCCCGCACTTGATACTAAGTCACGTGACCACAACCATTCTCATGCCTAAAAGTAGTAAAAGAGTTGAAGTCTATCCAAAGGTTTGAAGTTCCCTTTAGTGTTAGTACAGGGTCGGCACGAGACACTCCAATGGGGGAGACCACTGATTTTTTAAAATGACATTAATGTGAACTCTATACTGAAAAACTACAAGCGAAATAATTTTGAATTTTGTCATTCATGCTAAGACGATGGAAAAAATAAATTAGAATATGTCCATTTCAAAACACACAATTCCTGCGCCATTTGAAATTTTGTCAATTCATTGGTGTGACTGGTGCGACGTCTTATTCCCAACACGCCTTTTGTCCTTGAACTGACCAATCACACTGCAACACTGCAGAATGACGAGGTATCAGAGAGAGATACAGTTCGGGACTAATACGTCACAACTCCACCATCATATTTGGCTGTTTGAAATATCGAATGAAATATGCTGATTTCAAAACGATATAGATTCGATTCCCTTCAACTTTAACTCATAATATTGATTGTACATCAAAGGTAAATCATGATTCGTCGATTGAAAGAGGTTTGCACGGATTTCTTCTCTCAGTGGTCTTCCCCATTTTTGCATAATCTACCTTTTTTCCTGAATTTTACCCGACTTCGTCAGCTTGGTCCGTTCAAAAGTTGAAGGGTGGGGGGTGTTTTTACGTCCTCACTGTATATGATTTTCGAAGATTCATTTTTGCACTCAAATTTGCCTTTGGCTCGTACTGCAATTTTCAGCTTAGTGAGTAATAGCCATGCATTGAATAATTACATGAGTATCAGGTGTGCTTTGTGTGGCGGAAACCAGACGTGTTAGAATTTTATGACAAATCCACAATAAAAATATCGTAAACCAAATAAGAGATTACAACTCGCTGTTATTTATCGATCTTTCATATTTTATAATGTTTGCTCAGACCTTGTTTCTTCTCATGTTGCTGTGGTGCTCAGAACAATAGAGATCTCACGTCCTTATCATAGTTGAATTGTCAGTTTACTTAGTGTCAGTGATTATTTGGTAACGATTAGTCTAATTTGGTCCATATTTAATTGAAAATTACACAGTTTTAGTGGGACCTCTATTTCGAGAAATTATCTATAACAAACGTTCGCTCTGTGTGCTGTGTGTTTCACTATCAATGGACGTTGCACTAAACGAATCACTTGCTAGTTCAATTTTTTTCTGTGCGTTCGTGAAATAATATACGTACCTATATGATGACGTAGTGGCTCTGCGAGTATTGTGTGACAAATAACTCTGAGGGGAACCTTCATGCAAAGCAAGATGCACCAGGTAATAAAATGCTTCAGAGTTTTCATGACGCTGATACAAAAATTTTATACGATTTAACAATAATTGTAAAAACTTCACAAACGATAAGATTTCCACAAAATTAGAACTGAACACACAGAACTAGAAATGAACATTGTATTCAAAAGATTCAAAAGATTTGACAAGTGTCTCATAACATCGAGGCCCGTTTAAACGAAAAAAAAAAAGGAATTATTGAATCAAGCAAAATTTAATTGAATGAAGCAAATATACGTATCATATACAGGGTGTCCCATAATTAGCGTGCAATACTTCACCAGCAGATTAAACGATTGGAAATATGAAAAAAAGTTCCTATAAACATAGGTCGAACAATGTCTCATAAGCGAGCTACAGTCCCTTGAAGGTGGTACCCTGAAGATGGTTTTTATTTTATATCTTTGAAACTGTTGTTTGCAGAACTATAAAATTCTGCAAATTGGTCAATCTTTTTATGCCTAATAATATGCGATAATAATAATTTGAAAATTCCATCCAGAAATGGGTCAAACTGTAGGGGGTGGGTGGTAAAATCACCCCAACTTTTTTTAGTGCGATTTTTTTGCAACTTCAGCATGAAATTATGAAACTTTGAAGCCTTTTGCATGAAAAAGTGCCTCTTGTTCATTTTCGATAGGAAGCACCGTTCTCGAGTAAAATCGATTTGAAAATTACTCCACATGTCATAAAAAATCATATGAAATCAGAAAAATTCAAAATTTGGCGAAGGCTATGCACAACCAGTATGTTTGGGCATTGTCGATCTAAATGAAAAACTACCTAACTAGGTAGAACGACAATGGTTTGGGCAAAGACAATCAAGTCCTACCTCCTCTACTTATCCTCCGTATAGGTACGCACGATATTCTTCGAACATTATAGATGATTATAGGAATTTCTTTTCGTATAATCACCCTGTATGGAAGTGTGATACTTGAATTTGTTCCGTTTGGCTATGCACCTTTGTATTTTCACATGCTTTTCACATTTTTTTTATTTTTTTTTTATTTTAGTTTTGTTTATTTCAGATCTGATCGTGCGTTGGTTGTAGTGTGCTAGCTAGTAGAACCGATAAAAAAAATAAACATGTCAGCTAACTCTGGCGGAGACTTCCGTGAGCAAAGATCGAATTCTGTAGGCGCTAGACTGTCGTTTCGAGGATTGCACGCCTTACTCAGAGATGGCATTCACCGACAGTGAGTGGAATATTTTATTTTTATTTTAACGATTTTATTTATATTTTACTGCCTGTCTAATGCCCCGACCGGCCGGACATTTCGCAAACGATTTATTCAACAATGTACAACACCGGAGCACCCTTATAAATTCTACAGTTTTCGAGTGATTATTTTGTTTTGTTTGATCAGTAAAAGTATCAAAAGATCCACGTTTACACAAATTAGCGATATATAATTCGAATTTTCAGGACATACTATGCTTTTTTTTCATGTTTGAAATTGCGAAATTACATAATCAAAAACCGCACAAATGGCGTGAAAGTATCTTTTATATGGGTGAAAGCTCATATCGGAATAACTCATAATGAAGAAGTTGACCTACTAGCCAAAAACAGCATCCAATCAGGAAACGAAGTACCGGCAGTACCAGTAATTGATTCACGAAAAAAAAAAGAATTGTTGAATCAAGCAAAATTTAATTTAATGGAGCAAATGAAAGTGTCATATATGCACGACAAAATATAATCTTGAAATGAGTAAATCTATATCTTGTTTCAGAGCGAATTTGAAGTTTGAATCAAGTAAATATGTCTTCAAAAAACTCTGGATCTTCTTCAATCAAGCACATCCAGGAATTGTTTATGAAGAGATATTGAATTGACTCACATTTTGTTCGATTCAAAATAACAAGATATTGATTCAATCAAATATTCAGTTGATTCAACGAAATATTTGGTTGATTCAAAGAAATATTTGGTTGATTCAATGAAATATGTGGTTGATTCAATGAAATATTTGGTTAATTCAATGAAATATTTTGTTGATTCAAGAGAAACTATATATCCATTCGACAAATTGTTTTGTTGAACCAAATTCAATATTCGGGAATTTTCTGAAATTTCACATCAATAGAATAAACAAAACTAGGAAACTAGTCAACTCCTAGCATAGATCTCTAGTCTTTACTTCTCTTTAGCTGATGGAAAACTATTTCGGATTGCTAATCATCCTAAGTTCGACTTATCCAGCTGATATATCAAACACGAAGAATCAGGCTTCACGTATATAATGAACTCGAGGCAGGCATAGACGAGGCGAAATGATCGCCATCCAGAGGCGAAAATTTAAGTTGATGTAGAATGAACAAAATATTTCATTGATATAACATATTTCGTTGCTCTATTCAAGCAAATGATCCGTTCGAAACGAGTTCATTGATACATCGGAATAAGACAACTTGTATGTTGTTTCAAAGATATATTCTCATCAAAATGATCATTGTTTGATCAAATCAACGAAATGTTTATAGTTGAATCAACATCGACATTATTTTGGATCGACATAATTTGTTTTTGGAGAAACCATATATTATTATTTTGTTGATGGAATTGATATTATACTGTTGATTCAATTAGACTACATTCTTGATTTGAACGAGCTGCTTCCATGGAATAATCATGTATCTGGTTGATTCAACAAGAAATCGCTCAGTCCAACAATAATAACTCAAGCAGAAATAATTTGTTGATGCAACAAATCCTTTTTTTCCGTGTGGTACGTTCAGTCTATACAAGCACGAAAATGCGAAGAAATGGAACGAGTACTGCTGTACAAATCCAACCAGATACACTCTCATTCACCCAGATTTACCAAAATCTTGCTGGTATGAGAAGTTCAATATGCCTAGAAAATATATTACAATAATTATCAGTCGATTAACATTTGGACATGGATGTTTTCCTCGATGTTTTCCTTCACATTTATAAAAAATAAACATACTGCCTTCTAATTCCATCCCCGTATAATGTACTCTCTCTATTAACTCTGCAAAGTAGACAAATTCTGGATTGCGATATTTGATTTCACCAAGGAATCTGGTTTGAAAATATAAAGCTTGAAAAACAAAAAATTATAATAACAATATATATGAATATAAGTGGAAGGGTAGTCGTTGCTGACTAGTTAGGTATCGACTAGTAAATAGTGAGGTTTTGCAGCAAGTAAAAGAGAACTCTTTGAAGATATATATATACGATAAAACCTTTACCTTTGTGTCTAACCTTGAGCGTTGATTGGCGTAAGCGTATAATATATCAATCAACGCCTTGAGTGTTTCACCCATGTTTTAGTGGTCCTGGCTTGTTTGTTCAATCGAAAATGCCTTGGCAAAAGCGAGTGCCCCATGTATTTCCTTCTCCAAACCATAAATGAACATTATGAAACTTATGGCAATACAATAATGCGTCTGGCTGATGGGACCATGTCCACAAAGCCATTGAAAAAATTGCTAAATAGGAAATATAGGTATCATTGAAGATTTTTTTCAAGACTTCACCTCGGCATCCTTAAATTAGGTGAACTGCAAAATTTCATCAAAAAATTTTGATTGCCAACAAAGTTATAAGATGTATTTTCGTAACATACCATTTTTATGAATGTTTCAGACAAATTAATCAATTTTGATCTGTTGACTTTGCGATAACATCAGTGATTTCATGATGTATGGCTGATGATGAATAAATAAATGTCGGAAACCCGTTGTGGATATAATTAATCAAGTAACTTTTTTCTACTCACATATCTAAAATGACAATGACATGATTTATTCGAAAATTTAAACACGTTACCATGGCAGCACAATTTCTTAAACACATTACCATGGCAACACAGTTTGTCAAACACACCTTCAGTCGTTTGAATTCTGTCCGGTCTGTCAATTGTAGGAACTGTGTCAACTGTCATTTTAGAATTTGGTTGCACTTAGAATTATTCAAACAATTTCGGTTTGTATCAGAATTCTTTATTAAAATTGTGAGTATGCGAAATATAGACGGAAGTGGAATCGAGGAGAATATGTCTTAGGTACTTAGTCATATTTCCAAGAACTCTGACGTGTTAAAATGAAGCTCTCATCTTTGTGGGCAATTCATTCTATGCTAAGCATGACAATAAACGTGAAACACAAACACAATATTTATGTGAGCAATCAGAATATGGATACAAACCTGGAAAATGGAAAAATTTATTACGTCAGGTTTTTTTATCTTCTACGTTCTTATTCACAAAGGTTAGTAAGCAATCCATTTTAATATGAATCCTATGGACTGGACTGGACACATCTACAACCAATATCACTTATACGTGTCTCGTTGGTTGCATGCAGTTTCATAGTATAATGTATTATGTTCTCAATTCCCATTCCCTTCGAATTGTTTTTTAGGTTAGCAGGTAGGTTAATCTATTTTTCGGAATAATGGGATCATGTCGAAGAGAGGAATTATGAGTTCGTAGAAAACGTATAGTATGTAACCGTTTATAAACTCTTCTAGACACTTGTTTATTAAAATTCTTAACTACTAACGTTCCAAATATATAACGTTGTCACTTACTATACGTCTCACAGACTGGGACTATTTAAATGTCCATATAAATCCTTTTTTTTTATATTTTACTCTTGTGAGCTATTCAAACACGTTCTCTACATATTTGGCAAAGAGAAAATGGTGTTCAAAATTGAAATAGACATACAAATTTCAGTGGCCATCATAATTTCATGGAAAAGTACCTAATGGTCAAAATTTTGACATTGATTTATAGGAATACTAAAATAAAATTGAAATGCTAAAATTATCGTTGATATTATTGTCATTCTGAATACAGTTAGAGTCGTGATAAAATATGGCACAGAACTAAGTCATAAACATGCAAATTGAAAAAAATGACTATGCCTGTATATCTAGATATAGACCTCGATATAGACGCATTCATACGTATTATAGGCGAAATTGAACTTTTATTGTTACGTAATAACTAACTATACGTCCACCAGACGGCAATCTTTCTTTCACTCAAGATATTCCTGAAACAACCACATACATAGATCAACTTCAGGGTACTGAATGAATGCTGGGTGGACATAAATCACGTGGTAGGACAATGGCCGATATTGAAAAGCAGGGGTAATCCAACAAATCGGATGCTGATATGCCGTCTCTGAGACGTATGATTAGTAGTTGAACCACAGATTGAAAAATTGCGAGAAATTGTTAATCTGTGATTAAACACTATCGCTCCGTTCTGTTGCGCTCGTGCTTAAAATACTCGTTGCTAACACTTGTCACATGATATACTATTTACTGTCCGGTCGGGGTGTTATACACTCTCGCTTTATTTTAATATCTTGGTGAGCGGGAAGACTTCCAAATAATTATTGTACATAACAAATTTAATGAACTCGTTATTAATTTCATGTGTGATGTTGTTCACGCATGAATTATCGACTCGCTTGTGTTGTGTTAATAGTTTATTTATTGCCATGGATTACTTGAATGTCTGATGCAATTTGAATGTCTGATGCATGGTAAATGATCACGTTCATCGTATTTTAGAGACCCATTTCATACTTTCTTTATTGATTGTTATACTCGTGCGTTATAATTATAGTTTTATATTATAGTATAGTGTCGTCCATAAAGTCCCGGATAGAGTTCTTGACATATGAGGAAAAAGTTTATCTATTCAAAAAAATTTTATTTATTTTCGAAAATTGCTGAGCTATATATGTTACCGGACAAACCTGATTTTAGGATAAACGAAATATTTCCACTTGGGCAATCTACAGCATGTCTCACTTTAAACGGCCCTCTTTTATATCTCAGGTATTATAGTCATGCGATTCCAACCAAATTTGGTGTGGTATAAATAACCATCAATATGATCAGTTTTACAGAGATGCACATTATTTTGGACAGTGCCGTGCGCTTTTATTGAAATAAAAAGGGGTCGATTTTTCATAAAATCATATTAGGCATTTTTTTACAGGAAATCTAACCCCATATTATTGTTCCTAATGCTTTCGAACCTCCATATGCAAAAAATCACCTAATTCCGGATTAACAGGATTGGCTTCATTTTTTTCATTTTGAGTCTCGCATAAATAGTGACTTCAAATCAACTGCGAATTTTGGAACGTTCAATGGCTCCGGTAGATGGAAAATCATGATTTGGAAGGAAAAACGAGTTATACTTTTTTATGTTGAACTCACCGTTTTCGAGTAAATAATTATTACGTTCGCAAAGATGCTGTTTAGATGTGCCTGTTTTTCTGAAACCCTTCATAGGCATCTTATGAAAATCCACGTATGTGGGTTTGAAACCATGAATATTATGAGGTCACTTTTCCTGTGGAAAAATGCCTAATATGATTTAATAAAAAACTGACCCCTATTCATTTCAATAAAAATGCACGGCACTGTCTAAAATGATGTTTGTCCCTGGAGAACTGGTCATATTGATGATTATTCATACCGATACAAATTTGGTAAAGATCGCACGACTGATAGCTGAGATATAGAGGGGGGGGGGGGCGTTTGAAATGAGACACGCTGTATATATTTATATAAGATATTCAAATATGCAATTTCAAGAAAAAAATCGAATCAGAAATTCTCGGTCAGCAAGGATTTTTGAAAAACTGCAAGAATAAACTACCCCTCTGAAATGGTAGATCGAGATGATTCCACTGGTGGCATCTATACATATATCCATATAAAATATTCAAATATGCAATTTGAAGAAAAAAATCGAACCAGAAATGCTTGGTCAGCATACTTTAATAGTTTTGGTCAGCAAATTATATTTCCCCCATTAGGTCTGTTCATTTGTTTGGATACTCGTTGATTATACAACCGGTATATTATTGAGAAAATTATACTTTTTTCGCACTCTCGTTCTATTTCATTACAAATTATACGACATGGAATTAACATAACAAATAACAGATTCGTTCAAATGATGTAGAGTATAAATAGAGATTCATTTGTTTTTCGACCTTGCTCGATCCAGATTGATTAATAACTATCATTGGTAGCATGTGCTACTAATTTAGCGCGTTTCTTCAAATGCAACCGGAGTAAAGATGATTACAATGAAGTGTCTAAAGGCCTTGAAAATGTTGATACACAAAATAAAGCTGTAGTGCTCGATGATGATTTTGAATAATTGATCAGAAGTTGACAGCCGAACCTGAGCGTTTGCTTTCGGCAAAGTTAGAAGAACTGGAGTCGACAGATGGTAGTGAAATCTGTTAGGACAATTTCTTTTTATTTCGACAGCTTAAAGTTGGTATAGTCCACTGAGAACGCGAAGTACTCTCTTCGCGTACGATTGCACGAAATAGTAATTTACGTAACAAGTCCGGAAAAAACTGTTTTTTTGGACTAGTAGACAAAATTCGTAGGCAAGTCCTGGAAGTCTGCGAGTCCAAAAAATTGTTTTTGGACGTGTTACGTACACAATTTTTTCGGCAACCATATGTAGAATAACAATTCAATGAGACACATTTCCATATTATATTTCTTATTTGTATCAAATACTGAAATTTGAACAGAATACCTATACTTACCTACTAACTGCTACATTGGAAATTTCCGAAGAAATTTCGTATGGACATTTTCAAACTCACAACCGCTGCTACTTTCGATAGTTTATTGCGACAATTGCAACCAAACTTTCAAATGTCAACTAAAAAAATGAGCACTTCCCGGAAAAAGCATTTTCCACCAATTTAGATCCTTCATCTTCATGACTTCATAATTTCTGTTATGAAACCAAGTTCAGTTTTTTCAAACCTTATAATATTCATCCATAATACACTGAAAAAAAAATTGAGTGAAATTCCACCAAAGATCCACGCAAAAATGTGTCAATTTCGGTCCACGCCCGATTGAGTTGAAATTCCACCCTACTTGACTGTGTAAAATGGTAATTCATGAGCCGATTCAATCAAATTTGTTATCAACATTCTCATTGATAGAAAAACTTGATGAAATATCTAGTTTGAGTTGAGAATTCACTTGAAAATTTCAATCAGTAAATTCACTCACAACCACGTATGAATTCACTCAAAGGAATTTTCTACAGTATAATATTATGAAGAGGAAATATTTGTTTTTTTCTTCCACTATTAGAAGCCGACATCCCTTCGTACTTATCTTTTTCACATAACTTTTAAACGGCTGAACCGCTTGGGTTGAAATGTATATGGGTATCTCGATGGTTTCCTGGATGATTTATAAAAATACAATTGGGCGCGGTAGGTGGCGCTGCTGTCGGTACGTCAACTACTAGACGTCTGACCGATTGAGTTGAAATTTTTAATACGTAAAACATCAAAGAAAATACAAAAGATACTAAGAAAATGAAAATAGGTGTGAAGTAAGTATATTATATTAGCTATAGGTAAGCATGATAATTTTTAAAAAATATAACAAAATAATATGTACTGTAGATACGCTTATTACGAAATCGTCTAGGGGTCACACAATTATAAAAAATTCAACTTTTTTGAAAAATAAATCCAATTTATTGGAAAAAATCCAATATATTGAAAAAAAAATCCAATATATTGGAAAAAAAATCCAATTTATTGGAAAAAAATCCAATATATCGAAAATATTTCCATAATATATTAAAACCACAATTAATTAATTTGAAAAATAATCCAATATATTGGATTTATTTTCCAATTTATTGGAAAAAATTCAATATATTGGATTTATTCTCCGACATATTGGACTAATACTGTGCAGTTTTCTTTGACTTATATTAGAAAGAGACGTAGTTGATGTGATTCTGTATCTGTATTGTAGTGTTTGTGTTAAGATGAATCGTTTCATGTTTCCTACTGAGTGTTTGGTTTGTATAAAACCAAACCCGGACGTTATCGAAACAGTACAATGAGCATAGATTAAATACTCTTTAATGCAATGAGCAAACAAAATCAGAATTCATCTCTCTTTCCCTTCCCCGACACCAGTAGACAACAGAATAATACAACGACACGTCGCATGGCAGAAAATAATTTCCGGGGCGATCCGGACAGAAATATTCGTGGAACATTCCATGCAAGATCAATAAATTTACAGCGTGTTCGTTCCTCCACAAGCGATATCTCGGTTGATTTGATTGATGAAAAATGAATGGGGGAAAATATATTTTGAATTTGATTAGATCAAGACGTCCTTCATATTGCATCCTTGGAACCTGATATCTTTGTTACACCCAAATATCATCCATCACATCTTTCATTTTTCGAATTGCACCCTCTGATTTGCGTCATAAAAATTGGCCTCCACGTATACTTATCAGACTCATGGTACACCCCCTGTTCTCCTTTGTTTCTCTAGCTATTTTTCTGAACTTTAGAACGTTGAATAAATTCACTGAACGGCACTTTTTGACATAGGTATTTGAAAAAAAAATACAATTTCCACTTTTTCCGGAAATTATATCAACTTCCGACTTTCAAATGGGACACCCTGTATATTATTCCATTTGAGAAATCTTCGTTATTTTCTGAATCTAATGATACTTTACAGTTGATATTTGTCAGAACACCCATTTTATATTTTTTTTCTATCTAGAGAGCCAGGATCTCCCTAAAATTATTCGATATAATCAAAATAGTGCTACACTATCGCATTTTCACTTAAAAATGTATTGTGGCTCGAAATACGTGCGAAAAAGGTGAAACAAAACGGTTTTTAATTAAATTATAACTTTTGGTGGATGCGTAAAACATTTGCTGTTCGCCAATTTGGTGGAGTCGCAAAATGGGATGTAATAAAAACAATGAAAAATGTGTATTGGAGATTTGTTTGATAGGAAGATATTTAGGATATACAAGTTTAGTCTTAGTAGATATAAATGTATAATACTTAGATACGAAGTTTCATCATTTTAAGTTCTCTTGGCAGATGTGTCTTATAGGTCAACCAAAAATCAGTTAAACTGAAGTTGAGGTTCACCATTTCGAAAACTCAAGTGAGTCGTTTTTCACACATGCACACCACACAGTAACTTCACTTTGAAAATGGTCTCGATTGATGACGAGCTGTCGAATACTTGGAATATAACACAAATAGAATGACAGACGAATAATCTCCGAAGACTGCAATATACTGATATACTGATTTTTCATGTTCTCTTGATGAATGTTCAACAGATATAGTTGACAAATAGCCACGAAAGTAGTTGTTTTCTGTTGAATTAACCGAGAAATAATTGATATTTTCATCACATAGAGAATGCGATTTCTCAATGGGTTGTTTCGCGAAGATACGAAGGTCGATGGTTCGAGCCCCTCGGCGATATCTTTTTTTTAAATTATTTCATGTCACATAGATTCAATTTATTTTGTTTGAATTTTATAGCAATTATATACACTCTTTTGAGAGCAAACATCTCCAAGATAATGAAAAAATACTGTTTATCAAAATTGTACATTCCACTTTGTGAATAACTATAAGTAGGTAGTTAATTTCTAAAAAATTAAATTCTGTATTTCATTACTATCATTATGTTCTTCTTCGCAGTTTGAGTTGGAATATATGTACTCAAATTATGTTTCCTATTTCTTATATAATTCAATCATGAAATAGGTCATACGAATACAACTCGTGATACTATTTTTCCTGGAAATATTCGTCGATTGACATACTCTAGCTTGCTGCTCTAATTTCGCTCATGACATTGATCCAAAACTACTCGCCTACATGTCATTCACGAAATTACTAGGCAACAAGCTGTCGTAACAATCACCGAATATTTCCGGCAAAATATTATCACTTGTGGTATTACATATGAGAATATTCCTTTTCAATACTGAATATTTCAGATTTGTCCACATTCTCGAATATAGAACTCGTTGAGTAGTTGAGTACTATATTATGGAAGATTAGGAGGGTGTCGCACGTTGAAATCGTATATGAGAATGTGATTTTAATGAAAATGTTACCGGTTTGGATCTTCTCGTTTGATACGGCACTATGTTCGCCTATCGAAACAACCGAATGTTGTTCCAGACAACAAACAATCTTGCTCCGGCATCCAAGGCGATCGCCTGCAATATCCGGCATCCGGTCTGTCCATGGTCTGTCGATATAGCGGCCATCAGCTCGAACACTCTGAGCAAACAAATCTGGCCTGTATACAGGGTGATTATAAAATTATCCAAATTTAAAAAAAAAAACAGAGAATCCCAGATATTTCAATCTGGAACTTCATCATATTTTGCGTTATTCGAAAAAGCAGATTTGGATCATGATAAGTAGGGACAGCTACCAGAATGTATGTACCGGTTGTCACGTAATGAAGTATCACATCCGATTATTCTACTATTTTTAACAGTTAAAGAAACAGCCTCAGGGATTTTTTTGTTTTTCGAATCAGTAGATACTTTTTCACTATGGAGTAGCAGAAGGTTAGTAAATTTTATATCGAACACCCTATATATTTTATCACCATTGGAGAGACTTTGGAGAGCTTCCCTACTCAATATATATAATTTATCTTTTGTATTTCTCAAAATATTGGCTTTTAATAGTAGATTGTTTTATTAAGATCAAAAGTGACACTTTGTTTGACAAGCGAATTTTGCATTTGCGAGGCGGAGCGTTTAGCGAAGCCGAGCGAAAGCAAAATTTGCGAGTCGAGCAAAGTCACTTTTGATCCGAATGAAACAAACATGTGAAGTAACCATCAATGCCGTGCCATATGTATGCAATGCAACAAATATTGACAAATAATCCATGTGGTGAGAATATTCTACCTGCATTAACAGCAGGTTAGGTTTTCTGGGATGTGGAAAATGTTAGGTTAGTGAGCATATCAACAATGATAATAGTGATTATTTATTCCTCTCCACACTACACTGTGTTTGACTTGATAATCAAATGAAGCTAAACAATATTGTTGTTTGAGACAAAAAAAACTATTGCTTGCCGTGATTATTCAAAAACAAGTTATTCATCCCGAGAATAACGAATGAAATACAGATCCAGCAAGTATTTGAATCTTGAAGGCTCTCCTGATCAAAACAAAAATACTCAACTGAGATGTTTATAATTCCAATACTTAACTATAATAAGGTGTATTTATATCTCCAGCATGGGTATAAATTGCCAAATCTGCTGAAATCGGAAACAAATCAGGTATGCGTCTCAACCCAAATAACCAACCGTCACAATGTTGTTTATTCTTGATGACGTCCAGTAGATCCTTTTTAGTTCCTAGGAGCTAAAGTTCAACTTTAGCTCCTAGGAACTAAAATTCAACTTTAGCTCCTAGGAACTAAATATGTTGCCTCGCACCATACCTATTTTGGTGTCAGTAATATAAACGTCAATTTAAGAGCTAATTTTGGTATCAAAATGGACGACTTTTGTGTCGGTTGCAGAAAAACGCTTTTATAATCCTAACAGAGTTTGATCGATCTTGAATGATTTTCGAGATTAGTTCATGACAATGGCATGACCTTCTGTCGACAAACGTTCTAAAAAAAATTAATTAAAAAATATAATTATTTTGAGTGGGATATTTTTAGAAAGCTCTATTTGAAATCCGTACATTTTTTCTTCTTCCTGCATCTTTTATATAGTGGAAACCTTTGTTTTGAGAATTAAAAAAAAACCCTGTGAGGCTGTATTTTATGTTTTTATACTAAAGTAAGTTTGCTTGAATAAAATTGTTTTGGTCTGAGGTATAATATGTGGTGGGTAGGTTATTGTAAAGACCTTTTGGGAACATCCTGGATATTGTTGTAAGTTTTTTTCTGTAACATGGAATGTGTCGAAATTTGAACTAGCCTTGTGAAAATCTGACTTCCTTGAACGAAAAAAAAAAGTTTTTTTCGGGCTCTCACGCCAAAACTACTCAACCGACCATCTTGAAACTTTGTATACGTATTCTTTGATGTATTAGAAAGGATAATTTTTTAGGGCAGGTGAAAAATATATTTTGGCATACATGATTGTTGGACACAGAATATCCAACAGACATGAAACTCTATACGTCGGTACCTTAGATATTAATTAATTGAAAACGTCTTTTGGTTTTGTCTCGGATTATTTAGATGATGAAATGAAAATGACAAATATCTAACCTAAAATCAAGTGGGCACTTCGAAGGCGCAAATTCATTACTGCATGGGAGATACCCTTCAGATTCTTTGCTATTCAGTGACTTGACCACGAATGATATCGACGTTTTAGCCTTCTGCTCAACCAAAAATGCACTGTCTAGCTAGGAGTTCGTCACGGGCCCAAGTAGCAAAAGTTGCACGTTGCACGAAGTCAACGCCAGATTACACTATCTCTATATCGAGAATAAGTCGTGAGAAATAGAGTAGATATGCATGCTTACATTTTAGAATACGCTCTCTTCATTTAAAATATTTTCAGCAATGCAGTGTTGCCGCTTCTATCAAAAAGTAGCAACAACTTTGGTATTTCAAGTGGAATACCTTGTATTTTATTGCATTTTTAGATTCTCCCTGAAGTGCTGATTTCATCGATGTATCACACTTAGGGTCTATCGGAACTGATAATTCAATGTTCGACGTGGCAAATAGCCAGGAAAGTAGTTGTTTTCTGTTGAATATTCAGAATGATGTGTACATATACATATTTTTGTCTGAAGGAGAATGCAAATTCTCAATTTCAGAAGTTTTTATATTTTATTTTCAAACTCTTATCGTGTGAGTTCAATAGATATAATTCAATGTTCGTCGTGGCATATAGCCAGCAAAGTAGTTGTTTTCTAATGAATAAACCGAAAAAGAGTAGATATTCTCATCACATACAGAATGCGAATTCTCAATGCATTGCTTCATATAAATATATATCCATTTTTGTATGTGCATAATTTATCTGAGAATATTCCTTTTCAACAATTTCATTCTGCCCCCTCCCTGAGAAAAATTTCTGCGTGCGCCCATGATTTCCTTCGTTGGAAAGTTAACCATGACGAATGTGGTCGCTCTCCTCTTTTATCTCCCGTGTTGTGCACACTCTTCGAAATTGCCGTCAATTTTCGAGTTAATTTTTTAAAAGGCCGCTGCGTGCAATCCTTGAGAGGCTGTCGCAATTTCCTGTTGGAAACGATATAAACGAAATGAAAATAGTGGGCGAGACGAGATCGATGGATATCTGTCGATATTTTCAGTGAAGGTTAAAGTGACCGAACGATCGGATCAGTATACCTCTATACTCTCTCCTACATTATTTATTGTAATTTTTTTTACTGAAACTTGAGTAAAATGATGCTTTTTAATAGTATATTATGTAACAAGTGTTATAAACGTCCTTTTAGTAACGAGTAGTTTAAGCACGAGCGGAGCAGAGCGGAGCGAGTGTTTAATAAACGAGTGTCTAGAAGAGTTTATAAACGCGTTACATACTATGATTTTTCTACGAACTCCGAAAATTACATTAACATACCTGCAATTCCTGCTAACCTACAAATTAATTCGAATGGAATGGGAATTGAGAACATAATACATGCAACTGCATGCAACCAGCGAGACACGTATAAGCGATATTGGTTGTAGATGTGTCCAGTCCATTGCTTACTAACCTTTGTTTCACGTTTATTGTCATGCTTAGCGCAAAATAAATAAATTGTTCTCAAAGATGGATGCTTCATTTTTACACTTCTTTGAGATATATGCAAGTACCAGAACCAGAACATTCTCTTCGATTTCACTTTCGTCTACTTTTCGCATATATTTTTAATGAAGAATTCTGATACAAACTAATATTGTTTGAACAATTCTGATACAAAATTCGAAAATAACAGTTGACAGTTGATACAATTGATAGGCCAGACATGTCTCAAATTACTGAAGCTGTGTTTAATGAACTGCGTTGCCATGGTAATGTGTTTAAGAGATCGTGTTGCCATGGTAACGTGTTTAATATTTTGAATAAATCACAGATCGACAATCCGTGATTAATCGATCATTTAGCGTGGTACATGTATCCGTACGCTAAATGCCATTTTAGTTATGTGAGTAGAAAAATTTCATAAATTACAAATTTAACAAGCAGCGTCACTATTATTCGTATAGGTCAAACCTAAATTCTTATAATCTCAACACCTTAGAAGATAGGAGATTATTTTTTGATGTTATTTTCGTTTACAAACTGGTCAATAATATGGTCACTCTAAATATTGTCTCAAGTATTTTGAGTTCAATTGTAACCATTTCGGTCTTCGCAATAGAAATATTTTTTTAATAGATAGGTATAGATCAAACTACTTATTGAATTCGCCAATGCTGCGTTGTTGTCTCACATACAAAAATCTTGTCAGGAGTAGTCAGGATATAGACTTTTTTGTCAGAATCTCAGTTCGTTTAAAAGGATTGTAAAATCCTATATTTCCGCTCAAATCAATGAAATAGATATTTACGTAATCAGTTAGGAAACGCGTTGTTTTGTGTAACGATGGGATTTTGCGGGACGAGCGAAGCGAGATCCCGCAACATCACAGAGTTACACAAAATGGCGTTTCCTAACGTGTCACGTACAATATTTTTTCTAATTTTGACGAAACATTTCGCATGAACAAAAATAATGACCAGTTTTACATGAGTTCTGCCGACTCTTGTTGTGTGAAATGAATGAATGAAATGAACATTACATCACCAGTTATGTAAAATTTTACTTCACGCAACTGGTTACGTAAAGTAAGACGTTTCAAAACTTCCGTCAGTTTTGAAAAGTGTCACATTACATGTCAAAATTAGAAAAAATCATATTCCTCAAATTGTCACATTAAATCGAATTGCTACATCACCCACTATTTTAGCTAAGTAGTTATAGATGTAGAATAGACTTTCGATTCAAAAGTATCATATTTTTGTTACTGAGGGCGGCCCTGTAATAGGATAGAATATTGGGCAGCCAAAATACTAAATGAATAAATACATAAATAACATTTTTTCATGTATGTACCATGCAATCATAAACTTCGTGATTATAATCTTGAATTCCTGATTATTATCCTATTATAATTCCACATAATATAAACCGTGATATTGAGACATTAGATTGCATACCTAAACATGGGTATATACAGTGTGTCCCACTTACCATGCTCACCATGGGTATCTTTTTAACGGTGAGAGATACGAGGTCGGTTAAATGACACCAAATGGGGAGTTTGTCAAGGCCAACTATAACGTGAAAAAATATTTTGATAAAATTTATTCTTTTTTGTTTTATACGCAAAAAACAGATTTTGATCACTTTCATGTCTCCTCCGTAACTTCTTTATTTATGAAAATATTCAAATTGGAGTTTCAGATTCTCATGGCAGTTTTTCAAAGTGATTTCGAAAAAAATATGATATTTATACCAACTCTTCTAGATTATGAGATATCAGCACCAACTTTAGTTTTTCAAATGTAGGTCATAGTTCACTATGACTTAGTTACAAATAACTTTTTTTTCTCTTACAGATGATATGGCGCAGTAATAGTTTTGTGCTGATAACAACGGAGTTATCGTCATTTATACAAAAACAAAAAATTATTTTGGAGCCGCCATCTTGAATTTATAAATTTTAACAAAAAAATCATGATCTCCGACCTCAAAAACCCCCACTCACCAATTTTGAATGGAATCGGACCAAATCTTGTCCGCCATCAATCAAAAAAATGGCTGCTCAACAAAAAAATCATGATCTCCGACCTCAAAAACGAACGAGCCAACTCCTTGGGATAATGAAATTCATGCATGAATAATATATTCTGGAGTAAAATTGGCAGATGAAAATTTCAAGATGGCGACTTGGCGCCATCTGAGAAAAAAATTGAATGGACAGGGGGTTTTTGTGACACATCCTTTCAAAGCTCCTGACGAATACTTCACAACCCTAGAATATAAAGTCAATATCTTCACCAACTACAAAATGGCGGTATATTGAATAATTGCCTGAAGGAAATAAGCTGAGTTGAGTTCAGAAGATGCTCGAAATGATTGCCTTGAACTGCCTGTCATATAAGAACAGCCTATCTGGTAATCGAAAATTGTACAAATCGAAATATGTACCATATACATACATATCGAGGGTCATCTCACGTAATGACGTATCTCATAAAAATCGGAATTTGAGATACTTCGTCAAGTGACTCATATTCTTGTACTCTATGATCGCACAAAGTGGCGTAACTCAATATTCAATGGTTTTCGTCTGTTTAAATATCGAATACTCAGCCTATCTCAAATTATTGAACTACCAAATCTCACGAAGTGACCTAACTATAGGAGTTACGTCATTACGTGAGATATATTTTTATTATTTGTTGAAAATCTCAACAGTGACGTATCTCACATCGGGTTTTCGGCGGAATTTAAAATATCTCGGGTGACGTCTCAAGGTACTGAAAGGAGTATTGTAAGGTATTGTACAGGTCGAATGCATTTTTGTGTTTTTATCAATGAAAATGAATGTTTGGATCTGTTATTCATTTGATTTAACTTCATATTCATGGGCGTATCTAAGACCACAATAACAAACATGATCTCACGTAGTGACGTATCTAACAAACTTTTTTTTTTCGCTTCGGGCGATGGTTTTTGGAAATCTCACCATATCATATAACAACTAGTTCTAGTTCTTCCACTAATGAATGAAAAAAGAATGATCTTTCACGAACTAACCTCTGAGATATAAGCGTATTAAGATGTTAAAAATCTTTGAACTGCTCTGCTGTAAAATTAAGAAAACTGAGATACGTCACTACGTGAGATGACCGTCGATATTATATGTGCATCAAAATATTGAAATATTTAAAAATGATAATCCCAGAATGATTTTTCATTCAGATTTGGCAACAACCATCGTTCGGGTATATTCGGAGATGGTGGGTGAATCGAAAATTGGGCCAATCGAAAACTGGGTGAATCGAAAATTGGGTCGAACCCAACCAAAGATCAGTGACGAACTGTGGTACAATCTGATTTCACGTGTTTTACGCACATTCTCCTAGAATTATCTATGTAGAGATTGTTACCCAACGTATATTTCGATCTTTCTTGTAACAACCCAGTGCACACATGACTGATATCACGTAACCGAGCATCGATAATTATATACAGCGCGTTGAATTTGTCCGTGAAATCCATTCAGTATGGGCAGGGATGTCATAATAGATGAGGATGTTGAGAAATGATCTGAGGTGAATGAATTCTGGCAATGTGTTACAGAAATGACGCGAAATCACGAAAGATTTGGTAGGGGAAATTACTTTTAGCTAATTTTAGGAGATTTAAATGACCGAACAACAACTATTCCAACTCAAATAATTTTATAATTTTCACAATATATTATAGATATAGTATATAGTTGGTATTGTTTCTGAAGGAGTCATTATTGATTTGGAGACGAATGAATATAAATTGAATGTAAATTGAAGGAAGGTTGATGAAATTCACGATAAGGACAAAAGCTTCCAAACTATTCATTTTAAATTTTCAAAATAATTAACCAAAAGCCATGTCTTAAGAAAATGCTGAAATTTGCAAGTAGCAAGAAAAGTAATGAACGTTTTCCATTATTATATTATATTATGTGCGTGATCAATAAAAGACTAACATGGATATGCGAACTAACATAAATTGTTGTATGGAGTATGAAATTTATGAAGTTTACAAAATAAAGTGCATAATAAGCTTAATAATGTTATCCTGTTTTTTATCAATGAAATGGACGATGCATGGGAAAATGAAATGTAGATATTTTTACCATTGAATTAGTGCTTAACACTTGAAATGTAAAATCGAATCAAATTTGAATCATTCCACGGATAAAAATTTCTGTTTTGAGTGAAGAATTTACAAATGCAATACCGTTATTAAAAAAAAATTCAACTGATTTGTGAACCTGTGTTTTCGAGAAATAGTACTTATACTTGAAAAATTGGCTTCGACAATTAATTTGAAAGGTTGAAAATGGATATTATGAATTCATCATCTCAATTCGATAAGGATTTCAAATTTGGTTTTCCTGAGATAAACTGAAATCAAGATTTGATGCAATATTGAATATCGGCTTCAGGGTGTTCGATGAAAATGCCATTTTCTCTGAAAAGTGGTTCTTTTTGTTGGTACTCAATTTCTCTGAGATATTCTTCTGAGAGATCCTGAAATTTGCTGGAGCGAGAGATATACCAAAAATGCACTCTATGACCAAGTGGTGTCATCTTCAGTGATATACACTGCTCGCCAACAACCATGGAACCACCCCAATTTCCGGAAAATGATATTTGGAATCAAAATAGGTTGAAAATCATTTCGGATTCGGAATGCCGAATTCACTAACTGTTCATAGTTTTCCTAGAACATTTTCAGTTGAGAAAAATTAAATTTTGTCTCACTCCTCATGGAAGCACCCCCGTATCTCACCCAATGGGCTTATATCACATTTATTTCATAATTCGATAGAACTCACCCAAAATAACTCTATCCACCGCAAACTGTTTCTTGTTGTGAGCTCCCTACGTTTTATAAAAAATTATTGAAATCCCCGATTTTTCAGACCTCTGAAAACGAGGCGATGATGTGACGTCAAAACCCTAATACTGAAACAAGATTATTCCAGATAGAGATGAATGATACATGATTCATGACAGAGTGAATTAGCGCGAGATCACAGTTGAAAGAATTAATATATCAGTTGCCCCAGTCTCCGTCGGGCGTTTGGTATTTTCTTTTAACTATAATAGCGAGATGAGGTTTCTACGTCATAAGAGGGTCCGTTTTCAGAAGGTACCTACTATTATTTATTTCCAAAAATAAAACATTCCAGTTAATTTTTCGATCGAATTATGTCGTCAATCATTATTTATGTATAAAAGGATCATTATAAACATGGTTTGAGTTAAAAGTTCTACTAAGGTGTACACGCCCATTATTGAGGTATAGGGTTCTAAAATTTGCAAGAGGTAGGGAAAGTCCAAAGATAAAGTCAATTACGTAAGATACGGGGGTGCTTCCCTAAAAAGTGATACATATTTTAATTTTTCATAACTGAAAATTTTCCAGGAAAAATATGAATAGTTAGTGAATTGGGCGTCCTGATTCCGAATCTGAAGTGATTTCCGACCTATTTTGACTCCTAATATCATTTTCCGGAAAATGGTTCCATGGCTGTTGGCGATTAGTGTATATCACTAAAGATGACCTCACTTGGTCATAGAGTGCATTTTTGGTATATCTATCGCTCCAGCAAATTTCAGGATCCTCACCCAACGATTACGTAAGATACAGGGGTGTTTCCATTAGAAGCGGGTCACACTGTATATACCAAATCACCAAATGCATTCCAAACAGGGTTGTTTTGTTTTAAACATTTTTTTGTAATCAACTGTTTTAAACATGTTTTAAACATGTGCTCAAGTTTTAAACAGTTTTTGTTCAAAACAGTTTAAAACATGTTTAAAACACTTATATTAAACAAGTGTTTTTTTTCATTTTCTTTATTATTATAATGAATGAAAATAGGAAAAATTCTGAGATACATTACACAAACTTTTTAACATACGTACATAGTACATAATACATATTAATTATCTATTCATTAATAATAGGAATTAGGAACATAAGAAAAATTTAAAACATTTTGCATACAAGCGTTCACAAATTTCTCACACTCCTTCAATCTCATAATCATCAATCTCATCAGTCACGTCATCACTGATCGAATTAAGTTCTTTGAAAATTGAAACCAACTTACACTCTTTGACATTGCCCAGCCGATTACGTAGTTTCGAATGGACTAAACCGTATGATGAGAAGAGTCTTTCTATGTTGGCTGATGTCATATTTATGTTGTTCATAGAACGCCACCATGCCAATGGTTTTACTTTTAAATTCTAATTTTCAATCAGATGTTTAGAAAACATATATTGTTTAAAGGGTGCACACTTTGCCTGGTAATTAATAATAATTGGCAATGCTTCTGGATGATAGGTTTCTACATATTCCATGCCAATTCCTATTTGCTCTTGACTGAGTTTATTTCCTCTGAAGCGATGATCAAGCAAATTTGCCAAAAAATGAGCTGGGGTTAAAGCCATTTCCATACGTTCCTTCACTTTATTCGTATCACTTACCGAAAATTCTCCATTTGTTTGTTGTCTGAATGCTTCTAAAAGTTCTAGCCATATCTCTGTAGCCTCTCCTATAGTTTAAGTGTTTCTTTGGACTTTGTCCAAAGCAACTACGATATACTTAAATTTTTTCAAATAGTCTTGGGCATTTGTCTTTAAATTGGTGTCGTTTACAAGCTTTATTATATCCTTATAATCTATTATTAAGTGGACTAATACTAAAGATTATTATATCAAACATTTTGAATTAATCTCTGAATTAATATTATGTTTGAAAAAATTTGATTTGAACAATGTCTTTTTCCAAGTTTTATTTGTTTAAATCATAAAATTCAGAAACAAAAAAAAAACAATGTTTAAAACAAAAAAAACAATGTTTAAAACAAAAAAAACCGTTTAAAACAGAGAAAACATGTGTTTTGTATAAAATTAAAAAATACATGTTTTTTTTCAACCCTGATTCCAAACGGCTCTCACGCAAGCTATAGTCCTATCTATATTCCCTGCAATGTACTTTCAGGTAGGATTGACTATTTGATAGATGCTGTTTTATTACCGAAGTATATGTTTATTGATTATCCATATCATCATTTGTATCCGAAGAATCTATGAATTGAATAATTAACTTCGATAAGATGAGAGATATTCATAATCCACTCGATGATTCGAGGATATGAGAATCGCACAGTCGCCTGAGCAAAAAATTCGAACTCTGAGCGAGTATCCAGCAAGTTTGCGAGCCAGTGAAAATCATTTCTTGACATCGCTCAGTTCGGAAAAAGTTCGAAGTGGTTGAAAATACTATAAGGTATATGACAGGTCCTAAATACGCATGCTCCGCAGGATCCATTAGCGGTCTAGATTAGGGAATTTTGGCAAATTTTGGTGACCGCACCCTGTTCGATTCTCGCTGAATTCGTCATTGTTTATTTCTGTTCGTATAAAGATATATTTACGAGTTTCCTGTTTTCGTTACAGAAAAATGCGCAGAATATATTTATTATTTTGCTCCGCAATGAACTGTTATAATCCTTCCATTTTATATGCCAATTTATGTTCATCTTTATTTATGTCGGTCATTAAATTGAGAAAACATTACATTCTGGGTGTTTTTCAAAAGTGGCTCACCCCTACAAAATGTTTTTCTACAGATAATCAAATAAAATTCGTTGTATTGGTGATGTTTGTATTGTAAATATGAATTTGTTGTCGTATCTATTTGTTTTCTGTCACTTCAGGTTTTACCGGAAATGGCTCTTACATCCTGAAATTTTCAATTTTGGATAATATTTGCTATTCAAATAAGTTGAAATATACTGGGTGTCTCTTTTAAAATAGGGAGTAAAAGTAGTTTCCGGGAAAGGAAGATCATAAATGATTAGGTGTACTTTATACCATCAACACACCGAATTTCATTTGGTTATTCGTAGAAACAAAAAAGTAATAGCGGTGAAAAACGCCCGGAATAAAGCTGAAACTGAAAATCATCTTTCATTCACAGAATTATTATGTACAGTGCTTCGAGAAGCAAGTAATATCGAAATTAATTCAAAATTGAGTGGTTTTGAAAAAACGCCGTACCCATCGATTTTTATTTCTTGATGCGGTTTTTTGATGGTACCTTCATCTCGATCTTCATGTATACAGGATAGCCCAAAAATAAGTTATGACCGTCAACTCAATCTGTTCTAATAGAGACACCTATTTGGTTTTTCATTTTAGAATTTTGCATTGAACACTATGTATATTTTACAAGTATTTTATGTAGGTATCTAAAAACTTTCGAAAAACACGATGGAACATATCAATATAAGTGAGCCCGTATTTATCGGGATTAATTTATTATAAATCGAGCAAAACATTCCCTTTTGTTCCTTCATGTACAACTGTTTCAGAAATATTAACACAGAAATATCTACACTTCACTAAATAATTTCTTCACTGACTGTACTAACCGATGTTGACTGCACGAGTTCCTCGACAATAACACTAATGAGCTCTTGCCCTCCGACTGGTCTACTGCGCATCCAATTCTCAGAGGCCAAGCTAGAATGGTTAAGCTGTAGGGTGATTGACTATGGATTTCTCGACTTCAACAGCTGATATCTCGAAAACGAAAAAAGATATTTGAAATTTGAAAAAAGGTACTTGAATTAGATGTCATTTCCTTCTAGAAAATGTGTCTCTTTCAGATATGACAAGACACAATTCAATCCGCTTCTCATTATCATCATAATTGAGTTTGTGGCATGGTCTAATTCTGAAATCCCTATATTTATATTTCTTTAAGGTATGTTGAACAAAATAATAGCTGAAACCAAACTCTCTCACTGCATTTCTTATTGACCGTGAAGGATCCTCAACAAAATACTGGATTACAAGAAGTTCCTTGTCTTCGTTGTCTTGCCTTCTCACTATTCTCTTGATATTCGACAAACTGGAAGTTCTGTCAAATTTAGCAGCCAAATACTTTACATAATTCTTACTTGGTAATCTCCTGCCTGGATAACTCCTCATAAACTTACGAAGTGTTTCAGCAAGATTTTTATTAACTGAAAAATAGCACTCCAAAATATCTCTTCTTTGTTCCAGTGGATATGGCATCGTGAAAAAATTTTCGAAATTTTGGGCACTTATGTCTCTGGAATGTTGACCAAATGTCAATTCAGTTATTCATCATCTCATTCTATTTCAACCATAGCTAACTTAATATTAATATTTAATTTTGCTGATATTTCGTCAAGCCCTCGATAGAATATATGAAAAGTATATATTCCCCAAATCAGGAGAGATAGCTCTTTCGAAATATGCGAAAATATACAGGGGGTTCCATTTGAAAAAAAAAATTTTTCACAAACCCTGTATATGAAATGATAAAATCAAGCAGAGAACACATTTTGTAGAAGGAAATGACATCTCATTCAAGTACCTTTTTTCAAATTTCAAATATTTTTTTTCGATTTCGAGATATCAGCTGTTGAAGTCGAGAAATCCATAGTCAATCTTGCACCCTACATACTTCACAAAGATACAAGCTCGTGTTTTTATACGGACTGTTGTATTTATTCTTCTTTTTGCTTTCAATATAAATATTCAAATGAATAATTACACAAAAATATATTTTAGACATACTTATTACAATATTATTAGGTAAAAATAAATTTCTTTACAAATCAAGAATAATTCGAAAATAATAATCTACTAGCTCGACGATATAATTCTCAAGTTATTTAGTTTTCACTTCTATATCGACAGCCTTCGATGACTGCCCCGCACGTTTTTTTGCAGAAAAAACAGTATACCCCGCAGTTTTGAAATACTAGATCGTACACTCCATCTTTCTGGGGCATCACTCTGAATACGGTGCAAAGATGTAAAGCGAATCGACCTCCATATTGTATAACGAAAAACCCATATGTCACTATATCGTGCCTTCTGGCAATTACACGAATCTAGTGGAGCTTTTCTGGCGAGTTTACGACCGATAAGGCCTATATAACCTGACAGTACGCCTATTATCTGGTTCCCGCAGAGCCATTGTTCGAGGTGTGGGGCAAAGGGGGACATTAATATGGGGGTAATGGGGAGCTCGAAGCTCAACCGTTCGATGCGGGAGAATTAATTCGAATTTTGGGAGGGATTACGAGAGTATTTCCACAGATTTTGATCGCATTTTCGTCTATTATAGTTGTACGATTAACATACTATATTACTCAGGTATACAAAGATAATAATTCAAATTCGTCTATCTTTGGAATCTTAATAACCTTGATAAAAAATTGAAATTCAAAGTAGAGTTTGGACTTTGCGGGACTTCCATATGCTGACGCTGATGATTATTGTCTTCAGGCTGATTGATGAAAACCGTTGGATAGCCGAATTAGAAGTTTTTTTATCGCTTGGTGTGCAAGAAAGGGAATCCCTATAATTTTTTTTATTATTATTTTTATGTTCTGGTTCCCACGAAAAGGGATATCCTGTAATGTTCAGAGAACATCGTGAGGTTATATGCCTCGGGGAACACCTCCCTTGGCAATGTGTTTCAAAAAAGCCTCGCTGTTCGTTGGATGAACGAGTCTTTGGAAAGAGATGTTCTGCAGGTCTCCAAAGTGACCACGAAGGGGTGCGAAGCCTCAACTCGACGGGTTAATCTCGCGGGGACTGCCAAGGGAGGAACAATTGTTGATAGTTCAGAAGAGCATCGTCAATGAAAATATCTATAAAATAGAGCCAGATCGCCAGACATGTTGATGATGCCGATTTTCAAAAAGTACGTCAAAGGAATGGTGGAGGAGCCAAGCTACTCTTCTATTTATTTTTTTCTGAAGTGAAGTTTGATCTTACGGAAAGAAGAAAAAATACGTATATATTAATATGTTACAAACTCCACAGTGAGATGAAAACCTCAATATAAGAAACTTCCCCATTAGATACCTACTTGTCGTAACTTTGCCTTACCATAAACTAAAAAGAAATCGTCTATATCTCAGTCATTTTTGAATTTAGGATAAAAGTTTACGAGGCTATTTTGGTTCAGAATCAAATGTCCTATCAATTAAAAGTCTCGAATACTGGGTGTTTTATTTAAAGAACTTGAATTTTTTGACATAACTTATGAACGCGAAAGATTTTTGTTTTCTTTTTCATCGTCATAATAAGCCGAACAAATATCACTAGTTTGTCCATCTTACTGACTTTGTAGCTCCAATAATAACCAAGTTAGCAATAGTGCCGACTTGAGTTTGAAAACCCTGTATACCTATTGATTTGGTAAACTATTTTTTAATAAACCTGTCAATAGCCGTACATTATTGACTAGGTAGGACAGCTATGTTTACATGCCAACTGGATCAAAATCGACCACGACCATATCATGCGACCTTCGTAGTCCTTGCCCTAGATTTTCGCGTCCTCTTTTCTCCATTATACTGTTATTGTTTTCCGTATCTGACGAGGTGTAGGCAAATACGTGAACATGGTCTACAGGGTAATCGAATTTTCTTCAAAAAGAATGTTGATTGATTCCCAAATGAATTGTGAAGTTTGGGCATTCTCAGTTTGTAGATGCGATTTCGTTGATAAAATCACCCTGTATTTTGTCACATATTTTGATAAGGGAGAAAGTATATTATAGTATGTAGGTTATTGACTTTTTTCTGTCATAAACAGTTGAAATAGAACTGGAAGAAAAATTTTACAGGGCAATCGCCTGAAATGACGATTTCCTGGGTGTTTTATTTGAAACTCTGAAGTTGAAATCATTTCTGGCCAAACCGGAAGTGACTTATTGAACAGAAGGGCATTGAAAAATGTACAATGTGACTATTTCAATCTGAAAGTTTCAAGAGCTATCGTATAAACCACATGAAAGTCACAGGAATGGCCCTTTTATGTGCATGGTAATATTTGAACTTTTGGTGAAGGTTCATAATACAGCAAAGTTGTGTGGACTGAGGGTTGCACAAAAATCACTCAAAATCCAGTGTTACGTTTCTTTTGGGAAAAATGATAGGACACGTCGATATTTATTTTTGGCTGTTTTTTTTTATGATGAATATTATAAAATGTATGTGAAGCGCACTCTATTTTGATAGAGACTGACAGGTTTCGTTATTAAAGACAGGGCCTTGCAGTTTTTGTTTCTTTCCTACTTTTTTGTAGAACTCAAGTTGATGGCCTAATCAGATTTTGCATGGAAATTTCCGTTTTTGAAATACAGGGCGATTTTGAAAATTCATACTTTTTGAACCACTCTCTAAGAACTACGTTCAACAGGGTATTTCGAGCAGGATTCAGTGGCGTACTCAATTTTTTTTTCCGGGGTATCGTTTTGAAGATACGACACAAACATATATTTCTTAATGGAAAACCCTGTATTTCATTAACACGTTGAATTCCTTATTTTTTTCCCTTTGATGTGATGTATGATACTCTATCATTAGAATTTCCAGAAATTCTAAAAATACATATACTATAACATCAAATTATTTTATAATTTATCTTTCATAAAAAAAGTATCAATTATTGGAGAATTTCTTCATATAGGAGAGTAGGCAAAAATACTAACTTAACACTAATTCACTTACTCGAATCATATTACGTAGGTAGGTACGTAAAAACTACAAATGAATAGTAATGAATAGTTCAAAAGACATATATATAAGAAATATTAGAAGAATCTTACCATGAAATATAATTGATCACACATGAAAATCGTTCAAATAAAAAGCGGTAAATCCTTTACCCACTTACATTCATCATAATTTGATGTTTTAGTGTTTTTTCAGTATTTCTGAAATCCTATGCATGAAGCATTATGCATCATTTCAAAGAGAAAAACATGAAGAATTCAACGAGATAATGAAATACAGGGTGTATCATTGAAAAATATATTAGTTTGTGTCGCATCTCCGAAATCATACCCCGAAGAAATAATGAGTACGTTCTCTGTTGATATACAGGGTGGGCCACCAGTAACGCCTCGGTCTCTAGAAGGCTAACCACTTATCTTCTTAGAATCCTTCCTCTCTAGGAAGTTGCATGTCAACATAGGCTACCATTTAAAATTATTTTGGAAACATACAGGGTGTCCCCAAAAACCATAAAACACTGAAGTTAAACTTTTTTCTATCGAACACCCTATGTATTATTTCATTTTGAGATTCTCCCTGATGAGCTGATTTCAACGACCCATCATACTTGGGGTCTAGCAGTTATAATTACTGAAATATAGGGTGTGAAAAATCGAGATTTTCCAAGTTCAAGAATTTTTTGTGTCGAAACTATTCATAATTGGTCAAAACGGCTTACATGTCCCTATCTCAACTTTTGATTAACTACCTACTGATATTTAATTGGGACATATACCGGGTGATCAAGATTCTGAATTCTGCACCACCCTTAATAGGAACTTTTTGCCTTATTTTTAATCAAGGATTACTGCTCCAAAAGGATGCCATTTACTTTTGAATCACCCTGTATAGCTTCTTCAAATTCTTCTGCTGATTTACTTGTTGCATCACAGTTTGAACGACTTTTACCAAGTATACTATCCATTAACTTTCAAAACAGCGAGTAGTGTGTAAACTATCTAGTCTGATGGTTGTAAAAGGTGAATGGCTGGCAAAATCGTCCATGTTTTCGTCCGACACACGCCCAAGTACAAAAAAAACGTGACAAATTTCGGAAAACAGACAGTAATTTTGTTTTGCTGTATGCAAATCGTTAATTCTTGCCATTGTTGGATAATTATATCATCATTCGGAAGCGTTTAGCGGTAATCTTCGCGCTGAGTGATATCCTATATCGGCCGATATATCCAATTTAGCACTTGTGGGATATTTTTTCCGAATCGCCATTATCGGATCATCGCTGATGCGAGTTAATTTGAAAAGGCCTAATTGACCGTAATTTTTCGTTCGGCGGCAATGAGAGGTAATTGCAGTTGTGTTTTAATATATCGTTTCCTGCGTGCGAAATCGAGAAGTGTTTCTGAGGATGAGGATGGGAAAAACATGGGCAAAGTGCGCATCAGTGAGGGACCGGAAGTGACGTCATCAGGCGGAAAACCGAAGAGATTCTTCCGGAGAATCAGGATCCGAATCAAATGGTATGTTTGTGAAACACGTATAAGGTCAAAAGTTTCGACTATTTACATCAGGAGATGAGTAATGAGAATACAAGGTTGTCCACTTTATACAGTGTGTAAAATCTATGAAGGAATACAATCAGTATCTCCATAACGAGAATATGTATTGAAAGAACACGTTGATTTTTGTAAAAACTTCACAAACGATATGATTTCCACAAAATTCTTGAACACACAACATGTTTCGCTAACACAGTAGCTTCGTCAGGTGATGATAATATACTGAAATACTAGAAATTCGAGAAATCAGGGGTATACAAACTCAACTGTGGATCTTGTCCTAAGGTATATATCGGTCAGACAGGTCGTACGTTTAATCAGCGCATTCATGAACATAAGATGAATTTTTGAAAAAGAAGACAAATCCAACATACGCCAACCATATATTAGAAGAAAACCATAGTTTTGATGATGATTTCGAAATTCTACACGTAGAAGCCTCCCCAGCTATGTTCTCTGCTAGCTAGTTTTCTATCAAACAGGTCCCTCCATGTAGTGGTCGACGGAGTTTCATCTGACTCTTTTATCATAAATGCTGGTGTTCCGGAAGGAACAATTCTAGAACCAACACTATTTCTACTCCATATCAACGATTTGTTGGAAGCAAACTTCATGTCTAGTACACAGCTTCGCGGGTGATAGTACCCTCCATACCGCCTTCTCTTCCAGAGCTTCAATACCAGCCAGGCAAATCAGAAACTAACGAGGAAGAAATGTTGACAACATAAATATAGGCTTGGCAACAATTCTCGAATGGGGATCCAATATCTTGGTAGATTTCAATGCAAACAAAACACAAGCATGTCTTTTCTCTAGAAAAGCCGATCACACTGTGCCCAACATAATCTTGTCAGGAGTGACCATACCTTTGAAGACATCCATTTCGATGCTTGGTATTACTATCAGCAATAACCTCTCTTGGGAAAATCACGTGAGATCAATTGCTGAATGTGCATCCCAAAAACTTGGTTTTCTGTTTCGGGCCAGGAGCTATTTCACTTCCAGTCACCTGCTTATGATCTATAAGGCACAGATCCGACCTGTCCTGGAATACTGTTTCCATATTTGGAGTGCAACACCCGAACATACCCTGAAACTGTTGGATTTTGTCCAAAAAAGGGCAATTCGTCTCGTGGGTGATGCCTCGCTCACAAACTCACTCTCTTCTCTGGAACACCGTAGAAAAGTTGGCGATCTGATCTGGCTCTATTTTATAGATATCGAGTTGAGGCTTCGCACCCCTTCGTGGTCACTTTGGAGACCTGCAGAACATCCTACCTTATTTCCCTTGATTCTCACGATGTTCCCTGAACATTAGAGGGTATCCTTTTTCGTGGGAACCAGGACATAAAAAAATGTAGGCGTAGAAAGGCCATTCAGTATGTTTAATATAAGTCGATGTCATCAACAATTCAAAACTTATTGATGAGTTGAAAGATTTGCTATTCAAAACAGCCTTTTCGTAAATAATTTTTGAAATGTGTCACGTTTCTCAGAAAAATTTCGAATAGCTTTTGAACCATCAACAATTCAATGACCACATATGCAGTTAGTTTGATTGTAAATGACCCCCTCTACCACCCCACTTCTTTTGATCCATGACTTATAATCTAAAATCTAACCAATCATGAACGTGAATCTTGTCGATATTGCGACCGATGCGCATAATTATTTATGTCAAATATCCCGAATTCTCATTAATTATTAACTCTGAACATAAACAAAAACAGAACGTTGCGTTATATAACATACCTAATAATAATACGGATGATCGATTTAATTAAACGTTGTGTGTGTATAATTATGTGGTATTGGTGGGAGCGTGTTGTTTGGATTTTCATTAAACCGCTGTTTGCATGCGTTGTTCTATGCATGAACAGTTATTGACGTGTTAATCATGGCAACTACTATAGACTGGCTGTATATAATATATACTTCAAAGGTAATAGTTACTTCCTTATAGTGAAACATTGATAACACACATTTCGCTTTGATAAGGGATAACAATGCAACAAACAAATCTTAATTTCCTGCCACAATATTATTAAGCGGTTTGCATGAGAATTGAGTTTTATTAGGTTATACTGAATATACTGAATATCTTTTTACTGAACGTGTAATAGTGACTACAAAAATAGATTGTCACCCATCTTTTTATGGTCGCCATGATGCGGCCGCACTTCCTATAGACATGCCGTAGACCAAGCATCATGTCAACAACAACAAGTTCATTCATATCCTAAACCTACATCTAACAAAAGCACATAAATAAACAATTGACAATCATAGTTTTGTCGTACTACGCGTATAGGATTGAATAAGATTTATGCGCGTCTATGATTGGAATCTACGATCATACCGAGGCGATCATAAATAATATATCTAATATAAATGATATTGTTCATACATCCAACAGGCCTCAATGTCAATTACAGGGGTATTAAACTATCCTATGGGTACCTATCCTATTTATACATGTATAAATGACTATATTATGTAATAACAGTGGATATTTTCATCAGTCAGATTATTAACTACGATACATGGAACTAACTGGACAGTGAAAATGGTGGAGTATTAAATTTTTCCAACAAC